>CM061043.1:21491630-23891630 GCA_030762985.1 Adelphocoris suturalis
ATAAAAACTTCGTTCTTTCGCCAAAAAATCAAGCATTTCAAAAGAAAGGATGAGTTCGTTGGACAACACTTTTTGAGCACATTAAATTGGTCAAATTTCAAAAAATGTACTCAAAAAATCTCTAAAAATGGCTAAAAACGGCTAAAAATCGTTCAATTTATATTTTTTGGTAGAATATTGCTCAAATAAAGTTTATTAACTATAAAATAGAACATCCAAAAATGTATGTACACAATTATGCTGAAAAATGTACTTAAAATTCATCAAAATTTGCTAAAAAATCGATAAAACCTGCTGAAAAAGCTAAAAATTCAGAACCTCTATTTGAATAGCAGGTTATTATTTAGAATACGTTTTTTGCCATAAAATTAATGGTTAACGATTTCCTTGCACTCAAAAAGCTCAAATTTCAAAACAATTCAACATTATACAATACGATAATTTACGAAAATTCGCTCATACGATCATGCTGCATGAATGGAACTTTTATTTACAACTAGCGAACGGCATTATTTCGATTTTTGACTGATTTTTCAACTTTGAAATTTTTGAAAACTTGATACATATTCTTATAGGAAATTTTACGCTGATTCCGAATATACCACATGTTAGTATGTTGAAAAAATTATTTCGCACAACAAATCGCAAAAAACAGGCTATTTTGAAATTTTTGACTACATTTTTGAAAATTTCAACCCGAAGATGTAATCCGATCATGCTGGCCAACGAACTTGAAGTTTCGTTTTGTGTCCTTAACATTTTAAAATTTGTTTGAAGTTTCTAGCACAATTCTACGGACAGTTATCGTCTGGAATGACACATACATACATATATACATACATACATACATACATAAAAAAATGCGTTAAACTTCAGAATATGATTCAGAATAGCCTGAAACGGATTTCTGCATAAAATGTTTTCAAAAATTCACATTCTACAAATTTTGAGGCGAGAGCAATAGCTTCATTTTCTAAGAAAATTCGCTAAAACACTGAAATTGTGACACAATCTATAGCAACTACTCAACTACTCGGTTGTACGTGAAAATCATCGTTAATTTTGTCACGGACGTTACATAAAAAATTATTGGGGGTCGGCCTAAGAATTGCATAGCAATTAATATATATATATATATATTTAGAAACGAGGGTTTCTTAATATATGTAATAATGTATATGTAATAATTTTTTACATATACATATATGAAAAAATGTTAAACTCTAGGATTCGTTTCAGAATGTCTCAAAACGGATTCCAATGAAGAAAATTTTGATTTTAAAATTTTTGGAGCCATTGCAATTGCTTCATTTTTTACGAAAATTCGCTAAAATTATAAAAATAAATTAGAGGCACATAATATTTTTAAATGAAATCAGGTACTTATAACATAATTTTGAGTACTGTACCAGGTACCTAAGTTGGATGTATTTATTTTACAAATAAATATTTGCTATTGAGCAACTGGATTTGCTCTTGCTCATACTGTTATAATAGCCTAATAATTAATTGCGCTGTGTTGTAAGCGTCAGCTTTTCTCTTGTATTATCCCTTGTTTTCCCGTTCCCAAATTGGTTAATGTTGGGTGGGAGGGGGACTGAGTCCTAACGAAATCTTGCCCCGGGCGCCAACAAAGCACGCGACGGTCCTGATGCAGATGACAAGAGCTAATACAACATGTCCTTACAATGGTAGGTTATCTAAAATTACAAAGACGACAAACGTAAGTGTACCCCTCTACCTACCGAATGAAACACCTAACTAACCTTCATTTCATATTACGTGTGCAGAAAACGTAACTATTTCATATTGGAGCCATTGCAATAGCTTAATTTAATACGAAAATTAGGTAAGATTGGGGAAAAGACGCAGCGGGAAAAAGTGTGGCCGTGGCCTCTAACTCGCTCATTCTCCCTCCCTTTTGTATGTACAAGAGACGGATCACAGAATGCGCAGTTGTAAACAGCCTGGCTCTTCCCGCGTGGTTAGTTATACGCTCCAAGATCCGAACTGTCAACATAGCCATGTAACATCATTAATTTTTATATCATTTGTATAATTTTTGTAAACCCATGTGCGAAGCTGTTTCCCTCATGTGGATTCAGCTGAGCCATGGGGTGTGTGAAAGATGCATCAAACAACTACGGGACGGTCTATACTCGATACTTCCGATGTAGAATGTAATATCGAAGGCCTAAAATCGATTTTGACATCGAATTCATAATTTCTAAAGGCCAGACCCGATTTCATAGATTGATTGGTCCCAAAAAACAGATTTTTCCTAAAATCAATTTTTACCTAAAAAGTTTTTAAAAATTACTAAAATGCATAAATACCTTCCATTGTGCAGTAATATGTGATTATATGCCTATAAAATGGTTGAATCATTGAACTGATCAATCAATAGCAATTCAAGCAATAGCATTTATTTCTATTTCAATATCAACGATTAAGATTTAGTACTTATTATAAGGCAGAAAAAAAATAAAATAAAATAACGTTCTGGGACACTGCGGAAAAGTAAGTTGTACGAAATTTTGTCCTTAAGCCGATTTCTCTCCTGTTTGAGAATGATGAACGTTGGATGGTACAATACTCCAATTATTAGTTGCGCTAGTGTCCCATGAGTTTGCTTTCAAGCTGGTCGACAAGTAGCCACGTCTATTTTTGACATGGATATGTCTTTGCTCTGGGGGGTCAACCAAAAATTTTCATGACGCAAAAAATATGTCAATTTCTAATGATGTTCACGTACAACCAATCCGTTGCTAGGGGAATGGAACTTCCGTAGTTTTCATCGCACAGAAATCGTTCGCCGTTGGACTCGTTGGAAAGCGCTTGATTTATGTGATAAATGTTCACATCTCAAGCTACCAATTTCCCCCTCCTTACGTACCTGGCTACATTCCTAAACTAAGTTGATTGGACTAAAAACAATTTAATAAGCCGGTTACAATATTCTTAACGTAAAGCAATACCATGATTTACTCCACTCCATAGGAATCATTTTCATCATCTTGACAACAGTCGACTGTAAACAACAACTCATTGTAGTGGCTTCTCTCCACAGTTATTTTCAATATTTCTATAAGTAAACCGTTGTTTTGTTGGAATTAGTCGGGATGCGGCCCAGGGAAAATAAATGAAATTATTTCATTTATTGTTTTATTGACATTTCATGTCTTTGCTATGGCACACAACCAAATTTTCGTTATGTCACGTTACGTAACGAAATATGCTCAATGATTATTATGATTCGTAGAAGTGAGGTAGGTAGGTACCTATATGATTACAGCTGAAATTTGGCTATATGATTATTATGATTTGGCTGGTAGCCTCCTTAGGACGTGAACAATAAGGTGCAGAGGGTTTTGATCAACTGAGTGGCTCCTGAAGCTAACTTCTTTCCTATCAACCCTAGGAAGCTGAAATTTGGCTGGTAGCCTCCTTAGGACATGAACAATAAGGTGTACAGGGTCTTGATCAGCAGAGTGGCTCCTGAAGCTAACTTCTTCCCTATCAACCGTAGGAAGCTGAAATTTGGCTGGTAGCCTCCTTAGGACGTGAACAATAAGTTGTACAGGGTCTTGATCAGCAGAGTGGCTCCTGAAGCTAACTTCTTCCCTATCAACCGTAGGAAGCTGAAATTTGGCTGGTAGCCTCCTTAGGACGTGAACAATAAGGTGCAGAGGGTTTTGATCAACTGAGTGGCTCCTGAAGCTAACTTCTTCCCTATCAACCGTAGGAAGCTGAAATTTGGCTGGTAGCCTCCTTAGGACGTGAACAATAAGGTGCAGAGGGTTTTGATCAACTGAGTGGCTCCTGAAGCTAACTTCTTTCCTATCAACCCTAGGAAGCTGAAATTTGGCTGGTAGCCTCCTTAGGACATGAACAATAAGGTGTACAGGGTCTTGATCAGCAGAGTGGCTCCTGAAGCTAACTTCTTCCCTATCAACCGTAGGAAGCTGAAATTTGGCTGGTAGCCTCCTTAGGACGTGAACAATAAGTTGTACAGGGTCTTGATCAGCTGAGTGGCTACTGAAGCTAACTTCTTTCCTATCAACCGTAGGAAGCTGAAATTTGTCTCGTTAGGACATGAACAACAACGCTACTGGAGTAGATGATGTAGTCTGGCTCGAATACACAGAAGAAAATGTCCCAATGTGTTGCAGACTCGTTTGCAAGCATTTATGATTCTTAGAAGTGAGGTAGTTAGGTACCTATATGATTATAGCTCCTAAACTTTTCTGATGATTTCCGATTACAACCGAGTGTTTGCTAGGGAAATGGTACTTCGTCGTTTTTCATCCCACAAAATTCGTTGACCATTCGTTCGAAAGCTCTTGATTTATCCAACCATATTATGTTAACTACTGCGAAGTGCTTGGCCAACAAGCTGAGTTATGAGCATGGTTATATGAATAATTGTTTACACACAGGTGATCATTCTCAATAATTGATATTGTGAACATGATTGCAACCGCTTGTTAATTTCTGATGATTTCGTTGAGCTGGTGTTTCGATGATTTGATTAATGGCAGGTGATCCGAATATTGCGAGAACGGGTATGTTTGTGAAGAGGTGGTCAAATCATTTTAATAGGTAATCATTTTAATAGACGAGTCTGTAACACATACGAGTCTGCAACTAAAGACATTAAATGTCCCGATGTGTTGCAGACTCGTATGCAAGCGTTTTCTGATGATTTCCGCTTACAAGCGAGTCGTTGCTAGGGAAATGGTACTTCGTTGTGCATACGAGTCTGCAACTAAAGACTTGAAATGTTTTTTTAAATTCTCCAGGCCAAACCATAAGTTGAGCTATTTGATAACGTTTTGTCCTCTCACTGAGGACATCTTCAGATCTTGGTGTGTCCAGGATAAAATTTATAAACATCCGAATATAACGGATTTGTCAAATAAAACAGTGGCTCACCAAGTCAACTCAATGTCAAGAAAGCAAGATCTGAAGATGTCCTCAGTAAGAGAACGAAACGATAAATGATATAATTTCATTTATTAATGAAAAATCAGGCTATCATGAACATAAAAATGATAGCGCCTGTATTGGAGAAATAACTTTAATAGTATGTATAGTATGCTTATTGTGTCTCCAAGAATAATAGAATAAATTCTTTATCCTACATTTCGTCGCCTACAGTCCAAAGTTAAAGGATTTTTTTTAAAACTCTCGAGGACAACCGTTATGAAATACCCAATCAAAGACATATCCATGTAACATGGTATCTGCTTTTAAAGCAGATAGTGGAACGAACTAAATCACTGGCGACGAAGTTGTGGAAACCCATTTAAAAACGGAAGTAAGTGAAAAACGTTGTCTATTTCCACGAAAAATAAAGAGTTACACTGTTAAATCGATTTCGACGGTTAGGCCATCATCAGTAACAAACAATAACTTGGTTGTTATTTGTTTGTGTTATTGTATGTTACTGATGATGGCCTAACCGTCGAAATCGATTTAACAGTGTAACTCTTTATTTTTCGTGGAAATAGACAACGTTTTTCACTTACTTCCGTTTTTTTTTTTTTTTTGCAGATAGTGGAATTTTTTAAAAGCGTTTTTGCTCGTCACAATCTTAGCAATTTAACTCACAAAGTAATATACCTACGAAAAACCACATGGATACCTACCTACTGCTCAGCAGGTACTGACGGTACCTACCACACTTTTCTTGACGGGTGCTCACAATCTTAAATAAGGATTAGGAAAAACAAAAACTAAGTAAGCATTAGGAAAGACAACAACTAAGTAAGCATTAGGAAAGACAACATCACAGTGTTTCAGGCTTTACAAGATTCATTATTACCTTTCTTGACTCAAAATAACTACCTATTAAAAAATCGATTTTTTGTTGATGAATCGGTCTTATTAAATCGATTTTAAAAATCGGAATTGAGGGGTAAAAATCGATTTTTTTATTAAATCGATTTTTATTCCTATTCCGAAGTTTCTATACTTATTCACATTCAAGTACTTGAGTATAGTATTCGATACTACTCAAACATCGAATGAAAAGTATCGATATTCATGATTACTCGCCAAAAATACTCATAAAAAATTGTTTTTACAAAAGTAAGAAAAAATCGAGCATTGAAACAGAATCTTTCACGTACTCCACTATCTACTCATAGGTACTTAAATTATAAGTATCGAAGCCAAAAATACCTGGTATCGAAAGGAAATATTTGATACATTAGTGGTATCGGACGTCCCTAGAATCAACGAAAGCATATTATGGCCTAAGGTACGAATTCCATCTGCACTGCTTATACATACTGTTAGATTCCAGAAGCATGATCTCCAAACTATAATAGCAAACTTTCAAAAGTACTGCACCTTCGGGAGAAGTAATAGAACCGTCGTACGTTCTCAGTTTGTTTAAATTCAAACTGCAAAAAATGAAAGGTTCGTTATCACCTATTGCGGACTCCAAACTGTGAAAACTTAAATTTCCAAGTTTATCATTGCCATTTTGATCAGAACCTGAAGAATAATCAATATCATTAAGGTATATAGCTTTTTTTATCCTGCATGCTGCGGCAAGATGATTACGAATCGTATTTTTGTAACAATTTCGGAAGTTATAATACCTTTATTACAAGCTTGAAATTTTGATACGTTGAAGTTTTTCGGGAGCCTTTTTTGGGCAATCTTTTGCCGTTGGGGGTGTCTCCCAGTCCCTCTTCGCACTAAGTTTGTGCAGATCAGCCTCGGGGTTCTGCTGAGTCAATGCCGCTTCCTTAGAGATTGTATAGGGTTTAATGTCCGTGTCACCCTTCTCATATAGCCGATAGAGTACTCTTTTTTGACAAGTAAAAACTTTATTACATTATAATTTATGCCTAACAGTTTTGCTGAATGAAGTTATAAGAATAATGACATGAAACTTGAGGTGGGAGGTAGTCAAATGACTTTCTCCAGCCGAATGTTGTAAACTAGCCTGCTTGACTAACTTCTTTTTGCGAGTAGGCGTCAAACTACGTTCAGACGAAGCAATGTGTATGCGTCACGAAGACAAGTAGAAATTCACGGTAATGTCCACTCCGGGGTTAGGTGACAACGTGTTGGATGAAAAATAATACCTGCTGAATGTATAAAACTGAGGACCCAACCATCCGCTATTCCACTTTTCAACACCTTTGTATCAATCACTCGCGCTGAAAAGCTAACTGAAAACAACTTGTTGTAAAAGTTGATTTCGGATAATAAGAACTAAGTTTAAGTCCGTCTCTATTATAACATTATGAAAGGATAAGGGGAAAACACCGTTAATCAACAACGAGAGGTCCGAGAATGAGAATGTTTATTCAAGTCGCAACACACAGGTGCCCATGAAGGCATTAAATATCCCACATTGTAATTTTAAACTTATGAAGTAAGTTTTACAAGTGTACGCACAGGTTTTATTGAGGATGAATCCATCTCAGAATCACGGCCGACTCTTTGGCTGTGAGCAGAATCTTCAGGTACGACTCCTACACCCAAGAAGCCATTGAAAATGCCGATTATTTTGAACATTAATTTCTCGTGATTTTCTTCAGAATCAACAAAAACATTGTAGATAATGATATTGTTTAGTTTACTTCTCTTTTTAAGCAGTTCTATATTTTGGTCTAATTGTTTCATTCCGATTTCAAACGACTTGATCTTATCTTCGAAACTCATAATCTTAGTTCGAATGATTTCTAAGGCGCCAAACAATTGGTGGACTATGAAGCTCAGCTGGTCGAAGCGTTTAAGAATTTTTCTTTCCGTTCCGCGATTGCAGACTGGCAAACTTAGCTGATTTACGATGGATTTCGAGGTTTGCGACCGCGGCATTCGAAAATGCTTGAGGATTGCGTGTCCCAAACGTGCGGAAAAAACACAAATAACATCACTAAAAACCTCTTACAAAATGAAATTTCGGAGAAATTCGGTTAACCAATAGGAGTTCTATCACACTTTCTCGCGGGAAGTACTGAAATGAAACTTCAAGAGTCGTACAATTAATGCTGCTCATTCATAAAATTACGGAGCGGCTAACAAAAACGTCCGGACTCCACGGTGGGCACGGGTGAACTCCCGGCTAGCAGATTGGTCACTGCAGCTAAATAATCCGTTGTATCAGCATCCGTAATCCAGGATTGTCCTAGTAGTTGACCTGTAAAATACCAAAACGAATATGTTCTGATGTAGAACACTGGCCATCCAAATCAATCAATCATCTTGTTAATTTCTGCCAGCAAACAGATTGGTCACTATAGCTAATCCGTTGAATCAGCATCCTTAATCCAGGATTGTCCTATCAGTTGAAAAGTGAAATACCAAAAACGAATCTATTCCCAGTGATTTACTTACTTGTGATTTCTTTCATAGCAATCTGGTATTGTTCTATTTAATTGTTCATCTCCATGTGACTAATCCAGTTATTTACATGTACAAGTACATTCATCAAAAGATACTACCTCTAGTGAGGTACTGTCTCTATTAGTGGCCGACCCACTTCCGAGGATCTATCCGTAGAGTAACATTCACAGTCAAACAAGACTTTGGAATGCAAGTATTGTAATAAGATCCATCCTGTAAAATTATATTTGGTCAAGTTTCATAATGAATTATTAGCTAGAATTAGATATGTCCCTTAAAGCAAATAATACCAATCCTAGTCCAAGCTCAAAGGTATGCAGTTTGTACACTTTATTATAAAACCTAAAATAATTTCTCCAAGGTGCTCATATTCTACATTTTGTTCTAGAGGCTCAATTTCACCTTCAGCTGATCTGTTTCATTTGATGAAAGGTTGATTCTCGGAGGAATTACTGAAGCAATGACCCAAAGTCAATGCAGTATTACAAGATCATTGAACATGATTATTTGGCAGAAAAGTCCTGCGACCGTCCACTTTTCCGACTAGCGTTCTCCGAAGGTTTTGCCTCATTATCTGGTGGGACTGCAGTGGTATCATACGCTACCACACCTTCCCTGTCAGATTTGACCATACCATAAAAGCTTCTCACAACAACAATGCAGTAAAATTCGAAAACACCTCCTACTGTCCAAGAGAAGACAACAGTGAGGGTTGACATTACCTTATGATTATGATCGAAGTCTACTGAAGTCCATATTGCTGCCAATGCAACAGAAAGATACACTGGGAAACCTACAAGCAGAATTACTATCTTACCCTCCAAATGCCAGATTAAATACTTCATGTTTTCCCTGTAAACACCAATGAGCAAGATTATTGATAAAAGAAGCATTAGCCCATAAATAATCAATTGAATTACTAGACCAACATTAAATAGGGCCATCGTTGTTCCGGAAATCACTCTTTGATGAGGTTGTCCTCCACGCTTCAGTCGTTCAAGCAGCTGATCTGGCCAATCTTCATATCTCTCCAGCGATAAGTTTGCTATACAAACCGCCAAACTCAGGAAGTACATGAAACCCATTAGGTAACCGATCTTTAAAGAACCAGTTCTCAAAGCACAGCCACAACAACACGTACTGACTGTGGGAAGATTTTCGATCAAACGCCAGACCATTTTTAGTTCTGAAAACAAATTTATAACACTGAATTGAATGAATACCCGAAATATAATGAATTTGCAACCTTAGTAGACCTCCATTGTTTAAAAACGTAAAGCAGTACGTAGAACATAAGCTTTAAGCCACGATCAGCTTGCTGTACAACTCTCAAAATAGGCGCGGAAGTTCAGATTGCTTGGCTGTTGAAGTCACTTTTCTTGGCTTGTAAATTCACATTTGTTTTGCTGAAATACTAGGTCAAATTTGCTTCAAAATGCGTCAAATTTGGTCTGAACGCACAATTAATAGAAATTCTGCTGGGTTTTGTGTTACATCGATGGTAATTCTCTCAAGGAATTAAATTATGCCGTTCCCTAGTTGACAAAGTTGAATTTACACAATTCTCCCATGGTTATCAGTAACTCAGTAATTAAAATGACAACGTAGAAGTATCGATATAAGAAATGTAATTGAATATGTGAGCACGAAATAGTGGTAATGCACGAAATGAATTTTTATTCAATGTAACTAAGCACTTGTTGTATGAAGGTAACGTGTATTAGTTCATTATAATATTGTAGTGTGAACTGTATCTCCAACACTCCCCCTCAAGGAAACACTGCTGACTGAATAGGTCCTCCAGGATCCCACACACTAAGTGATTGTGGTTTTTGACATGGATATGTCTTTGCTCTGGGGGGGTCATCCAAAAATTTTCGTCACGCGAAATTTTATGTCACAAAACTAATGATTTTCACGTACAACCCAGCCGTTGCTAGGGGAATGGAACTTCCGCAGTTTTCATCGCACAGAAATCGTTCGCCACTCGTTGAAAAGCGCTTGATTTATGTGATAAATGTTCGCAAATCAAACTAGCAATTTCCCCCTCCTTACGTACCTGGCTACATTCCTAAACTAAGTTGACTGGACTATAAACAATTTTAATAAGCCGGTTACAATATTCTTAACGTAAAGCAATAGCATCATTTACTCCACTCCATAGGAAACATTTTCATCCTCTTGACAACAGTCGACTGTTAACAACAACTCATTGTAGTGGCTTCTCTCCACAGTTATTTTCTATACGTAAACCGTTGTTTAGTTGGAATTAGTCGGGATGCGGCCCCGAGATTTGTTTAAAGTTAAAGGATTTGTTTACAACTCTCGAGGACAACCGTTATGAAATCCCCAATCAAAGACATATCCATGTAACATGGTATCTGCTTATAAAGCAGATAGTGGAACTCGTTTACGACGAGGTAATAAGTAGGTAATTTTTTTCTTCTTCCATTCATGTCTAGTAGAAGAAGGACGCTTATACTCCACCAATCTGAGACGTTGAAAAATGTTTTAAATGGTTCGCATATTTGATTTCAACAGCACTCATTCACACTCAACATCTGAATGATTCCAGGCATACCTATATTATACGAAAGTTTGTCTGAACGTTTATGCACATTTTGTTTTCTTTTCGGTGAAATTCGGCTTCAACTAAATGTTTGTTTGTAGAATTTGGATACTTGGATTTTGCTCTTGTTTCATCTATTGTTTTCAGGCGTTCGTGTGCTTCAGTTCCTTCATGCATATTTGATATGTACATCTTGGTGGGATATAGCAAATCTCTTGATTACTTAATCAGGTTTCCCGGGGGTTCCTTGATAATCTCATCTTCATTTTCTACTCCATTCTTTCTATCAAGAGTTTTTAACTTGTTAACTTTTGTCATGTTATATTCTCCGGGTATTTATATTTTTTCTGTTTTCAAATTTTCTACTGGCAACGTTACGATCTGATACTCATGTTGATAATGGTCTCCATGAAGCACGCACCTATGCTCTTGGTGCAGCTTGACCCACACGTCATTTGAAATTTAGCAGTTTTTTATTTTTCATATTTGACTGGGCGAAATTGTCAAATTATTCCAACGGGGGCAACGCCGTTAGGGAAGTCCGAGCTGACGGGGAAGGAGGAAGTTAAGAGGAGTTTACTATAGCCAAAATGTTGATCCGGAACTTTGCCATCATTTTGCGAAAACCAGCATCAAAATCGGTCAAGCAGTTAGGGCGTGAATCGACCTTACACAGACAGACATACTTCTCTCTTTTATATAGGAGGATGATTGTGTAAAGCAGGAATTGGGCCCTCACGTAATTTTATTGCAGAATATTACAAAACATTATTACCAATAACCAGCTTCAAAGGAAGTTAATAAATTATAGAAACAATCAACCTAATCTATAGAAACGTCTTCGTAGTCAGATTGCAACATGTTTTGTCATAATTATAACCCAAAGACTTATTCTCTAGGAACGTAGGCCTGTTGCTAGCGGAAAATCATATGACCTCTACTTTGGGGTCGCATTTATGCAACAGAAAACGTAACGCTTTTGGGCAGTTAAGTCATGGCTAAAGCATGTACCATGCAAAAATTACGAAGGTTAATTATCTAATAGAAGATAATATACCGTATTTATCACTCTGCTATATGATAATACTGAACAAAAATATTTGAGTAAAACTACTACCTTCGTAATCGAAATTGAAAATCAAATGGTGAATCACTACTGTATGTGTTAACTACACAATTCATTGGTGATATGTACTTGCAGATTTTTGTCTGTATTTACGGATATCCTTCCTGTAGCGTAATTCTCTTATAAGACTCACAATTAAAATTCCAAGAACGATGATGATGATTCATGCTGATAACATTGGATTTGACGGGAAGAGAATGATTAAATTCGTCGAGGAGGTCCAGAGGTCAGCCCGAAGAGTTCCTAACGGACGCTGGACGCCGGTTTTCCTGGCGGGAATCAGCAAAGACATTGAGAAGGGATAGTCGGGCCAGCGTAGGAATATTCGGGTGTGCCTCGTCCAGGACGTCCAGTATAACCAGCTGAGGGTGGGTATGGGTCCCTCACACCTCGCGGTCTTTCACATTACTTCTGCATGCCTGCCGAGACCTCAGGTAGGTATCCCATCTTCAGGATCTTCCCCTGCTGTCCGGAGTTGTTTAATTCATGACAATGTATGACGGTGGTATACGTGCTTTCACTTTTTTCTCGATATATTACCGTATAGTCACGCAAATATAAGAAGGTTTATTTTCACTTTTAGCTCTTCTATTAGGTTGGTCCTGTAGACATGATGGCGTAATATATTATTAACTTGTCCTCATTCCCGTATTTTCACAAATTACTGACACCTTCCTCATCTTTACTACCCTTTTATCAAGTCAGATTTCTTCTAACGACTGTGACCTAATGGGAAGGATACTAAGTGTGGTATCTCAGTATCATTATTATAAATCCTAGAATCACTAGGGTATGTTACTGTGTTACAAGAACAAAATATATTCTTTCGCAAGCAAGTTGCATTCGTAATACATACGTTCTCATTATACTAAATATGGGGACGAAGAGAAAAACAAAACGAGTGAACAGAAGACAAATGGAAAGTGATCAGGAGATGGTCAGTGACGAGTAGGACGTTCAAACGATATCGGGAGTTAAAAACATGAGTTTGAAGGATTTTCATTGAACTTTTCAATTCGACAACTGAAGAATGGAAGTATTGGGTCAAGAGGTTTAGATGGTGGTAGATAGGTGGTTTACATGAATCGAAGAGCATTCCAATTTTTGTTCCAGAAGTTTGGGCACAAGTCGTTAGAAGTGCTGGGATCCGTGCTAGACTGTTTCATGTGACCATAATGGAAGGACGATTTTCTTGATTTCGCGGTCTTGTTGAAATTTGCTTTATAAAGGAGCTGCTTCTTGGAGGAAGGTTTGCTGCCTTGAATACAGAAAACCGACATTTGGGGCGGATGCTTTCTATAAAGGAGAGTATAAAAATGAATTCGTTTCTGTAAACCTAAACACTGTTAGGTGAAGACCTAACAAGCCAGACCCTTCACCAGCATTCACGGCTTCAGATTTCAGCAGCAAAGAAGAAAGACTAGAATAAAACGTGGAACGATTTGACTATACCCAAGGCGTACCATACCTACTATTCTAGTATCAAAGATTCTTCTGGCATGAGGGACAACGTGCCAGATCCATACTAAATTGAAGAATCCTGCTGGGGAATGAAAATGTGCATGGATTTCCACTTTTCCTGATTTGTATAATGGTTCCATAAAAAAATAAAAACAATTGTCACCTTCAATTTGTCATTTTGTTAATTTTATTTAAGCACCGAACTGTATCATTGAGCGGAATTCTACTTTGCCAAACTCATCAATGTGACTTTTATGATGCTATGCTATACTTTTATCATTAATTTAAAATTGATACTAGAATGGTTAACGTACGAATACATTTTAAAAAAAAGTACGCCGGGAAATATTTGGAAGCTCTCAAAATGGCTTTTCGAGTTTTCCAAGATCAATGGAGAGATGTTGGAGTAACTCCAGTAACAGCCCGCCCACATGGCTACTGTGGTCGTAGGTTCTCATCACCGCTCGTGTGTCCGCCGCTCTTCTGGCACACTGACACCTTTCATTTCCTGAGTCGAGCTTCAACGGAATATCTGATCAAATATTCACATCGCGTCCTGAACTACTCATATGATCCAATATGGAATCCCAATAAGGATCGTGAGAGAAACTAAACATTCCTACCTACTCTTGAGTTGAAAACTGTCTACCGTACATTTGTGCTCCTAGGAGTAATGTTCGTACTGGACAGAACCTGTTATCAACACTGATAATATTTTTAGTGAGTTTTCGTAAAAAACAAAACTACTTATTGCAAAGGCTCCTAAAATTAAAAAAAAAAATTCGAAAATTTTCTTCATTGAAATCGGGGTTAAGGCATTCTAAAATGAATCCTACAATTTAACGCGTTTTCATATATTGCCGAAAACATGGATTTTGGTAGACCCCATGCATGCGTGGTACACGTATTTTCATTGTTTTTCAACGCTGACATGGTGGTCTGTTTCTTGATTTGACTTGATTTTGGCGGAATAATGGCCGAAATTTGGTTATTTCGCGTGAAAAATCATCTTTTTAGGCGTGTATTTTCACATGAAGTTTTATAATTTTCCATCCTGTTTTACTCCTCCTTTCTCAACCGGCCTGGGGAAAGGATATGGCGGAGTTAAAAGAAAATAAAAACGAAGACTTTCTCTAAAAAAATTAAGACATTAAAGTGGAAAAGTTCATTTTTAAAAAAAGTTGTAGTTTTCTATCAGAGAGATTGGAGAATTTTACGCTCTCTCCAACGGTGTTATCAGAGTTGAATTCACATGTGAATTGTGGAGTTATTGCCGTTTTAATGACATAGGGTAGAAAACACAAAAAATATCCTCTACAGACCGGGCGTCCATTTAAATGGACACACCTTGAGTTGCTCTTCTTTCCCCATTGACCATGATTTTGAATTCAATCTTTTTCTATGTGTTCATTCTGTTGTCATTGAAATGTGGCAACACAAATATTCGTATCACTGATATGAGATAATCTTATCAGTGCGTCAAGCCTAAATTCGCTCATTTTTCGGTAAGTTTTGGTAGTTTAATCATCCAATTTTGGGTCAATTTTCATTGGATTTTGTTGCCTAGAGTCTCCCGGTGATAACACTCTATAAGGATTTGAAAATAGCTTTGTTCCAACAACGCTTCGAGAGACTTGGCGTTCAAGAGCACCGTCCTACCCCCCACCACCAGCCTCCGTATAATAAACCAGCCTCCTTATAAACCATAATTGGCCTCCGTTTAATAATCAGCCTCCGTATAATGAAACAGGTCTACGTAATAGATAAGACTGATTTTTATAGTTTGGTGGTCTGGATGCTCGCAAACTCGCATCTCAAAAATAAAAAAATATCCTAAATCAATCCTTTTAGCAAAATACAGATTAGTTGGACAAACAGATCAGATTTACTTCTAAAATAATGTGACGGAGGTCGAATATGAAGAAGAATTGGATCTAGATGGCACTGGTGGTGGGGGGTTGGACGTGCTGTTGAACGTCTAGTCTTCGAGAGCGACCACCGTGGCTCCTCCACAGTTGCCTGGGGGTTAGCTCCTAGGTCGCCAACTTCCTGGTTGTTGGAACACTTCGGAGCTCACCCGAGTGTTCAAAACTTGTTAACAGCAGTTGAAGATTGACGTAACGCAGATGTGATAACAAACGTGAAATAGATGTGATAACAAACGTAGTAAAGAAGGTAAAAACCGTTTAGAGAAGGTTAAGCAGATTGGAGTTGACCCAAGGGTTATTTCAAAATTCGCATGCGTTGGGCTCGGAGCTCTCGATGAGACCCCGTCAAGAGTGTGGGGCTGCTTGGGGCACCCCTGGAGCTGCTCTGGGGGCGCTCTAAGATCTTTTGGAATGCGGAGCTCTCAACCCCATAACCTTGTTGGAACGCAATTTCGAGCTCTGAGCTCCTCTAGAGCGCCCTTTTGTCCTTGTTGGGACAAAGCTAATACATGTAAAATTGTTCAGCAACTCAGTTTTTTTTAGTGTCCATTTAGATGGACAGCCGGACTCTATACCTATCCACAGCTGTCCATTTAAATGTACAGGACATTGTGCCCATCCTGAGTCGTCTATTTAAATGGACATTTGTCCATTTGAATGGGCATTCTTGGAACTTAATCAGGAACCAATTATACTCAAACTAATTTCAATTAGTCAAAAGTATCCATTTCAATGATAATATAATTTAATTTCTCCGATTTTTATTTTTCAGAGATTGCTGTTTGCTGACAACGGCCAAATTTCGCTGGAAGAAGACATCGCTGATGCCATTTTGGTTGATGATGCTTCAGAGTAGAGCTTTGGGGGTGGAGATGTCAATTTTGATGATCCAGAAAAACAGAAAGTGGTGCCTACTGGTGGAAGTCTGTTGGAGAGGACATAACTAGAGATTATGACTGGTGAACTCCAGACAAATCAAGATTACAACAACTTCGAAGAACAACCCTGTGATGAAGAACAGGAACTGGCCATGAATCTGTGATGAAGAACAAGAAGCAGCTGACCCAAACTGTGACGCTGATGAGTATGAGAGCCCGAACGTACCTTCTACCAGCAACTGTATTTAAGAGCGAACCCAAAATTCGTAAAAGGAAAACAGCCCTCAAAACCCAGGGAAGAAGGTTGAAAAAAAACCTTTCACTCTGGACTCTGTGAACGTAGATGCAGAATGATTGTGATATGACTGCAGTTCGGGGGGGGGGGGGCAGAATCCCTATCCCCATTTATTTGGACATTTCGCAATTTTTATCAGAAATATATTTTATTCAAAATGTTCACATTTTCGTCTTACTTAAACCCCCCCTTAAAAAAAAAAAAAAAAAAAAAAAAAAAAAAAAAATGGTAAACGTGGTTTATACGGGTTAAATTTTCAAGTATTATGCGGGTTATCTCCTGTACGGTCCCCTTGTCAATCGTCAATGCCGTCGAACGAACAGTAGGCTGTGCGCATGCGCAAACATGAATTTCTCATAACGTTGATTTCTCATCATCTGTTGGTCTGACTTCGTTTAAACTCGAAAGGTGATTGGGTATATGTAGGTACTAGAAAAATTCCCTATAAATTATGTTGCTATTGAAAGAGTGATAATCATTGCGCATGCGCGAAACTAATATCGATTGACACAGGCAAAGCTCCGAGTGTAATGGAGCGACTTTGATGAAATTTTCAGGGATTGTGCAAGATAGCCTCTAGACGATCTCCAACTTTCGTTGCCCTCACATAAATAGTAGTCTGTGAGCGTGCGCAGACGTCAATTTCTTATAACGTCAATTTCTTATCATCTGTTGGTCCGATTTCGTTCAAACTCGAGATGTAGATAGATATATGTTTTAGAAATATTCCCTGTGAATTATATCGCGCTAGGAGGAATAATAACTATAGCGCATGCGCAAAACTAAAATTGATCGACACACACTCACAACTCCGAGACTAATGGACCGATCTTTATGAAATTTTCAAGGGTTATGCGGTTTAGCTCCTAAACGCTCCCCTATTAATTTCATTGCCGTTGAAGTAATACTAGAGTGTGCGCATGCTCAAATATTAATTTCTTATAATGTCGAATTATCAATCATTTTGACTCGTACTTAGTTTTTCAACTAATTCTATACGTCTATGTTTCAATGTGTGAGGAAGATATACTGCCCACCCAACTTGGCCCGACGTTTTCAGAGATAGCTCATTTACATGAATCAGAAGTCCCAAAGAAGCAAAATGACGTTCTTCTTAGTCAAGTGAAACAGAGAACCCCTGTTTTCGTCGGTGAATAATGAAACCACCCACAACGGGCATTCACAAACACGGCCGGGCAGCCTTCATTTTTCCCAATATGGGAAGCATTTCCAGGTTATCCTCAGTTTATACTCGAAGCGCCTCAAGGGGGAAGAGTCAGTACAGAAGTCTTTGATTAAATTTCACCGACTACTCACTAACCACTGATCAGGTAGATGCGGCATGCTAATCTCCACCCTCTCAATACAGTGAAAATGCTCACAATTTTACTCAGAGATCTTGAAATGTACACTTCCAGATATACTATTAGAGTCCCTACAGTTATTTGCTGATGTAGTTCGCTCCTTGATTATTGATTTACGAGGTTATTTGGAACTAAGCAGGGTGAATAAAAAATTATTACAGGTACCTACCTGATACTATTTCGAGTCTCAACTGTTTGCAACGTCCACATTTAATTACATGATAAAATAGTATTTCAGACAATTCAGTTTTGCTCCCACTGCTAGTGCCCGAGGTCGAGCCTCAAACAACAAAATCTAACTGTTGGCAGATATACGCAGCAAATGGTCCTCGAAGTAACCATTTTGCGTGATTAGTTTTAAACAAACATGTTAATGCGGGAGGTTGCATTTTACGGTACCTACCCTGCTAAATTAAAATTTCCGCTTGCTTTGTGCATCATTAGTATATATATATATATATATATATATATATATATATATATATATATATATATATATATATATATATATATATATATATATATATATATATATATATATATATTAATTGCTATGCAATTCTTAGGCCGACCCCCAACAATTTTTTTTTGTAACGCCCGTAACGAAATTAATGGAAACCGCTTGATTTATGTGATAAATGTTCACATTTCAAGCTACCAATTTCCCTCTCCTTACGTACCTGGCTACATTCCAAAACTAAGTTGATTCAGGCTAAGAATAGCATAGCAAATTATCCTCGTTTTCTACCCAGTAGAAAAGAGAAAAGATCCGGCGAGGCGCGAAGCGCCGAGTATATATATATATATATATATATATATATATATATATATATATATATATATATATATATATATATATCAAATTTTTCTTTCGTCTTATATATATATATATATATACGAACTGTTTTGGTTCTGTGCCTGCATATGGCTTCCGTGGCCACTCGCATTTCAGACATTTCACGTTTTAGACCATTCTGATCAACACTTTGGTTTCGTATCTGTCAGTGTGTCTATTCGTGTGTCTGCAAATCCTTGCAGCAAGCCTTATTTCCACAGCTTTTATCAGATTTTGATGGAATTTCAATAAATGTGTGGGTTAAACTGTAGATAGTCCCCCTTCACCATCCCCCCATTAGTTTCTGTAGTGACCTTGTTTTGTGACACCTTACAGTGATCCGCCCTGAACTTTGGGTTTGGAGGGGATTGTCCCTCCAAGCCTTGTGTATTATAAAAGATCGAAGGAGCCACCAGTAAACCACTCTGTCAATTGACTCGATGTTGAATTCATCTCCCTAGATCTCCACATCATAGTTTAATTGCTCACAAATTAATAGTTCATTCTGCGCATGCGCTCACGTAAAAATTTGCCATGAATAAATTGGATCTCTAATTTGGAGTATGTCTACATTCCACACAAATTTCAATAAGATCGTAATAATATTAGCTGTTGTATTGAAACAAGCATTACTACTACAGTTATCATCCGATTTTGATGACATGTTCTAGGAATGAGGTTAGGCTAAGAACGGTCTCAAATAAATTTCTTAACTCAAAGTAGTCTAACACTTTCACCAGCTACCCTCCAAATTCGAGCGAGATCCACACGCGGTGTGCGTAAACGTAGAATGCATCAAGCGTTAATGGCTTATTGCCTATCCGTTTGATCTTGCTCAAGTTCGGGGAGTACTTGAAAAATTAATTATTCGATTACC
Organism: Adelphocoris suturalis; assembly: GCA_030762985.1. Taxonomy (NCBI): domain Eukaryota; kingdom Metazoa; phylum Arthropoda; class Insecta; order Hemiptera; family Miridae; genus Adelphocoris; species Adelphocoris suturalis. Next base: position 21,511,334 of record CM061043.1, read on the forward strand.
CTGTATGAGTTTTGTCATAATCATATCATAACAACCGACGCGCATGCGCAAATCAACAATTTCTAATTCACTATTCCTCCAACCATATTAAAGCAGCTATGGAATCTTATAAGATAATTTGAAACATTAATTTGATCCATTCCTCTTAACATGATTTTTTGGCGGAAGAACGGATTTTTTAAATCTTAATTTTAAAGAGAGTTCTCATCTGGAATGTCACGTACATACGTCTTTCTATACATATGAAAAAGCGTAAAATCCAGGTATCATTTCCGAATACCTCAAACCGTAATTTTGGAAAATTTTAATCTTAACATTTCTGGAGCTATTGCAACGGCTCTATTTTCTACGAAAATTGGCTGAAAACCCAGCGTTGTTCCCACAACTGGAGATTCTAGATAATAATCCACTGGCTCGGTAAAAAAGTTGTACAGCTTTATTAACTCCATGCAGAGGTCACGTTATAAATACAAGCCTCAATGAGCTGAATGTTATCGTCAAGAATCATTGGGAGTCTTCATCAATGATCGCTGATGGTCTTGATTCTGGTCTGAGAGCGTAAGAGCTCGCTCTGCTATATTCTGAAAATAGGCCTGAGTACCAATGGCAGAAAGTGTCCTGGCCTGGTCAACGTGCTGACATTTGAGCTTTTCTGTTTGGAGAACTTGCCGGGAAAACTGATCTGATGGTCGTCATCAGCCTTGACCACAGGTTTTGGTTGAATATTTGCTATCATTCAGTATATAGGTCTTGCTCGGCTAATAGCTTACTAATACAACAAAAAAGCTTTTCACGATGATAATACAGTAAAATTCAAAAAGGGCTTCGAAAATCCAAAAGACTAGAATATTGCCGGTAGCTATTAGCCTATGCCTCTGCGTATGATCGGATGTCCACGCATCAGCTAAAAGAATGACTACATAGCCGGGAAAAATTACGAGCAATATTAATAGTGTGCCCTTCAAAAACAAGAACAAACACGTTACGTTCTGACAGTGAACACCAAAAAGCAATATTATTGCTAAGAGGAACAACAAACCCCAAATAACTATTTCAGTTATTTGCCCAATAGCCAATAAGATCTTGTATGATTCTGTTTTTTCTGCTGGTAAAATCGGTATGTCAGTGGATAATAGTGGTATTTTATCTATGAAATCGTCGGTCCAATTTTCACCACCGTACACGGTTACATTCACTAGCACTACCAAAAAACGCACGAAATATATGAACGCCATTAAGTATGCAATGATGAAACATCCCGTTTTCAAAGAGAAGCAGCAACAGCACCTTCTGAATTGAGGAAGGGCCATGATCAGACACCACGACATTGTTGATTTTTCGACGACGAAATTCCTGATAATTGAATGTTAACTCAAAACTTTGAGTTTATCCGTGACAGTTTAATTTTCTGTAAGGGCGGACTGGTACGTACCAGTACTTCAATGAGAGAAGGTAAATGGATTAGGCCATTCAAGTTGTGGCTCGGACGTCTACCTTGTAGTCTTTTTCAAATTTCTTTACTGTCGTGCTTATACCTTCACTTTGCTTGTAAATTCAATTCCCGATATCAATCAATTTTGAAACAATATTTTCTAAATGGTTCTCAACGGTTAGTGATTAAACCAAGAACTTCGTAATGGTTACCTTCTAGTTTCTTCTGATCGTCTAGTTTCACTTGAAAAATCTACCTATAAACAAAATTTAAGATAACCAGATGACAGGAGAAAAACAAGTTTTTGAAAATATTATTTTGGGCTTCCAAATTGTTCTTTATTTGTTGAACATGTTGCTTAGTCCCAGTTTCGTTGGAGTTCCGCCAATCGCGATATCACAGAAACTATTCTTGGGAACTGGAGTGGCCAAAAATCGACAAGCGGCAATTTTATCGATGATTGATTAGTCCCAATCATGATATACCTATTCGGTGTATTTCGGTGTATATGATTCGGTCGGGCTATTTCAACAAATCTTGCTCAGGTTTAGGTGTGTACAATGAATTACAACAATAAATACAAGCCTCAATGAGCTGAATGTTATCATCAAGAATCATTGGGAGTCTTCATCAATGATCGCTGATGCTCCTGATTCTGGTCTGAGAGCGTTGGAGCTCGCTCTGCTATATTCTGGGAATAGGCCTGAGTACCACAGGCAGGAAGTTTCCTGGCCTGGCCAATGTGCTGACCTTTTAGCTTTTTTTTGGGAACTTGCCGGGAAATCTGTTCTGATGGTGGTCATCAGCCTCGACCACAGGTTTTGGTTGAATATTTGCTATCATACAGTGTATAGGACTTGCTCGGCTAATAGCTTAATAATAGAACAAAATAGCTTTTCACGATGACAATGCAGTAAAATTCCCAAAGGGCTTCGAAAAACCAAAAGACTAGAATATTGCAGGTAGCTATTAGCGTATGCCTCTGCTCATGATCGGATGTCCACGCATCAGCTAAAAGAATGGCTACATAGCAGGGAAATATGACAAGCAATATTAATAGTGAGCCCTTCAAAAACAAGAACAAACACGTCAAGTTCTGACAGTGAACACCAAAAATCAATATTATTGCTAAGAGGAACCACAAAGCCCAAATAACTATTTCAGTTATTTGCCCAATAGCCAATAAGATCTTGTATGTTTGTGTGGTTTCTGCTGGTAAAATCGGTATGCCAGTGGATAATAGTGGTATTTTATCTATGAAATCGTCGGTCCAATTTTCACCTTCGTAAACGGTTACATTCACTAGCACCACCAAAAAACGCACGAAATATATGAACGCCATTAAGTATCCAATGACGAAACATCCAATTTTCAAAGAGCAGCAGCAACAGCACCTTTTGCGTTGAGGAAGGGCGATGATCAGACACCACGACATTGTTGATTTTTCGACGACGAAATTCCTGATAATTGAATGTTAACTCAAAACATAGTGAGTTTACCCGTGATAGTTTAATTTTCTGTAAGGGCGGACTGGTACGTACCAGTACTTCAGATAATTGAATGTTAACTCAAAACATAGTGAGTTTATCCGTGATAGTTTAATTATCTGTAAGGACGGACTGGTACGTACCAGTACTTCAATGAGAGAAGGTAAATGAATTAGACCATTCAAGTTGTGGCTCGGACGTCTACCTTGTAGTCTTTTTCGAATTTCTTGAGTGTCGTGCTTATACCTTCACTTTGCTTGTAAATTCAATTCCCGATATCAATCTATTTTGAAACAATATTTTCTAAATGGTTCTCAATGGTTAATGATTAAACCAAGAACTTCGTAATGGTTATCTTCTAGTTTCTTCTGATCGTCTAGTTTCACGTGAAACATCTACCTATAAACAACATTTAAGATAACCAAATGACAGGAGAAAAACAAGTTTATGAAAATATTTTTTTGGGCTTCCAAATTGTTCTTTATTTGTTGAACATGTTGCGTAGTCCCAGTTTCGTTGGAGTTCCGCCAACTGCGAAATCACAGAAACTATTCTTGGGAACTGGAGTGGCCAGAAATCGACCAGCGGCAATTTTATCGATGATTGATTAGTCCCAATCATGATATACATATTCGGTCTATTTCGTCTTTATGATTCGGTCGGGCTATTTCAACAAATCTTGCTCAGGTTTAGGTGTACAATGAATTAAAGAAGGCACGTCATGATTTGTGCAGGTTGATGAGAGTAACCTTCTCGAATCTTTTTCCGTATCGAGAAGAAGAGGATATTAAGAGATCACAAGGACGTATTCAAAATGCGTCGTACCGTAGGCAATATGGCTGACAAACGGGCTTTCGTCCAGTCTTCAATAGTCCGCCACTCCAGAATGACACTCAACAGCTCAAACCGCTTCTGTAACGCTACGTATTCTGTCCCAGATGGAATCGAGAATAACTGGATGGTCGCTTCTTAACCCTTAGTCATCTAGAGGAATACGGTTCTATTCATCTGTCAAAACAAATCTCTACAAAAAGCTACATACCTACTGTGCCAAATGGGCAAGTTGTAAAAAACTGTACTTACCTATCTGTATTTCCATATGTGACCGTGCAACGGAAAAAGGAGCTTAATATGGCAAGGCTTTTTTTCAGGAGAACAAAAACAACAAAGAGTGTGTCAAAAAAAATGATTTTTTTTTTTTTTTTTGGTATTATTCTTTTGGGTCCCACAACTATCTATCTTTCTCCAATAATCATCAAAACTTGGATTTTCTACATTTTTCATATTTATAATCGAGAAAAACTGAAAGGAGGTGGGAAATGAAAAAAACGCTGCAAATTATTTCACAAAGGTTTATTATTTTTTCAATTGAGTTTGATCGTAGTTTTAGTTGGCTTGCGTACGTCATAAGGCCCGTCCAGACTCCTCGGCGTGTCCTATTTCGAGTTGCCACAACCTATACTTCTATAATTATATACGCATGTTTATATTTCTCGATTTGAGCTCCTATCTATTCAAATAGTTATTGCCTTAATAATATCATTATCTAAGTACGTACGAAAAGTCGAGAGGATATCTTATTAAATATGCGTAGGAAAAGCATTGGTATTAACACACAAATATGACCAAGAAAAAAAGCATATATTCATGCCTCGAAGGAACGCTGTACCCACCTCATGGTGCCGCGGTGTATTATATGGGTATAACACGTAAAATTAATAGATATCCATTCTCCTACACCCCTCTGCTACGCCCCTGGTCACTCCAGCCACCACAAGGTGCCGCGGCGCCTCCTCTCACTCCACCCCCCGCTCACCCCCCTCACCACCCACCGTGACCCCCTGCCAAGCGTGCCAGGCGTGCGTCCAACACGTCAAACACTCAAAGCCTCGAAAAAGACACTTTTTCGCCCGTTTTTGGCCCATAGCATCTATGCGAGTAAAGCGATCGGGATGGTTAAACGTTAGGACCAACTAGACCCCAAATGGAGTCTTTGTGCGAAAGAACGGGTTTTTTAAGTCAATTCTTAGGCCTTTTATGGCCCGGACGGCGAACGGCGGACGGACATTTCAAATTTGGATTCTACGCACCTTGAAACGTAAAGTGACAAAGTTTGAGGGGGGTTATAAAAATTTTTGCTACACGATCACATAGGCTTATTATTGGAAATAATAAACCAAAAGGAGCTTATCTTGCCTAATGGGAATTTCTTCTGGCGAGTTAAGCTCCCTTTTGTTGCTGGTAATTTCAAACAACTTAAATCATCACACATTGTCCACACGACTAAATAGAAAGTGTTTCCTTCGGTGATCGTATCCTCACACTCTTCTCGGACACCCATGATGGCAGCACCATCTTCAAACCTCCGAGGCTAATGGACCGATTTTTATAACATTTTCTAGGATTGTGCAGTTTAGCTGCTTGACGTTCCCCCATAAATTTCATTGCCGTTAGAGAAATAGTAGTCGCTAACAATTACACACTACATGACTAAATTGTGTTTATTATCTCCTGGTCCAATACTATGTATAATATTACGAGTACGATTTTACAACTTTCTGTATTAATCACTGTAAGTACCTACCTACCATCTTATGGATGTTACCTCTTACTTTAGTGTCAACTATCGGCTGTTATATGTTATGTTGCTTTTATGATGTCCTGACGAGGCCAATCGGCGAGCCGGCCGACAAAAACAATAATAAACGATTAGTGATAACTTATGGAAGAACTTCGAAACACTTCTACCCTAAACTATTACTCTGATACTATCTAGCGAACATCCGATTATCTGAACACGGAGGCAAAATTCCCAACACATTTAAAAGTGATATCACACTGTGCGCTATGTTTGCGATTCGCTATTAATTTAGGAGTGAGAGAAAATTCGATGATTAGAAACCAAATGACTGTAGTTAATAAATTATTAGGGGCTAGGAAAGGTGAAGTCGTATACCAAATCTTAAAATTTAATTTACCTGCAACGGAACTGTTGACAACTCGCTTTACGAATACGGATATTCCTTCCCGCTGCATGCAATTGATCTCTGTCACGTGGATGGAGAAAGAGAAGATGGAAGCTCGAAGAGAGCAAATTGATTGAGATTGAGAGACGAAAATTATGAGAAGGCGCTGAGAGTTTAATTTCTTCCGTTTCGGATCATTAGGCTGGTCGGATCGCTACTCTCTCTCCAAATCGATTTGCCGCAGTATTGTGAGCTCGTGACAATTTGTGTAAGAGGTTTATCACGCCTTATGTTACACGTTTATTTATTTCACACTGGTTGGGTATTTATTCCACATTTGCTACTACTTTTGCAAAAACCGGACATTTGGCGTCCAGAGTGCTTTTGATTTCGGCCCGGACAGCTTAGAGAAAACCCGGACTGTCCGGGACAAAATGAAAGCACTCTGGACGCCAAATGTCCGGTTTTTGCAGAAACAGTAACAACCCTGGTTGTAATCCTGTTTCAGAAATTGTGGGAGCAGTTTGGAAATGTCAAAACGAAGGACGGGTGGCCACGATAACATGATGAGGTATTTTCTGATCAGTTGAGTGAGAAATTTTTTTTTCCAGATCACCCTTGGAAATTTAAATTTGACAGAAAACTCTCAGAGTCAACAATGGTCGAACTGAATGACGGACTCCGTCCTGATCAGCTGAATAAACTTCATCCTCTCCATTTCACATTAAGAAGATTTTGTAGGATGCGTCTCTGGGACATCAAGAGTTTATAGTCAACTGCTTTCTTAAACCCTTTATGACAACCTTAGTAATCAACGCTTCTGCCAGTGTTTGTTGATTTTCGTCCATTTAACGTATAGTTTTTGTGCTATGTTCGTCCTCAAAACGACTTCAAATCGCTATGCACCAAAACCAATCCCCTCAGGCAGATCTTTTCGTGAAGGTTGCAGACGCAGACTAAGGGCTGGTTTCACCAAAGTGCTTAATCAACATTTAGGTACTCATTAAACTGAAGATCTCAGCTGTTAACGATATTCAGTTTCGCTAACTCCGGTTCAGATAAATCTACGATCATATGTGCTAAATCAACGATAAAAAATAACCAGCCGAATTTGGGTCGTTAGCGTTCAAATCAACAATTTAATACGTAGGTACCTAGTTCTTTTCGCCATTTTTGTTTACATGACCGAAATCCTTTTTGCTACGTTTTCCCAGCTAATGTGCTACATTTTCCTAGTTATTTCCAACGTTTTCCTACATGAACGAAAATGATGCATTGATTAGAGCATTGGTATTTGGGGAGGAATTTGACGAGGATGATATGAAGAATTTACAATTCAGCGTCCTCGATCGAGAGAGTACGGCGGATTTCAGTCTCAATGAAATCGATTTTCTGAGGAGATACCGACTTTCAAAAACTACTGTTTTGTCAATCCTTGAACAAATTGATGATAGCATCGGATATACGGTTAGGGCAACGAGTACATACACGGAATGTACAAATACAGCGGTAAAATAGTATTATAAAATAGCCAATGGCTCATCACAATTTGAAATGACACCATGTGGGGAGATGTCTGTTGTCATTGAAGTGATGGGAAATAGAAACATAAAAATACCTAGTTACGCAACTTGACCATAATAAATTGCGAGAAAATTATAACCTGTTTCCTGCGCTTTTTGAGTTGAAATTACTTAGAATCTCGGCTTCTGCAGTGGCTACAGTTATAAAATCCATCGAAAAAGTTATAAAATACCAATCGCTGCTTTTTAGGAGACTGACTCCCGAAATTTCCACAGGAGACGAATCAAAATCGCGATCGCATCCGTTGGCGGATTTCCCCACACACGTAAGGGTGGGTCCGATCCCTACATGAGAGCCGCTGAGCTCTACTACGAACTGTGATTTCTGATCTGTGATATATTTATATGCATCTAGTCGTAGTTCTATTTCACGTTGCTGATTGTACATATATAGTAGCATTTATATAGCTATTAGCCTATTTTACATCTAGTCTTAGTTGTATTATTTTATTTGCTGGTTTTTTTTTTTAAATCAAATTTGGGGGTTAAACAGTGGTCATCACTGTACCCCGCATTTTTTTTCCCCTCCGAGTCGCCAGTGGATTCCATGATGGCGCTCCTGTTTAATCAAGGATGGCAACATGGCTCCCCTTAGAATCGCTTGCTCAATACCGCTTATGACCCTTCTGGTTGAGGTGCGGCTTAAACCATAATAATTGCATACGAGTCTGCAACACATTGGGACATTTTATGTCTTTAGTTGCAGACTCGTATGCAAGCTCTAAGAGCCACTCAGCTGATCCGGACCCTGGGCATCGTCAAGTAAATGTCCTAAAGAGGCTACATACGAAATTACAGATTCCTAGAGTGTAAAGCATAGAAATTAGCTTTAAGAGCCACTCAGCTGATCCGGACCCTGGGAATCGTCAAGTAAATATCCTAAAGAGGCTACATACGAAATTACAGCTTCCTAGAGTGTAAAGTATAGAAATAAGCTCTAAGAGCCACTCAGCTGATCCGGACCCTGGGCATCGTCAAGTAAATATCCTAAACATTCTACATACGAAATTACAGCTTCCTAGAGTGTAAAGCATAGAAATAAGCTTTAAGATCCACTCATCTGATCCGGACCCTGGGAATCGTCAAGTAAATGTCTTAAAGAGGCTACATACGAAATTACAACTTCCTAGAGTGTAAAGCATGGAAATTAGCTTCAAGAGCCACTCATCTGGTCTGGACCCTGGGCATCGTCAAGTAAATGTCCTAAAGAGGCTACATTGAAATTACATCTTCCTTGAGTGTAAAGTATAGAAAATACCTATTAAAATTATTTAACCACTGCTTCACAAATCAAACCGTTCTCGCAATATTCGGATCACCTGCTATGAATCAAATCATCGAAACACCAGCTCAATGAAATCATCAGAAATTAACAAGCGGTTGCAATCATGTTCACAATATCAATTATTGAGAATTATTACCTGTGTGTAAACAATTATTCATATAACCATGCTCATAACTCAGCTTGTTGGCCACGCACTTCGCAGTAGTTAACATAATATGGTTGGATAAATCGAGAGCTTTCGAACGAATGGTCAACGAATTTTGTGGGATGAAAAACGACGAAGTACCATTTCCCTAGCAACGACTCGGTTGTAAGCGGAAATCATCAGAAAACCAACTGGGACAATTTTCGTCAACAGTTTTCGTAACGATTTTCTTGTTTATGTGCCAAAGCAAAAGAGAGTTTTTGTATTTCTCGTATTGGTATTTCTCGTAAACACGAAAACAAGCTGTTAGAGCGAGCATGATGAATGCTAACCTTTTTGCATCGATTTCTCGTAGCGTTTTCGTAAGCCCGAGAAGAAAACTCTTACAGAGACGTTAACGTGACTCTTGTAGTGAATCACTGCTCAAAACTCAATTGTGACAGTAGACAATTTCCAAAATATAACATGAATTAAGAAACAACGACCACTTACCTCTACATCATATGAAAACGATTCTGCCGTGAAGAACACGAATCTTCAAAAGGTGTAAAATGAACCTTGAAACGAAATCTTGAAACTGAAATGAACCTTGAAAATGTTAAAGATGAAATCTTCGATAAAACTTCGAAAGCAAGAACAAAATGAAGCAAAAACCTTTCTGGTTGAGGTGCGGGGAAAAAACACGAAAGAAAGACAAATACAAAGGTTAAACCAACAACAAAAGACGGCACGGGGAAAATTCAGGCGATTTTGTCGGGTGTTTATGTGTATCAAGCCACAGCTTGATAGTTGCCAAGTTATTCTAGAGTGCTATGCTAGAGGAAGGTCAAGTTTTCGTCTCGTAATTACGATTCCGATAAAGCTGAGCACGAGTAAAGCTGACTCTCCCCGTTCCGAAAAGCGTTTCCACGTTACGAAAACCTCTTCTCGTTTCGGAAAGGCCATTTTCGTATACGAGAAAATGAATACGAGAAGTACAAAAACTCTCTATAAAATGTCAAAAACAAAACGTATCGGCATTTTTTCCGGCACCAAATCGACGGATTTCGTTTGGTCGGTTCTTGACCACCAACCAATCGAACTGACGGATTTCCGAAATCCGTCGAAAAAAAATCCGCTCTAATCCTAATCTAATGCCTAGCAGATCCGTCGGAATCGGGAAGAAATCCGTCGGGCGTCGGCGCCGCTGGAGGGAGATGCGCCGCCGGCGACCCCACTACGGCGCTCCTGCCCATCCGCTCCATCTTCCACCTCTCATCCCCCCGACGCCGTATAAAACCCAAGGAAACAAGGTCAAGGCGCTTGTTACCTGTTGTACAATGCTCATCGCCCTATCCACCGTGAGTCCCTTTCCATTTCATCGTTTACTCATTAGCTCATTACCAAATTAAATTGCAAATTTTATCATTAAATCAATCACTAAAACAACGTAATCTCATCAACACCTAACACACCTAGTTAAAATCCGAATAACTAATAAATAAAATACGTGCATACATCAAACAAACTAAATCCATAAAACGCTTTAAATATATGAATTCTAGTAAAATATCATATAAAAAAATTGATATTTTTTCTTCATCGTTCACACTTTAAAATCTCCTATTTTCTTAATATAAAACTCAAATTATTATCTTCATATATCGCACAATATTAAACACATTTACATTTCCAGCATTGTGAGTTCATTAACGCGCTTTTAATTAAAATAATTGTGTAATTTTATCAATTTTGGTAAGTAATGAAATAACGTAACAATGAAAATTAATGATATTGATGAACAAAATTGAGCAATATAAGTTGTTTGTTCAATCTATTTCAACCTTACAACTAAATTATTATAAAGTATTGATGATCCTTACAAAGAAATATTAGGTGCCTACCTAGTCTTATATTTTACGTATCATTAACCTATTTACTTTTACGGCTACCTATGTGCATCAAAATTTACCTTAGTTTATCTATTTTCGGTCTACATTCGATTGGTTGTTATTAACTGAATTTGTGCTAAATCGTTGAAAATGTGATGATTTTTTACATTTTTGTTGGCAAAAATGCGCATTCTGGACTCAGATTTCAGTTCTTCATCTCAACGGTGCAATTAAACACAAAGAAGACATCCAGGACGCGGAACTGTCAAGATCATCTCTTCCCAGTGATGTCTTCCGCATGTGTTGATCGCGATGCAACGAGAACTGTACAGTGAAACACTCGGAACCGGGAACTTTGAAAAGTGTTTGTGCCGATTTTGGACTCGTGAAAACGCGTTTTTTTGTCAGTGAACTTAACCGATGGAAAGTTTGAAGAAAGTGATGTGCTCGGAAATGACGATCATCGTCTCGTACATCAAGTGAACGGAGCTTACCGGTAGAAAAACGGACTGCACAACTCGTAGGTACCATCCATTTCTCTTTACTACCATAAATCAAATAACATTTCAGTTGATATTTTAAACGTAATACCTAAAAGCACTAAAAAATGACCACAAAACAAGAAAAACAAACATTTTCAAACCATTTTAGTTTATGAATTAACTAAACAATATGTTTATGAATTAACTAAACAATAAACATATGTTTATGAATTAACAGATTTCGCATGAATAAAAAATATGGCCACCAAAAGCTCTTTTTCAGTTAATCAAATCAGATATTCCAATATTAAAAACATTTGATATGAAACTCATAAATTCACTTCTTCATCATTTCATGATTCGTTATATATACATTCATATTACATATACAGGATAAAATGAGAATAATATTTTTTCGAAGTCTAGTAAAATAAATTAATAATCTGCATTAATTAATAAATATCACGCAATATATTTAAATGAACGAATGCAAAATTAGTATCTCGTCGCCATTCAGTAAATATTTGTAAACCTAATCTAGAATTTTAAAGTGTTCTAAACCCAGAATAACGAAATAATGTACTTAAAATTTATTCTGATAAATAATTTCTTTAAACGATTTTGACTTAGTAATGATATTTAATTTGATCAATCAGATTACGGAGGTATATTTTACAAATTCTCAATTCATAAAGCTCGACAAAATTTTAAATTGCACTAAATGTAGAAAAATCAAGTATAATGAATTAATGCAAACTATTCTTAACAAACTGGCTAACTTACTTCTGTAATAGAATCTGGTTAAGAGTTATCAATCTTCTGTTTCTGTTTTGATATTCATAATTTTATTCCAGTTTTGATATTAGTGCCTATCAGTAACATTCAAAATGGCTAATGGAATTTAGAACGTAATTTAAAGTTTTTAAAAAGAACCAAATCCTCATTGGCCCCTCATAACCACTAATACAAACTAATTATTACCTAGATACCTAAAACATTTAAAAAGTGATAGATATGAAGAATCAATTAGGTACAAATATATATATACATATTTCTCAACAACTTAGGGTTTTAATTAAGGCTGCTTCATTGAATTCAATTGTGTCTATAAATTCATGATTGAATACCCACTGACAAAATCAAACTACATATTGTGGTAAAGCTTCAATTTATAAGGAATTTTCACGCGTTCATGATTTGAATGGAAATACATTTAATTGTTGGTATTAATGACGCAAGTAAACAGTATGAAATCTGCTTTCAAAAGGGAAAGTAGATGTAAATTTTCAGACCCAAGAATTTTGAAAAATCACTATTTACGTACATACATAACAAAAGGGTACCGCAGGGGTACCCCCATATATCGGAAAACCTAGAAAGTGACTAACTAGCAGATAACGGTGGCTTCAGAACTAAATCATTTTTCCCTCAATTAATTCATTGTTGATAATCAAACTGCGAGCTTTAATCCTAATAATTGGTGGGTACGTGCGTAATGACTCAGTGAAAGCTGGTTAGAGCTCTTGAGTGAAATGCGGCCTAAGAGAGTCGATCGTTAATAATTTATAATTAGATTTTCATTCATATTTTTAGACTCCGGCCGACATACCCAGTAAACTCGATATAAATATAGATATTTTTATATCCAGGTTTAAAAACTTTCAGTCATGCAGCATGATCGTATGAGCGAATTTTTGTAGATTATCGTATTAAGTTATGTTAAATTGGATTGAAATTTGAGCAATTTGTGAACAAATATACTGTTAAAAACCAATTTTATGACAAAAACTAAATCAAAAACTAAATCAAATTTGGGGATTAAGAAAGTTCTTGAATTTTTTTAGTTTTTATAGATTTTTCCGCAAATATTCATGAAATTTAAGTACGTTTTTCGGAATAATTTTGTGCAAATATTTTTTAATATTATATTTATTCGTTGATAATTCTGTTTTTACTGAAATTCCGCTAAAAATTATAAATTTTTTCTATTTTTGGCAGTTTTAATCCATTTTAAGTGATTTTTTAGCACATTTTTGAAATATGACCAATTTGTTGAATGTGATCAAAAATATCCGGCAAACTCATCCGTACATTAGGAGAGCTTGATTTTTAGGCTCAGGAACGGTATTTCTATCTCAATCAAGAGAGTTAATGTTAATTGAGAATTTGTGAATTAAGGCCATTCAATTCAACCTTCTCAAAATCATTTGGCCATTTTTTTAACAGTTTTAATATTTTAGTATAAAAAAATCATGATATACACAGATCATATAGTTCAGTCGTAGTTCAATCGTCACCTAGAATGACACGGTTCAAATATTCTAAAAGATTATTTAGGTATTACATTCATCAAGTGGCCCAAGAATTTGGAAAATTAAAACGGTGCAGTGTTTTCAGTCTGGCGGTTATTGAATTGAAAGCTTCCGAATGAAGTTCGCTCCAATATTGTCGTGACTTATGTTGTGAATAATTTAACAATGATTTAATGAGTAATAACATATTGTGAGAATATTACATTGTGTAAATATTTAGTGCTATCGATTGGCAATCGTTAGGAATCAGTTGTATATTCACGTACATTGAATTCATTATTTTGTGCAATAACACAATAAACTTGTTCGTAATAATCTGCTGTGTCTTACTATAAAATCCCCTGACAGTAACACTATTATTGTATATGACTATAAATGTATAGTAACTATACATAAATACTTGGTGTCTACTCTGAGAATCTTTTGTGAATTGTGACCAATAATGTGCAATTAGGTACGGTTCCAAATTTAGGTATCAATGCAGAGGGATAACGGTGATCAATTTTGAAATTTTTCGAAAATTAAAAATTTATAGAAAATATAATCACCAATAAATAAATAAATTTCTTGGCAATCCAAATTCGTGCTTGTATTGCTTCCGAGTCTACCTATAGGTAGGGTTAAAGCCCACATAGGTGTCATAGATAATGAAGCAGCGGACCGATACGCCAAAATGGCATTGAATGACCAAATCAATAACGGAATGAAAATCCCCAGAACTGACGACCCTATGGATTCGCAGCCAACATCGAGATCAATGGCAAGAGGAATACCGGCAAGACACAAGAGGAACCTTTTACAAGAATGGATTCCCGTTTGTCAGACAACGGCCATGGTTCCGCCATGGAGGAGTCTACCCACTGGACACGGTTCTGACGATGACCCGTCTTCGTAGTATGCATGGGCTTTGCAAGAAGTACCTATACGAAAAAAGAATGAGCCAAGAATCTTCCCTTTACGAAGTCTGTGATTCGGACGAAGATCTGGAACACTTAGTGTATGCGACTCAAAGGAACTCTATGCTCAATGATTTAACTAACTTAATAGAAATGCCGACAAACTTCTCATGCCCACTGCCCTGAAGTGTATAAAATATTGTACACATTTATGAAAAACGGTAACATTAAAAATTAAAATATGATAAATGATTAAATAATTAAATAGCTATGGCGAAAGCTAAGGATCAATTTCAACATGATTGTATCATTATTGTATCATTACTACTGAGCATGCGCTAATGTCAAATCCTTGTAATGACCTTAGTTTCCACAATTTTCATCCGATTTCGATGCAATTTTCAGTGAATGCGTGGGTTAGGTTGCAGATCGTCCCGAACCTATTTCATTGTTCCCAACTCATCAGTTCATTCTGCGCATGCGCAAACGTAAATTACAATTATTATCATTTTTTCGTTTCTTAATTGACCAATTATGACGTTTCACGCTACTTCATGATTTACTATGTTCCGCTATGGAATTTTTCAAGATCATTTAAAACTTTTCAATGATCTATGTACATTCATGATACGTAAACGAGGAAGTTATGTGCCACACCCAACTCGGCAGACTTTTTAAAAATGTTTTATGCTGTCCTGAACTGTACTTTGGTAAAACTGTGCTAACCTCAGTTTAATTTCTATGAATATGCAGAGATTTTATAGGTTGGGCCTCCCTGATAGAACCATAAAAATTTAAATGGTGCAGCATCAATGAGAGCTACTGTACCTAGGCAAGCATAAAATTCTTGCTAGTGCAATAACGTCCACAGCTGTAATAAGGTTTTGGTAAAACCGTCAAGAAAGCAGAGATAGTTGGTTCTCAGTAACTCTAATTGCTTGCGAATTGAATGAATAAATAATCGTCAGAGTAGATGAATAATCGTAGTTTTTTTTTTACTACGCATAACTTCTACATTTGCATTAATGTTGATGAAACCATCAGGAATTTGGCGTATCTAGACCAGCTGGTTGGGTACCTAAAAAACTGATTGTTTCTATGTTGAATGCAGCCTCTGCACATGCCAAACGTAAAATTCTTGTTCAAGCACAAATTCTACAGTTGGCATCCGAGTTTTATGCAATTCTCAAGGATTGTGCGGATGGTGTTGGGAACGGTCTCCTAAAATAACTAGTTCTTAGATCAAAGCTAGCCTCTATTTATAAATTTCCCGGTCAATTAGCTAGCCTATATGTATTATTTCCAGGTCAATTGCTGTGCGAACGTACAATTTTTTTTTAAAGAAGCATATCGTCCACAGTTAACATTTGATTTCAATGGAAACCTCAAGAATTGTGTCCCTATATGAATTTCATTCTTCTCAGATAACAAGTAACTTCTTTGAATGCGCAATCGAGTCAACTTTATCTCGTGCGTACAATTTATTAATTAATATGTTCTTATTTGAACCTTACAACACAGTTAATTGATCATCTAAAATAATTTTATAGAAACATGGAGACCTGGAACCACACACAACCTGGAAGAAGTTACCTATATCCATTCGCAATGAAAGTTTCCTTAATGATTT
Organism: Adelphocoris suturalis; assembly: GCA_030762985.1. Lineage (NCBI taxonomy): Eukaryota > Metazoa > Arthropoda > Insecta > Hemiptera > Miridae > Adelphocoris > Adelphocoris suturalis. The sequence continues at coordinate 21,527,423 of CM061043.1, forward strand.
CGTCATGCAGATCAAGGAAAAGTATTTTAATTTATGAGTTATGGGCTCGCCACCTCTTATAATATTATAAAGCTTCAATGAGCGCATGTTCGTTTATTAACTTCCTACATAATTTATCCGGACCATAAACCGTGAAGCTCATTTCATTACGAGTTATATCAATCCATTATGCGTGCAGGGATGGACGGATCAATGTGTAACGGAGGCTTTTACACGTTCTCGCTCGATAAATTCCAATGATGCAACCACAATTATGAAGTGCCCATCTACGAGTAGAACTTCCTCAGTAACAACGGAAGTGCAAATAATAATGTGGAATATTAATAGAGAGTTCCTAGTAGATCCGTAAAACACAATACGTCGTGCGGTATCGACAATCCGGCGCCCTAACTCCGAAGCAATAAGTTACGGTGACGCACCCCTCGTACAGATACAGATCGCAATCCGTAAAATACGTAATCGTCTAAAATAACCTTCTTCCATGGATTTAGCGTTACAACTAGATCCGTTAAGGACTTGACGTGACTTTTAAGGTGCGGTGGATGTTTCTAGTTACCGCACGCCTTACTGAGATCGATGAATCTACTAGGAACTCTCCAATACGTACTAATTCATGCTGTATTTTGTAACCAGCATCGTTTAATATTGATAACTATACTCGGGTCTATGTTGAATTATCCAACAAGGAAGCATCTTCCAGTAGTGTACCAATCAATCTGAGCAAAAATATGGATTTATTGTCGAGTAATTCTTTCGTATTGTAACATGTAAGTAAATTTTATAGGATAAAGTTCCCTCCTTTAGCTTTTATTAGCTCTTGTAAACGTTTTGTGCGGATTTCTAACACAATTTTTTCTCTTCATCTTCGTGGAACCGTATCATGATAACCATTGATAACCATTGATACATTTATTCAGTACGCTCCATAAATAGACTACATACGCCTACAACAATAATTGTACAAGCTAAACAGCATAATAATAGCAAATAAATAAATACTCGACGTTTCTGATATATACCTATAAACATAATTGAAGATTTTTAGATAGGTATGCAAAGAAAATAATCAGATTGATAAGTAGAAGAGGGAAAACAAAATGCTCTTATAAGAAAATGAAGACAAGAAAATTTAAAATAATTAGCAAATGATTCATAAATGTTCAGTCTTAAATAAAACTATGAAAGTTGAGATAAAAGATCAAAATTAACAGAATTAATAAAATTACAAAAGTCCTGAGCATTGCATGTGGTAATTATTATTTTTTCTCATGCTTGGGTTGTCCCCTACGCCCCTGGATCAATTCCGATCGGTCGTCCCTCCTAAATAAGAAGCCTTGCCTGTATGAGGGACGTCCTAAAATTAGATAAATCGAAAACAAAGCGTTTAAAGAGATCTCCTTGAAGAACCTTTAATAAGAAATTAGCTCCAAAATCGGTTCCTGGCCAGCCTGACCTGTGACCGTAACCAAACGTAAGTCCCTGTATATTAATATCTGACTCAGGCTGTTGGGTTCACTATTCACGGCTTCGGGAACTTCGCACTATAGTGGTCAGGGACGATGGCTTCAGATAAATACACCATTGCTTACTACTTACTACCCACTAGAGCTTATAGGTGAATAGCTCGGCAGTAAATCGCTGAACGTTAAGTAGATATATAGAGTAGTCGCGTGTAATGAGCGTGTTGAAATGGTTTGGCAACTCCAGATCACTCCAGATCCTTATTGGAGCACTCCATTCCTTTGTGAACAGCGGGTTCTCGCGCATGGGACGACTGTACTATCCAAAGTTTCGATGTACGAGTATATATGTCTGAATCGGGCTGTTTCACTATTCATGGCTTTGGGGGGCATTGTACTAGTGGTCAGGGACGATGGCTTCAGATAAATTCACCATTGCTTACTACTTACTATCCACTAGAGCTTATAAATGAATAGCTTGGCAGTAAATCGTTGAACTTTGGGTAGGGGGGGGGGGGGGACGAGAAATTCGATTTTGGGGTGAATACATTTTCTAAAACTACATCATTTTCTGAACAAAATGAATATATTTTAAAAATTTTACAAATATGATAGCGTATCGTAATAACCCACTGAAGTACAGTCTCGCGTACAGCTTACAGTCAGCTTTATCAAAATAAAGCTAATGTAAGATGAGGTTATCTTATTCTTCTTCTACTTGTGTTAATCATTTTTATTTGTCATAGCCTGCGTCAGTGTCAGACATTGTTTCAATAGTTTCTTGAGAGAGAAGTAGAAGTTTCCATCAAACGAAACAAGCGAGTGCTTCGGCCGGAGTCGCGGCGCGTTTGCGAGAGCCGGCTTTTTTAACACAGAATGTGTTTTAGCCAGCCATGGACTAACTAGCCGAAAATGGAACGCGGGATGGGAACGAAATGTGTGACGGATGATTTTCACGTACAACCGAGCCGTTGGTAGGGAAATGGAATTTCCGCCATTTTTCAATTTTTTTCTTAAAACGACGTTTTCCGCTCTTCTGGAACATTTTTTGACCGGCCTGTTTGTCGTATCAGATCGAATTTTTTTTCTAAATTACCGTGAAAAGTGTGGGAATTGAATGACTGAAAAAAATACTGGAAATTTCCTGGGGGCATGGGCTGGTGGATGAATGAACGACATGATAAAACCTCCAATTTTGCCGACTCATGCAAACCATCATGTAGTATCGTATTCAAGAAAATTCTCCAATCAATCGAAAGATGACAACATGAATTTAAAAAAAATCAGCTCAATTGAATGAAAAATGAGGGCAGGGCAAGTTCCTGAAGTACCCCCTTTTTTTACGTTATATTGGTATCACCCCCACGCCTCCCGTTAAGAAAGGCGCCGTCCGACTCATGAAAACCGAATAGTCGCTCCAGATACACAATCCTATTGAGAATCATAAAATGGAAAATTTCAGCGAAACTTATTGGAACACTTCATTTCTTTGTGACGAGTGTGTTTTCGCGCATGGGACGACTTTACTATCAAAAACTTCGATGTATATATGTCTGAAGCGGGCTGTTTCACTATTCATGGCTTTGGGGGCATTGCACTAGTGGCAAGGGATGATGTATTCAAATAAATACACCATTGCTTACCACTTACTACTTACTACCCACTAGAGCTTATAAATGAATAGCTCGGCAGTAAATCGTGGAACATTAAGTAGATAAATAGATTCAGGAGACTGAAAGAGATGTGCGCCTGCTGGAAGCTCTCCACGAGACTTGACGCAAACGTGTGGCGGATCGTGACGCAGCCCACGCGAGCGCCAAGTTGACCGGAACGCTAATCTTTTCCCTTTCGTTTCCCCTGAAGGAGAAGATTCCCAAGTGCAAGCGAGTTCCATTAGCGTCCCCGATGCGAGGCCACCGAAACTAAGGCCTGAACCAACGCCGAAATGTATCTAGAATGAAGAAAACAGAAGCCTGTTTCACATAAAAAATAGTTAAGGCCGGCTTTGCCGCAGTTTTTAATAAGTTTATTCGTTAAACCGAAGATATCAGGTGTTAAACAACGATATTCGTTTCACCATCTCCGGTTCAGATAAATCAATGATCAAACGCGCTAAATCAACGATTAAAACCAACAAGCCGAATTTCGGTGGTTAGCCTTCCAATCAACGATTATTACAAGGAAGTTCTTTTCACCATATGCGTTTACCTGATCGAAATTCTTTTTTGCTTCACTTTCCTATCTGTTTTGCAACATTTTACTAGCTATTTCCTACGTTTTCTTGCGTATTGTGTAAAGGTTTTGAGATATTTTATAATGGGTTGAAAAACATTTTTAATTGCTATCTAGACTAGCGATCTAGAAGCGCTATCCATAAAGAAATAATTACCCTCTGTAATAATTTGTAGTGTTTTCCCCCATGTTTGGGTTGTTTACGCCCTGTATCATTTCTAAATCCGGGTATACGCCAACGAGCATTGATCGTGAACACTATTTGCAAACAATCGTAAACACTTTCCCTTGCCGAACCGAGTTTGCGAACCCCGTTCGCGAACGTTCGGGAGCGTTCAGCCACTGGTCGGTAAACCGACGAACCAGCGAAGGATTCAGTGTTCGTTGCGCAACCGTTGTGAACGGCATATCTGCTAGATCACGAGAGGCCGGTGGATAACTCCATGAAAATCATCAAAACTTTTCAGAGTGCGTGTTCGTAATCGCCGTTATTGTTTCCACTGTTTTATTTTTAGGTTCGTACTGAAGTGGGACAACGAAAAATGCCTTGAACTAATTGGGATGGACGAAGGGAAGGTAGAGCTTTGGCAACCGGATCACACCTATCACCATAATAATTGAAGAAACATGATGCTTAGGAAGAAATTGCCACAGAAATTGGGATAAACACTGAATCGATGAAGGGACAAATCAATGAGCGTTACCCATGGGTGCGAAAAAGGTATCCTGAATGTTTTTAAATGAAAGAAGATTCTATCCTAAGAAGTTTGGCATCAACCGCACTCTCCTACGATGAGTAGTTTTCTTTCTATGATTTTTCGAAGTTTTGCACACTGGTGACGTCAAAGCTTCCTCCCGCCTGGGTGGAGCCATCTGCCTACGTGTGACGTCACCAGTGCAAACTTTAAAAAATCATAGAAAGAAAACTACTCATGATGGGAGAATGCGGATGTTATCAAATTTTTCAGAATGGAATCTATTTTCATTTAAAAAATTTAAAATTGATGCGTGAATAACTCTCAGAAGAGAAAATGGTTAGGGATGCCATGTTCGTGCACTTTTGTTGAGAACTTGGTCGAATGCTCGCGAATACTGATCATTAGGGCGTGCACAGGCAGTGTGAACGGGAGCACCTTCCGCATGTTTGCGAACGTTTGCAAACTTCTGGTGCTAAAATGCCTGTCTGGTGTAAACCCGCCTTAACAGGCCGTCCATATAATGACGAAGCGTTGCTTATATTATGATCTAGCTCCAGAGGGTCGTCCTAAAATCTGGCGCTAGTAGGGTAAACCTGTACACTTACATTCGAACGCTCATTAAAGTTGACGTCATCATCCTGGAGCTGTTTTTTCGCATAAAAACGCACGAAAATAACTGAGATAAGGTTGATTTTAAGCTCCAAACCAAATACCGAGTCGACGTGTACGGTAAGTTTACAATGTATCGTGGATTATAATGGGGATGCCCCCCAAAAGCACGAAACGCACACAAATTGGCCAAAAAAGCCGTTACCATCGTAAGGAGATTTTTATACGCCTGTTTGCTAGCGGCCACACCACCAGTGTGCGCCAAATTAATGCATTTTTTAGCTCCCGAACATGGTTTTTTTTTTTGTTCCTTTTTTACTTAATTAAAAGCAGATATCATGTAATTTTACTGTGTGTGTGTGCGTTTCCAAGCAAAAAAGCTTCAGGATAGGCCGGTTTGGAGCTTAAAATCAATAATATCTCAGTTTTTTTAGGACGTTTTTATGAGAAAAAACAGCTCCAGGATGATGACGTCAATTTCAATGAGCGTTCGAATGTAAGTGTACAGGTTTGCCCTACTGGCGTTCATTCCGTCCATCCCCGTGGCTCAGTTTGTCCAACTATTGGACTTTTAGGACCGATTTCGGTTACAGTCACAAACTTGATTCCAGGCCTTATTTCCGGGGGTCTCGCTTAGGGAGCATCGTGGCCTTCAAGTGGGGCTCTGGGGCTTTTCACCGATATCGGGATGAACACGTACGGGCGGTCAGATTAGCAAAGACGCCGACAACGGGAGGGTGACGGGGTACCGCGGTGTGAGGTGCCGATGCGGCGCGGAGTGCCGATGCGGCATCTGATGGCTGGAGGGGGGGGGGGGGGGGCTTCACTTTCTATTCGATGGCACCCAAGTCCCTGGTGACCGCCAACCAGGTGAAGGTCCCTTCGTTTTCTGAGTGAAACCAGATCCTAAATCAAGTCTCCTTTCACGCCCCGCTCGATGTCCAAATTAAAATCCACGTAAAATACGACACAGAGACATATATTTTAACAAACAATGTATTAATTAATGCATATTTTTGCAGAGTATACTCAAAACAAGTCTTCAACATGGCTAGGAATCAATTCATAGGCTCGAAGGAAAATATAAAGAAAGAAACAAAGAAAAACAAAAAGTCTGCCACGTTGGATGTGGTACATAGCTTCCTCGTTTACCTATCATGAATGTATTGATCATTAAAAAGTGTTAAATGATCTTCAAAAATTCCATAGCGGAAAAGAGTAAATCAAAAAGTAGCGCGAATTGTCATAATTGGTCAATCAAGAAACAAAAAACGCTGAAAATTATTTCACAAAGGTTTATTATTTTTTCAATTGAGTATGATCGTAGTTTTAGTTGGCTTCCGTACGTCATAAGGCCCGTCCAGACTCCTCGGCGTGTCCTATTTCGAGTTGCCTAACCTATACTTCTATAATTATATACGCATGTTTATATTTCTCGATTTGAGCTCCTAACTATTCAGATAATTATTACCTTAATAATATCATTATCTAAGTAAGTACTGTCTAATTTGACATGTTCCAGATTAATTTCAATGCGGCGTACTGAAAAAATGTGAATATTCATCTGTCTATTCATACTTTGCTGCGGGCGATAGTTCGTATTCATGTTTTTTTTTTTTTTTTCTAATATGGAATCAAGAATAGTTCTAGAAAAGTTTGATAAATCGAAAGATTGATTTAGTTGATCTCGTCATTCCAACTACATTTTCAATGAGAAACGCCCCAATAAGAAAAATTTAGTAGGTACCTAATTGCAAACGTTGTGCAAACGGTGCCCCTGGCGCCGTTCTGCTATGCCCCTGGTGACGTGCCGCTATGCCCTATTTTTGGCTCATAGCACCCATGGGAGTGGAGCGATCGAGCTGGCGAGAAGATAGGACCACCGAGACCCCAAGTGGAGTCTATTTGTGAAAGAACGGATTTTTTAAGTCAATTCTATGGCATTTTATGGCCCGGACGGTGGACGGCGGACGGACATTGCAAATTTGTATTCTACGCACTTTGAAACGTAAAATGACAAAGTTTGAGGGGGGGTTATAAAATTTTTTGCTATACGATCACATACTCTTATTATTGAAAATAATAAACCAAAATGACAATCAATGTCAAAAGTTGTTGCTGTCGACTTGTTTTGACTGCATATTCGAGTTCAGCGACCCCAAAAACGTAAATATACGAAGTTTCACAATTTTACAAAGAAGTTTGTAAAAGTTATATTCAAAAGTCTGATATTGGCAAAAAAAGCGTATTTCAAAAACCAAAATCGAGCTACCGGCGTAGGTTTTTGATGCAAAAAATCTGAAAAAACTCGGCGCTTTGCGCCTCGGCGGGGGGCTCCGCCCCCCTGCACCCCCCGGTTTATTTCTTTTTCCATACTCTGTATGAAATCATAGGAACACAGAATGTGTTTTTGCGATGATTCTATTTCCTTACCAACGGCTTGGTTGCACGTGAATAATAACAATATTTGGCAACAATAAAATAAATAATTGTTAGACATTTAATTTGGTCTAAAACCCTATAAATATTATATAAATAAATATGTAACTACAAGAAAAATACTATATAAATTGAGAGCTTTCCAACGAATGGTGAACGATTTCTGTGCGATTAAAATTGCGGAAGTTCCATTTCCCTACCAACGGCTCGGTTGTACGTGAAAATCATAAGAAAATTTACAAGCGGTTGCAATCATGTTGACAATATCAATTATTGAGAATGATCATCTGTGTGTAAACAATTGATTCAAATAACCATGCTCATAACTCAGGTTGATGGCCACGCACTTCGCAGTAGTTAACATAATATGGTTGGATAAATCAGGAGCTTTCCAACGAATGGTGAACGATTTCTGTGCGATTAAAATTGCGGAAGTTCCATTTCCCTACCAACGGCTTGGTTGTACGTGAAAATCATTATAAAAGGCGCATAACGGTTTTTTCTGTCGGTTTTTTGTGACGATTTTTTTTCGGTAGGTCATCGCAAAAACACATTCTGTGTTAAAAAACTTATTTCTGTTCTAGAACCAAAAATTTCAACCATGTATCATGTTTTCTCCCCGATATTGATTCGAAATTCTATGAAAACATCAGAAATTAACAAGCGGTTGCAATCATGTTCACAATATCAATTATTGAGAAGGATCACCTGTGTGTAAACAATTATTTATATAACCATGCTCATAACTCAGTTTGTTGGATACGCACTTCGCCGTAGTTAACATAATATTGTTGGATAAATCGAGAGCTTTCGAACGAATGGTCAACGAATTTTGTGGGATGAAAAACGACGAAGTACCATTTCCCTAGCAACGACTCGGTTGTAGGCGGAAATCACTGTAACACTATATGTTTCGTGCGCGGAAAAAAATTGACTCGCAAAATTCGCTAGGACCCCAGGGCTAAAACATGATACATGTTAAAATCTGAAAACAATTCAGGGGTCATTTTTTTGACATTTTAAACCAAATTTCGGGTGGAGGTCATCAAAATTCCACCCTTCTCAAAATTGCGGGCACCTTAATATTGCATTGCGCAGAGAGAAATATTAGTTTAGGACCAATGAAACTGATAGGCGACCATCTACAGCCTAACCCGCGCATTTCCTAAAACTTTATTAAAAATTGGAAGGAAACTGTAAAAAATTATATTCGTTACAAAGATGTTAGATTCGAGCATGCGCAACAGCTATCTACTAAGTAATGACACAATCATGCTTAAATTGGTATTGGAAGATTAAGTCATCTTCTCTCAACTATCCTCCAAATTTGAGCGAGATCGGATGACTAGGCCATGAGAAAATTATTCTTGATGGAATTTACGTTAGTGCATACGCAGAGAGAAGTATTGGTTTAGGACCAATAAAACTGATAGGCGACCATCTACAGCCTAACCCACACATTTCCTAAAAATTTATTAAAAATTGGAAGGAAACTGTAAAAAATTATATTCGTTACAAGGATTTTAGATTCGAGCATGCGCAACAGCTATCTACTAGGTAATAACACAATCACGTTTTAATTCAGGGGTCATTTTTTTGATATTTTAAACCAAATTTCGGGTGGAGGTCATCAAAATTACCCAACATCTATTATGATTATACAGGTTTCCCGCCGATAGTATTGGTGAACTAATAGGTTATTTCGATTATTGAATTTGCCATTTCGTGTCGATCCGTGTAACGACAATCTCTCCATATTTCACGTTTCTGGAAAGGTCGATGGATTCTTCCTGAACTCGAGCATCTCCGCGAACTTTTGAAAGCCAACAGGAGATGGAGTTCCCAAGGCGGCGTTTCGAATCTAGTCGAACTTGATCCACCGAAAGTTCTTCGCCTACCGATCGACCCACTTCCATGTTTATTGCTCCCGCTCCCGAGGGAATTCCACTTCTACCTTCTGTGTAGCTGACTAACCTGTCCGGTATGTTGATGGCTAGTGCTGAGCTAAAAGAGAGGAATTTTTTTCTCTGCAATTCCACCATTTTTGCAAATAAAAAGCAAACTCCCATAGTTCGTTCAAGAAACCATTTGATCCCACCTGAAGAAACCATCTGAAACCAGGAACCATCTGATCAACACCATTTCTCTCCATCGCCCTCCTGTTGGACCAAATACGATTTAAACAGGTAGAGAAAGAGATTATATGTATGTTGTCAAAAATGATCAGGATAAGGGTCAAACGAATAAGAGTCCTTATTGCCGAGCTTTCGGTTTAAGTAAAACCATCATCAGGGCTCAAGAATCTTCTATGGTGTCAAAATATAGGACACGGTCATGGATTATGAGTTAAATGTCATAACAACAACAACAAGAACTGGTTGCAGTTGGCAACAACGGTAGCAGAACTGGCTGACAACGGTTGGCACATAAAAAGGACTCAAAAACTAAAGGCTAAAATTGAAAAAACACCAACCTGATTCCACCAGCTGATTTTAGTTTAGTTTAGCTCTGTATGCTTGCCAGCTGTGTTTTTTCAATTTTTCGATTTCAACCCTGATAATTTTTGACAACGATTTAAACAGTTCAACATTTTTGTATGCACTAGTCTTATAGACAATTTTGAGCTGATTTCTTACATACCCCAAGTTCCATCACTAAAATAGAGGATTCTGGTGTTTTCCACTAAAACAAAAAAATCAACGTATAGTTTCTTTTACAGTTTTTGATTACAGTGCTCTTTTCTATGTTATTTTATCACTTACTAACTGTGCTCGCTCGACCAAGAAATGAATGTAGACCATAGGGTACCATCACTTGAATACCTAATCAATTGTGTCAGTACTACCTGAGAAACACTATCTAAAGTTACCTATACCTACCACACTCACAGAGGGTCCAATCTAAAGTTCATCACTTTTAGTGGAATAGAAACAAAATTAGCAACAGTGCCCTCTCAGCTGATTAGAGTGGTTTCTCTAGTTGTATAACTGTACTCTACGTTACCCAGAGAAGCCCCGTTCCAATAATAGCATCTCGAGTTAGATAGAGGGAAACAAAACAGAGCTCACTCTGCTGATAAGAGTGATTTTTCAAGTTATAACCTACCTCACCTACAATAAACTCAACCCACAACAAACGCCCATTCAGCAACAAATTTCAGCATCTCAAGTTGGATTGGGACAACAATTAGGCAAACAGCTCACTCTGCTGATCAAAGTGATTCTTCAAGTTGCAATTAAGCTCTACCATACTTTTAAATTCCCCGTTCCGAATTTCGGCATCTCAAGTTAGATTGAAACAAAATTAGCTGCAGAGCTCACACTGCTGATTAGGGTGGTTGCTCAAGTTGTTACATTACACCCTTCTATAGGCCTCATTTTTAGATAGCGCTATCTACGGGTAAAACAGCAAGTACTGGAGTGGAGGTTCTATCTGGCCTTCAAACCTAAAATAATCTACTTGTCCCACATCGAAATCTTAATTAATGAACTCAATCTAATCTATATTTCGCTTAAAGGATTGATTTTATCGTTTTATTCTAATATATTCCTTTAGACACTTACTCGAATAAATCTCCAAATTATGATGAGCTATAAACATTAGAATGGTAACTTTATGCATATATCTCAGCATGGACATGCTTTAGCGATGACCTAACTACTCAAAAAAAGACTGGGAGTTACGCGAGAGGGAAACGAAAGTAGCGCAATACCAATAAACATCCATTGCTAGAGAAATTAATAGCTTTGTTTGTAACCTGGTTGAGGTGGTGATCTTAGTTATGACTATAGATATTCGGTAGATCTTTGGTATGACGATAGAATGGTTAAGATTGTAGAAAAAACTCGGTGCTCCGCGCCTTGCCAGGGAGCAAGCCCAGTGGACCCCCGATTACCTCTATTTACACACTTCGAACGAAATTTTGAAACACGGAATGTGTTTTAGCTCACGCGTTTCACATAAACCAGCGAAACCCCATATTTGAAACTCCTCGAAAAAAGCTTTGATTTGTTTAATTTGTTTATCACCAGCGCAACGACTCACCACCAGCACAATGAAATTATCAGAAATTAACAAGCGGTAGCAATCATGTTCACTATATCAATTATTGAGAATGATCACCAGTGCGCAAACAATTATTCAAATAACCATGCTCATAACTCAGCTTGTTGGCCACGCACTTCGCAGTAGTTAACATAATATGGTTGGATAAATCGAGAGCTTTCGAACGAATGGTCAATGATTTTTGTGGGATGAAAAACGACGAAGTACCATTTCCATAGTTATGACTTGGTTGTTACCGGATACCATCAGAAATTGTTGCATCACATTTTCATTTCGTCTTCAGTTTAAGATGCCAAGGCTAAAACACATTCTGTATTAAAAGCACTACATGGTTGATTGGGCATCTATAAATTAGTAGCTACTAGTAAATAGAAGGTACTATATACTAAATTCTATCATGCTCTAAAAATGTGATGAGAATTTGTTTTGGTGCTGAAATTTAATATGACTCCCTTGGTAATTATGAAACGAGTGAATTGATGGCCTCATTTCTGATCAGTTCAGACATCTAAATTTTCTCCCGTTCACCCAAGGAAGTTGAAATTAGATAGGGAAACTCTTTGGGGCAAGACGGTTGAAATGATGGGCTCTCTCCTAATCAGATGATTGAGCTAAATTCTCTCCTGTTCACCTAAAGAAGTTGCATATTTCGCGTTCTACAATCCATGCCTTAGCATACTATATAGCAAAAAGAAAACCAGCATTTCGATGATCAGCAGACAACGAACTAGAAAAAATTAAGAGGATGTTAATTTTTTTATCATTTTAGACGCAGTCTCTGAATAGTAACACCAGGGCGGGGGGGTTGTAGGGGGCATGTTTTTTTTCAGTGCATATATATAGAATTGTCACAAATCGTACTATTATTTATTGAATTTCTTGTTTTATCGCACACACTGGAAGGTATAGACCACACGCTGCTACTTTTTATTCGGAGTAATTTTGTTTTCTTTTTTTATCCGACGTTGTAGCTTTGGGTGTTTAGCGCCATTTTGGCGCCGGTCTTCAACACTAAATTTATCCACACAACATAATATTACGTTGGTATGAATGGAGATTAGATGGTAATTTTACTGGAAAACCCCTTCCATTATAACATAACATGATATGTTACAAGCAGAACTAATTCAACAAATCGGTTGAAAATATCATATTATAAATATATATATATCAATATAAATCGGTATTCCCTAGTTGGTAGTGGAGGGCAGCACGGCCCCTCTTGGAATGGTGCCACTTACAGTGTCCCTTAGGATACCTTGTTCAATGCCGCTAACATGACTCATGGTTAAGGTGCCGCGTAAACCACTAAAAAAAAAAATAAATAAATAAATAAAATAATAAAAAAATAAAAAATCGGTATTCCTCTCCCCTTCTCCCAATTTCCCCTTTCTGAAAAAACAAAATTTGAATCTCCTTAATTGGACAAACAAACAAACAAACAAACAAAACAAAAAATGTAGTGAACTGCGCTTGAATGTATCGGTAGTCACCCCCTCCAACCCCGATAACGCCAACAAATTATTTATTCCCAAAGTTTGTTACACAACTAGACTAACAAAGAAAGAGTCTCGAAGATTAGCTGGCAATTTTCGCGTGGGCAGCGCAGACAGTATTTTTCACGCACACACGCACCCAGAATATATCCACAGATTCGGTCTTATTACAAAGATCTGTAACGGATTTGAATTTGGTTTTTCTCTTCTCATGCTTAGGTTGTCCCACACCCCTGGATTCTAATAGGTTCTTCTAAGCCTTCTTATAAACGAAGCCTTGCCTAATATACCCTATATTGCCTATATAGGGAACTCCTAAAATTACCTTTTGTTTCACGAAAATATCGTAAACATGGGCAAGAATTTGACAAAATGCTGCCCGACAGGAACTTTTACGGTTAATTTAGCAAGCAAAGCGCAAAGGAATAGAGTAATGTCTTTCGATAAAAGGAAACGCTGGTACTTAGAAAGCCTTTCGTCAAAATCTATGACATTTTTCGCTTGTTTCTCGTATTATGCAACTCGTCGTCAGATTCTGTTCATCTTAGTTAATTGCTCCGTGAGTGATCATGATAAAAAACTGAAAATTGTCCACACGTCACACCAAACCTCTAGACCAATGTACTGAATCGTCTTCATCTATCTTTCAAGTAAAAGCTTAATGGCGAGACGAGATTTTCTAAAATGTTAATGCATCTCTAAATGCTCGCTTGATACGGTGTCCTGGGTTTGAGGAAGAACCATATGATGGAGATAGCAAGTAATTCACTGTTGAGTGCTTCCGGCGGGTCAGTCACTCCGCTTTCTTGGCAAACGAGGGAAGTGATTCTCTTGAACTTCGAGAAATGTTGCTACCTTGAATTTCTTTAGGCGCTGATGTATCGCAGCAATTGTGATTATGCGGTTTCCATACCCCGAAGGATGTTCAATAGAAATATTTATCCGTACTTTATGCAGTACAGTACATGATAATTTATTGTCAATAGATTATGAAAGCCCAGTATAACCAGAGGCCGAGAATCAAATAGCAACTAAATTGATTTTTGACGGAAAAAATATGAGTGGAAGTTTTACATTTTCTGGGTCTTGGTCTCTTGGACAGCAAGAGACGAATGATTTTACAGGATTCATCCTGATCAACTTAGTGCGCTAAAAGTTATGTCGTCTGTCTCATTACAACTATTCGAGGTTGGTTCTGCTTACGCAAACTGCTTTAAGTGTTTTTTTTTTGTGATTAACTCACAATAAATAAGAACATGTGAATGAATTCAAGCAAGACTTAATTTTATGTCCAGCTCATTGTAAGGAATGGGGTTTCTGCAAAACCTGGTCTGTTACTGTTGCACTTCGTTGTACTACTTGTACTTAACTTAGTTTCCTTTTTTTAAATTCCCCTCAGCATTCTTCCCTAAAAGTAATTATTTGATAGCAAAATCATAAATTTTCGATGTAATCTTTCAGGGATCCATTAAAATTATAGACCTGTACTGCTGGACAAAGTTCGCTGCTTCAGCAACCTAAGCAGAAGAATATAAAACAACTACCCTCAAAAGAAAACCGTTTAACTTCATCATAGGATCTCCTAGTACCGTGAAATACTTTGCGCGGTCACTAGACATGTTGAGTAAATGAAAAAGTAAGGAGCCGTAAATTTATGGAAGTGGGTCGATTACGCCTAATTACGAAAAAAACGTCGGCCAATTATGAAAAAGAAGAAAAATAAAAATAAAAAAATAAAATAAAATAAAATAAAAGTCGGCCAAGTTGCGTGGGCAGTATAGCTTTCTGATATATCGTAACATGGACGTATTGAATTAGATGAAGAACAAAGTACGAGTAGAAATGAAAAATGAAAAATTGAACAGTAATATTAGTTGTGTGCTGTTATAAGGAATAAGGCAATAATTCATGGTTGCCAATGTGCATACTGGCGGCTAATTTCTAGGAGGCACAATGCATAAAGGGGCACCTTGGGAGTGCTAATGTCAACAACGTGGGGCAACTATGTTAGAGCCCATCATTGGAGAGGGATAGGCGACCAGTCCAGGACTGCGAGGGGATCTGGAATACAGAGGCGTGTGGGAATCACAGAGGATGGAGTTGTTTTTGTCCTTGTAGTTTGCACCGACGCCCCTTCATATGTTTCCCGCTCAGTCCTCTCAGTACTGATATCAGCAAAACAGGAAACAAGTAGATCAGTGCTCACGAAGTGAGTCATATGATAGCGCATTTTCTTGTAAGGAGATACGCGTGAAATAGACGCTTCGTGACGTGAAATAGAGACAAAATGGATTTGGAGCACACTCAGCTGATCGATGACCTCTCATGCATCTTCAGTATTCTCCCTTGAGCCTCCCTCCTTCTCAAATTTCAGCTTCCGGCGTTGAATAGTAGACAAAACGGCTTTGGGGCTCACTCAGCTGATCGATGACCTCTCAGTCGTCTTCAGCATTCTTCCTTGAGCCTCCCTCTCAAATTTCAGCTTCCTGCGTCGAATAGGAGAAAAAATTACTTTTCGGATCTCAATCAGCTGATCAATGATCTCTTAGTCATCTTCAGCATTCTCCCTTCAGCGTTCCTCTCAAATGTCAGCTTCTTGCGTTAAATAGGAGACAAAATGGCTTTGAAGTTCACTCCGGTGATCAATGATCTCTTATGCGTCAGCGGCCCCTGATACATCTTTATCCTCGCCATGTTACAGATTACATCCATACCAAGTTTCATCAAAATCGGACGTCGAGAAGTGGCATTTAAAACAATTTCAAGAGGACATACATACATACATCAACGGACAAAGTGAACAGCTCTTTTTTTAAAAGAAAATTCGCTAAAAAGAGAAAATACGTGGATGCACGAGAAACTTGACACGCTTCGTTCACCATCGATATTGCCCCTCAGATAGCACACATATTGCTATTGATTAAACAGCGATGAAATTCATAGGATATTATTCAGTAGCTAACCTGCACATCCCCTAAAAATTTCACAAAAAGCGACCCATTAATCTTGGAGTTTTGAATATTTAATTATTTTTAGTTTTGCGCATACGCAATACTTATTACCTACTCAAAAAATTGTGATATTATCTATATGCAATCTTCATGTAACATGTACGCAACTACACTACGAGTTTGAACGAAATCGGAACAATAGATGATGAGAAATCGACGTTATAATAAATTAACGTTTACGCAAGCGCACGGGCCACAATTGATCCGAAGGCATTGCAAATTATGAGGGACCGTCGAAGTAGTAGCCGCACGATCCCTGAAAATGTCTTAGAAATCGGTCCATTAGTCTTGGAGTTTTAAATGTGTCAATTAATTAACATTTTGCACATGCGCAATAGTTATTATTCAACCAATTGCGAAATAATTCATAGGGAAATCTTTCTATAACTTATCCCAACTACCCCCCCCCCCCCCCCCCCCCCCCCCCCCCCCCCCCCCGAGTTTGAACTACGTAAATCTGACCAATAGATGATATAGATGATAGGAAATCGACGTTGCAAGAAATTCACGTTGCGCATGTCCACTGGCCAATCCAACGCCAATGAAAGTTATAGGGAACCGTCTAAGAGCTAACCCGCACAATTCCTGAAAATGTCATCAAAATCGGATTGGAACTTGGTTTAGTTATGTGACCAGGATTTACCATAGACACGCAGACTGACAGAAACGGAACCAAAATTGATCAGCAAGCTCTGATAAGCTTTAAAAAAATAAAAATATTAAGTTCACTGTTTTGTTCGTACTTACTTCTGTAGGTAAAATGCCACGCCTATTTTTGTTTTCTATGTCTACTGTCTTCCATAAGTTCTTGAAGATAACCTCAAAATAGCTTCCGAAAGAGCAAATGATCCAAAACCTCTCAAGTTTTAACGGCTTTCCAAATTGTCAAGCTATTTCAAGTATTTTTTTCTCTCCAATAAAACATTAAAGATAAGAAATTGTTAACATTTATGGCTGTGAAGAGTGCAGTAAATTAGTGGAAATCGGAGGAAATATTCCGGAAAGGGTCTAGTGTGGTGTGATGTGAAAGGATAGGCTGATGAGAAAGGCCTAGAGCGGGAACATGTAATTAACTAGTAGGAAGGTATAGATTTAGTGATGGACGGTTGGATTCTTCGACACTTATGGTTCCACATTAATCAGTAATAAATGACGGGTCAGTGAATTTTTGAAAACCCGGGCTATTAAAAAAGTTACAGCCGACCGAGGTGTATCAAAATTTGCGGTCAGGCGGTTTTAATTGAGATGGACGTTAAGGAATAGAAATATGCTTTCTCTCGAGAGAGGTCGCGGGAAGATGATACAGAAGTATCCATGGAAGGTCGGCAAGTGTTGTCTGCCGGTCAGTTCGGCCCGAGCACGGACAGGCTGGACAATCCCTGAGTTATGGGCTGGGTGTGTCGGTAGGCGTTCGGCGAAGACCTTTCGACCTTCCTTATCTCCTTACGGGAAGAGAGAGCACTCGACGTGACCTGAGGTCAGCAGTGGGAATCCTCCTGGGTCGGTCGTAAGGTCCCACGAGTGGGATCAGCTGTGTCACAATGCGGGAGCTCGCTGTCCTTTCACGGCAACGTATAAAAATATTAGCAATTCTGATCACGGAACCAATCACGGGAATAAACGTGATAATGTTGCCCCACAAAATGTACTCACCACTTTCGCTGTTTCCACTTTTTCGCTTTCTAGTTTCTGATTACACTTTAGTTACACCGTAAATTCAATATCGGATTCACTTCCAACGCAAACTCGCTTGCATACTCTTACTTACGAGAAGCACTTCCTTTACAACATGTTTATTTAACGGGACTTAGACGGACCTCATTAAAAAAAAGTGTTTTAAATATGCTATTCTACCTATCAATAACTATTATTTTAGGTTGTGGATGCGAACTGAATTACTCGCGAAGTTGTGGCAACCCAATTCACCAACTTCCGTTTAAGGTTGTGGATATGGAATAATTCAGACATTTTCCTGTTATTTTATTTTTATTTTTTTATTTTATTCATTTTTTTAAATTGCTTCCGAGTCTACCAAAAGGTAGCGGAAGCATTGTTTTCACTTTCTAAAGAAAAAATGTTTGATCTCCGAAATCAAAATTTCCACTCGCATTTTACGTTTTAGACCATTCTGAACAACTTTGGTTCCGTGTCGGTCTGTCTTTTCTTGTGTCTCTCTGAGTGTGTGTTTTCGTGTCTGCAAATCCTTGTAACAAGCTTATTTTCCACAGTTTCCATCCGATTTGGATGAAATTTTCATCCATCATTTTCCCCAGTCAGTTTCATTGTGGCCAAATCAGTACTTCACTCTGCGCATGCGCAAACTCAAATTCCATTACGTTCCATTTTTTCCACGCCAGGTGGAATCTCCCTCAAGCATTCATTTGAGGATGGTTGAGGGCTCGCCTAGGATTTGCCATTATCGGAGCCACGTCAATGTCAGCTCGGAAAAAGTGGCGGAGCGCTGAAGAAGTCCTTTTTGGCTTCGACGATGGTGCTGCCTTGACAGTGGGTTTAGCTAGACGCTAGCATAATAATACAACAAACATCATGCTGCTAAATCACAATCCTTCAGACACATGGCAGAAATCACTACGTCCTCCCCCAAAATTATTCAATAAAAAGTGTTATCATTCTTGCAAGAAAGTAACACAAGTGTAAAACAGAACACTTTGCTAGTACGCTCTCATGGGAAGCATGCTGAAGGTTTTAATGAGTAGATTGTTCTAGACCTGGATGATCTATATTTTTAAATAACAAACGCATTCTATGCTGTTGGATTTCTTGCTGAAGAACCACCAAAGAATCAATGTAGTAACCAGATACATCAGACGATCTTTGGGATATATTTTCGTTGATACGTGAAAACGAAATGGGTTGCACGATCAGGAACCATTTGTTGCTGTTGCTTATACGATGGTGTTGCTCGTAATTTTCTGCAGATGGCGCTATCAACGTCAAATACCCATCGTTACTGTCAATTTTGCTGGAACGATCCCGTGAGAAGGTTCTTAATTCTCTTGAATAATAATTGAGCACATTTAAGAGACCATTTTTATTAAAATAAAGACTCTAAATCTGTCAGAAATTGGACGGCACTGCCTAATTGAATCAACTTTCTCGGAACTTCCGTCTAAAAAAATGTTATCCGCCTACTCTTACCAAGTTCAAGGGGTCACTGAAAAGGGGTAATGCACCGTAAACGAACCGATGTTTCGCCGCCGCGCTCAACTTGATCGATTTTGAATCAGGCTCGCATTAAACGGTCTATTAAAGATCGATGAAGGCACTAAACTGAGTCGATTTTCGTCTTAAAACGAAACTGGTTCCTGTCGGTACAAGATCGGAAACCGAAATGTTAGTCGATTGAGCAATTTTTACGGTCATCACCCGTGTTGTTGGTAATGATGATAATGGTGATCCGAGGGGATTCAGAAGTCGTCGAAGCAAATTAGGTTGTTCCGCAAACCATGTAGGGTCAAAAAGGGCATAACCTCCTGATAATCATAGGGGAATGTAGCCCATTATTGCCAAATCACGAGCGGAAATCGAGAAAAAAAATCTGCCGAGCGTGTATTGAAAATCACAGCTTGATCATCACGTTTTTTTCTTGTCTTGAGTCGGAATTTCACTTTTTATGGAGGATTGCGGTTCTTTTCGTTATGTTAGACCGCCAGTAATTCACTTTCGGTTTCATACTCCAAGCGCTCCGATCGGGCTACCGAAAATTGACGAAGAGAAAACGATTGATGCCATAGTTTCATTTTAATATTTTTAATCTATGTTTTTTAACCCACTAAAGTTGTTGTTTAAAGCAAAAGAGCGGGTGTTCTTTAACAGTTCCCCCCATTTTCGACATGAGAGTTCTCCCATTCAAAACATCACTTTCTCATTTAAAAAATACTAATTGGGCTCTTCAGAACTCCCTCTTTTTTTTACTATTATCATTTGAAACCTCCCAAGTATAATTAATAATAATTAATTGTGTTATCAAAAAATTGGGGGGCAGTAACCGTGGGATAACACAATACAGGTCTGCCTGAAGAAGCAGATATACACTTTGATTCAAAGTTAAGGAGTTGAGAGTAGATAACTTAAGTAGGTATGGTTGGACTCCTAAGTCTCTCTAATCTCATGAGAGTCTCGAGAATTCCCTCAACTCCCTAATGTGATATATTTGCCCACCTAACCCAAATTTTACCAAAAGGATAGATTTAGGATAGGTAGGATTTTTTTTTCTTGAGATGCGAACTTCCGAGCATCCAGACCACAAAACTATACAAATCATTCACAGCAATTTGTCCGAGTATTTGTAATTTGTAAAAATATAATTTGTGGATTTATGTGTTTAATTGGGTGTATGTGATATATGAGTGGTGTGTATAATTCAATGGTCTGGATGCTCGCAAGCTCGCGTCTCAAACATTTAAAAAAAAAAAAAAAAAAAAAAAAAAAATCCTAAATCAATCCTTCTAGTAATATATTTCGTGAATATACAATTTGTCTAACATTCTAATTTCGGTTTTCAAGTTATTCTCGAACTGGTTATACAAAACGTTGCCCATCTCGCGTACATTCCATATGAAGAGAATCCACAATTACAACAACATGCCAAGCAAGACACTCTTGGAAGAATTATTCTGCAGTCATTATTATAATCAATTGGATGGTCCGATGCTCTTTTATTTTTGGGAGGTCTGGCATGCTCGGGAATAATTTGTAAACTGAAATTATAATGTTAGAAAAATTATATATTCCCGAAATATGTACTGTTTGGATCAGTGGGGTGTGTGAGCACCAATTACCGAATTCCAGAAGTAAAAGGATGGATGTTGGATTTTTCTACTCGAAGGACCACTCCCTTCTAAACGGGAGAAAAAGATATATGGATGTTGGTAGAATAATAAAAAAAGATAGAGTTAAGTTAATGCAGATAAGGTGCAGAATATAATTGTACTCAAAGACAAGGTGTAATATTTCCTAGGGTTTGCCTAAGTACCTAAGTGGCCACTGAAACGGAAAGAGATGTTGCAAACAAAATGTACTTTATATTAGCTACAACTAGTAACAAGTCGGATCGCCTTTTGTTTAAACAGTTCGTAGGGTTCGATGATCGAATGATGAAATCCTGACAGGAAGATAAGTAGGTTTTGGTAGGTCGGAGAATCACGTATTCGTAATGGGTACCAAAGACAATGACGTGGCAGGTAAGTGTGAACAAGTCGGAGGTAGGAGAAAAGATCAGATATGGTAGGTACTTGAAAGCATTTACCTCGCAACGGGCGTTACCTGGTCGTCTGCTGGTTTTACCTCTGACAAATATCCTTCCTTCGTTCAACTGTCGTCTGTCCAAGTGTTGAATCGGACTCGTAGTAAACCCTCTACGGTCTGTTGGTAGTGGTTGAGGTAGGTCAGGCAATGCGGTACAGTTCCAGACGTAGAGTACACGAAAATCCCAGGAAATGGTTGGTCGAGATACTGACACCAAATTCCGGTTCACTCTTACGTCAAATGGACGACAGATGATAAAATGAAATGAAAAACTGAGGATTATTGTCGAATAACGTGATGAAAAGATATTTAGAAAAAGGCGAAAGATAGTTGTAGCTGTTAGGAGAATTCGTTTTATAATGGCGGCGATGGCCGGACGATGCGCTAAGGGCCTGCGCAGAAGGCTGTAGAATGTTCGAGAACGATTAAAGCACTTGTCACAAATTCACACTATTAATGTCCGTTTGATAGCAAATAAATTAAGTATTATATTAATATAAATGTTAATAATAATAACAATAAATAACAATGCGAATAAATTAGAATAGGTGAACAGAGAGTGGGACAAGCGGGTCTAATGTGAATGACGGATTATATCCTATCTCCCGCTCGAGCTGTGCGGAACCACAGCACAGTTGAAAACAATGATAAGAACAACCCAACAGTGATAAATAAACTATTTAAACAGGTGATAACACAAATTGGATAAGTTGAAAAACAAGTGGATATTTTGTGGTTTATTTAGTTAAAGGCCGGTAATGAAGACTTCGGAGGATATTTTGATCTATTATTGGTGAGTATTGTTACAAAACATAAAAGCGGCGTGACCATACTCCCCCCTGTTTTGGAACAGGACTCGCTGGCAGCTGATGGGGTGATTCAGTAGACAGGAGACGCACTCTGGACTGGCAGGAGAACCAAATTAACGATGGATCTCCTGTAGACTCCACGACTGGTCTTGACAGTCACCACACGGACGATGTTGTCTGATCCAGGGTGGACTTGTTGGATCCTGGCTAGAGGCCAGCTACATGGTGAGGCGTTGGAGTCTCGAAGGAGCACAACATCTCCGATTCCGAGATTTGGTGATTTGGTTGACCATTTATTCCGAGGCTGCAATGAGCTGAGGTACTCGTGTCTCCACCTCTTCCAAAAATGCTGGACTCTCTCTCGGAGTAATTGCCAGCGGTTGAGCCGTCCTGTTGGAATATGAGTTAAGTCATACTCAGGAACGGCATTGAGTGGTTGTCCGATCAGGAAATGTCCCGGAGTTAGAACTTCCAAATCATCTGGGCTGTCAGACAATGGTTGCAGGGGTCTGGAGTTGATGATAGCCTCCACTTTGGTAAACATCGTAGACAATTCGGGTTGTGTAAAAGTTTGATTACCAAACTGTTTAAACAAAAGGGTTTTTGCTAGTTTGATGTGGGACTCCCAACTACCTCCCATGTGTGGTGAAGACGGTGGATTGAAACTCCATTTAACTTTAAGGTGGCTGGTATGATTAATAATAGATGACTGGTTCTCATTGCTGTTAAACCATTTATAAACCTCTTGCAGATAACCTGAACTCCCTACAAAATTGGTACCACAGTCAGAGAAGACTTGAGCAGGCAGACCTCTTCTTGATACGAATCGATCGAAAACGTCTAAAAAAGACTCCACTGACAGAGAAATGGCCAGTTCAAGGTGCACTGCCCGTGATGAAAGGCAAACAAAAAGACATAGGTATGACTTGGTAACGCTGGCCTTACGATTGGATGATGTGCGGCACATAAACGGACCTGCAAAGTCCACTCCACAGGTGAGGAAAGGACGAACACTGTTAAAGCGTGAAGCGGGTAGATTTCCCATATAGGGCTTGGTGATGACGTTGGAATATCTAATACATGTAATACATTTAGATTTGTGTAACCTCACCAGATTACGAGCCCGAGGTATCCAAAATCTCTGACGAAGAAATGCAAGCATTGCAGTTGGTCCTGCATGGAAGTTGCTTTTGTGAATATGGTCCACGATGAGATTTGTCAGATGACATCTAGAAGGTAGAAGAACTGGATGCTTCTGCTCGAAAGGTAAGGGAGAATTGTCCAAACGTCCACCAACCCGGAGTAACCCAACGTGGTCAGTGAATATGGCCAACTTCTTCAGTTCAGCTGGTAATGAGGATGAACCATGCTTAAATGCTTCCGGATAATGATGATGCTGGACCAAGTTGATACAGAGCTCTTGAGCGCGCTCAAATTCCGTTGAAGTGACATTTCCAATTCGTCGTTTTATTCGCTTTCGCTTCGGGATCCGAGTATTGTGAATAAACCTACGAACATAGGCCAAGACTCGTATAAGTTTATTATAGGATGAAAATCTGTTGGTAAAATCGATAAATTCTGCATGTTGGTTTATAGTAGCTAAGGTCACCTGTGGTTCAGGTCTCAGTTCAGGGACATTAATGTCAGGGGGTAAGGTCATTGAATGCGGCCAAGTAAATACAGGCTGATAACACCATTCAGGTCCTGACCACCACAGTGGATGATTCACCAACGCAGAGGGCAGCGCTCCTCTTGATCCTACATCAGCAGGGTTTTCCACACCCTTAATGTGAAACCACCAATCTGGTTTGGTGACGCTCAAAACCTGTTGCACTCTGTTGGCGACGAAGGTTTGGAGCCGGTGAGGTTGAGTGTTCAACCACGATAAGACAATGGTTGAATCGGAGAAACAAAATATATCATTGATGGTATAATACTTGATTACAGGTTCTAAAGATTTGATTAGTTGTGACAAAAGAACAGTGGCACATAACTCCAAACGAGGTATGGTAAGAGTTTTGAGAGGAGCAAGGCGAGTTTTTGCCTTCAGTATAGACATTGTTATTTGAGAATCCTGTGTCGTTCTAAGGTATGTCACAGCGCAATAACCGTCTTCAGAGGCATCGCAAAAACATACCAGTTGATACGAGGTTGATGATATGGGAAACATTCGAGGCACTGAGATAAGCTCGAGAGAAGAAAAATCATTGACAAACTGAGTCCATCTGGTTTTTAGAAAATCTGGTACGACTTCATCCCATCCGACTCCTTCCTTCCACGTCTCCTGTAAAATCTTCTTGGCATGAAAGACCACTGGGGCCAGATAACCAAGGGGGTCAAACAATCTAGCGATAATGGAGAGTATGATACGTTTAGTGAATCCATCTTGTGGTTTGGAGACCTGGTAACAAAAGGCATCTGAATTAGGGTCCCAACTCATACCTAATATTTTAGTTATAGATCCTTCCTCAAGACCTAGAGCCATATATGGTTGTGAAGTGCTCTCCAGTTGAAACAAGGGTGGATGATTTGTTTTCCACTTGCTCAAGGAGAAACCTCCAAGGGATAACAAATGCACCAGGTCTGATTTCAAGGTAACCACTTCATTAACTGAATCTGCTCCGAAAACTAAATCATCGACGTATGTGTTTTCACGAAGGATAGTTGCACAAGCTGGGTAGCGGAGACCTTCATCGGTGGCGAGCTGATGGAGAACACGTTGCGCTTGATATGGGGAACTGGTAAGTCCATACGTAACAGTGTTTAATTCGTAGAAAGTCAACGGGTCTGTGGGTTGGAAGCGCCAAACTATTTGTTGGTATTTTCGGTCAGTAGGTGTAACTAGTATCTGACGGAACATTTTAACCACATCACAGGATACAACATATTTGTGGCGACGGAAATTTAATATAATATTGCCAAGGTCGGCTTGCAACTTAGGGCCAGTAAGCAGGTGTTCATTGAGAGACCCTGAAGCTGTCCGAAAACTTGCATCAAAAACCACTCTTAATTTTTGGCCACCTGTTCCATCATCCTTGTAGACAGGATGGTGAGGTATTAGATAAGATGGATCACTTTTGGCTGGACTCATATGTCCCAAATCCAAATATTCCTGCATAAATGCAGAGTACTCTAGGTGTAATTGAGGGTTTTTGAGAAATTTAGCTTCCAAGGCATGAAAACGACGAATGGCAGCAGAGATGTTTGGTGTAATGGATGGATCAGGTGATTTAAATGGCAAGGATACAACGTACTGGCCAGAAGAGGTACGATAATGATGGTCTAAAAAATGCTTCTCACATGCCTCATCTGCAGGAGATACAGTAGGCTCGATACTTGGCTCCTCTATGGCCCAAAATTTTTCAATTAGGTCAGTAGTGTCAGACACTGATAACAAAGAGACAGAGTGAGATGTAACATCATCACCGGAGAATTTACCCATGACCGTAAATCCGAAAATGGTATCAATGAGGCGTGGTCCATTGTCATGGATGACAATTGGCGCACTAGTAATTACCTCTGGGTATAGGTCTGCTCCTATGAGGAAAGAAATAGGTAACGTCTGAGTGAACTGTGGGTCACTCAGTGGATATGACAGATAATCCTGCCAGAAGGCAGCGTCCAAAGGGACTTGTGGTAAAGGTGGGGTTATGGTTGGTATAACAATGGCTTCGGTTTTTAGAAGCGGCAGATCAGTTTGAGATGAAAAGGCAATATTAACTTTGCCAGATATATTGCGTAAATGCGATGAATTGACACCAGAAATGGTTCCGGTATAAGGCCGGGTTGATTTTCCCAGTTTCTTGGCGCAACTAGTGGTGATAAAACTGAACTGGCTCCCTGGATCTAAAAGCCCTCTAAAACATTGAAGTTCACCCTGGGCGTCCTCAATGCAGGCACACACAGTACCTAAAAGAACACCTCCCCGTTTTCCAGAAGAAGTGCTAGTGCCTACAAATGATGAAGGGGTAGAGGTAGATGGTGATGGTACAGAAGTTGATGGTCGGTCTTGTGTTGACTGATCTCCAGTCCTAGATACATGATCTAAATGTAAATCAGAATGGTGGCGACCCTTACAGAGGCGACAGCTGAATTTAGAGGTACATTCGTTAGTTTTATGAAACAGATGAAGACAGTTTCGACACCCTGAAAACCCTTTCAAAAGGTCTAGGCGTTGTGAAGGGGTGCTTTGCTTAAATCTAGAACAACTAGATATGATGTGAGTACCTTTGCATATGTAACACTCTAAGGTCGAAGTTGGTGTTGGCTTGGAAACATTGCGAGGACTAGTTGAATGACTAACAGTACGATCAGTTTTGGTAGTAAGCAAAACTTGTTTAGGAGGAGAAAATTTGTTTGGTTGTTTATGAGATGGTATGCGCTGAGAAGTGTTATTTGATGGTTTGGAATGAGAAGGGTGTACTTCCTCACTCATCCTAAGGGCATGGCACCTATCCTGCACAAATTTTTTCAACATATCAAATGTAGGGAAGGTAGTGTTAGAAATGGAGATTTCAAAAGCTTCCCTAGTTCGCTGGTCTAATCCTCGGAGTGCTATCTCACATAATAGGTACTGCTCGAAGTGTGGGATTTTTAGATTTTGGAGGGACATCACTGTCTCCGTGACGTTAGATAAATAGGTTTGCAACGATTCAGAAGTGGGTTTATTACAGCTAGGTTTAAAAGACAGAAGCCTATCTAAATGATGGCATGCAATTTTTCTCTGATGATCATAAGTTTTTGATAACGAATCCCATGCTTGAAGGAAGTTAGCTTCATCAACGGGAATATGTTTGATGCAATCCAATGCTGGACCATCCAAGAAAGAGATGAGGTAATGAAACCGTTCTGCGTCAGTGATATTATCATCCCCCATGATCAGAGAAACAAACATTTGTTTGAAGGTGGTCCATGTGGAGATATCACCCTTGAATGGTTTAATATGAATTTTAGGTAGTATGGCACGAGGCGCAGAAACAACAGACTGATTGGTGTTATGATTAGAAAGGTCAGAGGTATTGGTAACTGGTACGGAGAAAATTTGAATACCATACCCTAAAGCATCATAATAACATGCCTTAACGGATTCCAGAAAGGCATTATCCTCAGCTGTTGGGAAAGTGAGTTGATGATCCAAAGCATATTCTTCAGCTTCTTCCCATTTTTCCATAAACCTGTCATACATTCTGTCTAATGACTTATGCATACCCCTAAAAATATTTCGATCTGATAAGGAGGTAGTAGCAGCAAAACCCTTGTTGCGGATAGCTGTAATATCTGCACCGATGTTACGAATGGTGCGTTGAATCTTATTGATACCTCTAACTGCAATTTCAGGATCAGGTTCTCCCCCAGCCATAATGAATGTTCAACAGTCGAAAAACGAAGAATACGGTAGAAAACTCACCAATGATTTGAAAATACTAAATTGTTAGCAACCAATTTCAGGTTAAACCACAAAATATTACACACAAATAAATAGAAAGTATCACAGATATATATCACCAAGAAAAATCTTTCAATAAATAGACAGATAAATACAAACAAATGGATGAAAATAGCAAAAGAGAGATAATAAATATAAGGGAAGATACGAATTAAGTACCTACTTAGGTATATAAAGTGTTGGTAAGTAATTGGGTTCAATATCTATGTAGGTATTTAAAGATAGGTAGGTAAATACTGAATCCTAGGTACTAGTTCACATCCACGGCTCGATGGACCAAATGTTTGGATCAGTGGGGTGTGTGAGCACCAATTACCGAATTCCAGAAGTAAAAGGATGGATGTTGGATTTTTCTACTCGAAGGACCACTCCCTTCTAAACGGGAGAAAAAGATATATGGATGTTGGTAGAATAATAAAAAAAGATAGAGTTAAGTTAATGCAGATAAGGTGCAGAATATAATTGTACTCAAAGACAAGGTGTAATATTTCCTAGGGTTTGCCTAAGTACCTAAGTGGCCACTGAAACGGAAAGAGATGTTGCAAACAAAATGTACTTTATATTAGCTACAACTAGTAACAAGTCGGATCGCCTTTTGTTTAAACAGTTCGTAGGGTTCGATGATCGAATGATGAAATCCTGACAGGAAGATAAGTAGGTTTTGGTAGGTCGGAGAATCACGTATTCGTAATGGGTACCAAAGACAATGACGTGGCAGGTAAGTGTGAACAAGTCGGAGGTAGGAGAAAAGATCAGATATGGTAGGTACTTGAAAGCATTTACCTCGCAACGGGCGTTACCTGGTCGTCTGCTGGTTTTACCTCTGACAAATATCCTTCCTTCGTTCAACTGTCGTCTGTCCAAGTGTTGAATCGGACTCGTAGTAAACCCTCTACGGTCTGTTGGTAGTGGTTGAGGTAGGTCAGGCAATGCGGTACAGTTCCAGACGTAGAGTACACGAAAATCCCAGGAAATGGTTGGTCGAGATACTGACACCAAATTCCGGTTCACTCTTACGTCAAATGGACGACAGATGATAAAATGAAATGAAAAACTGAGGATTATTGTCGAATAACGTGATGAAAAGATATTTAGAAAAAGGCGAAAGATAGTTGTAGCTGTTAGGAGAATTCGTTTTATAATGGCGGCGATGGCCGGACGATGCGCTAAGGGCCTGCGCAGAAGGCTGTAGAATGTTCGAGAACGATTAAAGCACTTGTCACAAATTCACACTATTAATGTCCGTTTGATAGCAAATAAATTAAGTATTATATTAATATAAATGTTAATAATAATAACAATAAATAACAATGCGAATAAATTAGAATAGGTGAACAGAGAGTGGGACAAGCGGGTCTAATGTGAATGACGGATTATATCCTATCTCCCGCTCGAGCTGTGCGGAACCACAGCACAGTTGAAAACAATGATAAGAACAACCCAACAGTGATAAATAAACTATTTAAACAGGTGATAACACAAATTGGATAAGTTGAAAAACAAGTGGATATTTTGTGGTTTATTTAGTTAAAGGCCGGTAATGAAGACTTCGGAGGATATTTTGATCTATTATTGGTGAGTATTGTTACAAAACATAAAAGCGGCGTGACCATGTACATATATCTGGATTTACTGGAAAATAGATCAGAATGATGTGTATAGTTTGAGGGTCAGGATGCTCGCAAACTCGTGTCTCATGAATGACAAAATATTCAAAATCAATCCTTTTTAGTAAAAATGAATTAGTTGACAAAGTGATCCAAATCTGTGGTTTTGAACCAAGTTTAGAAAATCTCCCAGACTCTCCTGAAATCAAACAGAGAAGAGTTCAACAGTCATTAACCAATTAATTGCTTGACGGTTTTTTTCTTCAAATATTGTTTAAATTTAAGTCCTGGCGGGGAGGGGGGGGGGGCAGTAGTAATTTGTTTGCCTAGTGAAAAACGTTACTACCTCCCCCCAAAGTGTGTGTGCGTCGCACATTCCCTTAAAATTATATCAAAACCGTATATGAAAACTGTGGAAATTATGGTTATCACATAGATTTTCGGGATAGAGATGCTCAAATTTAAATTACTCTCTGATAATGGTCTGCAAGTGATCAAAAAGTCGACTGTGTTGTATAGATTCAGTTCTACTTAAATTATTAGGCTCCCCTCCGGCCATCTCTACGCATGTTCATTTGTAGTTTTGTGGTCGTCTTTTAAATTGTATCTATATCGTCTTTCTCTTTAAATGTTGTTTCCCTCTCGAATACCTGGATTTCAATACAACTTCGGACTATACTTTCATGGGTTTAGAAAGGAAAATTGTTAAATACTAATATAAAGTCGCGTAAATTGAATAATTTGAGAGAAAGAAGCGGGTAGCCCCGCATCAATATTTTTCACTCAGAGCTCAAAGTAGAAATAAGTGAAAGTCGAGGCACTTGTAAAGTCCGTAGAGAAACTGGAATTCCACATCCCGAACAGCTCATTTACATTCAAATCGGAGGCGATACAGTAAGAAATGAGAACCGCTGACCTTGGTAAACATGCTCCTTATGTCATCTAAAAATGGTACACGGATCTCATGATACAACATTCAAATATATATATATATATATATATATATATATATTTTTACCTTGAAAACTGTTCTAGTTCCCTATTTTTTAGTATGAAGGGGAAAAGTAGATTTGCTCAAGATTTCAACTGTTTTTCGGTCACTCGAATAATTAGGTAGGTAGCACTAAATTGAAAACTAACTTCATACTGCGCTTACCGATTTAATCGCAATCATTAGTTATAAACGGTGGGAATAGGATTGTTTTTGCTGGGCATATAACGCACACCCACAACCATTACTACATGTTTCATTTGTTCATATTTCCTACCTTATGTGATGGATGTAGGTAGTTCCTCCTTCTAGATTCTTGCAACTGCCGCATCTTGGGATAGTCCCTGGGCTTTTAACCGGATCGAAGTTAGCAATAGATTCCAGCAATAGAAAATTTTGCTAAGAGACGGTAGCAATACTATTTAGCAATAAGTTTTTTTTCGATTTTCTTCAAAGTAAAGTGTTATGATAGCAGTACGAAGAGGTTCAGAGATTCAGAAAGTTGAAAAAAAAAAAAAATGATTAAATCTCCTAAAATTTAAATTGTTGAAAATTGGCCTAAAAATGAGTTGCTAAGTGAATTTTCAAGTTATTTCTGCATTTTTATCCGTTTCATAGATTGAAAAAAAAAAAAAAAAAAAAAAAAAAAAAAAAAATTCGGTGGAGCGATCGAATATCTAGTATAAAATGAAGCAGCTCTTGTGAAGGTTGAGTACTCTAAGAATAACTTTTGGGGATGGGCGAGTTTTTAAAAATTAATTTATGATCCCAATTTCCAAAAGAATCAACGTTTGATTTATAATAACTGAGTCGGAATAGTGTAAAACAATATGAAGATGAATTGTTTTTGAATGGAGTTATACGTTGCATCCTAAAACATGGTCACATATTGAGAAAAGTTTATTTAAAGGGAAGAAATGTGGGTTTTTATTTCAAAACCCGTAGTTTTTCGAAAATAACTTAAAACAAAATCACATATCTTGACAACAGATTGAGTTTGGGCAATGCGGTTGGCGGCACTGTGCTCCATTTTTTATGTAGTTCTACTTGATTTTGAAAGCCAAGACAACACTTTCGTTTTAGAATGAAATCATATTCACTTTTGCTTCAATGTTATATTTTTCTTAGTCCAGACGTTTCTAACAAAGGTTTTGTTTCAGGTTGCCCCCGAAATTCCTTAAGGCCACGAACAATGTTGGGAAAATATACGCTGGGAGATTTGGATACACGGTGGTGCCCGTCACTCCAAAGTTTTTGGTGCAAGCTGTAGCAAGAAAGGAAGTCCACGTGCCAGTGCTGAGACCTGTGAGGAAGAAAAGACGTCCACAGACTGGCAGAAGACCCGGACCTCCCCCACCACCTCCGGAGTATGGCGCCGGTGGTTACCATGACTACCCACAGCCGGCTCCTTCGAAGAAACATCCGCGGCTGAGGAAACCACCCAAGTACAGGAGGAAACCGAGACCACCACCGAGAGACGCTGACTATTATGAGCAGGAAATCGAGGATGAAATAGAAGACTTTGGTGAGTACGATTACGAAGAGAAGCATCACGATAAACCTTTGAAAGGATACGAGGACCGGCCATCCAAAAGAGGGTATAGCAGCTCGACCAAATCCCACGACAGGCCAAAAGGACCGGTATACAATAGTGAAAGGTATAGGACAAGGTTTGAAGACGATGACGAGTTTATAGCTCAACATTCTGAACTGTATGCTAGCGGTTATCCACCTGGTAAATCAAAACCGAGGCCTCCAAGGTTGAGGGATGAGGAAATTGAACATCATTTTGGTCCTCCTTCAGGTCGAAAGCCCAAACCTCCTCCTAAAGGTTTC
The DNA here is from genome assembly GCA_030762985.1 of Adelphocoris suturalis. Lineage (NCBI taxonomy): Eukaryota > Metazoa > Arthropoda > Insecta > Hemiptera > Miridae > Adelphocoris > Adelphocoris suturalis. The sequence continues at coordinate 21,559,390 of CM061043.1, forward strand.
AAGGGACCTTCCAGACCATCGAGTAAACTGTATTCTGCTTCAGTACCGCCTCCTAGAAGACCATATTACCATAAAGGTGAAGAAAGATATCGATATGAGGACGAAGATGAAGAAGAAGTATCCCCTAGACCGAGGTACAAAAAGAGACCAAAAATACCTGAAGAAGAAAACTATGATGAAGCGCCTCATTACAAAGATAGTGACAGAGAAGTAGAGCAAGAAAAAGAGACAGGATATAGTCGCCCTGGGGGTGTGATACACGAGGAGTATGAATACAATCCTGATAACTTTTACCATGACAGAAAGTTTGAATCGAAACAGAAAGCAAAACGAGGTACTGAAGATAAAGAGAGAGATGGTGAAGACAAACCTAGGCCTCATAAGCCAGTAAGTGGTGACGATGATCGTAAACATTTTCATCCAAGTGAACTGAGGGATGAGGAACGTAGGGAGAGTGATCGGAAAGAACAGCCTAGAAGGAAGAAGGAAAAACCGAGAATCAAACAGGAAGAGCATCAGCAAGAACATAGAGCAGCACCTGAAGGGAAGTGGTCGATACCATTCAGCATAGAGCCTGAAGATGATGATGCATGGGATCAGGCTAAGAGCAAAGTCATTGAGAGGCCACCACGGAAACAGTCAGAATCATTGCATGAGCTTCCAATGCCACCCAGACCAAAGAAAGTTGATGAAAAACCAGTGAGTGAATACGAAACGGCTCAGTCTAGTTGGCCTGTCATCGTGCAAGGGCTAAATTGGAAAGATGCACCTCACCCGTTTGTTGAAAACCACAACGCTGAGCTGTTCAATAATTGGCAGAATTTCCAGATCCCACAGTGGCCGAACTTGGATGAACAGTTGGGTAAATTTCCGGAATCGTTGCGCTCGACATTCAAGTGGGTTGAGCCAACGAACCAAACGCCGTTGCATCCCACACCCACGCCTCCAAATCATAGGACAACAACGAGAGCACCGGCGTTAGCGATTCCAACTGTGGATTATAACTCGAAAGCAATAGGCTCTCAGAGCAGTAGTAACGAACCGAGGAGGAAGAAGAGTTCGAAAAGGTCCAAAGACAGGGCACGGGAAGATACTGAAGTTGTTGCGCAGAGAGTTGTTGGCGGAACGCTACAGCTGAACGGTGGTTTCAAGCAAGAGCCACAAAAAGAAGAATGGGCCAATCCTGCGTTTCTTTCAGCACCCAAGAATCCAGGAAGGTCCCCGCAGCAGCAGTATACGGTAGAGATGTTCAAAACCGTAGAACCGGGTAAACCTTTTGAAGGAGATATTGTCTATGGGACCAGAATAACGGACTCGAAGTTCAAGAAAATCGAACCTGACATCGGCTACCACTCAGGCATGGAGACGATAGACGACGACATTGGAGGATGGCAAGTTTACTAGGACTGACAAGTTATGTTGAGGAACTAAATTACTTGTACAATAATTGATTTTGATTCTAAATCACATCAATTATAATACTACAGTCTACAGAATCTAAGTATCAACTACCTGGATCCAAACATAGTTGATCATTACTATTCTGTTTAGACACAGCAAGATTCTTTTGTGAGTGGCATTTTGATGATAATTTATTGTCGATGCTAGAAAAAATTTGATGCGATGCTAGAAAAAATTTGAGTTAGTAGACTAAGAATGTTGGTAATAAACATGAAGTTGAAAATCCATGATTCTGTAGTGAATGATGGATCAAGATTCTGCCTGAAATTCACGCAAAGAACATGCAGTGCAATGATTGCTTTATGTTGTTAATCAAATAAGTAGGTACTGTTTTCGAAACAAACTTGTTAGATTTTATGATTCTGGGTCTTTCTGGATATCTAAATTAACTTTCTGCGCAGAAAAAAGAAATCTTTGATGGTAGCAGAAAATAAGGAAATTGAAAATCATTAATATAATTATTTGCTAAATGACCAATGATGATTCATAATGGATATTTATCAGCATCCAGGATTGTAATTCCAATTGAACAAATCCATGTTAAGTTGGGAATCTGGAGGCTGTAACAACCAAACAGGAAAGGTCCATTCCAGAAGAATCTCAAACCCAAATGTATTACGTTAATTATTGAATTCTCCGAACAAGAATTTTACTATCCTATTCACTTATTTATTGTCAGTTTAGGTATATCAAGGGCATAATGGCCTAGGGCATTACATATCGGTGCGATTTCAACATCCTTAAGACCAAAGAAATTATAATAAAGAATTTGGTGTGTTTTGGAATGATATGATAAATGATAATTTGTGTACTTATATATTACTGGACTGAACTGGACTGAATGAAAACGAGTAAAACCACAATTCAAGCTGCTCTTCGCCTAATATGAGTATTTAGATAAAATGTTTGATACTCGTGTTTACTACAAAAATCAAATCGATGTTAATCAGTTCAATTTTTTTGATAAGTAATTATCAATATTTATTTATTTATTTTTAACCCGACAATCAAATTAGGAAACTAGTCAACTGAATGAACTCAACTCTCACAAATTTAGCGACATACTGACATTGGTACTTACATTGAGTTTTATTCGATAATGTATTACATTGAATTTTGCAGAGAAGTTTAAATTGAATTTGCTGTTTCATTACAATTTTTATTTAGCATGGCTTCATTAAAATATGTAAATATCCCAATATATAGATTGCAGAATAACATGCTTGTATAACAGTATTTAACATTGCTTGAATTTGTTCAACATTAATGAAATCAACAACAATCCTTCAGAAATCCAGTTTCAGTGCATTTTTGATAGTTTTAATGTATTTTTGTAAATCATCTATCTCTTTTATTTACATGGCATTTCAAGAGGCATTACCTCTAAAGGAAAATGCGAAAAACCTTTTGAGTAGTACCTGATGATCCAATCAGTGCTATCCAATTCTGTAAATATTTGTAAATAAGATATGTACGTACTGTATGATTAATTTAATTTTTTTTTCAATTTTGTTTTAGTTTTTTTTTTTTAAACTTAATTAATCAGTGTTGAACATTTCGTGTAGAACGTGACAAGTAACTTCAATCAAAGTGTACCTCCTTATTTATTAATTCTGTTTGTTGTTACGTTTGAAATAAACATTTTAATATCTATGATGAGTGATTAATTAATTTTGTTTAAATGGATCGTCGGTATAACAGACATTTAAGAAGAAATGATGAAATAAATGCATATATAATTGCGTAGATTTGTACTACATGGATGTAAAAAAAACAGAAGTTATCCAAATGTTTTGTTCATTCTCCTCTTGGAATAATCCATCTTATTGCAACTCTTCAAGTTAGTAGCATTGTTACCTACCATTTAATTAGGCGGTTAATAAAATACTATGGTATATAAGGAACGAACTAAGTTACTCGCGACGAAGTTGTGGAAACCCATTTCAAAACGGAAGTTAGTGAAAAACGTTGTCTATTTCCACGAAAAATAAAGAGTTACAATGTTAAATCGATTTCGACGGTGAGGCCATCATCAGTAACAAACAATAACTGCACACACATTAGAAAGGACACAGCAGAAAGGAAGGGGCCGGTTTAAAGGGAGAGGGGGTGAAAGGGGGTCCGAAATTCCTCCCCACAATTCTCCATAGTATTCTAGGTTAAAATAGAGAATATGTTTGTTATATTCAAAGTACAAGCACAAAGTACAAATCCTGATGTACTTGTACTAAGATTAATAAGTACAAATACTTGTGTACTTGTACTTAGAACTTCAATTACTACTAATGTTATTCCAAGTACAAGTGCATTAGGTACTTGTGATTTTTCGAGTATTGTACCTGTACTTTGTACTTGTAAGTACATTTTTCCCAGCTCTGCTAAATAGTATCGATCTTCGTGATATTATATGATTATCTATATAGGAATCGATACTTGGCATATGATATCAGATATTATTACAGGTAGGTTACCTAATACCTAGGAACCTAGATAATAGAGAGTTCCTGGTTACTGCGGATACAGATAATCTGGTGCACGTGAACCATGATCAGCTGATCTGGTAACAGTCGACAGCTGACAAATTACTACCATCGCGCGACGTGGGTAGGAGACCGCTTGATTGACAACGCAAGATCGAGTCTTAGTAGGTACGTCACGCCCGTAAATGTATAAACCCAAGGAAGGTTTCTGCGATAAGCATGTTCAGTTTATATTTTTACACTAAACATATCAATTATATTATTTAAAATATGAATTAAATATATAATTATATTAAAATATACTAATTTTATTTATATTCATCTTATTTTCACCCGAAGCAGTCTAATCATCGAGTGCCCAAAAACAACTTAGTCAGCGAAACGGAGGAAAAAGGGTTGCCGGAAAACGGATAAAATCTTTTCATTCTTATCATATCTATCTTTTTCAAGATGCAAACATTAAACTATCGAGATACCAACATGTATTATTTTACTGAGTTTCCCCACAAAATGCATAAAATCTCTTATACCAACCTCTATAACTACATACACCAATATTACTACTAACGAAGTTGAGCGAGAACTTACTTGAACGATCGCCAGTGTTCCTGACGGATGCGTCTTCAAGATAAACCTGGAACGCATCGTCAGGCTCGTCTCTCTTCCTAGAACGCATCGTCGTCTAGAAATTTCAACATAATCCTATCATTAGTAGCTATTGCGCATGCGCGAATATGTGTTCCTTTTTAAACGAGGATAATTTCAACATCTGCAGAGGGAATTTGGGTAAGTACTTCCATTCATAAATGTGTACCTACAAACTACCAATAAATAGCCAAGCGTATGAACATTTACGGTGCCATAAGATATATCCATGCCACAGTGTATAATTTCTCCTCCCGAATGTGATCATAATGCTTCCGCTACCCATAAGTAGACTCGGAAGCTATTTGCCCTCACCTATGATATATTGTACAACACTAACAAGAAAACTCACTTCACTTTCTGTTTCAAAAACTCTTAACACGGAAGCCCTTTCAAAAACCGACAGCAGCGTAATCTAGAAAGGAAGAACGTAACCAAAAACTCACTCGAGTCTCAGTCCAATTTTCCGTTTATTGTTCCGACCTATTATCCAATTACATCAGGAGTAACAGCTTTTCAGAATCGGTTCGTCGTACTAAATAAAGTAAACAACGTTTCTCCGCAACCTAGGGCGAAAATTGAGGAAAGTTGTGGGCCACTTTTTGTTTTAAAACTCTTCTTGCATCAAACCATAAAAATACCTCCCGAGTCAGGTTATGCTCAGCCGAAAAACTGTCTTCAAAAAAGCTCGGACGTAACTCGAGGAATTGACTGCACCCGGTCAGAGCAATTCGGGCATTGGGACAGGTTTACTGTCGAAAATCACCACAAAAGTTCTCTCACGAAAAAAATAAGATCACCTACAGGCATAAGAGAGGTGTAGGAAATGCAACGATTTCGTTCGCTTTCGTTTACATTCGGGAACGAGGGCCCTCGCAAGTTAGCCAGAGGCATTCTAACATAGTTATGCGGTAGCTATTACTCGTCTTACGTCATCTTTTGACTTCTACCGGGATATATTCGTAAAGCCAGTAGCCTTATAATGTTACTCTAGGAAACTATTCTGGAGAACGGCGGTTTTTTCTGGAAGGCACGTTTTTGCTCTGGTCGGCTGATCGGGTTGAAGCGTTTCATTCGAGATACCCTTTTGTGCTGGATGTTCCGGCATGAGGCAGCGGTAATCGCACAACAATGGCTGTGAAGATGATTCTGTCGAGCGATTATTATTGAAGATCACCATCATATAATATATTTATCTAATCAATTGTGACAAACAGCCAACAGAAGCCCAATACAACTAGGAAATCATCAGTAGGACATTTTTCAATGGCTATTGGTCCATTACTAATTAAATTTTTCAAGCATTTTAATTTCTCCCTTGATGGGAAAAACAAAAGATCATGGATATGTCTAGTACCTACTGCTTACCAGTAGGTACCTACTACTCAATTGTATACCAACCATGTAGTGCCTTCTTTTCACAAGATTATTCCATTATGGTTACAAAACAATATTAGTTTATAACTTAGAGTAATAAATCAGTATTCCTTGACACTACAATGGCTTAGAGGTCATGAGATGTTGTGATAAAATGAGAGCATTCCAAAAAGTGGCGAACGATTTTCCTACTATGAAAACTATGGGAGTTACTCTTCCCTAGTAACGCCTTGGTTGTACGTGAAAAATCAATAGAAATTCTACCTAGCCTTCACTTTTCGAGTTAATAATAATCTAAAGTGCCGGAGCGTTGCATTTTGTGTGGAGAAAAAAAGTGTCGCGAAAAATTCCTTGACCCCCAGCCAAAAGACATATCCATGTCAAAAGGCTATAGAGCTGCAGAGCATTTTGTAATAATTATACTGAATAGGAAAAAAATAAGCTGCTGAGCTCACTCTGCTCATTAAATTGGTTTCTCAAGCTGCAGGGGTCCCGTTCTTAAGTGCAGCATCTCTCGTGGAATATGAACCAAATTGGCTAAAAATCTCACTATGCTGGTTACAGTGGTTCCTCAATTTGTAGAAGTTACACTTTGCCACTACCAGTGGTGCCCCGTTCCAGTATTGTACCCAGAGCTAAATTGGAAACCCTTTACGTTTTCCCCTGTTTCGAGTATAGTCCTTCAGTACTCGGGCCTTCAGCGCGTGTATTTTTCTGTAATATAGGTACTTCTTTATTAGCAAAGCTAATAGAAAAGTTTAACACTTTCATTAGCAAATCACTAAACGTGTTGGGTTCTATAGCGCTGTTCTAAGGACAGTGAAGTGCGCTTCATTGATAGTGAAGTTTTATATTCGCGAACAACCTGAACCCCTCAGATGTAATGGCGGATACAATGGTGTTTTCCCATATTCCTATTTCAGTGAGGACAAGCACCAATGTTCAAAACATGAGTGCTTTAATTATGAAGTATTACTGGATTTTAATCACATTTACTTACGAAGAGTAAAATCGAAAAAATGAATTACATGGGGTACCCTCATTCAAAGTGAAGAGAACAATGACATACCTAGGTACCTAACTCAAAGATAACGCCCATGATTATAGCACAACTCGACTAATTCAGGTATGCTGGCAATTTTTTCCAAGATTTCCAGTCCTATTTACAAATGAATGGATAGTAATGAGAAAATGAAGTTGAGGGTTTGCGAGGGTTGGTCAGTAATTCTACAACTCTTCTACGCCGACGTTTCGCTATATTTGTATAGCATCTTTAGAACTTAGTAATGGAGCAGGACAAATTTTTTAGGTCCTCATAGCACGTTATACAATCCTTGCTGGACACATTGTGCTTGTACACTATTTTTATACATACTAACTGGAGACTGTTTGTAATAATAGAAACTTAATAATTATGATGACATTATTGTTAAAGAGGATAAATATTGCATAGCAAAATGCCACGTAGACTTGTTTGTCTGATAACATTCTGTTTATCATTAAACATTCTGTTTAATGTTATCAAACAAGTCCACGTGGCATTTTTCTATGCAATAGGTATCTTATTTAACAATTTTCATTATAATTATTAAGTTTCTATTATTACAAACAGTCTCCAGTTAGTATGTATGAAAACAGTGTACAAGTACAATGCGTCCAGCAAGGATGTATAACGTGGAACGAGGACCTAAACAACTTTTCCTGCTCCACTACTAAGCTCTGAAGATGCTATAAAAACACAGCGAAACGTCGGCTTAAAAGAGTTTTAGAATTACTGACCAACCCTCAACTTCATTATTATACAAGTGGTCGAGAAAACTAACATAAAGTGATGAGAAATAACAAAAATAACTCACTCCCTTGAAAAGTTGCCAAAATTAATTGAGTTGTGCCATGATTAAATGGGTCAAATGACTGTGGGTGAAATGTGTCATTTTCCCCTCAGCACAGGGATATAATGGACGCCTCTGCCCTCTGGATGTCCTCGGAGAATTTCTATTGCCAGCATCAACTCGTGACCGTCTTAGTTATTACCTGGAACCGACAGGTAGCGCTCAAGTACACGATTTCCGCGGTAGCACACAGTCACCCCCTATGTTAACCTACCTACCTACCTATGTCCAGAGTTGGGATACACAAGTATATTGGTACTTAGAGTACTTTCTTCACGTACTTGAGAAAATCTACTGATATTTTACAGCAGTCGAGGAAAATCAGTAATATGAATGAAGAGGTATAGCTGCCTAAGACGCAAGTACTTCGAATGTACTTGCCAAGTACAAGTACAGTTACATGTAATTGCAATTCCACTTTATAGGGAGTACAAGTACATATGTCCCTTAACTTGTACATGCGTGCTTTGAGTACAAGTACTTGTACAACAAGCACATTTTATATCTTTTTTAACTTAGAATACTATGGAGAATGATGGGGAGGAATTTCGGAGACACGTCCGCCCCACGATTCTCATAATGAGAGGGAGAGGGGGTGGAAGGGGGTCTGTTATTCCTCCCCATCATTCCCCATAATATTCTTCGTTATAATAGAGAATTTGCTTGTTGTACTTGAGATATAACGGCTCGTGGTCAGCTAACCATCACCCAAGTCAGGGAGGCACAAGCTCCGACATGGTGATACATCATATCAAATCGGACCAGCGGTTTCGGGGGAGTAGTGAGCACAAAATTTTGCCCATAAACAGTGGCATAGTTTGAGGAGGGGCAGGGTGGGCAGAGAGCCCCTCCATGAATTACTGAGGACGCAGAAGTTCGTGGTATGGATATAATAACAATTAATAATTGTACACATCTAACTTCAGTACCTAACACCTTCAATTGGAGATTGTAATTGGAACAACACAATTACTACTATTATTATGCGGATCCTGTTGCCTAGCTACTTTAGATGCTCCTAGAAATAAAGAAGTTCTTATTAGGTTCGTTTGTATAAGGGCAAAATTGCGTGGATATTTTACAGCCCCTCGGAGAGGAGTAAAATCACCTAGTCAACGGAACAGAAATGTGGATACTGCAAACTGAAATCAAGTCGTTCCCCACTACCTTCTGGGGCTAGCCCATATTATGCAATTTTTCCCTAGAAATGTACCAAATTCCCCTACGAACTTCCCCTACTTTTCACTGCCTACTTGATCAAGCCTGATTGTTTCCCGTGTTCTTCTATCAATTTTTGATTGTTGGTAGGTATATCGTTTGTATTATACCATTTACGAATTAAGTCACAGTTAAAATATAAAAAATAAATAAATAAATATAAGCCTTCTATGGCGATTGAAATAGTTTAATAGAAAAGATTAAAATAATCTATTGTGGCAGTAGTTATTTCGATTCTAACCTAGCATATTGATGGTTTGAGTTTGTTTGGTTTAAATTTTGTTGTTTGTCTTTCTCAGTTTCATACCCCATTTTTTATTCCGCGTACCTATATAAATCGATTGTGTGATACCTATAGTCCAGATCAAGAAGTAGCAATTGTGGATAAACCTGTACCTAAGTGAGAAAAGTAGATATAAAAAGAAAATTCTGGCATAGGGACCAACACGGGGCAGGGTATACTAACCCGCACAACACATAAATTAAAAATTGTATGTACTGTTATGCTTAAGAAGAACTTACTTTTACTGTACGTATTAGGCATGCCAACATGCGTTGATTTTTAATAAATATGTTGAAAATGATAGGAATAGTGACATCAAAATTTTTTCAAGGGGCATTGTGTCATGTACGCATAGGTACCTACGTCTAAACCTTAACAATGTTTTTTTTTTTGTTTTTGTTTTTTTGTTACTTAGTCACTTCGTAGTACGAAATGTACTAGCGAATGCTTACGAAGAATAGGTATCTACTTGAAAATCGGAAAAGTATCAACGACTACGTTTACTCCCAAGTAGGTACGTGAACAGGATATCTGGATGTCGGACAAAGAAGGTACTTTGTTTACATAATCAACGGAATTTGATTTTATAATAAAATTATTATATTTATCACAGGTTTTTACTTTTTTCGACTAGGAAGGTAATTGTGGAAGGGAAATTTTATTAGACGATAGTCAGAGGAAGAACGTATAGGTACCTAACCTATGCTCTTGAAACTGTGGTCACCTTTGCGTCTGGTTGTGGTGACTACGCGTAGGACGGGATTCCAACGAAAGCATTTTTCCCGCCTCTTTCCTCTTTCCCGTACTCACGTAGTTCTACGCGTTGACGCGTAAATTCGCGCACGCGCAGTTATTATACGGGTCGGGTAGAAAATTAACCAATAAAACATAATAATAAACGAAAACAACGTTGAGAGTCGCTGGCCTTTCTCTTCTGCAACACGTATTATATCACTTAACTATATGATTTATGTACTCGTATTTAGAATAATATTTGGCTCGCTCGTTGTAAATTTAAAAAATACGTCACTCAGCTTGAATAGAACATTTCTTTATCAGAGTCTTTATTTTTTTTTTTTTTTTTTTCGTTCGAAAGTCGTTTTGGAGCGATAGAAATCAAATCGACGACTCATTGAGCAATTTGTGCTTCGGGTCGTTGGAAGCGGAAGGTCGAGCGATTTGACTTGGGAAAACCGATTGAGGCGACCGCAGCTCGGGGTCCCCTCGCTAAAATACACGTGACCCTTCGTAAATCAACCGTGGACTTTTGTTGTGAACTGAACTCAGCAGGGGCACGAGATAAAACGGATAGCTATTAGCAAGCAGTATTTCGATCAACATTGGAAATGTTGGGTAATGCTTAGTCAGCGAGACGCAAAAAACGTTAACTTCTAGAAGCGTATTTATTTTCGAAACCAAGACTTTCATCACTGGACCTATGTAGGATTTAATTTGTTTAAACATTGATTTTGTAAAACCATTTTTTAATCACTGTAATCGACCGGAAAATTTGTTTAACCCTCCTCAAAATTTGTTGGTTTTCGTTTAAGGGTGTTTAGAACCTGAAAATTCAATGTAAAAAAATTCCTTCCGTCGCCGAAGCCAGAGCTTTTCTCCGAAACTGCTTGAGCTAAGTTGATGAAACTCGGATCATAAGTCACATTTAGTGCCTAGCTGGTCCTAGAAGCTCGGCATCAATTTCGATCAACCATTATAAGGGTTGAACTATTCAAAAATCGAGATTTTGAAAACCTTCAAGGTAACAGAAATGATTCCTGACATATTCAATTAACAAGATGTGAAGGAATTTCCTGCGACAACGTGCCACCCCATCCAACAAACTCCTTGTACGAACAAGTTAAGATAATTTTCAGCGCATTTTAGTGAATTTTTGTAGAAAATGAACAATTGCAAAAAAATTGAAAAAATTATAAAATCAAAAGTTTTGAAAACTTTCTTTATTAATATCCGTTTTGAGGCATTCTGAAACGAATACTAGACTTTTACGTTTTTTCATATATATATATATATATATGTATAATGTCATTCCTGACGATAACTCTCCTTAGGGTTGAGATAAAAAATCCGTTCTTCCGCCTAAAAATTTCAAGTTTTTCAAACGAAAGGATGAGTTCGTTGGCCAGCACTTTTTGAGCACATTAAATTGGTCAAACTCCAAAAAATTTACTCATTAAAAAAATCACTAAAAATGACTAAAAAGTCTAAAAATGGTTAAATTTATATTTTTTGCCAGAATATTGCTCAACTAAAGTTTATTTACTATAAAATAGAGCATTAAAAAATGTAAAAACTGAAAAAAGTTAAAAATCCAAAAGTTAGTGGGGGTTACTTTTTGGACACCCTGTGTAGGCTCTAGCGCCCTTCCTTCGACTCCTACCGGGAAAAAGACCTTACCATTTGATTCAGCGCGAAAAAATTCTTCTAAAATGGCCAAGTTAAACATTTTATTATAAGCATTAACGGATGAAAACAGCCTCAAACATACTGGTAATTAATGCATGGATTACAGGGACGTCCCTATGAATGTATTGTATATGATTTTGGTGAGTGTAAAAATAAGCTAATAAAGGATCGGTAATTATCCCATCCACGCATCCACACCACATCCAATTACCCCATCCGAAATTCCCAAGGTTTGTTGCATAACTATATTGAAATGGGAATAGAAACAAACAACAATCACGGAATTCGGTTAGGAACTTTAGCCTGTGTGGCGCCAACAAAATTTTTCGAAAAAAAAAAAACCACGTGTATTTGGCTTTACCTTCTTTTTCAACACGGAATCCAAAATTTTCGAGTTTTTTTGCACAACTATACCGAAATTGGGATCGAACAAAGAAAGAATCTAAAAAATTGGTTAATTGTGGCCTGGGCAGCGTCGACAAAATTTGTCACACACAGACACATGGTTTTTTTTTTTTAACGGATTCGGTATTGAAATGGTCTGAAACGGATTTGTATGCGGTTAATCTTTTTCTCATGCTTGGGTTGTCCCCCACCCCCCTGGTTCAATTCCAATAGGCGTCCGTCTTATTGATGAAGCCTTGCCTATAAGACATAGCTTCAGAGGGGCGTCCTAATTAGGCTGTTTCGTCCCAGTGTGCGCCGCCAACGGTAATTGAAACCTCAAATAAGAAGGTATGTGAAGACCCCCCTGGGTGAAGACCCCTTTCTATGCCACTCAGGCAAGGTGTACCTCAGTAAATAACGATCGTTTTCCAACTTCAATTTCTCGCGGTGTGATACATTTCACCACTCATCGAACAGCGACGCCTTGTATCCGATGAGGCGTGTCGAGCAAAGAACTGAAAGGTTATATTATGGTTATATTTTGGGCTCAGTAAGAGAGCATGTCCGTGCTTGTGATATACAACCGCGTTTATATGACGCAACATTACCGCGATATGACACCTGTACGCTCTTGGGATGGGCAGACTCCGGCAGAGACCACAAAACAATGATGACGTAAAAGTTCAACCGCAAACTGAATCTGTTCCGTTTAGAAGCGACGTCTGCTGGTCTTCATGCCACAAACTGTAAGTCAACCAAAAATATTTATTCTCTTCATTGAAAACACTATTTTCTTCTAGATTCAACTCTTTTTGGCGAATTCCTATAACAAAAACTTTGCATATTAAAATCAACGAACTATATAGCGTTATATAGTTCGTTGATTTAAACCTACATTAAGGTTTAATATTTCTATAATAGATAGCTCTTCTCCACAGATCACTGGTCTGTAGATAATAGAGTTTTTGCAACGCTGAGTCGTAGTCGAGTGGGAGGAACTACAAATAGAAATGAAGCATTGCGAATGCATGATAAATGTTAACGGTTAGCGGTCCATTCGTTGTGCGAATAGAAAAATCCTATTGGGAGCTCAAGGGAAACCGAATACGCTCTCCATGACGGTAACCTATAATGCTATAGTCGATTTTTTTAGTTCCTATTTCAAGGGGGCATGACATGCTCATTGTCATATTCGTGATTTTCAAAAAAGATGGTTGGTTTGTACGATTCATCCTAACTTAAATTAGGTATGCTGATACTTTATAATGGATTCAAAAACTTCACGATCAACCATTAGTCCGATTTCGTTCGAAGGTATTCGGGTACAAGTCTCAGTATATCATCCTATTAATAAGTAGGTAACCATTGCACAAGCCAAACCTGAAATTGGTTGTTATAGACGAAGCTCCGATACTGGTAGATCGATATTGATGAAATGGGTAGGGAGTGTGCCACATTACAGCGAAAATGGACACATTAAGAAACGGCTGTCTTTGCCCTTTGTCGTGTATTAGCGGGAACATACATAATAGTACTTACAGAAAGATACCATCTAATGATGTTGAGTATTTTATGTAGCTCCACTTGTGGTTAATCACGATAACTAGGTATAATTTTTAATCTAAGATACATCAATTTAGAAATAAAAGCAAATAGCAGATGGGCTGAGAACATAATAAATTATGATCATCCAGGTATAATGATAATAATGAAAAGTTGCTTGGATCAAGGTTAAAAGTTGCATAAATGCAGCATGGAGCTAATGTAATTAACAGAAGTAGCAATAATGTATATTCACACTTGGGCTTCGTCTATAAAACCCGACCTAAGTTAGTTAAGGGCGGGGGGTTAGACCGCAATACGTAGATATTTATTTAAACAAATACAAAGTGCTGTACACCATTAGATTTGTTTGGAAACAAAGACTTGAGTCTTGAGGGTTTGTAAGTTTTGATTTCATTCATTCATTTATTTATTAATTTATTTATTTTGAGCGCTGTTCTGCCATCGGTAACCATGCCACAATTTCAACTTAGCTAATCCTCTTATAAAAATACTAGCAAAACTGTGCTGGACGCCTGCTGTCTCCCACCATGTTTATATCATATAGACCGGTGTTAGATCAGAATGCCTATCAAAGATTCAAAGTCCCCTTGTGTGAACTCAATGTGAACTGTACGTGGTATTTGGGCGGAAATAGTGCTAGGATATGTTCTTTGTAGGAGGTTGTTTTCTACCTTGCAACCAATCATTTGGAACCAATATCTTCACATGAATGTGTAATATTTATATGTACGAGTTCTGGATGGTTGGCTCCTCAGATTCCCTTCACTGCATAATCCTTCAACTTCAGGAGGGTCAGCGAATCCCATTTTCACGCCAGCCAAGTCTCATTTCTTCACAACAGTTTTCTCCGACTTGGAAACGAAATACCGCCAAATCTTAGAAAAGAGGTGAAAAAACCTGTTTGACTTCAACGCCGCCGAGCTGAATGAGATTTCCACGGCTAACGCAGGGAAATTACTGAAATATCTACGCGGTAATCGTGAAATGGAGACAGAGCGCCATTTCGTTTATACGACCGGCTGCCAGGAAACAAGCTTCTCTGAATATTATCACCATTCTGTTCAAATTCTAAACAGCTTGAGACTATCTAAAACGCTGCAAATTCTTACACAAAGGTTTATTATTCCTGTATTAGCTAGCCCTCCGACGCAGATCTTCGTCTACAACGATTTAACTCCGTATATATATAGTAAATGATCATGGCGCATTATGCCTACCAAAAGGATTTACACCTTTTCAGTTCTAGGACTCCACGAATTCTAAATTTGTATTCAATGCCAAAAAATCAGAAAAATTATATTGGTAAGTATTGAATGCATTACAGGGACCTCCCTATGAATGGATTTTGTATAATTTTTCTGAGAGTTGAAATAAGAAGAAGAAAAAGGCATGTCTGCACGGACTTACCTGATACCAGATACCTCCTTAATCGGACCAAATATTTGATCCCCGATGGCCAGGGTGGCCACGTTTGCTAGAGGATGAATCTAGCACCCCACATTTGGTGCCACATATGCTACAGCATGGTTGCTTGCATGAGGACATGGTTCCTCTTAGCCCCCGGAGTGCTGTACCGCCCGATGTCCGGTACCCCCTGTCGCGGCAATAAAACCTGGAGAACGAAGCTGGAACAGCCTGAGATAAGCTGGTTACTGAGTAGGTTATGTCAGCGGTTCTGTCATTGGAAGGGTGAGGTGCCAATATCCGTTGTAAGAGATTGGGAAATCAGGTCACCCAGAGGAAGATGAGACTTTGGTGAGATGTGACTAATTCATTCCTGTCCGATATTTCAAATCAAAAGGATCGGGTCGCAGTGTGTAGGGTTACGTACTTAGGAACGCATGTAAGAAGGGTAACCCTAATTTATCCCAAGAAAGTTCCAATTATTATGAGTTTACAGAACCACCAATGTCCATGAACAATGAAACAAGGTGTTACACTCGCGCCTTGAAATCCAAGGGCTTTTTCGAAGTTCTAGCCCTTAAGATGAGCGAACGGATTAACGTATAGCGTGCTGGATGCTTTATTCAATTCTTTGGGACAATATTTATCCATGACAACCACAAAATCATTACTATTGCCTTGAAAGTACAGAGTAGAGTAGGAGTTAAAAGTCAACAAGATTTCGATATTTGAATATTCCACCCCTAAATGCTACCCTTCAGGGTTGATAAAAATGGATGCCAAGCTCTGGTCAGCGTATAGACGGATTTTTATCTATTAAATTTTTGGATTCTACGAATCTTGAAACGTAAACCAACAAATTTTAAGGGGTTAAAATTTATTTTCTTGGTCAATTACGAAGGTTCATTATTGAAAATAATAAAACAAAATGAAGAGTATCATTTTCATTCCCTCTACAAACCGAAAACATTATTGTAGGGAAAAATAGGGCATATGAAAACTTAGGTAACTTTACAAGCAGCATATGCTACACACTAACCAAGTTAGTTATTTGAAAATGCCGTAAAATTGATATACCAATGCTACCAACATTATATAAAAAAAAGGTTACCTATGTTAGTAACCGTGTCAGGTCTTCAAAGGTAAGAGTCAAATATGTTCCGATGTCAAGTGTGCCTCACTTTCCCTTGATATGTTTGGAAGCAATGGAACCTTTATGAGTATTCAGCTGCATAGTTGTATGTACTTCACTAAACAGTTGACATGGTTATTATTGTTATGTTGTTTGATTGTAGCAAAATCTGTCCTATAGAGATCAGATTATCAGAATTACGTAATCCAGTCTCCTTAATCTGTCCATTTCCCAAGTGTCGCCTGTACCATTTGTATTTTCTGTCACTGAAGTGTTTTTTTCCTATAACCGATTTTCTCCCGGTGTGACGTTTGCATCACGCGGGAAAACTTGATCGAATTAAGAGCCTACGTGCGCGAACTGGGCCGCGGTTTTCCCTTCCAAAACATTCCCGAGCCGACCAGAAAACGCTTGTCGGAAGCTCTGGGATAGCCGACTTCTCGTCGCCGCTCCGGCGTAACCCGCGCCGAATCGCCGTGAATCGTCAGCGCATGCGCATTGTGCTTCCTCGGGATGTCTCATAACGTTCGTCCAGTTAGTTTGGGGGCTGTCTTTGGTCGAAGGCGATTTTCATAGGTGTAATATGTGTCACGGTTGTTGACAGTGTCATTTATCTACGTGCCGTACTGCTGTTCTCAAGATATGTCATCGTTACGTTATCGGGTACAGACGCGGCTTCGAAACCACTTTGCACCCTTTCGTTACGTCATCTGCACTAATAAAATCACACGGTTGTCTTTTCAAGCTGACCACATTGATGTCAGGGTGTCATGTGTGGCTATCGATTGTATAATGTATATTCTCTGAAAGACGAGTCAGCTACGGATATACAGCCAAATAACATAAAAATACATCCAGTGGTCCGCAAGGCACCCAAAAGCGGTCCGTTAGATTTTTTCGAAAACTTGATACTCTAAGTAAAAATGAAGTAGATGAGTGGGGAAAGAAAATAAATCTTTCTGTACAGATTAACCATAAACCTCATTAAATTTCTCCTTTGATGACAAAAAAATAGATCATGGATCAGCCTAGGTGAATGAAGATTAATAGTAGAAATGAATGCAGGAAGATCAAACACGTAATATATTATTATTAAACAGAAATTGAATATGAACTGGTAATGCCAAAACAGAATGAATCTTGCTTCTTCATGGTTATCAGCTCTAATCCGAGAAAGTAATGATATCGCAATTCTGGCTTCACCATCGTGTTCAGCACTAAAAATCTTTGAAATGAGGTGTCACACGGCAAAAAATGGAGAAATTGATTTTTAAGTATTCAATAACCCTTAAATAACTTAAAAGCTTAAAACTTAGTATCACCTCATAAACGCTCTCCAAGTTTCACTTCGATATTTCAAAAATTTTGGAAAACAGGAGGTGGGGGAGCCACTTCTTTTGAGAAAAATGCTCAGATTTCATTCTATTTTGCCTCACTTCTGAGCTTAATATCGCTGCTCTTTCTCTGTGTTTGATATTAAACAAAATGAACAGGATGCATTCCATCTCCACTAGGTACCTAATCATGAGATATAATGTGAACTTTGTTCGATCGATCTGAGGGCTTTGACGTCTACAAGGAAAAGTAATCCCTTAATTCTTTCGAGGTGTGTATATAATTTTTCGTATCCAGATGATCTACATATCGTGTGAACACCGCATCAATAACTGCATTATTCATTGTTGTAGAAATGGTCGAATCATAGATCAATTGAGGATTAAACTACTACTTTGACTTTCCGCGACTGGACCTCCATCTCTGAGGAAGCAGCACGGGTGAAACAGCAAATACGACTCCGTAGCCGAGGATCATCAAGGATCATTCACCCTGCTAGTCTGCTCGTGCGAGGGAGTGCTCCATCGAGAATTCTAAGCCTTTTAGAAGAGATGTTCTGGCTGGAAAGTGGGAGAAACCAAGTCCCAAATAGCTGGATGGATCAGGGTTAAATAGCAATTGACAATAATCCGCGCCTTCTCCCTCAGACTCCGCGAGTGCTTGGCTGGACAAATCGGTTGGACTCCGAAACGACGGACATGGGCCTAGAGGATGGTGCTCCATTGTCTCTACCCAAAAACTGAACCACATCCTTGTTTTATACATCCAAAACTAAAAGAAAAAAAAGCCGACCCCAAACAACCCCGTATAAAATCTTTGTAATCATTGTAATATTCCCTGAAGTTTTGGTCACCATTCTGTGACCATCATCAAACGATTTAACAGCATTGCCCTCAAAGAGGGCACCGTCAGAAACAGTACGGAGCAACAAGTTAGGTATTACAAACATCAAAAAATGGCTAGAACCAAGATCAGCAATAAAATTGCATTTGGGGAAATTTAACAGGTTTCCCTTCAAATAGGTCAGCGTCAGAAACAGGAAGGAGCAACAACAGGTATTAAAAACCTTATAAAATGGTTAGAGTCAAGATGAACAATTGCATTTGGGGAAATTTAACAGCTTTGTCCTCAAAGAGGGCAGCGACAGAAACAGGAGGAAGCAACAACAGTTAGGTATTACGAACCTCATAAAATGGCTAGAGCCAAGATCAACAATTGCATTCAGGGAAATTTAACTGTTTTGCCCTCAAAGAGGGCAGCGTCAGAAACAGAAAAATACCTAACTGTTGTTGCTCCATCCAGTTTCTGTCGCTGCCCTCTTTGAGGGCAAAACTGTGAAATTACCATGAATGCAATTGTTGATCTTGGCTATAGCCATTTTATGAGGTTTGTAATACCTAACTGTTGTTGCTCCCTCCTGTTTCAGACGCTGCCCTTTTTGAGGGCAAAACTGTTGAATTTCCCCGAATGCAATTGATGATGTCTCTAGCCGTTTTATGAGGTATGTAATACCTTACTGTCCTCTCTCCTGTTTCTGACGGTGCCCTCTTTGAGAGCAAAGCTGTTACCTTATGATGATGGTCACAGAATGGTGATAGAAACGTCAGGGAATATTACAATGATTACAAAGATTTTGTAATTATTTCTTTCTCCTTGGGCTGAATCCCGACTATACATAATTATAAATGAATAACGGGCTTCGGATTCAGCACCCTCGAAAATCCCCAGGACCAATAACAGATTGATATACAGTAACGACGTTGATTCTTTTTTCTTGGGCAGTAAATTATATGTATAGCAGATTGACCTTCTGAGACAGTAGTTTGAGCACATGAAACTTAATATTCACTGGATTTTCAAGGAATAGATAAGATTGGTGTACATTATTGGGAAAATCGATTCCCTCATCGATTCCCATTCGCTTAACGTGGAAGAAATTTTGATGAAACGGATTACCATGTCCATGAAATTTTGATAAGCAACGAACATTTTCCGAGTTTTGTCTATGAGTTATGATTTCAGCGATTTGTAAACCAAGCAAATTTTGACAGTTTTTATGTCGAATAATTGCGCAATAGTGTAACAAAGTTATAAACATTGAGAGGAAAGAATATTTATTACCTAACAAATAAAACACTACTGTAACGGTTGTCAAAACAGGTAAGAATTTCACCTTGACATTTTAAGGTAATGGCGGAATTCGCTTTTGAAACGCCTCACTCTGGTAACAATCTTTACTTTTAGTTCTATTCTAAGGAGAAATATTTCTGGACACATACTGGGTGTTCCAAAAGTCCACTCCCACCCTCAATTTTTTTTTAACACAATTTTTAAATATCAAAGTAAAATTTTTTTTTTTTTAAGAAAGTGAGCGTTTTTGAGGTGCCTTTAATCCAAAAGTTTTTCGATATTCGAGGGGTTGATAGGGGCGTGGGGGTGGTTCGACACCACGCTCTGCTACCATGTGACACTCCACACGAACGAAAACCCTACGGGAAGAAAATAGCCGCAGATAAGTTCAATGACCTGTTCATTCGTACTTATGAAACTCGCGAGTTTATTGGTTAGAAAGGAGTTACCGCCCTATCACATATTCTCTTCCTATTCCTTAGCACGGAAATTAGTAATGACTCTAGCGATTCGGGGAAGAGTTCAGGGGGTAAAATAGATAGCAAATTTTGCGTAATTACTATGTTAGGATTTTACATCCAACAAAAATTATTTATCAGCCGTGATGGGAAAATCAAAGGAAACTTCTCTCCTTTCACCCATGATGCGAGTCTTGAAAGTTCTATCGGACACCGCATCACTTCACTCAGTCTGAGGTTGACAAAGACAACTCTACGCTCCATTGGAGCTCCGCTATGCGGGAGTAGACGACGCGAGACGGAAATGCAGGTCGCTTCTAGTCGCGTCCAACGCAGTCATCACCTTGTTATTGCGATTGAGTAACAAAACTTTGAAAGGCCCCTGCTCTCTTTTTGTCTGTTTCAAAAGCAATTGTCCGCCTGGTCGTCGAATAAAGGAAATCAGGGAAGCGAAGAGCGTCCCACCACACTAAGAAATTACCTATTTTCCCAACCGCCCGTGATGCGGTTGAAAGTGGGACTGTCAGTATGAATATGTAGCTTTTCCAGGATCAATTCAACATTTTCGCAATCAATCAATAATGGAGCTCGTTCGGGACACCTCAAAAACAATTACGAGGTTCGGAGGATCACTGAATAGCTAGGTGCTAAATCAATCGCGACGAAGTTGTGGAAACCCATTTAAAAACGGTAGTTAGGGAAAAAACGTTGTCTATTTCCACGAAAAATAAAGAGTTACAATGTTTAATCGAATTATTACTGATGACAAACAATAACTGTTTGTTACTGATGATGGCCTAACCGTCGAAATCGATTCAACATTGTAACTCTGTATTTTTCGTGGAAATAGATAACGTTTTTAGCGAATTTTTGAAGAAAATTAAGCTATTGCTCTCGCCTCAAATTTTGTAGAATGTGAATTTTTGAAAAAATTTTATGCAGAAATCCGTTTTAGGCTATTCTGAATCATATTCTGAAGTTTAACGCATTTTTTTATGTATGTATGTATTTATATATGTATGTGTCATTCCAGACGATAACTGTCCGTAGAATTGTGCTAGAAACTTCAAACAAATTTTAAAATGTTAAGGACACAAGACGAAAGTTCAAGTTCGTTGGCCAGCATGATCGGATTACATCTTCGGGTAGATATTTGCAAAAATGTAGTCAAAAATTTCAAAATAGCCTGTTTTTTGCGATTTGTTGTGCGAAATAATTTTTTCAGCATACTAACATGTGGTATATTTTGAATCAGCGTAAAATTTCCTATAAGAATATGTATCAAGTTTTCAAAAATTTCAAAGTTGAAAAATCAGTCAAAAATCGAAATAATGCCGTTCGCTAGTTGTAAATTTCTCTACACGATCAATAGCGACTGAAATGTCGAAGATTTCTTCAAAAATTCGCTCATGAGGTCATGCTGCATGACTGGACTTTTCATTAACTTCCGTTTTTACTGAATAGCTGATGAGGCCTCTGAGGCTAATTTCTTTCCATTTCGTCCTGCCGTTTTACTAAGTTTTTTGTTTTGTTGTTTTGACACTTTTAGAAAAAATTCCAACATTCACCTACTATGAGCCGTAAAATTGTAGGTAAAGGCGTGAGCTGTAAAGGGTGTGAACCCATTCGGGAGGCACGTTTCGCAAAGTTTTGATCATTTACTAGATTTCTATGGGGCTTAATAATAATTATAGACCAAGTGGTCTAATAAAGAAATAATAAACCTTTGTGTAATAATTTGCAGCGTTTTTTTTATCAATAGGGACTCAATTTTATATGAAAACGCTTGCGCACAAAAGTCCGCAACATAGTAAGACATTTTCATGCCTCCATGGAATGAGCTTCAGGAATGAAAATTTTCGCCTATTTCACGGTAAAACATCGGTGGACGTTGATACTCCCTCTTTCGTCAACGCTAATAAATTAAGGATGGCTGACAAAATCGTAGCAACGAAACGTATGAAGCTGTAACTGAATACGTACGTCCATTTTTTCGTAAGAATTTTCGTTACCCCACCAATCATCTTTATCGTGAATTAAATGTGCTTAATGTAAGGCAACTGTTTCTATTGCAGTCATGCTTACTAGTTTTCAAAACTGGTATTCAGCCTGAGCATAGAAGCAGTGCCATGCATACACGTACACGAGCCTCATCCAACATTCAACTTCCCAAATTAAAGACGGAACGTGCAAAAAAGAATGCATATTATAAAGTTTTACGTTTCCTTTATACATGTAAATTAAACCCAGATATATTTACTAGTTTTAAGCATTTTAAGAGGACAATTCTTAGATTGATAATGTTATTTGATCAGTAGAGAGTTTCTTTTTTTTTTCTTTTTGATTCTATTTTTTTTGTCTTAGTTTTTGATATGTTTTGATTAGATTTTTACTTATTTGTTTTTGAATATTATATTGTACATAATAATTTATGTACTTCTAATGTAATTTTTTCTTCTGTCAATAAACAAAATTCTATTCTATTCTATTCTATTCCTTAGCGACCAAACTCACTTTGTTTATCGGTTGAGAAACGTGTTTTCGTTACGAGACGATTTTCGAATTCACTTAGTTAAATGCAGAAACATGAAAATGACAATTGGCGCGAAATGCTTCTGGATCATTCAGTAGGAATGTATTTTTGAAAATCAACACAGGGAAGAATAATTTATTGTGTTAAGGTGGGTTCACATCCATCCGGAATTGCGGAAATGCGGCCATGCGTTCAGCCTTCTGATTGGCTAGTGCCAGTCGGAAGAGTGGGCTGAATCTTGCCGGACAAGCACTCTTGAGACGGACTGCCCACATCTGAAAAATTAGATATTTTATCGGATTGCCGCAATTACGTCATCCTTCAGGAACTGTTGTTGATTGTGTTATCTTGTTTCATGGCTGTGGTCGAGTACGAGTCCGTATTTTTACGATCCTCGAATTTGGATTTCATTTATAGAAAATATATTACTGTACAGATTGTTTATAAGAATAATAATAATAAATTAATAAAACACTCAAATTGAACACGGCTTTATGCAGATGAGGCCGAGTTGGGTTAAGTATACCAAGGTGTAGGTGCCGGTTTTGCGATCTCACCAACAACCTACCTTCTTGATGATCCTATTCCATTTGTGTTTTGAGACATTTTTTGACATTTTGTGTTTTGAGACATTTTTTTACATTTTGTGTTTTGACATTTTTTGAAATTTTTTTGAGCTATTTTCTGCTTGTCGAATAAGTAGGTATTTGAGAAGAGATATCACTTTTGCAAAACTAAGAGGAAGTAAGAAATATGCCTACTAGACCTCACGAAATGGACAGATTACCTACGTTAAGTATGTAAGTACTTCTTATGGTGCATCAATGCATTTAAATTATTTGAAATCCGCCAACCTACACATTTTTTCGGGTAGAAATACCTGTAATATTATCTTGGGATAAGTAGTTAATGAAAGGACCGAATAATTACCCAACAGTCTCATTTCAAAACGAATTCGCCTTTGCAGTTAATGTAGTACATACATAAAAATCTCTTGTATGCCCTCGTGATTTATGAGTTTATCATTCAACGTCATTTATGTCCGTGAAATGTGTTACTGGTAGGAGAAAGTTTGGGAGTAAACAGGCCTGTTTGGGGAATGAAATGGTAATAGAAGAGCAAACAATAACTTAGGAATGGTAAAAAAGAATCGATTCTTCAAAGAATCGATTATTTAAAAAAGTATTGATACTTATTGATTATTTTTATTTTTTATTTTTTTTAAATAACAGAGAATTGATTCAAAATTTCGAGAATCGGACGCCGATTTTTTTCGACAGCTGGATGAACAGATAATGAAAAACCACTTCCTCAAACATTGGTAATTAAAGTTGAAAAAGAATTAGGTAAATATGTTTACTGTAGAAATAAATGTACCTAAAGAAGACTTTATTTTATGGTATTGGTAATGGTCGATGTTTTTGAAATTTAGTTAGGTACTATTGTTTCAGAAGATTTGATTCTTGATACACGTATTGTTACATTTTCCCGTCTATGAACAAATAATATTGCTGGATGAAGTCCGTAAAAAGAACTCAAGGTGATAAAAAGTTCATGAAATATTGCATATTTACTAGTAGGTAATGTACCTTCTACATTATTGGAATTCAAGTACCTAATACGAATACGTACTACCCCTGTCTCATGAACAATAGTTAGGTACCTACCTACCTGTTTCAAGTTTGAAAGATTTAGTTGGTTAAAAGTTAAAATCATTTTAGTTCAAAATCCACTAAAACGTACCGATTCTTGAAAACAATCTATATTTTCTTACTGAATCGATACGATTCTTTTTGATTCATTTCAAAAGAATCGATACGATTTAAATCGATTCATTCAGAAGAATCTGACATCCCTATGATAACACAACCGGATGGTTGAGAACGGCCTGCCGCAATTCCGCACTCCCCTCCACTGCTTCCAACCGCAGACGCATTTTCGCAATACCGAATGGATGTGAATCCACCTTAAGACTGCAATGATATTGAAAACTGCATGTATGAAGGACTGTACTGTAGGTACTGAATGAAAAGATATATATTGCTGTTAAAACAATTGCTGGGGGCGGATTATTGCCGCATAGTGCGGCACGTCGGCAGCCACCCCTCCACCCCCAGGGCTGACAAGGGGACCCCTCGGTCACCCCCTGGGGCCCACCCCCTTCTTTTGGTGACAGCCTCGCGTCCAGCCTCCGCCGTCCTCTTCTATATAACTCCCGTCCACCTGCCCGCCACGGATCATTGGTCCGAGTGATGTCCGAGTGATCGTATCCGGGCAACCAGAAAACTATCGCCTTTACCAGCACCACGAGCTCTAGTCACCTCACTATGGATATCTACGTAGTCCTGGTACGTCGCATTCAAATCCTTCATTAAATAAGGAAATCACCGTATAATTAGGCCACCTAGTGATACACAACGCGTTTCAAGTGCCTCAACCCCACTTACAAGTGAATCGTTACTGCAAGTGATTTTTTTCATACCGAAAGTGCCATTCAAGTCTTCAAGATCAACAAGTGTTACTTAATAAGTTTTAAGTTACCTGAAACCTGGACTGTGTTGATTCGGAGTGATGCAGGTGATGTTGGACTAACGGACTTACAAGGTAGGCAGACAACGCACGTTTATAAGGGAAATTTGTGCATTATAAAGTGGATTTATTACGGTAAGTACTTACCGTCCCCAAAATCGTCAAAATCGGCGATAATAAGTGAAAAAAAAAGAATGAATAAAAAAATATATTAAAATAAAAATAAGAATAAATATAAAAAAATAATAAAAATAAAAATAAAAAATAAAAAAATTTAAACAATATTAATAATTAAATTTGAAAAGCTGCGAATTATTACACAAAAATTTATTATTTCTGCGTTAGATAGCCCTTCTGCACAGAACACTCGTCTATAGTTATTTAACAAAGTCTATTAAATACATTCTCTAAATATACCTAGCTGGAATGGCGTATACCCCTGCCGAGATAGAATTAATTTAATTCAATAATTTACCTACACTTTACCAGCCCTTCTGTATCTAACAAGAGCTGAGGCCTAATGACAATAAATGACATACTTCTTAGAGTAGACAAGAGAGAATTTAGCTCATTCAGCTGATCAGGGCGGAGTCCGTCATATCATTTGTTTCTAGATATCCCATATTAAATTTCAACTTGCTAGACTGAACAGGAAAGAATTTAGTTCCCACAGCTGATTAGTCAGAAGCCAGTAATTTCATTAGTCTCTTGAAGCTCCAGAGAGACTCCCTATTAAATTTTAATTTTCTGAAGTGATCATTCCATGCTTTCAAATTCTCACTATTCGAAATCGGGTTCATTATAACTTTTGACCCCCTTAGAAGACGGTAGGCGATTTATTTTGTTTCATAAATTTCCAGTTGGTGGGTGACTTCGTCAACAATGTCTTACTTAGATTCTGATGTAGGTACTCCTGTACTTGGATATCAGTTCTTGTCATACAAGGGTGTCTCACGTTACATCCAGAAAACTTCACCCGCGTATTTTGCAACTAATTTCCAATCTAATGTTTGACCTATAGATTTTTTTGAAACTCTTCGTTTTTGAGTAAGTTATTAAATGTTTAAGAAATTTTTCGTGTTTTCGACCTTAAGTTACTAAAATGTCCATACCTACCTTGATTTTCAAAGTAACCAGAAAATTGAGGATGCCGTTTGGAAAGAGCGTTAAATTTCGTTTTGAATAGGCCACCTAACGTGCTGGATTATGCAGGTGACGTAGTCAGGAATCCACCCCGAATTAAAAAAATTTTAAAAATGAAAAACTACGCATTTTTTAATCCGCTAGACGGCATGGATAATCCGACGGAATTCTCGCGCCTGCTAATGGAAAAACTTCGGCAAACTATCAGCTTTTGATCGGTCCGGTCAACTTTACTTTTAGTTTGGTAAAATTTCTTTAAAACAGAGTTGGGGAGATCTACGAGTGTGACCATTCGATTCAGCATGAAAAAATACGTGGAAACCGGTTCCAAACTCGTATTTTCTTAGGGGGTCATCATTAAAGGAAACCCTCAATTTCATGGGAAAAAAATCATGTTTTTCAACATAAAAACATACGTTTTTCCCTCAATTAGCAAAGTAAAGGTAAAATTGACTAGACCGTTTAAAAGCTGACAGTTTGCGAAAGTTTTTTCGGTAGCAGGCGCGAAGATCCCGTGGGATTATTCATGCCATCTAGCAGGGTAAAAATACGTAGTTTTTGATTTTTGAAAATTTTTTGACTTCGGGATAGATTCTTGACAACGTTACCTAGGTAATCTAGCACGTTAGGCGGCCTATCCGAAAGGAAATTTAACGCTTTTTCTGACGTCATCCTCAATTTTTTTTTGTTTAGAGCAAAAATCAAGGTAGTTAGGGCCATTTTAGTAACTTAAGGTTGAAAACGAAGAAAAATCTTAATTTAATAACTTGAAAACAAAGCGTTAAAAAAAATCGAAGAAGAACTTTTGATGTTTTAGAATCGTCCCCTAAAGTAATGACCACCTTATGCGGGACACCCTGTACAGTGGGACCAGTAAAGTATAGGTAGGTAAAATATTTAATTTAATTGACTTCTCCGCGGTAGGCATCTACGCCAATCCAGTTCCATTTAGATAATGTATAATAGACTACATTTAAGAATTATAGACAAGTGTTCTGCGCAGAAGGGCTATCTAATACAGAAATAATAAGCCTTTGTGTAATAATTTGCAGCGCTTTATTTTCTAAAAGGCATTCTAACAGAGTTAGGCAGTGGGGGCGAGTAGGCTCAAAACTGAAATGAAATTTCATATAAGGATTATAAGACGTTAAGGTTCAAGAACGGAGGTTGGAAATGGGAGGAGGAAAATGGGATCCTTGTATTGACATTACATTTTGATAATGTAGGCCATTTTGAGTGGGAAAATTTTTGTCCTTGTTTTAAAAGGTTGGTGGAATACAAAATGGCGGCCTCATAAAATATGATGGATAAAATTTCACATTTTAAAGATCCTAACATTGCACTTCAATTATTCCTAAATCGAGCATACCAAAGAAATTTTTGAACCCACCAAAAATGTAGGGCAAACACATATTCGACCCCAAAACGATAAGTTTATAGTAGGAAATATTAATCTTCTTAAATAAGAAAGTTACAACAATCGAAAAGCGGGCTAATATTGGGTGAGTCTTCTCCTCCCTCGTCCAGACTTTCGACGTCCAATGTCACCTAGCCTCCTCAATATTGGTCTAATTTAGATCTGCTAAAGCTCATTTGACTCGAAGTTAAACATTTCCCAAAGTTTAGTTCAAGAACTGGCATTACTTTAATGGGAAAAGGTGTAAAACAAATCCGAGCCAGAACTGGGTCGATATAAATCGTAGGCAGTGTGACTCGAATGAGTTATGGCAGACTCAAATCAGACCTATATAAGGTTCGCTGGGTGATTTTGAAGGGCAAAACTCTTGACGACGGAGAAGAGGACTTACCCAAAATTAGCCAAAAATTGTAACTCTCTTATTAGTTTTGGGATGGAGTCGCTTTTTCATGTTGTATAATTTTGGTGCTCATGAAACTTTGCGTAGGATGCACAGTTTGAGAAAACCTTGACAAAAATGTACTATTTTAGCCATCTTCTTGAGGGCATTTTATATTCCATCAAATTCGAAATGACAGACAAAGATTTTTTCGCTCGAAAATGAACTAAATTTTCCAAATCTAATGCGAAACCTCCTTCCTAATTTACTACCCAATTTCGGCCTCGGATCCTCCACTATCAGAAAGTATTACACAAATATTAGGCAAGCTGTTTCTATGACGTATTGACGTTAGTTTTTTCCTTTCAATGTTTTGCCCTCATAAAGAGTATACGAATGGTCGTAAAGCATTGCAAGTTGTGAAATGGATTAATTTATTGAACTTTAATCCATTAGTGTAACTAAGGAAAAACTCGGCGATGCCCCTTTATTTGCTTTCACCTTGAACCTCGGCTACGCATTGGAGGAACGTGGAGTACGATCCATATCAATCAGTAGTTCTTAATTAAATCAATCTAATCAAATTCTAAGCATTAAAAGTAATTTAAGGAAGTGGAACTACATACTATAAGAAAAGGCTGAAAGAACAGAAAAATAGAGCAGGAAAATTCAGTTAACTAAGAAATACAGGAGAAAAGTCCAATTTGAGAAAATGTGAATCAATATTAATCTAAAACGTTCAAAATGGACACAATTTCATGCTCGGAGTAATGTTTGTTCAAATAAATTTTCAACTCAAATTTAAATTTGGAAAAAGTTTGTATTGTTCTAAGTGGTGTTGGGAGTTCATTGAACAGTCGAGGAGCCATAAAATTATTATAAAATTTTGTTGTTGTTTATACTTACCTGATAAATAATGGAGACTATATTGTCCGCCGAAATGCTAACTGAAACTGAAATAAAGGAGGTAGAAAACTTCACGTCTCCTAATATTGCCCAGAAGACCCATTCGACGTAGGGACCATATCTAAGCTAGTAACTATCTTTATAGAGACTCGATAATTGGAAATAACACAAAAAATTGACGTTCACACTATGCACTGTCTTCTATTCGCAAAAACATTGCAATGCGAACTTGCGGATAGTCGAACAGTTACTTGCATAACTGGTGGTTCATGACTGATCCATTTCCAATATTGCCTAGAAGACCCATTCGGCGCAGGGACCATAACTAAGCTAGTAACTATCTTTATAGAAACTCGATATTTGGAAATAACACGAAACATTGAAGTTTACATTATGCAGTGTCTTCTATTAGCAAAAAAATTGCAATGCGAACTTGCGGATAGACGAACAGTTTCTTGCATAACTGGTGGTTGATGACTGATCCATTTCCGGAAAGCTGAATGTGGCGATGTGCCATCATGGCATCTGGTAATCAAAAGGGGATATCAGCGAGTACCCCCAGTATCAGGAAGAAAAGTACAATTAGATGATGACTCTTGGAAGTTATTGCGGTCGCTTGAAGATCGCTTTGCTGCTGAGAGATCATCGATTTTTCTCTTCATTCGACCAGTCTAGATCGGTGGCGGGTTCCCTAAATCGGTTGCAGTGAATTCCCCTTGATGATGTGTTATCACTAGAGACCGGATTTTTACGCAATTGCATACCCTTATCGCTTCATCTTGCATCCGAAGATTGTATAATTGTTTGAGTCTACTTCAGTTGGTGCTCTGTCTCAAATTTTATACTGCATATTTTTGCATATTCGATCTGTAGATGCATATTTACGCATTTCGGGGAGAATTTTGTGATACTGCATAATTTAGAGATAAAACTCAGCAATTCGCGCCTCGGTGGGGGGCTCGGCCCCCCTACACCTTCCGGTTGATTCTTTTTCCATACTCCGTATGAAATTTAAAAAACACAGAATGTTTTTTTGCGTTTTTAATGTTGATTTTACAGAATAAAGTGTTGTTTTTCTGAAAATAAGCAAGATTAATAACCATGTAACTCATTGAAGCTCGTATCCATAAACTAACCTACGTATAACATTGAGTAAGAAATAACTTAAAGTCTAGTAACCCTACGCATAGCACTGTTGTTAATTATGGGCGAAGGCCAGTTGCAAAGTTTATCAGAATCGCGTGCAGTTTTTTCGTAACACAATGTCGTATCAGTTTTTAACCAGTTGTTGATCGCAAAAATACATTCTGTGTTAAAAGTCACAAAATTATAAACGCACCTTGGCATTTTCAGAGAATGGGAGAAAGTAAAAAAACGTCTGCCAAGTTGGGTGTGGCACATTGCTTCCTCCTTTACCAATTATCTTCATCCGACTATCATCCAAATTTTACCGAACTATAACGACTTGAGAGTGAAAAAATGAAACATGTTGGGATATACGTTTGCGCATGCGCAGGATGCAGTAATGTTTTGGCAACAAAAACTGATAGGGTACCATCTACAACCTAACCCGCGCATTCCCTGACAATTGCATCGAAATCAGATAAAAACGGTGGAACTTAACGTCGTTACAAGGATTTCACATGGGCACATGCTCAGTAGCTATTAATGATACAATCATGTTGAAATAGATATGGGATGATCAAATTGTCATCCCCCAACTATCATCCAAATTTGAGCGAGATCGGACTACTAGGGCGTGAAAAAATGGAGCATAATGGAATTTGGATAATTTGGATAATAATGGAGTGGAGAATTGATTTAGCAACAATGAAACTGATAGGGGACCGTAGTGTAGTCTATCCCCCCCCCCCCCCCTCCGTCCATCCCCAAAGCATTTCATCGAGATCAGATGAAAACTGTGGAAAATAAGCTTGTTACAAGGATTTGCGGACGCACGACAGACACATACACACGCACGCACGACGCGCACACACACACGCTCACACGCAACAACACACACTCACAGACAGACATGGAACCAAAGTTGTTCAGAATGGTCTAAAATGTAAAATGCGAGTGGTAATTTTGATTTTGGAGACCAAAAGAGATTTCAGAACCAACTCAAATCCATATGTGATATTTGATCCAAGATCCCACAAATTTTGCATTAGACGTAAGTAACTTCGTTTATAACACGATAAAACTCGACGTACAAGAAAACTCCATTGAAGACATTTGAGCTGGTCGATGGTCGTAGTTTATGAGGGGATTTTTAATCACATGTGTCTCATTTATACTCATGTTGACGTCCTTTTTCCCAAAGTCTATCTCTTAGGGACAGCTATCCAGGTGGCCTCATCGATTATTTAAAATGAAATCTATTGAATAAAATAATAATAATAATGATAATGATAACAATAAAAATAAATAAAATAATAAAAAATAAAAAAACCCCAAAGTATTCCTGTTTTTAAAGTTTTCG
Organism: Adelphocoris suturalis; assembly: GCA_030762985.1. Taxonomy (NCBI): domain Eukaryota; kingdom Metazoa; phylum Arthropoda; class Insecta; order Hemiptera; family Miridae; genus Adelphocoris; species Adelphocoris suturalis. Next base: position 21,590,974 of record CM061043.1, read on the forward strand.
GGATCCCGATTTTTTAAAGAATATTGCAATCCTTTAATTTTACCCTTAAGGGTGATCGGAAGTAGTATGGAGCCGATTGGGGCATTATTTAATTAACTTTTTAGTTCAACTAACGCTGTAAATAATAGCTATTGGTTATTAGTTACCACCCATAACTAAATATGATAAACATGATATGATGATATGATGTGATGTGATGTGATGTGTGTGTGTGAGTGGTGCTGATATGATGTTTTGGTGTAACTAGCGTTGTAATTGAAAACTGTGACTTCAATTTATTAGTTATGGTCAAATTCTCCTGAATTAATTTTTTGTTACAAACCTTCAACTATTAGATGATTTTGCATAAATTAGTTGAACTAATAGATTAGACTAGGATATAGACTGGGATATTAGACTAGGTGGTTAATTATTAACTAAACGCAGGTGAAACTCATAACTAATATAGTTACACGCAATTATACTTATAACTACTTTAGTTACCCAAAATATAGTTGCTAGTAGTAGCTAACAACTAATTAGGTTTTTGTCATTATTCGCACAAATAACTAATAGACAACTTTTTTTTTTTCGTTGAAAACATCAAAATCGGAACCAGTCAAAATTTAGCGGGAAATTTTCTTCGCGAAACATGACTATATGTGCTAGTTTTTATGTAAACCCAGAATAATAATTAATGTTTGCATGTGTTTTGACCCGAAAAATCCAAATATGTTCACTGTTTTGGCATTTGTTGGAAAAGTAAACATTTAGAAATTCGCTCATATAGTCAAGTTACAGCCAAATCATTTGAGAGTGAAAACAATGTTTCCGCCACTTTCAGGTAAATTCGGAACCAAATTTAGTTGTTAGTTATTATTCGCGCGAATAACGACTAAAAACTAATTAGTTATTAGTTACTAGTAGTAACTAAATTTTGTAACTAAATTAGTTGTTAGTTGCTAGTGGTAACTAATCGAATTACTGGATTAGATACTCTGAAAATAATAACTAACAGATAAGTAGTTGCAGTTATTATTCGCCATCGTAGTAACTAATTTAGTTATAGTTATTAGTCGTAACTACTTTTTGTCCGAAACTGGTGTTGAGGAATGAGTCTCAATAAAAGTTGGCCCAGTAGTTTGAACCATTACAAAGAAACTAATAACTCAAACAAATCGATGGAAGTGTAGCATCAATTATACATAATATATTATTTATCATTTTATTATAAAATCCCAACTAGGAGGGTGAATAAATCATAATATATTATTTTAACTTTAAATATTCGGTGTACGACATTATGGAAAGGATGGCCACACGCCCAGTTGTAAGTCCTCAATCCTGTACCGTACGTTAACTCCTTCATTAACTGCAATGCCAGTGAGTCTGCCGGGGATACAGTACTGTATTGCGGGTCAACATGCACAAGTATCGAAGGAGCTACGAAAGTCCTATTTTTTAGAACCACTAAAAATTAATTGTGTGACTGTGAACCCTACATCGTGATATTCACCTCTTATTTATGGTATAATTTTGATATATTTAGGCCTCGTTCATTTAGTCCCGATTTCAACTTTAACAAGTAGGAAACAACGAAAGCTTTTATAAAGTATTAGCTTTAAAATACTAACTTAATTTATTTTGATTGAATTGATATTTCAAATTTCAATTATGAACATAACATGACATGGAATCATTTCATACGCTTAGTAGTAATCATTGGATGTGTTATAAATTTCCTGCCATTAATGCATCTGGTAAATTTACATCATTTTCTTAATAGTAGAAATATGACATTTTTTTCAACATTTCTAAAAAATCTAACACATACACCATTCAATCAGCATAATAAGCATACAAATATGCAGTTATATGCAAACATATTAATTACATAAATGGGTTACATTTTGGCTTCAATAGTTTTTACTTCTTAATTGCTCACAATCAACTTTTTCTATTTTTCATCCCTTTTTTCGTAAATTCATTAGAATATACATTTACCAATTCGTAAATAGAATCACTTTGGTCATAATCTTTGTACTTTTCTAAAGAAATTTTTGACCACGAACTTGAACAAACTGAAGGACAGACAAGACGATTAGGCTGGTGTGCACACAGAATCGCTGAACTTTAAACGAAGTTTCGTAGGAAATGAAGCTATTGCAATGGCTCCAAAAACTTTAAAATAAAAATTTTCGGAAGTTTCTTTCATTGAAATCTGTTTTGAGGCATTCTAAAACGAATCCTACAGTTTTACGTTTTTTCATATGGACCTATATGAATATATTGTATATATATATATATATATATATATATATATATATATATATATATATATATATATATATATATATATATATATGTACTCTTAGGATTGAGATAAACAATCCGTTTTTGCGCACAAAAAAAAAAAAAAAATAGTCCAAAGAAAGGAAGAAGAAAGTTCATTCTGCAGCACTTTTTGTGCACACATTTCTAGCAAAATATCACTAAAATAAAGTTTTTCAATATAGAACATTAAAAAACTACAAAACTATGCTGAAAAACGGTGGTACTCGTACTTAAATTTCATTATTACGTGCTATTAAATCGAGACAAACTGCGAAAAAGCTTTAAATCTAAAATGTTTTTTGCATAGCAGATTATATTTAAGAATACGTTTTTTAGCCCTAAAAATAAATATTAACAACTTCTTTGCAATCTAAGTGCTCAAAAATTAAAACATTTCAACAAAAATACAATACGATACCTAATTTTCGAAAATTTTCATGCTCCATGACTGGAACCTTTTTTCTTAAATAACTATACTCTACGCATACGCAAACAAAAAGACATCAAGGATAATTTTTTCACTTCCTAGTCTTCTGATATCACTCGGATGAGGAGGCTAGTCTGAAAATAACAGTTGGTATTACTCATCCCATCCCATCACTCATCCCGTGAGAGTGTTGAAATTCTTTTACCAACTTCTCATCATTACTTCTACGGTTTTTAGTTCATTTTTATGAAATTTCCGGAGATCGAGGAATGTTTGGGTGAATCTGTAGACTGTTCCTAATCAATTCCATCAGTCATCAAGTCAATGTGCATCAATTTGTTAAAGTTTATAGCATAAATCCTTGCTCTGCATCCGATTTTTCAATAAAGTATTGAAGGGTATGAAACGGTTAATGAAGAACTGAACACCCCAAGTTTAAATATAGAAAGAATCAGCTTTGCTGTAAAATTTACTAAAACTGAAATAGTAGGTTATGGAAAGAAAATAAAAAAGATGAAATAAAACAAATTTAGTCCTAAGCACTAAATCTTGATAGAACATGGAACAAGTTCGTTTGGAGAACAGGACATAATTAAGGTGATTCAGCTGATTAGAAAAGAGCTCATCATTTCAATAAAAAATAAATTTTCAATCGTCTCTTAATGTCCCAGAGAGTCTCCCTATCAAATGTCAACTTCCAACTTTCTTTCCAGTCTAATAGTGGTTGCGATCAGGTTTACAAAACTAACTGAGAAGGTTCACCTGTATGTAAACAATTTATTATTCTGATAACCACACTCATACCTCTGATTGTTGGCCACGCACTGCGCAGTTGTTAACATACTACGGTTATGTAAATCGAGAGCTTTCCAACGACTGGCGAACGATTTTTGTACGATGATAAATGCCTAAGATACAGTTCCGTAGCAACGATTTGGTTGTAAGCGGTAATCATCAGAAAATATGAGCGTAACGCACTAAATCAGGCTTGATTTTCTCGACCACATTTTACATTTAACTTTTTCGGGTTTCTCGAGGTTTGGTCAATGAAAAGTCTATATTCTAGGCCGACGTTTCGAAATATTCATATTTCATCTTGTGGGCTTTAATAGGTATCTATCTACTTAACATCTTTGGGTACACTGAGAAAACTGAGAAAAAACTTTGGGTATTCTGAGAATACATTATTTAAGTTATACTGAACAGAGACGAAAATTGAAGTTATAAGAGGTGTATAACTTCAATTTTTCGCCTCCTGTAACACTTCCTATAACTTTAATTTTTCGCCTCTTGTAACTTAAATAATGTTTTCTCAGTATACCCCAAAGTTTTTTCTCAGTTTTCTCTGTATACCAAAAGATGTTGTTTAAGTAGATAGCTACCTACTAAAGCTCTATGACCAGGATTGATATGAAATAAGCGTTAATATACAGTTTTCCAAGCACTAAAGATGAAATATAAATATTTCGAAACGTCGGCCTTGAATCGAGACTTTTCAATGACCAACCCTCAAAACACCCGAAACATTTTACAACGCACTGAATGTCACGGTAATTTTGTCTCATTTTTGGCTGGGTTATGATGGCAAAAACATGTTCCATGTTAATAGAGCGTAACGCATTAAATGTCCCGTAACGGTAATTTTGTCTCATTTTTGGCCGGGTTATGATGACAAAAACATGTTCCATGTTATAACTCAAACATCATAGTCAAACTGAAAGTTCGTACGGCATTTAAGACTACTAACTTCTTCAACTCTTTATTTTAAGCCATCTTGATCGTTTTATAAAAACCGTGACCGTAAGTCGATGATCTTCCAATTTCAAACAGGGTCGCTCGAAGTTTCTTTTTTCTCTCATTCCAGTCTCCCAATTTGTCCTTTTCATTTCTGCTCGATTTGAACAAGAGAAATTGACTTCGAAACACCCAAACCAATTTACAAGTTTGCAGAAGACTTCCTTGTTACGAGGACTTCTGACAGTTTTTCACACGCGAATGGTAATGTTGTCCGGTTTTATTATAAAGTTTTTTTCTCCCCTAGCTATGTTCTGCTTTCTAGGTCGGGTAATCGCCCGTGGAGTTGGTGTCCGAACGGCGAACTTGAAGTGAAATTAAAGTGCTGGCCGGAACAGTAAACCTGAGTCATTTTACCAACCCACTAAAGAATTGGCGGAAGGGTTGTGTTCATTTGGTAAAATGTTGACCTAGGTGTTGCGGTATACATGGGTCTGTTTCACATAGTGGGACACTGGACTAGCTGTTGTTTTCAAAATCTGAGCCGAAGTCGTCCGGGTGTTTTACGGAGTGTTTGAAACCCGAGGGAGACTCTTTCCAGTCATCCCAACCCGACTTACCTGTTTATGATAGGTGAATTATTAGACAATACATTATTTATCACCTTGGTATCTCCTGTTTTATAAAAATCTTAGCATGAATCATGCGGTAAACATGACCTAAAAGTTGGACGAGGTTGGAACGAAATGTTGACCCCGAAAGTTGCGAAAAAGTATTTAAGGCCCTGTTTCACATAGTGGGACACTTTGAACTAGCTGATTTTTTCCAAATCAATTCGCTCTTTTGATGAATTTTGACCTTGCTTACCCATTTAAACATATTTGAGAGTTAGAATATGAAGTAGCAGCGATAAGAATTCAATTTTGACGGATTTATCACTGAAAAACTTGAAAAAAACCAATTTTAGATCATTTTGGTCACAGTACTCTTAACTTTCCTAAGTTGTCGAAAATGAATATTCCTTAAGTTGTACGGAAGAAAATCCTGTCCAGTGGTCAGTGCAATAAAGATTGGTGTGAATTTAGAATTATTCACATTTTTTCTAAATTTACCTCAAACATCAGAAATCTTTCAAATCTTGTTTTTTTTTTTTTTAATTTTTTTCTATAAATTTCCAACCAAAGTTTATGATTTTACAAATTTTGAAAAACGCGGGCCCGAAAATTGCAAAGTTTCAGCAGGTTTCAGTAGATTTGCAGCAGACTTGCAAAACTGAAGTTTTTCGCGATTATAAATACAATGAAAAATGTAGAAAATTCAAGTTTTAAAGATAATTGGTGAAAGGGAGATAGTTTTGGGACCCACAAAAATATTACAAAAAATCAGCTAAGTCAGCTGATCAGAAAAGACCCAATCAATTCAATCGTCTTTCAGTGACCTCCTAGAGAGTCACCATATTATCTTAATTTCAACTTCCTAGGATGAACAGGAGAGAATGTAACTTACTCAGCTGACTAGGAAGGAGCCAGTCATTTCAATTGTCTCATAGATTAGGGATCATGAGATTGTGATAGGTAGTAGATGGTCCCGTACCTAATTCATTATTTTCAACTCATCAGTTCGTAAATTACATTGTGTATCATTTTTTCGTTTCTTAGTTGACCAATTTTGACATTTCACGCTACTTGATTTACTCTTCTCCGTTATGGAATTTTTCAAGTCATTTAAAACTTTTCAATGATCTATACATTTATGATAGGTAAACGACGAAGCTACGAGTATGTGCCACACCCAACTTGGCAAACGTTTTTTGTTTTACCGGCATTTGTGTAATAACTTGCGGGTTTTAGGACGTCCCTTTGAAGTTAATTCAAATAAGCCAGGCTTCGTCTATAAGAGGGACGGCCTATAGGAATTGATTCAGAGGGTGGAGGATAGCCCAAGCACTAGAAGAAGAAGGAAAAAAAAGAATACAAATCCGTTTTAGAACTCTAAGACCGAATCCGTCGTTACTGTGTAACTGTGTGGTGTCTGACTAATTTTGTCGACGCTGCTCAGGCCACAATTCTCACCGGGTTTTCGAGATTCTTTCCCTGTTTAATCCGAACTTTCAATCAAGTTGTGCAACAGCTTCCTGAAATTTCGAATTTCAGATGGAAGGGAGAAATAGAGGGTACAAAACCGAAACAATGCGTTTTTATGTTTTTCTTTTCTTTTTTCAACAGATTTTGTCGACGCTCTCCAGGGCTACAATAAATTCTAAACCGATTTTCGGGATTCTAATTTTGTTTCATTCTAATTTTAGTCTGGTTATGCAACAAACCTTGGGAATTTTGATATGCTGTTGTGGTGGGGGTGGGGGTCAATGACCGTTTCTTTCAAGCGCTCCTCAAGCTACGGTTCTCGAGCAATTTTTGTGATTCTTGTTCGCGATCCATTAAGTATTCGGTGTAATTTTGGCACTTATGCCTGGCGAGCTTAGCCTTGGAAGTTATCTTTTCGTCTATCTATCCGTTTCTTTTTTTTAGCCTTTTCGTTTTTATATTTGCTGGAAATTGGGGATTTCGTTATGATTCGGATTTTTGGGAGGGGGAGTGGTGGTGGGAGAAATGAACTGTACTTTTTATACGATTCTCAACCGGTTTCGGTAAATCATTCTTGTTCGATTATTTCAATATTTTGCTTGAAAAATTATATTTCTCTGAAATACCAATTTTCAACCAATTTGAAATGCCTTGCAACATATTCATGGTACGTTATAATGGAGGGGGTATATCCATCATCCAGTAAAATCACAATCTATTCGCCATTCTCACCGAAATCATATAAAATCCATACGTAGGCAAAAACCCCAAATGCCATACCATGAAACCACAAATCCATGAATTTTCCTGTAATGCATTCATTATTTACCAAATGTTTCTTCTTAAATTTCACTTTTGGAATCTACATAATATCTTGCAACGCATCGTCCAAACAAATAAGTTTCGCAATATTATTGATTCTTTTTATTTCACTTGGTCTATTACAAATTTATTGTTGAAAATTATAGACCAATAGCCGAGAGATTCCTACTCATAATCAGGGCCGTGGACAGGTGGGGAGGGGGGGAATCTTATATAAAAAAAAGTAAACAATTATTTCCAATTGTTGATAAACGATTGTTGATAAAGGAAATATACTTTGTGAAAAATACAATTTTTGGGATGAATTAAATGTTTAAAGTAGGTATTATTATTTACACAATGGTACGGCAATTAATTACAGGATTTAAAAAAATAATTTTGAGCATATTTTTTCATTTCTATCTCAATAAGTAAGTTCATTATTCGTATGTGATTTTCGGACAGCTTATTAAATAATTATATTATTATACAGTTAAGGAAGAAAGGCGATATATATAAGGGGGGGCAAAAATAATGTTGTGACTAATGTTGTGACGGGTCTTAAAATTTCTGTGCACGGCCCTGCTCATAATGCATCAAGAAATGAACACGTAGGTCCGTTGATTATTGGAAAGTCAAGAGGGGGTGCTTCAATCTTCAGTCATTGATCATCTCTTTCTCCTGAAGTAAATACGGTGAGCAGTCAACAGAATGCGCAGCGAGAGCTTCGTGGGGGGTCTGGCTTTTCCCGTATTATTCGTTTGTTAACATTAATCAGAATCCGCGTCCGCTATCCAGTCCGTCGTTCACTGTTCTAATACTACCCTTTAGTCTTGAAGATATACTTGATGTAACTTATCATATTGATTTTTTTGGAAGCCTCAGTCTTATAGTTGAGCTCCGTTTTAGAAGTTCAACTTGGACATTTAGGATTGAGGCTAGCAATAAATTATAGGTGTTGGAGTTAAGAGAAGTAACTCCTTTCTGTGCTCTGTGAGTATCACCTAAATCTAAATGGCTGAAATTAGAAAATACTACGGATAGGTATCGATGTAAAGCACATCGATGTTTTTGTTTCTGCTCCCGTAAATATGCTTTCAGCCCCTTAATCATAAAGGGTACTGTATGATCAACTATTGTAAATTAAATATTGCCAAATGCAAGGTTTAACGAAGAATGAATATATTTGTTTTTAACCACAAATATGTTGTTTATGGACAACATATGGGGGCATAATCTATGTATCTGCTATTAGAATTGACGGCCGAATTCCAATATATGATGTGAACTAAATCACCTCCTACCAACAATGCAAAATTAATGGAATAGGAACCACAGATTGCGTAGGAATCCTGCCCGGCTTACACCTAAAAATGTTTTGCAGTTTGCAACGACAACTTCCAACTTGGAGATGAAGTGGAACCGTAGCTAGGTCCCTATCTTAACAAAAATGTTATTGTGTAGGTACGTGACATATATTAAAATTTAATAGGCCTTCTGGCCTAACCATTATGAACCATTGTAATCTACCAAGAAAAAATAAAAATTTAACACCCTATGAAAATTTATTGGTTTACGTTTCAAGATGCGTAGAATTCAAAAATCGAAAGAAAAAAAAATCCGTCCGTCTGCGGTTTTTCTCCGAAAATATTTACTAGACCGTACTAAATGACACCTGTGTTGAAAATCACTTTTGGGGTCTAGGTGGTCCTAGAACCTAGGCATCAATTTTTATCAACCCTAAAGGGTTATATTAAGGGGCTGAACATTCAGCAATCGAGATCTCGAAAATTGTCTAGGTACCTAGCAGTAATAATTTTATACTTGTCAATGATAAATTTTTATAGGACAATGATAAATTTTTATAGGACAATGATAAATGTAATCCTAAAGAATCAATTAAAACCACCCCCAAACGTTGAACGAATACAAGTTGACAATTCAAGTTGACAATCAAACAAGTTTACAAGTACAAGTACAAGTTGTTGTTGTACAATTTCAAGTTTACTGTATGCTGCGGCCACACACAAAAAATACAATTTTCCTGAATGTCTCATCAACCGAGATATCTTAAAAAGCAAAATCATACAACACTCCTTTTACTTTACCTAATAACAACTAATGAAATTAAATAAAAATGAAAAATAAAAATTACCCGCCAATAGAAAACACCATGCAGCCTGCTGATGAATTAAATTACCCATGCTAACCAAGTCGCGTTAGAAATTCGGAGAAGGTTCGAGGAATTTATTAAATTTAACGTTTAACATCCAGTCATTCTTTCTCTAACAGGTGGACTCGCAGATTCTGTTTAAGTATCTTGAAGATTTTAATTTTACCATCATTAAAGGCGTCAGGAAGATCGTTCAACAATTTTGAGACTAAGACTGCATCTGTATTGTGTACTTATTATTAGTTATCTCTACCTGGTTCAGATTTCGCCTAACTGGATATTTATTGTACTTATCTGAAAAGAAGTGATCCACTATAATTACATAATCAAATAATTTTTTTACTGTGAGACAATTTAAAATCTTTCCTTTCTAGATATATTACTATATCTTTTGGGTAGCAGGCATTTCAAAGTCTTGGCCTGGATACCTTCAATCCTGTTCAACAGATAATGAGAATCTGTAGAAGCTGATTAGTTGTAGAATTGATTCCTTCTTTGAGTGAAACCTGTTTCGGAGACAGTCTGTATGTAGACTGAAGTATCTGGAGACGAAGTTTCAATTTTGTAAACCCCTTCCTCACCCCAGTTTTTCCTAAAAATCACTGACAAAACTAGGTGAAATGACAGTTTTTCTTCGATTGAAGAGCCGAGTTTACTGTAGCCCAGAAACTTCCGGGAATTTTTCATATTTTTTCGGCGATTTTAGCCCCATTTCTTGATGTCTATAGAAGGCCTCTACGTTGTAAGAAGAATTTTTCTGTGTTTTAGTAGTCTGAGCATACTACTTTTACTGAAAAACGCTGTTTTCGAGTGATTTAATAGCTTTGGTTCAGTAGTTTCGGAGAAATGCTCTGGACGGCGTAAAACCTACGACGGACATACGGATTTTTTTTTTTTTTTTTTTTCTAATTCGGTTTTTAGATTCTATACATCTTGAGACGTTAAACAACAAGTTTTGAGGGGAGGGGAGGGGGGTTATAAATAATTTTGCTTCCGAGTCTACCTAAAGGTAGCGGAAGCATTGTTTTCTCTTTTGGGAGAAGAAAAATTTTTGGTCAACAAAATCAAAATTTCCACTCGCATTTTACGTTTCAGACTATTCTGAGCAACTTAGTACCGTGTTCTGTCTGTCTGTCTGTCACCTGCTCGCAAATCCTTGTAACAAGCTTATTTTCCACAGTTTTCATCCGATTTGGAAGACATTTTCAGAGGGTGTGCGGGCTAGGGGATAGACGGTCACCTATCAGTTTCATCGTTCTTGACTAAATACCTTACTCTGCGCATGCGCAAACATAAATTGTACGTAGCATCATTTTTTCAAGCTCTAGTCGTCCAATCTCGCTCAAATTTGTATGTTAGTTGGGGAATGAAGTTTTGATAGTCCTATTTCAATTTCAATATGATTGTATCATTAATAGCTACTGCACATGCGCCTATGTGAAATCCTTGTGACGACCTTGATTTCCACTGTTTTCATCCGATTTCGATGAAATTGTCAGGAAACGCGTGGGTTAGGTTTTAGATGGTCCCCTATCAATTTCATTGATACCAAATCAATACTTCATTCTGCGCATACGCAAATGTAATTTTCATTATGCTCCATTTTTTCACATTCTAATCGTTCAAGTTTGCTTAAATTTATTTTTTACTCACATCCACACAGCACGAAGCGTACTAAAATTTAGTTTTTCCGAAGCTTTCCCAAGACGTTGCGAATATCAATAAATTAACTTCATTACGAGGTTCAGCACAAAAAAATACCCAAAATCATGTACTACATGTGGCAATTGAATATCTTCAAAAACACAGTACTTCACTATTTTTGCAATTTTTGAGTGGAATTGGGCATTTTTACTGAGGTATTGCGCCCGTTTGTGTGCACTAAAAAAAATCGAGTGATGTGTCATTTCTTCATGAAATTTTACCAAGAATTGAAATCTGCAATATAAAATGGGGGTTCCTGTTTAAAAAAAAAACTAAGTTGATGTCAATTGCGCACTCCATTATGCTCCATTTTTTCACATTCTAGTCGTTCGAGTCCCCTTAAATTTAGATGATTGTTGGGAGAAGATGATAGGTGAACTAGGGAACTATGTGCCACCCAAAACTTGGCAGACGATATTTTTCTTGGTCGACTCCAAAGGTTCATTACTGAAAATAACACCTCCAAAAGTCAAACCTACTTCTACTACATACTTCACGTGCGATATTTTACTAAACCCCGAAAGTTGGGACAGCGGGTGTTATTACGGGGCAGCCATCCAGGTGGATCTCCGAAAGAAGGAAATGTCGAACCGCGTGACGAGCGGAAGCGGTCAGCTCGGGCGCGTGTCGCGGAAGCTGCGAGACGCTGGAAGGTATTCCCACATCTCTTCCGGTCGTATCTCCTGATATTTTCGCTAATAAGATGAAACGGATGGCGGCCTCCTACGCTATTGTTGGTGTCCCGTATTCTTGACACGCTCTCTTCACTATTTCGTAACGTATTTGCAGGCTGATCGTGTGTCAAGTGGATCCAAACCAATGAACTGTATAGTTAGTCAAAACTAGTGTATGTTCGTCCAAAACCGCTCTTGGAGAGATTTTACACAGATCAGTTATTTGCTTAGATCAGTGTTCTCGATGATCGGTACGATCGCGTCTCCAAAATTCATTACATCAAGTAGTCAATTCTTTAGTGAAAATTCAGATCAGTTTTCAAGGTTTGCTGACACATAACCGATTAGGTCCAAACTACCTTCCTGCAATCATTTTAGAGCTTAGAATTTGTAACAGAGTTACCTCCTGAGAGGTCCATCAAGCTCCCGTCAGAGCTCCAGAGATAGCGTTGTCGGCGTCCCGTTGAGGAATCAATGGGAAGCACGCGCTGTTCTCGATCGTTTTGGACAGCTGGTTTGGCGTCGGATGGTTTTCTGGTGACAGGAATATCAACCTTCCCCGAACATGGCTCATTAAAAGCTATGACTAGGGGTGGTATCTCTCTGACGGGATGCCTCTTTACCTCCTCTACCTTTTTATGAGGATTTAGGCCCCCATTGCACCTCTGGGGGGGGGGGGGGGGGGTGCACCTAAATTCCTTATATGGTAGCAGAGCGTGGTTTGGATTATGCACGGCTGACGCCTAGTAGTCCAATCCACTATTTTTTGGGGCGTTAATGTTTCAGAAGAAACATGGCCCGAGGTTCCAGAAGGAATTCCCATTATCACCCTTTGATATATAAATAATTTCATTGGTCTTTGAATTATAATTTCTCTTTCATTCCCTTTTTATATTTTATATACCATATTTTCTTTCAATTTTATGCCACCTGAGTGCACAATTTAAGTCCCCTAAGTTGGGCAAATTCATTTTATAATATTTTCTTTCAATTTTTCGCCACCTGAGTATTGTTATATGTCAATTACCAGGTTAGTGCGCCATTTAAGTCCCCATAGTTGGGCAATTTAATTTAATAGTCCCCAATGTTGGGCAAATTAATTTCTATATATATTTTGATTTCCTAAGGTATAAGTCTCCATAGTTGAGCATCCGTTTTGTCCCGATTGTTCAATGAAGATACTTCTTATTAAGCTTCATTGACAATCCAGTTTTAATTTCTATTCCCCCATCCAAAACGCCAATGCAGCTATTTATGATTGAATGAGCATTAGTTCTCAGCTATTCACTATTCCATCCAACTACCATACTTGATCTTCAATCAAGTATGTCTTTAAGGGGAGGAGTGTAACAGAGTTACCTCCTGAGAGGTCCATCAAGCTCCCGTCAGAGCTCCAGAGATAGCGTTGTCGGCGTCCCGTTGAGGAATCAATGGGAAGCACGCGCTGTCCTCGATCGTTTTAGACAGCTGGTTTGGCGTCGGATGGTTTTCTGGTGACAGGAATATCAACCTTCCCCGAACATGGCTCATTAAAAGCTATGACTAGGGGTGGTATCTCTCTGACGGGATGCCTCTTTACCTCCTCTACCTTTTTATGAGGATTTAGGCCCCCATTGCACCTCTGGGGGGGGGGGGGGGGGGGGGGCACCTAAATTCCTTATAAATTAGGAGTTTATTTTAAAACGAGCATGATTTCAAATATCCTGCAGCCAGAGAAAGAAGAAGCTGTTCGCAGCTATCTCCAAGGAACAAGCTCTTACAATTCAGATCCGATTCTCAGAGAGTTCCTTGTTAGTTGGGACTCGGGCAGAGCATTTTTTTTAAATCGTTAGAAAAAAAGTCGCAGCTAGTCGCAAGAAATTTGGGTGTTCTGTACTACTGCCCCCCCCCCCCCCCCCCCCCCCACCACTTTCTCATTTGATAGGGTGATTCTGTGGGTCAATAAGATAGGACTGAAAAGATGAGCTATTTCCTGATCAGCTGAGTGAGCTAAATTTTCTCCTATTCACCCAAAGAACTTGAAATTTGATAGGAAGACTCTCTGGGACTTTAAGAGACGATTGAAATGATGGGATCTTTCTGATCAGCTTAGTGAGCAAATTTCTCTCTTGTTCACTCTAGGAAGTTGAAATTTGACAGGGAGACTCTCTGGATCATTAAAAAGCGATTGAAATGAAGGACAGAATATGTAAACGAATATTCTTGTTTGGCAGCGCCTACTTTCTCTTGCTCTTTGCATTCAATTATGTGTAGGTATTTAGAAAAGATTGCAGGCTCCTGAACCGTAATAACAATTGGCGTGAAATCAACGGTTGGATAGATCATATTCTATTTAACCTCGCCTATCTGAACAGTTACGGAAGAACCCGCCTATGAAATTGTAGGAAGCGAAGATATAAAATGCCCTGTGGGCTGAGATACGGAAATCTTGCGAGCATCGGAGTGTAAGAGAGAAATAATTGCACGAGGCTGATGCATTACATGGAGTAAGATAGGACTGTATGGGTAGGTAACTAAAGCAATTAAAAACTTGTTTCGCACCAGGGATCGAACTTTTTCCTTAGCGAAATCAAAATGCGATTTTCCAGACAGATGGCTGATCCACCCAACGTGTAACTATTAGGTAGACACAAGTTGTGATTAACAATAATAATGTTCATCAATGACATCGCGGAGAAAGCTGAGTTAGTTTCAAAGAGTTGAAAGTTTGCCTATGTAGCCTTAACGGAATTTCCGGTTGTAACGTGCACACAGCAGCACTGTGGGTACCTCAATAACTTGAGCACTGCTTGTATTACTGCAAACACATTCCTTAGAGGTATATAATTGGGGTAGTTGTGAATAAAAATTATGGATAATATTTGTTGGCTATTCCTTGGACCACTCAGGAAAAATTCACGCGATCTATACAATAGTTTATAATGGATCAACTACCGAAACAGCTACAAAGCTATTAAATAAAGGAGAAAGATGATCTGATGTGAAATATTAATTAACCCAGATAGAAATGTTTAAATGTGTAATTTACTTTTCCAACGCCCCAGAAGGCTAAACGAAAGAAAAAATAAGTAATGAAAAATGTCATCTATATCCATAAAATATAGTGTTACCTACATCGTTGGGTCGAGTTTGACGGTTAGGTCATCATGAGTATTAAACAATAATTGAACATGCAATAGAAAGGGTGTAGCTTAAAGGCATATGTAAAAGGGAGCTTGAACCCCATTGGTCGAGGAAAAGGAAGGAGCTGGGAGATACAACCAATCAAGTGCAAATACAGTAAAAGGGGGATTTTAGCTAGTCAGATGAAGTGAGGGAAGGTGTTACTCAAAATGCTTTTAATCGTGAATGGGATAATTTCAAGCGTTATAGAAATAGAAACATCACTGGCGAAAAATGTTGAGGGGAATTTAGACATTTAGAAAACTTTTGATGTTTTCAAATTTTTCAAATATTTACATTCTACATACCTCCTCCTTTGTCCTATGGACAAAAAATGAATAAATTCTACATACCGGTCTGCCAAATCACAATTGAATATGATTGGATTCCTCATAATTATTTACAAATGTACAAATGTAGATTTACCCTTATTGCCCCTGAAATCCTCTTCATGCTCGTTTATTCTGACGTTTTCCTTGTTTATGCTCTTCAGGCTCCCCCCCCCCCCCCCCCCCCTTCATTGCAATGAGTTTCCACAACTCCGTCGCGATTGATTTTGTTCATAGGCTAACAAAAATTTATGCATCGGTCTGAGCCATATTTTTCCCTACTTTTCCATAAAACAAACGAAATTATGTCTGTACAAATCAAAGAAATGTATTTATGTTATAATGTAGTCTACAACTCTAGTTTCTAGTTGGTGGTTGGGAGAAGAAAAATTGGAGTTATTTCAAATATATAGATCCGTTACTTTTTGAAGACCAAGGTAGATAAATCCATCCTAATATGGCCCAAAGAATAAATAGTATTAAACCCATGAAGAAGAAATCCAATAACAAATCTAACCACGTCTGCTACCATGTTACATATAAGATGGACTGGATATACCAAAACTAAGTTACCTACTTATAATGCAAGAGGCAGAGGAAAGTGAAAGTTCCCTATGCGCATGTACACAGCGTTGATGTTTAGCTGTAGTATGATTGAGCATCAATCATATTTATGCAATGTATATGTATTTATTACAAGCTTTGTGCAGCACTTGAACCGTTTCGCAATATTTTCACAATTTTTTAGGACGTCTCTCAAAATCTATATCATAAAAGCATCGCTTCTTGTGTAAGAGGGACGGCCTAGTAGATTTGATCCAGGGGATGTGGCACACAGCAGGTAGGCATGAGAAAAAAATAGCCGAATAAAATCCGTTTTAGAACAATCTAAGACTGAACCCGTAAAAAAACCATTGGTGTATGGCTGTGTGAGTGATGACGAATTTTGACAGTGCTGTCCTGACTACAAATCTTAACCGAGTTTTGCGATTTTTTAAATCAGAATCGTAGTCTAGTTGTCTAAAAAATTATGGAAAATTTGGGTTGGTCATCGGGGAGGGGGATGGAGGGTGTAACAGCCGATCCTAATAAGCGTTTCCCTTTCTAGTATTCTAAACCTATTTTCGCGATTCTTTTTTTGTCCGATCCCAATTTTAATCTAGTTGTGCCACAAACCTTGGAAATTTTGGATGGTGCCATTAGGAGCGGTGGAGGTAATATCCGGTACCTTCAAGCGTACCCAACCCCTACTATTCCTATTCAATTTTTACAATCGAGTTTATTTCTAATATACCATCGTTTCGATCCAAAAGACATGCAGGAATACATTCTCTGGGAAAGTATAGGACCAATATGGTTAAGCTCGTAGAGAAGAAGAGTAATAAGAATAAATAAATAAAACTAAAAATAACCTCAAATGCTAAAAATATGATCAGATCACAAATCTACAAATAAACAGGTTATTCAACTAAAATCAGTGCCGAAAGAGACGCAATGCAGCTCTCCAGATATATATATATGCTTTCGATTTTGAAATGATTTCCAAAGTTTAAGACTCGAATTTAGAAAATTGGTCAAGATATAAGTTTTAATGAATGCGTCTTTTGTTTTCTTTTCAGGGGGCGCTGTTCATATTCGTCCTGGAATCAGCAGAAGGCGACGGAGGAGGGTCGGAATCGTAAGATTTTATAGCATCCCGCATGGGCGTACATAGCTACCTACTACTACCTCAACTCTAGTAGTGACAATACCATGTACCATACGATTTCCATTTTGGCAATTTCACCTTCAAGCCAACGTGTTTTCTCCACTATCTACTTTTCTTTGGCCTTGTAAAATATGAATATTGCTATGCAATTATTGCATACCTACACAAATATTCAATAGAATTGCACGTAAACGATCAAAGCCAGAACTATGTTTACAAGGTTACGAAGGTAGGGATTAGAAGAGTTGTTATTAAGAGAGCTCAAAAATCTTTAAGTGCTGCGCCATATGTTGGTTGCTTCAAACTGTGTCTATTCTAGCCTTCATCTCCCATGAAGTTGTTAAATATTTCTATGTTAATATTTGTCTGTGATTGTGTGGAGCAATTATGCAGCAGTGGCTCATAAAGTTCCATAATTTTTAACCACTGATCCTCATAGTCTTCTTCTTTCTGGGTATTACACTCACGACAAGGCTCGAGAGGGTCAAAAAACCCTTTTTAAAAAAACGGTCGAAAATCTGCCTTATAGAAGTTTTCAAGCAAACCAAAATAGGTCATTTGCATGTGCTTTAAAAGAAGTCCAAATTTCAGGTCTATACATGGGAACTGGCGTCTTGTTCAGGTGGAATTCGGTAAAGGGGGAAAGGAGGGACGGGGTTAAGGGATATAAGTCTGCTCTTGAGGTACCTTGTGAAAAATAACATTTGCTGCCTCAATCCTTCCATGAATTTTTGTCTCTATGTTGTTGTCAGCAGTCATGAGCAACCCTAGACGAACATACGTTTCTTCTCTCTCAAACGAACATCCATCTTTATCACCATAGTCAGATGGGCATTCTCCGATGCTAGTGATGGTTCTGGCCACCTGTTGCAACTGATAGAAAAAAACGAGGGAAAAAAACGATTTACGCAAAAGAAAGAAAACGCTGATCCTTGTAAAAGTCAATCTTATCATTTAAAAAAATCACAACTAATAGGGATTATTGTCCCTACATCTTCTCCCAATGGGAAAACTTCATAAGTTTTCGAGTTTTTTGACTGCACTTGTAACTCACTGATTGTATTCGTACCATGTCAGACATGGTCCTTTGAAGAGTACAGAGGATGTATGATGGACAAAAGATGGTTGCAACCAAATTCCAATATATCAACACTGTTTTTGAATGAAACACAAAACTGATCTCACTTAACAATCTCTGGTAGAAATTGGTAGGTGCATTGATCCTACTAAGTACGTCAGATTCGAGGAAATGTTGACAGTTTGGGGAGTGAACCTTTTTTAGTAAGGGTATCTTACGCCCAGAGCCCGTAACCGAAGACAGCGCTTCTGTTGATAGTATCTGTCACTATTCAAACTTTGACATTTGTCTTTGCACCCCCACGATGCTCTTTTCCATTTATATGTTATCAGCAGTCTGTGTTGACGCAGATTAAAAAAAAACCCATCGAACAGTTGTACGATGTGAATATCATAACCAAATGATCAAAGAAAGTGCGTTGGAGTATTTGCCTAAGGAAATTGGCTTATTCTATTATAATATCGGGGAATTTAATCAACTCAGAAAACAGAATAAGCCTTGGAAAATAATGAAATTCCATGTGATATTCCTAGAGTTTGTCTACTAAATACATCTACTAAATCGTTACCCATTCTTTGGGTTGCACAGATTCAAGAGCTCTTTCAAAAGGTATCATGAAATCGATTAAGCAGTCAATTTTTCCTGATATTTCCCGTTAAATCCGAATATTTAATAGACAGTTGGAGTTTCAATCGGAAAAAATATTATCGGCGTGAATTTCAAATGATTGCATTAATGATATGCCTGTTCAAATACCGCTTGCGTTTTTTCTAACTCTCATAATAACAAAATTAGGACGGGTGGACCATCAACTGGTGCCTACGTTGTGTGACAATCACTCCGATTCACATGCTTCTAGTAGGTACATGACCATTGTATTTCCATTAAAGTTAAACGCAATTCATCAAGTGTCAACAATTTATAGAACAAAAATTATTGAACATTTAGAAGTTCATGGAAAAGACTCGTATAAAACCTAATGTCGTATTTTCACCAATGATTTATTTTATATTGTAAAGGTTATGTTACTGATGGCATAATTTTATCAAAAATTTCCCTATCTTATCACTTTATGCAAAGCGATGCACCAGCATTATGCTGTAACAACCCATTATAGCCTGCTTAGCATCAGTTATCTGAAACCAATATGAATTTTATCTAATATATATAATTATTTATATAATGGTTTTCGCTTCTTATGGTACGGTCTGTACATTAAATATGTTTAATAATTGCTAATGTACATTAAATTCGTCTGTATACTTCTACACATATGGCAAGGAGGTTGAAGTTGCAGATAATCTGCGTGCTAGCTTGTTTGTAAGAGAATTCAAGATATTTATGCTGATGCATTTTACTTCAGAGAATTTCAACTAGGCGGATTCTGTACCGTTTTTTGACTTCCATCCGTCAGAGGTACGGAAATCAAGTTAATTCACGAATGAAGCGTTCCCCTTTAGCATTCAAATGGCTAGGGAGGGTTCATGCATCCCACACGTGAATATCATGCAACAAAATCTAAATTCCTCATTAGATCCACATCTTGCGTGCACCAAAGTGTACCAATTTGCTGAGTACCTACTCACCCAATCGCAATGTTACTGGTTTCCTCAAAATGTCAATTGAGGATGAAATGCTTATTGTAGGATCATAAAAATGATATTAGAATCCTCAAGGTAAATCTGAAAACTAGATTTCACAAGGACGAACAAAGATGATTAAACATCATAAAACAAAAGTACAACAGTATGGTGACAAGATTAAAGGAGGAGTATATTTTGAAAAATCATCCATTAAATACAGCAGTCTTGACAAGATTTTCTTCATGTCCTGTAAACCTTTCCACCATAGGTCGTGAGGTTTGGTAAATGTACAAGAATCCTTGCTCAGAGATCGCAAATGGTGTGATATAATGTGGAGGGCCAAGCAGCTGAAGGACGGATTCAGCCAGGTTCAGGAGTTGTTAATACTATCGAGCTTCAATCAGCAGGCAGTCCAGTTTCTCAGAAACTTAAAATAAGCTACATATACTTAAATAATAATAAAAATTGTTTTATTATCCATAAACACACATCAATAACAACGATAAAGCAATGGGCAGGCGGCCCCGGGAGCCACCATGGTGGGCCAGTAGTGCCCCGACCAGCCCGGACCCACCCACCATGACGGCTCCTGGCACTAACTGTTCATTTCTGAACAGGCAGCCCTGACAAGTGACAAAGGTCACTCTGACCCGGAAAAAACGCCAAGGGGGCCGCCCCTAGGCCAATGAGTATTGAAAG
Organism: Adelphocoris suturalis; assembly: GCA_030762985.1. Lineage (NCBI taxonomy): Eukaryota > Metazoa > Arthropoda > Insecta > Hemiptera > Miridae > Adelphocoris > Adelphocoris suturalis. The sequence continues at coordinate 21,611,443 of CM061043.1, forward strand.
GCTGAAGAAATACTCTCAAACATTTATGTACACACCTATCAAATTAAAAGTTTTTCTAAGAGAGATAATTCTGTTGTTGAAAGATGATCGCTCTATAAACGAATATTTCCAATAATTCTATAACGCACGAACCTTCGCTCATGAAGAGATTCTATTCTGATGAAATTAGATAAAATATGTCTGGATGATTTCAATGGAGTTGTGTTTGACCAACTCGAAGATTATAGATTAAACGTGATTACTCCAGGGCAAGCAGGGATTGACAGATCAGCACGATATAAAGAGAGTCCTATGACGTTTCGAGCACTTGCATTAGGACTGAACTGCATTCGAACTTGCATTAGGACTTGCATTAGGACTGATAAAGCAGAATATTGATTCAGGAGATTCAGCTGATATTGATTCAGTTGATTCTGTGGACTGAGACTCAGTTCAGACTGAGGGTGGCGTTTACATGGTATGGCTTCAGTATTTTGTCTGCTGAATTGATGGCTATTTCGTTTGCGCTTGCCTATTTAAAAGAAGCAAAGATTAAAAATTCAGTCATTTTTGCAGATAGTGAAAGCGCAGTTAAGGAAGTGAAGAAGTCCTTTCTAAAAGGCGAAACGCTTCAGCTTCATATTTGCCGGAATTTTAGAAAAAATCAGAGTGCTCAAAAGCAACGGGTCAGATGTGGATATTGCATGGATTAAAGCCCATGAAGTGTAAAGGGAAATGAAGAGATAGATGCTATCTCCCGAACAGCAGTGAATGAAGGCATACAATTGACTAGGTATACCTGTTTCAAGTTCAGATTCAAGGCAATATGCGAAGATTCAGACTCGTCTGGATTGGGGGGGTGGGATATATATATATATATATATATATATATATATATATATATATATATATATATATATATATATATATATATATATATATATATATATATATAAGCAACAAATAACTGAAAGAAACTCAAGGTACTCCAGAAATATAACCCAACGTTTACTCTATATATACATGGGTGTGACTTGTTCATATTTAAACACTATTGGCGCTGATAGTTCACCTAATTGCGACGTATGCCATGAGGTAGAAAGTTTGGAGCTTGTCCTGATGATGTGTATGAAGCAAGATGTCAGCATTTCTTTGACGAACTTACGGTCATCAACAGACCACTCAACTTTGATACAATCGTTTATAACACAAGACTGACAGAGAAACTTGGCAGATATCTGTCTGATTCGGGAATCAAAATTTGAGGACAGATCATAGAGTAACAACTGAGTAACAAGTAATTATTGAGTAAAACCAATTTCATTTTGTATACTTGAAAAATATCTTCCTACTTGTAAAATTTTAAGGAGAAAATACCTTAATAACTATTAAAGCTTAATGTCAATTCATAAACTCTAATGATGATAATATCCATAATGAACAATATTAATGTACTATATGCTGAATGAAATAAAATATGTTATGGAGCTTGAAAATACTATAACGTTTTGGGGCGTCCAATAAAATTCTTGGTCTCTGGAACGATATAAGTACTTAACTGGTACTTGCAATACTACATTTGATACAATAATATAATAATTTGGTATTATTCCTCACAATACCACATTCATGTGACTACCTGGTTCGCTAAAATGATGTTTTGACGATTTAGTTTAAAATGATTTGAATTTCTTCAAAATTCTTGAGAATACTGATTTTTATTATACCTATATAAATGAATGTAGGTTTGAACAAACAAAATTAGGTGTTTGTAAAATTAGGTACCTTCTATACCTTCTCAATGTTGATAGTCATAAAAGGTTCGATTTCATGACTAATTTTCAACAAACAGATGAGATAATCTTCATTAAACGCTTTGTTTTCGCTGTAAAAAATAAAGTTATGTTTCCATTCAGGTACACCCCCTAACACAGCCAAAACAATGGACTAATGGACAGTAATAAATTCAGCTTAATGTTGTTGAGAGGGTTTTCCCTGCTAAAATCTCGAACAGACACTTGGAAACACTTTCTCAATGTCCTAGTTTTTACGGTGTAATGAATGGCACTCTTGCTTTGCTAACGATGAGAGGGGGGGGGGGGTTATATTTTACAGCAAAAAACGTGTTTTTCCCCCAAAGAAATCGAAGTGGACGTTTTCTGGTGTTTTCGGTATTGCGGTTTTTTTCCTTGGAAGTTTTTTTTCTTCCGGAAGTTACCCTCTATGAACCAACTAGTTAGGGGTTGTTCACCAAGTAATTTTTCAGCTGAATCGAATGGTAGCAGTAGTTGATGATCTCTCAAAATCCCTTGTAACAGAGTTTACTCTACTTAACTAGTTTTACCCATGAAAAAACAAAGAATTTACCATGAAAAAGAAACAAAGAACCAGTTAGTAAAAACTAATTTTGGAACCCCCCCCCCCCATCCCCTCTAATAATTCACTGTCCTGATGCCGTTTACTGCAAAAAAAGGGGGGGGGGGGTTACAATCATGTCAAAACAATTCATTGAGAAGGATTTCTGTATGTAAACAATTCACACAACCACTCTAATACGTACCTCAGATTGTTGGCCTTGCACTGTGCAGTGTTTAACATAATGCGGTTAGGCAAATCAAGAGCTTACCAACGTATGAAAAACTAAAAACGTAATGAAAAATTCAAAACCTTTTTTTCAATAGCTGTTAATGATTAGAATGCGTTGTTTGCCATAAAATTATTGGTTAAAAATTTCCTTGAATTCAAAGAGCTCAAATTTAAAAACAATTTAACATCATGCAATATGAAAATTTACGAAAATTCGATCATTCGGTCATGTTGCATGGCTGGAACTTTTTATAGCAAACAGCATGAACTTGAGTTTTTGGTTACACAAGACAGATAGTTAAGTTTTCGGTTAATCAAAACGAAATTTGGTCAACTACAGAAAAACAATGAACAACTTAAAAAATAATGATAATAATAATTATTACAAAAATTATAATTAAATAAATATATATAGAAAAAAGGTAATAGTCATCAGAAAATTCAAATAAGTCCATAATCGACTATTAAAAAAATTAAAAAAAAATTTTGATGTCCAAATTCAGATTTCTAGTCCTCGTATGTAAAAATAACAAAAAGAACTTTCAATACAATAGAGTTTTAACTATATATATATATATATATATATATATATATATATATATATATATATATATATATATATATATATATATACCTATATAAAATAAGTAGGTGCGTATATTCTATACTAACTACAGGAGCCCCAACCAGTGGAGCTCCTTATTTCATTTCTTATTTTCATCTTATTTTGAAGGAAAATAACTTTATATAGGAGTAAAAATACTATGTTTATAGTACGTGTTCTATCTCATTTTCTAAACCATATTTAGATGTATTACCTGTTACGTGTGTATGTTCTTTCCATGCCATATTAAATGCTATTCTTACTTCAGTAAGATAAATGTTGAGAGTAGGAAGTAACCAATAGGTTTTTTGATCAATAACGAGACACGGCAATTGGTGTGCGAAGCTACCAAATCCCAGTAGGAAGTTTGAATTAGGTAAATTGTAATAGCCGGACATTTACCGAGTGTGTTGCAACCTCTGAGAAGTAGCGAATAACCTATCATTGCGGATAACGAGATGCGTAAACCAACCTATCTCTTATCCGTGGATCGCGGTACAAATAGTGGCATTATGTAGTAATGGGAGGGCGTTTCGGATCGAAAATAAAAGAGAAAGCCCGGGGGCAAAAACGATAATGTTATGGGACGTCAGTGACGCAAGAGAGTGGGTACGATAAACGCGTGAGGGGCGACCGCTCGAAGATCATCTCTATAATCTGCGTGAGGACATGAGATGATAGCTAAGGCGGAAGGCCGCAAGTTGGGCACCCGAGTGAAGATTTTACAGATATAGATCGGAACAAGAAAAAAGAACGAGGAAACTCTATGTACTATGAAGGAAGTCAATGTGTTATTCAGGTGTTTGCATGTCGTGACAATGGATTCTGTCACATAGTTTCCAGACGCCATTTTGGTTTATTATTTCCAATAATAAATCCCTGTAATCGACCAAGAAAAATATACCTGTCATTCCGAAGAATCGAATGAAACCACCGAGATTGCTGTACGTTAACCCGTCCGCACTTCCTAACGGCCAGAACTTTGACAGGAAAAGTTGACGTTGCTCGCATTTGGAACTGTTGGAACCATAGTAAAAACGCTGCAAATTATTACTTAACGGTTTATTATTTCTGCGTTAGATAGCCCTTCTACGCAGATCATCGCATCGTGCCTCCTACAAGGGTTCACACCTTTACAGTTCCAAGACCCCGCAATTTTATGCTTCACAGTAAATGTTTAAAAAAGCCCATAGGTAAAGAAAGAATATAGGTTCAGAGGCCCCTCAGCTAATCAGTGAGCCTCCGTACCTCCTAATTTTTTCCGAGGAGTCCCAGAAGAGCTCCATCTAAATCGAGCACCTCGAGTCGATTAGGAAAGAGATTAGCCTCAGAGATTCCGAAGCTGATCTGAGTCCTTCCATACTTAGTAACTGTATTCCAGATCTCTAAAAAGGAGTACAATTTCAGGTTTCAACATCATAAGTCGATTAAAAAACAAATTAGGCTCAGAGGCTCAAAAGCTGATCAGTGAGCACTGATGTTGAATACTTGATATTACGAAGGAGGTCCTTTCAAATTGCAGATCCGTAGGTAGACATCAATATGTCTGCGTAGATTTAGGCACCTGCAGAGGGAAAAGTAATTCAATTAATTAAAACATATACATTTTACTAGTCATTTTGATTTCAGTATGACGATATTTAAGAAAGTAGGTAGGTACCTACCAATTGAAAATATCATAAATGTATAGATCATTGAAATGATTTTAATAATCGTTGAAAATCCCACAGCGGAATATAGTCAATAAAGATGTAGGTAACTTAAAACTACGAAATCGGTATTTTAGGAAACGAAATGATGCTTGAAGTAATTGACGTTTGCGCATGTGCAGAATGGATAAATGATTTTAGAAAAATGAAATTGGTAGAGGAAAAACTACAGCCTAACCCGCACATTCCCAGAAAATGTCATCAAAGTCTAATGAAAAATGGAAATTTACGTTGTTCCTGAGATTAGACTTTCATGCATGGAATAATTAAACCATCGTCCTTCAACTATGCACCAAACTTGAGCAAGGTTGGACGACTCGTGAAAAAATTATGCTTGAATGAAGTAATAATTTAAGAAGTATGCAATTAATAGGGGACCATTTGCGGCCTAACTCGCACCTTCTGTGAAAAAGATATCAAAATCAAATGAAAACTGTTGAATTTAGGCTCGTTAACAAGAATACACATTTGCGCATGCGCTGTAGCTACTAATGATAGGATTATGTTTAAACTCCATGCACTATGGAGTGCTCAAATCATTCTCTCCCACTTATCCTCCAAATTTGAGCGAGATCGGACAACGGGGGCGTGAGAAATTTTTATTTTATTTTTTTTTTTTTCCAAAAAAGAAAGTCATGAAATATTTTGCATATATGTTATGCAAAATACTAGCCCTTAGGGAAAGCGAATCGTTCCACCTACAGAGTTGCGGATGGTTTTAATCTATCCCTCATGGTTTTAATCTACTTATCATTGACAAGCATAAAATCAGTACTGTTACCTTAAAAGTTTTAGAGATCTCGATTTTTGAATGTTTAGCCCTTTAACACTACCCTTTAGGGTTGATAAAAATTGATGCAGATGTTACTGGCACATCCCGGGCCTATGTGTGATTTTTAAGCCAAGTTTCATAAAGGTTGGTCCAGTAGTTTCGGAGAAAAGCTCTGGACGGCGTACGGCCGTCGTACGGCGCACAGTGGGGTCATGGTGGAAAAAAATCCATTTTTGCAAAGTAACTCAAAAAGGGATGTAATGTGGTTTTCTCAAAGTTTATTACCTATAGAATAAGGGAGTGAAAGACCTTCGGTGGCTAAAAATTGTTTTCACTACCAAATGTAGGCTGAAACATGATATTTCGAGGTTTTAAGCTTTTTGAGAGTATAATTTGAAAATTGCCTACCACGTTCTATGTGATTGAAAAAAATCCTAAATAGTATAATGTTGGCAATATAGGTATTCATGTAGTATCGCTAAGAAATACTGATTATTTTTTCAAAACATGGCTTGAACATTAGCTCCAGATTTGGGTTTTATTGCGAAATACAGCTTGGGAGGCACAGAAAAAACGAGCTTCGCCTTCCTTTGGTTTGGCTAATTTTTTTTCTTGAAGTTCTGACCATTATCAAGAAGCTGTACAAATTTCATCGCCGTATTCCACCGTATTCAGGTGTAGTGGATTGAAATGTGATCGGAGACATAGCGAGACCGTCTTTGCCGTCACACATTAGATTGGTCAAATTTCAAAAAATGTGTTGAAAAAATCACTAAAAATGGCTAAAAGCGGGTGAAAATGGTTATTTATATTTCTTGGTGGAATATTACGCAAATAAAGTTTATTAACTATAAAATAGAACATTGAAAATTTTACGTTCAAAATTATGCTGAAAGATTTAATTAAATGTTATATAAATTTGCTTTTAAAAAAATCTATAAAAACTGAAGAAGAAAAAATCCAAAATCTCTTTTTGAATAACAGATTATAATTTTGAATCGTTTTCTGCCATAAAGATTAATAAGAATAATAGCCAACAATTTCTTTACACTCAAAAAGCTCAAATTTTAAAAGCATTTAACATTATACAATACAATACAATACAATACAATACAATAATTTACGAAAATTAGCTCGAATGATCATGATGCATGATTAGCACTTTTTCGCTCCTTCTTTGGAATTGACGACGAAGCTACCGTTTCGCCTGAACATCACGAATTTGTGTTACGAAAATCTGTAACGAAATTACGACAATAAACTATACTCAAATCGGAAATTCAACTATGAGAATATTTTTTCAAGATGCAAGAACGGTAAACAATGCTTTTCAATGCCTAGCCAATTTGCCTTTTACTTCCAAAGATTCTTCCATTAAGTGAGGAAGCAAAGGAATTATTACTTTTGTAGAAGTTTAATCACTTAACACTAATTTAATTATTTTGTAAAGGTACCTACTGTATTTAATACTGTGAAGTCTGTCCGTAGACCTCCTGAAGATGATGGAATAAACCGTCGAAAGCTCGGGAACAAAATTTACTCAATCACCTGACCGAATCTCAATAATCAGCAACACACTTTGCCGAAGCTAAAACCTACCTGTATAATATACCTACATACATATTTATAAAGAAACCTTAATTCAAACAACCATTATCACCGTATTCCACGACTTCTGTCTGAAACGAAAAAGACAACTTTTTCTACGAAAAGTTGGTAAATGATCAGTAAATTTTTCACACCCTTTCCCACTTTTATTAACTTTAATTTTTTCAAAAGTCACAAGATTTAGTGCTAAAATAATAATTTTAAACTTCAGAAAACAAACTTTTCTAATGTGTTTTTGTATTCTGAACCGAATGAAACCATTCCCAAGTCAAAACACTCATTCATTTCAAAGATAATGATTTTTTTCCCATTTTTGGCCATTTGGCCCCACTGTGCGGCGCACGGTGGACGGACGGATTTTAGCAAGGAACATGCTTTGGCCTTGGACAAACTAGCGAAAACCGTTACGCGGATGTGTCACGAAATTTTTTATTTCAATTTTCACGTAAGTACAACCAAGCCGTTGCTGGGGAATGAAACTTCTTTATTATTCACCGGACAAAAATCATTCTCCACTCGTTGGAAAGCTCTCGATTCGATTTATCACGTATTTTTTATTCGACATTTGGATTCTACGCATCTTGAAACGTAAACCAACAAATTTTCAGGGGGGGTTTAAAATTTGGTTCCTTAGTCGATCACAAAGGTTCATTATTGAAAATAATTAACTAAAATAGCCTTATAAACTACGACGATCGTATCAGCTGCTATAATTCCGCTGAAAATCTGAATTCGCGACATCAAGTTTATTATAACTTTTTTCGCCTATATATGGACTTGTGAAGCGTTGGTAGGTGTTTTATTTTGTCCCATAAATTTTATGTTGTTGGGTACTTTGTAAATGTTGGTATACTTGAATCAGCGGGATTGGTAAATGGTAGATTATTTTTTTAATTTCATTCATTTTTCCCATGTAGGAGGTCCCTATATCCACGAAGGTATGTTGTTAAAAAAGTCAGTGTTTCGCCCGACCACCACGAAATTGCGTTGCGCCAACCGGTTACAAAGGTGCGTTACGCTAAAACGGACCCGTGAAACTAATTTCATCTTTAATCAACCTAATCGAAAAATTTATTTCCTCCAAATGAAAATTTCCGCTCGCTTTTTTCGTTCCGAAGCTTGTTGATCAATTCTGGTTCCGTGTCTATCTGCCTGTGCCTGTCTGTAAATCTGTACCAAGTATTTTTTCGAACTTTCCAGGGATTGTGCGGGTTAGTTTCTAGACGGTCTCGTATAATTTTCAATGACCCCTGTCTTCAAAAGCAAATATTTCGAGGAACGCTGGTCATTTTTATCAAAGTTAAGGGTAAACAACGCACGCATAATCACTAGGTATCTTCCCAAACACAAACTTTTTTTTTTTTTGTTAAAAATTGTTTGTCAAATTTGTTAAACGCTGTTGCTATATTCAAGTCGTAAGCTTCATAAAAGCATTGAATCATTGGCTTTGATTGCGGATTAGTGGATTTATTATAATGGATTTTTTAAAATTATAATGAAACTAAATTTGACGTTTTTCCTAATGCAGGAAAAAAGTAATCATCCATGTACCCGTTCACGAGAAAGTCATCAAACACACGCACACAGTGTACAAGATCATAGGCGGTGGGAAGCACGAGGTGAAGCACAGCCACGAGCATAAGGGGCAAGTCGACCACGTGCACAAGCACGAAGGATCAGCCCACCACGCACACGACCACCACGGTCACCACGGCCACAGCCACAAGCACCAGGGCCACCATCACCACGGCCACAAGCACCATGGTGGACACGAACACGGCCACAAGCACCATGGAGAGCACGAGCACGGACACAAACACCACGTAAGTTGAGGATACATAAACTTTGGCTTCCACATTGCCTGCCAACGACGGTGGGCAGTATATTATACTCCATTATTTATTATTAAGTAAAAGTTTTGGACAGATCATTCTAAACCGTTTGGTACCGCTCTACCTAGGCCACGCCCCTTTTTGCTGTTCGCACAGTTAAGCTGGATTCACATGAAGTAAACGAGCTATTTATGAAACTCTAAAAGTATATACAAAGAAGAATGTACAAAATTTCATAGAAAACCGGTAGATGAATCTGGACCTCCCCACACGCAGTCACAAAAGACTTTTATAGATAAAAGTAGGGATGGGTATCGAAAAAACTTTAATGTGTTATTTCTTCAACACATCGATGTTTTCCATCTCATCCTGCCCCTCCCCCCCCACCAATGTTCTTATTTTCGACACCAACCAAAGAAAACTGTGGCAATTATGGTCGTTACAAGGATTTCACATTAGCACATGCGCAGCAGTAGCATAAATATAGAATAATAGCTATGGGATGATTAAATCGTCATCCCTCAACTATAATCTAAATTTGAACGAGATCGGATGGCTAGGGAGTGAGAAAATGATGCTTGGTAGAATTCACGTTAGCGCAGAGTAATGGGTGTTTTCGAACTGCGAACCAATACACAACGTAGTTTTTATAACTATGAATAATCAACTGCTGGTTTTCTCGAATTCAATCACAAGAATGAACTTTATTCAGACAACCCAACACATGATCCAAAATAATAATATGCAAATTATGAAATCAAAATAACAACTGTAGCAATCTCATCAACAGTGAGTATGTGTCCTTCCAGACAATACGTGTCCTTCATTCTTGTGATTAAATTCAAGAAAAGCGGCAGTTGATTACTTTTAGTTATAAAAAGCGGACGATAGACCTACGGTTCTACAGTCAGATCATTTAATAATGATTAATTTTACACATTATTAGTTCATTATGGTTACTTAGCAATATTAGTTTATAACTGAGCGTAATGAATCTGCATTCCTTGACACTACAATGGCTTAGAGGTCATGAGATGTTGTTAAAATGAGAGCATTCCCAAAAGTGGCTAACGATTTTCCTGCAATGAAAACTAAGGGAGTTACACTTCCCTAGTAACGCATTGGTTGTAGTTGAAAATCAATAGAAAACCCCACCGTGACATGACGCTCGTAACGTGACGAAAACAAATGGAAACGTACTGTTAATCATTATTAAATGAGAAAACTGCGCTGTGTATTGGTTCTGAGTTCGTAAAACATTGGTCCTTCGAACCGGATTTGAACTAGCGACCTATGAAGAGGACCTTCATATTTTTTTACATCAACAACTTTATACCACTGGTTTGCAATATCCATTTTCTGATAAGAAAAGGTAGAAATTAAAAATTAATATTCAAAAGTTGAAAATATTATTCGTTAAAACCTTCGGGAGAATTATTTCAGTCCAAACCAAGATGATCAGAATAAGAGGAAAAATTAAATATTAATTTTCAGGGGAATAATGCCCTTAGGGGTTCCGCACAGTAGTTTTCTCTTTGGGGCTTTCAAGTGCAGGCATGGAGTTACCTAGAGAGTGTTATTTCAAGTAAATATAGTTGGGTGTTTCCTGTTTCAGAGTTCCCATGGATTTTCTAAACCCCTTTTGTGTTATTTTGGTTGGCTTAAAAACGCGTTGCTAATAAAACAGTTCAGTTTTGCTTTTGCTAATGTCACGTTGAGTGTTTTTATTAACTTGAAATATTTGCGTATATCATGAAGTATGAGTCAGGAGCCAGTTCCTAACAATATCATCGATTTGAGACTTTTACCGACCACCCTGGTTGCTGAAGTAGTTTTTTTCGAAATCTTTTATTTTGACTTTTTTCCACCTGTGACACGTCAGTCAAAACACTGTGCGGCGTCATGATCATCCCACCTTCAAGACCGACGAGTCGTGCATCTTAGCATAACTTTCAATTTGCCTTCCGCCCATGTTCCCGTTGACTGAACATGACGATGGTATCTATATATAGAAATCTCGAGTTACTGCGTCATGATGGCTCAGATTCCTTTCACATGATTCGGTCGCTATTTGTGAAATTGTGTAAATACATGCAAAGAAGAACCGAATATACATACAAAATTTCTTAAAAACTTGGTAGAACCTTGTGAGATGAATCTGGACCATCTCAAACGCAGTGACACAAGACTTTTACAGATAAAAGTAGGGATCTAGGTATGGGTATCGGTCGACAAAACATTTTCCATCGCATCGAGGTTTTTTTACTCTTGGTTTTCTCACTTCTTGGTTTTCCGATGTCGAAAATCGATCACCTGCAACTTTAGGCACACCTGTGCAAGTTCTCAAGCATTTTCACTGCCTTTGTACCGTCCACGATGTACTCTCTACAATCAGCACTTGACGCGAAACCCTCATCATTCTGCACCACTCGCATAGGAAGGTCAAGAGAGAATCCTGCAATGCCACACAGTCCATCTCTCATAGCTCACTACACTGTAAACCTTAAGGTCATCTGCAAACAGCTGGTGCATTATATTACCGTCAAACAGTCCACGTCAATGAAAACTAGAAATAGTAGGGGACAAGAACCCTGTGGAACTAGGGTGGTTCAAAAAAAAAAAAAAAAAAAAAAAGCTCTGGGATTTCTTGTCCCCATTGTTTTTTTGCTCCTAAATTTTTAGCTAAAAATATTAATCCTAACCACTTTTCCTGGGTCGACTTTGGCCAGTTATCGACCGCTCTCGTAAACCAACCTCTAAATTGGTGCCGAGGCCGGGCGTGGTGACGATTTGAAGGACGGATTTCAATTTTTTGGGGTCGATTTATGGGTTTTTGCATGCTCTGAACTTGATGAACTTATTTATTTTACGCTCCGTACACTAGTTTTCCGGTAAACTGGCAGAGGGCGCTGCTAGAAGATAAGTAAAAACTATACTACTACCGCGTTTACTATACTTTTCCACCGATGATTGCTTCGTTTATTGACCATAAACCTCAAATTAATTATAGGGTAATAGACAAATTCACCCTAATTTCACCGGAAATTATGTCGCGTTGATAATTTAAGGTCCCGAAATACCTTGTGCCGATAAAATTTGGTATTTTCCAGGATACTCGGTACAAAGCCGTTGGTAATTTGGCAAGGACTTGAACCGGCATTGTACTTATTCGCCAAATATAGCGACAAAATGGAGAAAATAGCTAAAATTAATAAAGTAGCTGAAAGAATCGTGGAACACAAAACATAACATTGTAACGAGAATAACATATAATAAAAATATACAAAAAAAAAAAAAATTAACCACGATAAAATATTTTATCGTGGTTAATTTTTTTTTGTATATTTTTATTTATTCATTTTGGATTCTTTCAGCTTATCGACCAAATTACAGATTGTCCCTCGAGCAAGTGAAACTGAAATTATATTACATTATTTTCAATTATATTACATCATTTTTTATCTAACGATCCAATCACAGTTCAGACAATTCAGAACTACGAATTTGACCCCGGAAAACCGATGGAAACTAAGGAATTTTACAGAAAACGCTGCAAATTATTTCACAAAGGTTTATTATTTTTTCAATTGAGTATGATCGTAGTTTTAGTTGGCTAGCGTACGTCATAAGGCCTGTCCAGACGCCTCGGCGTGTCCTACTTCGAGTTGCCACAACCTATACTTCTATAATTATATACGCATGTTTATATTTCTCGATTTGAGCTCCTATCTATTCAAATAGTTATTGCCTTAATAATATCATTATCTAAGTACGTACGAAAAGTCGAGAGGATATGTTATTAAATATGCGTAGGAAAAGCTTTGGTATTAACACACAAATATGACCTTGAAAAAAACATATTCATACCTCGAACGAACGCCGGCGCCGTACCCACCACAAGCCGCGGCGCCGGCGCCTCCTCTCACTCCACCCCCCCGCTCGCCCCCCCCCCCCCCCCTCTCCACCCACCGTGACCCCCTGCCAAGCGTGCCAGGCGTGCTCGCGTCGAAAAAGACACGTTTTTGCCCGTTTTTGGCCCATAGCATCTATGCGAGTAAAGCGATCGGGATGGTTAAACGTTAGGACCAACTAGACCCCAAATGGAGTCTATGTGCGAAAGAACGGGTTTTTTAAGTCAATTCTTAGGCCTTTTATGGCCCGGACGGCGGACGGCGGACGGCGAACGGCGGACGGACATTTCAAATTTAGATTCTACGTACCTTGAAACGTAAAGTGACAAAGTTTGAGGGGGGGTTATAAAAATTTTTTGCTACACGATCACATAGGCTTATTATTGGAAATAATAAACCAAAAATGGGAAAACTTTAGCTATTTTCTTCATTTTGCCGCTATATTTGAGAATAAGTACAATGCCGGTTCAAGTACTTGCTAAATTACCAACGGCTTTGTACCGAGTATCCTGGAAAATACCAAATTTTATCGACACAAGGTATTTCGGGACCTATTATCAACGCGACATCATTTCCGGTGAAACTAGGGTGAATTTGTCCATTACCCTATAATTAATTTGAGGTTTATGGTCAATAAACGAAGCAATCATCGGCGGAAAAGTATAGTAAAAAACGGGATCATGTTCAGAACATGCCAAAGCATATTATTCGACCATAAAGCATGTTTCTAGTACAATTCTTAACCAGGCGGCTGCATTTTCGGTGAAATTTTCGAATTTTACTTATCTTCTAGCAGCGCCCTCTGCCAGTTTACCGGATAACTAGTGGACGGAGCGTAAAATAAATAAGTTCATCGTGTTCAGCACATGCAAAAACCCATAAATTGACCCCAAAAAATTGAAATCCGTCCTTCAAATCATCACCATTGCCTCGGCACCAATTTAGAGGTTGGTTTACGATAGCGGTCGATAACTGGCCAAAATCGACCCAGGTAAAGTGGTTAGGATTAATATTTTTAGCTAAAAATTTAGGAGAGTCATTCTGACATACCGAGGAAGCAACAAAGCAATGGGAATAAAAAATCCCAGAACTTTTTTTTTTTTTTTTTTTTTTTTTTTTTGAACCACCCTACTGTGGAACCCCAGAGGTGGAGTAGAAAGGAGCCATGAGTGTTTTGCCCAACCTAACTCTCCTACAAGAATGCCGGACGTTCCTTCAAGAAGCTAGCCATCAATTCCAGTAATTTCCCGATAAAACCCAAAGACCCTTAGTTTCTCGAAGAGGATCCCACGTGACACCTTGTCAAATGCCTTTGAAAAACCTGTGTAGACACAGTCCACCTGGACTCCCTCGGCAAAGGCCTACCTGCTCGAAAGCCACCAAGTTTGTTGAACAAGACCTACCAGATACTAATCCGTGTTGAATACTGATGTGAGGGTGGAAGTATCACGGCTTCTTCCTTTTTATGTATTGATTGACTTCATAACTAGTTTCGCCCTTCAAAAGGCCTCATCAGGTGCTACAATATAACAATTGGTTTTATAAATAATGGTAGATACAGAGGTACTATGTGCTATTTGTCATCTAATAGGTACAGGCACTTACTATAGGGGGACAGATCCATACGAGGTGTATTTTGTCATGGTGTTGCAGAAGTTATAATTTCAGTCTCAGATGTTAAAATTTCGTCCAATGGCTTGAAAGGGTCTAGAAATTATGATCATATAGTTTAGATTTAGTTATATGCTAGGTATGATAAGTTATGAACAGAATGCTAGTGTATGAATGGGGCTTACCAAATTGGGGGGTATAAGGTAGTAATCCAGCATGGCCAGTAGCTATCATTCATATGTAGGTACTTACTACACGATATAACTAACTAAATGTACGGAATAGAGTATAAGATATACGAGATGAAGTGCTTTTTCTTTGGGGACAATTATGAGTTTCACTATCAACTGATACTACTTGTGGTTTTTATCAATCTGTATCTACCATTATTTATAAAACCAATTGTTATATTGTAGCACCTCATGAGGCCTTTTGAAGGGCGAAACTAGTTGTGAAGTCAATAAATACATAAAAAGGAAGAAGCCGTGATACTTCCACCCTCACACCAGTATTCAGTACGAAGAAATGGCTAACTACACGAATACCTATAATCCGTGTTGATTGGGAATAAGGTCGCATTTGAGGCACTATCTGCTTTACCATAATCTTTTCCAGCACCTTAGGCAGAGTGCTAAGAGAACAAATCGGGCGGTACTGGTCAATACTTGTTTTATCATAATTTTTAGCAATTTGTGTCACATAGGAAGACTTCCAGCAGTAAGGGATGATACCCAATTTCAATGATCTAGTGAACAGCACACTGATAGGTCGGGCTAATTCACCGGCACAAGCTTTCTAGTTCCAAATTTACTTAGTACGAACTTTTGCATATAAACATTTTGCATATATGAACTGAATACGAATTTTTTGTTACTTGGTACAAAATCCGATACAAGTTCCGCCTGGCCAATATCAGTTTGCCACTCTAGCTGCAACGTACAATCTACCTGAGTTGAGGGACCGGCCTGTCATGGCGGATGTCCGATTTTTCCATAAAATTCTTAATGGTGGGATCCTGTGCCCATGCTTTCTCTCAAGAGTGAATATCCACGTTCCTAGCAACACCACCCGTTCCAACTCATTGTTTCATGTACCATTTGCTGCCTGCAATTACCAACTGCAAAGCCTAAATGTATCGGATACCACGAGAAACTGTGGATTTTGACTTTTTCTTCGATTGTCTTCCGCATCTCAACAGGATAAAGAGGACTTCTCCAGTTTTCATTTGATTTTAATGATACTTGGTGTGATTGTACGGTGTAGGATGTAGATGGTCTTCAATGAAATTTATCGTTCCCGATTCACTAGTAGCATTTGGGCATGCGCAAATGTAATATCTATAAAGCATAATTTTCTCGAGACCTAATATATATTTTTGGCAATTTTACTGATTCAATGATTGACTTTTGTGTCCGTAAATAGGGAGAAGCGGAGCACGGCCACAAACACAGCGGTCACTTTGGCCACGGCCACAAGCACGGCGGAGACTTCGGGCACGGCCACAGGCACGGCGGCCACTACGGCCACGGCCACAAGCACGGCGGCCACTTCGGACACGGGCACAACCACCACGGACACAGTGACCACGGCCACAAACACTTCGGACACTTCCTCAGCGGCCACGAGCACGGAGGTCATTTAGGACACGAACACGACCACCAAGGAGACGTAGGTCATGGTCATAAACATCACGGTGAGTTGACTACCCCCCACATTTTGCAATTTTTCACAATAATCTTATTACTAAGTATTGGTACCAATTTTTTTAGTCTCAAAAAATAATTTTTTCTTTCGACGAAAACCTAATATAATTAATTCTACATTGAATTTATGTAGTAATAAATATTAAAAACTGCCAATTTGACCTTATCATGAAATATTTAAAAAAGTTGTGTGTGATTATTCTCTTGTACATCGCTATTTTTTCCGTGCTCAACTTTTAGTTAAAAGCAGTGGAGAAAATTCTTAAAATATAATTAACATTCTCAAAATAATATGATGGTTACTAATAGGATTCATTTCCAGAACAGCATGATCATCATCTGTTGATGATGAATACACTTCATGATGACATGATGACTAATTTGATGTATTTTCTCACGAACAACTTGATTTTACAGACCCTCTCGCTAACTTTTGGCTATACTACAAGATCTAGAAAATAAACGGTAATTAATTAAGCATTAATCATAACGTAAACCACTCGACACGGAACGGAGAATGATCGTTCGTTCACAACGATTTCATTGGCACACTGTGCACGATCACCAGATCTTCTTCAGCTTCGATGTTTTTCTATATCACGAATCGCCGTACTTCTACTACGGCACCTACTTTCTCTTTATCACCTAAACGAGAACGTTGTCATCAATAGGCAAAAGCATCAATAGCGCCATCGCTAGGGTGGGACAAAAGATATGAATCGGTTTCGAAAGGCTATAGAAAAAAAAAAAAAACTATTCAAGTTGTAGAAACGAACTTGATTTTATTTTAATCAGTAGGTAATCCCGTTTTTTACATTAGCTTTTGAAAAGTACATCAGCAAGATGGCGGCCTTCAGCAACGATGACGATTTCGGAAACTTTTCACTGCTTTTTGGCACATCTGCTTAGGTACCGCCCTGATTTCCTCCGTGATTCTCATCTTGACCTCTTCCAGAGTGTTTGGTCGATGTTTAAAAACTTTTTACATTAGGTAGCCCTAATGTCGCAAATGCTCAAATCGGGTGAGCGCCCCACATTAACCCCGGGAGACACCAGTCGGGCGGCGAACATTTGCCTCATTTTGACCAATGAAACACGAGCTGTGTGCGTTGCTGCCCCATCCTGTTGAAAACAGAGGTCTCCCAAATGAGTTTGCTCACTTCCAATCCTCAAACCTCCTTAGAGATCGATTTGACATGCCTAAAGCAACTGCACGTTTACATGCAGAGCGTCTTGGCGACTGTTCAATGGCAACTCTTAAGGTTTGTTCGCTGAGGCGATTAGCAGTGACTTGCAAATCATTTTAAACTGATTGGAGACTGCTCAAGTGCACATGTGCGACTTCAGCCAACTTTCAAATTGATTTCAAACCGGTTGAGGATTGGAGCCTGTGCGAAAGATTCTGACGGTTTCGTAAACATGGAGCAACCTTCCGAGTGAAAAACAAACCACCACTTTTGCGCTTTCCATACTTTATTTTCCGCCCTTTCTGCCATGTGCTCCCATTCATTGGTTCAGGAACGTTTCATCGGCATAATTCTGTACAACTTCACTTAAATAATTCTGCATCTTTTGCTTCAGGCACACCTCCATTTCGTCTTCGTTGACGAAAACGTTGGTAAAGGAGAAACCCCTCGTGATGAGTCAGAATCAAAAGGTTGTCATAAATTTTATGAATGTTTGAAAAATATGCCACAAACAGAGGCGATAACAAATGCTAAAATTCGAATGATTTCATTGGCTGCCGAGAGTTTGTAATAGAGGGGGCCAACAATCAGAAAGTGGTCAGCGGGAAAAAGTTCTGATCAATTTGAAGAACCGCAACCGGTTGGAAACTAGTTTCAAACCTCTGCGAACGGACCAAGACCGTGGGCGAGGGGGGGCGATTGTGCGAGCTCTAATAGAGAACTCAGCGAACGTCTCCAGTAGGTTGCAAACTGGTTTGGTGGTCTCAGAGAACAAACCTTTAGTATGTTCAAATTTTCGGGTGTTTCCACTGCTAAGGTTCTTCCAGTTGTCCTGGGCGATGTTGTGGAACCTGTGGATTGCAATCGACGAGCCCAGCATTAACCTAAAAGACGTTTTCAGCATAGGGCACATTGAAGTGCAGTTAGAAGGCTCTCTGCGTGGTGATGACAAAACGGTCGTTTTCAATATCAGTCTGCACTGCGAATCCAAGGTGCTTATCGGTCCAAACCATAGTATACCTAGTAAAAACGGGGCTACGTTACGGTTCCAATGAGATCCACCTGTCATCCGATCCCCACCACAGGCCGATTCCTGGCCCTTCAAAACCAATTCATATCTTTTTCCCCAGCCTAGTTATAAGATAACGGGAAACTTTAATGTGTTAGAATTTCACAATTTTGACCTCAAGTACAGATTCAGCGCACTTGAAAACCGCTTTGAACCAATTTTTAGCTCAATATACCGTTTAAATTTGCCCAATAAACGGGTAGGAAGATCACGCGTGTCGAAGTAGTGCAAGAGAGCTGAGGGTGCAAATTAATTTCAAGAGCCGTATTACTGGTCAGATACCCATTACACAACACCTTTTCGGAAAGCTCTCCGGTTTATTATTGGCTGAATTATCTCACACTTTCAAATGCAATTGATGCGACGTTCACGTGATAGGTGGCAGCACGAGGCTACACCGAGTCTCCTTGGCAACACCCCGAATCACAAGGGTCGCCATCTTTCATAACACAATTTTTCCAACTTTCATCTTTCCACACTCTAAAGTGATGTTGACGAAGATCATGCATTGGTAGAAGTGAGGCTAAAGAGGGGTGAAGTTAAGACCAAAATTAAAGAAAACTAAAATAATACATTTTGAGCATAAATCCAAAATGTGAATATCAACCATATGTTTAGTTTTTTAAAATTAAATGTTCAAATAATCAAATTAAATCACAATTTTCCAAAACCTTCAATACAATCTATAAAATCCCATAGTTAATTTCAACATCTGTAGTTGTGCATCAAAAGTGGTAAAATTTGATTATTAAGAGAAAAATCTCTCTATTCTCATAAACAACTGTTCCCAATTTTTGTATACTAAACCAAACTAGTTTCAATGAATCAACAAAATTTAATTCATCCGATGTTGAAAAATATTCATAGATATTCATTTTTGATTATTCTGAATCTAACCCTGAATTCCCTAATTTAGAGCTTTTTCATGCATTAGTGCATGCATTTTCATGGTTTGGGCATTGCAATCATGAAATGGAGATTTGATAAGATAATCGAAGTAGAAATCCAAAGTTTCAACATAAATTCGAGCATTGTATTAGAAAAATTAATTTGAAGAAAATGTACTTAAAATGGAAAAAGGCACCGACAAATATAATTAAATAATTTTTATATTGTTGTGGAAATTCAAGAATTCATCACTGATTAATTTACAGGTAGGTTAGGTCAGTACAAGTAGGTGTTTACATACTTTTACAACCCCCTCACCAACCCCCGATTCAATCATGATCTGTTAACATCCTTTTGATTTCTACGAATGTATCTTCCAACTCTCTGATTTTTCTCATATTCCTTTCTCACATACTTTTTTCTCTCATTTCCCTTTCTTTGAAAGGAGCATGGCACTGTTTCTCTGTCGAATTTATTTTCAAGACCTTGAAGCTATCTCTACCTACACTGTATTCATATACAAAATTTTACTGCTAATAACGAAATAAGCGAGTTAATTAACTTTTCTCTCGCCTTATTCATACCGTATTGATGCTGTAGCAACAGTAACGCCATACTTCAATTAAAATTTAGACAAATGTTAATTAGTTGTGATTAATATTTTTTTCATAAATATGACTTGTGGCTAGGGTTCTTTCTGGAAATTCCGATACCAAATTATTCAACAACCGATAAAATTAAGGTGGTTGGCAAAGTTATCTTGATGATTTCTGGTTACAACGGAGCCGTTCCAAAGGAAATGTCACTCCATCAGTTTTCATCCTATGGAAATGGTTCACCTCCCTTTGGAAAGATCTCAACTTATTCTAAAACGTTACTCTGCTTAAAATGCTCCAAAAATATAAACATCTGAGTTACACGCTAAGTTATTAATGCATTATAAACAATCCTTCAGTTATAATGATGTGATTTAACAATAAGCAGGCTTACTGATAGATTTATCAACCTAGTTTGGATTGATATAGTTTTATCCATTAGTTATCTAAAATTTCATTCACCCTTTTGAAGGTAGATAGTGGTATGATCTTCATTGACACTTTCCAAGAACTAAAGGACTCTGATAAACTTATTTGATATTATATAAAAGAGTGGAATTCAACAAAATACAGAACATGGGAGACGATCAGACGACAGTATGATTTCGAAAATTTTGATTTTAAAATTTTTGGAGCCATTACAAAAACCTACCTGTTGAGACTTCATGGATAGATTTTTATCTTTAAAAACAGATAAACAATCTTCTGTGGGTCGATCTTCAAGATAAAGAAGTAAAAAATAGATCTGGTTGATCAGCTGTCAACGATTGGGATCAACCGGGCTTGTTGGTCAGCTGACTTAAAACCAGAGACTGATGAACATCTCAATTAAAAATAGAGATTTTTGATGAACTGTTAAAAATGGAGAAGTCTAAATTCTGCAGAAGCAAAGTAAGAGCTCTCAGCTCTGAACAAATAAAATTTCAGTTCGTAAATCAGGAACAAAAACATTGTGGGTACGTGAAGAGCCGATTCAAACATAGGAATCTCACATAAACTTAGTCAAAAAAGGGTATTTTCATTACATTTTTCTTCTTTATGTTCTTCTATCTAACCGGACGTCGGCAATCCTGTGGCAGGAGCTTCGCTTCCTCTGCTGTCCTGAAAAGCTCCACAGCTTGTTCTATTCCGGTGCACAATCACAGGTTTTGAAATCACTCACAGAAAGTTTAAATTCAATGGGGAGCCACTGTGGAACATCAAGAGACAAATGGAATTCCGGGCTCCAGCCTTATCAGCTGAGTAAGAAAAATTAGTTTCATCTGTTTCCCTGACCTATGTGTCAAGGGTCGAAACACTTATCGTGCTATAATGCACCAAGGAGAAATTTTTATTTAGAGATTTGTACTTTGTCGCGCCTATAACTGGTGGTGTATGAGCCAAAAGACATGTGCAGCAAAGTTGTGCATCACTGGTGACATGAAAACCATCGTTAAAAAGGTCAACATGAAAACTATTGTCAAAGGAAAACCATTGGAATTATCTTCTGGAGATTTTAAGAGAATCGGTGTCAAATTCTATGAAACGGAATACAGTGGATGAGATGAGTGTGATCTAAAGTAGTACGATCGGAAATTGTTTCTTGTAACGCACTGCGACAACTAACACCAGAAGATGTGAAAAACATCAAACTTAACACTTATCGGGTTTATCGAAAAAGTTACCCGTGTTTGCAAATAACCGTTGACGGAACAATCGAAGCTCCACAAGCACTTACACAAATCATGATACACAAATCATTTATTCCTAACACAATCTTAGAAACAAATAAGTTTTCAGAATTCATTGAACTAAGACAATCACGCGTACCTATGTTCCTAATCGTGAATATTTAAAACTTAATACTGTTGAGCAAGAACCCCGTCTCTTTCCCTCTAAGGTCGGGTCGGTGATGAGACTTTCCTGTGCGATTCAACTGCTCATAGTTGATTTGATTTGGGGACTGCCAAGACATTGAAAATGTGCGCCTCATTGACTTACGCCTTGCCTAAATAAACAATGTTTCTTCCTTCCTAGCAAAACTTCGTGATTATGTCAAAATATCTAGCATCTAAAGCACTGTGACAAGGGGGAAACACTTGTCGTGCTATAATTCACCAAGATTTTCTAATATGAAGGCGCGAGGGTAAAATAATAGGTACACAGATTCAAAGGAAATGGTTGTACGATTTATTCAAGGAACCAAATATGTATTTGCTCTGACAAGAATTCTAAGGGTTGATTAGACTGGAAAGCAGTTATGTCTTATATTAACTCTTCAATACAAATACAGAGACACCGTGAGGGGTAGGTTAGATGGATTAGTCTGGGTAGTAATCAGGATCAGGTATGATATCTGGAATTAGTCAATTAATATCAAGATCGTTAATTATCGGACTGAGATAGAATCTTACCAGCTGATCACCCTTAACGTCACCCTAACGTACTCAAGAAATGGGAAAAGTAGACTCTCCAATATGTCCATACTGCCAGGAAATGGACGATGATGTGCTCCTCACTTTCTTCGTATGCAAGCGATGGGCTACAGAAAGAAGAAGGCTGCAGGATGCTCTGAAATTACCACCTCAAGATGTGACACCGGAGGTGGTAGTAGCCAAAATGATTGAACGAGAGCGAAAATGGACTTTTGTAGCTGCCTCCAGAAAAAGATCATCTTGGAACGGGAGAGACAGAGGAGGAGGGAGCACATGGACAGAGAGGACTGAAGAAATTTCTCAACGACTCGGCCTGAAGTAATGTGTTAAACAGTTCCAGGCTGAGTTCCAACGTGGGGAAAGGAAGGTGAGGTTTTAGTGAGGGTATGAATCCCACATAACCCGGAGTGCGGTCCCTTGCGGGTATCTTACGAGATCCGATTACCACCTTAGGATCCTAAAGATTTCCTAAGAGTTCGTGACCTTGAGGGGACGTTAGCAGCGTCGTACTTTAGAATGGCTCATTCAACGTCACCCGTTTGGGGGGACCTAAAGGCACACGACACCAGCCTAACCTTTCTATAAATGTAACACTACAGGTCATCTCAAAATTACTCGAATACTGGTGAAGTAAATAACAATCGTTTTTCCTCGAATTCCCCATCAGTACCTACTAATTATGTTGATGTAGCGGATAGGTTTTTCGAACACCCCTCAAACTTGGTTATTTTTCGTTTCAAGTCGCGTAGAAACCGAATGTGC
Source organism: Adelphocoris suturalis (assembly GCA_030762985.1). Classification (NCBI taxonomy): domain Eukaryota; kingdom Metazoa; phylum Arthropoda; class Insecta; order Hemiptera; family Miridae; genus Adelphocoris; species Adelphocoris suturalis. Next base: position 21,634,674 of record CM061043.1, read on the forward strand.
CATCTGAAGTCCGCCTCCGCCGTCTCGCTTTACTAGCCTTCAACTCGATCGAAAAAAATCCGTTCTTTTGCGCACAGGCTCTATTTGGTCGATTAGAGCCTTGTTTTTATTATTATTTCACATATTTTAAATGAGAAACCTGAGTTTCAAGACACTACTTCTTTGCAGTATTGTTCTTAGTTTGCATGATCCTTCAGCTGTTTTCTCATGAACATTGTGTGAAGTGCTCCCTCCACTGATGATTATCAGGTAAAATCCTGGTTCATTGTCATAGAGATAAATACTTGTTCATACTTGTTGATAATTTACCCAACAGAAAACCCAAAAACATGAAGTTCGTAACGACTAATGACCAATAAGTGCAACTAAACCGCGGTATTCCACACTTGAGGTTTACTATCTTTGGGTTAAATCCTTGTCCTGTTTACGAATGGAAAACTTAAAATTCGAAATCAGGAGTGAAAACGGCATTTCATATCGAAATGAAGAAGTTGATTAGTCAACCAGTAGACAACAAGACAGCTGGGGAGAAAATATCGCGTTGCCCAATCACCGTTAACGTCACATTAAACTTAAGGCAACCGTTCTCCCGGTTCCATTTGGGTTAGCATCTTTATTTGCTCTTTCAAGACTATGGTAACGGGTGGCGTTAAGATGAAGTCGCCAAAATCTCTATTACAAGCGATATTGTTGATCTAGCAGGAAGCGTCGCAGTGCGCTGACTGCGTGTGTGACGGCGCCGACAGGAATATGAATACATTAGGTTTGTATGTTCAGAAAGGCTACGCCCTTCTAGGACATGACTTCTAGGACAGGAAAAACAAACAAAATCACATTAGAAATACTCGGATAATTTTTTTTAAAATGAAGACAAGTTTGAAAAATGAACGAGATTAATAGAATTTTCAAATAAAAATTTAAGTGCTTTAACATAGGAGTTTCTTCTATAAAATCCAGTTTTAACAGTGGGCAGAAGTATACGAGATGAATTAAAATTACGGGTATTTACAGAAAGAGAGAGAGATGCTCATCTCTTATACCAGAACAAAATAAATGGATACAGGAATGAAAAAGGTACATTTGCGAAATATTTTTAACTTCAAAAAGCTTGCAGAGAACAGAAGTAGGAAATCTTACATTTTTATTCAAAGTTATTTTTAAAATGCGATTTTGTGTTATTTGTACTTTTTTAATATGAGATTTACTGGAACTTCCCCAAAGCAAAATACCATACTTAATACTAGAAAAGGCTAAACCATAATAAATGGTTTTAAGCTACTTTTTTGACTGAAAACTTCGTATCTCTTTAAATAAATAAAATAACTTTCGCATTCTTGTTATGAGAGAATCAATATGTTTTTTGAAATTTAGATTATCATCAATCAACACCCCTAAAAAGCCATTAAACGGGAGAGAAGGGCAAACACAACCCGAAACATCCTGAAGACAAGAAAACCGACTATGGAACTTCAGACCACAATACTGAGGGAATTCCCTGCTACCTATTGAAAAACGGAGTATAGACGTTTTATCAACGTCAAGGCATTACTCATTGGAATCAAACCAGTGCTTTATAAGAAACAGATCAGCATTAACATTATTCACTAAACATCCATCACCCTTTCCCCAAAATACAATGGCAGTATCATCCGCAAAACCAAACAATTTACCACTCATATTTAGATTCGTTAAGTCATTAATAAACAACAGGAACAAAATCGGTCCCAAAACGGTTCCTTGAGGCACACCATTTTGTATCACGATTTCATTACTCAAAGTAGAACCGACTCTGGTGGACTGAGGACGATTTAAGAGGTACGACTCAATCAAATCAAGTGCCAAACCACGAATACCATAGGAGTAAAGTTTATTCAACAAAATTTGATGATTAACCGAACCAAATGCCTTCTTAACATCCAAAAAGATTCCGAAAACAAACAATCCTTCATATAATTTTTCAGATACGAGATTATTCAAATCATAAGGTGCATGATCAGTCCCAATACATTTCTTAAACCCGTATTGATTCTTCGAGATAATATTGTTTATATCAAGGAAGGACATAAGCCTGGATTTGATACATTTTTCCAACAGTTTAGATGGAGACAAAGTCAAGGCTATAGGCCTATAATTTCCCATAACGGTCTTGTCGCCCTTCTTAAATAAAGGAACCACAATAGTTCTCTTGAAAGTGGTAGGGTAATTTCCATTAGTGAGGACCAAGTTGAAGATAAACGCCAGTAGAACACACAAAATCTGGGCAAATTTCTTTAAAATATCATTAGTGATACCAAAATCTGTAAATGAACAATAATTAGCTTTAAGCTCTCTAATATATGCACAAATCTCCACATATTTATCTCGACATACATATTTAAAAAAAAGATACGTTGTGAAATATGTGCTCTGTTGTGGATATATGGTGGATTACGCTGCAGAGTTAGTTCAACGAACCCGAGTTGAGCTAAACGCGAAGACGCGAACCGTCTCAGACCAGCGGCTCCAGCTGTTGCACCACTGGCCCCCATTTCACGGAAGGCTGACGCGGCATCTCACACTGTTAAGTCGTAATTTTCAACCGTTTAGGCGGGAAAAGGGAGACGGAGAATGCATTTGTCCTTCAGTATCGTCATATTGGCCGTAGTTTCATTTCACCGAAAGGCGTTTGGGTCATTGACTGTACCACGGTAGTGAACACTATGGTACTTTGCAAAAAAACTTACAGAACCAGTAGTTATCTTGACTATTCAGGATTATTTAGGACCTCAACAGTCGTTTGAATCACTGCTTTATTTGCAATATTTCGGTGCCATTGATGGGCCACCCTCTTCAGGCATGGATATCACAGTGGTGATAGAGACTTGCTACTTATGGTAGTAGTCACTTAGTGCTGTAATCACCCATGCTTATCTCAGAACAATATGGGATGAAACAGTTCCATTGTATATTCCAATGGTCTTCAGGATGTACAGTGGTTTGAATGAAAAGTATCAGTGTTGTAGAGATGGTAATATGCGAATATGGTCGATTTTTTTGAATTAAAAGATGTTGGATGAATGGATGAAACTGGATAAAAAACGGTAGAAAGTAAGAACTTGCACATGGGCAGAAGTGGTTTGTTTATGATTGTTTATGGTTTGTTTAGATCAATGGCACCGAAATATTGCAAATAAAGCAGAGATTCAAACGACTGGTGAGGTCCTAAATAATCCTGAATAATTGAACATCGACCGAGTAAAAAAAACCATCGAAGTAGTTAACTTGACTGAGTCTGAAGTTAAATGTCAGATGTTTTCACGGATCAGCTTGGAGAGACTGTCATAATTCGTTGAGTATGACGTAATAAACCCTAACTAATCACTAAGAATACCAAAAAGCCCCATCCCGTTGATTCTAGGAAACGTTTACTTATTAATTCACGGAAAAATGGATATTGGAAGGGATAGAATCATGATATTTTATCTATTCTCGTCAGAATTTCGTGGTCATTTTTTTATTTAATCATAAAATTTGGTCTAGTTTTGGAACGTATGTCAGAAGTTTTAAATTTCACCATGGGAGGAGGTAAATGGAAGAAGTACTTAATAGGTACTGAATAATCATGGCATCATAACAATTCTCGTCCGACTTTCGTGATTTTCTTTCCCCCCAACTATGAATTCGGTCTACTTTTGAATCATCTATCTGGAATTTCAAATTTCATTATCCAAGGGCTTAGGTAATAGTAATAAATCATATTGTTTTAACTAATATCGCTAGATTTTCGTGATTCTTTTTTTGTTTAACTAGAAATTTGGTCTACTTTTGGAAGGTAGGTATATCAGGAGTTTCAAATTTTATTTCGGAAGGGGCTGAATGAAATGAAATGAAAAAAATGGTTTATTCCTTTCAATTACAAAAATATTACAAAGGCGGGCAAAAAGCCAATAAATACTTCAAGGAATCACCCCACACAAAGAGAATAACTCCGAGCTGTGTGGGGGAGTATATTTCTTAACTACTGAAAATTAATTTCTAAATATTTTAACATTAAACAGAAGATATCCAACAAATAAATAAAAAAGAAAGTTACACTTACATTTAGCGATAAACACTTATAAACATAGAATAAATTCGTTCTGGTCCTATTCCAATAAGCCATGTAAAAACTATTTTTTTAAACTTTTGACGGGTACTTATATAATAGTGGTGGGCGAATGGCAACTGTTGCATTGCAGAGAAGAATTGGCAGATTTAAATGAATATGATTATTTGATTTAATAAGTCGGGAACGTGGAGCTGAATGAATGGCCAAGCTATATTGACGTGTCTCAACATGATATGCTTGAGAACTGTCGGAAAACTGAAACCAACTACCTAGTATGCTTGTGGTAGAACATCATGGCTGATTTTGCATATAACTGTTTCAACGAAAAAACCTTAAGGGTATTAAAGAGATCGACTGAAGGGTAGCGTTTATTATGATGTGACATCCCTTGAGGATAGCCTTTTGCATTACGTAAAGAGGTTCTAAATTACTTAGCCTTGTACAACAATGGAAGGGGTAATAGTAATGAATCATGATATTTTATGTATTCTCGTCAGATTTTCGTGATTATTATTATTTTTTTAATTATAAATTTGGCCTTAGTTTAGGAGAATTTTTCAGGACTTTCATTTCTTCCATACTTCAACTTTCAACCATTATCACATTTCATCCATATTACGTACAGACACGTGCATGAATGTGGATTATTTCTACTGCTGAGGGTGAAACTCTCAACACGGAACTCTGAGCAGGATTTTGAGGAGGTTTCATGGTGAAGAACACATTGGGGGAATGTCGTGTTACGGATTCTGTTGCAGGGGAGCACGACCACGGGCACAAACACGGGGGCCACCTCGGCCACGGCCACAACCACATCACGCTGGGCCACTACAAGCACGCCCACGACTTCGCCGACAAGGCCTTCGACGTCCCCGTTCGGAAGTCCTACGAGGTCGTCGAGCCGTCGCAGGACGACACGTCGGACGTCGCCGCCGTCGAGGAGCCCGTCGCCGACGGCAGCGGCGCCGCGGATGACGGTGAACATGAACATGATTACGATGAGCATGACGACGGGGCGGGGTCGTCGCCCGACTACGAGGGCGACGATCACCCCCCGAGCGACGAGTTCAGCGTTTACGCTAAGATCGGAGCCGAAATCTACCCCTATCTCACAGGGGAAAAGCAATAATAAAAGACTTTTTATCAGATCGTTCATTTCACGACAAAATACCACAAATATATTATCATAATCGTAAAAAACTGAAAAATGAAAAGATTCTGTTAAAACTAGGGTGGTGCGGCCAGTGTTTGACACCTTAAGAGAAATTTTGACTTTGACAAGCAAATTAAGTTATGTTTTTTCGTTTGTTCAAACTTGAAGCTTACATCTATTACTGATGATGATGATGTTGTTTATTGCTTCAAAATAAAATACAATAATATAAATGAAATAATCGGTCAATCACAGAAATTAATGTTCATAAATATTACTTGACACGTGAGTGAAGCACCCCATCTTTTAGAACCTTCTAGGTACTTCATCAGGATGTCCTCAAACAGCTCGGAAATGAAAAAAAATCACAAATTCAAGCCACAAAACATCATAAATTCGTTTTTTCGAAATCAAATTTTTGACCCTCCACATTTTTTGTTGTACCTGTGATTGACACCCTATGATTGACACAGCAGTTCTTCCGCAATAAATGATTCCTTGTAACAAAAAAAAAAAAAAAAATTTTATTTCAACATTTTACAAATAAATTGAGTATTTGAACTTAGTTTTATTAATCTAAATATAAAATTAATATGAGCATTCATAAAGACAAAGTTGATAATATCACCGGATGTTTCATCACAAAATAGATGAAAGAGAAAATGTTTTCTTGATACCAAAGGCACAATACGGTTCTAATGGTATACTAGCAGCTTGTGTGTTGCTATGTATTTATATAAATATAAAAAATAAAGAACGAATAGAGATCCATATTGACAGTACTGTCAATCACTGAGTGGATCATTTTGGGAACTAGTAATTGACATTTACATTTTCAAATTTCATCTTTGATTATTTCCAAAATTGATAGCATAAATGCAAGCTACACATAAAACTGATCGAGAAAAACCATGGTAACATTCGAATTTGAAAATGTGGAGGGCATGTTGAAGCAGAATCACTCGCTTACCTCCTTAGTGAAATCACCACCAAAGAAACAGCACCAAAGAAATTAAAACACAAGGTTTTGTTGGGTAAAATTCTCCAGATTGCACGTAAACCCGCCTGAAACCTTTTTCCGCCTTCATACTTTACTGAGAAGGGGTCAAATAAAACTATTTTCTATGATTTCAATGGCTTAAATAATGACCCACGTGGTTCTTCAGTCGCCATGAGATTTAAGGTCAGTTTTTGGCTTAGATCAGTGGTCTGGATGCTCGCTACGCTCGCATCTCAAAAATACATAACATCAAGTAGTCAATCCCTCAGTAAAAATTCAGATTAGTTGGACAAATAGATTATTGTCCGGGTTGCGAAACGATTACAAAGCATACTTAAATCCTTTCCAAACTAACCAAATAACTTTTTCAAACATGTTATAGTGTTTTTTTAAGCTATTGAAGTCATAGAAAATAGTTTTAGCTTGGCGGGCATATAGCGGAATTTGACCCTGAGAAGGTATTTTTCCTCAAAATTCAAATGTATCAAGCCCGTAAAACACTTTTAAATGCCTTATTATTAAAAACTTCTTGGTGAGATGTCAACTGGGTCCCTGTCAATTACTGGTCCCTCCACCCTAATTTTTAAAAAACTAGCGCCATAAAAATTATAGGTATAAATTTGCTCAAGAACAAAAGCTCAAGTAAAAAACCCCTTAATACTTATAGTTAGTATATACCATGTAACCTCCTTGAAAAGTTACCAAACCTTCATTCCATGTGGGAATTTAATAAAATTGGCATTCTTTATAATGTTGATGTTAACGAGCAACGCATATTGATTCGTAAAGTATGGCAAAAAAATTTCCAGTCAACCTAAAACAATTACAAAGGTTCATTATTGAAAATAATACACCAAAACTACGGAGTATTCAGGGATAAATGAATCAGATTTTATAAAGGCACAAATTTCGAGATGCGTTGCTTAGAATTTCGCTAAAACCCAAGAAATTATAACGCTCTAAAACCCCACTTAAATGCATGAATTATAAATAGTGCCAAAATACACGTGCGTTTGATCGTAAAAGTACAAAAACCAAAGATTAGCTATCTCAGCCGCAAATGTGTCTTTTTAAAGCTTAGAAGCGTAGAATTTAATTATAAATTGTTGTTGCAATCGAAATATTCAATTAAATTCATGTTGCTTTACCCAAAATTTAACTTTTTGCGTTTTTCATATGTGTAATGGAAATTTTGTTGGCGAATTCTTGATTTTGTGGTGTTTTGCTAACGAACGAACGATTTATTTTTCTTGATACCTTATCTACCTGCAAAGAAAAATAAAGCCCCTCTGCCAGCCTACTCCTGGCTGGAAATGAAACTGAAAATTGCGCTGGGTTGAGGCCGTCAAATTTCTAATAATTGAATGAGATTCACGTTTAATAGTGATTAACAGGCTTATTTTCCTTTAAATTCCCTTTAAATCTAAAAAAAAGTTTGTACACCATAAATTATGTGTAAGTTCGGAATTTTCCGGCCAAAGTTGTTCGAATTTCAGTCAAATCTCTGAATCTCTATTGACTAAAAATACTGAAATTCATTGTTATAAAAGGACAAAATTTTTTATATCGAAAAATAGGGAGTGTTAATAAATGTATGGAAAAAATGGGTTTACATAGAGCAATGAACGAAAAAGGCCAAATTTCAGGTTAAAAAAGTACTTTCTCAGGTCGCGCAACAATTGACAGTTCAAGAACGGGTTTCGAAATTCATGAATGATATTTGATTTTTCAGTTGAAAGTTTATTTAGATTTTATCTTTAATTTCAACAATTTAACAAAATTTATGTATAAAAAGTCATGTTCAACTTAAAATACCTACAATGTTCGCACAAATGCTTACTGGGAAACAACAGAAAACCTACGTCAAAGTTTTAATTCAATAGCAACGTGACTGATGATGTCAACGCGGCGCAATTTTCATCCTTGTAAGCGACGGAAATGTGTTTCTTTTTTCGAAAATCAGTTGTTCAGTTAACCGATATTGATATGAAAATATTTTCCATCGAATTGGGAGAATTATTCGTAGAAACAATGGAAAATTATTGTTAAACGAAGGAAAAGTCTCACCTCTGGGCCATTTTTTAGTGATCTTTTTCGAGGTCGAGTGAATTTTTATTAACATTTGGGCTAACCAAATAAAGTATTGACATTTTAGAGAGAAAAACAAACGGTTGATTAAAATTAAATTCAGCATATTGCCATGTAGCGGTAAAACAAAACTGTAGCAAATAAAATAGAGGCAATTTTGAGGGAGCATACATGACAAGAGTAGTCAGAATACAGTCTATTCCCCTAATCTCAAGGTAATTCAATGAAAAAGATGAGAAAGGATCTCATGGGCACCTCCTTTACAGAAATACGGTATCAACGATCTTGTAAAAATGTAAAGTAAAGTTAAGTTTATCAACCATAAAACCAAAGTTCAAATAAATCTGCACACAAAATTGAAATGGGTACTGTGTTCTGACAGAATTGGTATCTATATACAAAAATGGAATGGGGTGTACTAATTCTTGAGGGGTAGTTTTCTCTTGAATGAAGTCAGTTGTACTTCTTTCCGATCTGTTCCAGCCTAGATTGATTAGAAAACGCACTGAATTGAAGCAAATCGTCTCACAATAATTCAGAGTTTGGGTTAATAATTAATTAATTGGTTAATAATTAAATATTTAATAAATAATCATTCTCAATGAAATGTGATTTACTGTAGGTAGGATTCATTTAATAAGAACTAAGTATAGGTACTGAATGGAGATGTTTTCGGAACGGAACAGTCCTAAGGAGTAATATGGATTATACATCTCAAACTTTGCATGAGGCAAGAAAGGTACAGCCCATGAGGTGCCTACCTCTTTTGACATCAATTAACTGAGTTTTTAACGGGGTGATTGAGTTTTAGCTATGAATTCTGGGAATCGGAAATATTTGACGTCCAGCCTGTTGAGAAGTTGTGGTGGTAAGGCGGTGAATCGGAAAAGTTGGGTACCATGGTGCTAGCTACTTGTGAGGATGGGTAGAAGGTATGCAAATAAGTTCTGCTACCATGTGATTCTGGTCGGTGGATTGTGAACGAACCAACCCTTGTAAAATTGTATTAAAACTGCCAATGCAAAATCGCCGGTGTAAAAGATCCAGTTCGAGTTTTTTTTTTTTTTTTTTTCGATTTCAACCAGAAATGCTGATCTGTTAGTCCAACTAATCTCTATTTTACTAGAAGGATTGATTTAGGATATTTTTTATTTTTGAGATGCGAGCTTGCGATCACTAAACTATATACATCATTCTGATCTGTTTGTTCAACTCGTATACATTTAGTAGAAGAATACATGTAGGATACGTTCTACTATTGAATCGCTGATCATTATACTATCATTATCACCTATTGTGTGCTATACAATGGAACAATCCTGAGGAATATTATGGATCATACATCGAAACTCCTCATGAAACAAGAAAGGGACAGTCCATTAGGCTAATTAAAATGGAAATCAATTAACTGAATTTATAACGGAGTGATTGCCAATTATGAAAAATGTGGATCGGAAATATTAAATTAATACTTAAAGTGAGAGCATGTTGAGATGTTGTGGTGGTACGGAGGTGAAAAGGTAGAATTAGGTACCAAGAAGCTAAAGTATGTAGGACGAGGTGATATTTAGAGGTGAGGAAGGAGAGGAGGTACGAAACTATGTTCTGCTACCATGTGATCAAGTCGGTGGATAGTAAAAGTGCTAATCGGCGTGAAAAAACCCCCGATTAGTAAGCGCCAACTCATCCTAAATCTCATTAAAACTGCACGTGCATAAGCAACGCAGTGCATTTTGCTGTACGTACAAAATGTATCCAACTAATCTCTATTTTACTAGAAGGATTGATTTAGTATATTTTTTATTTTTGAGATGCGAGCTTGCGTTATCCCGACTACAAAACTACATGCATTAGTCCCAAGAATCGAGAACCGAAAAGGGTTTGGGCTTTGGTGGACGTCATGGCCGATTTTTTATTCTATATTGTATATCTGCCTACCACTATTGCAAAATTTGCCAAAACCTTTGATCTGAACGTCTCTAGTTTGAACATTAGAGAAATAGCCTATCTGAACAGATGAAACGCAGATATATAACCGTTGCTCAAAATGATAAATTCGGATTACAAAACCATTTCATAGTATTATTAATACATTCACAACCGCACGTCACCGCACATGCACGTCATTGAATATCCTAATAAGTCCCAAAAAAAAGTTTTTTCAACTATTACAATGTTTTCAACAATAGTATTTTTTCAAGTTAAAGAACCATTTCTGTCGCTTACAAGCTAATAGAACAAGAGGAGGAACCCCGATGTGCCCCGTCAGCCATATAAAAAACCCTTTATGAATTATTAAATTTAATGATAATTATAAATAACCTTATAAATACGACCCCTGTATATAACCGTACCAAAGAGCTTGTTATATAAAACGCTGTTATATTAGTTATTATGGTGTGAATAATACATGTTACCATTATTAATAAAATATTGTTAAAATCTGTAAATTGGCTATTTTTATTGTTTTGCTACCCAATCAAGGACGACTACAGTAGGGGAAGGTTAAGATGAATTTATTGCATTATTCCTTATTAAGAAAATTGTCCAATTCGATAAGTAGTAGATAATTTATCGTTGCGAGGGATAATGGAGGTGGAACGATCGGTATCTTTTAAACAATCGTGATTTTGAGTTTATTCAGTTTTTACGGTTGATAACTTTGAATCATTATTTTAGTCGGATGCAGGGAAACGGGGCAGCCCGTAGTTGGACACTTAAAGCGGCTTTTACACTAAAATTCTCGATATAAAATTAGCTTTTGTTCAAATATTTCAACATGATTTTTCTTATGTTCGAACTTACTTATCATTCCCAACCTGGCCATGCATATTCACATTTTCACTTCAATTCCATCCAGTAATTTCCCATTTTTCCGCACTACACATCACAAAAAACTTCACTGCTACGTATTTTTCACCTCTTAGTTTCATAGCCTTATCATTTTTCTATTTTTCAATAAAACAGAGATTGAGTCTTATCTCTTATCACCGTGGAGTAGGTTTACCACATTTTTTGATACCTTCCTTCTGCGGCACCATGGATACTATCAAGTGGAGGAATCCATAATCACATCCGTGTGTAACATCCATGCATTTATTTCTGCATGGTTTTTCTAGGCATTTGTTCATTGTTTATTTTTATAGTAATTTATTTACATTGTTAAATATTATTAGTTAATTTTTGGTACAACTGCACCAGACCTTCTCGCCGCTTTTTCATCGGATTCCACCGCCAGCTTCTCATCAACCCTGAGGGCTTGAAAAAGAACAGTTGTGGCAGACATCTTTTTTCATCATTCTTGTCTTTGTTCTGCTCCTGAAAAGTTGTCCACGCTTAAAACGAAATTATTTCTCCAAATTTATCAAATATTCTGTGCGCCATCCAAGTCAAACAACGGTCCTATTTTGATCAGTTTGCTGTGTTGTGTCGTTTAAAACCACAGGAACTGGTGAGCCATTGCATTTTTCGGCTTCATCATTACATCTTGGTTGGGACACCTCTGTGAGGTTAGCAGATATTTCTCCTACCAACTATCTACTGGACGTTTATTGCAATATAAATCACTGGAGTTGCCACTGGACCTCTGAAGTTACCAAGGAAGTTACCACTAAACCATTGGAGTCGTCTTGGATCTGGACCTTTGGAAGCCACCACATGAACTACCAGCTCATCATACAGCTAAGCATTGTAGTCATAAGTATATATGTAAAATTGGTCTAGTACCTATAGCACTACTTCTAGTCATCAAAGTAACTTCCTTTTGTCAGCATAATTTTATTTGTCTTTAGTGGCCACTTAGGAGCAGACAATATCAATATCAATATTAAGTACCTATATATCACCCACCTGAACCACTTCAGCACTGAGTCCCCTTATAACCATTGTTTATTTTATTTAATAAACTATTTATTTGTTGATGCTTCATCAATTAAAACTTGTGTTTTCATCTGAGCACCCACAATCACATACATATCTATCTTTTCCTCATACTGAGGTGGTCCTTCGAGTTATCGAGTTATCTTATTGATCTCAATTTAACAAGTGTGGTTGGACATTTGCTGCACCCAAAACAGTAGGTCTTTCTCATACATTTCTTGGTCGGTTCGAGCCGGATTTGGCCAGTGCATCAGCTCATTCATCTCAAAGTTTTTCTGTGTGGTGCTCACCTCATCTCTTTATCAGTGTTGTAGACACTCTAACTCTACCATTATCATCTTTATCAGTGCTCTAGTCAAAGTGGTTCAGTTTTCATACAAATCATAGTATATTTTTCTATATTGTGTGTATTTCTCCATAGATATTTTTCTATATTGTGTGTATTTCTCCATATTTTTTGGTATCTATTTTTTCTACCTACATAGGTAACCAATTGAATTTTCCTGTGTAGTATTTATCTGTGATATACAATGGCACCTCCCGCTAATCGTGAATTGGCCAAGTGTAAACGCCTTCTCAAGGCTGCTGGCGATGACATCAAAGCCATCAGAAACAAGGGCATGGTTGCAATGACCACTGTAGCTGAACGTATCATGTTCCGGGGTATGATTGCTAGTATAGAGCAGCTTTTCAAAGATTTCCGTGAACAGTATGACAATGCTATTGAAATCAGTGAAACCACTGAAGAAGAGTCATCATTTCCTAGCCTTCAGGATGCTGCACTTGTTGGTGAGGTCAAAAATGCCTATTATGAGGCTTTAGGGTATCACCAGAAAATCATGGCGTTGTCCCAACCAGCTCCTGCTGATCCCTCAAGGCCTTCCATCCCTAATCTGGATACATCCCAGTTTTCACTCCGTCAGGCTAGGGCAATCCTCCCAAAGATCCCTATCAAGCGTTTCAGTGGTGACATGTCTCAATGGCCGACATTCAAGCAACTCTTTTCATCCTTGATTAAAGAAGAGCCATCTCTTTCAAACTCAGAGCGCTTCCACTACCTGGTTAGCTACTTGGAGGGTCCTGCTTATGAAACTATTAAGCATATTGCAGTTACCGAGGAGAACTTCGAGCAAGCTTGGGCTGCCCTCTTAAAAGTGTATGATGACAAGCGCAAGCTTGCATCTACTTACCTTGACCGCTTGCTGAGCTATAAAGCTGCTAGTGGCAAACCTACCAATGCCTCATTGCAGTCATATCTTTCCACTGTAATGGAGAGCATTACATCCTTAGAGAACTTGGCCATTCCTGAACTTGGCAAATATCTGCTTTGCGAACTGGCTTTACGGGGCTTAGATCCAATTACGCGAGAGGCCTTTGAGATTCATAATGTTGAGACAGAATTTCCAACGTATCCTGCACTGCAACAATTTGTTCAGAATCGATGCCATGTATTACGTCTAACATCGGAAACTGTTAAGCCCAGTGATGTGGTACAGCCTAGGTCTGCTCCTCCTCCCACGCCTCAAAATAAATTCTCACGATCTCGTCAGGCGTTGATGACGCATGATGCTACATCTTCCGTTCCAAGCAGATCAATTCCCACTAAGTCGCCTAGCTCTAGGTCATGTTTCATCTGTAGCAAGGATCACAGCTTATCTGGTTGCCCAAAGTTCAGAGCATCCACTCCTATTGAGCGTCTAGATTTGCTCAGGCAATTTCGGGGTTGCAGGAACTGTCTACATCCCAAACATCGCACCAAGGAATGCAGCTCTCCTTACAAATGTAAGGAATGTGGTGCTAGGCATCACTCTGATCTACATCTTCCAACTACAACTGCTCCTACCATATCTCCTGCTAGTGGCAATGACACTGCTAACGCCACCACATCTTCATCTTTCACTGGTGCTAGTACATCTAACACATCAGGTGTACTACTGGGTACCGTAGTTGCCCAGATCAGGGATGCACAGGGAAATCCTCATCGCTTCCGTGGCATCCTGGATCCAGGGTCACAATACTCCTTTGTTACAACGGAGTGTGCCAAACAACTCAAAAAATCCACGCGACCGTTTCGTGGTGCTATCTCTGGTGTAAACCATTCCCCTTTGCAAAGCATTAAGGGCAAGATTAACTTATCTCTTCTGCATCGTTACTCATCTGATCTTTTTGAAACTGAGGCTGTCATTGTACCCTCTATAACTCCTTTCCTACCTCAAACTGCTCTTTCTTCACCTATGTGGGAAGATTACCTCTCCTATGACCTAAGTGATCCACACTTTATCGAGCCTGGAACAATCAACTTTCTTATTGGCGCCGACCTATACCCAGAAATCATCACTGGCGTACCAATAACCCTTCACGACAATGGTCCAAAGCTCATCCAATCTGCTTTTGGATTTGTGGTCATAGGTAGATACAACAGTGTCTCCTCATCTACTTCTGCTGATCATGCAGTATCGCTTCTGGCACACACTGATCTTGTTCCTTTGATCGAACGGTTTTGGGAATTAGAGGAACCATCATCTATAACTCCTGCAATCTCTCCAGAGGATGAACAATGTGAAAAGCATTTCCTATCCACTCATTATCGTCAGGAGGATGGGCGATATGTAGTCCGCCTACCTTTCAAGACTTATCCACCCAATATTGAGCCCAATTATCGGCAATCTTCAAATCGCTTTTACTCTTTGGAAGCACGTTTGTCCAAGGATCGTTTGCTTCGTGAGGATTATTCTGCATTCATGTCCGAATATGAACAGTTGGGCCACATGAGCCTATCCTCTGTCACTCCAGCTTACATCATTCCACATCACCCTGTCTATAAAGTCACTGGTGACAGTCGCAAATTGCGAGTTGTCTTTGATGGTAGCTGCAGCACTCCTACTGGGAGTTTGAACGACCACTTGCTTCCTGGTCCAAAGTTGCAGACAGACATTAGTGTCATTCTGTCCAATTTTCGCAAACACACATATGTCTTTAGTTGTGATATCGTCAAAATGTTTCGACAGATTTTGGTAGATCCTGCTGACCGATGCTACCAGCAGATAGCATGGCGTTCTGATCATAGTGAGTCTGTGCGGTATTATGCTCTGAACACTGTTACCTATGGACTTAGGTGTTCTCCATACCTGGCACAGCGTGTCCTTCACCAGCATGCACACAACTACCGTGAGCAATATCCTGATGCTGCTGATATCCTGATCCACAACACATATGTCGATGACATTGTGGCAGGATCTGATTCTCCAGAACAACTTTTGCAACTACAGGATGATCTTACCAACCTCTTATCAAAAGGAGGTTTTGAACTTGGCAAATGGAGCTCCAATTATCCACCTCTCTTGAATGCTGGGGAGCCATCTGCTACACCTGTTGATCTTTGTGCGGAGGAAGCAGCTGTTACAAAAATACTTGGAATGAGATGGGATCCAACTTCGGACTGTTTCTCATATGAAGTTTCTGCTCCACCAACAGGCTTTACAAAGCGTACCATACTCTCTACCATTGCTAGACTCTTTGATCCACTGGGCTTCCTGTCTCCAGCTATCTTCTATGCAAAATGTATTCTCCAAGGAACCTGGCAGTTACAGGTTGGTTGGGACGAGGAGGTTCCTCCAGACATCCGCTCTTTGTGGACACAGTTTACCGAGGCCCTCCCACACCTGTCATCAATTCTTATACCTCGTGCACTACCAAAAACTGATACTGACTATCAACTTCTCTGCTTTTCTGATACATCGGAGAGTGGCTTTTGCGCCGTTATCTACTTGAGATCAACGCAGGGTACAGAAGTCTCTCTTACTCTCCTAAAGGCTAAAACCCGACTGGCACCATTGAAGACTATCACTATTCCTCGTCTGGAGCTGTGTGGAGCTGTCCTTCTTGCGCAACTGCTTCAATCTTTGGACCATCTGAGAAGAGATCTTAACATTGAGAAGATCTTCTGCTTCACAGACTCAACCATTGTGCTCTCTTGGCTTAAAACTCTTCCGCATCTTCTTCAAACCTTTGTTTCCAATCGGGTACAGCAGGTTCATGCAGTGACTCAGCCTGAATGGTGGCATCATATAAACGGTAGTGAGAATCCTGCTGATGTTGGTTCCAGAGGTATCCTGCCATCTGCACTCAAACACCATCCACTTTGGTGGTCAGGTCCCTCGTGGTGTCAACAACCCATCAGTGACTGGCCCATTTCCACTGATGTATCTGGGTTGGAGGTTCCTGAGCTCAGGCGGACAACATTGGCGCTTGTGTCAGTAACTGCTAGCCGGGAGTTTGTCGATTATGCTGGTCGACACTCATCATTTACTCGCTTTGTTCACATTATTGCTTACATCAAGCGATTCATCAATAACTGTCGCATCCCCAAGCGCCTCAAGGCACATCGCACAATCGGAGTTGTCTCTTCGTCAGAGTTCCGTCAAGCAAATCACCATTATATACGTATTTTGCAACATTTCTACTTTCCTGCAGTCTTCACTGAAGCTTCCTTTAACCTTTTGCCCTTGGAGCTACGTAGACTTAATGTATTTATTGATCCTGAAGGAATCATTCGTGTTGGAGGACGTCTCACTAACGCCCCAATCTCTCCTGACCAACGGCACCCCATACTTCTACCAGCAAGGTCAAACTACACCAACCTCATTGTCAACCATCATCATCATCTCAATCACCATGTTGGACCATCTGCTCTGTTGTCCAGCATAAGACAACAGTATTGGATTCCCAAGGCTAAGAACCTTGTAAAGCACCTGAAGTCAAAATGTTTGACATGTACTCGATTCTCAAAATCTAATGTAATGCCTTTCATGGGCAACTTACCAGCATCCCGTTTTGCCGGGGTTAGACCATTCTTGGTGTCAGGTGTGGACTTTGCGGGTCCCTTTATGTACCGGGAGACATCAGGAAGAAGATCGAACTTTCGCAAGGCATACCTCTGTCTCTTCCTGTGCATGTCCTCCAGAGCTCTCCATTTGGAAGTGGCAACCTCGTTATCAGTTGAGGGCTTCCTAGACGCGTTTGACCGTTTCATTAGCAGAAGAGGTCTGCCAAAGGAGATGGTATCGGATGGAGGGACCAACTTCCAGGGTACTGCCAGATACATCAAGGAGGTCGCTGAGTGGTTCGAGGACAAAGGGAATAGGTCATCACTCATCTTCCACACTGCTCATTTGGGTGTGCAATGGACCTTTAATCCACCATCATCACCACATTTTGGAGGTGGCTGGGAAGTATCAGTTCGATCAGTGAAGGACCTCTTATACAAATCGTTCGGTAACCATCCGTATAGTTTACCAGAATTGAACACCATATTCACCAAAATAGAAGGAATCTTGAACTCACGTCCGCTGCAGCCTATTTCTAACAGTCCTGAGGATGCAGAGCCGCTGACTCCTGCACACTTCTTGATAGGACAATCTATCACTACTCTCCCTGAACTGGATCTTACAGATGTTCCTGAGAACCGCTTAAATCGGTGGCAACTTATCCGCCAGCGCATCCAGCATTTCTGGTCCCGATGGACTGATGAGTACCTCAGCGCCCTTCAAGTCCGCCAGAAGTGGGACAAGAAAACTCCCAACCTGAAGATTGGCGATCTTGTGCTTCTGCGAGAAGATAACACCTCCCCAACATGTTGGCCGCTCGCAAGGATCTTGGAAGTCCATCCAGGGACAGATGGCGTTGTCCGTGTTGTAACCCTGAAGACGGCACAAAGTACCTTCAAGCGACCTGCCGTGAAGCTTGTGCCTTTGCATCTGGACTCCATCCATTCATAAAGTTTCATATGCATAGCTGCGGTTGTGCATTGGGGGGGAGTATGTTCGAACTTACTTATCATTCCCAACCTGGCCATGCATATTCACATTTTCACTTCAATTCCATCCAGTAATTTCCCATTTTTCCGCACTACACATCACAAAAAACTTCACTGCTACGTATTTTTCACCTCTTAGTTTCATAGCCTTATCATTTTTCTATTTTTCAATAAAACAGAGATTGAGTCTTATCTCTTATCACCGTGGAGTAGGTTTACCACATTTTTTGATACCTTCCTTCTGCGGCACCATGGATACTATCAAGTGGAGGAATCCATAATCACATCCGTGTGTAACATCCATGCATTTATTTCTGCATGGTTTTTCTAGGCATTTGTTCATTGTTTATTTTTATAGTAATTTATTTACATTGTTAAATATTATTAGTTAATTTTTGGTACAACTGCACCAGACCTTCTCGCCGCTTTTTCATCGGATTCCACCGCCAGCTTCTCATCAACCCTGAGGGCTTGAAAAAGAACAGTTGTGGCAGACATCTTTTTTCATCATTCTTGTCTTTGTTCTGCTCCTGAAAAGTTGTCCACGCTTAAAACGAAATTATTTCTCCAAATTTATCAAATATTCTGTGCGCCATCCAAGTCAAACAACGGTCCTATTTTGATCAGTTTGCTGTGTTGTGTCGTTTAAAACCACAGGAACTGGTGAGCCATTGCATTTTTCGGCTTCATCATTACATCTTGGTTGGGACACCTCTGTGAGGTTAGCAGATATTTCTCCTACCAACTATCTACTGGACGTTTATTGCAATATAAATCACTGGAGTTGCCACTGGACCTCTGAAGTTACCAAGGAAGTTACCACTAAACCATTGGAGTCGTCTTGGATCTGGACCTTTGGAAGCCACCACATGAACTACCAGCTCATCATACAGCTAAGCATTGTAGTCATAAGTATATATGTAAAATTGGTCTAGTACCTATAGCACTACTTCTAGTCATCAAAGTAACTTCCTTTTGTCAGCATAATTTTATTTGTCTTTAGTGGCCACTTAGGAGCAGACAATATCAATATCAATATTAAGTACCTATATATCACCCACCTGAACCACTTCAGCACTGAGTCCCCTTATAACCATTGTTTATTTTCTTTAATAAACTATTTATTTGTTGATGCTTCATCAATTAAAACTTGTGTTTTCATCTGAGCACCCACAATCACATACATATCTATCTTTTCCTCATACTGAGGTGGTCCTTCGAGTTATCGAGTTATCTTATTGATCTCAATTTAACAAGTGTGGTTGGACATTTGCTGCACCCAAAACAGTAGGTCTTTCTCATACACCTTATATTCACATAATCTTTGAGACTATGATGAAATTATTGTTTTTTGGTTTCGACCACCGTACAATTTTTAAATAATTATCAAAGCCAAAACTTACTTCGGCCCAGTAGTTGGACGCTGCGTGTTTTGGATATCGCTATAAGGGAGAACGTACGAATTAACGTTCAGCGTTTTGGTAGGTTTCATTAGATTCTTTGGGATAATATATATATCAATTCAGAAATTCAGTTTTAAAAAATCAAATTTTCATTCAAATTGAGAAAATACGATTTTCTTAAACTGAATTTTTGAATTCGAGTTTTTATCACAAAAAAAAGAAAAGAAAACGATAAGTATTTATTTTACAAATATCTATTAATGACAACCAAAAAAACATTACTATTCCTTGGAAGTTTCCAGGATCTCGATTTTTAAACATTTCATCCCTTGAGTTCTACTCTTTGGGGTTGAGAAAAATAGATATCGATGTTACTGAATCATCCTTGGTCAATGTATGATTTTTAAGCCAAATTTCATCAATTTCGGTCCAGTATTTTTCGAGAAACTCTTCGGACGACGGACAGCAGGATTTTTTTTCCATTTTTGGAATCTACATATCTTGAAACGTAAACCACCAATTTTTGACGGGGGGTTAACATCCCCCCCCCCCCCCCCCCCTTGTCGATTGCAAAGGTTCATTATTGAATATAATAAACCAAAATCATCATGAATAATCAGAAAACCTTAGTGAAGCCATCATTCTTACCAAAATCAGAAAAATAGCAAACGTACGAACACCACCACTTTTGAAAACGGAATGAAAAAAATAGTGTCAACTCGAGAGGTTACGCTAAGGTTCTTACATGGAGTGGTGATAAATGTATTTGCCAGAGGAACTGCCCCACAGTCGGTGAAAGTACCAAATCCTTTGTTATTCAAGACAAAGTAACCAACTGTCCAACTATTGGGTCCTGTCCAACTATTCGGTTCGTTACCCTACTTATTATATTCCGAATTTCTTAGCAGTCAATCAATTTATGCCACGAATAACCACCACTAAAACTCTAAACATAGATTGAGCCGCATTGTTATCAAAGAAACTTTGGCAATCATAAAGAATATATCTGGTACTTTTACGTTTGCGTTTGTTTAGTACTAATGTTGAAAAAACTCAGCGAAGGGAGCAGTTTATCAATTGAACAAGGTCTGTTTCTTTGTACAGAAAAAATTCATCAATATGTATGGGAATCTGGACCGACAAGGGTACCTATAAATTTCATGGCAAAAGAGCCAATGGCAGAGAGCCTTCATGCATGCGAAAATTACTTAATACACTCAATATGAATACAAACAGTTTAAAACATTAATAAAGTGAAGTTACAGGTTTCTGGAAGATTTTGTTTAAAGAACATTGTTTCCAAGTGATATTTTACGTCAAATAAGTAAATAACTACAATTTACGCCAAAAATGACCCCCTAATATTGACCAGCTGAAAGCTCAAATCGTAGAAACAACTAATTCCTTTCACTCTCTGACGACTACGTACATTCTTTGACTAATCAGACATGGAAGGCGGTCCGTGATTTTCAAAATTTGTGTATCATCAGAATGTTTATGTGAATAGTGCAGCAATGAGGCAAATTGTTCGAGAGCAGTAACTCGACCGTGAATAGCAACAATCTATCGTGGAGAACGATTTCTACTCAATATAATTTACTATTTATCTGATTCGCTTCTTTTGCATACTAACCTCTGCTATAAACTCTAAATGTACAGAATCGATATTGTGTTGGTGTTGGCGTCCGCTGTTTCGAAATTTAAAGAGATGAAGTACACAAAGAAGGACAATACTGGTGCCTTACAGTACATTTTTATCTCAGAGCTTACGACATGAACGGACGATACGGTACTGTACTACTACAGTACTAAAGCATTGGATATGAATGCGATTAATCTAGTAATGCAACATATTTATGTAGACTTCACTTGACGATCATGATACACCTGATGGATACAGGGGGAATCTAACGCATTCAATGGTATGACATCAACAGTATTATGCAGGACCGGCTTGTATCTAGCGGTTTATTGAAATGCATTTAGTAGACATTTCCGTCTCAATTTATCGCAGGGAATTCATAATTTCAATTCCAGACTCTTTTAATTGGGGAGCATGCCTTCCAAATATGACGGACATACAGAAATACCTGTGATCCCAATTTACAGTGGGATCCATGTATTTATTGTGTATATAATTTCCAAAGAATTGGCATTAAATTTCTTCTTGTATGTGTAAATTGTATGTATAAATGGTATGATAACTAGCTTCATATAATTCTATTTAATGTTATGATAAGACGTGTACCTGTATGAGCAAATATGCGGGCTGGTATTGGATGTATTCAGGTTCTCCAAATGCCACATTGGCTGTTTTATTTTGTTGGCTGTTTATAAATTTGCTTTCGATTGCCGAATTTCCTGTGTACTGCCAGGAAGAAAAACTTGTTTTGTTTTGTGTTGCGGCAGGTTTCCACGGCCACGGCCACAAACACGGCGGCAGCTTCGGGCACGGCCACAAACACGGAGGCTTCGGCCACCTCAAGCACTTCCACGACTTTGGCAAGAAACACGACGACGACACTTTTGACGATGGGACCCCGGTGACGTTTGACGACGACGGTTTCGAGGAAGACGACGAGGAGGGTAACGACGAGTATGACGTCTACGCGGCCATCGGAGAAGAGATTTACCCCCACCTCGGACGGTGAAATCACTGGAAACCTGTCACTGGAAACTAACCACTGGAAACGGCACCTAAAACTAAGGACCACCCAGAAAAAATCCCTGGAGTTGTGAAAACATGAACCAAAATCACTTTGTTTATCGCAAATAACGAAAATAATCTGTTAAATGCTTGAGATCATGAAATAGGGTGGAGTGACCAGTAAATTCAACACTCCAGTTTTGTATAAGATTTTCGAATATTGCTATAGGGTGCACAGTTGTAAAAAAGAGGGAAAAATCCATTTAGCGAAACTGGGAAATTCAATCAATTCAGTTCAATAACATTTAATTAATTTAATGATGAAATTTCACTAATAGTCGATTGTTATATTAAATGGTGTAGTCTTTCAACCATTTAAAATAGTTCAAACCAGGGCTCGTGGTGATAGGAATATTATATTATGGGTATATATATATATATATATATATATATATATATATATATATATATATAATTATTCCATAATTTTCGTGATAGGAATGCACCCTACAGTGATACGAAAACATGATTTGGACGAGAGAAGTAGTAGGCATAGTAGGTGTTTTGAAGTGTGCGCATTAAGAACCTTTTAAAAAATCTCCATTGTATTCCAAATTGGCATTGCCATTTCTGTAATGTAGAAACTGTCTACTGGAAACGGGCCCTAAAGCTATGTGCCACCCTGGTGAAATCACTTCAATTGTAAAAAACATAAACCATAATCACTTTGTTTATCGTAAATAACGAGAATAATCTGTATATTTCTTGAAATTACGAAATAGGGCAGGCTGGTAGCAGTTTCAGTTTTGAAGTGAAAACACACAATTTTGGTGAATATTTGTATGTTTAGACGCTATAAAAAAGCTCCATTGGGATCCAACTTGGAATTGCTGTATATAGACACAAGCTTACCTCAGTAAATTTCAGCTTCTAATTACTTTGGAGGTGCACATAAAGACTTGTTCAAACTAGGTGTTGTGTTTTCAACTGACCAAGGTTCATTTGTAAATCTGTTTAAACTGTGTGGGGTTTCGTTTAATGACATTGTTATTTACCGTTCATAAGTTTCGTTCTCAGTGCGCTTTCTGACAGTTCTCGAACTCATCAGAACTGGAACGGAAAATTCCGGGGCGTTCCAGAACTTGTGGAACCGCTTTCTGCAGTGTAAACGATTTCAGAACTTGGAAATGGAATAATCTGTGTTGTTATTTGTAACGAACTCTTCGTCGTTGAACCTTGGACCTTTCGTCGAAAAAATTGTAGTTTCGGGGATGTAGACAAGATCCAACTACAACTTGAATCTCGTCCTCATCGTCTACAAACCATGAAACTTCACCACCATCGTCGAAACTATTGCTTTCTGAACTTGACGAGCGACTAGTTGACATTTCGATGAAGAAATTCAAATGAAGAACAGCGAACAACAGAACAATCCGAAATTTTACAGTGAAAATTACAGGGAACACGCGGCAAGCAAAGCCGAAGAGAGCGTATTGTTTACTCCACGAGCTCTGAAAATCTGTGAAATGCACATGCGTTAATTTCGACCGTTCGAGTTCTGACAGTTCCGAAAAAAATCGGGGACTGTTAGAACCGTTCGGAACTGGGCGTTCTGGCACTGCGAACGACAAAACTCGACTGCACTTGCCCAGAACCGTTCCGAACTGGCAGATCGCACACTGAGAATGAAGCTATAATGGAAACTGCTAACATTTCTGATGGTGTTTATGGTGATACGTGAGCAAGTGGTAGAATCATAAGTGAAGACTATGTGCGAATACATCCCATTAGGTATTTAGGTAGATGACCAATCTTTATGATGACAAAAAAAAAGCCATTTTTGCTCAAATTGCATGATCAAACAAAACAAAAAATGGTTTTTTTTGTCATTAAAAAAGTGACAAGAACAGAAATAATGTTTCAAACAATGATCGTGGGTATAAACACTGAACCAACTTATCCCCTTTACCAAACATCGACCAGGAAAGAAGTCAGAAGTTAGTCTCTGGGGTCCTCAGCTGATTAGTTCGTCTTCAAAGCTTTTCATAGTATTCAACGTGTTCCAAAAGGACTAAATTCCAAATTTCTACACCGAAGGTCGACTAGGAAAGGAATTAACCTCAGAGGCCCGTCGGTTGATCAGTGCTACTCCAAACCTTGTAATTGTTTTCTAGATTTCCTATTTTTTGTGTTCTGTGGGCTGCCCTGAGCTTCCATTAGCTGAAAATCTCCATTGTAGAATGGCTACCACGCCTTTGAATGATGAGTTCTTCATCATTGGGCCAAAGTCTGTAGACACCATAGATACACATGGTAAAGGTGCAAATATACGCACGCAGAAAGGAGTGAGGGCTAATTTTGCACGATCCATCCTCTTACCAAACCTTGCGGGCGTCCAAATGTCACAAATCACGTAGCTAAAATCTTCACGAAACTGACCGTTTGAAGTACAAATTGAACACTTACAGAGCAAACTAGATGAGTCCATGATGCACGTCGCTCTTCAGACGCTACAGTATACTTTCTCACGTTTTCAACTTCTGCTGTTATGAAAATCGATGCTACAAGGCGGGAAACGTCACCCCACGCCTCTGCAAGCCAAATCTTCTTTGAGCCTCACAGTTTTCCCGTTTGTCTGATACATCATCTGATCCTTAACACGATTGCCCCTTTCCGTTGTCATCAGCACACATAAGATGTCTTTTACTTATATTATGTTGGCGGTGATCAAATCACTAATCGTTCAAATTAGAGCGTGTTTCAGATTGAACACATAAAGGCAGAATCATCTCGTGAAATCAGCATGTTTACTGGCATCCTTTTATAGCTTTCTGCTAGTGCACCTCTGAATTCTGATGAGACAGGATTGGAATTAAGTTTCTTACATGGAAGTACTGAGAGTCATCCTGATCTTTCTACTGCTCTTTTCTTATTAGCAGAGCATTCCAAGAAATTCGTCCAGAAATTTGTTCTCTTTCTCTGCTCAGTGTTTTCTTGTTGGATTGACTACGATCCTCTCGAATGAAGCTTTGCAATATTTACTTGACTTGCTAAAATGATATCTGATGAACCATCTCTTGCCATATCATAGGCGATCTTTCCACAGCCTCTAGAGTCGGTTAAACCTACATAATACCTGAATAGAATAAGTTTCGACTCACAGCATTCATAATGGAAACATGACTGAGTAAAGTCGAATCTTAATTTACCAGCTAACATCTGGCGGGTATACTAAGAATGAAGTTTTCTCTATACGAATGAAAGATTATAATCACGAAAACACTATTTGCGACTTATGGAAGATCTGCTTGTAATCTGAGAATTTCAGAAAAACCCCGCTAGAGAACATAGAAACCTTATTTTTTCGGACTAACGTGTCAATTGTTCATTACCTGGAAATGTTCAATCACTGGCCCCCCAGCCTGTTTCCATTTTTTTTCAGGTATTTGCACCAATTTTCACCAGTGTACTTCTGTCAATACGAACTGGATCTAGGTAACGGGAAAAACTGGAGCTTTACCAATAAAACTAAAAAATACACCTGTAGTCATATGTAATGTACATTTCTAAGAAAAACGATTGCATTTCTATGCCTAGAACATGGTGGACTCATTGATCGATTTACGAAGAAGAAACGCATTTTGCCTTCAAAATTTGGCAAAGAATTTTGATTGTGATATTGACACAATTTGTCTAATTCACGAACTAGTTAAATTTGTACGTTAGAGTGTACGCTCGCTCCTAAATGTATTTGTATAATGGAGTCTATTTTTGAGTTACTACAGATGATTCAATTGTTTTTAGATCGGAATGCTAATAATTACCAAATGTCCTGGAATAATAGAGAGTTCCTAAAGCGAACGGGAGATAGAGATGAGGCGCCTTATCGTGAACGGAAAACACTACTGATAAGATAAATTTATTTCACCTAAACATAAGACGCTTTATCCCAAACCAACCTATATCATCTTTTCCTCCCTATCGCAAAGTAACCTTACACATCGATAACAGTGATATTCATTTCTTCTTGGTATTCATGATTAATGAAAATTTAATTCATTTTCTTGTTCATAAATTTTCAAAATCTGCCATCGCAAAACCTTTTTGTGAATAAGAAAAGAACTAGGAAACGTAGAAATGCTGGAAATTAAAAACACGGGATAGGTGGGAAAAACCCACTGGTGGTTCTGCGTTACTTTAAGATAAGTAGCGTCACTCTAAGATGACATGCTAATTCGACCCTCTTGACTTTATCAGGTTAGCATACGCTGTGGCTCGCCCCAGATGATAAAGTCCCCAAGCATCTTATCCCAATTGACTTATGGTTTAGGAACTCTCTATTAAAATATTGGTTTGAATTCGTGACTGTATAATTTGATTGTCTATTGATTTGTGACCTTATCAGTACAAAAGTCCAGACCCTGGATTTCTTAACATCAGGGAATAGCAAAGATGTGATTTTTATTGTTCAAAAGTGTTGTAATCTGAAGTTGTTGCTAGTTATTATGTTCTCAGAAAGTTTTGTAATAACGGTTATGACTTGTGAACTAAAGAATAACAATGCAACCAATCTAATAGTAATACCATTCGTTCTAACAAATCTTATTTTGTAGAAAGGCCTTGTTGTCCCTATGTTTGATATTATACTGTGTGGTCATTCAAAAGTTATAAAAGCATCTAATCTAATTTATATTACTAGATCAATCTATAAGTATGTTGTTTGCATACGACACTGTAATAATTGAAACATTATCAACAACAAGTGTATCTAAGTTATAAAAATTATGTTTCGTTGGATTAACAAATCTCATTAAAACAAACTATAACAGTCTAACTTATACACCAGAGAGTGAAGGGTGTCAAATATAAGAGGTGATACAAAACATGAAACTAATTCATAATCTCATAATCGTTCAGTCACTAATTATAACATAGAACAGAATCGCCCCATCAAAATAAACTGTAACCGCATCTGTCACTTAAAGCAATAGAATAGGTCTTGATATATCCAAAAATTTTCTGTGATAGAAAAATGTATTAACGATTTTAATGATACCTACCCAAACAAATCGATGATCAACTGTCGACCAACATTCTAGTCATTTTTATCGGTGTAGGTATTACCAAAGAATATTTTCTCGGTTTATCAATTTGAAATTCATCAACCCATCATTTGTTCCCAAGAAAATCATTTTCTTATTTCCCTCAATCGTCTCATTCGTATTGTTTGTTTCATATGAATACAAAGCCCTTAATATCCTGGTACAACGCGTAGTTATGAATATAAATTTTAAATTCAAAAGAGCAGCAGAGTAAAATCTTAGATGAAAATATACAGTTTATCACAATTTATGTTGTAGAATTCACCCTGACGGGCCCTTTTCTCTACTGGATGTACGTTTAGAGCAATCATTTAGACATGGCCAGTTTTTTGATATTTGTGAGTTTTTCGCACATTTGTCTAGCGAATATTATTTGTAAAGGAGGAATAATCTGCGAAACAGATACGCTCTCTCCGTAAAGAACAACTGACAAGATGCACTACATTTCTTCGTCAGAGAAAATGGAGATGTAACTTCGTCGTGAAGAAAGATTTAATTAAAAAGTGTAGCAATGAAGCAGTGATGTTTGAAGAATAAAACTATTTTCTTCAAATTTTGTGTAGAGCAGTATAGAGTTAATAATTTTACATGTCATTCATAAATTGTAATTTTTCAATTCATACATTACGTATCATAACAATACATTAAATTGGCTGGACTCTATTATCACAGTGACCATCAGCTGTTGGGAAAGTTCACCTAATTGCTCAGGTTTAAATAATAGTAAACTTCTTTCAGATAGATTCGAACTCTTCAACTTCAAACAATCAATTCAGAGAAATTCAAATACACGAAAAGTTCTCAATATCTGTAATTATATCTGTGACCCACAGATTTTTCTTGTACCTTTAAAATTCACTGAATAACTAAATTATTTCACGTTTCAATTTATTTGTTGATCGTATAAGCACCCATCATAATGAATTCCTTCATTGTTGTCGTTGAATTTCGAACAGTAAATATTATACGTACTCATTAAATGAAAGTGGGTTTTACATTTTACCTTCGCAACAACCTGGAGGTACTTATAGGAAAAGTTATAAAATTAATATGAACAAAAAAACACGATATTTTTATTCTTTCTGTGATTATGAGTTTAGTTGTCAAACATTCGTGGGTTGCAAGCTTTATTACGGTGGTGCTCACATGTCTTCCTTAGATGGATAAAAATTATGTATCTCGAAATCGGGATTTTCAAAGACATCTATGATAAATAACTGTGTAAATTAAAAAATGCACTAATGGTAATTGAAGTTACAATTTCTGAGGAGTTACAATTTTTACTCCAACACATTACAGCTTAGTTTCTGAAACTGCGTAGGGCAAGTAGTTACAAGCCTCACATTTCTCAATTAGAGTTTGTTTTAATTTTTTGGTTCGTTCATTAGTTCTCTCTCAGAAGTGGAGAATGTTTTGATATCTAACTATACTACTAAGTACATGATACTTTTTTCTAACATACATACAAATTTCTTCACGATGTTTGGCGTCAGTTGTGGGCTGTTATGTTAACGCTAAAACATGTTCAATGTTTAAAAAAAAATAAAAGGTGTCAGTTTTACTTCTGGGCCACTCGCCGTTTTGAGGTTCCAGTAGTTGGGCGGTCTTATTGTAAAATAAATCTTAAGGTCTACTTCTTGGGAAAAATAACTCAAATGTGAAAATCATTGAATACACAGTATCCATCATAAATGAGCAGAAAAACCTCATGAATAAGACCCTGTTTTCTTAGAAAAACTAGAAGAAATAGTAAACGTCCGGACCCCTCCACTCTGGTAATAAACTGAACGAAATAGTTCCGATTCATAGGTTACACCAAGGATTACCACAAGGTGTAGAGAACATGTATTTGGTCGGGAAAATAATTCACAGTAGGTAAAAAATCGTATCCTTTCTTATTATGAAGAAAGTAGTAAGCTTTCCAACTACTGGGTCCTGTCCAACTACTGGGTCCTGTCCGACTACTGGGCCCTTTTTCCTATCACTAAATAAGACCGACTGGTATCAATATTATCACCTCCTTCTTTCAATTGGATTTAAACGCAGTCCTTTGGAACAGCCGACTCAGAAGAGACGTTTCCTGAATGTTACAATCTGAAACTTTAACTTTACTAAAATTATTTCGACATTCTAAATTCAATCTCCATTACAGAGCCATGTTTCAAACCTATCTGAATACAACAATTTAATACCGAAAATGATCTCACAGAATGTTGTTGACTATAATTACTATTCTACAAAAATTAATTAAACAAGAATTGTACGTCATTGATAATTGACCAAAACACAAATTGCTATTTTTGACATAATCTGTAGACAAATGTAAACTAATCATGTTTAGTATTACTGTAAAATAAGTGGACATTTATTCTCAGATAATATTTTATGTTTATAATTCCATATACCTACGACGTGTATGTTTGTTATGTTAGATGTGTTTCTTCCTCATGTAAGACCGTTTCGCCTGCACTGTTTCGTACACAACTTGACGTTTGATTGCGAACAGATAATATAGTTGTACAACTCGTCCATACACAATCATGTATGTATACAATTTTGGAACTGCTTTTGTATATAAACGCCAAAATTTCTGGGTGGTGACAAGTTTGCCAACAACTGAAAACGCTTTGTGATCTTTCCCTTTACATTTTCTGTAACTGTACATATTTTTTTACTATTTTTTCCATTTTGCCTATCGCACGTATGCGTCGTATTAATTGTACAAATTAAAAAACATTTTCTGTAAAATATCCACTTTTCTAAATTATTACAGGACAATCTTTCGAAATAATTGGACGTAGATGTAGCCAAGACCCTGTTTTTAAAATATATAACGACAATTGCGAACGTAAATTGGGAAAACAGGTAATTGTGCGAGGTCGGAATAGAAGGCTGTTCTTACGGTTTTATAGCCGTGTTGTTATGTTTTGTTGTTGAAATATTTACGTATTAATAAATTGTTGAATTAAATTTGTTTACATTATTTCAATCTCCCAAACCACACAACGAGTTGAACGACGGATGTGCTGATGGATAAATTAAGTAGTTCACGAACCATATCTTAATTCAATCTCAATTTCAAAGATACATAGCCAATTATAGTTATTTATGTATTTCAAGAAAAAGGTTTAAAATTCCATTGCGAAATTGTACGAAACACAAATTGGACTTCGGTCCAATAAATACTTGACGAATTACAGTAAATAAGTTCAAAAAAGGTCCAATCATGAAGCGTGATCGAATGACCGAATTTTTTAATACTATCGTATTATATTTATGCTAAATTGTTTTGAAATTTGACTACATTGTGCACAAAGAAATGGTTAACAATTATTTCAAGGCAAAAATACTTGCTCTAAATAATAATCTGCTATTCAAACATCACTTTTGGAATTATTTTGCAGTTTTTTCAATTTTTTAGCAAATATTATTGAAATTTAAGTACATTTTTCAGCATAATTTCGTATATAAATGATTGAATGTTCTATTTTCTATTTAATAAACTTTATTTGAGCAATATTCTGCGAAAAATATAATTTTGACGATTTTTAACCGTTTTTAGCCATTTTTAGGGATTTTCCGCTCAAAAGGTTCTGGTCAACGAACTCATCCTATGTTTGGAAAGCCTGATTTTTTGGCGCAAGAACGGAATTGTTATCTCAATCCTAAGGAATGAATCTTTATCGTCGGGAATGACACACACACACATTTCAAATATTTTTATTTTAAAACTTCCCGAGCCATTGCAATAGCTTCGTTTTCTAAGAAAATTCGCTAAAATATACTTCAATCCTGGGGCGGTTCTAAATTTATTCATCCATTCTTTACTATTTTTCGTAGTATTAAAAATTAACCAAGAAGCGATAAAGTTTATAAAAATGATGGTTACCATATAAAAGAACATAGCAGATACTTACCAAAACACGACTTTCATGATATCCCCAAAATCACTAGGTAACAGCAACCAACAAGGTTATACTCAAAAAACTCTTTCACCACACGGAAGTTATTCTTTTCCTGCATCGATATTAGCTGCAGTCAGATCCGTGAAGTACTCTAACAGAGAGAAGTGCTATCGGAATGGTAAAAGGATGAATTGATCCAAATCACTAGATATGATTGAAGTCACGACCAGTCAACGGAACTAATCGAACGGGTTTCGTAAGCCATTGGGTTATGATTATGAATATCGTAATAATTTTTCAGTTTGATCATCAAAATGGAGCGATTTGAAAGATTGCTGCATGACATAATTGTTATGGTTCAAGATTGCCGTCAGGAAAATGGGATAATGCGAGTTGCACAATGTGTGTACATAAGGAATGCGTTTGTAGGGCCTGCGAACGTGGATGCGTGAACACAAGTCTTGGCACCTTTGACGGACCGAGCGCGTCGAGACGGGTCACGCGTGGCGGATGGATGCGTTTTTATACCACACAGCCTTGCGAACTGGTAGATTGCGAAGGGAAGTTGTAGCGCGCAAGCGCATAATTTAAAGCGAAAAGTTCACGATCGTATCTAAAATTACTTCCAGTTTATTCAAAACTATGTTCAAGGAAGTGAATATTGTTGTAACATGCTTGTAACATAACATCTGTATAAGGAAAGATGATTATATGCTCGTACTTGCATGAATATGTGTATTAATAATTGTCCAATGGCTGGAGGTAGGGAAAAAGTATTAGAGCCTAACGGCAACGAAAACATGTCTAGCTTTTTCAAAGTTCAGCTGATCAGACTGATCGTAGGTCATTTCTGCCCACTTGTAAAAAAGGCCACCTTCCAAAATTTATATTGTCAGGTTAGGTACATCTGATAGTAATTGTGATATATATCAGCCCACTTACATAATTGATACTGTCATATGAGGCGCTAATGAAACAAGGATTGTTTACACTTGTAAGAAAATATATTCGGTGTTTGCTTGCACGTATAGGTGATATTCTTGAGACTTGGACACTAGCGCATCCTTACATCGATGCAAGGCGAAGTCGAAGTTATTTCACCTTGTTGTCATGGTGATGAGTAAACTTATGCGAAAATGCGCCATTTGCAGCCCCAGCTGGACAACTGCATAACCTAGTCTTACCTAGTTCCTAGTCAATGTTTTCATTATTTTTTGTAATATGCAAGGTGATACATTGTATGCAAATTACCAAATTATTATCAGGTGATGACCTCAAACGCTGCGAACGCAAAATTTAATCTGTGGGGTAGATATCCATATGAAATGTGTGTTGGGGAGTTGACGTACAAGTGTTAGATGTTCCAAACATCAGCAGCGAAGATGTTGTGGATTACCTATCTAGTTTTCAGAACTGTTCTTTGAATCAATTGAAACTAAAAATCTTTACAGTACTGTGAAAGTGGTCTTGTGAAAGGGTGTGCTATGAGAGCTCTGTAAGGCGGGAATACCTAGTAAGTATCACATGTGGGAAGGTATACCTACATACTTTCCGTATATTATTACTTGTTCGTGTACTTCATTGATAAAAAGTTCCAGTCATGCAGCATGATCGTATGAGCGAATTTTCGTAAATCATCGTATTTTATAATGTTGAATTGTTTCGAAATTTGTGCTTTTTGAGTGCAAGAAAATTGTTAACAATTAATTTTATGGCAAAAAACGTATTCTAAATAATAATCTCCAGTTCAAATAGAGGTTTTAAATTTTTAGTTTTTTTGCAGTTTTCATCGATTTTTTAGCAAATTTTAATGAATTTTAAGTACATTTTACAGCATAATTTTTTACATAAATTTTTGAATGTTCTGTTTCATAGTTAATAGACTTTATTTGAGCAATATTCTACCAGCAAATATGAATTAAACTATTTTTAGCCGTATTTAGCTATTTTTAGTGATTTTTTTAGCACATTTTTTGAAATTTGACGAATTTAATGTGCTCAAAAAGTGTTGTCCAACGAACTCATCCTTTCTTTTGAAATGCTTGATTTTTTGGCGAAAGAACGAAGTTTTTTATCTCAATTCTATCGAAAGTTATCGTCTGGACATATATATATGTATATATATATATATATATATATATATATATATATATATATATATATATATATATATATATATATATGTATATATATATATATATATATTATTTTTTGTCCCTAAAATTTGCATAACTGCAAAACTCGCGCAATAACTGCACTGCCAATGCCGTCTTTATGAAATCTTACCTTCAGAAGAATGCATTTCAAGGTTTTTTCCTTACAGCTGGTTTTTAATTCATGTTGCATATTCCCTGATTCGATATTTGACAAACTTGCTAATCAGCGGTTGTATTCGTCAGCAAAGCAACGACCCACCTACTTTGTTTAGGCACTTTAAACCAACAGCAAATCTGGTAGGACTTACGTACCTACCTAAGTAGTTTCGTTTCTTGGTGTAGCAACAACCTGCCTTGTTTACTTTGACAAACTATCAAATCTCTCCTTTTATTCATTCAATATAACAAGTAAAGCTTCCTCAGTTAAGCTTAGTACTAAGAACTTATTATAAAACGCTGATGAAGCTACCTGAGAAATGGCTATGTACCTACACAGTAGTACAGACACCTGAGGAATTTTCAATCATCTTTTCTTTACTATTTTTTTCAGGTTAATATTTATTCTCAAAGCTTAAACGAATGAAGTTCTTTAGTTTTCTGACACTGATTAACTACAATAGTTAGTAGACTCCTAGTACAAATAAAAACTAGTTCGTAAGATTGGTATCGTTGACAGCAACGTACAATCAATTATTGCGTTGGCAGGCACGGTTATTATAACATTTAGTCAAATTGAAACTTTGTATTGCTACAATATTATACTTTTTGAAAACAAAACTGTTGAAAAATGGCCTTATAGCCCCGAATTATGTTGCCGTGAGACGGCATACTTCTTGTGAGAAATAGGTTGGTTTAGTAGCGATTCATTGACGCAGAGGGCAGTCATGGCCGACTTTGGCTGAAACGCGAACCTACTCCAGGCGTGACGTCACGAGAATATGGGCCATATCAATAAGTAGGGGAGGGTGGGGTAATGACATCCACTTAACTTTCAGAGGCGATATATCTGCTATGTAATGCACGACAAATTTGCTAATGGCGTGATTCATTAGATAATTTCAGGTAGTTCTGAATGATATGTTACTTTTTGCATAGAAAGCTAAGTAAAGTGAAATAATCTCAAATAATTGGGAAGCGAGGTATGGCTGGGATTACCCCATTGGGTGGGGTAATCACAGCCATGGTATGGGGTAATGTCAGCCACGTGGGGTAATACCATCCACCCACGAAAAACGTCACTCTTAATTCAATTTAACAGTTCGATTTATTGAGGAACATTGATTGAAATAAAACATGACTACAATAAAATTTTCATTAAAATATCTCGGTTAAAAAAATAAGGTTTTCATTGAGAATGGTAGCATCAGGATCAGAAAGGGGACTAGAAAACTTAGTTCGAATAATCATGTAGGAAAATTGCTATAAAAATTTGACATTATTACACAATTAAAATCATCATAAAGTGGACCAGATTAGGTACACTGCAACTGGCACTTCAAAAAACACTAAATATAAATTTGATCAAAGTCATGAATAACACAAGTCACACAATGAATGGTAAGGTTGACCCATCGAACATAAAAAGTGAATTTTGTGTCTGCATTCACGACATTCCCACAGAGGTGAATTGTCCTCGTGTTCATGGCAGATCGAACATAGTTGTTCGTTCCCTTCAATATTGTCCATATGGTCATCATCTCACAAATCTGTTTCTGAAATATCATCATCCGAGTTTTCTGATTCTCTGTCAAGATCATATTTCTTCCGTCGTACGGATTTCTTTGGCCTCTTTGGTAGGGATAATATTGTCTCTCCTTCCTCATTGTCGTTTCCTAAAACCCGTTTCCTAACATCTTCTATCCTTTGTTTTTGATGCTTGTTAATTTTGGCGGTGTTTTTCGATGAGAGCTGCTTTTCGGGGTGTGGAGGTAAGAATTTCAGAATGCTGCTTTTTATTTCTGTTCTTGATTGCTGCTGGAGTAGGTAGGCTTAGCATTTCGGTAATTAAGGATTCACATTCATTATTGTTTATGGGTTCTTGGGCTGAAGCAGGAGTGACGCAATCTACGGCTGGTGCCAGGCTTGGTGTGGTTAACAAAAGTTGTGAATGTTGTCAAATTATCAGGATAAGGGTCAAGAAACGAATAAAAGTCCTTATCGCCGAGCTTTCGGTTTATATAAAACCCATCTTCAGGGCTCAAGGATCTTTCACGGTGTCATAATATAGGACACGGTCATGGATTTAGAAGTCAAAATTGTCCTAACAAAAACAAGAAATGGTTGCAGTTGAGGCTGACTAGAGTTGGCACATGAATAGGACTCAAAAAAACGAAAAACTAGAGGCTAAAATTGAAAAATACTTTGAAAAATACTGCTGGCAGGCATAAGCTCTATTTATGCCTGCATCATTCTTTCTTTGAACGTGCTGTATGGTATGTGAACTTCAAGCTAGCTGAACGCCAACTTAACCCTGCATTTTTTGCGCATTCCATTGCTGCTTTCAAATCGTCCAACGTCCAGGAACATCTCTCTGTCGTTCTCAGCCGCTTACGTGGCATCTGTAATGAAATAAATCGAATAATATAGAAATATAGGCAAATATATAACTCATGAAGAAGAAAAGTGTCAGTGGGGTAATGACAGCCACCAACTACTATGGATGTGATTACCCACCACTTATGGCTGTGATTACCCCACTGTTGAAATTTTTTCCAAAAGCCCATCATGAGCTTAGTTCTCAACGAAAATCGCCTCCCGCAAGAAGGTAGTGAAGGTAAATACTTAAATAACATGCTAAAAGTATCAAACATTGCAGAAACAGCTTCAAAGTACACTTACCTTGAGGTAGAAAATCCAAAAAAATAAGATCAAACGACAGCCAAACACAAAATGCCTTGCCACAGCTGTGAAAACAATGTTACCATGGTGACCACGCTTTAATTAGTTCTCAACTCTTCACAATCAATGGAGTTGCTGATGTCATCATTCCCAAACTCGAAGTTTTTTCATAACGCCAGTGGATGGCATTACCCCATGGCTGTGATTACCCCACTCTCCCCTAAGTCACTTTTACCTATGCTTATTATAGGTATATTTGTTGTAGTACATATCACTGGCGACGAATTGAACTCAACATAATTATGCCTCCAAAAAAAATAAAGACTAGACAGGTAGATCATGATGACGAGGAGGCACCTGGGATTGCAAGTACCTCTTATAGTGGAAGAGACGATCTACAAGTAGAATCTTCGTTTGACCCTTCGAAGTTAAGCTGGGGGGGTTTCTTTGAAACAATTTACAAATAAGATGAACTTATGCAACGTCTCTGAGGTCTTTCCAAGATTTGCAGGGAATTTTAACGAGCTACTCTGTTCCTGAACCCATTAATTCAAACAGTAAATCCCTTAGTAAAAATGCAGATTAGTTTGGCGCAAGCTCCCCGATCAGGGTAAGCGTTACGGTCCTAATTCCTGATGATTATCGCTTACAACCAAATCGTTGCTATGGAACTGTATCTTAGGCATTTATCATCGTACAGAAATCGTTCGCCAGTCGTTGGAAAGCTCTCGATATTACTAACCGTATTATGGTAACAACTGCCACCACCACTGCGCAGTGCGTGGGCAACAATCTGAGGTGTGAGAGTGTTTGTCTGAACAGTTGTGACCATGCAGGTGATCCTTCTCAGTTAATTTTGTAAATATGAATGCAACCACTATCAGACTGGAAAGCAACTCGTAAACGAGTTCCACTATCTGATTTACAAGCAGATACCATGTTACATGGATATGTCTTTGATTGGGGATTTCATAACGGTTGTCCTCGAGAGTTGTAAACAAATCCTTTAACTTTAAACAAATCCCTGGGCCGCATCCCGACTAATTCCAACAAAACAACGGTTTACTTATAGAAATGTTGAAAATAACTGTGGAGAGAAGCCACTACAATGAGTTGTTGTTAACAGTCGACTGTTGTCAAGAGGATGAAAATGTTTCCTATGGAGTGGAGTAAATTATGGTATTGCTTTACGTTAAGAATATTGTAACCGGCTTATTAAAATTGTTTATAGTCCAATCAACTTAGTTTAGGAATGTAGCCAGGTACGTAAGGAGGGGGAAATTGGTAGCTTGAGATGTGAACATTTATAAATCAAGCGCTTTCCAACGACTGGCGAACGATTTCTTTGCGATGAAAACTGCGGAAGTTCCATTCCCCTAGCAACGAATGGGTTGTACTTGAAAAAGAAATGACTTGGAGTCTAGTAATCCTACGCATAGTAGTGCTGTCGTTAATTATAAGTGAAGGTTTGCTACAAAGTTTATCAGTATCGCATGTCGTTTTTTCGTGACACAATTTCGTGACGGTTTTTAACCGGTTGGTTATTGTGTCTTAAACTGAAAATTGGTATTAGAACCTCTTGAAACTCATACGGTGGATACAGCTTTCGTACAAGTACGCAACCACGAGAGACATTTTATGTCTTTGCGCCCCCTTTCCCCTTCCTATAAAACCTCGTATTGTATTCTAGAGCCACTCAGCTGATCTGGGATCGGTCAGTTGTGTTCAGAAGTCCCTCAAGGGCCCACATACCAAATCTCAGAATCGTGGGATCATTAAAGAAAAGACTGGATTCTAGATCCACTCAGCTGATCTGGGATCGGTCAGTTGTGTTCAGAAGTCCCTCAAGGGCCCACATACCGAATCTCAGAATCGTGGGATCATTAAAGAAAAAACTGGATTCTAGAGCCACTCAGCTGATCTGGGATCGGTCAGTTGTGTTCAGAAGTCCCTCAAGGGCCCACATACCAAATCTCAGAATCGTGGGATCATTAGGGAAAAAACTGGATTCTAGAGCCACTCAGCTGATCTGGGATCGGTCAGTTGTGTTCAGAAGTCCCTCAAGGGCCCACATACCAAATCTCAGAATCGTGGGATCAATAGGGAATCTCCGCGTAACGCTCTCCGCGTGACGCTCCACCACGTGACGCTCCCCCGCGTGACGCTTTTTCATTTATGTGCCATAGTAAAGACATAAAATGTCAAAACACTGAAATTGTGACACAAATTTTGCGTCACGGAAATCGTGACGCAACTGAGAAAATCACGCATCTCATTT
The DNA here is from genome assembly GCA_030762985.1 of Adelphocoris suturalis. Classification (NCBI taxonomy): domain Eukaryota; kingdom Metazoa; phylum Arthropoda; class Insecta; order Hemiptera; family Miridae; genus Adelphocoris; species Adelphocoris suturalis. The sequence continues at coordinate 21,673,025 of CM061043.1, forward strand.
AAATATAAATTATTTTAGACCTTTATCTACCACCCTTGAAGCTGTATCAGCATGAATAGGTATGCTTTAGCCGGGACCTAACTGCCGAAAAACGTTATATGAGATTGGAACGAAAGTAGCGCGGTACCGATAAACATCCAATGCTAGGGAGTGATGTCCGCTAGCAACCTGGTATAACATACACTCATATTAATAAGAAAAGAAAAGTCAATAATGAAAATATTATGAACTTTGATAAATAATGCCGGACGAATGAGAGCAAATGGGAAGTTAACAAACAAAGTTACGATGCATTGATGTGACGGGGACGGAACACCGTCCTCAAATGCTAGTTTCCTCTTAAAAGACGATAGTGATATCCTCCGTTAGAGGGATGACGTAGTTATTTATGACGGCATAAATCTCACAATCATGTCCATCGTGATACCACGCTGGGTAAGTTTGAATCCGGTAAACTGGACAATGATGGCTGTGTGCAAGTAAGTTACATCAAGTCAATATCAATTTTTGTATGTTGCATGGAGATAAATATTCTAACTCCGAATACACCTGGAATGGTGCGTCCATTATTAGCTAATTTGGTATCACTATATAGCTTTTGACTCTGATATATCATTGATGCTAAATCGGCGAACCACTGCTGCAAATTCGTTTGATGGAGTAGCTTCGTTGATGCCTATAGTTAATTGCTCGATAAACAGTTGCATAAGCACTTTACTATCGTTGTGTCACCAGTAGTCAACTCTTGGTAACAGTATATTGACTCTATGGTGTGACCCGAGATGGTAACGGAATCAAAAAACTCATTATGCAAAGCTCACATGTCAACCGTGACCAGCCAATCACATGGTTTATTATAATATACTACAACCGAGAGGGTTGGTACCAGATGAATTGACTGTCTAATGATAAATACGAGGGGTTGGGCGGCCAGGGTGGATAGGTACCATGCAAAATTTTGCCAGGTGAAGAAATCCTAGAAGTTGGGTTACGCGGCAATACCCATGTAAAAAATTCGGGATGAAAGTTGCGAAAATACCATGTTATTGTCAGCTAGCGACCTGGTTACTAAACCTACTCATAATAATAAGACAAGACAATGCCACATCCTTTAAAAGCGGTTCGTCTAAAGTCATTAAGACCTTCTTATACAACGATTTCTTCTAGTTGGAGACACTTCGTACTGAATCATTTCAAGAGCTTTAGGGCGCAATTCGATTTGTACTAGTCCTTCAGTCGTTTGCTGACCGCGGCTTTTCGATGTTCCTATGTATCGGGCCTTGGTGGATGTCCATTTTACATTTTACCATCTGTATCGTTCTTTTTAATTGATTCAAAAATTGGTGCCTTAACAGCATTTGCATAACGCTTCCTCATCGATGGTTCAACGTCACCGATCGATAATTAACGTTCCTGGATATATAGCTGATCAATATTAAATATCGTGTCAAATTTTGACGTTCTAGGCTAAAGCATATTCATGTTTTTTTTTTAGTACTTTTATTTTATTTATTAGCGAATTTTTGAAGAAAATTAAGCTATTGCTCTCGCCTCAAAATTTGTAGAATGTGAATTTTTAAAAAATTTTTATGCAGAAATCCGTTTCAGGCTATTCTGAATCATATTCTGAAGTTTAACGCATTTTTTTATGTATGTATGTATGTATGTATGTATGTGTCATTCCAGACGATAACTGTCCGTAGAAACTTGCAACAAATTTTAAAATGTTAAGGATACAAACAAAAGTTCAAGTTCGTTGGCCAGCGTGATCGGATTACATCTTCGGGTTGAAATTTTCAAAAATGTAGTCAAAAATTTCAAAATAACCTGTTTTTTGCGGTTTGTTGTGCGAAATAATTTTTTCAGCATACTAACATGTGGTATATTCGGAATCAGCGTAAAATTTCCTATAAGAATATGTATCGTTTTCAAAAATTTCAAAGTTGAAAAATCAGTCAAAAATTGAAATAATGCCGTTCGCCAGTTGTAAAATTCTCTACAAGATCAATAGCGACTGAAATGTCGAAGATTTCTTCAAAAGTTCGCTCATGGGGTCATGCTGCATGACTGGACTTGTTTTTTTCACGTGAAACACATTACTTACTTATTCGAAATTTCGTGCATTTTTAGTTGCTGCACTCTGCATCGAGATTCTCGTTTTAGAGTCCCAGTCTTCGACTCAATTTACTATATTTCCTGATGACTGTGGAATCAACTAAGCTATATCTATGCTATCTGTTACGAATGATACTTTGATACCATCAGAAACGTATGCACTTCCGCTTTTAAAACCTGCCCATAACTCGTCAGCAATGTAGGCGTAATCTTACAAATGGTATCAGAGCTTTGTTCTCATGTGACTGCTCTTGATGCGAGCTCATTTGTTCCTAAGCTGTTTTGACCTTTGCTCTCTTAGCCACTTATCCAGAAAAACGGCGAGAACCTTCTGGCAGCTGGTGTTACATACGTCGGCAGACCAACCGTATATTCTAAACTTGTAGGGTTTTATGGTCTCAGAGACGCCGATATGGACGAAAAATGAGAAGATAAAGTCTGCAGCGAACACATAATCGATAAGTAACCGTAAAACTTGAACAGCTCTACGAACATGATTAATCCAATAAGAAATGCCGTCAGCCCCATTAAAAGCGCTTCTGCTCCTTTTTACAGTTTGAGGAAATTTTTATGAAAACAGATGTGCGAACGGTCAAGTACTCGTAGTTCAAACGAGTGTAAATGCCAATTTGGTTTTATTTTTACTTAAAAAATGTGATACAAAAAATTTTATTCAAAAAATCGCTCAACCTAGTGTGACGAATAAGCAAAATTCTCTCCTTATCGGTGCAGGAAGATGAAATTTGATAGGGAGCCTCTCTGATTTTTCCCTGAATATTTTATTATACTGGCAGCTAATGGAAAAGTGTGAAATTCAACATATAAAAGACCCTATTGTGAACATTCACATTACACTATCTAAGCTCACCTTTGTTTTCATGTTGCATAAAATAAAATGAATGTTGATCTATTTTAATAGCTGTTTCCCTATTTAATTAAAATGAAATCCGATTTTTGCCATGATTTAACTAAATATTGTTATGAGTACTACTAACCAACATAAATTTACGAAAATAGGTCTTCCAGTGCTGCTTCTCCCTTTACGATTATCGCAATGAAAATTGTTTAATACGGAAATTTGATAAAATAAATAAAGCTTTCTTGTGTAGGAACGCCGTAAAAAACCCAATAGATGAAACCATTTTATTTATTTATTTTTTTTGACAAACTTTCAACAATCTATACTTTTTCAGATTTTTTTTTAGCAGGGGCAGTGAAATTTCTACTTTTTGGGTACTGTAAAGTTCATTTTGTTTTATTTTTATTTTATTTTAAGAAAAATGTATCTATAGATTTATTTAATGGATCATTCAAAATGGTTTCCCCAACATGGCGTATGTACCCAGAATAGAAAAAATTAGTGAACAAAAAAGTGCCGCTAATGACCCTTTTGGTTGAGATGCGGCTTAAAACTTAAAAAAAAAACCTAAAAAAAAAAAATAAAAAAAAATTAGTGGCAACAAAATTTTGGAATACTTGTTGGATAATATATCTCTCTTATTGAGATGTAAAATTCCATTATGCTCCATTTTTTCACGACCTAGTCTTCCGATCTCGCTCAACTTTTTATGATAGTTAGGGGATGACGATTTTTTCATCTCATGTCAATTTCAACATGAGTACCAATATTAGCTACTGCGCATGCGCCAATGTGAAATACTTGTAATGACCTTAATTTTCACAGTATTTCATCCGTTAAACTGGTGAAACGCCAAATCAGGAAAGTACCAAAGTACAAATCAGGAAAAGGAAACGGGGTTTGATTGGCCATACCCTGCAGCCAAGAATTCTTCCAACTTGGAATTTCAAATTTGACAATGTTGAATTCAATTTTCATCTCCCTGAAGAAGCCCCAGTTCCTGGGGGGGAACGTTGGAGATCAACAAAAATCAATTTAAAGACAGAAAGGCCTTTTTTGTAAAGTATTGTAAATCCTTGCTGTACCAAGAAAAGTTGAGAATCTTTCATTAGCTAATGCAAATTGCCATTTTCAGAAACATAGGTATGATACCTGAAAACAATAAAGACTTGATTGATTGAGTAGTAAGTAGTAAGAGTAAAACTATTATTTACATACGCGTAAGGTACTATATTTAGGTTACGTAGTAATGTGGTAGCGCCTAAATCTACGCTTACGCTCTTGACAAGGAGCCCCCAATATATGATTTAGGTGCATATCGGTATGGCTCACCAAATGAATGGTATTGGTCTTTAACCACCACAGCTGACATTTTGAAAAGTGTATTATAAAAGGAAAATATTTAAATGGCTAATGATGAGTGGATCATGAAGATATTGTTTGCAGTTTTTGTATATAATTTATATTTAGAGCTGTGTTAGTTGTTTCGAGTGTTTGTAAATTCATTAAGTGATAAACTTTGTTGTTCTTTTTGAACAAGAAGGTGTGACTGTGTTCAGGCAATACTCTTACAGGGTGCTTTGGACAACAAAAAAGGTGGTTTAGATACATGTATAATGTATATCTGCTAACCGTTGGGAAATAAGTAAGTCATACATACCGAAATGCTTCTCACCAACCACCATTCAGTTCTATTAATGTACGCAATCACACAGTTGAGTAGGTTTGAACACATTATGAATCCATAATTAGACTGTATAAACGTAGAAACTATGAACCGTGCGCATATTAGAATTTGAACCTATATCATTGTGTTCCTTAGATATGAGAAAAAAGTAGGAAAGTTGTTCTTTAGCTAGGGAAGGGGCGACGCCGAGTCAGGACCTCAAGGAAGACCCCGGCATCCCTTCTCCATGGACAAGAAAAGTAAGAGGAGACGGAATGCGCATCCCTTCTCCGTGTTATCAAAATTCAAAGTACTCGTCATTACCCCGTTCCGCTCTAACCGTCCGTGGCGAGTATATAACCGAAGGTTGGCTCGCGAACAGCTACTACTTGGTTCTTGTGCGTTCACGTACATGGAAAAATGACGTCTCTTCTCAATATCGTAAGTATTTCCATACACCCAAACACAAGTGTATTTACAAGTGGTTGAGTGTGCAGGAAAAAAAAAGTGTCGTATAAAGCAGTGATATATTTTTTCAACAAAGTGACGGGCAGTGTTTGTGTGTTTTTCAACACCTTCTGAATCGGACGGTCCGGATATGGGATTACGATCGCCAACCGAGAAAGACAACTTCACGGACACTTCTCTACAAACCAAACAAACCAGCTACAAAAAGGTCGTACTGAACTTTTATTTCCTAACGTATGCTGCTTTCTTCATCTGACTTGATGGACTAAATTCATAATCACTAAATTCAAATAGGCCTTACTTTCAACTTTTTTCCCACAAAACTATGATACTTAAAATTTACTGTTCTCTAGAAACCTCTTATAATTATTTAACCCTCCATCCCTAGTGAAAAGGTCTTACAGAATGGTAAATCATGGGTACAATTTAGAGATGCAAATAGAAATCTAGAGTCCACTGATACCTATGCAATTTTGAAATTTCTATAACCTATTCAGATGAGCTTTCATTGACAATTTCAGCCCTCTAGAAGACTTTTTCTAAACATCTGTCATCATTCGCTCTAGTACTTAATATTATTACTCTGGGTTACATATTTACTGTACCAGAAACTCGCACATTGGATTGAAATTAACTTCGTTGATCCTAAATTCATTGAATCTAAACAAACGTACCTATGTGGTATTACAAATTATTCAAACTTCCTACACAAATAGCCCATGATTCGATTTTATTACATTAAATTCGATTCGCTGTGCCTAACTTGTAGGTAAAACGTGTAGTAAATCCCATAAATATGATTCTTGAGAGGCTAATGCCATTCGTAGCAATTAGTGCCCAAAAACCGTTAGAGAAATTCCGCATCTTTAAATAATATTTTGATATTAAATGTCGAAATTCACCTCACCTTATCAAAAAAAAAATTAAGAGTTTTTCATAAAGAAGCAAAGATTATTAAATAATTCAATACCAAATCCATTATTACTTCATTCAATTAGCCAAAAATAGTAATTAAAGATGTCTCTCAATTCGGTATTGTTGAATTTCTTACCTAAAATTGAAAATCGGCATAACTGTAGAAAGTACCATCTTGAAAAATACACTGAACTAAAATACCTAACTAAGTACCGACTTTTTCAATCACTATTGCAGCTAACTCCTCACATCGCCCATCAAGCTTAGACATAAAACAGACGATAATCTTCAAAAGTGCATATATATCTTTCATGAATTGTAGAAGATAGACTGGCATTACAGTAAATTGATTTGGATCCCTATATATGAAATCATTATACAAAGTTCAAAACTCGAAATTATAAAAACTACACGTGCAAAAATATAATTTCAAAACTTCACAAAAAAGTCATTTTTGTCCATGAATATTTATATATTTGTTGTCCTCCAACGTTTTTCCACCGAAACTGGGTCTTCTTCAGAGAGATGAAAATTAAATTTAAAATATCAAATGTAAAATGGTTAAATCTGTATTGTTTTCTTTTGTATGGAAATCAAATTTAAAACTGTTTATCTTCATGTAGGTAACAATGTTTATCCTCTTGTTCAACCTAGTTCGCTGTTGGCGGTAATTGTAAATTTGGAGTCCTCAATCAAAATATGGAAAAATTTTGCTCAAGTTGTTGATTGTTATATGATTGAGGGACTCCAAATTTATAATTACCGTCAACAGCAACTAGGTAGAGCATAAGGCTAAGCATCGTTACCTGAATATAAATAAACCATTTTAAATTTTATTAGCATGAACTGACCATTTTAAATTTGATTTTCATACAAAAAATGGAGATTTAAGTACAAATTTTAAATTTGATATTTTGAATTTAATTTTCATCTTCCTGAAGAAGTCCCAGTTCCTGGGGGGAAACGTCAGAGAACAATAAAAAGAAACAATTTAAGGACGAAAAGGCCTTTTTGTAAAGTTTTGAAATAATGTGAACTATCTAAATAAAGGAACATTGCGAAAAAACGGAATTTCATCACAAACATGAATTTGAAAACAGTTATTTTTGAACACCTAAATAAATTCTAAAATTGGCTATTACTCTATCGAAAGTGGGTAGTCAATAATTTTAGAAATTTTTAACAACTATTCACTTACCAAGAATTGGTTAAATTCATATATTAATTTTTTCATAAATGTATCTATTTTTGATTATCATAATTCCAATACTTTTTCTCGTTTCAAATCACTTGAAATCCTGTACAATCAACACACTTATAAGGGGAAAATCGTTATATTCAGCGTAAACCCTAATGAACTTAATGGCTAATTTTCGGTTCTAATCGATGAAAATCTATTAATCCCCTTAAATTGAGTGCATTTAATGTTAGGATCTATAGTTCCTTCCCGAATCTGCCCTACCAATTGCTATCCAACTTTTTTGGTTCTCATTTGGTATTAGGTATAACTCGAATTCGGAAATTTTCAATTTCTCAACGGTAAATATACCGTAATATAATCAGGCAATTTCTAGGATCCTTCCCACTTTATTTGATATATATTTTTTTAAACTAATAAACTCCAAAAATAAGATCATCCTTATCACAACCTCACAATTCTGGTTTTCTTACTAAGAAATCGGATTTTTACGTGGGCTACGAATCCAAATCCAATTTATACAACAAATTTCGACAACAATTCAAATATTTTGTCCATCGTGAACTACTCCTACCTACTTTAAAAAGTTCTCACGTCTATATCAAACCAATTCATTTTGTTAAATGACTGGTTTATTATCATTTTTCTGATAGATTAAAAAAATAATAATAAATAATTCAAATGATCACGTAATTAGGTGTATGGAATGATTTGACCTCCTCCGATGTCTAAAACCTAACGGATGTGATAAACCTATTATCATCAGCAAAATTTTGGTATATTCAGATCACAGGTTCCCAGCTTCCTGATATGTCTTTTATACTAATAAAATTTGAAAAATATTGCAATTTTTGGAATTTATTACAGTTGAAAATTTATTTAACAAGCGAAAAAGTTATTTCATAGGACAAACACGAAAATATTTCAGAAACCACTGCTTAACTTTGCATAAACATAATAGAGGTAATACAATATTTTACGAAAATTCGCTCATACGATCATGCTGCATCACTGGATATTTTTAAATTGCGTTATGCCCGTAAAATATTTAATAAATGCCTAGTTTTATCTCTACACTCTTCATACCAACTTAACAATTTTCACGTAAACTTTCCGAAATTGAACGAGCATTAGTCTCAGACTTGTCATCATGAGTCTTGGTCATTTCTGAAAGGATACTTTAACATGTCGATAATTAAAATATCATCAAACTCCATGCAGGAAGGCCTTCTTCATTTGGTTTTGTTGGTGCACTAGATAGTATCGGGTGTGATAGATCCAGAGATCACGGTTTTTCTCACACTATTAGATATATTATGACCAACTCACCTTCGAGGGGTTTCTGTATATTCCATGGCTGGTTAAATGCATATGGAGCATATGGAGAAGGTAATTTGGTCTCGCGACGTGCAACCAACTCCCCTTCAAGCAGACCAGACCAAGAAGGTTAACATCTTAGTTATAGGAAAATTATTCAAGAGTTTATGTGAAAATTCATGTCGCTGGTAACTTGGGCTTACCAGCGACGAATACACTATGTAATATTGAAAAGTTCATCTCTTGCTTCGAACTCTCCAGTAGGTTCGACTCGATCTATTGCTTGCATTTTATTTTTTGTATGTAATTACAGTAACATATTGAAAGAGCAATACATTTTAGATTTTCCAATGGTTAGAATGCAATTTTTGTTCCTATATTAAACTAAGCCATCGAGCTACAAAACGTAATTCAAAATCTCCAGATAGGCGTAGTTACGTTCTTGAAAATGGTTTTTACTTACTATTTTGACGAAGAATCCTGACCTGTTGTATAGGATACAATTCATATAGGTATACTCTCTTCATACAAAAAGTTCTATCTGACCTCCATTTTCAAATTTCTCGCGGCACCTTCTGAAAATTGATGATCAGCAAACGACGTATTTAACGATAGGCACCACTGAGTATGCGATACATGTCTTTCATAGTGACATTAATTTATTGATTTTATTTTTCCATCGACCCAAATGGACGGAAATCGGTTACTTCATTGGTCTGAATTTTTAGATTTCTTATTTTCAACAATGAACCTTCTGTAATATCACTTGTTAGGAACGGTAGTGAAATATAGTCCGGGCCTCGAGTGTGTGCCTGAAGGGGTTTCGGAAGAAGTGGAGATATGCTGAAGATATTTTTGGCTTCACGGATCGTGTGGCGTTTAAACTAAGATGATACAAGCTTCTACTCCAGTTGAGCCGTATTTTATTCTAGTCCTACTATACTCAGTCAGTAACTAGTAGATATAGATGTAAAAGAGGACTCCACGCCTCCAATAATTTTTATTTTTAGGTAGTACGCATTTGTTGTTTAAGCAAATAGTTGTATTTTTGTACCTTCCGTATGACATAGGAAGATAAATAACGTTACATTTTAGCGCACAGTTGCATACACTAACATTACTAACATCTAACACATGATAATGAATTAATTTTTTAATAGGTTAAATCTCCAATTAGCTACACCCACGTGACCGACAAATTTGTTCCTCAAGATGATGTCTCCGCTTATTGGAATGAAGGCAGAAATAAAGAGATTCCGGAACTCGCATATTTCTGGTTCAAAAGTGGCCAGACCATGCATGACAAATTTTAGCCATGACCATAGCTGTATTACACTAAACCACCCACTACTTACACTTGTGAAACTACTACTGAAACTTCATAAATCACCTGTTCTGAAAATAAAATAAATGTTTAAAAATCTAAGCGTCTGCGTCCGGTTTTCACTACTTGATTTTTATGGGGCTTGGCCAGGGCCATTGTTCCCCAAACATATTTGCGAATCAATTTTTACCAATTTCCAGCGATTTCGTGGGCTTATATAAAAATTATTGTTCTTCACACCCGTGCAACTCGTGTACGAATGGAAAAGTAGAATGAATTCATGCTCCATTTTTTCTTTTTTTTTTCGCGTGTTTTAGATGACTATCATGTACCCAATCATATATATTTTTGGAGGTTGCATCAAACTCCTACAATTAGGGGTTTATTTTATTGTACGCCACAAAGTCAAATAACTAAGCAAAAATTAATGTAAATAATCTCAAGTAGAGGTGCTCAAATTCTTTGTTACGTTGTATGACTCGTAAATGAATTGGAAATTACGAGAAAACGCGGGAAATTATTGAAACTAGAAATTTAAATTATATAACCGTGAGATAAAAATTAGTTAGATAACGTATGCGCATGTGTTGAAAATTTTCATAGCAAAAAAATTAATTCTCGATCTTTAAATATGTACCGTCGGACTGTGTCTTCTTAGATTTAGGATCACCATTGTTAATTTCAAAAAGCCATCAAGTTTTGTAGACAGTCCCTGAAATTGCAGCTTTTGAAAAATATAGATTTCCCGCTGTTTTCAGAAGTATTGCAAATTTGAGAACCAGTTGAAATCAATAGTTGATGAAATCACTAACAACCTAGATGGTTAATAGGTAGGCAAATCTTCAACGTTCGTATAACTACCTGATGTAATGTAGGTTATGATGAATGGAATTCACTGTATGCAGCTTAGCTGTTTTGTTTTTGTACTTATCAGGGTCTGACCTTGATGGCAGTGACGGTTTTGCTGGTATTGTTTCATCCAGCCGATGCGGACGATGATGTCAAGAGGTAAGACTTCTTAAGTTGAACACTTTAGTTGAGATACTGCACAGTCCAGTGGGATCTTAATTTTAGGTATGTGATCTACTTCATGTATATATAAAATTACGAATCTTTTGTATGTTTGCAAGGAGAGAAGGTATTTTGTCTACTGAAATCGAACTTTCCACTTGTGTTTTGAGGTGTTTTTAATAAACATGGTAGGTTTGTTCGCTGAGGCGGTTTGCAGTGACTTGCAAACCGTTTCAAACTAGTTGGAGATTGGTCTAATGCGCATGCGCGACTTCTGCCAGCTTTTGAAGTGATTGCAAACCGGTTGAGGATTGGAGTCAATACATTTTATGATTGAATGTTTGAACAAAACACGTGAAACAGTGGCGAAAACAGAGGCTAAAATTAGAATGATTTCACAGGCTGCCGTGAGTTCGGAATGGAGAAGCAAACAGTCAGAAAGTGCTCAGCTGAAAAAAACTCTGATCAATTTGATGATCCACAACCGGTTGGAAATCAGTTTGGAAACCTCTGCCCTTTGTGACCAAGGGTGGGGGCTTTCTAATGTTCAGAGAACTCTCCCAATCTGTAACTACTAACTACTGCAGAAGCACCTAAAGTGTTAATTGCTTATTCATCACTAATATCTTCTTTATGAAAGGAGCTCATCAACTAAAGACCTATTCAACACACTATATTGCTTTTCAGTATATCCTGGTGAATTTGATGATGTTTTAAAAAATGAAGACCCTTGAAGGTATCCAAAAATTTCGCCCTCATGGATTGGTAGGAGCCACTTAATATACATTTTCGCTAAATCCTCATAACCTTTTGGATATATTTAAAATTATATGTCAAATGATTTGAGAAATGTCCATTTCCAAACTTGAAATCCATGCAGCACGTTTAACTTTCAGCTCTTCATCAGATTTTGCGCAGAGCTATTGAATAGATGGAAATAGGGGTTTCAGCGAGTATCACGTTTGCGGTCAGTCATCATAATCGCCTCAGTTCTCATGTATTCTTGTATAATTATAAGACCTACTCTTGAAGATTCTCGCCAACCCACCATTTTGGTCAGCAGATGCCCAAGATTGATTTCAACAAAATGACCATTCCATTCCTCAACCACCACAGCTTTTTTAGTCTTTCATGGTTGGCCGGTAATCCAATATTGCTTGTTGGCATTTACAAATGTACTTGACGTGAATGAACACGACCAGACAACATACATGTGTAATATTTCTTGAAAACAAAATAATTATGAATAAATAAAACTCGTGAATTTATTAGAAACGAATAAAACACGGCATTATTGAAGAAGAACAAAAGACAGATTGAATAGCGGAAGGCCATTATCTTTCAATAGCTAATTTATTCTACTTCGATAATACATCATTTATTAACGATAAGAACAGAGGACGATATTAGGATGTTGTGCCTATATTTGACATAATTTTTAAATAAAATACTATATTCCTCTTCCTCTTTGGGATTTTTGTTATTACAGAAAGAGAGTCATAATCAAGATACCTCACCGAGTGAAACACATTTACCACCACCACACGAAGAAAGTCCACGTTCACAAAAAGAAGCCGAAACCGGCGCCAAAGAAAAAGAAACCACACAAGCATGTTCATGTCGTCGTGGAGGAGGAAGAGCTCGTCACACCCATCAAGGGCTGGAAGAATTTACATAGCTCTTACAAAGGCAAGCAGTACTGCACGATTTTCATCAATTTTTTTCCTGATTGTGATCAATTTAAAATTATGATTTACTCCTTTCAAATGACATTATAATAGCTTCATAGGTATAGAATGGAAAACAATTTCAAAATCAAAATTGGTGCTGTATGGCGCTTCTTGGGCTAACGCGGGTTTAGTTCAGAAAGTCGCCACCACGTGCACTCTGGGTTGAACAGGTTTTTTTTTTTTCTTTAAAGCTTTCATTGCACCGACTAATTAACAATATAAATCTGACTTATATTACTACAATACACTATTCAGGACCTAAGATGCATAACATTGTCCCTTGTCTCTCGAACATATCACGTTCACTTCCTACACAAGCTCATGCGGTTTCAAACGCTTAAGGCGTCGAGTTAGATCTTGCACATCCTGGAGCTTTACAGCCTCCTCATTCATATGATCTTATGATCTTTTAGTCTGGCAAGATGAGCCGTTGCTCACTTTTTGATCACCTCATCCACACTGCCAACTTGAAGTTCCCGGTGGAGTGCCTCATTTCGGACGTACCATGGCGCATCAGTGAAACATCGTAGTACAGAGTTCTGGAAACGTTGAATGATCTGTCAATTGGTTGGAGTTGTGCAGCCCAACAACTGCGCTTCATACATCCAAACTGGCTTGAGTACTTGATTGTAAAGATGCACCTTGTTACCAATGGTCATGGTGGATCGTCGGCCAATTAGCCAATACATCCTTCTAAGTTTCAATGAGTTGAACAGGTGGGAATTCTGCTTAATCAGCTGATCAGGATGGACCCCATAATTTCTTTCGTTCCTTGTTTCCCCAAAAAGATACCCTATCGAATTTCCGCTTGCTAGGGTGACTAGGTGAGAATGTAGCTCACTCTGCTGATCAGGATAATGTCCGTCATGTCTGTTTGCATCTCGTTGTACCAGAGGGACATACGTCAAATTTCAACTTTCTGGGGTGAACGAGAAAAAGTATATTTCACTCACCTAATCAGGATGTTAAAACCATAATTTAATCATCCTCTTATTGTCCTAGAGAGGATTCCAATCATATTCCTTCTTCCTGGGGTGAACAGGAGGTAATTTAGCTCACTCTGTTGATAAGGATAATACCCATTATTTGATTGTCCTCTCATTGTCTTAGAGAGGCTTCTTTTCAACTATCAACTATCAAGGGTAAATAGGAGAGAATTTAGCTCACCCTTCTGATCAGGATGATACCCGTCATTTCATTCGTATTTTTCCCTAGAAAGGCTCCCTTTCATTTCAGCTTTTTCGGGCAACCAGGAGGGAGTTTACCTCACTCAGTTGATTAGGTAGGAGCCAGTCGTTCCATTCGTTTCCTCTTGTCTTACAGAGGCTTTCTTTCGAGTAATATAAACTTTCAAGGATAAACATAAATTTCGTGCACTTAATTTAGTTCACCTAACTAACCATTAACCAAGGATAGAGGCCCCCCCCCCCCCCCCACTTTTTTTTGCCGTCTCCTGTCCCATTGGTGGATAGGAATACTTTTACTTCAAATTCTGTCCCTCGTCTCCTGTCACTTTAAATACTTTTCCACCACTTTTGGGGTCAAAATTTCTTTCCAACCTCGTCCAATGTTTAGGTCATGTTCACCGCATGATTCATGCTATGATTTTCATAAAACTGAGTAGATACCAAGGTGATAAATGATGCATTATCTAATAATTCACCTTTCATCAACAGGTAAGTCGGGTTGGGATGACTGGAAAGCGTCTCCCTCGGGTTTCAAACACTCCGTAAAACACCCGGACGACTTCGGCTACAGCGGAGAGTCGACGCACCTGGAGGAAGATTTTGCTTTCGAGGACGATCACGACTACAGGGAATCCAGAACTCACGGAAGACCGCACTCCTACAGGAGCATAGGTAAGCTTTTAATTATCTGGAAAAAAATTATTTATTTAATTTCATTTACGGGCGAAATTGCCCAATTTACAGTTTTATGATAATGACATTTATTTTAATCTAGAGTTCACTAAACAATGCTACGTTATATTCCATAACATTAATATCACAACAAACAATAATAAGCTTTATATGGCAAAAAATAAAGATCACCAATTCTCAACAATAATAAATAGCACAACAAAACAATTTAATTCTGGGGTAACATAAATGATTTAAGACATTTTTGACAATGGCAATAATTTACAATGTCTCCTGAACGCCAGCTCAGTTAAACAAAGAAGGTCGACAACCGATGATAAACCCATCAATCGGTTGAACTCCCTCTGGCATTTAATCAAGGGCCCACCATAAAAATAGCTGGTCATCACTGTTGGGAGAAAAAAAGTTTGATGTGGCGAGTTGGATAGGGCGGCACATAAAAGTTCAAGTGCGAGAGCAGAGAAGGACAGTCAATGCCTCTGTTGACCAATCTATGTAGGAAAATTTCATACGTCTGCTAGCTCACGTTGCCTCCAAGAGTCTGGAGACCCATTACTCTCAGCATTTCCAAGGGCATTTATTGCCCATTTTGAAAAAGAGAGAGATCTTAGGAACCGGCGTTGTACTCGTTCTATCATCTCCATTGAATTTAGGTAGTATGGAGACCATACTACAGATGCGTTTTCAAGTAATGGGCGGACCAACGAAGTATACAGCATCGATAAGGCAGCAGGATCTGAGAAATCCCTAGTACTTCTTTTTATAAAACCTCTGTTAGTTTAGAAATCCCTTCACTTCTTTATCAGCGAGGTCAACAAATTATGACTCCTTCATGTTTTATTCCCATTTTTTTCTAATTGATCCCAGGCGCCTCAACCGTTCTATCTCATTTATAAGAGTTATATTCTCATATATATATATATATATATATATATATATATATATATATATATATATATATATATATATATATATTTCTAGGGCAGTTTTTACATTCATCAGATTCCTCTGATTTCATCAAATATCCTCTGAGAGCAATTTAAGGAGTTCCTAATGGGGGCGAGAAATTACTCATTGTTCCGCATACGGTCAACCTCTTTCTTCCAAGTCTCCAAAGACGAGCAACTTACCTTCCCGGTTGATACATGTTCTGATCTTTCAGGTCTACAATCATTGACGATTCCTACTAATTTTTCTATTGAAACACAACAACAATCATGTTACTGACCATTGGCAGTTTCTACTGAACCGTCTTTTACGTATACAGAATTATTTTGAATTGCCCATGCATCTGTTTTCTGATGACCCCAACTGTTTCCTAATGAGTCGTCTAATGAGGGTTCACCATCAGACAAACTGATCGTTATGTTTATCTTTACGCAGGTATCTAGTATTAGCTGTGTAATTTTCCAGCTAATATTCTCTGGAATAGAACAAACGTCCCACAATTAATATTAAGTTGATGAAGAATTTTTTCTATTTCCACGAAAAATACGAACAGACAAACATCACAAACACGACAATAACAACACCACGATAAAAACGGAGGTGGTGGCGTTAACGGTTCTGTTACGATTTTAAATTGATTTCGACGGTTATGTCATCATCAGTAAGAAGATATAAAGCGTTCTTCATTAAATTCCGTTTTCTGTATTTAAATTGGTTTCCACAACTTTGAAGCGAATGACTTAGTTCGTTTCGTACGCATATTTATACTTTTGTGTTTTCAAGAGTTAAAGTGTGACGATTCGATCTCAAACAGAAAAGTTTGTCTATCGCGAAGTTGAACGTAGCTTCTCGAGCCATCTAGGTGCAGTAATTGGGGACTCTGAATAACCGTGGAAGGGAACTCCCGAAAGCTGAACATTGTGCTCTATCAAGGTCTTAACGGAGTGGTAACGCTCCTTCGATGCCTCGATGCCCACGATGTCGCATTTGACAATATGGGCCTACCTCACTATCCAAATCCGTGGTACAGTTATAATCCGTCGGCTCAGAGATGTCGCCGATTCCCAAGTGACTGGTGATTTGTGGGGATAGTGTCGAAAGCGGCGGATAGCTGTTTTGGATAAAGTTTGGAATTTGACCCTCCAGGACTCGCGCTCTGTTCCACATGACACGATGACTTCTGTGGGGGGTATGTGGAAGTCTGTGGATCAATCAGTTCGCTTCGAACGCCGTTCTCCGCTTTCTTCGTATGTGTCCAACTAATCTGAATTTTTACTAAGTGATCGACTACTTGATGTTATGAATTTTTGAGATGCGAGCTTGCGAGCATAGACCACCAAATGATACACTCCGACACGATGTCTTTTGCGAGCCATTTCCACTCACTCGGTCCAATCTAACAGCCTGCCGTCTGAGCACCGCCAACAGTTTTTTCGTATTTTACACCCTACCTCTTACTTCTAAACCCATCAGCCACGTGTAAACTACTTCTTACTTGATAATATTAAGATAACCCATATAAAATAGAAAAATGTATAAAAATTGTGAATAAATTGGATAAAAAAGAGCTATCTGTTGCATCCTCATTTTTCGGAAAATACTTCATGTATTTCACTAAATATCCAGTATTTGTTTATATTATTTTACCGCTAATTCCAGCTTGATCTACAGCTATATTAATGTTTTCCATTCGCTATCGCAAATTATAAATTCAAAATTCGATCATTTATGGGTGGGATCTAAATGCCACTATCGGTATCCTGAACAACTAATGTGTTCATACTCACACGATGGATCGGGGAAACAGCCGTAATGTCTGTAGCTTTGTTCCAACAAGGCTTCGAGAGCGACCCCTGGGGCTCCTCCAGAGTTGCCGTGGGGTTAGCTCCAAGGTCGCCCACTTTCGTGTTTGGTGTGCCCACTTCGGAGAAAGATGTGATAACAAACGTAGTAGAGAAAGTGAAAACAGTTCAGAGAAGGTTACACAGATATGTAGTTTACCCCAGAGTAGCAGGTTATTCAAAAATACGCACGCGTAGGGCTGCTTGAGGTACCCCCGGAACAGCTCTGGGGGCGCTCTAATCTGTTGGAACACGTAGCTCTCAACCCCATAACCTTGTTGAAACGCAATTTCAAGCTCTGAGCTTCTCTAGGCTGCCCTTTTGTCCTTGTTGGAACAAAGCTTATGTTTCATGTGGAAGGGGTGTATTTGGGAAAGTAGATGGACAGTAAAAGCTCAAAGTTCACACGCATCTTGGTGGAACATAAACGAAACGGCGGATCTCTGACCCCCCTCGCAAGTCCTGAAGGGTTAAACCATTAGAATATTACGAGGTTATGAATCAATAGTAGGAACAGATACTGCAATAATGCGGCGGTTGAGGATTAGTAGAAATTACGAGATGTTCGCGAGCAATCAAGTTGAGACACGAGACTTTAGACTCTGACTTGCTCTTTAGTTCGACTACCCACTGCGTGGCATTCCCAGCGCTCCAGTCGCCATGAGATTTTACACAGATCAGTTTTCTGCTTAGATTAGCGGTCTGGATGCTCGCTACGCTCACATCTCAAAAATACAGTACATCAAGGAGTCAATCCCATTGTAAGAATTTAGATTAGTTGGTCAGATCTAGAGTCTCGTGTCTCAAATTGATTGTTCGCGAATGTCTCGTGTAGAAATTGAACAATTTATTGGTAGTTTAGGTAAACTGTGTTTGTAGTAATGACTGTATAGTTCATAGATGAAACACATATGTGGCAATACCTACCACAATGATAATAGAGGCAAGACAATTATGTATCATGATTGGCTGCATATATTTGAGATAAAGGTTTGGCCTGTGATTTAGGTACTAGATGGCTTTGCTGTTGGCTAGAAAATTATAATATAAAATTAATATTTACATATACAATTGAATATATTTATAATTTAAATAAGTACGCATGCCATAGTACATTTACGATCATTTGAACTAGGATCAGGCAATAGCAGTGGTGGAGGAGGGAAACGATATAAGAAGAAAGGCGGAAGAGGAGGATATCGAAACCAAGAAGATCCGTCTTTCGACGCTTCTTACGAGGTTTATCATCATCACGATCAGGACCAGGATTTCGAAGGTGAACGACCGCGCAGAAAGCCGAAAAGTAAAATGTCAACAGGCGGCAGGTCTGGTGGCCCGAGACCCAATGGAGGTAATTTACACATTCTTATTTATGATACTAGAGTAATTCTTCGTTTTTAGTGCAAGTTGAAACCTGTTACAGCCGTTTTTACATGCGTTGACTAGCTCTATACTAATTTTATAAGGTGTGTGCGGAAAGTAAGTTTCATGTATTTATGGAAGAAAAACTAGAACAAGAGATACAGAAAAATTATTTTTTAATTTAAAAAACCGTGTCATTTTTTCCAAATCATTTTTATTCAAATGAATCATATTTTGTATCGGTCTACCCCTGTCAGAATTATGGTCCTCCGTTGTCATGAGATAGAGGAACGACTTATGACAACAATCAAAGGCGTTTCTGCTTTCTTATAACCCTTCAAATATTCAAAATGTCACATTGAGAATTTTGAGGGGTGATTTAAAGCGAATATAGACCAACGACAGCGAATTGCAATAATTATTGCCTGGATACAATAATTACATAAATTAAAATACAAATTTCGTGGGAAAATGAGTAATTATATCTCTTTCTCAATGAATAAATATATTCTCCTATCACTTGTGATTTTTCTCCTTCTCTTCATTTTTCTCTGAAATTAGTTAAAAAATACTTTTGTGAACTCTAGTTCTGTCTTTAGGTCCTAAATGATGCAATGGTGGGCCCTACGAGGTTCCCTCAAAGAAATGCATTGGATAGCGGCTGCGCATGCGCATACATTCAACACCCACTTCGTGATACATGCACAATCCATCTGTCTCTCCCTTACATTACTTAGATGAACCTGTAGGTATCAACGCAACCTAAACCAACAACCAAATCACCAACCAACCAACCAAACCAACTAACCAACTAAACCAACCCAACAACCAAAAACCAACAAAACAACCTAATCAACAACCAAAACCAAACCAAACCAAAACCAACCAAACAACCAAATCAACCAACCAACCAAACAAACCAACCAAACCAAACCAAAACCAACCATAACCAAACCAACCACCAACCTAATCAACCAACCAAAACCAAACCAAACCATAACAACCAACCATACCAGCAACCTAAACAGCAACCTAACAACCTAATCATATTTCCGATCAATCTGAAAATTCAAGTAAACTCATGTGCCACTCAAAATCTGGTCTATTTTAACATTCTTCAATCATGAATTTCTGATGAGTTTTTCGTACGACCGATCATTGGTAAGTAAATAAATTTAACTCCCTCAGTTTCTGCCACATAAAAACCTTTCACCACTCGTTGAAAACTAAAAATTTATCACTAAACCTTCTACAGCCCAATCGTCGTCTCCCTACTCTATATCATCTCCTTCACATTGAGCTTTAATAAATATTTTGAAATATCTACCCTATTTCAATTCATGATGCTTTTTGAAATGTGCCCTCCCTTTATTTTGGGTAAAAGTTACCAATTACAGAACCAACCTAATTACTGAGTGCGCATTGAGATTAAATCAGGTTCCATGTTTCATAATTTTAGCATTTTTATTTTATTTAATTTTTATATTTATAGACAAACACAATATAAGATGCAAAATATAATTATAAAAAATTATAGGTAATGTACAAAACGAAATGAAATCCATGAAATTTTAGGTGTGTAAAAGTATAAAAGAGGGGGGAGAGAATAATAAACGTCCAGGTATATCAAGAAACACTTGAACATGGAGAATCGTGGACAATTTGAAGATCAGAACACTTATTCATATGATTCACTTAATGAGGCAATCTGTAGAGTAATACAAGTAATCTGTAGATGAGAAACGAATCAAAACTAGATTTTCCGATCAGCATTGAGTCTTCAAAGTAAGCAGCAACTGGAGAGCTCCCACACCGGTTTCTATTGAATATCTAATAAACAACAAAACTTGCTATTGTTATTTCAAGGCGGACCTAATTCAGGAAGACCGACGTACCGGAAGACAACGAGCCGACCTCGTTTTGAAGACAAGTTCCGCGAGCCAGACGAGTACGACGAGCTGTACGACCGCGGGCCGATCTACCCAGAACGCAAAGAGCACCCCAGCTGGACCGAACGCTCAAAATACCTCACTGACCAGGAAAACCAGGCAGCAGGTGAGCTCATTTTTTGTGATTTTATATCTATAAAAATTTTAAGTTGGTTTGTGTACGCTTCAAAAGCTCTAAAAGTTCTGCATCGATTGAGCTCAAATTCTGACGTTTACAGACCGCTTCAATAAATGTATCGAGTCTGTTACATACCCTCTAACTCGAGAAATCAGCTTTATTAATGATATGTAACGCCTCACATCCAGCCAAAAAATATATCACTCTACAGTAAACATTTTGTTTCTAGGTAGTACTTGACACTTTTCATCGTTTGTTTGGTCATAAAAGTGCACGATACTAAAAGGTTTTAAGTTGTTCACCAATGAATGATTTTGTTCGTATTCAGCTGAACATAAGAACGGGATAGCTCTGGGTGTGGCATAGTATAATAATTCCAACTCGAAAATCACTCTAATCGGCAAAGTGAGCTCTGTACGAGTATTTAAATGTGTTCCAATCTAAGTTGAGATGCTGAAATTTGGAACATGGTTTCTCTGGGTGTGGAAGTGTATAATATTATAACTTGGAAAGCCAGTCTAAACAGCAGCGTGTGTTTGTAGCACATTTTGTTCTTATTAAGCTTTAGATGCTGAACTTTTTACAGAACCTCTCTGGGTGTGGTAGAGTATAACTACAACTAGATCAACCACTCTAACCGGCAGAGTGTGCCGGTCGGCTAATTTTATGTCAATTCTACTTGACATGTTGAAATTAGTAACAGGGCCTCTCTCGGTTTGATAGTGTATAATTACGGCTTGGGGAATCTCTGTAATTAGCTGAGTGAGATCATGAGCTAATTTGTTCGTATTGAACTCAAGATACCAAAATTAGGAACGGAGCCTCGCTAGGTGTGGTAGATATAACTGCAGACACTATTTCTCTGGCAGTATTGGCACAATTGATTTAAAATGTATGAGCTGTTACAATGTGATCCCCTTTCGGGTATTGGGCTAGCGAGGTGACACAGCTAGTCATTCGATATATTTCCCAACTTTAGAGTGGTATGTCCCAACCCTTCTTCTTAATTCTCCGACTCCAAACAGCTAAGTTTTCCTTTTTGGAAGACACTCTAAGCACTTCCTCTGATGAGCATCAAAACCACCGCCTCAAATCTTTCAGCCACCGGTTCTTATGCCCAATATTTTCATGAATGATGAGGAAAACCCATTCATAACGTACCCATTGTTTCGCGTTTTGCACTCTTTGAGTAGGAGCTCTCCCGTTTTCTTCATTCTACCTAAGACTTCCAGATTGATAGCTTTATGTACATGTGCCAGTAAATGTACATTTCAAATCCTTTAATATTTCTCTGTGATTGGGTCGTGGATCCAATTTTCATGGGGCCATTCCGATTCCTTCCACCAGGTAATCCGATGTTAGAGTTACAGCCCGATTCCGTCCCGATTGTTGCCACGCCCAGCAGGCGATAATGCTAGGCGGAGTGCACCAACTCCATTCCTGCCTTTTCATACGACTTTATGTCGATAAAAGCTTCTTCTAACAGAGTAGATGATTTTTTGTTTATTACGTAGTGGATTACATACATTTCAGAAGGGCCATCTTCCCACCTTATACTTGGGAAAAATATTCAGCCAGCTTAGGAAATGCCTGTGATTATGCCTCATAAATATATGTAGATAAATGCCTGTGAAAGCTTCCACCGCAAGATAATAAATCACATCCCAATAATTTTACTTTTGTGGAGGTATTAAAACATATGCAAGCAAACACCGATGTTTCTATAAATTCAATTACCACTCCAAGTAAGCGCAAGTCCCGTTATAACAGAAAGAGCATTTTTATTGAACGACAATAGTCAGTATAGTAAGTAACTTACGTTATTAAGCAAGTATTGCCCTCTCGTGTCCAAACTTATGAACTACTTTTAAGGCATAGAATTTGGTTTCAGGGTGATATGCAACGAGTTTAAAAAAACTTTCAATTTTCAATTCTTCTGATATGTTATATACTTTATACAGAGGGACTTCTTTTCGTCAAACGTTTTGTGTATAAAACTCGTTTTTTTTTACAGTTGGCAGCGATCAAACCATTTGGAATATACCAAAAGTACCTCAAGTTAACGAGTTCATTGACGACGTGAACGACACACCCGACCCTGGAGTCACTTATGGGTATGTTCTATTCGCTAAGGATATGTTGAAAATTGTTATTTCCCCTATGAATTGCTTAGAAAAACGTATCTTCAACTCGATCCTTTTGAATATTTCGCATTTTGAACTGTTGTGCTGATAGGATTACACGACTCATCTATGATATTGTTGAATTCGGGTTCAGAGCAGCCAGTGAAGCAGGTTTTAATCCTCTGATATCAATTACGTTCATCTGGTTTTGATACCTTCGTGAACATTTCTTTTGATCATGGCAATCAAGACCGCTTATGCACTTGTTTCTTTGTTTTTAAGTTTACCATGAAATCCGTTATGATCACATAAATTTATCACGTATAATTCACAAATATTATGATATTTACAGGAATAGTGGGGGTTTCTATCCTTCGGCGTACAACCCAATCACAACCATCACGTCATCAGTCGTTGAGAACTCGCCGGTGGCCGTTCAACCTCCCAACCAGCAGCGACCCCCACCGAACCCTGGGTTCCGTGATTTTCCAGCAAGCAACGGATTTAATGACGGATTCCGGCACGGATATAACAATGGATATAATAGACCAAATAACGACGGTTTCGTGCCAGCTCTGGGCAATCCTGCGTTTCAGCAACATCCAGGGCCTCGACCCGCAATTTTGACTGTAGATCCTCCACAGCAGCACGAACTTCGGCCTGTTGTGCCGTCAGAAGACTCTCCTCAACAACAATCCGTCAACAACAACAAGAAGAAAAAGAAGAAGCCGAAAAAGAACAAGGGCTACCTCAGCCAGGTATCGCAGACCCAAGAAGGACTCACTGTCAGCTACCAGTCGCAGGTCGGACACAGCTCAGACGGCCATCCATCCAGCAGTTTCCAGTCCGTCAGCTACGGAGGTTTTAATCAAAAGAAGTGAAACCCTACGTGATTGTTTCATTAAGTTGTACAGTGTGATGTATCCTCGATGAGTCGAGCAGTAAGGATGTTCGATCTATGCGAGACACTCGAGTTGAGAAAATAACAGTTAATTATGCATCGGACAAATACAGTCAAGCCTCAGTGGTATTTACAAGGTCCAAAACATCAATAACAGGTGCCGTATATTTTCAAGAAGCTATAGACTCTTAGTGCAAGTTATGGTTCTTCAAGAAGTAGTAGCAACAGCAGAGTGCACAATTTTTGACCGATACGACACCAAGATTTTCAAGTTTATTACTAGACAAACATTTACCTCATAAACACACAATTTAATGCATTTTTCGTTTATTAGATCGCGTTATGGGTGTTGAAGATAATGGACGAGTTACTGGCAGTTGGTAGAAATATCAATTCAAAATTGCCAGACAGACTTTCTGGTTGGACTAATTCCTTCAATATGGATTGATGTTTGCTACATAAACCTTTAGGTTAATGGTGTTAATAACACTTCGTTATATTAAAGTACCTACTTAATCCTAAATTCCAGTAAACATGCAGAAACATACTCGCCAGAGTTTTCGCAACACAAAACTTCTTACTTAAAGAAAAGATCTTGAGATACAGAGTATTATTTAGACCACGAGTTTGGTCACTCTCTGTTTGTGGTTTCCATTGTATTTATAGATTTTAATTATTACCACGAATTGCTCTTCTAGGTTTGAGAAATTTGACAAAAATAAGGCAATGAGTTCAACTATTCTGACGAGTTGTGGGGAGTGTGTCATCCTTTGAGAATTTGAGGTAAAGTTTAATTTATTGCGGATCCGAGTTGAATGAGATGTTATTCTTCAAGTTTATCAGTCATGCTGACTAACGCACCTGACATACAAACCTAAATCTGAAGCAGGTGTTTAGAAGAGCTAAACAATCAAGCGTCCATTAATTTTAATGGTAGCAATATAGGCGTAACAAATTAATGATTTTGATTTAGTCATACCTACGAAGAAATTGATTGTGGGGAAAGAAACACATGCTGTTAAATTGAAATGCTTCGCTGTCGAACTGTGAATTTGAGTTTGGGAACAGAATTTGACAATGTCGTGAAAATTCTCATCGTATAAGAGTTCAACTTATTGAGGTTATCCGGCTATGTACTCTATACAGTACTCCGTACAGTATTCTACACAAATACTGTCAGTCAGAATAAAACTCTGTTACATTATTCTTCAATAGAGAGGTTGGTCCATATATTCCACGTAGACCAGTCTCAATCATAGATTAATCATTTTGAAAGTGACCAGACTAGTAATTTATTGAATTGATATAGAATTCCCCGTAGAGAAATAGTTTGCATGGAGATAGTTCTAAGGAAATTTTCTAACTTATGTTCCAAAAGTATACTGGTGAATTCGAGGCGAAATGATCGCATGCTGCTCAGAATGGATCACTAAATGGATATTAGATCGAAGTGTGAATATTAAACGTTGAAAATAACAATGTTCGTGTTTGATTGAAGGTAGGTAACTTCCTTTCATGACTTTGGTGTGATGAAAAATGTCCCTCCACCGGCAGTTTTATAGTTTCATTTGGCATTCGACCATACATATCAGTTCTTCAAAATTAGCACAACGGAACAGCTATGAAATCACCGCACAGCACAAAAATACCTGAAATGTACAGTAGACACTCATAGACATAATATTTAGGTTCCTATTTATTCTGATATGGATTTCATGAAACGAACTAATTACTCATGTACGAGTAGTAGTTGTAGTTCAGATATTCTATTTAACAATAGTACTACATACTAGCAACAGTAGTAGTAACACTAGTACAATCCCATACAATTCCATACAAAACATTATTTGAATTATACAACGACAAACAATAAAATCAGCTTAATACGAGTACATACCTACAGACAGAAAACCGAACAATACAATACCGAACTGGTTAAAGTGCATTAACCATCTTGTAAACTTACGATACATTCTGATTTACGCAGATAATTTTGGAAACAACAATTTTGAGATGGAGATATTGTGGACTTATTTGGCACATCACATTGAATTAACAGCAAAATTTTCTTGAAAATTAGATTGCATACATTTACTCATGTTTACTAATATTCACCTCAATTCGTATGCAAATCCTATTAAATACAATCAAACGAATGGATTGGAAATTCTTCAACTGTAAACAAATATTTCCCCTAGAATCACAATTTTGGTGCTCTACGTATTTCAAGTCAGTTGACTACATATTAAAACTAAGGTAGGGATAATAAGCAAAGGTTTTGATGTGAAATGTGATTAATGGTGGAAACCCGGCAGTATTATTCATACAGATATAGACATGTACTGAACGTAACTTACACGCTACCATGAGGAACGCATTAGTTTATACGGAATCGAAATAGACTTTTTTGCATATGACTAAATAAAAAAGTATTACATATAAACTGAGACTGTACCATACGTGAATAATACGGATATCAAATACATTGAGGAAATAACCTTGATGTTACGATTGAGGTTTAAATGTTTTCAAAAATTGTGTACATTCAGGTGAAACATGTATCCTTTTTCGTTGAAGTTGGTTGAAAATCAGGATAACACAATAAGTGACTTGATATCTGTATGCTATACATACCTATACATATATTACAACACAAAGACACGAAATACTTTTGTATCTAATAATAATAAATAATATCTATGTGAACATTACTTCAACTGTAACATACGTAAACATACTTAAACATACGTCTTTTGAACACACCAAAAGTCCAAAATAATGAAGTAAGTATACTGATTCGAATACCTGACACCGGGCACACAACATGCCCCTCTGAGCGGAATTCGGACTTAACGTCAACTGGCTACAGTTAGCTTTATTTTGCTCTCCTATTTTTCTCTTTTGCCTTTTTTATCGATCAAGCAGATAAGTTTATCTGCGTGTTGTCCGTCATACTTTCGTGCTATTCGTATACCTATTCGTGCGAAAATACTAAGAGGAACGTAGGTACTTAGTTATGATTCAGCTCGGCAGGAGCGCGCACAGCGGAACATTTTGTGTACCCAGTGTCAGGTGATTTGAACTACGTAGGTACCTATGAGTTCTTAAGCAATTATAATAAATTGCAATACGAACTCTGATGAAACTGACTGAATCATACGACTATATCGACAAAAATGACATGAATGGCTAAATTTCTTTGAAAGTACGCGCTCGCTTGAAATTTCAATTCAAGAAAAAACAGATTTTATTTATTTTGTAAGATTATATTGAATGTTAAATTATTCAAGAAAAATTATAGGAAAACGTATTGGTTGTTGCAATTTAATCCACTTATATCCATTATGTATATTTTTATATACATTTTTATATAGGTACCTTTTTTATACCTAGTTTGCAGATAATTGTTCAATAATATTTTACTAACTAATCCTACGAGTACTACTGACACAATACTATGCTAGTTGTAATCATTTTGTTATGGAAACACTATGTAAGATTTTTCTCTCGTACTAAATGTGCCATTGAAAAATTTGACTTTGTTAACACGCAAATACACACAATCTAAATCTAACGCCCAATGTATGAACCACTTATGACAAAATTAGGCACGCTCAAAAATTTATTAAAAGTACTAATGTTTTGTACAAAACAACTTGTGTTTCTGCCTGCCACTAACGCTTTTCATTTCTTCTCCGCTAAACTATTCTTAATTATTTATGACTTTCACTTCCCCTTGTTATAACAACCTTAGAAACGCACATTTCACGGTCTGTTGTTCACGTGGAATGAGTATATGGAACGCACCATTAATCACATTCGTGCATATTAATATACCCACATAATGTTGTCCGCGCAGCGAAAGTTGATGAAGAGTTTTCCCCTGATGTAATCAGAGTTTAGAGACAATAGCTTCCTCCTTTTAATTTATTCGGCGATATACTATTTGTTGTTTGTATGTCTTAAGTTATGAAATTGTTGATAGTTTTATAATTATTATTGTTATATACTTTTTGTTCTTGTTATGTTCCTGTATTGATGCAATGAACACATGTTATTTATGCTTGGATATAATTAATTAACAACCCCTATTTACCTCCTTTGACTGTGTAGCAAAGTCGATTCAGTTATTTCATTTTCAACAATTAATATAATAAAATTGAAGGATATTTATTAATTCGATTGAACAAAATCTTGAAGCTGAAATTTATATACTTTTACGATATTGCTGACTCCCAAAAAGTATATATATATATATATATATATATATATATATATATATATATATATATATATATATATATATATATATATATATATATATGTACAGCGTATTTTAACGTACGAAAACAGGATTTCAAAATTTTAGTTTTAAGTTGAGTTCATATCTCCAGATCGATGAACTAGAAAAACACCTGTTGCGAGGCGTCTTAATACTTGAATTTAATATTCACTGGTTTTCCAGTTTTTTCTCTATTTAATTTATTTAATCTGTTTAAAAAAACCATATTTTAGTGCCCCCAGAACCTCTCAAAATTTGATCAAACCGGAGTGCATATACTGGAGTTACTGGTACATACCTATTTGATGAGTGAATAATTAACAGTCCACCAAAGTGTTAGTTTTTCGAAAAATCAAAATCAAATAATCTTGACGTCTAATACTCATGAAATCGAGCAAGAATAATAAACAAAACTTTTTCTGTGTGAAACTCGGTTGATACGGATTTGGGATAATCACAGTTATCGTGTCGGTGATCCGATAGTTCCATAACAGACCCAGCTGATTCGAGAAATGAAGTTTAACTCAGTTAGCCCAAAAGATCTCCTTTCTACACAGCTTGCCTGCTGAGTTGAAATGAAAGCTTCCGTTTTATATCAACTTCTAAGAGAGCTCCTAAATCATGAAGAAAGTTTCAGCTGGGATAGTTCAAAATTTCGGGCAATAGAGTGATCATGTGTAGTATAGATTGATATCAATAGGTATATTAGTCGCATCTTCGCTAAACGGTTACGCGCTAAAAGTGAAAGATCTACACACTAAATTTGGGAGACATGTTTCTGTCAACTCTAATCTACCTAACTAGTAGTCGCCTTTGTGTTACTATTTGATGACAAAGCGACTACATTTGAACTACCGTTACAGATAACATCAATTTGAGATATTCATCAAAATTGACGTGATTAGTGAAGTGAAACAGCGAGCTGAAAGACGCATAGGAGAGATTTACCTCTCAGATACGTGCTAAACCGGATCACTCACAGAATCTAGGGATATCTGCAAGTATTCCCAATCGACTCAGCGTAAATTTACATTTGTGATGAATAAATTTTCATGAAACCCTCAATTTCATTGAAAATGCAATGTTTTCAACATTAGACCATAATTTTATCTTCATTAGTGGAGTAAACGTACAATTGACTATTTTTTAAAACCTGAGGTCTTAATAAACGTTTCCCAGTTTTCAAGGAGAGGGAATTCATTAGTGTACATTAAAACTAGAAAACTTTGATTTTTTTTTTTTAAACATGGAACATGTTTTTGCCATCATAACACGGCAATACATGAGACAAAATTAACGTTACGTGACATTTACTGCGCTACTCTCACATTTTCTGATGATTATCGCTTACAACCAAATCGTTGCTACGGAACTGTATCTTAGGCATTTATCATCGTACAAAAATCGTTCGCCAGACGTTGGAAAGCTCTCGATTTACCTAACCGTAGTATGCTAACCAATGGGCAGTGCGTTGCCAGCAATCAGAGGTATGAGTGTGGTTATCTGAATAATAAATTGTTTACATACAGGTGAACCTTCTCGGGTTATATTAGACTCTCTGAGACATTAAGAGACGATGTTTTTGACATTTTTATGTCTTTACTTTGGCAGATAAACCAAAAAAGCGTTAACAAAAAGTGTTTAAAAAAGCGTTACGGTTGGGTTTCTGATGATTTCCGCTTACAACCGAGTCGTTGCAAGGAAAATAGTACTTCGTCGTTTTTCATCCCACAAAATTCGTTGACCATTCGTTCGAAAGCTCTCGATTTATCCAACCATACTATATTAACTAATGCGAAGTTCGTGGCCAACAAGCTGAGTTATGAGCAAGGTTATATGAATAATTGTTTACACACAGGTGATCATTCTCAATAATTGATATTGTGAACATGATTGCAACCGCTTGTTAATTTCTGATGATTTCATTGAGCTGGTGTTTCGATGATTTGATTCATAGCAGGTGATCCGAGTATTGCGAGAACGGTTTGATTTGTGTAGAGGTGGTTAAATCATTTTAATAGGTAATTTCTATACTTTACACTCTAGGAAGCTGTAATTTCGTATGTAGCCTCTTTAGGACATTTACTTGACGATGCCCAGGGTTCGATTCAGATGAGTGGCTCTTAGAGCTTGCTTGCATACGAGTCTGCAACTAAAGACACAAAATGTCCTAGTGTGTTGCAGACTCGTATGCAAGCGTTTCTGATGATTATCGAATACAACTTTTATTTAATAATGATTAACAGGACGGCGAAAATATTGATTTTCATATACAACCAATGCGTTACTAGGGAAGTGTAACACCCTTAGTTTTTATAGGAGGAAAATCGTTTTTGGAGTGCCCTCTTTTTATCACAATGCCTCACGATCCCTAAGCCTCTGTAGTGTCAAGGAAAGCTGATTTATTTCGCTACCTATGTTATAAACTAATATTGCTAAGTAACCATAATACACTAATAATGTGTAAAATTAATCATTATTAAATGATTTGACTGTAGAACCGTAGGTCTACCGTCCGTTTTTTTTTTTTTTTTTTTTTCTTTTAATTTAAGTATTTGCCAATCTCTAGATTTTAGACAACAATGTAATGGCTTCAAAGCCCAATAAAGCTCCAAGTCGGAACATTTTGAAAGGGAATTAAGTGATATTTTTAACAGTAGTAATTGATTTTATTTTGAGGTTTTGGTTTATTTTAATGATTAACCATTGTAATTGTTTAAACTGGGGAGCTGAAATCAGTTTCTTATACTAATTTACGGAACCACAATTACAGAAAACAAAAAGCTTGAAAGAGTTTCTTTGGTTGAAAAAGAGCAAATAAAAATAGTCCCGACTTGAAATGAAATGAAATGAAAATGAAATTTATTCCTCCAATATTAAAATAATACATTTTTGGCAATTAGTATAGAAGAAAAAGAAGGGTAAAACGCTATTTGAATGATCAGATAAGTTGATAAGTTTTTTCACACAATAGACCAGAATTTCCCCACACCGTAGAACATTGTTCCGTGCTATGCGGGGAATAAACTCCCGATTTTTTCATGGATATGCGTTGCGAACTTGAAACTTCATACGGACTAATAACAATCCTTCCTATAGATTGCGCACAACAAAAAAGAACCGCAAAAAACCACATTCAACTTATAACAGTTAACAACTTGGATCATTGACTCCAAACATTACTCCATATTTATATTTTTAAATATGTTTTCACAAATTGAATTTCCCTGAGAAATAAGCCAACTAAAAACATTTTTTTTATATGCTGATCTTTTATAATTAGTAGGGTTGGTTATAGTAGAGGGTGCCTTTCGCAGTAATAGCGGCATACTATAGAAAATGTGACTGAATATTTTGCGTTGTAGGGCGAAAAGAATATGCACAATAATTGGACATAAGTCCGTAATTGGACAAATCCGGATGCTTGTGCATAAACATGAAAGCAGACTTGACATATAATTGGCCAACAGAGAAAACCTTAGTCATGAGAACGAATCAGTTGTCGGAAACCTTTTAGGTTTTTTAACTAAAATTTTTAAGATCGCCTTTTGAGCTGTCACCAAAGGACGCAGCAGTGATGGGAAAGGCTCCACCCCACACAACTAAGCCAAAGTTCAATGTACTCTGTGTCAACCATTTGTATACAATTAAAAGAGAATCATAGCTGAGACAATTCTTGACACTGTAGTAGCTATACGTAAGCCATGCTACTTTTTTAGCGAGAGAGAACGTGCTCCTCCCACCTAGGATTTTCATCCACCATGACGCCCAAGTACCTTGCTCTTTTTAATTTCGGGTGTGGACACTACTTTGAACCCCCATTATACTTCTAGCAGACATTGCTTTGCAGACATTTCATTGTCATTATTGTGGACACCCAGCATTGGCATATGATATCAGTTATCTCTCAAAATCGTTGTTTCACTGTTGAGGGCATTGGAAGCTATAATATGTCTATAAAAAATAAATTGGTTACATTTTTCATTCATAGAAAAAAACATGATTTTAAAAACCCTTAAGATTAATTTCTAGCTTTCTTCAGAAATTTTTAAAGAGTGTGCGGGAGAGTAATGCTCACAGATCAGTTAAAATCCGGTACCTATAAGTAAAATCCACCAAGAATAATTCATTTTCTCACACGTACCAGTAGTACGTATGATAGGGTACGGTTTAATCATCCCATGGCAAGCATTTCTTTCTGCAGTTTCCACTCGTTTTTTATGGAATTTTCTGGGAATGTGCTAGTTAGTCGAGGGTGGCTGCCAATTTCATCATCAAAACTTAAAACTCAGATTTCTAATTTAAATTATGTAAAATAATAATAAAAACAAGGCTCTAATCGACCAAATAGAGCCTGTGCGCAAAAGAACGGATTTTTTTCGATCGAGTTGAAGGCTAGTAAAGCTATACGGCGGAGGCGGACTTCAGTTGGCACATCCGGTTTCTACGCGACTTGAAACGTAAAATAACCAAGTATGAGAGGTGTTCAAAAAACTTACCCGCTACATCAACATAATTAGTAGGTACTGATGTATGGTTAATTTGAAGAAAAACTTCTTTTTTTTTACTTCACCAGTATTTGAGTAATTTTGAGGTGACCAGTAGTGTTACATTTACAGGAAGGTTAGGCTGGTGTTGTGTGCCTTCAGATCCCCAAACGGGTGACGTTAAATGTGCCATTCTAAAGTACGAGATCTCTAACGTCCCCTCAAGGTCACGCACTCTTGGGTACGCTATGGTGACGTTAAGGGCACGTTAGTGGTCACCAAAAACTCTCATATCAGCTGGTAAGATTCTATCTCAGTCCCATAATTAACGATCTTGATATTAATTGATTGATTCCTGATATCATACCTGATCCTGATTACTACCCAGACTGATCCATCTAACCTACACCTTGCGGTGTCTCTGCATTAGTATTGAAGAGTTAATATAAAACATAACTGCTTTCCAGTCTAATCAAAAAGGCTTAGAATTCTTATCGGAGCATATACATATTTAGTTCATTGAATAACTCATACAACCATTGCCTTTGAATCTGTGTACCTATTATTTTCTCCTCGCTCTTTCGTATTAGAGTATATTATTATAGAAAATCTTGGTGCACTATAGCACGACAAGTGTTTCCCCCTTGTCAAGATAAATGATCCATTCTAACGTACGACGTTGCTAACGTCCCCTCAAGGTCACGTACTCTTGGGTACGTTAGGGTAACGTTAAGGGCACGTTAGTGGTCACCACAAACTCTCAATTATTGAACGTGTAGGGAAAGTTCTAATGAAGTTCTGAAATACTCCGACCGGCTATTGAGACAACAAACTGGGAGAAGGCTCAATAGAAAGAGGCCTGTGGATCTCCTTAGGACACCGACGGAACACTAACCTTTCCACAATGGTTAATTATAATTTATTGAACCTTCATTATACATAAGAATGTGGTATATTATAACGAAATATATTTTCATAACAAAATAATAAAAATTATTATTAGTAATTGTTTGTTACTAAAAGCTATCGTTATAAATGAAAAAAAAAAAAAAAAAAAAAAAAAAAAAACCCCCGGAGAGGTTAATAGGGAAAAACAAGCCATGTACGTGCCCACTATTTCATAATATAAGGATGAATTTTCCCTTAACAACATCGACGTCTTTGGACTCATGATTGGGGCAAGAGGGAGCCATCATTTGTTGAGAGGATCTTACAGGAAATACCATACTGAGAAATATTGTGATTTTTTACCTTTAAGGGATTAGCATTTAGGTATTATGCGGCATCATTGATGTCAGTCTTGAAAAGAAGAGATATGCGATACTTTGTCCCAAGTCAGCCCTGAACTAGGGAAAATGTTCAGTTACGATATATGTGTGTGTGTGTGTGTGTGTGTGTGTGTGTGTGTGTGTGTGTGTGTGTGTGTGTGTGTGTGTGTGTGTGTGTGTGTGTGTGTGTGTGTGTGTGTGTGTGTGTGTGTGTGTGTGTGTGTGTTTGTTTAAATATTTCTCGTCACTTGTATTGGTTCTAATAAAAGAAATTGAATGAATATAAAATGTTCCAACCATAGTGTGGATAATGAGGATGCTAAGCCGAAATATTGAAAGAGTAACGCCTTCACCACTCGTTGATGATGTGTTGGCTCGACTTGTCTGCTATGCGGATCAACATAACGAGACAATTGAAGGCTCTACAACAAGTAAAGGGATTGTTCCAGAAGCGTATCACCTTTCATTTTCGTTGAGTAATGTATGAAATACAGTATTTTACACACAATTTTATTGAAGCTTGTTTAATTTGAAAAATGCTTAGCGCCGAGCGGATTTTCAACTTATAGGGCTCACCACTTTCCAAATCGTACATATTGCCACACGCAAAATGAGGCATACGCCAAGTACCTACATACCACACATACCCAATTGCTGCAGAGCCCGGGGTGAAATACTGGACGGTATTTCGAAGTTACTGGGTAACTCCATCTGTTACATTCAAATTATACATTCGAGTTATGCAGCAATTTATTCATTCATTCATGAAGTAATATATTCTTAGATTATTTTAAACCTTGATATAAATCAGTCATGAAGATGTATGCGTTGTCACTGATAATTTATCTGAACCAGGAAAGTTTTTCGATTTTGAAATATATTTAAAAATGTAATTTTATTGCTGCCCTCAAGTTGTATGCTTATTCAAAATCGAAGCTTTGTCCGTTTACCACGGATCGGGATTTCAAGATTTCTAACATGTCTTAACAGAAGAATGTTGAGTAAGGAGCACTCTAGGAGGAACCCAATACAAAATTTTAAAATTCCTTTTTTCCATGCAAAAAACAGATATTTTGTCCGTTTGCTACGCACTCGGGAATCTAAATTCGAAAATTTATCAACGGCGTTACATTCCTTGAGTGATACCCTAGGAGCTATCTGAGTCGGATCTTCGAAATTCCGAATTTCAATTTCCATGAAAATCTCAAATTTTGCCAAGTTTTTATAAGATGACGTGAAAATCCATATTACTGTCCAAGTTGTTGATTCTGATAACGAATTTATCAACTAGAAGAAATGATGGCAAAACCAAGATGGCGGCAATTCTCAACATTGCCCGATGAATACGCTATTAGGGAGGCAATATTTCAACATATAATTATGGATTATTGATCAGCGGAATGTCATAAAGGAGAGAACTGTGATGGTTTTCCGAAATTTTCAATATGCCGGCTAAAATGTACGTACAAAAATGAGTACTTCCATCAGAAGACGAAAAGTCGGTAATTTCGACTTTGCCCAGAGAATACGATGGTCAGGGAGGATATTTTACCCAACATTTCGTAGAAAAGGGGGTATTGCAGCCGTCGGCACGGCGGCACTTGGGGGTGGGGATACATTTTCTTGGCGTTTCAGAGGGTGTGGAACACGATTACAATAGTCATTCATTTTGTCTGATATAGAAATCTGATTGTGTCTAACTTTTGATGATTGTTTTGGTATTAAACTCTTGAAAAAAATGAGGCCCAACGACAACAAGAGATTGCTTCACCAATCGGAAAAAGCACATAGCAACGTGTTAGGTACCTACGATCCTCCAGGACTGAATATTAGACGTTGAGGCGATATCCAAAGTTACAATAATTCCTTGCCAACTTTGCAAACAGCCCAAATTAATCATTTTTTCTCGTAGTTTTGAAAAAGGCAAGCCGAAATAT
This sequence comes from Adelphocoris suturalis, assembly GCA_030762985.1. Taxonomy (NCBI): domain Eukaryota; kingdom Metazoa; phylum Arthropoda; class Insecta; order Hemiptera; family Miridae; genus Adelphocoris; species Adelphocoris suturalis. The sequence goes on from CM061043.1 coordinate 21,708,724, forward strand.
TAAAAATAGTTTTGTATTGTTATTATCTGTTTTCTTTTCTTACCAAGTGATAATATTGAAGCTCTTGTAGAGTCATTCTTCGAATGATATATATATATATCAGATACCTACCATGTTACATGGATATGTCTTTGATTGGGGATTTCATAACGGTTGTCCTCGAGAGTTGTAAAAAAAAAAAAAAAATCCTTTAACTTTGGACTCTATACCGGCTAGAAATAGAAAATGTTGAATATAACTGTGGAGAGAAGCCATTACAATGAGTAATGAGTTGCTGTTAACAGTTAACTGCTGTCAAGGGGATGAAAATGTTTTCTATGGAGTGGAGTAAATGATGCTATTGCTTTACGTTAAGAATATTGTAACCGGATTATTGAAAACGGGTCATGTCTAGACTCTCCTCCATATGTTATTAACTCATCAAATGATGTCAACAACAAGCAGTTGACAGTAAATATTAAATTGCACATCCCACATCTCGTATGTAAAGTTAACTCGGAAGTTCATGCTGCTTAACTGAAACTTTTAATTATTTCTGTTCTAGAACCAAAAATTTCAACCATGTATCATGTTTTCTCAGAAATTAACAAGCGGTTGCAATCATGTTCACAATATCAATTATTGAGAATGATCACCTGTGTGTAAACAATTATTTATATAACTGTGGTGAAAACCACCCCCTCTTTTCAACAGCCCTTTTCAGGGCTACCAAAAAGAGGTAGACACAACACAAAAATATTTACAAGACGTCGAGTTATAACTCCGTCAAACAAAATATTTCACCAGAGAGAAAATACGAATTTCTCTCTCAAAAGTGAAATATTAACTAATAACACACAAGGCGACCTCCCTAGACACTTACTGGGCGAGAGAGATGCGACAAGTATCTCGAACCAAGTCGCCTTGAACGAGAAAACTCAAACAGAAAATCAAACGTCCTCTAAAACTAGCAAGGACAATTCAAACAAGCCTACTCGCCAATCAGAAACACTGATTACACGAGAGACAATAGGCGAACCAACCAAGAGGCGGCAAGCAACCACCTCTGGTCCAGCAGCCTCCCCGGGGACCCCGTCTGAACAACTGACGCAGAGAAAGCACCCGAGATCCCCGGCTAAACTCAAGGTCGTCGGCTCCGCGACGGACGCTCGTAAGCACCCCGGAGGACCAGCTCAGCTATCATACTCGCAGATACTGAGAAAACAATGTGCGAGCCAATGAGATTACACAGTCGAATTAATGAAATTAAGCGGACCAACCAGGAGACAGCCCAGATGAGCTGAGAAATTTGAGAAACTAATTTGCATACTAACCATAAAGTGGCCACCCCCGCGGAGGCGGCCACCCCCCTATAAATACCCCGCTCGGAGCCTCCGAAATTTCATTCCACTCTCCGCTCTCGACGACGACACCTCGAAGTACGAAGAATTCTACACGCTCTACGCTGACGAACCTTCTGCATTCCGAGTTCATCTCAAGAACGGCTTCCTACTGCTTTCTACAAGGCCTACCTTCTCTCCACACAGATCTCGCATTGGCATCTACGAGTCCAGTGATTATTCATCCTGCTCATTGCCCAACGTAGTTCATCTGTCAGGACGCCACCCGGTACATCTATCGATATTCTCTTTAGATCGTACGCCCGAGGGACGTTCCGAGCCGTGTCGCCCGGGTTTCGTAGCAATAAGCTCGTAACCGACCGCTGTGGGCACGCCGGTAAATTACTCTGCTCATCCGCTCTAATTTACCGTCCAAGGAAGTCTTTTTCAAGACTACGAGGTAGGACCCTGACATACGAGCATTGGAAACGTTTCCCTCCTTTAGCAATAAGTGAAACGGCTAACAAATTTTCACACGTACACGTTGATATTACCGGACCCTTACCTTTAGCTAAAGGAGGGAAACGTTACATTTTAATGATGGTTGATAGAGCAACGGGTTGGCTAGAGGCAGTCCCTCTTAACAACATCGAAACAACCACGATCACAAACGCCTTTATCAATATTTGGGTAGCTTCAAAGGGCGTACCTAAATATATCACAAGTGATCAGGGCACTCAATTCGAATCAGATCTATTCAATTCCATTATGGAACGTCTCGGAGTAAAACATACTCACACGTTACCATACAAACCATCAACAAACGGAATGGTAGAACGCAGAAATAGATCTTTGAAAGAGGCTCTCAAAGCACAAAACGAAAATTGGCTCGACGCACTTCCAAAAGTTCTACTCGCCATGCGTACGGCAGTAGACCCAGCAACGGAAACTACACCGTTCCAAAAAGTTTACGGAATTGACGTACCACTCCCAGGAGACATTTTCGTAACGTCTACAAACCTTTCGGAGCCTCTCTTCTTCCGGCCTACGCATATTAAACATAATAATACGAAATATGCCGTAAACATGCCCAAAAATTTGGATACATGTACACATGTCTATATCAGAGTGCCCACACAGCTCACCTCTCTGCAATGTCCTTACACGGGACCATTCAAAGTGGTTAAAAGAGATAAGTTTTCGGTTACAGTGCAAATTGGCGAACATACGAAAAAAGTTCCCAAACAGCAAATAAAACCAGCTTACACTCTAAAAACAGACGAAGCTGTGTCACTAAACAAAAATCAGGCAGAAAAAAAGGGGGAGACTCCGCGAAAATCTGCCAGGAGGCACGTCCCCTCTACCAAATTCGACGAGAGGTGGGTGACGGCGCTCGAAACACCCCAGCCGGCGTCGTCGTTAATAACACGACGTCTTGGGGGGGCCCCTGTGGTGAAAACCACCCCCTTTTGTCAACAGCCCTTTTCAGGGCTACCAAAAAGAGGTAGACACAACACAAAAATATTTACAAGACGTCGAGTTATAACTCCGTCAAACAAAATATTTCACCAGAGAGAAAATACGAATTTCTCTCTCAAAAGTGAAATATTAACTAATAACACACAAGGCGACCTCCCTAGACACTTACTGGGCGAGAGAGATGCGACAAGTATCTCGAACCAAGTCGCCTTGAACGAGAAAACTCAAACAGAAAATCAAACGTCCTCTAAAACTAGCAAGGACAATTCAAACAAGCCTACTCGCCAATCAGAAACACTGATTACACGAGAGACAATAGGCGAACCAACCAAGAGGCGGCAAGCAACCACCTCTGGTCCAGCAGCCTCCCCGGGGACCCCGTCTGAACAACTGACGCAGAGAAAGCACCCGAGATCCCCGGCTAAACTCAAGGTCGTCGGCTCCGCGACGGACGCTCGTAAGCACCCCGGAGGACCAGCTCAGCTATCATACTCGCAGATACTGAGAAAACAATGTGCGAGCCAATGAGATTACACAGTCGAATTAATGAAATTAAGCGGACCAACCAGGAGACAGCCCAGATGAGCTGAGAAATTTGAGAAACTAATTTGCATACTAACCATAAAGTGGCCACCCCCGCGGAGGCGGCCACCCCCCTATAAATACCCCGCTCGGAGCCTCCGAAATTTCATTCCACTCTCCGCTCTCGACGACGACACCTCGAAGTACGAAGAATTCTACACGCTCTACGCTGACGAACCTTCTGCATTCCGAGTTCATCTCAAGAACGGCTTCCTACTGCTTTCTACAAGGCATACCTTCTCTCCACACAGATCTCGCATTGGCATCTACGAGTCCAGTGATTATTCATCCTGCTCATTGCCCAACGTAGTTCATCTGTCAGGACGCCACCCGGTACATCTATCGATATTCTCTTTAGATCGTACGCCCGAGGGACGTTCCGAGCCGTGTCACCCGGGTTTCGTAGCAATAAGCTCGTAACCGACCGCTGTGGGCACGCCGGTAAATTACTCTGCTCATCCGCTCTAATTTACCGTCCAAGGAAGTCTTTTTCAAGACTACGAGGTAGGACCCTGACATACGAGCATTGGAAAGACGCTCTGTCAAGCGAGTCCACCTCACAAACCCTCTATTTTTATACATAGAGGCATCGAAACGAGCTAAAAACTCGGTTATTTCGATGGAACGTCGGCCGTCTTATTTCCTCATGCAAGGGGAGGCAGACGACGGCGAAGCCGGGCCGCGTAGCCCCCGTAGCGCTCCCTACAGGCTACCCGGCGAATCCGCTGAACCCAGCGACGGCGCAAGGCGCGATCCTCACGCCCGGATCGCCTTCTCACCCGACGTATTCGTTAAAGAAACGTTCGATCAAGCCTCGCCTATACAAAAGATCGAGGATACCTTTCAGACTCGCTCTGAAACCGATCATTACGATTCGACCAAGCTGTCCGAGTACCCACGATATTCGACGCAGGCCTACCCGGCCGATCCGAGTGTCAAATACACTCCAAATGTGCAAAAAGCGAAGGATACTTTTCAGTACCTCAACCAAGCTCAACATATTCCCCCTACAGATATAAATCTTAGGCCGGAATATTACAAAACGGCTCAGTACCAAACTGATCGAACCCAGCACCCACTATGCGAGCACAGTGCTCCACGCGGCTGCGACACGAACTACCTCCCAGTTCAGTCCGCCAAGCAAGTTGACCTTGGCGGATCCGCTCACATTCCTTACGGGAATAACCCGGGGACTAACCCGCATAATCAGAATATAAATGTCCCACTTGGCCTACCTACGCCAAGTAAAACATATATAAATCCACTACAAAATATATACTGGTGTTCCTTCCGTGGTTATACGGTGGTAAACCCCGTTGTTTTTCCACTTTCCTTGAAGTTTGCTCATTTTATCATTGTATTTGTCAATGATAGAGCGAATGTTTTCGTCCTCCGTGATTTGCACGTCCTCTGGTTGAGGGTTATTGTCACGATGAGGGATAGTAGCTGCTATTTGTTCGTCAGTGAATTTTTTGTTCATGACTGCAGCTATTTTTTGATCGGCATAGCTCTTTATTTTATCTTTATAAATGTACTTGTGTTTGACCCGTATTCCGATATCCCAAGACTCGAGGAATGGAATACCTAGGATCGCTAGATCAACTTTCGTGATCATAAAATCGGTGGTCATGTCTCCGAGGCCGATGTTAATTGTCGTGTCAGCTCGCCCTAGTGTGTCTATAGGGGCTCCGTTAGCTGCTGTGAGCTTAACGTTGGACTTACGAATTTTTAAGCCCAATTTTTTTGTGACATTGTGGGGCAGAATGTTCACTTCTGCTCCCGTGTCGATGAGAAATTCAGTGCCATTTAGTTTGCACTTGAAAAAAAGCCTTTTATACTCAGTAGACTGCCGGTGTATAGGCTCAGATACACTGGCAGTTATTCGTTTTCCGAACTCTCTACGTCGGAGGTTGGAACGGTACTTTCTTGTACCGACCTCTGAGTATTTTTGTTTGAAACCCAGGTTTTAGGCTGGCTTATAGTCGCTGCCTTTCTGCTAGTTTTGGAAGCAGTGTTTGTCTTCCAAGTGCAGTGTTCTGGGTCTGCACATTTGCGAGTTTCGTTACCGAAACGTGCGTGGTTTCGACAGACATAGGCCGTCGGTTTGTGAGGCCTACTCTCTACTGGTTGGGGTTTGAACTCAGCTTGTTTTGAGAGGGCCTTTTTGAAACCAGTATTTATGGGTTTCGGAGTAGATTCTACTCCTCGTATGTTCAGAGAGGTATTCTCTGTTTTGTACGCGTGTAGCGTATCAGCTAGGTCGAGCCGGGCGGTCGTGGTAGGCTGAGCTGCGACCATACCTCGTGCTTCGATGGGTAGAGTCTCGATCCACTTTTGAGTGATCAGAGCTTCTGAAAAGTACCCAACAGCTTTAGAGTACATTTCGTGGTACTTGGTGCTGGGTTTTTTGGCGAGCGATGCGGGGTCCTCGAGTGCGAGGAGCCTGTCCTGTAAGGACAACCCATATTCTCGCTGTAGGCGCTGTTTGGCCTCTTCGTAGGGTGCGTGGGGTGCCGTGAGGTAAGCTGAGTCGATAGCTTCCCTCATTTCTTCTGGTACCCACTTGTATATAGCTGAGAAACATTCATTCTGCGTTCTCAGGTGTTTTCGCACGCAGTATTGATCGAACTCGGCGAGTGCACGATCGATATTCTTCTTTTGGAAGATTGGTTTTTGATAATCTCCCATCTCCTCTAAAAGTGCTCGAAAGCCACTTTGTGTAGAGGGATGTTGCGTGAGATGTGGGGCGTAGAGGCCCGGCGGGGGTCACACGCCCGCAGTGGTTCCCTGAAATCCACTAGCTTCGTAAGAGGGAACGAAATGCTCCGTGTTAAGCCTGTTCAAAGGCGGGGTCACCATTTGTAGTGGATTTAAATATGTTTTACTTGGCGTAGGTAGGCCAAGTGGGACATTTATATTCTGATTATGCGGGTTAGTCCCCGGGTTATTCCCGTAAGGAATGTGAGCGGATCCGCCAAGGTCACCTGGCTTGGCGGACTGAACTGGGAGGTAGTTCGTGTCACAGCCGCGTGGAGCACTGGGCTCGCATAGTGGGTGCTGGGTTCGATCAGTTTGGTACTGAGCCGTTTTGTAATATTCCGGCCTAAGATTTATATCTGTAGGGGGAATATGTTGAGCTGGGTTGAGGTACTGAAAAGTATCCTTCGCTTTTTGCACATTTGGAGTGTATTTGACACTCGGATCGGCCGGGTAGGCCTGCGTCGAATATCGTGGGTACTCGAACAGCTTGGTCGAATCGTAATGATCGGCTTCAGAGCGAGTCTGAAAGGTATCCTCGATCTTTTGTATAGGAGAGGCTTGATCGAACGTTTCTTTAACGAATACGTCGGGTGAGAAGGCGATCCCGGCGTGAGGATCGCGCCTTGCGCCGTCGCTGGGTTCAGCGGATTCGCCGGGTAGCCTGTAGGGAGCGCTACGGGGGCTACGCGGCCCGGCTTCGCCGTCGTCTGCCTCCCCTTGCATGAGGAAATAAGACGGCCGACGTTCCATCGAAATAACCGAGTTTTTAGCTCGTTTCGATGCCTCTATGTATAAAAATAGAGGGTTTGGGAGGTGGACTCGCTTGACAGAGCGTCTTTCCAATGCTCGTATGTCAGGGTCCTACCTCGTAGTCTTGAAAAAGACTTCCTTGGACGGTAAATTAGAGCGGATGAGCAGAGTAATTTACCGGCGTGCCCACAGCGGTCGGTTACGAGCTTATTGCTACGAAACCCGGGCGACACGGCTCGGAACGTCCCTCGGGCGTACGATCTAAAGAGAATATCGATAGATGTACCGGGTGGCGTCCTGACAGATGAACTACGTTGGGCAATGAGCAGGATGAATAATCACTGGACTCGTAGATGCCAATGCGAGATCTGTGTGGAGAGAAGGTAGGCCTTGTAGAAAGCAGTAGGAAGCCGTTCTTGAGATGAACTCGGAATGCAGAAGGTTCGTCAGCGTAGAGCGTGTAGAATTCTTCGTACTTCGAGGTGTCGTCGTCGAGAGCGGAGAGTGGAATGAAATTTCGGAGGCTCCGAGCGGGGTATTTATAGGGGGGTGGCCGCCTCCGCGGGGGTGGCCACTTTATGGTTAGTATGCAAATTAGTTTCTCAAATTTCTCAGCTCATCTGGGCTGTCTCCTGGTTGGTCCGCTTAATTTCATTAATTCGACTGTGTAATCTCATTGGCTCGCACATTGTTTTCTCAGTATCTGCGAGTATGATAGCTGAGCTGGTCCTCCGGGGTGCTTACGAGCGTCCGTCGCGGAGCCGACGACCTTGAGTTTAGCCGGGGATCTCGGGTGCTTTCTCTGCGTCAGTTGTTCAGACGGGGTCCCCGGGGAGGCTGCTGGACCAGAGGTGGTTGCTTGCCGCCTCTTGGTTGGTTCGCCTATTGTCTCTCGTGTAATCAGTGTTTCTGATTGGCGAGTAGGCTTGTTTGAATTGTCCTTGCTAGTTTTAGAGGACGTTTGATTTTCTGTTTGAGTTTTCTCGTTCAAGGCGACTTGGTTCGAGATACTTGTCGCATCTCTCTCGCCCAGTAAGTGTCTAGGGAGGTCGCCTTGTATGTTATTAGTTAATATTTCACTTTTGAGAGAGAAATTCGTATTTTCTCTCTGGTGAAATATTTTGTTTGACGGAGTTATAACTCGACGTCTTGTAAATATTTTTGTGTTGTGTCTACCTCTTTTTGGTAGCCCTGAAAAGGGCTGTTGACAAGAGGGGGTGGTTTTCACCACAATAACCATGCTCATAACTCAGTTTGTTGGACACGCACTTCGCAGTAGTTAACATAATATTGTTGGATAAATCGAGAGCTTTCGAACGAATGGTCAACGAATTTTGTGGGATGAAAAACGACGAAGTACCATTTCCCTAGCAACGACTCGGTTGTAGGCGGAAATCACTGTAACACTATATGTTTCGTGCGCGGAAAAAAATTGACTCGCAAAAATTGCTAGGACCCCAGGGCTAAAACATGATACATGTTAATATTAAATTTCGCCAAACTGTGCCGCCAAACGATAATTGTCTATCATCCAATGAACTTAGTTTGGGAATGTAGCCAGGTACGTAAGAAGGGAGAAATTGGTAGCTTGAGATATGAACATTTATCACATAAATCAAGCGCTTTCCAACGAGTGGCGAACAATTTCTGTGCGATGAAAACTGCGGAAGTTCCATTCCCCTAACAACGGCTGGGTTGTACGTGAAAATCATCTTTAATTTCGTCCCGGACGTTACATTATTGGGGGTCGGCCTAAGAATTGCATAGCAATTAATATGTAAATATGGACAAAATTTTGTGTTCAGTAGGTACTCCTCTAAAACTACTGGTCCGATCTGGACCAAATTTTGATATGATGTATTACCATGTTGGATCCGCTGACTACGACCATAATATCAATCATAATGATGGTAAAATCGTGCTCAAATCTCTCCTATTTGTAGTAAGTCGTAATTTGATAGGGAGTCACTCGGGGACAAAAAAAGACGAGCAAAGTGAGGAGCGCCATCGTGTCAGCTGAGTGAGCTAAGATCTCTCCTGTTCACTGCAGAACGTTCAAATTTGATAGGGAGCCTCTCTGGGACATCAAGGGACGAATGAAATGACGGGCTCCACCCAGAGCTCCAGCTGATCGATTCGAAAAGTTGGTACTGCTTACGCAAACTGCGTGAGTTTTTTTTTTTTTTTTTTTTTTGATTCATCAGCCATTTCTGAATGAGAAATTAAATAGTTAGCAGGGACCTACGCTTGATTTTTGAAATTTGGAATACAGGCTAACAGAAAAATCGGTAATTTAACAAAACCATAGATTTTCAACTTTGCCTGTATTTACAACATTTTATAGTTGTAAATATTTAGATGGATTCATGCTTCATCAAATGAAGATTCTTCGTGACTATGACTCCATGAATTCCAGTTGATGGGGAAAAAAGGTTTTATATTGGCCGTGGAATTGTTTTATTAAATGACATGAACCTGCAGAATTTAAGTCAAACTGATTTGGATTTTACAAATCAATGATCTGCACAGGACCCTCGTGTGAAAATATCCTACGTTTGTTACCACAGGTGTGTATTCTGTTTACGTTATGCTACCAGTACACACTCGCCGAGGTGGCTCATTATCGAGGTGATAAGAGGCGAGGGACCACGAGGACGGTAGACGAGTGCACCAAGTGAAGCCTCTCAACAGATGTTTTCGTATTTTTCTCTCTTGCTTTGGTTTAGTTTTCTAATTTTCAAGAGTGGCTATGGTGCTCCCATCTTGTAGACCTAAACATCGCACTTTCGTTCAAAAAGGTTCAAAAGCATTGGACTCCAGATTCACGTCGATCATTCTGTTCTTTTGGGCGGATGCTTTAGGCGATATTTCCGGGTCCAAGATCACCGAAGCAGCTTCGCTCCCGCTCTTCGTCCTCCGACCTTGCTCTTCACAGAGAAGAGATCCCACTCTTCCATTCCGGCATTGAGAAGTTATAGGGAAAACTCCCTTCCCGGGCCGTTCCGACAGACCGAGCCAACGAATCGACCGAAAGCTCCTAAAGAATTATCTCATCCTCTCTTCCGGTTATCGTCGTTAACTAATCGGTTTGGAAGGGTAGATCTCTTTCTCCCACCTTTCTGGAAAGGTTTTCCAGGACGATTTTCCTTGTCGGTGATCTGTAAAGACAGTAAAAGTTTTCTACAAGGTCGGGGGCGGATTCACTCTCTTCTGGGACCCTGAGCTGGTGATATGGATCTTCCGACATGACCTTCCGACCTCTCATCCCCACCGCAGCACTGGTGAGTCCTATCACATATTTCACATGAACAAAACTTTACCATGAAATCTCGATCATCTTATAATTATTGGTTTAATCGCCATATAACGTACTCGTATAGTAGGAGCTGAAGGGATAGATAAAGTTATATCATTCATTGCATCGACTTCAATTCAAATCAACAAGTCATTCCACAGTATATTTTCTTAAGAAGCTAAAATGTTGATGGTAAGAAGATTCAGATCATACACTTATAGGTACCTTAAAGTAAGTTAACTGCTCGGTGTCTGTACTCTACGTGGTGTCCTCCCAGTTCCGCGCCTCCCAATTAAAACGTAGTTTGTGACGTGCTGTCAATCAGACAATATGGAAGTGCTAGAATCATCGAAAGGGAAACCTATACTTGTACACAATAGTTACCAGTATCGAAAGAAAAAACAAATAAAAATTCAGTGAATTTGGAGTGTGCGTTTGCAGATGCCCGAGCTGCAAACTAAAAGAATATTGGAATGTGTATGGAGAGAGGCACAAGAAAACAAACTCCTTGGAAGGTTGGCATTATACACTGAAGGTCCGAATACCTGAAGTCCATCCGAATCTCGGGGATTTGATAAGGCTCCTTCGTAAAGAATCGCAAATAACGGAAACGATGATGATGAGAGATTCCATAACGTTGAAGCAAAGAAATATAAAACGAAATACGAACAGTTGGACTTGAAGATCGCCGAAACGTTAATGCGATTTACCAATCCTGAGGAGGATTTCGATATCGATCGTTGCTTGTGTAGTTTGGCTATGCTAGTGAAAATGACCCGGACGAATTGCGTGAAGCAAATAGAGGAAGATGCTGAAGATGACCTGGAGGCCTGAAGATTTACTCAATCATAGCAACCATAAATCAACCAGAATCTCATAAATCATTTCTCAACCTTAATCAGGGCACGGAAGTGGCTCTGCCGATATTCGTAGGCGTGGAACTGGGAGAAATGAGGGACTCCACAGGTATCATTTCCATAGGCGCGGAAATGGGAGGCGCGGAACTGGGCATACACCTCTACGCACGCCCACTGAACAATCAAATACAGTAAAACCTGTATAACTGACGTTTCAAGGGACCGTCCACAAATTGTCAATTAACCAGGTTTTTCAATAATCCAGGTTTTGGTGGCACAATTCGTCAATTAACCAGTTTATTTGCCATTTTAAACAAACATGTCGTCTTAAATCAGTAAGTTAAAATTCAGTGTCCAACTTTTAGGTAGGAGAAATCGGTTACCTTCATTTGTTTGTTTGGCACATTCCTGACGGGTTGCTCCACACCAAGCAACTTGTCCCACAGCAGGTTAGAATCATCTTCACCTTCTACACCGTCCACAAATTGTCAATTAACCAGGTAATTCAATAACCCAGGTTTGATGGCTCGATTCGTCAATTAACCAGTTTATTTGCGATTTTAAACAACCATGTCATCTTAAATCAATAAGTTAAAATTAATCGTCCAACTTTTAGGTTGATGAAATCGGTTATCTTCATATGTTTGGTGGGTAGGACATTCCTAACGAGTTGCTCCACACCAAGCAACTTGTTCCACAGCAGGTTAGAATCATCTTCACCTTCTACACCGTCCACAAATTGTCAACTAACGAGGTTTTTCAATAACCCAGGTTTTCCAATTAGCCAGGTTTTGGTGGCTCAATTTATCAATTAACCAGTTTATTTGCAATTTTAAACAAACATGTCATCTTACATCCATAAGTTGAAATTCAGTGTCCAACTTTTAGGTTGAAGAAATCGGTTATTTTCATTTGTTTGGTGGGTTGCACATTCCTGACGAGTTGCTCCACACCAAGCAACTTGTCCCACAGCAGGTTAGGATCATCTTTACCTTCTACACATTTTGCGAACCGCATCACCGTTTCCAAAGCTTTTAATACGTCGATTTTGTTCACGTGTACAGCGTACTACCGGGTTTTCGCATTGTGCGGATCTTCGTCCTTTTCCTCGTCGTCTGATTTTGAAGACACCAGGTTGACTATATATTCTTCAGTCTATTCTTCAGTAACGGTCACCCGGCCGTCAACAGCAACATACTCCTCAAAAGTTGGTCCATTCTCCGCTCCAACGACGTTTTCCCAATTGAAGCTCTCAATTTCTTGTACTTCTTCACTCATCTCCGCTATTGGTAGAAGTCCTCGGAGAAAATATCTCCGTCTATTAAAGGGGTAGGGCTTGTGTCAATTAGAGAGGTGAGGGCCCTCCAAGGAGTCGGGACCACGATTTTTCTGTCAATTATAGAGTTTTGTCAATTACAGAGGTGCCAATTAAACAGGTTTTACTACTAAAGGCCCAAATTTAACCCAGTTCAAATAAATTTTAGTTTTTCTGGTAGTATTTTTGAAAAGCAATCAAATGCTGAAGATATTGTAGGTAGAGAAGAATTAATTAATTACTTTATTAATTGTATAATATTAAGTTAAGTAGTATCAAGGTTATTAGTTTTATAAATTAATTAATTAGGTTATGGGTCTTTAAAAAAGGTTTCATTTTAGTTTTTTAACTGTATTGTTATTTTTTTAAATTTATGTATTAATTTATCACTTTTATGAACTTTTAGTTCTGGGTTGTATCTAGAAAGATATACAATTACTTAAAACACACAATAAATGAACTGCTGAGGATAAACACTATCAACGTTAGTAACTGGATCCTCTACAGATAATCCATTCATGTTTCTAAGCACACACAACATTTTAAAAATTGGGTTATTAACTGTAATTCGAATAATATAATATATAAACACATGTGTTCCTCCAAGAGCACCCCTGGCCCATCGAAGGAATTCAGTATTTGTGATCCACTATTAATCTTGGACTGATACTACGAAGTGCCCGGCTAAACATTTCGTTCGATCTAACTTTCGAATTTGAGTGGAGTGCTATGTTTCTCAATTAGTGTATTGAATCTTACCGAACTGTATCCAGCAGAAAATAATCAACATTTGAAATTAAACTATTAATGAATATTACCGCGTTTTTCGAAGGTTAGATTGTAGAAAACTACGTGCAAGCAGCAGCGCTCCGTCGTCTGAGGTATGTACTATCAATTTTCTTGCATGTTATTAAAGCATGTAAATAGCGTTGTGCAGCAATTATACTTATTTACAGTAGTTTCACTGGAATCTACATTTACATCTAGTTCCTACCTATATCATGATTTGTTGAAAAAAGCCTGAACAGAGTATAAAGGAATCATTCGTGAGTGGAAGAAACAGATTGAAATCGTAACGTATTGTGAACTAGTTACTGTCAGAACTTAAAACAGGTGTGCTAAAGACCACACGGGAGAAGTGTGAACTTCTATGACGATTTGAACATTACTTTCCACTCTGTTGGGATGTTGGGAAAGTAAAAGTGGACAGGCTCCGCCCCTGGACCCTCGGTAACTTTCCGCCTAGAGCATTCGGCTAAAATGTTAAAACATGGACCATGCTTTCTTCCCGCTAATTCGTAAATGTAAATATATTTAAAACTACGACATAAATGTTTTAAAAATCGAAATTAGAACAGAGTACCTAAGTAGGTAATTTCTGTTATGGTGCGCGTCTACAATAATTAGTACCATAACCAAAATTAACTTCTCAACCAAGTGACAACAAAACAAGCGGCATTGTTTACTATATCCATTTATAACATAAATAAATATAAAACTACGACATGAATAGAAGAACAAGTACGAAAGAAATGAGTGATAAATCGAGAGCTTTCCAACGAGTGGAGAACGATTTTTGTCCGGTGAAAAATAAAGAAGTTTCATTTCCCCAGCAACGGCTTGGTTGTCAAAATAGCGTGACGGAAAAAAACGTGACGGTAAAATCGTATTCACACCCCGCTAAATTTTTCGACGCGGTGCGCCTACAGAAGTTTACACTTCAAAAGTGACACGTGTCACGTATTATTGAAAATTTAATAATAACCCATAATAATTGTGAACTAGGATTTTATTGTTTGTCTTGTAATTAAAAGCAGTGTTTAGCCTCGAATTAAGGCCCCTTTCACACCAAACGAATCTGAATCAATCTGGATCACTCCGAATCAAATTGAATCTGATTCGTTAACTCCACGCTTTCACACCAGCTGAATCAACCTGAATCTATAATAATCCTTTCATCTTCTTTTTGTTTTCCTTCTTTTAGTTGCTTTTGAGCCATCTTTATGGACGCAGTTGTTTTAAATGCAATAGTGATTCGTAGGAGGCAACGGCGGAAACAGAAAACAAGAAAAGTGTGGATACCTACATCACATAAATAGGAAAAGGCCGGATTTTGGTATGTTTCATCATTTACATCCTGACCTACAAAACCATGAGAAGAAATTCTATGACTTCTTCCGAAAGAGTGAGGAATTGTTCGTAATACTGCTGGATTTGGTGGGACCTGTGGACGCACTATTTTCTTTTACTTTTAAAATTAATAATTCCACATCCATCTCGTAAGGTTGTTGATTCAAGACTGACCGGACGAGGAATCTGACCGGTTGAATCAAGTGCAACCTCGAATCAATACTGATTGAACCAGATTCGTCCGGTCTGAAGGCAGGAAAAGAGTTCCTTCATATTTAAACGGAGCGCTCGACGCCGAATCTTGGTCAATCAGATTCAACTTGATTCAGAGTGATTATGATTGATTCGGATTCGTTTGGTGTGAAACGGGCCTAAGGGTACTGGACGTCCAGGGCTCAAATCCGCGCAATTTAAATATCGGAGGAGAGGCGTTACAGGCTCTTCCCCAACTGGCTCATAAATGTGCTGCGTTAGGGGAATGTCCTTTCCGATCAAACGGGTAAGGCTGTAGTATCCCCAATCGCGGCAGTTTGAGAACACGAGAAGATGTGGCGTTCAATCCAACGCTGAACGAAAGATAGACGCGTTCTCCCGGAAATGACGGGTACTGTCACAGTTTCAAGGGTTGTACGTTCACGCATGTGCAAAAGCTACAGTTAATCCTGACATACGTTCCTGAACTTGATAAAATCCTTAATGGAACAAAATAAGAATCGCGAAAGTTGGGCATGAGTTGTAGCATTGGCAGCGCTTGAAACAATTGGTAATTCCCCCTCCACCTCGCACCGCGACAGCAAATCCGAAATTCCCGAAGTTCGTGGCACAACTACAATGAAATTGGAATCGAACAAGATAAAAATAACGATAATCAGTTGAGGTCGAGTTGAGTTCGGCAATATTGCTCGAAAAAACACGATTTTTTGGCTTTACCCCCTCCATTCCCTCTCTTAGATCGAATAATTTAAAACTTCCGGAGTTTTTGGCACAACTAGATTAAATGTGGGACCGAACAAAGAAAGAATCTAGAAAATTGGTTTAGAATTGTAGCCTGGGCAGCGTCGACAAAATTTGTCACACAAACGCCTATGGGTTTTTAACGGTTCGATCTTTTTTTTTTCGTTTATTGGTTTTATACATAAGGCGCATGTACCAGAACACTTGTATTTTGAAATTTGAATTTATTGTTGACTTGAATTTATGGGTGTCTTGAAATTTCGTCTTCGGTCTTGTTTTGTCGGCTAAGTGTCATGTTATTTTCTGTGTACATTATGAATTTGTCTTCATTCTTTGTTAGCTGTTCTGCTGTCCAATTTTTATTACTTATTCATTCATAAACCTCACAGTTCGTCGAATATAATTTTTTCGAAAGTAAAAGATCCTGACATTTGTTCAGAGTTCATTAAACAATTGTTGCTTTCTTGTATTGTGTCTCCTGCACGCCATCAGTTGATGTTCCAAATTGTCAACCTTACCACGGATTTTGCAGTTTGAAGATTGAACCACTTCAATTTTGTGGAGGTACGCCCGGGTACCACACGTATACATTGAGCACGTACACCTCAGCATCATTTTCAACCCTCGTTTTGAGTTGAACGACATGATGTGTACTGTTCACAGAATCCTCTTGATAGCAACTTTGAGACATTCTGCGAATAGCGGTTAGTTGATCACATAGCCTCATATTATTATTTCCAATCGTTTCGTGCCTTCTCGTCTGCTCTTCGCTTTTTATGTTCCCCAGAGATACACATCTGAATGCTTTGTCCGTCCCAAGCAATTAAATCCACCTTCTAATTTCTGGCTAGTCCTGAATGTCTCCTGACTCATGCCAATACCCCACTTGCACTCCAAATTCGGTCTTTGAATGGTCTGAAACGGAATTCTAAACGTTTATTTTTTTTCTCATGCTTGGGTAGTTTTATACCCCCTAGATCAATTCCAATAGGTCGTTCCTCTATTGAAGAAGCCTAGCTTCAGAGGGACGTCCTAAAAAACAACCAAGCATTGGCTTATATTGACTACGTATGTAGGCTACAGAGAGGGGCACTAAATGGCGCTGACTCGCAAAAATTTACTCCTAACCATGACAAGAAGGTAATCGAAGTTTCAAAAATCTCACCTTTAGCCCATATTTTCGTGACGTCACGCCTGGAGTAGGTTAGTGTTTCCGCTGAGGTCCGCCATGACTGCTTTATCTCAGTAAATTGCAACTCAACCAACCTATGTTTCACAAAAGTTTGCCGTCTCACGTCAACCTAATGCGTTAGGTACTAGAGCATTATGGGGCCGGAAGGTTCGATTATTGATAATCGAAACATGCGATTATGTATCAATTGTGCTCCGTTCGAGGTTTCGTCCTTTTCCCGGACGCCGGCCATATTTGCTTTACGGACAGTCGTTTTTCTAGTTGTCGTGTTAAGTGTTGTTTTCTCGTCGAATCATGGATTTTATATCTTTCAAATCTCTCGTGCGCGATGTCAATAGTGAATCCACTGCAGCTCAGTTTTTGCAAAAAGTCCGCGTCATACCAACCGAAGTGTTGTGCACGAGCAACCACAAAATGCGGTTGGTTTACGCAACCACAAAAATGCAGATTAGTTGGAAATGTAGATCAGAATGAAG
Source organism: Adelphocoris suturalis (assembly GCA_030762985.1). Classification (NCBI taxonomy): domain Eukaryota; kingdom Metazoa; phylum Arthropoda; class Insecta; order Hemiptera; family Miridae; genus Adelphocoris; species Adelphocoris suturalis. Next base: position 21,725,833 of record CM061043.1, read on the forward strand.
TGTATAGTTTGGTGGTCTGGATGCTCGCAAGCTCGCATCTCAAAAATACATAACATCAAGTAGTCAATCCCTACCTAACCCTACAGTAGAAATGAAAAAACACTAGAAACAGTAGAAATTAGAAATGATTGATTCCTACCAGTTAAAATGAAAAATAAAAAAACAGTAGAAATTATAAAACCGCTGGAAAACGGCGGAATATCGAATGTGTACCTACTAATCGATACATAATCGCATATTTCGATTATCTCAATAATCGAACCTTCCGGCCCTATAATGCACTAGTAGGGTAAAGGCACCAGTCATTGGCCGACCCCCAGTAATTGGCCACCCAGTTTTATAAGTTAGTTTTTTACAACACAGATGTTTCTTAGTTTGTTTTAAATGTGTTTTTTTCCATCGAAGTGTGTAGTCTAGAAGGCAGTGGGGGGTTGATCGTTGTAGTGAAACCTCATAGAAACCTCCCAAACTCATTTCCTTTGGTGAAGGTGCAAGAAGAAGGATAATCACCCCTGTTTCTTGTGAAAACGGTAAGCACACCTCAGCTCATTCTTAAGGGTTTGATGTGGTGCTTTTCAAATTAGGTGAACTTTTTTTTGTATTTGCATGATCTCTAGTTGATTATTAATCAATTGCTGCCACCAGGACATAAAATTCTCATAAATTGTAGAAAATATAAGGCCGGCTAATAACTGGATGTCAAAAAGAGTGATTCCTCCAGTCATTGGCCGTGTGGCTAATAACTGGAATGTTGCAAATTTTTCCTACCCCAATCATTGGCCAGATGGCCAAAACTGCCAGCAGCGCTTATTTAAATGGTGCATTTAGGCCCCAGTCAAGTTTTATTGCACGAAAATATGTTTTCTGATCGTAATGAACAAAAGTGTAGAGAAAATTGTAAGATACCACGGCTCCCTGAATGGTGATGTGGACCCCTTTCGCCGCATATTATCAAGCGCCTTCTTAGTTTGGAAGACAGTGCATTCGATGCACATGCATGAGTTTCTAGGTTCGATTCTTTGGGATTGCACTATCTTTCTTTCTTGCTATCGCACATTTTAACACATGCACCTGTACCGGGGTAGGCCATATAGGTTCAGGGGCGGTCAATGTCATGTTGGTTTGTTAACCATTGGGAAAATATGATTAGGGACGTCTAGAGATGGTTAGGGATGGGTGGGCCTAACATAATTCGGCTAGGGCTATAACCAATACTAGGATTTTGAGTATTTATATATTGCATTAGGTGAATGTTTATATTTTGTCCCGTTTTCTCACATTTTTGCATAATTTGTTTCACTATCCTCACTCCCGTTTCTGCTAATGACCTTGTGCATAAAGGGAGATACTAATGGTCAAAATTATTCCATTTTTGCTAAACATTTTTTAATTTTGCACTGCTAAATGGGTCGTTATCCATTATTAATTCATCAGGGTCTCCAGAAAGGACAATCCGACTTTCTTGACAAAGCTGAAATGATGAAATATAGTCATGAAACCAATGAAATCATGACAAACCTGAAATTATGATATTAGTCATTGATATAAACCGACATGCCAGGCCAAAAAAATAATTTTCTAGCCTTTGTTTTTTCTACTCCAATATGACCTTCATGTTGTTTAGCTAATAGATTGTTTTCTCTCCGCATATTTTAAATTTTTTTTTTTTTTTTTTTTTTTTTTTTTTTTTTTTTTTTTTTAGCGAATAGCACCAGTCAAAAAGTGCGTTCGTTATCCATAGAGTTTGACGTTTTGTTCTTCTTTTCAGTTTTTCTTTAGAGTTTGATGTTTAGTTTTTCGCTTCAGTAGGCACCTGTAACCTGTGCACCTAGTGACTTGGAAGTTGGGGCTCCATTGAGCAAGGCCAACACCATCAGGTGTCTTTGAGCCATCAGTGAATATAAGGGTGTGTCCAGCATATCGCTGGATTGCTCTGAGTAACGACATCTAAGGATGTGTGGGGGCGTATTGCCCTTGACCCTGACTTTCATACGAGGGTCAAAACGCGTCCCAGACAAGGTCCAGGGAGGGACAGGGGGCACCGCATATGAAACTAAAGGCTATCTCTCTATGCTATCCCACCTTGTGAGCTCCTGAACACGAATACCCAATGGGCGTGTTCGTGTTTGAAGCCTGGAATACGTCTCTTCTAGGGAGGGTATGGTGACCACTTCATGCAGGAGGTGTCCTGGGAAATAGCACATGCGTTCTGCATAACGAAGTGCCAGCAGATTTCGCCGAATTATGAGTGGCTGACTATGCCCAAGCACCTGACGGGAGGCTGTCGGGTTAGTACAGAAGGCCCCAGTAGCCAAACGAAGACCCTTGTTTAATAAAGGTTCCAGCTTACGCAGAAGGACTTCCTTGCTGAGCCATAAACTGCAGAGCCACAAGAAACTCGGGTTCGCACCACTGCATGGAAAATCCTCAAGAGGACATCCCGCTGGGCACCCCAACTATAGTTGGAAAGGGCCTTGAGCAACTGTACACCCCGCAAGGCAGCTTGGCGCAAGTACTCAATATGCTGGGTCCACCGCAGCTGGCGGCCAACTATGGGACCGAGGAAACGCTACCTACTGGTACCCTTTTTGAGACCAATGTTACCTATTCCAATGTTTCAAGAACCAATGTTACCTATTCAGGTCGGAAAAAACTGCAAAAGTACCTTCCTAGTAAATATAAAGTATTCTTCGTCAATAATAAAAATGTTAAAACTTTAATGAATAAAACCTTTTTCAAATATGATTAATTTGATTTCTCATAGTTACAGCCACAAATCATCAGTTCTTATTGAAAGTTTACCGACACAGTGGATCAGAAAACAATAAACTTAGGGTGGCCAATGACTGGTGACAAGGTGGCCAATATTAGGAACTCCCGGCCAATGACTGGTGGAAAACAGATTTTTCAAAACTCATTGAAAAAAATACTTGGTAGATCTTTTATTTGTTTAAAATTGCTATTGTATTACATTGTTTGGATGATTAGCTTCCTAAAACCCTAGGAAAGAAACAAATATCTTCAAAAATGAAGCGGGTAAGGTGATAAACATTGCTAAGTGGCCAATGACTGGTGCCCTTACCCTACCATACGTTGTTATAACGACATTTTTCATCAGTTTTGTTTTGCAAAAGTAATATTGTAGTATTACAAAGTGTCAATTCAACCAAATTTTCACGATAATCGTGCCTGCCAGCGCGATAATTGGTTGTAGCCAACGATACAGATCTAATAGTGAACGAGTTTTTATTAGGGCTAGCTACTAACAATTGTAGTTAACCAGTATCCGAAAACTAAAGAACTTATAGATTTGATAGTTTGTCAAAGTAAACAAGGCAGGTTGTTGCTACACCTAGAAACAAAACTACTTAGGTACCTAGGTAGGTAGGTACGTACATCTTACCAGATTTGATGTTGGTTAAAAGTGCCTAAACAAGGTAGTTGTTGCTTTGCCGACGAATACAACTGCTGATTAGCAAGTTAGTCAAATATCGAATCAGGAAATGTGCAACATGAATTAAAAACCAGCTGTAAGGAAAAAACCGTGAAATTCATTCTTCTGGAGATTAGATTTCATAAAGACTGATTTGGCAGCGCAGTTATTACGCAAGTTTTGCAGCAAAGCAAATTTTAGGGACAAAAAAAGTTAATTAGGTACCGATTTTGGTTTTTGTCTATGGAAGTACATGACAAGGAATAATATACGGAAAGAACTAGGTATATACCTATCCACATGCTATATAGGTGCCTACCTAATATTCCCGTCTAGCAGAGCTTTCTGGCACGTCCTTTCACATGACCACATTCACAGGACTATTAAGATTTTTTGTTTCTTAATTGATTCAAAACAGCTCTGAAAACTAATAGGAAATCCACTACAGTAGTGTAAACCTGTTCACTTACATTCAAATGCTCATTTATTGACGTCGTCATCATTGAGCTGTTTTTTCGCATAAAAACGCACGAAAATAACTGAGATATGGTTGATTTTAAGCTCCAAACCGGCCTATCCTGAAGCTTTTTTTGCTTGGAAACGCACACACACAGTAAAATTACATAATTCTTGCTTTTTAGTTAGTAAAAAATGAACAACAAAAAAAAACCATTGTCGGGAGCTGAAAAATGCATTAATTTGGCGCGCGCTGGAGGTGTGGCAAACAGGCGTATAAAAATCTCAAAATCTCATAGTAGTGTAAACCTGTACACTTACATTCGAACGCTCATTAAAATTGACGTCATCATCCTGGAGCTGTTTTTTCGCATAAAAACGCACGAAAATAACGTTTCATACGCCTGTTTGCTGGCGGCCACACCACCAGTGCGCGCCAAATCAATGCATTTTTCAGCTCCCGACCATGGTTTTTTTTTTAACACAGAATGTGTTTTAGCCATGGACTAACTAGCCGAAAATGGAACGCGGGATGGTAACGAAATGTGTGACGGATGATTTTCACGTACAACCGAGTCGTTGCTAGGGATATGGTACTTCGTCGTTTTTCATCCCACAAAATTCGTTGACCATTCGTTCGAAAGCTCTCGATTTATCCAACAATATTATGTTAACTACTGCGAAGTGCGTGTCCAACAAACTGAGTTATGAGCATGGTTATATAAATAATTGTTTACACACAGGTGATCATTCTCAATAATTGATATTGTGAACATGATTGCAACCGCTTGTTAATTTCTGATGATTTCATTGAGCTTGTTTTTCGATGATTTGATTCATAGCAGGTGATCTGAGTATTACGAAAACGGTTTGATTTGTGAAGCGAGGTTAAATAATTTGAATAGGTAATTTCTATACTTTACACTCTAGGAAGCTGTAATTTCGTTTGTAGCCTCTTTAGGACATTTACTTGACGATGCTCAGGGTCCGGATCAGATGTGTGGCTCTTAAAGCTAATTTCTATGCTTTACACTCTAGGAAGCTGTAATTTCGTATGTAGCCTCTTTAGGACATTTACTTGACGATGCTCAGGGTCCGGATCAGATGTGTGGCTCTTAAAGCTAATTTCTATGCTTTACACTCTAGGAAGCTGTAATTTCGTATGTAGCCTCTTTAGGACATTTACTTGATAAATCGCTCTTGATTTATCACGAATTTATTTCGTATTTTTTTTCGTAGTTTCATACTATAACTATATAAATTGATGTTATAAATGAATAGTAAACAATGACGCTTGTTTGGTTTTCACTTGGTTGCGCGACAACGCAAACACATTCTGTGTTTCAATAATTTCGTCCGAAGTATGTAAATAGAGGTAACCGGGGGTCCAGGGGGCTTGCCCCCTGGCGAGGCGCGGAGCGCCGAGTTTTGCATTACTACATAGATTTTTTTTACGTTTCTTGAAATGTAAGCAATATATTGTGGTAAAAATCCGTGGGGAATTTTTATTTTTTAAAATTTAGGAGCTATTGGTAGAGCTTTATTTTCTTCGAAAACTTGATAGATTACAATACAGCCCTTGGAATGATTTAAAAAATTCAGTAACTATCATTATCAAGTTATAAAAACTGCTTTCGAACTTTTGAGTTGCACCCAAACAGCCCATAGCAATGCTGACTAACTTATATCAATTACATCGCAGCAGCGGCGCCGTTGAGGTGGTCGTTTGGGGTGTCGTTATAGTGTGAACACTCTTCACAAAACGACAGGACTTGCCTTAATGCGTGTCTACACACGACGAATTTCAACGGGGTTTTTCCTACGGACTAGGGATGGAATCAACAGTAATATTTTTTGTCCCCCCTTTTTTACCAACTAAAAAGCAGGCATCGTGTAATTTTACTGTACGTTTGTGCGTTTCCAAGAGAAAAAGCTTCAGGATAGGCCAGTTTGGAGCTTAAAATCAATCATATATCAGTTACTTTTGTGCGTTTTTATGCGAAAAAACAGCTCCAGGATGATGACGTAAATTTTAATGAGCGTTCGAACGGTGTACAGGTTTACACTACTCACATCTTCGCGGTTGATGTCTGGAACTTCTAACTCTTGTTTAGAGAAAACAAGAATTTCATTGGGATCTCGGCGCACAAACTTATCTTGCGTTCATAACGTTTCAGGTCATTGCCAGATTACAGCTTGATATAATTCGCATAAAATTTACTACCTGCCATAATGAAAAATACTGACCTAGGAACTAGGTAGGTAAATACTGAACAGTAAGATAAGTAGGTATGTAGGTGGTGACACTTAATGGCGCCTTTTCGCATAGTTTACTCGTCACCGTGACGACAAGGTGAAATAACTTCGACAATTAGGTTTTTAGCCTTGCCTTGATGTAAGGATGCGCTAGTGTCGAAGTCTCGAGATTATACCTATGGCCCATATTCTCGTGACGTCACGCCTGGAGTAGGTTCGCGTTTCAGCCATAGTCGGCCATGACTGCCCTACGTCAATGAATCACTACTCAACCAACCTATTTCTAGAAGTTTGCCGTCTCACGTCAACATAATTCGTGGATTTTTTTCAACAGTTTTGTTTTGAAAAAGTATAATATTGTAGCAATACAAAGTTTCAATTCGACTAAATGTTATAATAATCGTGCCTGCCAGCGCAACAACTGATTGTAGATTGCTGTCAACGATACCAATCTAAAGTGACGTTTTTATTTGGACTAGGAGCCTACTAACTATTGTAGTAAATCAGTATCAGAAAACTAAAGAACTTCATTCTTTTAGGCTTTGAGAATAACTATTAACCTGCAAAATAGTAAGGAAAAGATTATTGAAAATTCCTCAGGTGTCTGTACTGCTGTGAAGGTTTCTAGCCATTGCTCAGGTAGCATCATCAGCGTTTTATTTTAAAGTCGAACTACTATTATGCTTAACTGAGGAAGCTTTACTTGTTATATTGAATGAATGGTTGTTGCTACACCAAGAAACGAAACTACTTAGGTAGGTACGTACGTCCTACCAGATTTGCTGTTGGTTTAAAGTGCCTAAACAAAGTAGGTGGGTCGTTGCTTTGCCGACGAATACAACCTCTGATCAGCAAGTTTGTCAAATATCGAATCAGGGAATATGCAACATGAATTAAAAACCAGCTGCAAGGAAAAAACCTTGAAATGCATTCTTCTGAAGGTAAGATTTCATAAAGACGGCATTGGCAGTGCGGTTATTGAGCGAGTTTTGCAGTTACGCAAAGTTTAGGGACAAAAAAGTAATTAGGTACCTACTTTCATTTTTATCAATGAAGTACATGAACAAGTAATAAATATACGGAAAGTACGTAGTTATACCTCCCCTCTCGGTACTTACATTTCCACATGTGATAGTATTCCCGCCTAACAGAGCTCTCATAACACATCCTTTCACGAGACCACTTTCACAGTACTCTAAAGATTTTTAGTTTCAATTGATTCAAAGAACAGTTCTAAAACTAGATAGGTAATCCACAGCATCATCGCGGCTGATGTCTGGATCATCTAGAACACTTTCATGTCATCAACTCCCCAACACACATTTCATAGATCTTGCGTTCGTACCGTTTGAGGTCATCAACTGATAATAACTTGATGTAATTTTCATACAATTTATCACCTTGCATATTACAAATAATGAAAATATTGACTAGGAACTAGGTCAGACTATGATATGCAGTTGTCCAGCTGTGGCTACAAATGGCGCATTTTCGCATAGTTTACTCGTCACCATGACAACAAGGTGAAATAACTTCGACTTCGCCTTGCCTCGATGTAAGGATGCGCTTGTGTCCAAGTCTCGAGAATATCACCCATAGGGGATATCAGCTGGGAATCACCGCACCGCCACCATTCCTTAAATTACTTCCTTAAATCTCCTGTTCGCCCACATCCATAATTGCAGCCTTAACGGAAACCCCAGTTTAACCTTTATTTGCGTAACCCTCTCACTCGCGGCTCAACAAAATAGCGAACGCAAAGCAAAGAGAAAAAACCCCCAACCCGAGTAATAGAGATAGCCTATAGCCAATCTTTCTTCTTTGCTGCGGTTTGAAAACGCTTTAATTTTCAAGCTACAAAGTAGGAAAAGAGTGATTACTACCTACCTCACCTCTACCTTTCTTACGGTCGGTTGAGCTCAAACCCACCGCTTCTCGCCTCCCCCAACTTTGAATCTTAAAGCCGAAGGAGGCGTTTCCTACTCGCTTATCTCATGTCCAAAAGTTTTTAAAACTTTCTGTATTTTTCATTCTACCGATGACCGTTCAGGCTGGATTTATGACCAGGAATTTCGCAAGGGGTTGACTTTTTTCCCGTTCGAGTTTGAAGGGTGTTTATGTCGATGCGGAGAGTTTGAGGGAGTTATGTAAACTTCGTTGCGGGTATTTGTTGAATAGAAAAGTGAAGCAGCCATAAGCGATTGACCTAAAATCAACGTCTTTTCCGCACGCCCAATGATCAACTCGAACCGAGAAGCGATGATTGGAGTCACATTTCCGAGTCTGTAAACTTGTGTGACCGTAACATGACTATTGAAACGATCTACATAAGATCGTGGTTCAATAAAGGATATCAACATGTATCATCTTTCACCGCTGGTTGTGCTCGAAAATTGAGCAAAATGGGGAATTTTCATGGTTCATTTTTAGTTTCTAGATAGAAAGAGCTGAGCGAGAGTTTTCCAAAAAGGTGCTGTATTATGGGTATCTGACCTGTAATACGGCTCATGAAATTAATTTGCGCGATGACGTTATGGCCCCCGTCCACCTGGGGCCCTTGCACTACTACGTCACTCGTGATCTTTCAACCCGTTTATTGGCCAAACTAAACGGTCTTAGCAGAGATTTGTAATAAAGAAGAAAAGGTCATTCGTAATTTCGACAAGTTTAGATAATTTCTTATGTATTGTATCTGCAGTAGGTGCTTACTGATTTTTCTGTTCTTGTTTGCATTATTTTCGGTTATCGTTCTTGTAATAATAAAATTTTACCCGTATTTCAGTACCTTCCCTAGTTGAATATTTTATATGTAGGCATATTAATAACAACTGAAAATTAAGCTTTTCACAAGCAGCACTACTACAATTATGTTGAAATTTATATGGAATGATAAATTCGTCTTCTCCCTATTATCCTCTGAATTTGAGCAAGATCGGATGACTAGGGCTTGAGAATTACGCTTGGTGGAATTTACGTTTGCACATGGGCGGAGTGAAGCATTAATTTGGGAACAATGAAACTGATAGGTGATCATCTGAAGCCAAATTTAATTTTAAAAATGTCCAATTTGATTTGGAAAACGTCCGATTTGATTCATGAAATATCGAATTAGGTCTTTAAATGGTTTATATCATTTATCTAATTCATCTCATCAGTCCAATCCAAGTGTTCCAACCTGTCAAAGCCAATCTTTGTGACACAACTCTCTTCCTTATCCGATTCATATCATCACCTGTTCATTCGCCCAAAACTATATCAAATTCAAAAATATCAAGTTAGATTTTAAAAAGGACGAATTCGGAGAAAAGTATGTCAAATTTGTGGAAAAACGTCGTTTTCATATGGAATAAGTCCATTTGGATTGGAAAAATGTCCAACAAAGTTTGGACATGCTTTATATTTGATTAATATCATCCGTCCAATTCAAGTGTATCCAAGTTGATGGTGTCCGCATAATGCGGATTATCAGACTCAATTCATCTCATCTCCTGTTGATTCATATCACGTTGCTCGTCTCTCCACGAGACCGTCACAATCGAACAGCGTCCAATTACGCCAACTCACCCGTGACAATGATAATTTGAGTAATTTAAAATTTTGTTTGCAAAACGTCGAATTATGTATGGAAAATGCCCAATTTGATTTGGAAAACGTTTAATTTGTTTTGGATAGTGTCCAATTAGGTCTGTAAATGAGATCAAATTCATTTCATCTGTCTAATCCACGTGACCCAGCCTGCCAAAGACAATCTCAGTGATGTAATGCGGGCGTTAGACCCGATTCATGTCTTCGCCTGTTGATTCATATGCACACGACCCAATGATGATTTGAGTAATGCAAAATTTGGTTCGCAAAACGTCGAATTTTGTATGGAAAATGTTCAATTTGATTTAGAAAACGTTTAATTTGTTTTGAATAATGTCCAATCAGGTCTGTAAAAGTATTAAATCCGATCAAATTCATCTTATCCATCTAATCTACTTGCCCAGCCTGCCAAAGACAATCTTAGTGGTGTAATGCGGACTAGACCCGATTCGTATCATCACCTGTTGATTCATATCGCGACGCTCGTCTCCCCGCAGGACCGACCAGCGTCAAATCGCGCCAATTGAGTAATGCAAAATTTGGTTCGCAACGTCGAAAATTCCGTTTTTGTGCCAAAAAATCAAGCTTTACAAATTAAAGGATTGGATTTTTCGGGTTGGTTCTTTTTGAGCGCATTAAATAGTTCACATTTCAAAAAAAGTGTTGAAAAAATCACTAAAAATCGTTAAATTTATATTTTTTTGCGGAATTTTAGTAAAAAGTCAACAATAAACCAGAACATTAAAAAATATATGAACAAAAATATGCAGAAAATCGTACTTAAAATTCATTAAAATTTTCTAAAAAATCAACAACTGAAAAAAAAAAAAAAAAAAAAAAAAAAAAAAAAAAAAAAAAAGCTTTATTGAATCGCAGAGTATCATTTAGAACGAGTTTTTTTTGCCATTAAATTGATAGTTAACAATTCCTTTGAACTTAATGGGCTCAAATTTCAAAACAATGTAACACAATATAATCTGTAATTTATGATAATTCGCTCGTACTGTCGTGCTACACGACTGGAACATTTTTCCGTCGAGTCCTCGCTGAAGAACGCGGCGATGTTGGCTTCCTTGAATCGGAAAATTTGCTTGAAGCTAACAAACTGCTTCTCAGTAGAACGAAAAAAAGACCAGAAAATGCTTGAAAAAGTAAGCAAAAGGAAAGTTTTATTGACCTGATTCCTAGCATTACCCAGGTTGATTCTTAGCAAAGGTCTTTTGCTAGTTTTCTCTTGAGCTTTTGCTTGTACAGGTTAGATTAGCATAAGAGAGAGAGAGAGAGAGAGAGAGAAAACATGCTTTTATTAATGAATTAATTGATTAACATTATCAGGAAAATATAGCCATGTAATAATCATGGTCAAGACTAGACCGTCTGATGAGTTCGCCAATAAATAAAAGGAACTAGAACCAAAACATTTTGAATTATACAAACTTTTAACAGTAAAACATTTCAACATACATTTCGAGAAACAAAAGGAAAAATCAACAACAGCAAAAAAGCTATAAAACATCATTCAGACCATATTCTATTATTGTTCTAAATCTTAGATCCCATGCTACCCTACAAAATTTAACCATATCCACGTTTCCAACCCTAATCATATCCAGATAAACATTCCAATCAATTTCCGCCGCACCCAAAAAACGCAACCTCACAGCACGAAGAGCACTGCACCTGCATATAAAATGATATGCGTTCTCGACGTCCCCAGTACTACAAATAATACAAGCCTGGTTAGCGGAGTCGTACGGTCGGTATCTAAGGGCCAATAAGTCACCCCTAATCTTAAGCACCCATTTACCGTACCGAAAATCTGCAAAGGTTGCTATAGGAACGATACTACCTTTACGGGTCAGTGCCAAGTACTGGGGGTGGTTTTGCGCGCTTAGAGCCTTCTGCTTAAACTCCAAGGTCATTTTATCCGAAATTATATTTATGCTATCCCCTATCAACTTTTTCCAGTCTCCCAACTCTTGATCTTTCTTTAGGGGTATACCATACTTGCTTTCCAAAATATCCCATTCCCTGGCCCAATAAACATCATGTTCCATACACAAACGAGCCAGATAATTTGGAAGCCGCTCCTCAGGTAGTTTCAAGACTTTTAAAATATAATTGAAATGTAATTGTAATGTATGGATGTACACTGGTTTTAAATTAGTCTCCAGGAACAGGATGTAGTTTGGCGTGCATCTTGGCAGCGAATAAATTATCTTAATGAAAAAACGTAGCACAGACTCCAAAGGATCGCTATGATGAAAACCCCAAACCTGAGCGGCGTAACACAATATCGAGCGTGAGACCGCTTCAAAAACTTTCAATTTATCGGAAAACTTTATCCTATTATGTGACATGAACGGCTTCCACATGCTTGTTATGGACAATTTTGCTGCTGCAATTTTCTCTTGGAAATGAGGAACAAACGTCAATGTAGGTGTCAAAAACACTCCCAGATACTTGAAACGATTGACAACTTCAATCTCCTGGCTCCCGAAAAACCATTTTTCTTTTGCACTGGATTTTCCTCCATTCCTAAAGACCATTATTTTTGATTTAGCTAAATTGATAAGCTTTTGCTATTTTTATTCACTTAATTTCTAGCATTTACTTGAAAAAACCCAAGTATTAGCATTTGCTTGGCTTTATTCACATGACCCAATGATGATTTGAGTAATGTCAACTTTGGTTCGCAAAACGTCGAATTTTGTAACGAAAATGTCCAATTTGATTTGGTTAACGTTTAAATTGTTTTCGATATTGTCAAATTAAGTCTGCAAAAGTATTACATCCGATCAAATTCATCCTATCCGTCTAATCCCCGTGTCCAAGTTTGCCAAAGGAAATCTTTGTGATGTAATGCGGACTATCAGACCATATTCAGATCATCACCTGTTGATTCATATCGCGACGCTCGTCTCCCCGCAGGACCGACCCAATATCATGACCCAATGATGATTTGAGTAATGTCAACTTTGGTTCGCAAAACGTCGAATTTTGTATGGAAAATGTCCAATTTGATTTGGAAAGCGTTTAAATTGTTTTGGATAATGTCCAATTAGGTCTGTAAAAGTATTACATCCGATCAAATTCATCCCATCCGTCTAATCCCCGTGACCAAGTTTGCCAAAGGAAATCTTTGTGATGTAATGCGGATTATCAGACCCGATTCATATCGTGACGCTCGTCTCCCCGCAGAACCGACCAGCGTCAAATTGCGCCAATTCACCCTGACAATGATGATTTGAGTAATGCAAAATTTGGTTCGCAAAACGTCGAATTTTGTATAAAAAACGTTTGAAGTTGCAAATAATGTTGAAGATAATGTGGTCTTTTTCGTTATACGACTGCATAGGTCTTTTCTGTTATGCAACCGCAAAACAATTTTCTATAGAAACAGAACGATAGTTGTTTTTACCTGTAAATGTTGAAATTATCCATAAAATGAAAACTTGCACTTGCTAAAAAAAAAAAAAGGACTTTCCCGTTAATTAACTACCATTCATTCATTCTGACCTGTATGTCCAGCTGATCTGAATGTTCACTAATGGATTGACTACTTGATGTCATGTATTTTTGAGATGCGAGCTTGCGAGCAACCATACACCAAACTATACACAGCATTCAGATCTATTTTATCACAGTGGACGTAAAAATGATTGGGGAACAGTTTATAGAACAACTGAACATACATACATGAAGCGTTTCAGTATCTATTGAAAATTGTTTTGCGGTTGTATAACAGAAAAGACTGTATGTCCAATTAGGTCTGTAAATATATTATACCTGATTAAATTCATCCCATCCGTCTAATCTCGTGACAAGAGCTTCGTTCTCAGTGCACGTTCTGACAGTTCTCGAACTCATCAGAACTGGGACGGAAAATCCCGGGGCGTTCCGGAACTTGTGGAACCGCGTTCTGCACTGCGAACGATTTCAGAACTTGGAAGTGGAATAACCTGTGTTGTTGTTTGTAACAAACTCAACTCGTGTTACCTTCTGGTGCTCCCTTTCAGAATATTTTCAGTGACCTTGAATACATTACTTATTATGCCCGTGAATATTATTTAACTATTACCCCACAGCAATAAAAATGAAAAAAAAAAGTACAATGACTGAGGAGTATACTAGAAAAAATTTGAGTTTCGTGGATGTAGACTTTATTCAACTATAACTTCAACATCGTCCTCATCATTTACAAACCAAACACCATCGTCGAAATTATCGCTTTCTGAACTTGTCGAGCTAGTTGACATTTCGATCATTGAGTAGGTACTTATACTAACGTAAAGAGACTAAAGTATGATTCAGTATGATTTCGATGAAGAAGAAGAGAGTTATTAAAGGGTTTTCGTACTTCTCGTTTTCATTTTCTCGTATACGAAAATGGCCTTTCCGAAACGAGAAGAGGTTTTCGTTACGTGGAAACGTTTTTCAGAACGGGAAGAGTCAGTTTTTTTCTTCCTCTGCTTTTTCAGAATCGTAATTACGAGACGAAAACTTGACCTTCTTCTAAGATAACACTCCAGTATAACATAGCAACTATCATGCAGTTGGCATGGATACACATACACACCCGACAAAATCGGCTGAATTTTCCCAGTGCTGTGTTTTGTTGTTGGTTTAACCTTTGACTTGATTTGTCTTTCTTTCGTGTTTTTTCCCCGCATCTCAACCAGAAAGGTCATTAGTGGCAATTTGTACTTGCTTTCAACGTTTTGTCGAAGATTTCAGCTTTTTCATTTTCAAGATTTTGTTTCAGGGTTCATCTTACACGTTTTAAAGATTCGTGTTCTTCACGGCTGAATCGTTTTCAAATGATGTAGAGGTAAGTGGTCGTTGTTTCTTAATTCATATTATACTTTGGAAATTCTCTACTGTGACAATTGAGTTTTGAGCAGTGAACATGAGTCCCGTGAGGGTCATTCTCATTTCATTTGCCACTTTCATGTCCCCGACGACGAATTCTCACAATTCTTGACCAAAACTAGTGATTTTGGGGAAAAAAGGGTAGTATAAGTTGGTAGATCAACGAAGTAATAATTTGACTGCCCAAAATCCCCTTTAACCAATACACAGTGATGACGAATGAAACCTGAAATCCTGGAAACTCATGAGTGTTACTGTCCCCTCCTACCTAACACCTAAGTAGAAGTTAGTAGTTACGAAACAATGGCAATCTAGAACTGGCCAGGGTTACTAGCTGCAGTAAGTTGGTTCCTCTACATTTAGAGTAAGGATTTACATTTTTAAGATTTTCCCCAACTCGTGAAAAACTAGTTTTAAAGTCAGTCCCCCATATCTCCTCTCAATGGGACTTCAGGAGTGTTATACTTTTTGCGATCAAGAAAGCTGATGGAAAATGGCGGGAAACAGTCAGATGTGAAGGTTATATTGTCCAGTTGAAGATTTGAGACTGTAGTGGTGTGCTTGGAGTTGCAGCAGTTTTTACAGCGAAAAAACCTAAAAACATGTTGAGTATTTTTATTTTCAATCATGAGTGTTACACAAATTATGAGTGTTGTTGGTGCTTAAACAAAACAATCCTATATCAACAACCATACTGCTTGGTGACAGGTTTCAAACAGTAGCCATCCCCAAGTTTTGTCACTTCATCATCCTGTGTGACGCCATTTTTATCGGAAATTTTCATGAGTGTTACCTCTCAGGAGTGTGACCAAGGATGGGTAACACTCCTGATATTACGGTAACACTAATAGGGTAACACTCCTGAGATTTAAGCTCAATTACACTACCTTCAACATGAATTCCGTGAAATCTGAATATTACGTTTGAACGTGATTCTTTTGTACTTACTTGAGCCCCGACAACAATTTTGCCAAATCATCCATTTTACAGAAATCAATTTTTGAAATCTGGTAACACTCATGAGTTGGATATCCTGTTTTTTAGTACAGAATAACATACAAAATACATCAATGAAAAACTCACTGTTCATCTATGGAACACAAATCTGCAACGTATTTGCCGATCTAACCTCATTTTAGAGCACTTCCATATTTCACTTCACTGAGGTTCTCAAAAACCCCAAAGCGGCAAATGAAATGAGAATGACCCGTTAACGTCCTTACGAGAAATACCAATACGAGAAATACAAAAACTCTCTGTTTACTCCACGAGATCCGAAAAATTGTGAAATGCACATATGCGTTAACTAGGTCCTTGCGTTCGAGTTCTGACAGTTCCGAGAAAAACACGGTCAGAACCATTCGGAACTGGGTTCGCAAAACACTGCGAACGCCGAACCCGGCGTTTTCGGCGTTCCGGAACCGGGCGTTCTGGCTCTGCGAACTACAAAACTCGACTGCGCTTGCCCAGAACCGTTCCAAACTCGCAGAACGCACATGAGAACGAAGCTCAAGTTTGCCAAAGGAAATCTTTGTGATGTAATGCGGACTATCAGACCCGATTCATATCATCACCTGTTGATTCATATCGCGACGCCCGTCTCCCCGCAGGACCGACCAGCGTCACATTGCGCCAATTCACCCTGACAATATTGATTTGAGCAATGCAAAATTTGGTTTGCCAAACGTCGAATTCCGTATGGAAAACGTTTAATTTGTTGTGGATAATGGGGTATTTTTCGTTAATCGACCGAATATTTTCTGTTATACAACCGCAAAACAATTTCTTATAGAAACAGGTCGATAACTTTTTTTCTGAAATTGTTGAAATTACCCATAAAATGAAAACTTGTACTTGTTAAAAAAAGGACCTTTTCCGTTAATTCACTGCCATTAATTAATTTTGACCTGTATGTCCAACTAATCTGACTTTTGACTAAGTCAGACTCTCTATTAGAGAGTTCTTAGTAGTTCCGTCAGTCTCAATAGGGCGTGCGGTAACGAGAAACATTTACCGCACCTTAAAGTCACGTCAAGTCCTTAATGGATCTAGTTGTAACGCTTAATCTATGAAAGGAGGAAATTATCTCTAGGTGGTTATTTGAGTCCATGGGAGGAGGTTATTTTAGACGTTAACGTATCTGTACGGAAGGATGCGTCACCTTAACTCAATACGGCAGAGTTACGGCGCCGGATCGTCGATACCGCACGACGTATTGTGTTTTACGGATCTACTAGGAAATCTCTATTAGAACATATATCGAGCTTTTCTGTATCTATAGAAAATTGTTTTGCGGTTGTATAACAGAAAAGACCGTAAGCCCGTATGTCCAATTAGGTCTGTAAATGAGACCAAATTCATCCCATTCGTCTTATCTTCGTGATCAAGTTTGCCAAAGACAATCTTTGTGATGTAATGCAGGCGTTAGACCCGATTCAGATCATCACCTGTTGATTCATATCGCGACGCTCGTCTCTCCATGAGACTGTCACAATCGACCACCGTCAACTCACTCTAACTCAGAATGATAATTTGAGTAACGTTAAACTTTGTATGCAAAACGTCGAAATATGTATGGAAAATGCCCAATTGGATTTGTAAAACGTTGAATTTGTTTTGGATAATGTCCAATTAGGTCTGTAAATGAGATAACATTCATCTCCCCGTTACCCCGCCTGCTAATGACAATCTTTGTGATGTAATGCGGACTATCAGACCCGATTCATATCATCACCTGTTGACTCATATCGCGACGGTCGTCTCCCCGCGGGACCGCCGTCGACCAGCGTCCCATCGCGCCAACTCATCCGTGACGACGGGAGGGGTCGACGTCTGAAGAAGCTCTGCGGCCGCCCCGTCGCCGCCGACACTCGTATGCACCGCCGGAGGCTGCGGCCGCTCCGACGAACCGCGTCGTGCCTCCCAAACCTGTCGCAACCGGCGCCTCCTCCAGGGTGACGAGAGTCTGTCGACACGCCTCTATTAAGGATCGATGGTTCAACTACTGGAGCAGAATCCCGAGTCCTCCTCCCCCATCGTCGTTCTCAACTGCTCAAATGGTTAAATTCAATAATTCGGGGTGTTTAGGGCCCGTTGCCAAGCGACTCGAGTTAATCCAGTCGTCGACGATTACCTCCCGCCACACTTTGACAGGCGTCAGAAACAATCTGAGGGCACGGTGGGTTTATTTCCACTCGGAGATTTTCCGGTGACGCAACGTCCGTTCAATTATCCACCAGGGTTGCCAGGTGGTGTAGGGCAGTCTTGGGCATAATCTTATAGTCGAACACGAATACAATTGAATCTCCGTAATTATTCGTTAATTCTGAGTCAAATACGATTAAATTCGTATTTGTGTAATCGTATTCGTCTGTCGGCGATTACACGAATACAACCCATATAAGTTCCAGTTATGCAGCATGATCATATGAGCGAATATTCATAAATGGTCGTATTACATTTATGTTAAATTCTGTTGAAATTTTAGTACTTTGGGGACAAATAAAAATTGAATTATACAATTTATAGCAAACTAACTTGTTATCAGTAATATTCCAATGAACAAACGATTTTGTGGATTTTACAATTTTTTCAAGTGTTCCTATCGATTTTTAGCTTATTTTAATGAAATTCAAGTACATTTTTCAGTACAATTTTGTGCTTAAATTTTTAAATGTCCTAGTTCATGTTCGATTAATTTTTTTCGAGTATTGTTCTGCTATAAAAAAGAAATTTGTTAATTTTTAGCGGTTTTTTGCCTTTTTTAGTGATTTTTTAAGTACATTTATTGAAATTTGACCAATTTAATGTGCTCAAAAAGTGTTGTCCAACGAACTCATCCTTTCTTTTGAAATGCTTGATTTTTTGGCGAAAGAACGAAGTTTTTATCTCAATTCTATCGAGAGTTATCGTCTGGAATGACACATACATATATACTTATATATATATATATATATATATATATATATATATATATATATATATATATATATATATATATATATATATATATATATATATATATCTGTTGAAAACGCTAGAAGCGAAACGTCCAGGTAACTAATCTTATCTCTCCTTCTGTCCTTTCCCTTGTTTCTATATATATATATATATATATATATATATATATATATATATATATATATATATAAGCGTTTAAATCCAGGAATCATTTCAGAATGCCTCAAAACAGATTTCGATGAAGAAAATTTATGAAAATTTTTATTTTAAAATTTTTGGAGCCATTGCAATAGCTTTATTTTCTAAGAAAATTCGCTAAAAATGAGTCAAAGTCTTCAATTTCAATAGGGCGTCCCTCCTATAATATGCGGCCTTGCTAATATTACCAAGCTTCAGAGGGACGTCCTATTGAAATAGATTTGAGACCAATAGGCTGGACTCCAATCGTTGAATTCCCTTTAAGGACGTCCCTCTGAAGGTAGGTTATATTAGCAAGGCTTTTCATATGATAGGAGGGACGCCCTATTGAAATTGTTGACCGTGACGCATTTTTATGTGTTGTATTCGTGTAATTGCCGACAGATGATTACGATTACACGAATACGATTGTAATCGCGATAATTGTTCGTTGATTTTGAGTCAACTGAGATTATATTCATATTCGTGTAATCGTATTCGTCTGTCGGCAATTACACGAATACAAACCATAAAAATGCGTCACAGTCTTCAATTTCAATAGGGCGTCCCTCCTATAATATGCGGCCTTGCTAATATTACCAAGCTTCAGAGGGACGTCCTATTGAAATAGATTTGAGACAAATAGGCTGGACTCCAATCGTTGAATTCCCTTTAAGGACGTCCCTCTGAAGATAGGTTATATTAGCAAGGCTTTTCATATTATAGGAGGGACACCCTATTGAACTTGATGACCTTGACGAATTTTTATGGGAAGTATTCGTGTAATCGCCGACAGACGAATACGATTACACGAATACGAGTATAATCGCAGTTGACTCAGAATCAATGAATAATTACAATCGTATTCGTATTCGATGATAAGATTATGCCCAACACTGGTACAGGGCAAAAAACCGGACTCTGATCAGCAGACTAAAAATACTCATTAAAACATCAAACGGTCATAAGCCATCCATGCATAGTTTATTTATTTATTTATTTATTATGAGTACGGACAAGCCCAATTTACAAGGAAAAACATGATACAGAGTAGAAAAGAAAAAAAATAATAATAATACAGATATTCAAGAAAAGAAAACAGCGTGTCAAGTGAATGAAAAATGGAAGAAAAAAATATATTGAAATTCGATAAACATTTAAAATCAAAATAAAACAGGGGATGATAATACAAGTGATCTAAGTTGGAATACAGAGCTGTTGAAAAAGTCAAAATCGGGATGAAAATGCATAGTTATTAATGTGCATTTTCGTACTACTCATATTTATTATTTTATTTTTTATTTAGGTTAACCCCTAAAAGAGCTTAATGCTTATATAATTACGTAAACGTTCCAATAAATATCAATTGCAGACTTTGATGGGTGGATTCAGATAAGTTTAAGGAATTTTGAGCTAGCCTCAATGCTCAATCATATTCAAGATAAATATGATTTTAAAAAGAGTTTCTCAGAAAAACCACTTAAATACCATTTAAATATCTAACCGCCAGCTGAAATGTGAACTGTTTTGAAAAATAAATATTTGTGAAAATCCGTGAAACTTAATTTTAAAAAAATCCTGAAAAAACTCAACTGCCTGGTTTATATATATATATATATATATATATATATATATATATATATATATATTTTTTTTTTTTTAAATTTAATTGTTTAAGCTGCACCTCAACCAGAAGGGTCATTAGCTTTTGAACAGTTTGGTCAACATTGTGATTCCGTTTCGGATTTTCGTAAAATATCGTAGGTACTATTTTATGTGGCATTGCTTTGAAAATTGAGGATTCTGAGTGAAAAGAAGTTGTTACCTACTTACCAATTTTATGGCAAAAAATTCGTTCTGAATAATAATTTGCTATTCAAAAAGAGATTTTGGATTTGTAACTTTTTTGCAGGTTTTATCGATTTTTCAACACATTTTAATGAACTTTAAGAACATTTTTCAGCATAAATTGATTAATTTTTAAATGATTAATTAAATACATTTTTTAGGGCTTTATTTTATAGTTAATAAACTTAATTTGACCTATTGTTCTGCTAAAAGTATAAATTTAACGATTTTTAGCCGTTTTTTGCTATTTTTAGTGATTTTTTCAGTACTTTTTGAAATTTGGAAATTTGTGCAATTTAATGTGCTCGAAAAATCAAAAAATTCTGGCTAACGAACTCGTACTTTTGTTTGGTAAGCTTGATTTATTCGCGAAAGAACGGAATTTTTATCTCAATCCCAAAGAGAGTTTTTTCTGGAAGGAACACACACACACGCACACACACACACACACACACACACACACACACACACACACACACACACACACACACACACACACACACACACACACACACACACACACACACACATATATATATATATATATATATATATATATATATATATATGAAAAAGCGTTAAACTCCAGTATTCGTCATAGAATATCTCAAAATGGATTTCAATGATGAACATTTTCGAAAATTTTGATTTTAAAAATTTCGGAGCCATTGCAATTTGCTAATGGGCAAATCAAGCCATCTTTTTGGGGCCGCCATTTTGTATTCCAGCAATTTTGAGATGGTAGACTAAGATTTTCTCACTCGGGACGGACTAAATTTTCAAAATTTCATCTCAAACCTTCCCCTGAAATTAGTGCCTATTTTCTGCCTTAGCTCCTGGACTACCAACACTGCCGATACATCACAGAGCGCAAACATGAGGGGGCGCCTTCTGTGTTAGTTTTCCCTTGTTACGGTCGTTATGGTTTTGCTAAACTGGGAGATCTGAGGAAAGCGGGCGAACGTCCTTCAAAACGTTTCCCGCCGCTTGCTCCCTCGAAGGCTGAATCCCTCCGCAAGAATCCGGTGTGAAGACCAACCGACCAAACGATTGCATTCGTCAAACCCCCCGTTACTCAGTTCATGACGAGGTTCACCGAACTCAAACCGCCATTTGACAAGATGCAGTCATCCGTCATCAGCATATGATCGAAATGGGCTCCGAACTAACAAGGTCCACCGCTAGGAGCGCTAGGGGGCGAAGGACCTAAGGGATATGGTGTTTGACAAGATTTTCCCCTTGTAGATACCTTTCGTCACCCAAAATCTGATGGGGTGTAAAATATAAAACAAAACCTTCAGTTTACCACCTATATTGAAATAATAAAGCTTTTCACTCAGATTCTGAGCATCTTCAGGTCACAACAAACACAGTTATTCCCAACGACAGGAACACTGCTACCTTACCAGTACAATGGTGCGCACACTAGTAACGACGAAAAACCGGACAAAAGTCCATTTACGACACCTACGAAGGGCCATAAAATCGTATTATGGTTTATTATTTCATTTTGCTTCCGAGACTGCAAGGCAGTGGAAGCTTTGTTCTCACTTTCGAAATGAAAAAAAATTTTTTGCTCCAAAATCAAAATTTCCACTCGCATTTTGCGTTTCAGAGCCTCCTGAACAAATTTGGTTCCGTGTCTGTCTGTCTGTCTATCCGTCCACATTTCCTTGTAACAGCCATAACTTCCACAATTTTGATCCGATATTAACCAAATTCTCGGGAATCGTGCGGGTTAAGCTCTAGATGGTCCCCTATCAACTTCATCATAATCGAATCAACGGTAGCTTCTGCGCAGGCGCTAACGTGAATTCCTTGTGACGGTCATAACTCGGTCAATGTTGAACGGATTTCGGTCAGATTTTCAGGGATGATCTGGGTAAGGTCCCTTGAGGTTCCATTAGACAATCATCATAATTGCTTCAGCGGTACCCTCTGCGCATGCGTGAACGAAATATTCTTGTTACGGTCCTTGCAACAGCCGTAATTTCCACAATTTTGATGCGATTTTCTTGAAATTTTTAGGGATCGTGCGGGTATAGCTCTACATGGTCCCCTATCAGTTCCGTCATGATCGAATCACGGTAGCCTCTGCACGGACGCAAACAAAATTTTCTCGTTTCGGTCATAACTCAGGCAATTGTATTGTGTTGTATTGTATTGGCAATTGTATACGAAGGGATTTCGGTCAGATTGTCAGGGATGATGCGGGAAAGGTTTCTTGAGGTCCCGTATCACATTCTTCGCGATCATCAGCAGCGGTACGCTAGGCGCATGCGCGAAAGTGATGTTTTTGTTACGGTCACAGCTTAGTTAATTTTATCGGATTTTGTTCAAATTTTCAGAGATGATCCTGGTAGAGTCCCTTGAGGTAATACGAATCGTACGGTACTACCAGTGATTGTGCCCATCATGCCGGGAATTTATTTGCAGGGAATATTCCCGGCCGGGAATTAATTTTTTAATTTTTTCTCCTCCTTTTTAAATATTTGCTATTCCATATATGGAATACCGAAATTCATGTGCAGCGAAATACATGCATGTTCATTGAAGGACTGTCATTAATTTCATTTATTATATGTACCATTCAGCTTCCAATTTCCCACCATATTAATTCCCTGATGCCAGAACCGGTCGTTTCTAGTTTTCTGGAATTTAATGGTGACGTACTGTGAAGGTCACGAGGAAGCTCATGTGCCATTTCCTTGGCAGTGTATTTTTCTTTATTATGGCGCATGCAACCTTGTTTATGGTCATTGACGCCTAATACAATAGATAAGGAATTATTACAATTTATAAAATACACCTAATCTTTCCAAAATGTCAAATATCTTTTGTAGATGCGTGGATCGATTTCCTAATAATTGTTGGAGGTCTCTTGGCAGTTCGGGTGCTAGTGTGCAGAAACGTGGGCATTCAATGAACAGGTGACGAACTGAAAGTGAGGAGCTTACTTTCAAAAGGGGTCATATCACTTCCGAAAAAATTTCAGGAAGTGAAAAAAAAGCCCAAGGAGTTATTGATTGGAATTTAAATTTAGTTTTTAATCTAGTGTAGCTTAGTGAGGTACTAGAAATTATATCCCAAAACATGAGCAGCCAATCTCGAAATCCAAAGGAGTTACAGCTAATTATCATTAGCATATGATCCCTTTTGATCAAAATTTCGGATATGTTCCATTTTGATAAAAACACATCCAGTTCTCAATAAAAATCACAAAAATCAAGTGTAGGTAATTCATATTTTTTTAGGTATGTAAAAAACACACATGAACTGTGTTTCCAAATTATATAATGTAGGTAATAATAAGGTAAGGTATTATCAACAAATTTTCAGTTTGGAACGAACAAAAAAGCCAATATAGAAAAAAATCTCAAAAAATCTTTAAAATCTGTCAACATTTCAAACATGAAAATTAGTTTACTCTTCGTCAAGACAATCACATTCTCCTACTTCGCCATCGTCTTGTGAGAGTGCTACTTCATGGGTACCCAAAAGAACGCCAACAATACCCTCCATTCTTGGCAACACCAACGACACCTTAGCAACGCAAAAACGACGATAAGCCTAAAAATCTCAAGAGACACGAACTAAAAACGGAAAGAAGCGCTAGAGAAATCAGCGAAACAGGAGTGAAACGTGTTATTACAGCACTTCTTGTATCAATATCATTGAATATTGGGAAGTACAGGAGCACAGTTGATAATAGGGGTGCCGAAGAGTATTGCTCCTGCACTCTGTTGGTTATTCATACCAAACCCTTCAAATCTTATCACCAAACAGCACAGGCATTCTAAAAGGTATGTTCCAAACTAGAGTTGGAAAAAAATCCGGTGGATGGCATTTTGGATATGTTCCTTTTTGAAAAACATCAACGAGCAACAACTTTAAGGAAAATGTGATCTCTTTTGATCCAAACATCAAACTTTGCCCCTCAAATACACAAGGATATGTTCCTTTTTGACGCTAATTGCTCATACAAATCGATTTTGGTTATCCAAATCGATGGTTTAAAATCCGTTTTTTAAAGATTTTTTTCGAAAAATAGATATGACCCCTTTTGAAAGTAAGCTCCTCAAGTGAGGTTCCACATGTAGCGCAAACAGGAGGTGAGGTCCGTTCCTTCGACATCAGGTAGCCATGAGTCAAACGGGTATGTCCTATTCTTAGTCGTGTCAAGATCACTTCTTCTTTCCTAGCAGAGCCCCTCCATAAATTATAGAGGATGCAGAATTTTGTTGAATGGATATGGCCAAATCAATTATTTTACGCTTCCAACTTCAGTACCTAACACCTTCAATTACAGAATGTAATTAGTAAAACACAACTGCTATTATACGATTCTGGTTGCCAAGCGGTCTTGAGACGCTCTTAATAAAGAAATTGTTATTAGGTTCGTTTGTCTAGGGGAAAAATGTCGTGGATTTTGTACAGCCCCACGGAGCATAGTAAAATCACCTAGTCAACGAAACGGGAATGTGGATACTACAAACTGAAATCAAGTCGTTCCCCACTACCTTCTGGGGCGAGCCCATATGCGATTTTTCCCTAGAAAAATATCCATTGTTCAGTATCCACCAATTCCTCTATGAACTTCCCCTACTTTTCACTGCCTACTTGATCAAGCTTGGTTGTTCTTTTCAAAACAGTTTCCCGTTGTATTATACCATTAATTTACGAATAAATTCCAAGTTAAAATGAAGCAAGAATACAATAAATAGAAGCCTGCAGTGGTGAATGAAATAGTTCAATAGAAAAGATTAAAAAGTGTAGCAGTAAGTAATTCTATTCTAACCTAGCATATTGCAGGTTTGAGTTTGTTTACATTTTTTCATGTTTCTTGATCTCGGTTTCATACCCTGTATTTCATTTTGTGTAGGTTGGTACCTGCTTATATAATACAATTGTATGATATTGTCCAGAAAAAGTTATTTTCACGCGAAAGTAACAATTGTGGATAAACCTGTAAGACAGCAAGTCCTCACAGGTATATGAATTCGCATGCAGTAAATCTAGAATAATAGTACCTATAATAAACCTAGTGCTCCTCAATTCATCGGTACCTATTCGTATTTATCGTAATTTTTCACGTTCTGATTAGTTATTTGGATAATATTTTTTCTAAGTAGTATTATGCTTTAATAATCTATAGACTATAGGTATGTTTATGAATATGAAAGCGTCCGTGATTTCAGATCATTGCAAAAAGCCATTGAGCGCCTACCTACTTATATGAACGTTTGGCAGTTTATTAAGAGTCTTCGTATACTTAGCAACAAGCGCTAGAAATTAATAGCAAACTATAAAATAAGTTTCAGTCATGCAGCATGATCGTATGAGCGAATTTTCATAAATGGTCGTATTACATTTATGTTAAATTCTGTTGAAATTTGAGCACTTTGGGGACAAATAAAAATTTTATTATACATTTTATAGCAAACTAACTTTTTGTCAGTAATATTCCAATGAACAAACGATTTTGTGGATTTTTACAATTTTTTCAAGTGTTCCTATCGATTTTTAGCTTATTTGAATGAAATTTAAGTACATTTTTCAGTACAATTTTGTGCTTAAATTTTTAAATGTCCTGGTTCATGTTTGATTAATTTTTTTCGATAAGCATTCTGCTAAAAAATAGAAATTTGTTAATTTTTAGCGGTTTTTTTGCCTTTTTTAGTGATTTTTTAAGTAAATTTTTTGAAATTTGACCAATTTAATGTGCTCAAAAAGTGTTGTCCAACAAACTCATCCTTTCTTTTGAAATGCTTGATTTTTTGGCGAAAGAACGAAGTTATTATCTCAATTCTATCGAGAGTTATCGTCTGGAATGACACACATATATATATATATATATATATATATATATATATATATATATATATATATATATATATATATATAAAAGCGTTAAAATCCAGGAATCATTTCAGAATGCCTCAAAACAGATTTCAATGAAGAAAATTTTTATTTTAAAATTTTTGGAGCCATTGCAATAGCTTTATTTTCTAAGAAAATTCGCTAAAATGAAATCCTCGACTGTTGCCCCTCCATAAGAAATGGCTTAGCTACGCCACTGACTGTAGTACCATTAGCCGTTTTCTTAGTTTGGCTTGACGATAGCCATTGAGAGATCTTTCTGAATCTCCCGCAGCTTTTGGTGTTCCATTAGTAGCCAGTCATCATGCCATGAGTTCCAAATTGTTTTTTTAATTACACTGACGTAATCTGCTCTGATGTACAACGTCGTTGGAGGGTCCTCTGTGGCTAATCTTCAGCTATCTAATTTCCAGTGATCCCTAGGTGCCCAGGAACCCAACAAATCACCGATATACCGATGGCCATAAGTCGTTGTACACTGATGAGAATATATTTGATCAAAGGATGTGCGTCGACGCCTTTCCTAATCGCTTGAATTGCACTTTGTGAGCAAATGAAGTCAGAGCAAATTACCACTAGGCTCTCTGTTGTTGACAGGACTGTCAACGACTTAATAATGGCATATAGCTCAGCGGCATACGGATGGTTTCTAACCTCTGGTCGTTATATTGTAAGTTCATCTACTTGAAGAAATAGTAAGGGGTTCAGAACAATCGAGAAAATCGCGAGGAAAAGCCGAGTTTTGTAATGACGGGTAAAAAATATTTCAACCTTATTTTAAAATTGTTTTACAGTGACTTTCTTTTCAGGGCAAAAAATGAAGCTAGCCCGATTCACACTCGAGAAAATGTAACAATAACGTGTGCTTAGATCGTTTAATATAAGAAAAATTATAGTTTTTATACATTATTTACGCTTTTAAGAGCTTAAAATTCTTCCGCTTCCACCCGCTTTTGAAAATTAAGTTGATTTGTGTTCATACAGGTATGGAAAAGCGATTACAACACAAATTAGCTGCGACCGAGTGCGAACCTTGATTCTAGACGCTTATTAGTACAGACAAATGCGTTTGTTCATTTACATTCTGAGTACTTGAATCGCTATTAAAATGAAAGAAATACACCAAATTTACTCCAGTGACGGTATATATATATATATATATATATATATATATATATATATATATATATATATATATATATATATATACTAGCCGCTCCGGCTCGCTCCGCTCGCCTCCACGTCCAGCCGGGGGGCAAGCCCCCCGGACCCCCCATTAAATTGCTCGCTTCGCTCGCAAAGTGTGGCATATAGGGAATGTTGCTCGCTTCGCTCGCAAAGTGTGGTATGTAGGGAATGTTGCTCGCTTCGCTCGCAAAGTGTGGCTGTATACATGGAATGTATTACAATTGAAACATGTAGGGGATGTTGCTCGCTTCGCTCGCTTGAGGAAGTTATACTGCCCACCCAACTTGGCAGACGTTAATTAAAATAGAAATTAAAAATTTTGTCTAAAAAATAAATAAAAAATTTAGGGGGATGAAAAATAGATGTTGGCCGATTCTCATAGATACCGGATAAGCACAAAAAATTTCATCAAAATCGGTCAAGCCGTTTCGGAGGAGTATGGCAACAAAAACTGTGACACGAGAATTTTATATATTAGATATATATATATATATATATATATATATATATATATATATATATATATATATATATATATATATATATATATATATATATATATATATACATATACTATTTTTCAATATACTTTTTTCATGTACTTATCAACCAACACTTACACACCATGTTTTTTTTTTTTTTTTTTTTTTTAAATAATCCATTAATTGTGGTTATAGTTTTATTTGAGTACCTGCCTATGCTTATGTGCTGTGTACCTACATGTATTTATTTACCGATACATTTTTTCACACTAAAATATTTACCTGGTGACTAGGTGGAAAACTTACCTAATATTTTCTTGGTTGTTGAATAAGTCGCGTAAACTAACACCATTGCATTCAGCGTAAAAAAAAACCATTGAAAATCATGGGTCGCACTTGATTTTTGTGAAAGTTGTTTTTGTGTCTATTTTCGGACTATTTTTGCGCTATTTTTGGAAAATTTATCTAACATGTAATGTTTTTTACCAGTTTTCCATCAAGGGCAATCTATATCTAGCATTTACCGATTTAATTAAACCAAATAAATCAAACCTTTTGCCAAATGAGTTAAACCTTTTTCCAAAATAATTCGCCCTTTTCCCGAAACAATTAAACCTCTTGTGAGAAAGTATAATATGACGTATGAATAGATAAGAATTTCGAAAAAGTTTAATCAATAATGAACTACAGAAAAACTTGAAAAAATTGTGGTGTACAATGTATGGGTCAATAAACATTGCACCACATGTTTCCCCCCCCCCCCCCCCCACACCCTCATAATTTGTTGGTTTACATTTCATGGTAAGTAGATTCCAAAAGTCGAATCAAAACAAAAATTAAAGTGGACGGACGGGTTACATATTGCCCGGATGTACCTAGTAGTTTCAATAATGGAGCGTGTAGTTTGAGGTAGGTAACATTCGTATCGCAACAGGGAAGTTAATGTTAGTAATAAAGTAAACGCATACCTTGTTCTGTTGGAGGTTTATCTCGAAAACTTGAACAAACAACTGAACGTAAATTAACTTCAAAGTATATGGCGAACAGAAAAAGTCGATGAACTTGATTCAGAGAAGATCCAGATCCGTAGTAGGAGACGAAGAGAAGAAACGAGGCCTTGAAATGTGAAGACTTAAAAATCACCTGATCTTCCAGATGTTGCAGATGTGGAGATGCGTTGCAGTATCCGACTCTGAAGGTAGATCAACTAATCTGCGGAATATATAAATATTATTAATTGACATAATAAAATATATTATTATGCACCACGATGCAGCGGAAATGAAGCATTTCCGAGTTATTTACCGGAAGTGCATTCAACAATTATCGAAGGCAAAGCCGAATTGATTAAGAACTCTAGCTGGAGACTAGGCCATATGTTGAAACCATGACTTGGAGAAAGTAATATTTCAACACATATATATGTACCTACATATTTTCTTAATTCGATTTTTGGACTCTACTTTCCTTGAAATGTAAGCCAAAAAATTGTGATGTGAGGAGAGAGGGGGTAAACATTTGGTGCATTGTTCATTAAGCCATAGATTGCACACCTCGTTTCAATTTATTCTTTAGCCCTAATTGATTAAACTTTTTTCGAAATTCGTATCTATGTCATACTTTCTCGCAATAGGCTTAATTGTTTCGGGACTAGTTTTAATTATTTTGGAAAAAAGTTTAATTGTATTGGGAAAAGGTTTAATTATTTTTGGAAAAGGGTGAGTTATTTTGGAAAAAGGTTTGATTCATTTGGCAAAAGGTTCGATTCATTCGATTATAGGTTTAATTAAATCGGAAAATGCTTTATACCTTCATTAAACTAAACTAAACTGTTGTGTAGCGGAAATCATCAGAAAACCAACCGTAACGCTTTTTTTTAACTCTTTCTATCAACTTCGATTCTCTTCTTTCTTGCTTGCTTGCTTGGTTTCTTTTTTCTTGCTTGCTTGCTTGGTTTCTTTCTTTCTTGAGACAAAATTTCAGATCGATTTTTAACCCACTTCCCGATATCCAATCGATCTGAAATTTTGCACACAAGTTCATGCTGGCGTACATTTTAATCTATCAAATTTTCGCGAAGAAAAAGTTAGTTATACTATAAATTTTCGAAAATTTGAAATTTAATATGGGACACCTTACACGTGTTGTGTATTGTAGGGAGGAGGAGTGAGGGAGGAGGAGGATGAGGAGGAGGATGGAGGAGGATGAGGGAGGAGGATGAGGGAGGAGGATGAGGGAGGAGGAGGAGGGAGGAGGAGGAGGGAGGAGGAGGAGGGAGGAGGAGGAGGGAGGAGGAGGAGGGAGGAGAAGGATACTATTGAACGTCTGCATAAAATGACAACGAATCCAGGGTCAATAAAATATTAAATGATTTTCCTTGTCAATTTAATTTAAGTTATTATCAATGTGATTTTGAAACAATGTGATTTTGTTTCAATTTACTGTTGCCAAGAAACTACCAAATATTGAAACAACAATAAAATTAACCGAGAACATGAGAAAAAGAAAGAGTTACATTAAAAACTTGTTTTTATGGGTTCCTTTTTTAACTCTTTCTATTAACTTCGATTCTCTTCTTGCTTGCTTGCTTGCTTTCTTTCTTGCTTTCTTTCTTGAGACAAAATTTCAGATCGATTTTTAACCCACTTCCCGATATCCAATCGATCTGAAATTTTGCACACGAGTTCATGCTGGCGTACATTTTAATCTATCAAATTTTCGCGAAGAAAAAGTTAGTTATACTATAAATTTTCGAAAATTTGAAATTTAATATGGGACACCTTACAAGTGTTGTGTATTGTAGGGAGGAGGAGTGAGGGAGGAGAAGGATGAGGAGGAGGAGGAGGAGGATGAGGAGGAGGAGGGAGGAGGAGGAGGAGGAGGAGGAGGGAGGAGGAGGAGGGGAGGAGGAGGAGGAGGTGGGAGGAGGAGGAGGGAGAGGAGTGAGGGAGGAGGAGTGAGGGATGAGGAGGAGGAGGATGAGGGAGGAGGAGGAGGGTGGAGGAGTGAGGGTTTTGTTTCAATTTACTATTTCCAAGAAACTACCAAATATTGAAACAACAATAACATTAACCGAGAACATGAGAAAAAGAAAGAGTTACATTAAAAACTTGTTTTTATGGGTTCCTTTTTTCGTTTATGTGCCAAAGTAAAGACATAAATGACTTGCTTCCGAGTCTACGTCTAAAGGTAGCGGAAGCATTGTTTTCACTTTCATTAGAAACTATTAAAAAAACGCTTGCATACGAGTCTGCAACACATTGGGACGTTTTATGTTTTTAGTTGCAGACTCGTATGTGTTGCAGACTCGTATGCAGGCTCTAAGAGCCACTCAGCTGATCCGGACCCTGGGCATCGTCAAGTAACTGTCCTAAAGAGGCTACACAGGAAATTACATCTTCCTAGAGAGTAAAGCATAGAAATTAGCTTTAAGAGCCACTAATCTAGGCATCGTCAAGTAAATGTGCTTAAGAGGCTACATACGAAATTACAGTTTCCAAGAGTGTAAAGTATAGAAATTACCTATTAAAATGATTTAGCCACCGCTTCACAAACCAAACCCTTCTCGCAATATTCGGATCACCTCCTATGAATCAAATCATCAAAACACCAGCTCAATGAAATCATCAGAAATTAACAAGCGGTTGCAATCATGTTCACAGTGTCAATTATAGAGAATGATCAGCTGTGTGTAAACAATTATTCATATATCCATGCTAATAACTCAGCTTGCAGGCTACGCTCTTCGCAGTAGTTAACATATAATATGGTTGGATAAATCGAGAGCTTTCGAACAATTGGTCCGCGAATTTTGTGGGATGAAAAACGACGATACCATTTCCCTAGCAACGACTCGGTTGTAAGCGGAAATCATCAGAAAACCCACCTTAACGCTTTTTTTACGCTTTTATTTAACGCTTTTTTCGTTTATGTGCCAAAGTAAAGACATAAAATGTCAAAATGGGGGGAAAAATATTTAAGGCGAAATTTACTGTTTTGTTGACTTTGGTCCCATTGCACGTCGTTAGGAACCAATGTGCAACGATCGCGCCGTTGACGGCCTTGTTGAAGTTTAAGAAACGTCGAGGCGACCCGGCATAGACGATTTATGGGACGGCGATGCAGAACGGGTTCCGATTGCCTCAGAAAAGCTCCGCCGTTTCCGACAAGGGATTTTAAAAAGGGTTGCGCGAAAGGAAAGAAGTTAGGGAAACTCAAACCGATCGACAGGCGTTCGATGGAATTTGACACCCAAACATCGTGAGGAAGGTCAAGACAAGCAGGGAGGCATGAGACGAGACGAATTGCGTGGCGAGCCAAAACTCGGGGCTTTACAGTTGGAAAATCTCCACGTTGAGAAATCCTTCGTCCTCCAATTTTTTTAAGCGTTTGTTTGAGGAGCGTCTGGAAACCGAGACTGAGAAACGCCGCCAGCGCATTCTCCTGAGAGTGTTGTGACTTACTTGAAGGGACTCGTAAGCCTCTTTTCCTTCCGCTTTCAACTAACAAGGGAAGGCTCCGGTACTTCCCTCACCGATTTTATTCTAAAATTGACTGTTTATTCTAGAATCAAATTAAGTCGATACGCATTCGGTCATTACGTTGAATGGACTCGGGAATCAATTCTTTATGTAAAATATAGAGGACCCTTTACATTTTTCTTTACATTGAATTTAGTTTTTTCAACATATGGTTTGAGTAGATCACCTAAGTACTTGGAGATATTATAATTTGGACTACCTAAAGCACAGGTTATAGGACGAAGTTGAATTGAGTTTAACGATTTATGTATTTTGGGTAGAGCATAAATCGTGGGAGCTGTGCAACTCCATGATTTTATTTTTATTCGTAGAACCTGAGTTATTACTTCATCTTCAAAGAGGGATTCAATAATGTGATTTGCTATTTTTCATGAGAACGTGTTGGATCCCTCATGAGAGGTTGGTAAGTGTTGGTATCATGTAGCATGTTAGTGAGAGTGTGGTCATAATCTGATTTTTTCATTATAACGGTGACAGCCCCTTTATCCGCCTTTAAAACTAACAATGAAGGATTGTTCCTGAAAAATTGTGCGGCTTCATTCTGTCAGCTTAACTGATGAAAGAGTTGATTGGGAGGCGGTGTCTAGGATTATTGTTTTTTTGCTGGCCCTCTCTCTAACCAAATTAGCAGAAGTCTCAAACTCCACATCCTCAATATCAAAATAGCCTATAGAAACCAAGCCAGCAATACGAAATATTTTTCAAAACTGAAATATAAAGTCAACAAAAACGACCGCAGCAACCTCATGTACAAAATTCCGTCTCAAGCCTCATGTAAACTCGCATATTATGGTCAAACCACCCAGCTAATCTCAACATGTCTGGTCACGATACTGACATCAACAAAGCTCTGAGAGATCCTCAAACAGTCATTCACTCCACAGAACAACAACTGCCCTCACCAAGCACGTAGCTGAAACCCAACATGTCCCACAACTAAACAATTGGAGTGTCTGCACCTATGAAAATCAATATAAAAAACGCAATAATAAAGAAATGGCTTTTGAGATGAAAAACCGTGACAGTGCTATCAACTATAGATCAGATGTCAACAAATGAGACAGAGTTTATCATGGTTTGATCAATAGAAGCAATTAAAAAAGATACCATACTATTTTATAATCTTAATATTATAAGTACCTGGTTTTCCTAAGTTTTGATTTATACAATAGATTCCCAGTTTTTAAAAGAACGATCATCTTCATTCTTTCAGAGATCACAAAAAACAAAGATTCTGCCTACTGTTCAAACTGACAAACTTATTCTTAGTCTCACCACCCCATCATTCACGCTATCAAGAGAAGAACTCTCAACCACACCCACCATGTACAAGTGTCACCACCACCCAGAGCAACCATTAGAAAACAATCCATGTAGTAAGAAACCGTCCTTGAAAACATTACAGATTACAAACATATCAACCGAAGCTTTCCATATTTATGTAAGTGCTTTTGCTCCCAAAATTTTCCAAAGTACTTATAATTACACTTCCTCCCACCACAAAAAAACAGTACAGACGTTCCCTCCTCCCACCAGCACAGATGTATCAACTCATTTTCCATAAAGACAGCCCTGGGTGATGAAAACACTAAAAAGCACTAAGGAATGCTGACGATTCTGCCTGCTACGGATCAATAGAAGCAATTGCAGAATGGATGGAATTGTTCCTAGAGGAAGGTCCAAAGTTTGGAACCCAGAACCTAACAAAAGCGTTCTAGTAGTCAAACGAGGTATGGAAACAAGGAATAACTTGGAGTATTTCAAAAGGCAAAATGTAAAAATCTGCTATTCAAGCAGGCTTTGTAGGAGATTCCGTAGATCGGGATGAGTATATAAAAACAAAAGTTGCAGAGTGGCTTCAATGCGTTTCAAAATTCGCAACTCCTTCATCGAAAAGTTTTCAGGCAGCATATGCAGCCTACGTAAAGTCTCTTCAATGTGAATGGGAATTTTTACAGAGTAACAAAGGGAAGTAATGATTCTTATCTGTCCCTGTCAGTGGAAATAAATACTGCATTCATTCCGAATCTACTCAGTTTCGAGATGCGCTGGCCCTAAGATATGGAAGGGAACCATCTGGGCTACCGTCACACTGTGATGGTTGCGAAGAGCAAATGAGTTTGGCTCATGCGCTCAATTGCAAAAAAGGAGGCCTTGCCAAGTATGGCCATGAAAACCACAGGGATGATTGTGCTAAACTCGCTAGTCTAGCCTGGGGAAGTGTAGGAGTGCAACCAATATTACAGAAGCAGAAAACGAGAGGCCAGCGCTCATCGCCGATATCGTGGTGGAAGGATTGTGGGAAGGTGAGAGGAAAGCGTTTTTAGATAACCGCATTGTTAATGCCGACGCCCCCTCTTACCTTCACCAAGATTGGGACGCAACTGCAAGGGCGCATTCACAGCAGAAGCATGCGAAATATGATGTGGCGGCAGAGGACAGAAGAGGATCATTTACTCCATTAATCTGTTCTTGTGATGGTGCCTTACATGTGGAGTACAGTGCTTTTCTTAAGAGACTGGCAGATCGGCTCAGTGAAAAGTGGGCAAAGCCGTACAGCCAAATATTGAATTGAGTGAAAATTCAATTTTCTATCATTCGGGCAGCTTCTCTACGCTTGCGAGGAAGCCGCAGGAAGTTGCGTCACCTGAATTTGGAGGATGGTGCTGCTGTACCTGCCATCAGCTAAAGGAATAGCATGAATGAACAGTCAAAAATTGGAAGAAAAAAAATAATAACAAATAATAATCACAAAACTGTTACAAGGAACTCATCGGAAAACTTTGTTCAATTCTGATTTCAATTTCGTTCCCTTTTTTTTTCAATAAAAGTGTTTTGTCTACTAAAAAGCATTATCAGCATCAACTATTGTATCTACCACGTATGTATCACTCTATATTTCGCTCCTTATTATGTTATTCTCCAAAATAGATTAGTTAAATGTTGATGATTTTTTTATATTAGTTCCTATAAATAACAAAAAATGTGATGCCAATCGTATCTTTGGTACTTGGTGATATACAGGTATGAGGGCGGCCATCATGGCGCCGAAATATTGCGAGTGAAAAAATAAAAAGCCCAAACTTCCAAGGCAGATGTGGTCATTCAACCCAAATAAAAACTACTATGTTTGTGTGATTATGATGTAAGTACTGACATGAAACAGAGTGGAACAGTATATGGGATAAATCAGTATATGTGATTTAAAGTGACTGGTGGAACATGTTGATTATTCGAATTGCGTGCGTTTATAGTCCTCTTGACGAAATGGAACAGTTTTCGATAAACGGTTTTTGTTGCAGCTAATTGCTAATCGGGGGAGATTCTAAAGAACTAAAGAAAAAGGAGTACTAAAATTTCATGCTATTCAGTAAATGTTAATAAAATAACACTAATATTTAATTTAAATTTGAAATAAATGTCTATGTTATGATATAAACATTGAGCATGAAAATGTTTTATAGTGGTTAAAATTTATTAGAAGATTTTCCTGCAATACAAACTAATGTAGTTACACTATCGTAGCAACGCATTGGTTGCACGTGAAAATCAATAGAAACACAGTGAAATTCTATTCCCCCGTATACATTTACTCCACCAGGCTTTGCATAGTTAATGACGGATCCCATTTTGACCATGACTGCTACAGATGCTTTTGTGTTTATGACGTAATTATTGAAACAGAGTGGAACAGATGTTGGGTAAATCAGGTGTAAAATCTACGATGAATTTCACTGTTTGTTATGAATTCTGAGTTTAGATTTCTGGTGATTCGTGGGATGAGGTATTCGTAGAAGTACAGAATTCTTTAAATTATATCATCACTTGGTTTCGTATTCGAATTACTGCTTGTGTGCTCACTCACTTCTGACAGAAAATCTATCTAAGATCTTTCAAGATCTTCTTATAAGAAATCATATTGAGTTGTTGAATATCATTCTTATTATTCAAAATTATTGTGAAGCTAGATCAACGAATAATTGTTTCTTAATACCCACATTATAAACGTGCAAGCATCAATAGAAGTCCTGATCATACAGGTTCTGTCATTGGATGTGAAAGAGTACATTTATCATGCACATGAGCTATCGTTCTTCAAGCTCAACTGAGAGTGAGTTGGTTTCATCACTTCTATCTTCCCATGCCAGAAATCGTATGAAATAAGTATGTAGAATGTCATACTGAAGGATGCGAAGGTGCTGCTTCCACAGAAACAGCCATCTACTCTTTCGACTTGACTTTGGTTCCTCGAGCTGCAACTAGGGTGAGTTGGTTGGCATCTTAACTGCTACCTTCCCATGCCAGAAATCTCTTATGTAGCACTCATGTTGGCCGTCAATTCATAGTAAAGGGGGGAGGGCGGAGGGGTACACAGAAACAATGTTTAAGCTTTGCATTCCATCGTACAATTACCTATATCATGATTTGCTTGTGATTATTTCCCTTCCTAATATAGAAATTTCTTCAGTGCTAGCTATGAAAGGGATCACACATTCACCGCCTAGTGAGCATGACACCAAAAGCACCGTCACACGTCATTGTAAGCCGAACATAAGTATATCGTTGCACAACGTAAGTCGCGTCAACATCCCAGTAAACGAAGCAAAAACCCCCGTATTGAAACAGTTACAACTCAAAAGTTTCTTCTACCACTTACTAGCTTTTATCTGTTCACACCTGTTCGAATCGCTAAAACCGCAGTCGCGACGTGAAGAAGTGTAAGACGTATGATTGTTGTCACGCATCATGGAGCTAAGGAGTATTGCACATCGTACGCGTGATCCTCTGATTGAACGTGGGGCTGTCGCTATTATGTCATATCTGGGCGATTCCAGACCGCAGCGGGTCACTCGATGACGATTGTTCCTTCCACCATTGTCCGTCTGCATGCGGGGTGTCGTCACTTCGGCAAGTGGTTTAATCCAGTTATTATTTTCCATCAAAGACCTGATGTTCTGGTGGCCACGAAAACCTCTAGCTAAGGGAGTATTTTGTATTGTGTGTGCGGATTACCGATGAAAGAGCTCGTGTATACCTACCAAGGATATGAATGAAATGATGCTGATATTTTGGAGAATCTACCTTGATAGGTACCATTGCGAAACAGGCTTGAACTCTTTCTTGAGACTAAATAGAAGTCGCTTGTTGAAGATACATTAAACATTTTACAGGAACAGTAAAGACAATGGACTCGACTGTAAAGAAGAGTTGACGAATCGTTATTAATGATCTTTACCCAGTCATTTAAATCAAAATTCATAGAACTCCAAATTACATTCTGATTGATTTTTTAAATTTATTGTTCAATTTTAATTTTTTACTCAACACCAGAATTCTATCACCACAATTCTGGATAAAAGAGGGAACTCGGCTGAATTAATTAGCTAGGCCCCAATCAGAGTTCAAGCGAAAACGTGGAAAAGTTACACTGGAATTTTTTACTCCAGTGTTCCGTGTTTGATTTTTGTTTTCTTGTGTTCTTTATTTGAAAGATAAACATAAGAAGAAATATTCTAACCAATGATTAAGTTTTAATTCAAAATGTATTAATGTATTTGTTCTTTGAGTTTTAGAAATTGAGATAGAAATAAGAATGATGTGATATTGTTGAGATCATGTGACTTTGAAAATATGCCTTCCTATTTGACCTCAGCGTTCCAGCATTAGTATTGCTTTTTCGAATTTTATTTTCTACTTTATTTGTATTACTGGACTCTTATTATTGGATTTATTAATTGTGTTTATTGGTTACCAAAATGATTGTGAACTTTCAAATCATTGTAAATAGCGAATTCTGTACTCCGTACTTGAAAATATACCCTTTCAAGTTTCTAGCGTGACCCAACAATATTCAATTAAACAAACTTTATAGTGATTAATAGTTTCAGTACAGAAGTTATTAATCGTGTACTGAATTCAATTAAAAAGGTTAAACTTTCGTCCCTGCGACAGCTTCTATACCTTATCTATAGAACTCTGAGTTTAAAATTTCTTCCAACACATAATCTCAGCTGTTAAAAGTGAGGATCGTAACAGCTTGGACTCTGCGCAACCTCCCAACTCATTGGGAAGGCATAGTAACCTGCCCCCTAGCCTTTTCGGGACCGCTTTCTTGAGATCGAAGGCAGAGCGCTGGGCCCAGCTATGCCAGCACTGTACAGATCACCCTGTCCCGGTTTTTTTCTACTTGCAGCAACTTTCGCTACACACACTATCCTGAAAGGCTCTTGTACCCACAATTTTTATCCAATTAACGTCAAATTTTGTCAGCATTAACCTTGTATATTTAGTAGGTAATGTCCCCCTCACTTG
Organism: Adelphocoris suturalis; assembly: GCA_030762985.1. NCBI lineage: Eukaryota > Metazoa > Arthropoda > Insecta > Hemiptera > Miridae > Adelphocoris > Adelphocoris suturalis. Next base: position 21,764,823 of record CM061043.1, read on the forward strand.
CACTAAGAATCCCGGAAATTATTTCCCGAATCTCATTTTCCAAAAACGAGCGTTTCTCACTTATTGTAGTGGAGAATACACGACTGAATGAAAACTGAGATAGACAGAAGCGAGAAGGAAGAATATTGGGTTAGGTAAACAAAAACATCAGACCATAGGTCACAAACAACATTCATACACTTCAAGTTACTTCCGAAACCGCTAGATTGCAGAGGAATGAAGAGAAGGGCCAAAACGTAAATATACGGCACTGGTCCAGGCCATGTATAGAGGAGGTGCCGTACATATACGGCACGGGGCCACACAGAGCATGGCACCGATGACGTAAATATAGCTTTCGCACTTTGAATTAAACCTTTCGCGAATTGAATTAAACTTTCTGCGAATTGAATTAGACTTTCCGCAAAATGAATTAAACTTTTCGCAAATTAAATTAAACTTTTCGTAAATTGAATTAAACTTTCTGCAAATTGAATTAGACTTTCCGCAAATTGAATTAAACCTACATACGTGAAAAGATCAATAACATTAAGAAACCCTTCAGGTTGAGACGCGGCTTAAATTTAAAAGAAAAAAGAAAAAACAGCAAGAAAGGAACACTGATCCCTCCCTGTTGCTGGGTACCAAAGCTATCCTCATGGGACGGCTCTGCATTTGTGCAAACGTGATGGATATGTTTCTGCTGCTCACAACTGCTGCTCTTGGACGACCTCTCCATTACCTTTTGCTTTTAGAAGTCTTCTTGCTAATGCCTATAAATTATATAAAATGTCAACTATAGATGGATACGTTGAGAGCTCAGTTTCGTTATTAATAAATAAATCATTTACCTTCAGATTAACTTCATGAGGTGCAGGTGGTGGTTCTTGGTGATTTACTTGCATGATTTGTCACAATATATACATTTTGTTGAAGTTTTACATTTTGTTTTGATTAAAACAAAAGATTCGCCTAAGGTCAATTTGCGACAAGTTTAATTCAATTTGCGAAAAGTTTAATTCAATTCACGAAAATTTTAATTCAATTTGCGAAAAGTTTAATTCAATTTGCAGAACGTTTAATTCAATTTGCGAAAAGTTTAATTCAATTCGCGGAAAGTTTAATTCAATTTGCGGAAGGTTTAATTCAAAGAGCGAATGCTATATACGGGACCGGTCCTGAGGGCTCGCATGAACTGGGCACCAGCGGTAACTGAACCACCTGAACCTTTCCAAATCTTAGGTAGGCAGATTCTCCTCCAGGTCACTGTTGAACTAGTCCGGTGGTTATTAAATTCTTACCTATATGTCCAACTAATATGAATTTTAACTAAGGGATTGACTACTTGATGTTATGTATTTTCGAGATGCGAGCTTGGAGCATCCAGACCACCAAACTATACATTATCATTTTGAACTATACTTCCAAATAAACTGAATTTTTACTAAGGGATTGACTACTTGAAGTCATGTATTGCTTCCGAGTCAACCTAAAGGTAGCGGAAGCATTGTTTTCACTTTCGGGAGAAAAAAATCGTTGATCTCCAAAATCGAAATTCCCAGTCGCATTTTACGTTTTAGACCATTCTGAACAACTTTGGTTCCGTGTCTGTCTGTCTGTCTGTGCGTCTGTGTGTGTGTGTGTGTGTCTGTCGTGTGTCCGCAAATCCTTGTAACAAGTTTATTTTCCACAGTTTTCATCCGATCTGGATGAAATTTTTAGGAATGTGTGGGCTAGGGTGTAGACGGTGCCCTATCAGTTTCATTGTTGCGAAATCAATACTGCACTCTGCGCAAACGTTAATTCCATTATGCTACATTTCTTCACGCCCTTGTCGTCCGATCTCGCTCAACTTTGGATGAAAGTTGGGGGATGACGATTTGATCGTCCCATATCATTTTCAACATGATTGTATCATTGATAGCCAATGCGCATGCGCCCATGTGAAATCCTTGTAACGACCTAAATTTCTACTGTTTTCATCCGATTTCGATGAAATTGTCAAAGAATGCGCGGGTTAGGTTGTAGATGGTCCCCTATCAGTTTCATTGTTGCCAAATCAATACTTCATTCTGCGCATGCGCAAACGTTAATTCCATCATGTTCCATCTTTTCACTCTCTAGTCTTTCGATTTCGCTTAAATTTGGATGATAGTTGGAAGAAGATGATAGGAAAATGAGGAAGCTGTGTGCCACACCCAAATTGGCAGACGTTTTTTTAAGATGGGAGCTTGCGAGCATACAGACCAATACTATAACATCATTCTAAAAGTTGCGTTCTACCGTGCATAATGTGCGTTACCCATGTATTTATTTTACATTTTTAAACGAAAATAGATTCCGTTCTAAGAAATTTGATACCTACCGTGAGTAGCTCAGATCAGGTAAGGAGCAGTGAACCCTTTTTGGCTGGTGCCCAGTTCGAGTGCGCCCTCCCCAATCATCAGGAACTAACCCGAGTTGCACGACGTTTTACCGCAGAGAAAGTAGTTACTAACACCGTGATTCGAATAGTATCCGAGGAAAATCCCATATCAGTCGATGATTTTCCGAGTGGGAAACCCTCGGAAACCTCCAGGTTCACATAATCCGATGCAATCGCCTTTGCTCCTGCACATTACATGGCGGTTTTTTTCTTTCTTTTCGTCGCCCTCATCTCGCCAAGGCATGATGCATATAACAGAGGTAATGTCGGGCAGGACTCCGCCCTGTTAGGCACTTCTTAACACGGTCCCCCGGTCACGGTTGAGTGACTCTCCAGAGTTTTTGCGGTCCACAAAGCCGCCTGATCCCCTTCGGAGGACATTATACTATTACACCCGCTGACCGACCCGAAAGTGTCAGGACACGAGAATAAAAAAATAAAAAAACCTGCAAATTATTACAGAGATTTCTTATATATGAATAGTGGCGTTCTGTTATCTGTCCTGGTCATTCATCTGGGTTACTTGCTTTTACGCTGTGTGTGTGTGTTTATGTGTATGTTTGTGTGTGCGTGTGTTTGTGTGTGTGTGTGTGTGTGTGTGTGTGTGTGTGTGTGTGTGTGTGTGTGTGTGTGTGTGTGTGTGTGTGTGTGTGTGTGTGTGTGTGTGTGTGTGTGTGTTTATGTGTATGTTTGTGTGTGCGTGTGTTTGTGTGTGTTGCATCTCGGCGGGAGTGCTCCGTGGTATCACTACCCGGGTTCGTACTTGAACTGGTGGTCATTCTTCCTCCTCATCCTTCTGCAACTCCCCTCATCCCTATAGTCGGCGTCGGGTAAACCTGGGCGTCCTTCCCACTTTTTTATTTATTTATTTATTTCAAATTTTGGTGTGCCCCTTTCGCCTTTGAGGGGAGTTTCTTAAAAAAAAAATAAATAAATAAATCAATTTAAAAAAAATCTATGTGTGTTGTGTGTGTACGCGCGCGCGTGTGCGTGCGTGCGTGCGTCGGCTTTGAGGTCAATCACTCACGAAAGCCAAATTGGGCGTGGTCGGGTCAGGTCGCTCAACTCGGTTGCTACGACAGGTGGCACCTTTGGGATAGCAGGAGACTAGTCCATTATCTGTGGTGGCACCTTAGAGATTTCTACCTCTCTCCAGCCCGCACTTATGCCAATGACGATTGACAATCTGCGGTCAAACACGCGGACCGTCAGCTGCCGAACGCAACTTCGCTAGGAAATCGGGGCAGCGGTGGTCGAGGACTGCGTGCCACGAACGCAATGAAACTTCCTAGTTTGGATCGCGCATTTGATTGTAGCTACTCCGAACTTTGACTGGTTAGACGTTAATAAAGTTTCTTTTTTAAGACTATTGGCTCCGCTGACAAGAAGCATCGCACAGAAGTTGATATGTACAAGAAACAGACGTTTGACGACGAATTGTCCAACTCAGGGGTCTTTCACGGCTGAACCTCGGAAACTATTCGGGGGAAAAAAACTGGCCGAAATCCTCGACAAAAAAACACATAGTTTAGGAGTTATAGGCAAAAAACTGAAAAATGGTGTGGCGTTGGCGCCTTGTCTACAGTTCTGGCGCCGGTACCGCGGCGTCCAATCGAATCGGCGCCAAAAGCTTTATAGGAAATACAGGAAACGACACAGAACACTAAGCTGAATTGCAATGCCCATATTAATACATTTTTTCATTATTTATGATTAAAAGTAAATTTTAGTAAAGCCAAATTTATAGCTTTCTCTGTAATGAACAGCAACGTCCCGAATAATGAAGAAGTGAAAAGTCATTCTGCAATATGCATTGAAGATGAGTTTCAGAGCTGTCCCACAATGGAGAAAGTTCCTCTATCACATACCTAAGGGTATAATCGATCAACGACTTAGATGGGATGTACATATTGAATGAATTAAATTAAGATTACGAAAAAATTGCCAAAGACCGACTCAGCTAAAGTACTAAATCAAACGTCAGCCACCACCACGGGCGATAGAATCTAAATGCACAACTTAAAAAAAAGTACATGTTTATCTCCGGATTGGATTTAGCGCCTTAGAGAATTTCAACAAAACACCTTGTGATTTGGGTTAATAAATGGTGACTGAGGAGGAAGAAATCACGCCATGGCGTTGTGGCGCTCCCTGGCGGAAAACTGGGCGAGTATGACGTCATATCGTTAATTTTTCATAACGACAACTTTTTGGGACGATCTTGTCGAGGTCATTAAGCTGAAGAAGATAAATGAAAATCGGCAAAACGGCCTGAGGCTTTGAATTCAATAGCCATTCACCAGAAAGAGCGATACTTCAAAAAAATCCGACGCATTATAGGTAATATTAAGTTAGTGTTAATATGCGCTATAAAAAAAATAATAAAATAAAAATAGAAACTACGCTAAAAAAAAATACCAAATTACCAAATAGGTACTAAAATCTTTTATTGACTAATGAGTTAAAAGCCAACAACATCGTTATTTAACTGAAAAACGTAAAGCTACGAACCCACTGAACTTGTAGTACACAGTCATTGCCTTGGATAAAGATACCGGTGTACAGTGGGCGCAAAATCGGATCTAGCTGTTCAGAAGTCGAAAAATGGAGGTGTTCCTTATCTGGTGAAAAGCGATTTATCGCATCGCATTCATCCAGGTGGGCCGTAAACATGATGGCGAAATGCAGAAAATGCACTTTGAACTGCCAGAGAAGATACGAAGTGTACGATGGATGTTCCTGCAGAACACGGAACTGCAGGACCCAAGGAAACACGCCGCGCCGCGTCCACTCAGTCCTTGAAACTCGCCGAGAAGAGTCATGGATATCACGGAGGGAGGTGTGTGGAATATTTTCCCAGATTTTAATTACTTTTGTTAATAACGCTAATTCGTTTCTTCTAATTTTCAAAATGTGCTATTACGTTGTTTATGCTTTACGTTTGTCAGTTAAATATCGATGTTACTAATTCAAAATTTTGAACCGCATAAAAATATGAATGAGTATAAAAATAATAATTTTAAATTTCTGAGGGAAGATGGAAAAGTACGTATCGTGATTTCGTGTAATCATGTAGAGGTTTCAGGATCACCCTTTTGTCCAATCTCCTAATTTTAAAACTTACTTAAACAAAAAAACTTCCAAGAATAGTTGAAATTTTTCTTTTTCTTGGTCGATCATAAAAAATTATTATTGGAAATAACAAACAACATGCATAAGTCTTTATAAAGCGTCAAAAGTCATGATTTGAATCCAATAGCTTTAAAAATGTTTTGACAAGTGCAACATCTTCATGTATTCCCTCTTTCTACATTATAAAAAAGAAAATGAAAAAATGTATTGCCTAATTTAACAAAGGACTATTTCGAAAAGTGCGTGCCTGACGCGATCCGCAGTATCGGAATGACAAATCGATTTTGCACCTTAAGTTGCTGTCACCTTGGACCGCTTTCACGTGTCGGAGTCGAGGATCGTACTGCGTAGTGTACAGGTTGACTTGAATGAGACTAGAGTGTTTGCTCTTTGATTAACTCTCAGCAATAACAATTTTCATTAATTTTTAACTGGTAGATTTCTGGAAAAGGGTCATTTTTGCGAGTTTGGTTGGTGTTTTGTTGTTTACCGAAGGGAAAGGACTATCCACTCGACCGAATACCGTATTCCTTAGTCAGCAGCACTCGAAGAGCCGACCGGTGTCGCGTCGAATAATTGAAACTATGAGAATGTCGACCTCCGAGTTCAGAAACATAAAATTGAAGGAACATAAAATGTTTTGAATTCACACGTGCATGCTCTGTCGCAAGAAATTGCTAACAGCCAAGAAACTATCTTGCTCATAAAAAAAATAATGATAAGAGAATTGAAAGTATACAAGAAAATCTGGCATTATCTGAAAAAACTAATACGAAACAGAACAGGCAAACGGACAACAGAAACGATCTTATTCTTCATAACGTTCTAGAAGGGAGAGAAATCATGAATATCCTCAAGAGGAAGGTGATAGACATTTTTAGAACGGAATTAAATAGCGTTCTTGAGGATTATGAAGTTGTAGTGTAAGATGTTTAGGCACCATCCAACCTTCTAGAAGTAGACCAGTTCACATTCATTTTGCTAATAATTTCTCTAAATCTAAAGTACGCCAGAACATTTACAAGTTCATGGGATCCCAATTTAATACATCCGAGTTCTACGACAGACGAACACGGGAATTTAGGAAGCATCTCTTGCCCAAGTTGTTTCAAGCAAGAAAAGACGGGAAGCATGCCGTCTTGATTGGAGATGAACTACTGGTTGATGGAAAAAAAAACTTATCATTCACTATGGACGAAGTACGTTGGAGGATTCTAAATCTACTGGGTCAGAACTGGAGGTTAATATGAATACTCCTCCTCCGTCCCCTCCCAACATTTCCAGAAAACAGGTCAAGAAGAAGATGAAAATCTACAAGAGAAAGAACGAACATCAACACCGCTTTGGAAATTTTGGCAATGACTCGGGATTATTATTGAAATTTGGCAATGGAGTGTAGGCATTATTGATTGTGATCTATGTTACCTATGCAGTGCTCATTTATTATTCGTGAATTATGTAGACCTATATTATTAATTATTTGATATGTCATAAGTAAAAGTCTTACATTGTTTGCTGAGGCAGAAATGAAGGCAAGATATCAAGTGTTATTTTTTAATATGTATTTAAGGAACTCCATGCAATACCTACATGTTATGCAATAAAATTTAATTGGATTGACTAGAAGACACAAGATGAGGAGAGCAAGCAGGGACACAAGTGGTACTTGCGACAACAAGATAAGAATATATCAATCCATCGCTCAATTACTTGCGTCGTTAACTGAATTCGTTTTGTCTGATGTCATTGCTTCGAAGTGACACATAGATCGCATCAGATCACATATGGGAGAAATGGACGATCGTGTTGATTGGAAACACGTCAGCGCCCACATGATTATTATTTGTATGAGATAGTACTTGTATGAGGAATTTGTTGCACCACAAAACTAAAGTTCGGAGTCAACGAGAAAAATATTATGAGAAATCGACTGAGCATTGGAGTCTGGTCAGCGACGACAAAATTGGTCTTGCACGTACATACATACACTCTCACTAACAGCCACGCACGAATCGATCTCAATTTGTTTGTTATTCAGTGACATAAACATTTATTTTTCCGGATACCCATGAACCATAAAAGATTTTTTTTACGGTTATATGTAATGAAAATGTGTTGCAATAGTTTCTGATGATTTCCACTTACAACCGTCAGAATTCGTTGACCATTCATTGAAAGCTCTCGATTTATCCAATCATGTTATGTTAACTGCTACGAAGTGCGTAAACAAGCTGAGATATGAGCATGGTTATTTCAATAATTGTTTATTATTCTCAATAATTACTATTGTGAACATGATTTCAACTGCTTGTTATTATTCTGATGATTTCATTGAGCTGGTAGAGAGTCGTTGCACTGGTCATAAATAAATAAAACAACTTGACATAGTATTGATCCCCTTGAAGTAGGGCTCGGATCAGCATGCAAAATTTTGAGGCCGAACATGCACTAAAAATGCCAAAACATGCAAAAACATGTATTTTTAAAATAATTCAAAGAAGACTTACTTTTTTGCCATGAATGCTTGTGACACCCCTTTTTAACGAATATGTACGTAAAATGTTAAGAGTACTTGAACGCAAAAAAAACCTTGAAAAAGTAGTTGATGAAATTTATTATAAAATAAATGAATTTTAAAAGTTGAAATTTGTTATATTATGCGTATTTAAATAAATTTTCCATAATCAATTACTGTTCATCAAGCAAAGGGATGGGTAGAAAGGAAAGAACAGTGTTTCAAAAATTAGCATTTCCAGACAGCCCGGTTTCCTGCATTCTTTTGCGTTTGAATCTTGAGTGGGACCAATCACCCCATTTCGGTTTGAAAAATTCTATAGAAAACAAACTACCACTAGTTTTAGTTAGTTATTTTTGAAAAAAAGTTTGGTTTGTACCTAAAAATTTGCTAAAAAATCAATTTTTTGTCAATTTTTTTAAATTGCTCGGAAAAACATGAAACATGCGCAAAATGCACAAATTGGAAAAAAACCCAAAACATGCACAATAAATTTAGTTTTTTCGGGTTGCAAATGGTCTGACAACACTCAAAACAAACTTTTATGAAGGTTTGGAGCTTCAGAAAAAAACATGCAAAACATGCAAAATCCGAGCCATATTGATAAGATACACCGCAAAATCTGAGTCATTCTCACATGCGGGTCTCACGGGTTTAAGTAAAACGCGTAAGCTAAAACACATTCTGTGTTTCAATAATTTCATTCGAAGTATGTAAATAGAGGTAACTAGGGGTCCAGGGAACTCCCCTCTGGCGCGGCACGGGGCGCCGATTTTTTTTTTTTTTTTTTTTTTTTTAGCGAATTTTTGAAGAAAATTAAGCTATTGCTCTCGCCTCAAAATTTGTAGAATGTGAATTTTTGAAAACATTTTATGCAGAAATCCGTTTCAGGCTATTCTGAATCATATTCTGAAGTTTAACGCATTTTTTTATGTATGTGTGAGCCTCGGAAACGGCTCCCAACCTGACGCCTGTAAATCGAACACGTCTGGAAACAAAGCGTGAGAATCATCCAGATTCTTCGATCCCGCGCGCCAGATTCTAGCGGTCAGATTTCACAAAAGCGAAGACGGAAAATCTTGACGAAGCACGACACGCGCCGCCGGGAAAGGTACGACGCTGCGATTTCAGGCTCCCCTCTCGATCAAAAGAGAGACGATCTTATTGGTTCCTACAATACGGAAATATCGTCCCAAAAGGGCGGTACCTTGGATTGGAAAACTGTGATTCGCCGTCGCCGTTAGCAACCTGAATTGAAGGAGGATTTCGGACCTAATCTAACGCCCTTTATCACGCGCATGCGTGGGAAAATCAGTGGAGACAATTTGGGAAAGAGTAAAGAAGATTCATTCTAAGATTATGTGACGTCCAGTGAACATATACCTGCCCAACAGCAGCCTGTTGCTGGGGTCGGGCCGTCCAAGTGCTAAGCTTTCAAGATAGACTTTCGTGCCAGAAGTTCGCGTAAAGTGGAAAGCGTGTTAGAGCAGTGACGGTCTCTAATTTTGGAATCCTTTCGGAGAAAACTAATCCCGTTCTTCGATCGTACATCGCCGAGGTTTGGCAATAGGAAATAGCCACCCTATGCAGTAACAAATCCGAAGCAGGGACACCTGAACTCCATCCGAAGTATCAACAGGAAACCGGAAGATTAAGGTCAGTTAGTAAATAGTATTCGTGTAAGGTCCTTTGGTGATAGGATAGAGTATTATTTGCAACTTTACTAATAAAACAATTATTTCAGAAAGGTCATCATTCTGCCTTATGATTCCAATAATTCCTTAAAACACCCTCACAAGGTCAGGGGTTGAGAAAAGGGGAAATTCAGGGGCTAGATGGAGGTTTTTGAGGTATTGGGGGTAATTGACCAAACTCACTAAAGACCCTTCCTAGCTTAAAAGTAGGCGTAAAGAGTGGTGTGAATAAACAGTGATTTTTACCACGATTTACGATCTTACAAATGGTGGAGGCGCGAAAGATCAAAGTACCAGCCCCATAGATTACAATTGTCTTACAAATGGTGGAGGCGCAATCTCGATCAGTTAAGCCCCAATGTAAAATCCATGGTAAAGAAAAAAGAAAGAATGAATAAAGAAATTTAAGTATTGAAGAAAAATAGAGAAAAAACCGCGGTGGAATACCTATGAAATGGTATGTCCAAGATAGAAAAATGAAAAATATAAGGAAGTGTATTAAAAAAAAAAATAGAGAAAGATGAAGTTTGAGAAGAAAAAATAAATAAAATGAGTGTTAATCCCGGGAAATTAAGAGAAAATAATAAAGGAAGATTATTGAAGAATTAAGGAAGTTTATTAAAAAGAGAGATGAATAAAGATTTAAAGTGAGAGAAATAAAGAATAAAAGAGAATTATTCAAACGCGTTTAAAGAGGATTAACGAGAAGAAAGATTAAAATGAGGATTAAAAGAGGAAAAAGAGAAGATTAAGAATTAAAGGAAAGAAAAATAAAGATTAAATTGAGAGCAGAAGTATGTCGTACGGTCTTCAATAAGTTTAGAAACGGGAAAAAGTTAGAGAGAGAAAGAGAGAATATTTTTAAAGTGTACAGATAAAGATTAAGTAGAAAGAATAATAATTAGTACGGTTTAGTACGGTTTTAAATAAGTTAAAAAACGGGGAAAAGTAATAAAACAAAAAAAAAAAAAAAAAAAAGAGATTTCAGAGATGATTAATAACCATTAAATTCCAGAAATTAGGGAACAGACCTGAGTAAAGGTGATGCGCGTCATAAATTCAGTAAATAATAACATATTCTAGCACCAGGACCAATATTATTTGAATTAATCCTTAACAATTGCAGAATTTAAGTCAGACAGCCGTCTTGTCATATAAATGTAACAACAAATAGTCTTACGATTTTGTCCTTAATTAATATAGTCATGCATGAGTCAAAAGCGAATTTCAAATTGAATATCTCTACAATGAATATAGGAAATCAGTAGCTTCACACCGTATCAGATAAGTACAATTTAAGGATTGCAATCGACACTGGAAGTACTCGAAGTTTTGTAAACATAAAAGAAAATCAAATTTGAAAGCAGTAACTCCTCATGGAGAAGCGAAACAAAGGATGCAGGGTGATTAATGCATGATACTTCCAATGCCGAAGATATTTAAATATAAGGATTACCACAAGCTCAAATTTCATGTGTACTATTTTCATAAAAATTATGATATGAACGAAACGATCGAATTCCATGTGTTCAATTTATAAATGATACAGATATGTTGAACGGACGGACTTAGATAGGAAAACAGGAGCCCGACGTTTATATGATAACAATTTGCACGTATTAGAACAATGAACAACACCAATGTGTTACCATGATAAGAACATTCCACAGACGATAAATTCACCTTTTCTTCTTTTAAATTTCACGAAAAACAAAAATAAATTGGAATGTATATTAAATATATTATATTAAAAATCTATTATTAGGAAGAATTTCAACAGTAGGACTGCACGAATTCTTACATGAGACGCCTATAAAGTAGGGAACACATTCGTACACTGACAATATTCAGTCCACACTTAAACCATGAAAACACCAGCCAATACGCAGGAAAAGTGTGCACATCGTGCGCAAAATTTAATCTAGAGTTAAAATGCAACTAAGAGAACGCTGTTCGTAAAAAAACACCCGATTTCATCGGAAAATAGATGAAGAAAATACCCCAAAAGAGGTTGTTGTTTTGAAACACAAGAAATTAATGAAATTGTAAAATATTAGATCCAAATAAAGTACTAACACCAGAATAAATTAGCAAGAAGAACTATGTTTAGGAGAAATGATTCAAACGCAAGCCACCTATTCGAGGGGCTTCAATCCCGTCGGCTAGATGCCGTCGGCTGAATACCGTCGGGAGTAGGTGCCGTCGGCAACGCGTAAAACCAATTCATAACCTACGACTCCGTATTACGGACCCTCAAGTGAACATAAATTCAATACTAACAGATTATAATCTACACAAGAACAGAATAAATTTACCAGCTAATCAATGCCAGGCAAAAACGTAATAACACCATCATACTAGAACACGGCGAGAAAAAAAATAATAATAATTTACCCACACTTTAAGTCAAAATTAGTTAAAAATGAGCGAAATGAAGCGACTAAGGTTAACGAAAAACAAATTTGAACACGGAAGTTCATACTTGAAATAAATGAAAACCCATATTTTCATACAAAATTCGAATGATAATCGTATATAGAACGAGTTTTATGAAGGAGCAAAAACCACGGTCCAAGATTCTTTCAAGCCCAAAAATATTAATCCTAAAGATCTTATAACAATTAATAAAGAATATTGATTTAACCTCACAAAAGACACGGTTTCCCAAGAAAAAGACAACGAAGAGCCACCTTAGTTTTCCGAAAGAATATTACCCACAAAACTTTAATATAAATCCCAGAAGCCGTATGTAACAAGACTATTGCAATTAAAATCATTAACATGTGTACAATTAGTTTAAATAATAAATGAATAAAAACAACACTTTTATCAGAAACATCAGCTTTTCAGAAATCAATATACGAGAAGTGCACGACTGATAGGAGATTCCAGTAAATGTAACTTAATTAACTCAATTAAAGAAACAATCTTACAAAAAATAAAGAATTAATAGACATGCAATTGCAGGAGGCGCTTTAAAATCTAGTAACCACCCCATACACTATTGAAGAATTTAGAGAGAAAAAGAGAGAAAATAGGACATACAGAATGGTCCCTACAGTTGCTTATAATCGTCATACAAAGGAGGCATAAGGACATAATCCAGCCCCATAGTTTATAAAAAAAAAAAAAAAAAGATTTTGCAAAGAAAAATCATATAATTTCATAATCGGTATAAACGGTTGTTTTCATAAACCAACAAAGGAAAAGACTGGGAAGTCCTCTCAATATTTCAAAATCATCAATCAGAAACACAGAAATTCAGACTTTTGAGAGAAAACAGCAAAAACTTCATTTTGAGAGCGTAATACTTCGTCAAGCAATTTTAAATTACGATTTGAAAAGAAGTGTCGGGGGAATAATTACGCATAACGCAGGGAAAAGACACGATTAATTAAATCAATTTATACCCAGTTAATTGAAACAAATACTCATAGCTCAAATTCACAGCTCCAAAAAGAAACTTATCTCAAATCTGCTTTCTGCAGACTTTCAATCCGAACTGTAACAAGGAAATTACAATGGCCCGTGTCTCCCACATGGCCGACCAACAAAATTAGAGTCCCAACAAAAAAAAAAAACATCATTCTTACGTAGCAAAGGCGTTGTTACGTCGTTCAATCATTGTATTGAAAGTAAAAGGATAAATAATCCTTACAGAATAACCTCTATTTTCTCTTACATATTGGCACCCCAAAACTGCACCCGCGGAAACTCCGAATTCGGAAAAAAATTCGAATTTCACTACAAGAATTGACATCATTCACATGTCAATCCAAGGTCATATCATTATTAAGGAAGGAATCTATAACCAATAAATTGGAAAATAAACCTTAGAGACTCCAATCATCCATCAAATTTATAGACCACTCTAAACAATTCATTAAAGAACTTTATATGGAACGAGAGGATAACTTCTTTAAAATTTTCAAAAAGCAGACCAGCCGACCCACAAGGGATTTTCAATTGGTAGATAATTATGCTTGAAAAACCTAACAACAATAAGTCAAATTTTCCAAATTTTCACCTCAATACGAACAAACCAACCTCGTGTTCAACAAAATCAAAACTAAATTTGTCACGAAGAAATCTCATCCTTCATCTTAGTAGGAAGTGCGTAGATTTCAATGCCTGATTCAATATAAAGACAAAAGAATTGTAAGTTGCCGTAAGTTAAATAGAAGTTTAAACTAAAACAAAACGAATGCTTTCCTCTATCAACAAAAATTAGATTGAACGAAAATTTGACCTAGACAAATCGAAAAACTAGCCGTTTACGCACGATATCAATTCTGAAGAAAAAACTAATAGGTGAAAAGGATCATTGCAAAAAAAAAAACAGAACGGCGTACACAAGGATTGCTAATCGCAATAAACAGATTAGTAACCCACTATCTCAAGCCTAACAGTGCTTTAACCTTGAAGTGAAGACCAGTAACATTTCCGCGAAAAACATAGTTCACTAAAAACAACATTTCAAAATTCTAATATTTGATCAAAACGAAGTAGCGGCACACTAGCCCATAATAGAGTAATGATTGAGGGTTTATCAGCGCAATAAGCTTGAAATGTCAATCACAGACCCCTTCAGGGTCACAGACAATAGCTTTTTTGAAAAACCCAGGAAAAAATGCTAGTTGCGTAACATAAAACCGAATTTTAAGGATTGCATTAAGAATGTGATGAAATTTTGGAGAGAGGAACACAGAGCTAGACAAAATAGGATACGTAAACGTAAAAATAAAAACCACCTACCCATTTCCAATGAGATGTTTTTTTTCCCACAGCTCTTATAAACATAATTAACTACTGCACGTACAAATGGGAAAAGATCCTGACAAATACTTGAAAGTTAATCTTTACAAATTTATGGTTAGTACATCAGTCACTCAAAGATGCGCGTCCAAAAAAAAAAAAAAAAAAAAAAAAAAACCAAGATGCTCATTTGAAATTGACAAAATATTGTGGCAAGACCAATGCGAAATGTACCTTATGTAGTTTCCATAACCCTGTTTATAAAATGTTTATAAAACGAATTCATTAATTAGAAGAGATGAATCTATCAAGGTAGATAGGAACTTAAGAACCCACAAGATTTAGAATAAAGCACACATTTTCAGCCAGGACCAAAATTTTATAATCACTTTCTTGACCTACTACCAGATGAAAAGAAGGGAAAAATCATGCATTTGAGCAAAACTAAAATGATTAATCAATGTTTTGCTATTTTAAACAAATTCCAAGTAGAAGAGAGATTTAAAATAAAAAAGATACAACATAATTACATTATTCCCACAAAATAAAAACTGCTCGTTTTCAAATCCACGTCATAGAACACGCCGGATAGACGACGTCCGATAGGCGCACACATAGAATACCGCCGGACAAACCCACAGACATGAATTACCCCTAGCCCTGACACCGGGGAATAGGTCGACGCCCACATCGACACAGCTGGACGGAAATATTCACAATAAAGACATAAAGCCCCGCAGCGAAGTACTCCATAAAATTAGAAATAATTCTTTAACTGTACACAGCACAATTTCACTAGGAGAGATAAAACATAATCACGAGGAGCACAATTTTTAACAGGAGTAATTATAAACAACGGCCGCATTATTAAATAAACTGGTCGTGAATTGGTATAGATTTCAAAATGGACCACGATGCACCATTTTTCAAGTCATAAAAGCTTCAATTCAAGTAACCTCACCCAAAAACTATTCATAGAAACATGACACCCAATGGCACTGCCGCGTCGTGCAACCCTCATTCCCTAAGACAATATTTGTATTACTACAAAATCGAGAATAAGACGTCACGCGCACGTACAAGACAAATTTGCATAACTCCTAAATAGGGAAAAAGCCGAAACGAACCCATTCTTCATACCAGAGATTCTAGGTAATTATAGGAAAATTTCAAGCCCAACAGCCGAAAATTAGATTTTCTAAAAGGCACTACTTCTACATAAATTCAATGAAACGCAGATCAAGCGCACCTACCTAACAATTAAACATGGACTATATTATCGTACAAAGAAATAAAGTTAGGGAAAAGGGAATATATTAAGAATTTGATTCACCCATCACCAAAACTGTTGGTACATTAAAAAATTCTACACCAGGCGAGGGACCCAAAAAAAAAAGGGTCTCTTACGAAATAATTAAACCAGATGAAAACATAGCTTGCAAAATTGATAAAAAATCAGATAACATTGCAATCAATATAGGGACGAAGTCATACCCCAAAAAAAATAAACTTCACTGTAATTGAAAGCAATTTAAAAACACCCCACTCTTGAGAAACGAACGAATCGAAAATCGAAATTAGAATGTATCGGGGGCCCACCCAACTTTAGGAAAAAGGAATGAACCCTAATCGAATGTATGACTCTAGCTACAAGATCAAGTATGGAAGATGAAGTATGAATCTAGCTATGATTGAGAAATTCGTGGCCACGAATCCAAGAAACAGAGAATGCATTTGGGTATGTCTGAGTGTGCTTGTAGCTAATATGAACAAATGAGGTTATGAAAGAATGACAGAGAGTGCGTATCTAGTATGAACTGGTGAAATGAATGAAATAGATAAAGTGTGCTGTGTGAATCAGTTAAGAATGATAGAATATATGAAGACAGTACGATTGAGGATGAAAGGTTCACGGGAGTGGGAAACGACAATTATTCAAAACTAAAAAACAAGGCTGTAATTGGTGAAAATTGACGTAAACCCGCTATTAAACACGCATCGTAAAAAAAAATAGATTAAAAAAAAAAAAAATAAGTTCCACGTCATGTAAGATGTAACGCACAAACGTAAATAAAAAATAAACTAAAAAGTCCATATTTACGAATTTACGAATTTAGTGAAGATGAAACTCGTACTTAGAAATTTAATCTCAATAAAAACCGTACTAAGGAATTAAATGTAAACAGAAACCCCGACTTTAAGAATAGTACCCGTACTCAAGAATAAAAGAGCTACACAATAGCCGTACTTAGGAATTATACGTAGTTAATCGTGCAACA
Source organism: Adelphocoris suturalis (assembly GCA_030762985.1). Taxonomy (NCBI): domain Eukaryota; kingdom Metazoa; phylum Arthropoda; class Insecta; order Hemiptera; family Miridae; genus Adelphocoris; species Adelphocoris suturalis. The sequence continues at coordinate 21,781,602 of CM061043.1, forward strand.
CTCCGAGTGCACATTGGATACGTAGTTAAGAGAACAAACCAATGGTTTGCATAGAATATAGGCTATTGAATACACGATAGAATACAATGGGATTAGGATTAGATTATAGACATACAAAATAAATAATAGGCAACATAGATTATAGGCTAACAGAATAGATTCCAGTAACACTAGACTCACGTGACTGCTAGGAGACAACGACGACCATAGCGAATTCTGTCGTAATCACACATCAAACACACACGAAAAATTAAGTTTCACAACGGACAGTCCGGAAATTAAAGGACATTTGAGATTCAACCCCCGATTATCAAGCGAGAATACCATAATAAATCATATACGTACAGAAAGGCAAAAACTGCCAAATGATTTATTCCTCAATTCATAGTGATAACCGCAGCCGAAACCAGTCGGAAAGATTTCGTGTAAGACTCTAGCCCTGTAGAGTAGAGATCGTGAAACGACGAATTCGGAAATCACCAGTAAATCACAGTTTTAAAATCAATTCTAAGCTTGTCAACAGCGCCGCACTGAGTATAAAAATTCACATGCAAGTCTATCACCGCAAAAATTTACGCGAAAGTGGTGAATAAAAAAAGTGCAAAAGACGGCAATCGGGAGAATTATTACAAAATGGCCAATAAAAAACTACAATTGCAACGCAAATTTATCCTCAAATAACACTACAGTACACGATTTACAGTCATACAGTCGATTTCCGCACACCGAAAAACACGCCGACCTAGTGGCTACACATAACACATTATTCAGGAAACAATTAATTCGCCAAAAACATGAGAATTAACGACCCTACATTTGGCGCGCTCTGCTTCGTTCGGCCCCAGCCTTATAATCCGTTAAATAAACAGAATAAGGTGTCTGACGCCCTCTTGCAACAGAACGCTAGAGAATATTAACAGAGAAAATTCACTAGACACTTTTGGACTATTAGACACTTTGACAGAGAATCAGAAACACTCAGAGTCGTGACGTAGAGCCCGGTGCACGATGGGTCCGCGTCTCTGGATTTCTCAAGCAAAGTATAAAATAAGGCTATATGCCACACACAAAGAATTCACACATTTCTGGCAAAAATTAGGACAAAACTAAAAAAAAAATAATGAATATTTCGCAGCCACGTAGGAAACGGTCAACACCCGTCGATCGCACGCCACGGACTGGAGTCTTAATAACGGAATATCACATAGGAGGGGGTATTAAAAGCTGATTCCAGCATCCAACGGTCCGAGCAGGCTGAGCTTAAGTTCTTAGATAAGGACGGACATCCCACGAAGGAGATAACGTGCGAGCTAACGTTCTCCGCAAAGCGACACGCCAGGGAGATAACGCGAGGTACATCTCAACTAACATCCCGTGCATATAACGTGCTTGGCATAAATCCACTTAGAGAACCAAGCGAAATATTAGACGTAGGTATAACGTCACCCTTTTTAAAAAAATGCAAAACGTAGTCAGAGACAACTCAAAGCTCAGGAAATTTCCGAGAAAGTAAGCTACAGGTAGAACCGAACCCCATAAACAGTGAATTCCGCATTATAACGTGAAAAACGGTCTAATATCGGGAAGAAACAACCTTAACCTTTGAAGGTCAAAGACCTTCCACTGTAAAAATCACGAGTAATAAACAACTACACTTAGAGCACACATACAGTAATTAATAAATAATAAATATTTATAGCAATAATCCCACACAAAACTGGCTGTGGCAGTTTTAAACTATCTAGTACAAAGCCCTAGAATGCCACACAGAATAACAGCTCTAGAACAAAGAAGCATTACCATAACAGCTATTTTCATATAATAACACACTCATTTACACAGAATTCAGCCTCTACAATACAGAAGTTCCACACAACAGCATACATTGCACACAGAAACAAACGTACACGATCTTTAGGAAGAAACACAAGACGTGTAATCATAGGTAAATTGAATCCTACTTCATTTCACGCAAAAAAAGGGAAAATTTAAACAATTCGATTCTAGGAATCACACATGCTCAAATTTTTACACCAATGAGGTAAAAAGATGCCCAAAAGATCGCACACAGTCTATTACCATGTAAGAAAGCCTAAATACATACATTTTAGAGAGACACAAAAGCAACGGAGGAAAACACTCAACTGATAAGAGATGTGAACAGTTAGCAACACTGCTCATTTTCAGCCCAAAAGGTTTACATGCAATAATAAAGCTACCAATAGCATCTGAAAAAATGGTCGGTCTCCAACGATCTGACCTAACGAACCAACGACAGGTATCTGAAACCCGACCTAATTTAACCACACATACACCCCGGAGAAAAACAGAAAGCAAAAATTAGGCATCTATCAATCATGCTTTAGAATAAGATGATATTTCTCAGAAACCAATTTCAATTTCGTATATACACTCGTAAAATCAGGAAGAGATATTACATAGAGATCAAAAAACGTGTTAAACTTTGAAGCTTATGAACGTATTTGAACTATTAAAAGCTGCTATTATACGACGAATTCCGACCCACAAAAATTTGTAATCGAAGAAGACAATTTAAGGTAATACCAAAGTACCCTCAGCCAAAAAAAAAAAAAAAAAAAAAAAAAAAAAAAAAAAAAAAAAAAAAAAAAAAAAAAAAAAAAAAAAAAAAAAAAAAAAAAACGCGTAAATAAAAAATAGGGCATATTATATGAACATCTACTTAACATTTATTGAAGACCTCATGCGTCAGTCACCAAAATAATCAGTAAATCTAAAGGCATTAGAGATCAAAATAGATTACACAAGAGCAGATATGACACCATGATTTCTAAAAGAATTAACGCATTACAGGAAAAATTAAAAGGAACAAATTTACGTACTTCAAAGCAAAATGTATCCATAAAATGCTTCATAAAATGTATCCAGTGATAGGAAGACACAGACCAGTATGTAGATATATATATTACATTCAAATCAGAACTTGCATTGAAGAAAAACTTGCATGAAATGAACATAAAATATTAACAACTGCTAATAATCAATTAACAAAACCCAACGATCAACGTAGCCATCAATAAGTACTGAAATAAGACAGGAAAACGGACAGGAAGACGAAATTTGAAAAGAAAATTATGAAAACAGATAGTAGACACGAATTGGTCTAGTGTAAAGTCTAGCAAACGAAAGTCAAGTGTAAATAAATAATAAAATGGGATAGTAAGTAATAAAATACAATTAAGCAAGGGATTAATCAATTAAGCATCAACGCATTTTATGTGTTCAAATAAGATGTTAGCAAACAGCCGACAAGTACTGAGGTTATTTACAAATTATTGACAAATTTGAACTTGTTTATGGAAATTTAAGACATAAGACACATACAATTTTAAGTCTAACTCATAGGGAAACGGAAAGCTGTACGAAAATTACACTAAGCACGAGACAGATTTAAGATATTAGATAGGATAAGATATAGTTATATAATTATATTATATTAAAAAAGAAAATTAATGACCTTTAAGAAAGCACTAGAAAACATGCACAGTATTCATTCAATCTTTGGAATTGAAAAATTTCAATTGAAATTCTTAAAAAGACATTTAATTATAAAAAATGATTAGGAAAAAATTAAGATATGAAAATGATGTTTTACAAAAGGAATAGAAAAACATTAAGATTTGAAAATGATGCTTTGTAGAAATTAATTAAAATAGAATTATGATTGGAAAATGATGTTTTGCAAAAAAATGATCAGAAAAATCATGATCTGAAAAAGATGTTTTGTAAATCACAAATAACTAAGACAAAAAATTATTCCAAAATACAGCAATAAAATCAATTACAATAAGTACAAATAAAATAAGTTGAAGTACAATAAGTTGAAGTACAATAAACATGATGTAATTCAATGTAAACTTCTCAATTCAGCCAGCAGGCACCAAAACACCAGGACCTAGGGAAAGCGCGAATAGGCATTTATGTTACAAAAACTAACTCGCGTCCGGACGCACCGCGACCGCGCGCGATAAAAAACGCAACGCATGCGAGAAAGACCGCAGCACGTGCGATAACAAACCGCACTGCAAGCGAAAAAGAAGCCACAAAACCCACAATCAGCAGCTCACAGAATCAGCAAACATCATGAGCGCCCACATCCGTCCAAGTGGGGGGGAATTGTGAGCCTCGGAAACGGCTCCCAACCTGACGCCTGTAAATCGAACACGTCTGGAAACAAAGCGTGAGAATCATCCAGATTCTTCGATCCCGCGCGCCAGATTCTAGCGGTCAGATTTCACAAAAGCGAAGACGGAAAATCTTGACGAAGCACGACACGCGCCGCCGGGAAAGGTACGACGCTGCGATTTCAGGCTCCCCTCTCGATCAAAAGAGAGACGATCTTATTGGTTCCTACAATACGGAAATATCGTCCCAAAAGGGCGGTACCTTGGATTGGAAAACTGTGATTCGCCGTCGCCGTTAGCAACCTGAATTGAAGGAGGATTTCGGACCTAATCTAACGCCCTTTATCACGCGCATGCGTGGGAAAATCAGTGGAGACAATTTGGGAAAGAGTAAAGAAGATTCATTCTAAGATTATGTGACGTCCAGTGAACATATACCTGCCCAACAGCAGCCTGTTGCTGGGGTCGGGCCGTCCAAGTGCTAAGCTTTCAAGATAGACTTTCGTGCCAGAAGTTCGCGTAAAGTGGAAAGCGTGTTAGAGCAGTGACGGTCTCTAATTTTGGAATCCTTTCGGAGAAAACTAATCCCGTTCTTCGATCGTACATCGCCGAGGTTTGGCAATAGGAAATAGCCACCCTATGCAGTAACAAATCCGAAGCAGGGACACCTGAACTCCATCCGAAGTATCAACAGGAAACCGGAAGATTAAGGTCAGTTAGTAAATAGTATTCGTGTAAGGTCCTTTGGTGATAGGATAGAGTATTATTTGCAACTTTACTAATAAAACAATTATTTCAGAAAGGTCATCATTCTGCCTTATGATTCCAATAATTCCTTAAAACACCCTCACAAGGTCAGGGGTTGAGAAAAGGGGAAATTCAGGGGCTAGATGGAGGTTTTTGAGGTATTGGGGGTAATTGACCAAACTCACTAAAGACCCTTCCTAGCTTAAAAGTAGGCGTAAAGAGTGGTGTGAATAAACAGTGATTTTTACCACGATTTACGATCTTACAGTATGTATGTATGTATATATGTATATATGTATATATGTATGTATGTATGTATGTATGTATGTATGTATGTGTCATTCCAGACGATAACTGTCCGTAGAATTGTGCTAGAAACTTCAAACAAATTTTAAAATGTTAAGGACACAAAACGAAAGTTCAAGTTCGTTGGCCAGCATGATCGGATTACATCTTCGGGTTGAAATTTTCAAAAATGTAGTCAAAAATTTCAAAATAGCCTGTTTTTTGCGATTTGTTGTGCGAAATAATTTTTTCAGCATACTAACATGTGGTATATTCGGAATCAGCGTAAAATGTCCTATAAGAATATGTATCAAGTTTTCAAAAATTTCAAAGTTGAAAAATCAGTCAAAAATCGAAATAATGCCGTTCGCTAGTTGTAAATAGCGACTGAAATTTCGAAGGTTTCTTAAAAAATTCGCTCCTGGGTTCATGTTGCATGACTGGACTTTTTTCAAAATATGAAGAACTAGAATAATTTTTTGTGGGAATTTCGACGTTGATATTATGCAGAGATGTTTGCCATGGAGAAGTTGGTTACCTGGCTAACGCCTAATATTTAATCCTGGAGGATCGTACGCGCCCAAAACATTAGAATGTGCCTTTTCAGATTGGTGAAGCTTTTTTTTTTTTCCAAATTGAATTAGGTTTACGTTTTTGCGAATTTGGACCACTTTATGGTGTATACTTGCCAATCCCTCCATTTCGTCGGAATGAAATTCAATCTCCGTCACACTTACTATCAGCTATTCGCTTTTAACACGATTTAAGACAACGTATATTTCGAGAGCATGTGCGTGGTTGGTCACATTTCACATGAGACAGTAATCACCGTTGAATGTGACGTCACATATCAGAAAGACTCTGTAAACTTGCAAATTCCTCGGAAAACCGTTGCAGAACGACCTCAAGGGTTAAGGGTATGAGGGGTTGGGTTATTACATAAAAATCACACGTACTCTCGCACGAGGCTAAACTCTTGTGAAGGCTGCCGATATGATTTTTCCATATGGTTTCATCATGCGGCGATCATTTTTCATCACGAGCCGCCCCGAAACACAATGACTTTCCCGATCCCCGGGTCTCTCACATCTCTCTCAGCTGGGGGAGCTACAGAGGGATTAGTTCCATTTTCACGGTCCTCCCCATCGCCGTTGGTATTACAAGGCTATTTAGACGGGAGGCGGGAAGGGGGCAGGAATTACACGGAGGAATGATTACACAAGGGTTCATTATGCTTACATACCGTCTGCTTGAGGTGAAAGAGAACTCAATTGTAGTGTACAGCTACATCGAACCAGCTGTTTCACGGCAATAATGTACACATTGCATAGTCACGCATTGGGTTTTCCAAGTTTATGGACATCTACGAGGGATATGTAGAAAATAAGGTTACAACTGTTGTTAAAAATCGAAAATGCATATATTTCAATCAAATTTAGAGGTATCTTCTAAAATTTCAGTGTGGTAGTGGTTGCACAAGCTCTCCCCCATAACTTGCTGCATTTGGAAGCGTAGTTTTGATATTTCCAATGTGTGATGTCATTTGCAGATAAGTATTCTCAAAATCATCGCGCTCTTTATTTTCAATTCGAGTGCCGGCGCATCTTCCTCCACGTGAACCTTAATATCCAGTTACACTAGCGCAAACTGCTCCGCAGCATTGTGACGTCTATCCATGAGTAATAAAATTTATAATAATCTTTGTTAGACGGGTTAAATTTGCTTTAACTGCCGCACGTTTCCTAATATTGCACTTATACTCAGCTTCGTCCATTACAATAGTTATTGTTGACTATAAACAATAAACTAGCTGAACTGTCTACCAAAGATTAATATATTTAACTCGAAAAGATCTCACCGAATATTCCGTGAAGTTTTTGTCCACTTCCCTCTTTCGCTTCCAGCCGAAACGATTGGTAATCGCATACAGATACAAAGCCTATCTGGCTCAAAAGACCAAAATATTTAATTTGCTAGGTTTTTCTAGTAAGTTGTAACTTTACACAGATTAAGCTGCATCGAGTAATTGCTATTGTAAGAATTATTAATTGTTTGTAGATCTTGTATACACGCAGTTACATAGAACCTGTTGTAAATACTAAAAATCACATATGCCGGCATAATTTTAGCCGCCTCATACCCAACAAGAGAGATATTTTTCTACGTAATCTCCTTCTATTCAAGACACTTCTTCATCCTGAGCGCAAGCTTTTTTATACCCTCGTCGTATACGCTTAGCTCCACCTCTGAAAGCCACTTCTCCACTGTCTCTTTCACCTCCTGTCGTTGGGAAACGTTTCCCACCCAAGAATTCCTTCAATTTGAAGAAGAGATGATAATCTGAGGGCACTTTTCCGGGGAATACGGTGGGTGGATCACAATATTCCATCCAAAGGACACGACCAGTCCTGGGTCACACGAGCGGTGTGGGGACTGGCGTTGTCTGTCGTGAATGAGGGACACGACACTAGTAAGCATTCACCTCCTTTTGGCTTTAATCTTTTTGCTTCCGAGTCTACCTAAAGGTAGCGGAAGCATTGTTTTCACTTTCGGGAGAAAAAAAGCTTCGGTCTCCAAAATCAAATTTTCCACACGCATTTTACGTTTTAGACCGTTCTGAATTTGTGTGTGTGTTGTCTGTGTGTTTGTCTGTGTGTGTGAGTGTCTGTCGTCTGTCCGCAAATCGTTATAACAAGCTTATTTTCCACAGTTTTCATCCGATGTGGATAAAATTTGCAGAGGATGTGCGGGCTAGGGGGTAAACGATCCCCTATCAGTTTCATCGTTCTTGACTCAATACCTCACTCTGCGCATGCGCAAACGTAAATTCTACCAAGCATCATTTTCTCACGCCCTAGTCGTCCGATCTCGCTCAAATTTGGATGATAGTTGGGGGATGCCGATTTGATCATCCCATATCAATTTCAACATGACTGTATCATTAATAACTACTGCGCATGCGCCAATATTAAATCCCTGTAACTAGCATATTTTCCACAGTTTTCATCCGATCTGTATGAAATTTTGAGGGAATGTGCAGGCTAGGGTGTAGACGGTCTCCTATCAGTTTCAAAATCAATACTCCACTCTGCGCATGCGCAAACGTAAATTCCATTATGCTCCATTTTTTCACGCCCTTGTCGTCTGATCTTGCTCAAATTTGGATGATAGCTCTTCCTGCAAAAACCGGACATTTGGATTTAAGAGCGATTTTCGTACGGACAGTTTACTGAAAAACCGGACTGTCCGGGCCCAAACCGGACACTTGGCAACCCTGGCTGGTCGTCCAAAATAGGAAAGGTCCCTTTTTGATATATGACGAACTTTTTATAACTTTAAAAGTACTCTCGCAAGAGTCTACTTACTACTGTGAATTAGGTGAGGGTTTTAAATTCGACTTATGCTCAAAACGAATGGCGGGCATGTAACATTTTCTAAATATACGTAGGAATATTTGTGGGAGCCCGGTCAAAATCCAGCGAATCGCGCCTGCAAGCGGCCTGCGCTTTGCATGCGCAATTGCTTGGTAAATTCTACCAAGCATCATTTTTTCACGCCCTAGTCGTCCGATCTCGCTCAAATTTGGATGATAGTTGGGGGATGACGATTTGATCATCCCATATCAATTTCAACATGATTGTATCATTATTAGCTACTGCGCATGTGCCTAAGTGAAATCCTTGTAACGACCTTAATTTCCTCTGTTTTCATCCGATTTCGACGAAATTGTCAGAAAATGCGCGGGTTAGGTTGTAGATGGTCCTCTATCAGTTTCATTTTTGCAAAATCAATACTTAATTCTGCGCATGTGCAAACGTTAATTCCATTATGGTCCACTTTTTCACACTCTAGTTGTTTGATTTCACTTAAATTTGGATTATAGGTAATTGGAAGAAGATGACTTGATTACCTCATATCAATTTCAACACGATTGTATCATTAATAGCTACTACGCATGCGCCAATGTGAAATACTTGTAATGACCCTAATTTCTACAGTTTTCATCCGATTTTTATGTCAGCGAATGCAGGGTTTAGGTTGTTGATGGTCCCGTACCAATTCCATTGTTTTAAACCTATCAGCTCATTCTGCGCTTCAACAGACGTAAATTGCATTGAGTATCATTTTTTCGTTTGTTAATTGACCAATTATGACATTTCACGCTTCTTCTTGAATTACTCGTTCCCGCTATGGAATTTTTCAAGATCATTTAGAACTTTTCAATGATCTATACATTCATGATAGGTAAACGAGAAAGCTATGTGCCATACCCAACTTGGCAGACGTTTTATTTTTTATTTTTCGAGGGTATCATAGTATCCGTCAGTTTCGATGGTAGTCCCTTTGGCCATGAAATCCGCCAACAACAATTCGAAACTAATGCTGCGTTGGTAATGTGTGTGATTTTCAAGAATTTCGGATTTGAATTTGAGATCGAAAACGCGAAATTTTGAACCACGGGAATACTCCATTCAAACATGATTTTGATTCCCTCCATTGGGAATTTCGGGATTCAGTCTCCTAAAAATCAGTGGTAGCTATTCGATGAATTTCATAACTGTAGCCACTGCAGAATCCGAGATTTCAATGTTATTTCAACTCAAAAAGCGCAGAAAAGAGGTTTAAATTTTCTCATAATATGTATATGATGGTCAAGTTGAAAAAGTAGGTAGGCATTTTTATATTTGTATCTCCCATCACTTCAATGACAACAGCTTACGGACACATCAGGCTATCTAGGCACATTGTGCCAATTCTAATTGTGATGAGCCGTGGGCTATTTTATAACACTATTTCACAACTGTATCCGTACATTCCATTTATGTACCTATATCCTTACCTGCCACTTGTGTATTCGATGCTATCATTCGCATTTTTCGAGGATTGACAAAACAGTAGTTGTTTTTGAAAGTCGCTAGTTGGTCAGAAAATCGATTTAATCGAAATCCGCCGTACTACCTCTAATCCACCGTCGATGGCAAATAGTGAAGTCTTCATATCATCTTTGTCAAATCCGTCCTCAAAAACCAATGATCTAATCAATCCTCTGTGGCTCATTTTTGTGCACTTAGGAAATCGCAGGAAATAGCTAGGAAAATGTTGCAAAACAGATTGGAAAGCATAGCAAAAAACATTTTTTAACAAAGATGGCGAAAATAACTACCTAGTAATAATTTTTGTAATTGGCTGGTTGGTTTTAATCGTTGATTTAGCGCTTTTGATCATTGATGTACCTATCTGAATTGGATATGGTGAAACCGAATATCGTTGTTCAACAGCTGAGATCTTCTGTTTAATGAGTAAACGTCGATTGAAAACTTTGGTAAAACCGGCCGAAATAACATTCGTCTCTTGATGTCCCAAAGAGCCTCCCTATCAATCTTCAACGTTATAGGACGAACAGAAGATAGTTTAACTTACTCAGCTGACCAGGAAAGAATCCGTCATTCCATCCGTCTCCTAATGTCTCAAAGGGGTCTCAACTACTTAGAGTTAACAAGAGAGTATTTACCTGACTCAGCTGATCAGGACGGAGCTCATCATTTAATTTGTCTACGAATGTCCCACAGATATTTCATCTCAGAACAGAAGAGAATGAAGCTTACTCAGCAAATCAGTGAGAGACCCATTATTTCAATCATCTTCTAATTTTCCAGCCCTTCATCCTATCAAATTTCATCTTCCATTGGTGAGCGGAAGAATTTAGCTCATTCAACTGATCAGGACGGAGTCCATTATTCCATTTCTCTCAGAGAGGCGAATCCATCTCTTCCATCATTTTATCTCAGAGAGTCTCATTATCAAATTTCAACTTCCTAGGGTGAACAGGAGAGAATTCAGCTCACTCAGTTACGCGATTTTAATATAGCTTATGTTACGATTCAAGTTATAAACTGCTTGCCTGATTTAATCCAAATCCGTTCACCCGTTTTTTAATTGTTTACCCTTTTAATTATAAATTCTGTAACATCAAATCCGACTTTGTGTTATATATGTATCTTACACCTAAGTGACTAATACCAGCCAGGAGTGCCTCTTAAGTTCCTCTTTGACTTTTTTTTAGAGGCTTCGTTTCCGAGTCATTTTACTTTTGAGAGTTGTTTCGTGTTTTCGACCTTACGACACAAAAACGGCTCTAACTCTCCAATTTTTGGAGTTTTCTCAAATATGTGGATACCGTTGGAAAGAATGTTAAATTTTATATCTCCCTGATGGAAAACAAAAATTTTATGAACAGGCAAAATGGGTGAACAATGAACTTAAAAATGAAAACTGGTCAAATATTGAAAATCTCCACTTTTTTCAATTGCCCATTGGTCCCTGTGATCCAGCGTGTGAATGTTTCCCTGTAAGCCTAAAAGTTGTGTCAAAATTTCAGCTTTCCAACGGTATAATCGATTTTTATTTTACTTTGTTAATTGGGGGAGAACATTATGTTTGTGTGTTAAAAATGTATAGAAATCGAAGGTTTTTATGAAAAATGACCATCTAAGAAAATACAAATTTGGGGTCGGTTTCTACGTATTTTTTTACGCTGAATTGAATGGTAACACTCGAAGATCTCTCCAACTTCTTTACCACCGAGTTTTACACTTTAGCTAACAAGTTTTACCCTTAAAAAACACATAAAATTGAGCATAACAAATGAACTAAAAACTAGTTGAGAAAAAACTGGAAAAAACCACATTTTTAAACATACTTTTCTCCCCTAAATAACTAAGTAAAATAAAAATCGATTAGACCGTTGGAAAGTTGAAATGTCGGCGCAACGTTTAGGCTTACTGGATCACAGGTTCACACGCAGGGACCTACGAGCGGTTGAAAAAGTGGAGATTTTAAAGATTTGACGTTTTCATCTTTAAGTTCATTTTTCACCCGTTTTGCCTATTCAAAGAATTTATGTTTTCCATCAGGGAGATTGGAAATTTAACGTTCTCTCCTACGGTATCCTCAGATTTGATAAAACTCCAAAAATTGAGGAGTTAGAGGCGTTTTTGTGACGTAAGGTAGAAAACACGCAAAAATCTTAAAAGTAAAATAACTCGGAAACGAAGCCTCTAAAAAAAGTACCATTTCCCTAGCAACGACTCGGTTGTAAGCGGAAATCATAAATCAACTATTTAAACTTATTTCTGTTCTAGAACCAAAAACTTCAACCATGTATCATGTTTTCTCCTCGATATTGATTCGAAATTCTATGAAAACATCAGAAATTAACAAGCGGTTGCAATCATGTTCACAATATCAATTATTGAGAATGATCACCTGTGTGTAATCAATTATTTATATAACCATGCTCATAACTCAGTTTGTTGGACACGCACTTCGCCGTAGTTAACATAATATTGTTGGATAAATCGAGAGCTTTCGAGCGAATGGTCAACGAATTTTGTGGGATGAAAAAAGGTCTAAGAGGCACTTTTTGTTGGAAATTAGTTGTAGAATCGACTCCCGGCCGGTGTCAGTCACTTAAGTGTAACACACTGCATAGATTTTGTTTCTCTCCATTTTGACGTACTTATCCAACTAAAATTTAATCGTATGATAAAGATCCCGTCTTTCTCGCCCGAAAAACGTCGCCAGCGAGCGCGAAAATCGGCTCGGGGGTGGACTGGGGGAGTAGGTCAGGCGGTCGGTGGCCCAGTGGAGCGGCCGTTGTCCCCTTCAGGTGGCTGGCAAGAACAAGAAGCCGACGAACCCCCTGTAAACAATTCAGGGGGAATAATCGGATCCGAGCGTCCCTTCCTTCCTGGTCTATTTGATAACCCGCCGTCCGTCGCCGTCCGCAGACCGCAGGCCGCTGCAGGCGCGATTCGCTGCATTTCGACCGCGCTCCCACAAATATTCGCCCAACGTATATTTAGAAAATGTTACATGCCCGCCATTCGTTCTGAGAATACGTCAAATTGAGAGAGAGAGAGAGAGAGAGAGAGAGAGAGAGAGAGAGAGAGAGAGAGAGAGAGAGAGAGAGAGAGAGAGAGAGAGAGAGAGAGAGAGATTTGATTGATTTAAAGCCCTTATTCGGATAATTTCCAATAGAAGCTATTAGCCCATACCTTGCCTTTATTCAAACAAATGAACATTTTAAACCTACCCAATTTAATTAAACTTGGTTCAATTAAACAGATCTTGAAGGAGGGCTCTTTCAATTTCCCGCAAAACCAGACCCCACTCGATTTCAACTGTCAGGGCACATGGTACTTCCTAAATACTGCACAACTGCAGCGCAAGGTATTTATAGGTACAAGGGCATAAATGAGTATAATTTGCTTCTGTGGAATTTAAAAAAGAAATATTATTTGATCACCCTCTTCAAATTAATAAGTTGTTGAAGTCCTTCTATAATCTGAAAAAGTACTTCATCACACATTAATATTTACAATTACGTACCTACTATTTTTCATATAACATTTTCTTTCGTTTTCTCTTAAACGATTCCGTACTTTGCTCAAAATCAAACATCTCATATCATTAAGAATTTTGACTCCTTGAACAATAAATGACCTGATAAAAATAGGTCATAGGTCGTCATAGGTTAAGACCCGTGTTGACGAGATAAGAGCTGTAGCTGCTTACACTTTAAATATAAATGAAGTATTGCTAAGATTACCTAATATTTTAGAGAGAGAGTAAAAAACTATTTAAATGGAAAAAAAATACATGAATAAAAAGAACAATATGACCTTTGAGAAATGACAATATGATCTTTGAGAACGGTGTTAACAAACGTAACTACTTATTATAATTGAGTTGTCTTTTTCAACGCTCAACCCTATGACCCATGAAATTACTTTTTCTTACAAGCAGGGATTGTAAGTTCGGCGGGGACTTTTAACTCTTCTGTCAAAGCCCTATGAATTATAAAAAGAATATACAACGGACTTCTAGTTGTGGCAGTAAGTCGAATACTGGGATTTACCACGTTTCCCGTTAATTGAAACCTGTTTTGATAGACATGGGGATTGTTGAAAACCGAAACTAGACGTTGATTTTTGTAATAATACAACAAAATAGGCTTAATAAGTAAATGAATTAACGATAGCAAGTTAGCCTCTTCAAAGACCCGGCTACTCGGATACCTTCGGGTCAAGCCCAACGATACCTTTAGGAGAGATTTTTGAAGTATGGACAAACTTATCTATCACGGCAGAATAGGCTCCACCCCATACAACTACTACATACTGTTGGACGGATTGCCAGACGCTATAGGTCGAGGAGGCAGATTCAAACAACTGTTTAAAAAAATATACAGTTATTAGCTCGATGCATGCAGCAAAATAATTGATATGCATATGATCGATAGTTGATATGAATTAATTATCTGATTTGCTAAAATATATTATTGTAAATTGAAATATATTCTTAAAATGAAGTCATTTTTGTTCTATATTATGGTTTAAATACATTTTTGTGTAACGATAGTTACAACCGTCAGGTACCCCTTTATTCATCCCTATTATGATAATGGTAGTATACGTATCACACACGTTAAGGAGACTGAAGAATAACCGACTACATAATAATTATTATCCACCATTTGGTGGGAAACCACTAAAGGCTTACAAATTAAGGATTTCAACATTATAGCCTTATTAGATGTTAAAAGAACATGCAGAGGTTAATTATGCTCGTTTCTGAGTTTGTACCTGATTAAATGATAAACAGCTGAAAATGATTAATTGTTGGTTTTATTGGTTCATTGAGACTCAAATTCACGAAGAATGGAGTGAGAGTAAATACTGCGATAAATGAAGTAAAGTAAACAATACTTACTAATTAGTAATGGTATTTAAGAACCTTTATATATCATATTTATGTAGGTTACATAACTACTAGAATGGCAGAAAACGTTCGAATCAATAAATAACCGATAATTTGAAATTTCAGTAACAGAAATCACGATAGTCTAGATTCAAGATAATTCACCTCCGTCTAAAACTGAAAGAGCGAATGCTCAAGTAATGACTAACGGATGAGATCGAGAGTTCCTTCGTGTGAAGTAATGTGACAAAAGTACAAATGTTTATGATAATGGACGTTTAGATAGCTTTCTATGGTCAATTTCCAAAAGATAACTTAAAACAAGTAGGTTGGAAGGTTGATGTAGGTAGGACCTTTAGAAGTCACGGCTGAGTTCGTAGAATAGCAAGCTAAGATAGGATCCACCACTGGAAATGTGCCGCTCTTCATAGGAAAACCGAATTTCGGCTTTTAGAGTGATTTTCGCCCGGACATCTTGTTAAAAAACCGGACTGTACGGGCCAAAACCGGACACCTGACAACCCTGGTAGTAATTCGACTCCTGCGAGAGTACTTTTCAAGTTATAAAAAGTTCCAGCCATATATTAATATAGGACCTTTCCAGATTTTGGATCACCAGCACCTCCAATGCGGTCTCCAGACAGCGTACAACGGCCAATGATTGGGGTGCCCAAATGAGTGTAAAGCATTGATGTAACCAGCTACGTGTATAACGATGTGGTTGTAAGCTATAATAATCAGAAAACGCTTGCGTACGAGTCTGCAACACATTGGTACATTTTATGTCTTTAGTTCCCATCACCACCTCATTTCGATTTCGATCCAGCGAAAAGAAGGATCCTTTGCTGGATCTCAACCTACAGAGTAGGTTCATCCCTATAGTATGGGGTTCCGATCTCGCTTCGATCCGTTCCTTCATAACTTATCTCAGTGATTACCTCGACGAGATAGGCAGATCCAATTCAAGAAATCCATCGGTGCGTTCACAGCGATTTCGTTTCGATCCGTGTGGATCGGTAAAAATGGAAGCGGGTACCGATCCCTTCCGATCCCACTGCCGATCCGATCCATGTATCGTTACATCCGAAACGGTGCTATGCAATTCTTAAGCTGCGTTTACATTAGTGAAACTTCCTCGCGAAACAGTTACGCGAAACATCCTCACGAAACTTCCTCGCTGCGAGAGAAGTTTCGCACCTCCCAAAACAGAGCGCAACTCAGAGCGAGATGTTGCGCGAGTAGGGTGAGCCGCCTTCGACAAGCCTCAGTTCTCGATGAGCTTCAAGCTATCCTCCTGGTTCATTTTACTCGCGAAACAATAAAGCCGCGTTTACACCAGCGAGTTTGTTTCGCGCGAAACACTTTGATGCGCGGACGAAAACCGACTGCCCTCCGGCTCACAGCGAGCGTCCTCACCCCGAAACGTTTCGCGAGTGGAGAGGCGTCTACACGGGCGAGTCTGCCTCGCGCAACGTCCTCGCGCAACTGTTTCGCGAGGAAGTTTCGCTAGTGTAAACGCGGCTTTAGGCCGACCCCCAATAATTTTTTTTAAATGTCCACTTTTTTTGTGTAACGTTTTTTGTCCCGAGATGGGAAGCGAGAGGTCGTGGGTTCGAATCCCGGCCAGGCTTGATTTTTTATTTATTTTTTTTTTCTCGTGAGACGAAGGTCGTGGGTTCAAATCCCGGCCAGGCCTGAAATTTTTTTTTTTTTTTTTTTTTTTTTTTTTTTCTCGTGAGACGAATTGCATAGCAAATTATCCTCGTTTTCTACACAGTAGAAAAGAGAAAAGATCCGGCGAGGCGCGAAGCGCCGAGTATAGATTAGGGGGGTCCAGGGGGGCGAAGCCCCCCTGGCGGGGTCAAGGGGCGGAGGCCCGAAGGGCCGAGTATATATATATATATATATATATATATATATATATATATATATATATATATATGAAAAAGCGCAAAAATCGTTTCAAAATTCCTCAAAACGGATTTCGATGAAGAAATTTTCAAAAAATATTGATTTTAAATGTTTCCGAGCCATTGCAATAGCTTCATTACACCACAAAAATTCGCTAAATATTGACATTTTTCCGAGTTTTCCCATTGACGTGAAATGACCCACGTAAAACGGAGAAATATTGAAAGTTTCGTTGCATTGAAACTGTTGTTCGATTGGAGCAACTGAACTGGGAACTCGCCAGTTCTAAACCTCCAGTAAAACTCAAGCGTGACGTTACTTTTAAATGCCTGACCAACGTTTTTGACCTTTTATGAAACCCTGTTTGTACATTAATTAATATGTCGGATTTTATATACGTATCGCTCTTTCTAGTGAATGTGTATTGAATTCAAAGCGTTAGGCCGTTTCACCGATTTTCATTTACTATCTTCTTCGCAACTTAATGACCTTGAAGATTGTTCCAAAATGTTTTCGTTATGAAAAAAAAAAGATATGACGTCTTACCCGTTTTTTCGGCAGGGAGAGCCGCAATGTCATGGCGTAATTTCTTCCTCCTCCCTCACCATTTTCTAACCCAAATCTCAAAGCGTTTTATTGAAAATTTCAAAAGCGATAAATCCAATCCTGAGATAAAAATGTACTTTTCAAGGACACATGGCCTTTTTCAATGGTTGGGCCTTTTGCATATACAATTATGTAAAATACCCGAATATTAATGTTTGGGGATAAAGATCGGGGAAAATACCGTGGATAAATATCCGATTTGGGTATTAACAAGGATATTTATACTTTTAATCAACTTTTCGTTAATAAATCTCTTTTGAAAATGAACGAGTATTAATTCAGTGCTTGAGTAGCATTGTGATTCCATTTCAATAAGTTTCACACCCTCAGACCCATCAATTATCTATCAATTATAATCATTATAATAATTGGGTGGAGGAATCAGTATGTTATGCAAGCACAGTTGATTTTTGAATCCAAGCGCAATCTAACGGATTGACGCCAAACCTCGACCACACGTAGTGAAGTATTGTGATTGTTCACTATTTTACAACGTCCACCGTGGTCTAGTGGTTAGCATATTCGGCTGGAGAGGAAAGGGCCCCAGGTTCTACCTCAGCAACTCGGCATTAATTTTCTGCATCTTTTGTTCAACTAATCTGTATATTACTTAAAAGATTGATTTAGGATATTTTTCAGTTTTTGAGATGCGAGATTGCGAGCATCCATACCACCAAATTATACACAGCATTATGATCTATCTGCCCAACTAATTTACATTTTACTTTAAAAATTTTTTGTAACAGAAGTTGCTCTTACGTCCCAGTTTAAGAGATTATTGAAATCAAATAAAAGACCTACACTTTACAAGTCCTTCTGTATTTAACAAAAGCTGACCCACGAACTGAAAATTAATCAGATAGGAGTGATTATAAACTCGATTTCGAGATGATTCGATTGGTTTTATAACAGCGAATTCGATCAGAGTTAAAATCTTGTGGTTTAGAGACAATCCGTTAAGATGCCTTCAGTACCGCCCTAGACTCTCCTGGTCTCTGGCGCTCACTTGTAGGGTGGGCCATTGGGGGGTTGGCTCAGATTTCTTTTAATTGTCCGTGGTTTTTCTTCTGTGATCCCATTTAATAAGATTTACGCGCCTAGGTAGTTAATATAGCAGGTAGATTCCTGCCCTTCCCATCACCACCATCCCTCCTTAAATAATTTGATTCAAAATGATAAATACCCAGTTTTAAGAAGTTTTAGAAGTGCAGAAGAGCTTATTAGGTTTTATGACGGCGCAGCAACCCATTTTCACTGAGATATTTACTGACATATTTACACACACATCACGAACAGTACCAAGTTATTCACATCAAACGCCTCCTTTCCCTAACAACTTCTGAACCACAATTACCAATTTTACATCAGACCACTATCCCGCACTAGAATGTCGAAATTTTTTTTTATCTACTCTGAAAAAAAAATAAATACCCAGTTTTCGGATATTTATGAGGGGAAATGATAAATATCGGTTAAATATCCAGTTTATAAATTTCAAATCCTCCGATATTTAACCGACTCACATCACTATGCATATAGATTCTAGCGCCCGCAGTGGTGGCTGGCGTATGATTCAGTACCTACTTTAGCTGAGTCGATCTTTGGCAAGGGACGGTGTGCACACTTCCTATTTTCACAGAGCACACGTCTTCCAGAAACTATTAAATAATATTCGTTCATGTTACGAAACAGCATGGATTTATTCACTACAAATGAACTTGGTGTCCACTGAGAAGCTTGTGGTATTAATAACGTTCGAGAAGAATCAGATGCAGGTATCAGCTGTTTTTGATTCTGGTCCTTCGGCTCCTACAACGCTTTTAGATTGATCGGATTTCATTTCATTACTTATCATTATGAAATATCTTTATTCGTGAAAATTTCACTTGGAAAAATAAGCAGTAATTGTGGGATTTTGGTTGTATTGAACCAACCAAATAGTTTCTTGGTACTTACCGTTCCCCTCTGCAGTCATTCGAAATGGTCAAAGACAAAAGCTGATTATTGCTATTAATAGAAAAAAGTACGTCTATAGAAATTCGTACATCTTTAACTTACAGCCAACATAATAATACATAATACGAATAATTAGTTACCTTAAAGTGGCTCACTGAGTACTACATAAACAAGCAAAGATTTCAATGTCTTTTTGACATGGATATGTCTTTGCTCTGGGGGGTCAACCAAAAATTTCCGTGACGCAAAATTTGAGACACAATTTCAGTGTTTTTCACGTACAACCCAGCCGTTGCTAGGGGAATGGAACTTCCACAGTTTTCATCGCACAGAAATCGTTCGCCACTCGTTGGAAAGCGTTTGATTTATGTGATAAATGTTCACATCTCAAGCTACCAATTTCCCCCTCCTTACGTACCTGGCTACATTCCTAAACTAAGTTGATTGGACTATAAACAATTTTATAAACTACAAAGACATATCCATGTAACATGGTATCTGCTTGTAAAGCAGATAATAGAACTCGTTTACGAGTTTTGAATAATCAGATTTTACATGTTTTTTTTTTTTTTTTTTTTTTTTTGACATTTTATATCTTTACTTTGGCAAGTAGAAAATCTTTACTTTGGCAAGTGTTACGTTACGTTACCAAAAAGTGTTATTTTTGATTTTCTGATGATTTGCGCTTACAAACAAATCGTTGGTACGGAACAGCATCGTCGTACAAAAATCGTCGTTGGAAAGCTCTCGATTTACTTAACCGTATTATATTAACCACTGCGCAGTGCGTGGCCAACAATCTGAGGCATGAGCGTGGTTGTCTGAATAATTGTTTACATACAGGTGATCCTTCTCAGTTAATTTTGTAAACATGATTGCAACTAGTATTAGACTGGGAAGTGAATACATTAAATGTCTCAATGTCTTGCAGACTTGTATGCAAGAACTTTGTAAGGATCTCAAAAATGACAAAATTACGTATTATTTTCTGTATAAGATAGGTTTTATCTATGAAGATCAAAGTAATTAAACAAAATAATACACCTAGGCATCGGTAGCCTGTCTATGAATAACAACAGCTACTTCATCACTATCTTTTGTGGGTGTTTACGTGTTTTTGAGGAGAATATGTACAAGAAGTTTGTTATAGTGGTTTCTATTACATACAAGGTTGAAAGTTATTTCGTTATTATGTTAGGTACCTACCTTGTATAAGTATTAAAGGCAATTTCTACGGAAGAGGCTTTATTAATAGGGGTCTGCCACAAAAAAGAACCAAACACAGTTCTTTCTTTGCAATATGATACATGCTCTTTCAACGCATCTTCCTTTCCGAACAAAATGCAGATAGTGTGATTGGAAAAACGTATTTTTAATTATAGCGCACTGCCAATGTCCACTGTCTTAGTTTTATCACAAGTTAGATAAGCAGTTTTGTTATTATTCTTCTATTGCTACTTTTACGTGTGATGATACATTCTTTGTGTCGGCAAATCTGATAGAACTCTGTAAATCACGAAGGGAGGTGGTTCGCAGTGAGGAAAATAGGAAAGTATTGGTGAAAAGGAACCATGACGGT
The DNA here is from genome assembly GCA_030762985.1 of Adelphocoris suturalis. NCBI lineage: Eukaryota > Metazoa > Arthropoda > Insecta > Hemiptera > Miridae > Adelphocoris > Adelphocoris suturalis. Next base: position 21,802,611 of record CM061043.1, read on the forward strand.
GCGTTTCACCGATAGATCGCTCTCGTTTCCAGCCTATGCAGGAGGCTAGATTGATTCAAACGGCGACGCGATGAGTCCTAGTAATTCAAAGTAATCTACATTACTCATAAATCACTGTTCGAAGTTTAGTTAGTAAAGTTATTAACTATTGTGTCATGGCCAGACATATGTTACTCAAATGCTGTTCACCAAAAGAGGCTGCTCACATATAGGGTGTGCTCCTCCAGCCTGGTCCAGCCGGCTTTATTCCAGAGCAGACGGTTTTCTCCTCACCACACTCTACATCTCAACGAGTGCGAGCGTAACAGACCATATAATAGGTTGGAGCAGCACATCCTGTTCATCATTTGCAACATTCAAAACTTGGCTTCTTCTTTGCTCTCATTGCCATTTACCGATCCTTCTATCCTCATCCCTTTGACCGATAGTTTGACTGCTGAGCCAAAGATCCTATAACCAAAAGTTACTATGAAATTGAGCGCTTTCAGAGTACGTGGAATACAATTACTGGAAGCGCAGTGATCAGCCATAAGGCCTCTGAAGTTAACTTCTTTCCTATTCCATTTAAAGTGTTGAAATGGAGCCCCTTTGGAACACTTTGATTCCTAGAATACTTACAAGATATGGATTTTAATGGCATTTTCTGGAACTACGCGGGTTAGATTAAGGGCGATCTCCTATCGATTGCATTACTCGAAAATTACCAGTTTTCATTGTGGATTCGGAACCGTTAAATCTGGCAAGCATAATTTTCTCTTGGCATAATTGCCCGATTTCGGAGAGAAGTTCAGAAATGACGATTTGGTTACCCCATATTATGAGGTTGCCTGAAGTGCACTCCTTTTTGGAGATCTGGAATACATTTACAAAGTATGGAGGGACTCAGATCAGCTTCGGAACCTCCGTAGCTAACTTTCCTATTCCACTCATAGTGTCATTTAGATTTAGTGTTTTCCTCGGAAACAATTTTGAGAAACGGAGGAGCACTGATCAGCTGAAGGGCCTCTGAACCTATATTCTTTCCTTACCTATCCACCTGTTTTCAATCACTTTTACAGTGAAGCGTAAAATTGCGGGGTCTTGGAACTGTAAAATTGTGAATCGTTTTCGGAGGCACGATGCGCCATGATTTGATTATATTTACATACGGGGTTTAACAATTATGTATTGACCAATGATCTGCGTAGAAGGGTTATCTTATACAGAAATAATTAACCATTGGGTAATAATTTGCAGGGTTTTTATTAGGTTGACCGTTACAAGGTCAAAGCAAGCAATAGCTTCACTTTCTACGAAAATTCGCTAAAAGGGAATTTTGGCTCGTAAATTCTCACGCTCTTATTGATCACAAACTTATTGGTGTTGAAACCTATCTGTAACACTTAAAACCGGTACCTATACAAAAATCTACACCTAAACAAAAAAAAACCTATACAAAAACACATGAAAATCGGTGTTGATATATTTTTTGTTCTAAACAGCTATGAAAGATTTGGAACTAAATTTCTTCAGATCAGTGTGAAAAGCAAAACATCTGTCAAGTTGGGTGTGTTACATAGCTTCCTCGTATTCATAACGTGATTGTATAGGTCATTAAAATGTCCCAAATATTCCTACAAAAGTCCAAGGAGTACGTGCGAAATCGGTCGAAAAGTCAAGGAAATCCTGGAATTGTCAGGGAATTCTTTGCGTCGGGAAAAGTCAGGAAAATGTCAGGGAATTTCGCAAAAACCACCTAATGTCAGGAAATGTTATAATGAAGTTCGTGGTATGGATACAACCAAAAATTGATAATTTTACGCTTCTAACTTCAGTACCTAACACCTTCAATTGGAGAGTGTAATTAGTAGAATAGAATTAGGTAATACTATTATTATAGGTACGGTCCGGTTGCCTAGCAACTTTAGACGCTGTCTGAAAAAAGTAACTGAATTGTGGCTTAGAGAATGTATCAAAACACAACCGATGGGTACAGCTTTTTGTACAACTACACAACCACGAGGGACATTTTATGTCTTGGTATATTTCGTACATCTCCAAGAGTTTATCGGTTGTTTGGTCTTAAAATTATGTCTTTACTTATACATTTACTTTACTTCATACGTATACCTAAAGCTCGCAATCGTGTTCTCAATATAAATTATTGAGAATGATCACCCGTGTGTAAACAATTTAAAAACTTAATAAAATTTCAAAACTTGGTGTAATAATTTGAAGCGTTTTCAGGTAATACGCCTAAACAATCAAACTTCAATAGCGTACTTTATCATTCTAGTTACATATTATTTCATAGGTGAGTTATACGAATGACAAAAATAATTATCAAGAGTGGTAGTTAAATTGTTCAAAAGTAACAACGGAATGGATGTGCCATTGGCTTCCCTGGTAACTACATCACCTAATAAACCATTTGTGAGAAAAATCAACAGAGTATTGAACTAGGGAGAAAAAACCCAGCAGAGTAGTGGATTGATCCAGTAAGAGTCCAAAAACTAGTTTGTATGTATAAGCTAGGACTTCTCAGGAGGGTTAAGGAGGGGAAAATTGGCCCATTGGAATGTGGAGTCATGTGTTATAAATTCACAGAGCAATTTTCCAACGAACGATTTTGGTGGGATGGGAAATCAGGAAGTTATACTCTCTCTGGCAACAATTGGTAGTAGGTGAAAAAAAGCGTGACATTTTTTGCTGTCGGACGAAAATTTTGAATTATCCCCAGAGCTAAGAAATCCATGTAAGGAAAAAAAAGATTTTACTCAAATTATTAAAATTTTTACTCAAATTATTAAAATTTGTACTTCAACAAATAGCTTCAGATCACAAATTGAGAGACCATAAAATATTAAATAGAAAGTCATGCAGCATGATCGTATGGGTGAATTTTCGTAAATTATCGTATTACATTTAGGTTAAATTGTTATGATATTTGAGCACTTTGAGGGCAATGAAATTGTTAAATATAAGTAGACTACATATAAGTAGTCTGTTTTTTTCTTCTTTAAATCATACGATTTTCGTTTTAGAAGCATTAAAGGTACATTAAAATGACGAGAAAACAAACAAAAAAATTTGAATTTGATATTTTTTGTCAGGGAAATCTGAAGTTCGGTCAGGGAAATGTCCGGGAAATGTCAGTGAAATTAAAAATTTCCTTCTGGGGGCCACCCTGGGTACGTTAAACCATGAGAAGATGATGATTGATAATTGTTACCGTTAGCTCAGAGCGGATGCTACCAGTGATGGAGTACATCTTCGTCTGCATCTGAACCGTTCAACACTTGAAAATTTAATTGACATTAGATGAGAAGAAAAATAGTCAGATTGGCCGATTTATTTATTGGCAGATTTAGTCATGTTTGTTACATAGCATGTTGTTCGCGTATCCGCAGCAAACACGATTTCACATTTGTGCGAGCTTGGCAGATGCTAATGATACAATTGTATTGAAATGTGTACAGGATATATCAATCGTCTTCCCCTGCTCCAAAACTGTTCTTATATATTTAAAGTACGTACATGCGCAGAGTAAAGTATTGATTTGTGAAAAATGAAACTGACAGCGGACTGTTAACAGCCTACTACACGCATACCCAGAAAATTACATTGAATTTAGAGGAAAATTGTCGAAATAAAGCTTGTTACAATGATCAAGAAACTTCAAAGAACCCGTTAATGTGCAGTGCCCAAGACCGAACCAATCGTGATGGATTCCATTTCCAGTCACTTGAAGATGCCACCATCCACCTTCCAAGTTTGAAAAAATTTGGATAACAAATATCTGAGATTAAACGGGGTGTTCACACTTAAGATTGTTAAACTCCTAGGGAGCGATTTTACAACTAATTTTCAACAAAAAGTTCCTCCATGCAACTTTTTTTAAACCTTCAAGTTTGGGAGTTTTTCCACTTATAAGATTTTTTTCGTGTTTTCGACCTTACAACTCTAAAATGGCCATATCTCCCCTAACTGACAATGTAATCTTAAAAAAAGATATATCGTTGGAAACAAAGTTAAATTTTCCATCTCCGTAAGGCATTTGGATTTGTTTTACAGTAGGTCACGTAGGCGAGAAAATAGACTAAACACGAGAATTTCTCACCTTTTTAAAATTAATAATTTTAGGAAACACTTTCCCAAAATCTCAGTTTTCCAACAGTATAATAAATTTGTATTTCACTTTGATAATTGGGGGAGAAAATTATGTTTGTATGTTGAAAAACATTGTCCATGAAATCGAGAGTTTTCGTGAAAAATGACCCCCTAAGAAAATACTAGTTTGAGCCCAGTTTTTGAGTATTTTTTCACGCTAAATCAAATGGTAACACTCGCAGATCAATCCAAAACCGAGTTTTACAATTTAATTAACACGTTTTTAAAAACACATAAAATTGAGCATAACAAATAAACTAGAAACTAGTTCGCTGAAGTGTAAAACTCAGTTGTAACGGAGTTACACTGATCTGCGAGTTTTACAATTCGATTCAGCGTCAAAAAATACGCAGAAACCGGTCCAAAACTGTATTTTCTTAGGGGCCACTTTTTACGAAAACACTCGATTTCATAGAAAAAAACCACGTTTTTCAACATACAAACATACTTTTCTCCCCCAATTAACAAAGTAAAATAAAAATTTATGATACCGTATGAAAGCTGAGATTTCGGGAAAGTTTTCCCTGCAACGCGTACGGTTTTTTACGATTTTGTTTTAATACCTTACGCACCTTAAAAAAACAGTAATTTTCAAAAAGTGAGAAATTCTCGTGTTTAGTCTATTTTCTCGCCTACGTGACTTACTGTACAAAGAATCCAAGTACCTTAGGGAGATGGGAAATTATACTTTCTAACGATATATCTACTTTTAAGATTACATTGTCAGTTAGGGGCGATTTAGCCATTTTAGTGTTGTAAGGTAGAAAACACGAAAAAAATCTTATAAGTGGAAAAACTCCCAAACTTGAAGGTTAAAAAAAAGTTGCATGGAGGAACTTTTTGTTGAAAATTAGTTGTAAAATCGCTCCCTAGGAGTTTAACAATCTCAAGTGAGAACACGCCGTATAATCTCAGATAACTTTTTCAAACTTGGAGGGTGGATGGTGGCATCTTCAAGTGACTACATATGAATTCCATCACGATTGGTTCAGTCTTGGGCACTGCACATCAACGGGTTCTTTGGAATTTCTTGATCACTGTAACAAGCTATATTTCGACAGTTTTCATCTGAATTCGATGTAATTTTCAGGGAATGTGTGGAGTAGGCTATTAACAGTCCGCTGTCAGTTTCGCTTTTCACAAATCAATAGGTACTTCCCTCTGCGCATGCGCGTACGTTAATTATGTAAGAACAGTTTTGGAGCAGGGGACGGCGATTGACACATCCAGTACAAATTTCAATAAAATTGTATCACTAGCATCTGCCGCGCACGCGCAAATGTGAAATCCTGTTTGCTGCGGATGCGCGAACCTCAAATCTATGTAACAAACATGACTAAATCTACCAATAAATAAATCTGCCAATCTGACTACTATTTTTCTTATTTCATCTCAATTAAATTTTCAAGTGTTGAACGGTTCAGATGCAGACGAAGATGTACTCCATCACTCCTCATTCACTGGTAGCATCCGCGAATGACCTAACGGTAGTAATTAGCTATCATCATCTTCTCATGTCTTAACTTACCGATTTCGTACATACTCCATGGACTCTTGTAGGATTATTTGGAACATTTTAACGATCTATACAATCATGTTATGAATACAAGGAAGCTATGTAACACACCCAGCTTATAGGACAAACTCAAGGAATCGATTTTAGAGCTCATTTCTGATCGAAAGTTACTCATAAAGATTTCTTTTTAAACGCTTTGTTTTCAAGTTATTTAATTTTTAAGATTTTTTTTCGTGTTTTGTACCTTATGACATTAAAACGGCTATAACTCCCCCTACAATACCAGTAAACTCAAAACTAAGAACACCTTTGGAAGACCGTTGAATTTCCTATAACCCTGATATATACTAAAGTTGTTTTAGTTAGTTATAATCGGTTAAAAAAAACCAAACTACAAAATTTGAAAAAATATTTTAAATCGACGCTTTTCCTCCCGTTTTTCTGCTACCGGTTTGAGAATCTTTCGGCGTGCACTCTTCGGAAAACTTCCTTAAACTGTCAGCTTTTGAATAATGTAGTCAATTTTACTTTTACTTTGCTAATTGGGGGAGAAAAGTATAATACACGTATGTGGAAAAATAAGGTTTTTTCTACGAAATCGAGGGTTTCAGTGAAAAATGACCTTCTACGAAAATGCGAGTTTAGGGCCGTTTTCTACATATTTTTTCACGCTAAATCGAATGGTACACTTGCAAATTTCCACAACTCCATTAGAACCGAGTTTTACACTTGAACTAACTAGTTTTACCCTTAAAACGTCATAAAATTGAGTACATATAAAAATAAACTAAAAATTTGTGAGTTAAAGTGTAAAACTCGGTTATAAAGGAGTTGGGGAGATTCGCAAGTGTTACCATTCGATTCAGCGTGAAAAAATACGTAGGAACCGGCCCCAAACTTGAATTTTCATAGAGGGTTATTTTTCACTAAAACCCTCGATTTCGTGGGAAAAAAAAATATTCCAAATGTCTCCCAGCAAAGTAAAAGTAAAATTGACTATACCACTCAAATGCTGACAGTTTAAGAAAATTTTTTCCGAAGAATGCACGCCGAAAGATCCCCAAACCGGTAGGAGAAAAACGGCAGGAAAAACTTCGATTTTAAATGATTTTTCTAATTTTGTACTTTGGCAGTTTTTTAATCGATTAAAACTAACTAAAACAACTATGCTTTATATTAGATTTATAGGAGATTTAACGGGCTTTCCAAAGGTGTTCTTAGTTTTGAGTTCACTGTGATTCTAGGAGAAGTAATTTCATACGGTAAAAAACACGAAAAACATTTTAACAATTGAATAATATGAAAACCAAGCGTTTAAAAAGAAATGCCTAGGAGTAACTTTCGATCAGAAATGAGCTCTATATTCGATTCTTTGAGTTTGTTCCATGATTTGGTTCTTTTTTGTTATATCCCCGCATTTACAAACTATTTTCTATAGAATCGGTACTGATCGGATTGATGATCCCCTATCATTTTTACGTCCACTCAAAAATACGTAACATCAAGTAGTCAATCCCTCAGTAAACATATAGATTAGTTGGACATACAGGTCAGAATGAATGAATTGTAGAAAATGAACGGGAATATGCGAGGGTATAACAGAAAAGGCTTCATAATTTCTGTAGACACCCTGTATATACCCAAAATGTAACCCGCACAGTCTTCAATAACTCTATACAAAAATTTGTGTTAATTCAGTTTTTTGTCGAAACAGTTATGACAGACGTGAAAATAAATTTGTTCAGAATAGTGTGAAAAGCAATAATCACGTAGAAATTTTGATTTTGTAGCACACGATTTTTGGGAAATACTGCACGATCACTGGGCTTCCCTACTTTTTTTATGAATCTTTTCGACGCTACGCCCGATTATATTCCGGGTGGAAGTGTCTTACATGCCATGCTATTCTCGAGAATACTCAGGCTACCCGAGACTGCTTTGGTGTCCTATGAACGAATACATTCGTGCTTGCTCCCCCGACCTACCGAATTATTGCCATCTTATCTGCTTGATAACAGTTTAGTTTATTTTGATTTCCCTGGCATTCACGAAAAAGTGAACTCTCGATATTGCGCTGCGTTTCCACTGAACAGAAACGATTGAATATTCTCGAAAATATTGGACTAAGATGAATCATTTCGTGATTTGTTTTCTAATGTTTCAACCACGAATGGTTCTCCTTCGATGTTCTCTGTTGAATTACCTGTTTGCCGACGTTCCAATGATTCCAGCAGTGATTCTGATGATGAAGAGGAATCAAAAGCTGAACAAGTAGGGGACTATACATGGGATAATCCCGAACCAAATATTGTTTTTCACAATTTCATGTACAATAAAAGTGGGGCTCTGGCCAGCAACATCAATGATCAATCATCCAGATTGACCGAATTGCATGTTGCTCGTAAAAAAGTATTTAGTACAGAGGACCTGAAATGAGCGTAGAAGCATGCAGTATAGCCGGCGCCAGCTGGCTCAGCCGGGTGCAGCAGCTAAAATGTTAAGCGAGCGAAAATGGTATATTTAATCCACGTTTGTTTTGCTTATGCCTCAAAACGCGAAATAGTTCACTTGACGTTGGGCACACAACATGTCCCGCTGTGCGTGGCGAGCTTAATATTGTAACTATGTTCCCCCATAGTCTTTTTTCACGAATAGGTTCCGTTGAATGAATTTTCCCCTCAATTTTCATTAATCCTCGTCCGCTGCAAATAGGGCAGAATGATTTATATAAATAGGTGGTCTGGATGCTCGCAAGCTCGCATCTCAAAAATACATAACATCAAGTAGTCAATCCCTTAGTAAAAATTCAGATTAGTTGAACAAATAGATCAGAATGATTTGTATAGTTTCGTGGTCTAGTTTCTCGCAAGCTTGCAACTCAAAAATACATAATATCAAGTAGTCGATCCGGATTCAGTCAAGTAGTAAAATACGGATTAGTTAGTAGAATAGATCAAAATGGCATTTTAAAGTATGATTTAAAACATTTATGATAATGACCTGTAAAAATTTGTTTCGGAGGTTGAATTTGATAGCAAAAAATATTGTAACTAGGTTGGGACCGAACTCGGGGTCTGTCGCCTATGAAGTCTAATTCGCTATCCATTATTATCCGGGGAACTTTTCTAATCTATGAATAATCACAGAACTTTTAGCTACCCATAAAGGAGCTTATTTCCATTGTCAGTTGAGGTTTGTTCAAATTCAGGTCTGCAGGGGCGCGCACAGCGGGACATGTTGTGTTCCCAGTGTCTGGTAAATAGTTCTAGAACGTGGCAAACGACGCGAACGGCGAATTCGAACTGATCGCGACGTCGAATATCGTGGGGCCGCCATCCGGGTCCATTCAGAAGACTTTGACATCAATGGGCCTCCGAGACAACCCCCGAGCTGGGCCACAAGTAAGGGATGCAGAGAGGGGAGGCCGCCACCCTGGGGGCCCCTCAGCTTTCCGACCCCTTTCATATAAATTGGGCCCTCTATGCATTCAAAAATTCAAAATCCAAAACCGGAACTGGTTCAAATGATCTCAGATCAGTCAGTACCCATGAGTCTCAGTAGAAGATCAATACCACCAATCAATGTTCTTATTTAATCAATATCTCAATACCGAAACCTCAAGTTTTGCATGTTGAGTTTCCCTCAAATGTTGCCTACAAATTTACCGATATTTCCAAATTTGTTTGAATCAACCCATTTGTTCCGCAACATTCTATATTCAAATCTACCAATAAACTAAACCCTCTAGTTAACTAAATCAACTTCATTGTTCAGATATATATTGACCTAGGTGCATCAAATTAGCTCAAAGCTGTTCTAAAACACTTGAATTCGTTAGACTACCAAAAAGCTTTAAAAAAATATTCAAAGTAGATTTGTTATATTTTGAGCATCTCATTTTATAGAGGAGGGGGGACTGAGGTGAGGTATGCATATAGTATTTTAGGACGAGAAATATTTCGTTATATTCTGAAGTAATATTTTCATTGGCTATTACGTGATTCTTCCCAAACGTATTGGCTATCTTCAAAGCATTAATAGACTCACAAAGCTTTGTTTCTTGGACTGTTTAACAATTCTTTGGGAATAAGCTAAAATTCGGCCTCATTAATGGTGCAAGATACCTGAAAGTAGTGAACTGAATAGAAGGAAAAAGTATATATTGAAAATAATAGTTGTATAAAAATATATAAATTTGAATTATGGCTGCATCTCAGGCAAGAATTTCACCTCAATGCGTTTACCGAGACTTCTACAATGATTTCGATATCATAAATGTATTAAAAACAATATCGCAGTAACAGTAATGTAAATTTAAGAAGGAAATTTAGAAACACATAAAAGTAACAACAAAAAGAGAAGTTCGGGCTGACCTATCAGGAGATGTAGGTGCACTACAAGGTGCTATTATTTAAACAAATTCTTCAAACAATATAGGTATTAAAACTGGCTTAGATTATGATGGATTGATGATAATCTAAATGGATTTAGGATTTAATGCAAAAAACTATTGCGAATTAATTTTATACGTGAAATGTAGTTTACCGTGTTGTTAACCTCTACCATCAATACCATTCAAATGATAGAATTGACTACTACAGCCAAAATCACTAGTTGAAGCAAAACTTCATGTAGGTAGTTTAAAACGTTCGAAAATAATATACATCTACGTCATTATTCCCAACAACCATTGCAAAAACATTTAAATCCAAATCGTCTTTATTGGGGTCCAAAATATCTGAATGTGTTGAATACAAAACTACCCTAAATGTCATTGGAGATTTTACCAAAATCAACCTTATTCAGAATTGAAAAAAAAATTATGATAATAATACAATTTAAAAAAATTTATAGATCCGTGGCTATTGACTAAGATTTGACAACACTAGATAACAAGTTTAAATATAATAATGGTTCTCCTACCTAAGGATAAATTTTTTGGGAGTTCCCATAGGCCTTTATATCTGCATGCTGTTCTTTTTACATCATGTAAATTTAAAGTATCAGATTCAATTATCAAATCAAGAAATTAACAGCTTCTTGAAATTAACTGCGAACCATTATATGTCACCTTTCATAGAAGCATCATGTTGATGATGGTGGATATTGTTAGATTTATCATTAATCTTAAACAAACGCATTTAGAAGGAATAACTTTACATCACTTCTCGATGACGGGTGACTCGTTAAAAATTGACCATCACTTCTCGGTGACGGTTACTGAGGAGAATGGCATTGGGAATTTTCAGTATTAAAATCTGAGAAGTTTAGTCGTATGTTTTTACTGAAAAAGAAAAAATTTATTATTCAGTTCTTATTTTTTATCACCATATTTTCAACAAGCTGGCGATACAGTATTTAAGATGCTTCTTTTTGATCCGTGTTTTCTCCCTCTTCAAACCGATCCAGACCCATTATAAAGCACCATATAGGAAGGCATAACGTGGACTTTATCATGTGAAAGAATAAAATAAATGGACCTATTTCGTGTTGGACTGCTATCCGTTCACATACCATGCAGGATATAAAACCTGATCTTGTCTGAAAACAATTTTATTGTCACTTACCACCATTTAACTGTCACTGTCATTGGGAAAGGGTACCCTCGGATTGTGTTAGATTTATCATTTATTTGAAACGAGCAGTATTTAGAAGGTATAACTTTACATCACTTCTCGGTGATGGATGACTCGTTGAAAATTCACAATCACTTCTCGGTGGTCGGTGACGGTAACCGAGGTGGACGAGGGAACTGGGAGGGCATTGGGGAAAATTACGGGTTCGTCCCACCGGAACACGTCGTTTAGAGCAGAGCGACTCACGGATTAGCTTCTTTTTTACAAAGCCGCAATTGGGCAACAACCCTTGCAAATCTGTTTCGTTATCGATCAGGATGATGGAAGTCGAACGAAAATATTATTGATGTAGTTTGATTGTTGCCATGATGTAGTTGAGTTGTTGCCATGTTGTAGTTGGGGGTTGTGGAGGTGAGATGCAGAAACATGCGTCCTCAATCAGTTTTTCATTGTTTTGTCGAGCGCTTTCGGCCCTTCGGACCTCTTCAAGACTGTTAAGAGTTAGGGTCAAAGGTACCACCTTGGCTGCATGCAGGCTCACATGTCTTCATGGTGGAGTCTAGTTGAAGTACATTTGGGAATTTTGACATTGACTAGGTGTACTCACACTGGTTGTAAGTCTTGGAGATTAAAAAGAATACAAGGCTTTTCAACACTTGAAAAAAGGGGAGGATAAAAGATTGGGGTTGTTTGAAATCCATTTCTACCAGCCATACCATATTTGCCATTATATGGCTGATAGACCCTGGTTCCAAACAATCCCAATCTTTTTTCTAACCTCTAAGTGTTGAAAAACCTTTCTTTTTAATCTCAAGACTTACAACCACTGTAAGTATCACACCTAGTCAATGTCACAATTCCTAAATGTACTTGAACTGGACTCCACAGTGAAGACATGTGTGCCTGCTTGAAGCTAAGATGGTACCTAATGACCCTAACTCTTAAGAAAGCGCCTGACAAAACAAAATACAGGAAAACTGATTGCGGACGCCAGTTTCTGCACCACACCTCCAGAACCCTTTACAACAAAAATATTGTTAGTTGACCGTAGGATCACTGTACGTATATCTTTCTCTTTCTATCTGGGTGGTGAATATATCCATGAGTGGGTCCAAGATATTCACAAATTCACTATCGGTAGCACAAAAATACTTTTTTCTAAGAATATTGATGAAATACTTAAGAAGAAGGAGATAGTCGAATAGTTGCAAAACAAATTAATTTTCAAAAGTTCGCGTAAGCAGAATGTTAAAGTAAATTTCTACTTCATTGGGGAAACGATCGACTGACTGATATAGCGCTGTATAAATATTTTGTTTGAGTAATTCGTTATACTGATGGAAAAAACGTTTCAACAAAATGATTAAACTCTTATCGCCCCGATGAAATGTTTAAAAAATGCCTAAGCTTCAGACTGATAAAATTTAATCATGAAGGAGTCAGCTGGGTGATGATGGGAGACAAGTTTAAAAACGTTGAGATTGAAAATTTTCCAAGTTCATTTTCTTTTCGTCCTTTTAACTAATTAAAATTGAGCATTTCAAACCGCAACCAGGGACTTGTTAATTAGAGTGCCGCCATATTAACTTGCGTCTGATGCGCAACCCGCAATGAAGGGGTTGATCAGAATGATGAGTATGATCAGATCAGAATGGTGAGTATAGATTCGCGGTCTGGATGCTCGCAAGTTCGCATCTCAAAAATACATTACTTCAAGTAGACAATCCCTTGGAAATTTTTCATATTAGTTTGAAATATAGATTTCATATAAGTTGGACAAAATAGATGTTCTCCTTATGTTCTTTGTACAAAGAATGGTAATAAAAATGAGTAATTGTTAGTGTGAACGCATAATGAGCAAAAATGAAACGCTATTTTCAGGTACAGTAGGTACAGTTTTTATTAGTCAAAACAGGATACTAATCTATATTCCAAACTCATCTGAATTGTTACTAGGGGATGTTATGTATTTTTGAGATGCGAGCTTGAGAGCATCCGGACAATCAATCTATACGATTCTGATACATAAGGAAATGGGCCACTCTTGTCTATAGCTAGGTGTCATCATAGAGCATAAAGTGTCGGCTAACACTTCGATTAGAGATGTACCCACACCAGGGAAATAAAGCCAAAACACCCAAAGATAAAAATTAAATGGAACAGAAAGAAGTTTTTTTTTCCATTGTGTTCAATCTATAATAGCTCAATGGATTCTCTTAAGCCCTCGAACCACGTAAAAAGCCTAAACTTGTCTTGATTCAAGATCATCCTTCAGTACACTGCAGAGTATTCCCAATTCATGAAATGTCAATCTGTTACAGAGTTATAATTGAAAATTAATTGTTTCGTGGATTTTACCGTGATTTTCTTGAGCACAATTTCAAAATACATAATCTGCTCAATTTCGACCTAACTGCTTGGGAAGTCTGCCTTGGAAAATATTGAAACGTGACGAATTTTCAAACGCGCAACCATTCATAATTCGAGTGGTTTCCATCCTTTTTAGGGGAAATTGGAATATTATAGCCCCGCTTATCGAGTTTGTCCTACTTACATAAGGAAATGGGCCACTCCTGCCTACAGCTGGGTGATGTCACAGAGCATAACGTGTTAGCTGACATTTCGTTTAGGGAGATAAAAAAACCCTAGTAAGAAAAAAACTAGCAGTAAAAATATTTATGTAACTGCTCGGTGACCAACAAGTTCGATTCGTTTCGGACTTACGTTCCAAACCTAGAAAAAAAAACCAATCAATCTGCGCCTGGATTGGTTGAGCTCTGTGAAAATCAATTTACTGCTTAACGGGCTACTTATCCAATAATTTTGATGATCCAATACCGAATTTCGAATTATTTATTATTCAATTAGTTAATAAATTATTACTTCGAGCTATGAATATACTCCGCTGAATATTTTAGACTTCGTGTTCAGCAAAATAGCCTATAGATAGGTAATGTCGCAATCATAACTGCGAAACAGTAATATATAACAGTTTTAAATTGTTTGTCTTTAGAGACAAACCAGTGTATTGGTTAGACAAAAATCCATCGAATAGTCAATTGAAACCCTGAGTCATCTCTTTTATTGGAAATCTTCAAAAATCAAGGAGTTTGTGAATTTGTTTAACCACGGTTTCACTTTTGGATAAGTTTGCTGGTAGAACTCAGAAACTTGCAGGAAAACTTCTATTTTTCACATCCAAAAACAGAAGCCTCACTGGCATAAAATGTTGTTTGTATTCAAGTTTAAAACCGAGCCCATTATTGAACGTTATAGCAATCTTAGGTTATCCATTGGCACATTCCAACTCAATATTTCAAACTACTTAGACCCTAGCACTTCGGCCCTTGTGGTATTTTCGGTATTATTTTTCCGCAGGGTAGAATTTAGGCGTAACGAAGATAAAAGTTTGGAAGAATATATAGTTGCTGCACTGTATCCAAGTCAATTATCGTGTCAATTTTAGCAGAAGAGTTACATGGATTCGTATACACAACTATAACCGACATTAAACTGGTTGTGACTTAATATTTAACATCATGCTTCGCTCAAATGGTCGCCACTTTGGAAGAGAAGCAAGTTGAATAAAGCAGGTATAAATATATTTCAATATTATTTCATTATATTATATTCAATGATATTTATTCTATCCTGTTGGTTGCAAATATAACGTAATTATCTTCAGCAAATTAAAAATCTGTGTAACTTTAACTTTTGTAACTCAGCTACTTGATCTAGGTAATTGGTGCCCTCTCATTCATTATTCGGCTTACCAATCGATTTGCTTTTCTATATTTTATTTAAAGAATTGACGGTCTCCCACAGTTAGAAGCGAGACAAATGAGAAACAAGATCGTCAAACTATACTAATCATCCAGTTAAATGTGTTCATAAGACCAATTTTGATAGTTGTCTACATACATAGGACAGCCAATCGGAATGATTCAGAATCAATACAGAGTAAAGATTACACTAGTTGTGAGAAAGATTCACTAGTCCGAGTGGCCTATTTTGAGATAATTTACTTATGGATAATAGTTTCGTATGAATTTTCAAATCCAATCTTATTACCTACATTTTGATCACAAAATTACGTTCTTAGTCACAGAATACGACCCACCTAAGTTAAAAAAGAAATTAATTCACTTTGTGGAACTTAGGGGAAACAATACATTAGGTTTCAATGATTAAGCTTGAGAAAATTTCGTTCTCAACAGAATCACGGAAATCTATTACATTATTAAAAAAAGAATAACAACTAGCTTTTATGTTAATCAAACTCTCCAATAATTTGGTTGACAACACGATTGTTCAGTAATTTCTACTTGTTTTCCTGCTGAAGCAGCACTTCATCTGTGGTCTACTGTTAGCCCTGGTGGGAGGGAGTCATCTAGTCCAATGCGCCGAAATCCATCCTGTGGTCGCCCTGCCGGAGACGGCGGCCAACGAAATTGAGCCCGCCAAAGCCGCGGATCAGCAGGCCGAACTTTCAGAGTAATGTTATCACATTCATTTTCCACTGTTAAGCTTCCTTTTTATCTACTATATATTCTTACTGTTAGTGTTTAAATACCTACGTGCAATTTTTCTGAAGCAGCTTGACATACCTACTGTAGATTTCTCGAAATGTAGAGCTAATTATTCGCTTCTTACAAGCCAATGCGCTATTGTAAGGTTGAATTATATATTTATTGCATATTTGTAGTTGCTCGCCGGTTTCAGATAGGAAAATGGGGGCTTTTTCAGCTTCAATTCAGCAAAAGATCCGATAACTATATCAGAGGAATGAATGTAAAAGGCTAGCTGTACTCTATACTGTCACAATAAAAATCGATACATACCTGAATACTAACTTTCAAACCGTATTCTCATAAATACTAAATACAATCAGTCTATATATAATGTAATATAGCGCAAAGTAATCCGCATCATCATAAACAACATAAATGAGTACTGACCGAAATAAATTGTCGTAAATTCATTTATCTCTTTTACCAAATCGACATACCATTTTGCATCGTAATTAATGCTTATTTGTTGTTGTGAGATCAAGCCTGTGTGAGTTAAACCAAACAAAAACTGGAAGATGTTCTATATGTATGTATCGGTTCTTTCGGATTCGAAAAGCCCATCGAAATAGACACGATACCGACAAAACAATTTTCCTTGCTTACCACAATCTGGGGTTAATATGTGAGAGACCAGGTGTAACAACACAGTAGATATTAGTAGGGGAGATTAGGTGGCCAAAAACGTCCAATAATACAGTCAATAAAAATTAACAATCACGTTCCATAACTTACCACAGCTATTTGCGAAAAAATACCATTTGATAGGAATAGATATGCTAGTACGATGGCTTATGAAGAAAATGCTTACTCTTGTGTTTTCAGGGTTGTGGAAGCCGTAGCAGCTCCACTTGATGCAGATGAGGCTGGAACTCATGTAAAAGTTATTAATTTGGAGCCTGAGGATGATTTGAAGACAGCTGAAGCTGTGAAGCATCATCACGTTCACTCAGGCCATGTGCACCACGTACACAAACATGAGGGACATGCGCACCATGGTCATAAACATCATGGACACGCAGACCATAAACACCACCATAGCGGTCACCATCACCACGGCCACAAGCACCATGGACATGCCGAACACAAACATGGCCACCACGGTCATCATCATCATGGACATAAACACCACGGTCACTTTGGTCATGGACACAAGCATCATGGTCATGCCGAGCATGGACACAAGCACCACGGTCACTTTGGACATGGTCACAAACACCATGGTCATGCCGAACACGGACACAAACATCATGGACATTTCGGTCATGGGCACAAGCACCACGGTCATGCCGAACATGGTCACAAGCATCATGGACATGCCGATCACAAGCACCACCATGGGGGTCACTTCGGTCATGGGCACAAGCATTCAGGACATGCTCACCACGGTCACAAACATCACGGACATGCTGAACACGGTCACAAGCATCATGGCCACTTCGGTCACGGACACAAACATCACGGTCATGCCGAACACGGCCACAAGCACTCTGGACATGCCGAACACGGTCACAAGCACCATGGTCACTTCGGGCATGGGCACAAACACCACGGGCATGCTGAGCATGGTCACAAACACCACGGACATTTCGGCCATGGACACAAGCACCACGGACACGCTGAGCACGGCCACAAGCACCACGGACATTTCGGCCATGGACACAAGCACCACGGACATGCCGAGCACGGCCACAAGCACCACGGACATTTCGGCCACGGGCACAAGCACCACGGTCACTTTGCCCACGGACACAAACATCACGGACATGGTCACCACGGCCACCACCACGACGATGGCGGCGACCACGACGAGGTTGCCCACGATTTCGTCGGAATCGAAGGTGATGAGGTTGTTGTCCAAGATGAATTTGCGGAAGCTGATACCTACGACAGAGCTGACACGATTCCCGTTCCCGAAGTGACGGGCCAGGCCCTGCAACACCAAGCTGTCCACCAAGCCACTGCTCAGGGCAACGAAGAACAACTCGCCATCATCCCTGTGGAAGACACCAAATGAATCTCTGACGATGATATCTGATGACGACGTCGATACCGCATTATCATCATCGTGTCGTCACCACCGCTTATCGATATCACTCCGTCATCCCCACACTCATCTCAAGCAACGACTTGAAGTGGCACTTACCAAATACGTTACCAAATAACTGTTGACTGATTTGTTATTGTTTTTGTTATATAATATTTGTTGCGAATATATTTTTTTATTGTTTTGTACAAAATATGTGTGATTCGTTTGAAAACACCTTCTCTTTTGATTTTTTTAATGATTTTCAATGAATTTTTGATGATTGGGCATTCTAAAAAGTTAAAACTTAATGTAATACAATCTTCACGCATAACTGCTGTACTTCAATAATTGTATTTATTCAGTCATTTAGTTAATCTTGTGTTGTGTAGTGGGTACTCAATGACAAAGGAAACATTATTTTAAAAAAAACTTAAAATATCTCAAAACGCAAAGGGTGTTGGGGTAGTGTTCAGCTGTAGAATACGGCTTCCAATATTGCCTCAACACAACCAATTCTTTAAAATTGCCATGGGTCTTTTGACAACAACATCATAATTTCATAGTTCACAGAAAGCTAAGTATATAAACGATAAATTATTATTGTTTCATAAACTCAAATAGAAATTGTTGCTACTGCTTTTTGAAATCTGTAGTTGCTATACTCTCTATCAGATAGTTCATGAGTAATATACTCTTTGTTGGCTACGCTATCTGCTATATAAACTAGGCTTCGTTGTAATTTCTAGTGACACGCATACATGGTTAGCAGAAACTACACAAAACGCAATCAAACGTACTACTAATTTGGACTGATTATCCGTCAGTAATTGATGATTTCGATGTCCAAATCTAATGTATTATAATCAAACATTTACTCAAAAGATTCCCAAACTTACTCGTTAATTATTCTAGAAAATTGAGTTTTCAAAACTCGTGTTATTCCTAACACTGTTAAGACATTGCCTTTGAAATTTTCTACGCAATTCATAAAATGAATTCGATAAATGATCTAGTTGACTCAATAGATTTCTCAGCATTTTCTTCTGCTAAACACTGGTACAGCTTGAGATTACTTGGGCTGGTAGTGTGCTTTCTGCTCCTTCCTCTTCATTCAGTTACAACGGTAAGTAAGCAGTTTTGAATAGCTTTTGCCTTACAAATAACATGTTTCTATAATAATGATGTATAAAATTAACTTGTCTATCTATTTTCATTATTATACATTGAGTACACTTTATACACTGACGTTAAATTTTCGGCTTGTTACGACAGTTTTCCATAATTTGTTACCTTTTCATTTTCAGAAAAGTAGACGTCGCAGCGGAACCGCTCGACGCAAATGGCGAGGGAACTCAACTGAAAGTTATCCAGTTGGTACCTGAAGACGATATGAAGACGGCAGAAGCCGTAAAACATCATCATGTTCACTCAGGCCATGTTCACCATGTACACAAACATGAGGGACACCACGAACACGGACACAAGCACCATGGGCATGCAGATCACAAACACCACCACGGTGGTCATCATAAGCATGGCCATAAGCACCACGGTCACGCAGAACACAAGCACGGGCACCATGGACATCACGAGCATGGGCACAAGCATGGAGGTCACTTTGGGCACGGACACAAACATCACGGACATGCAGAGCATGGGCACAAGCATCATGGTCATATGGGACACGGACACAAGCATCACGGTGACTTTGGTCATGGACACAAACACAGTGGCCATCACGGGCATGGACACAAACACAGTGGGCATCATGAGCATGGCCATAAGCACCACGGCTCTGCTGATCATAAGCATCACCATGGGGGTCACTTTGGACACGGTCACAAACATTCTGGACATGCTCACCACGGTCATAAACACCATGGTCATCATGATCACGGGCACAAACACCATGGCCACTTCGGACATGGACACAAACACCACGGTCATGCCGAACATGGCCACAAACATTCTGGTCACCATGAACACGGGCATAAGCACCACGGACATGCAGAGCACGGTCATAAACACCATGGTCACTTTGGTCACGGACACAAACACCACGGACATGCGGGACACCACCACAAACATCATGGGCACTATGGTCATGGACACAAGCACCACGGACATGCTGAACACGGTCACAAGCACCACGGACATTTCGGCCATGGACACAAGCACCACGGCCACATGGGACATGGACACAAGCATCACGGTCACTTTGGTCATGGACACCATCACAAGGGACATGGTCACCACAGCCATCACAACGACGATGGCGCCAACGACGAAGACGAAATTGCATTCGCTGCTGCTGACACCATCAACCCTGTCGACGTGGTTCCAGCCCCTGAAGCTGCAGATGCTGCTGAAAACTTCGCAACTGAAGACGACGCAGGAAAACTTTCCGTTGAGCCTGAAGAAGACACTAAGAAAAAATGATCAGCTGATCAAAGGCCACGATGGCACAGCAGATATCCTCTTTCCTCTAACTTTTCGTTACCTCAATTCATTTCAAACTTCACTGGAGTTTAAAATAAAACTGTCGACTGAGTTCTGTATTGTTATTGTTGTTGTTGTTGAAAATAAATTGTTGTTCTGTTATTGGTAATTTAATTTATTTCCATTTTGTTACACCTAACAAGGATTGCATATAAACTAACGACTAAAAGATCTTCACATTCCTTGGTTTTGAACTAAAAGTTGTCATTTGATTATATCTATTTTATTCTAATGAATACTGCCCCACATGGCATTTTCAGGACCCTCTTACGAAAGGCGTTCTAAAATGAGAGTTTATTCAATTTATATTTTAGCAATATTTATCTAGGAATGATAGATATCTATCAACACCTCACTTACTACCTTATAACGAACAGATTTAAAGTCAGCATTCATGCAATGCAATGGGTAGTTGGCATTCCCCAATATTTGTCTTGGGAATACGTAAAACACTCTTGGAACTCTCACTCTCAAACCTTCATCTAGAAAGGAAGAATCATGTGCACATACCATTTTACCAGACATCTATCTACAAAAATATTTGTTCGAATAGTCTACGTCTACGCCACAACATCAATGTTGATTATAAATTAACATGCAAACTTAAAGACGTTGGCAAATCACATTTAAGAATCACACAATGGAGTGTTCAGGATTCACATTTGAAGGTTTGCAATCTACCAGGATTAGCCAAGATTAAGGTTTATGCATGAGTATCATCATAGAAAGCGAAATCACCATAGAGTAAATTTGAATGGCCGAGAAGCAATCTGGACAAGGATTTCACATTAGCAAAGTGCTGAGATGTGAACATATATGTTACCTTCTTTTAGAATAGGAACGGTAGTCTAAAATCATCTCAATAAGTCCATATTCTTTCATAGAACCAAAATCAATACAGGTTGGAGAGTCATCAAATTTAGTTTTTAAGATGACCACGAAAGAACTCAATCAGTACGATCCTCGAGAATTCTGCAAATCTTCTATTTTGAAATCAGAAGGTCATGTTATTATGATTTGAGTGGCTGCGAATTGACAGACAGAAGGTCTCCCTAATCACAATAAGCCGAATGATTTTTGCTCTACAGAGAAGAACTTTGAAAATGATCCCAGATTGCAGAACCTATTACAACCCCGTTTCTTTGGTAAGCCAAAACAACTCCAGCTATTGCTGAGTTGAACTTGATAATCGAATGTCACCTTCCACTAAAGTGCTCTCTTTCTCTCTCCCACTCACCCTTTACATTTAAATCCACAATAACGGGCTTCGTGTCCCTCTCACACGTAGTAGGTACCGTATGATGTATAAAGGATACCATGACGCACCGATTTCGTAATGCGATGAGCCTCTCCTTGGATTTAGGATTGAAATAGCAGCGTTAATATTTTATGATACACATTAATATATAATCACACATATTTTTACAGTTATTACTTATGTCTACAGAAATTTATGAAAAATGTCGAAGAACACCTTATGTCCGTGGCGATGAGGGGTGGAGCAGGAGCAAATTGGTCTTGTCTGGCGGTTTGTTGGGCGATGACCGCTATTTGCGTGTTTTCCGAGGGGTAACCAGAAATTCGTTACGACTGAACGGCGCGAGTGACGCCAGCCGTCCGTCGTGTGACGCAACGGCGATCCAATAGGCCGTGACCAGGTCTGGGGACACCTGGGCTTGTCTAGCCGCACAGCTGGTGGAACATGACGTTATTTCAAGGATCCGTCTTCTCAGTGGCCAGCGGATACATCTCTAGATCACGGATTACTTTTTTTCTGAAGTAATCTCAAATCTAACGCAAAAATTGCTGGTCTATAAAAAAAAAGTTATAATTACGTAATTCCACGCAGAAATGGGCGTTAATCGCTTAAAGGTCCAGGCAACGGTTTACGAACGATATATATGCGTGGAGGAATAAGAAAAACATCAATTTTAGGGTCTATGGATTAGAAAACAAATTGGGCTCAGAGGTCCTTCAGCTATTCAGTGCGCCTCCTTGCACTGTAAATGTATTCTTAAGATCACAAATGAGCTCTATTTCAAATTTCAGTACCGTAGGTTGATTAAGTAAGAAAATAGCCTTACGAGTCCTTTAGCGAAACGAATCTTTTGATTTGCGTTGGTGGCTGGATTGGAATTATTTCAACTGATCGATTTCTGATCTTAGTTTACTAGGCGATTTTCACCATGTTCAAGCCAGTTCTGATTGTCTTCTACTTCTTCCGTACCTAGTAAATCTGAGCCGTTCGTGGATAGTACATACTAGTTTCACACAAGGTTTTTTTGTTTTTTGTTTTTAATGCGATTACAACGAAAGCAGCCAGCATCTTGACTGTAAATTGAATCTTTGACCCCGGATAGAAGAAAGCCCAGCTTTTTATCTGTCCTCAGTGAATATACCAAGAACTCTCTACGAATTGTATAGCACTCAAATGGCAAATTTGTTCTATTCCTTGATATAATTATCATTGTACCACTAAAGTTTAAATAATGTAATATTATCCAATGTTAGGCCTTTCAATCGATCAATTCATCAATTGCTCCAATTTTGATTGAACGCGCTTAATAAACAGAACAAAATTCGATTGCACTCACGTTCACGATATTTTATCTGCCAATGATCTACAGAGGAAAGCTCTTAGCTACCAAGGCCTTAAGGAGAGCGAACGGATTAAGGTACAGCGATCAGAGTGGTTTCATTCGATTTTTTGGAATAATACTTATCAATGACTAACGGAAAAAAAAATTTCCCACGCCTTGAGGATTTTCTCGATCTTGATTTTATATTTGATTATTTAAAGAAGTCTGGGGCAGATTACAACTACCTACCGAAGGTCACCAGCCGGAGGTGAGATTTGATCGGGAGCTTATCCCAGATAACAAGATACGAATTAAATCATGGGTGTTCTATCCTAATCAGATATCGCAGATAGCTAAAGCATGTACCATGTGTTTGAAGTTTAGCCAATAGGCTCTAAGGCATCAGAGAGATGCGGAGATCCAGCCCTGAGGTGTGGACTACTTGTGAAGCTAACATTAAAAATTCAGCTAACAACAAGGACGTAAGGTAATTAAAAATATACATCTAACGACATTTTATGAATATCTTACATCATCTTATAATTCTATACAGAAACATCTAATTTACCTTCTCCGAATCGCTACCACAGTGAGTTGGTGTATTCGCCACTCATTTCCATGCCAGAAAACGGCTGGGTTATCTGCTAATTAGTGGTATTAATTAAAATTAAAACATCTATCAGATTGTCTATAGGTAATACGAGCTAATACATCATTACAGCTAATACATCTTCGTACTACGTTACATCATTATCAAAGTCTATATTAGGCATGGCTAATACGGTCATTTCTTGGTATTAGGTTATCGAGTAACAGCGACCGTCTAGTATCTATATATACTTATGTTATAAAACTTTAATAATCTCGATTTCTTGAAAACGGAAATCAATTGTGACAATTGCTGATTTTATCATCATAAAGGGATTTTCATTGTATACGCGGGTTTTCATTTACACTCATGTTGACGATCTCCTTTCCTGCTAAAGATCTTCGGAAGAGCGTACTGATATATGTACAATTTTAACATTTTGATTTATTATTTTCAATAATAAACCTTTGTAATCGACCAAGAAAAAACATTTTTAACCCTCTTCAAAATTTGTTGGCTTACGTTTCAAGATACGTGGAACCCAAAAATCGAATAGAAAAAATCCGTCGGTGGAACCCAAAAATCGAATAGAAAAAATCCGTCGGTCCACCGTACGCTGTTCGAAGCTTTTCTCGAAAACTATTGGACCAAACCATGAAATTTGGCTGGAAATTCATGCATCGCCCGGGGATGTCCGAGTAACATTGGCATCAATTTTTATCAACCCTTAAGGGCAGTAATTAGAGGCTGAAATATTGAAAAATCGAGATCTCAAAAACTTCCAGCTTAACAGTTCCAAAAGAATCGGATGAATAGCCGAACGTTCATCCGTGTGCTCTTCGCTGTGGCGGTAGCAACAGTTGCCATAAATTCTCGGTAGCGTTGTGTATGCGATCCGAGTCTTTGGAAAAGATTTTTTACATGATAATATTACGTATGATTAAATTATAATAACATTGTATTAGCAAATAGGTAGGACTTCTATCTAAACGGTCCTTATCAACGGGATTTGTTTATTTGGCTGTGGCTGTAGCAACAGTTGCTATCAATTCATGGTAAAGTAGTGTATGCGGTCCAAGTCTTTGGGATAGATTTTTTACTTGGTAAAATAACATCCCTTTAGCTTTGCACCGGGTCACACAACGCCGCAAATAGGTTGAAGTTATATCGTTACTATTATAAAATACTGGATTCCTCTTAAACACTGACTAGATTAGTTAGCCCCTAGTTAATAATTAATTTTATTGGTTGACAAAATAGTGTATCCTCATCTCAATTTCGTATGCCGTCTACTTGATAGACCGTCACATTGTTTCCGGAAGAAGAAACCCTACTTTAATTTATTGGTGACTTGGCTGCGTTTATAGAATGTGATTATAATATGAGAATTTGAAGACTGAACTCATGAGTTATTTAAAATGCTGTGGTCCTCATCGGTGTTGTTTGAACGCAAAAGAATACAAGAGGTTGGCAAAAGGTTCATTTTGTAGCTAAATATTTGGGCATTTTCCTTGACAAGACCCTTTCTTTGGAATAACATGTGAAAGCATTTTATCAAAATGTGGAAAATATTACAATGTACTAAGTGTGGTCGTGGTTCTTTAATTTACCACCTTACTGTAGTGTTAGTGAAATATCATCATATTATTACCTTAGTTCTGAAGATATTTCCGTCAGAAATATATGCAATTATAAATTTCAAGTATTATTTAACTTATTTTTCCTTATCTCTGGTTAGTAGGTCCCATCCCCACGACTATTCTCAGGCAATTCTAATTCGACTAACCTCAATCGTTTTCACAGGTAATAAGCTAAATACAATTTTAGCACATATCGTACATGTCTTGGCCTTCTACCATCCACTGTGATGAGCTTGTTCACCGGAAGAAGTGTCTTTATCACTTCTAGCCTAGATGTTGGTAGATTGATTCTTAATCAGAAAGTAATAACAAGAGATTGTAGTCCTTAGGAACATCCGTCAATTCTCTACAAAAAGGTAGAAGTTGGTGAGAAGAAAACTGTACCAAAATCACAAAAGGTGATGAGGTAGAAGATGTGCTGATTTGGTTGCCCTTTCCGTCATCTATAAAGATTAATATTTAAGAATAGAATAGAATGTAGGTACATTTATTCGAGCCAATAAAGTTATAAACTTTTTACACCAGTCAAAGAAAATAGTGCAATAATAAATTCAAAAATAATAGAAAATTATAGACAACTGTAACAAGAAAAGCCAGGAAAGAATTTGATTTTTATAAATCGAACACAATGCAATCGAATATGACTATATCAATGACTATATCAATAAGAACCGTAAATAGGTTGATGCTTTTGCTAAATATTTTATTCCGAAAACATTTGGCACATTCAAATCATAAATAACATTATACATTCGATACATTAATTACAATTGATAATCGATAGTAAATAACGAGAAAAAAAAATAAGATAATTTCACTTACAATAATATTATTTACAATGATTCAGTCTGATCGGATGAGTTGAATCAACAATTGATTAGAAAATCTTCACAAATAGATGTATATTTGTTCGATGGATTGAAAAAAAAGTTCAGATTATCTTTATACATTGATATAAATATGTTGCACAGCAAAACCGCTCTCCCCAATAGTGAAGGATATTTGTTCTGCATCGCGAATCAGTAAAAAAAGGAACGATTCTAGTTAACAGCTCTTGGAATGTTGAATTCCACTGATTCTAGTCTAGCAGCCTCTTGGAGTTTAACCTGCTTCTTAACACATAAACAAGAACAAATGGTCTGCACGCTCTTTCCTCAACCTAACAGGCGCAAATCCGATCTCGCCACAAAGAGCCTTGTGATGAACTATCGAGTTCTTAAGTCCACTCTCCCAATACTTAATATATCTCAGGAAACTCTTTTTGGATTTTTCAAATTTTTTGATATGGGTTTGGCAATGACGAGAGCATATATGATGCAGGCAAATTCAAAATGGGATCGTGCTAATGTGGAATTGAGAATTTCCATTATTTTCATTCTGGTCAAGACACTGCAATTCCTGATGACAAAACCCAGTGTCCGCATTGCTTGCTTGAATCGACTCCCTAATCACGAACGGGAGATACACTCTCAAGTGGGAAAAGTGGATGAAATATAGGGGTTTTACCAAAATGAACCGCTTCGGTTTCACTTTTACTGCACCGATTGAACTTATGAACAATATTCTTATTTTACTAATACACATTCATAAGTACAAGTACGTTAAGTAAAATATACATCATACCTGAAGGGTTATGGTGCATAACTTAGTCCCATGTCTCTCTCACTTTCCCAATTCACTTCCTACACTAGCACATGTGGTTTCAAGCGCTCAAGACGATGAGTTAGATCTTGCATATTCAAAAGCTTTACAGCTTCCTTATTTACATGATCTTTTAGTCTGACAAGATGAGCAGTAGCTCGCTTTCTCATCACTTCATACACGGTGTTTATGCATAGATTCTATTCTTTGAAATGAATGACCGGCTTGAGCTCCCTGCAGCCTTATTGAAGCTTGAGCAATCCCCCCCCCCCCCCCCCCCCCACCATCACACCAGAACGCATAAAATTTACTTCCGCCATAATCTGTTTGGCATCCAGTCCAAAAGGGCACTAACGATACTAACTCAATTTGCTCCGTGCAGCGCCCCTTTATTTTACATTATTTCGAGATTTAACCCGCGTCAAAATTGTGCAGCCACTACGACAGGAAGGAAAACGAGACCAGACAGACAGGGCGCTGTGAAGTAAAAAAAAGAAGAACCATAGCTAAACGTTAGGGTTTCCTTGTCATATTCCAAGTTTCCGTGAGTGCCCCCCCCCCCCTCCCTTTTGTTTCTATAGTTTTGGTGTTTACTTAAATAATTTATTTCATGCCAGCTTGGGTTGTAACACAGGGGTCAACTCGTAGTAACGAGCAACATAGTAGTAACGAGTTCTGAAAATGCAGAATTATCTGTCTATTGTATGGAGTTTTGCTGCTCGAGAACTGCGCTCCATACAGTCAAACTGGTTTTATTACTTTTGAGTGTGCAAAAGCAGTTCAATACTAATAGTCATGCTGGACCTCCTGCCAATAAGCCAGTACAGAGTTTTAACATGAGTTCAGTTATCTATTTTCTCTTAACTTGTTCCTTCCACCTGAGCTTGGCGTTCAGCGACATTCCCAGATATTTGGCTTCATTCAAGTTGGGAATGAACGCATTGTTGAGGAAAATGGAGATGTGATTGATTTAACGTTCAACGTTCAGTAACTTGGCCTCATTTAATCTGATCCTCAACTCCGATGTCCAAATACTAATTACAGAGAGGGATTTATTCAGTTTCGAAATTGATTCATTATAGCTCATTGCCGGGGCTGCAGTGTCATTTTCTAATGTTGCTGTCGTGTTATGATCAACTTCTGATCAAAAGGTTTGAATGGGGGAGCAATGTTTTCGTTAGGTTTCAATAATCAAGAATCGAATGCGCCATTACGAGACGCTCTACAACCTATTATTTTGTCCCAAGAACCCAATCGAGAGAAGACCCCATTTCTTCCAAATGTTTGGTAACAACTACAAGATGCTGTCCAGGTGGCTACCCTGCCCAGCTGAGGGAAGCCATTGCCTCTTCCCCTTCTAGTCCATATGTTAAATTGCAAGATATTGTAGCATCCATCTAGGTGCTACAGAAACACGGAAGTTGGTGAGGAGAAAATGGCACCATTATATCACCTTGGTACTCCTCGTGGTATCCTTTCAGTCAAATCCAACAGTGAAATCAACGGTGGTGATTTTCTAAAATTCGTAATATACAAACGAATTAGCTAAAGAAAAAGAAGTTTCAGTAAAATCCAACAGTGAAATCAACGGTGGTGATTTTCTAAAATTCGTAATATACAAACGAATTAACCTTCATTCCGGATTTTCAGCTAACCTACTTTGTCGGATAGTGGAGTCCATAAGATCTCTCATCTAATTTTTGTAGATTTGGTTTAATATTCTCATGCCCATTTGTGGAATCTAGTTAAGACACATCATGCACACATGAAAGAAGAGCTACTTTTTATTAACAAAAATAAAGGACCTTAGACAAAATAATGAAATATTTAATCCAAATTTAGACTTTTCTTCGGTCTAGTAGAAAAACAATGTTAGAATTATATTCAGTTATTTATTTCTTATCTTATCTTGACTGTATTCATTTATCCAATTCTCGTTCATTTGAAGGTTATCTTACGACTAACGAATCAAAAGAGAACTGTATAAAAAACATTGAGTTTGTTTTAACCCACCAATTAACGGATTTTCGTTAAAAATACCACTGATGCAATGGCTCCAAAATTTTCAAAATGAAAATTATCTAAAGATTTCTTCATGAAAATCCGTTTCGAGGCATTCTGAAATGATTCGTGGCTTTTAACGCTCTCTCTCTCTCTCTCTCTCTCTCTCTCTCTCTCTCTCTCTCTCTTTATTATACTTTATAAATCAATGAGAAGAGTTGAATATATCAGTAAATTACGACCATCCGAATAAGGACCACCCCCACTCCTTACCCGAATATTCCAGATACTTACTAATAACTGTAGCCTTGTTGTTAGCCACACAATCAATGAACTAGAATCAACAACTGTGAGTCCCCCCCCCCCCCCCACCACCCCTTTTTTCCACAATTTTTGAGCTTCCGAAGTGAAACTTGGAGACCATTTTTGGGGTGCCTAATAGTTCGGCAAAAATAAATAAAATAAATCCTAGACTACCCAAGGTAGTAGGTAACGGTTAGGTTTGGAAATTTGGGTGACAACTCATTTCAATAATTTTTTAGCACTGAACACAATGGCGAAGCCATTATTGCGATATCTCATTCCGTTCTCAGAGTGGCTCTTAGTTAACCATGAAGAAGCCGGGTTTTCCTTGATAGGTACTTGTGTCTATTTATTCTACCTGTTTTTAGTGACTGTAATCGTGATCCTTAAAATCTTTGTTCCAGGTGTTGGTGGTGATATTCCAAACATGTTCGGGAAACATTCTTCAAGCGCTGATCCCAGTTGCGGCACCGCAACCCCCGTAAGTGCAGTTATGGTAGAATCCGTCCATCACGATTTATAAATAACAACTGTGAAAAGACATAAAATCATAAAATAACGGTAATAACGGTAATTCTGGTCGATTTTCCGGTGTTTTCTGATGTTGGTGTTGAAAACATTAATAAATGATCTTCATTACGTGGTTAAGCACGAAAAAATATCCTGAAATCATGTATTACATGTGGCAATTGAATATCTTTTTAATTATTAGAATTCAACGGAAATTAAAGTCCAATTTACATGGAAGGATAAAGAGTAACAAGTATACAATTAAATTACACACACACACAAACATATATATCCATCCATAAAATATAAACTTATCTCCTTATCTCTGAACTGTCTGTATGAAAACCAAATAATAGATGAAACAGGTTCCTCGGACGAAACTATCCTCGGCCCAAGTTCCAGATACATGCTAGATACATGTTCCATATACCTACTTTAGATGCATGTTCCATATAGTTTAGATATAAATATGTTACTTCTACTTTGGCTCAGTAGTTTTGGGTTTGGCTCAAATTTCCGGACGGCGCCGGCGATGAGGACCGCGATATTATGTTAATTCTTTTAGGAATCTACGCATCTTGAAACGTAAACCTACACAACAGGAGGGAGGCGGGGTATAAATTCTTGGCCGTTTACAAAGGTCTGTTCTTGAAAACAATAAACTATTAGACTTAATAATTAATAAATTGAGGGAAGAAGAATTAGAAATCACTGTCCAGGAGAGCGGATAGGCAAGAACCCGCAAGACCGCTCGGTTTTGCGGGTGATGTAGCTCTAGAACAATGGCTCCCAACCAGGGTTGCCAGGTGGTATTGGACAAAAACCGGACGCTATAAGAGGGGAAGCTGATAAACTTATTATAAAATCATATTGTCATAAGTTCGATGTATGCAGCAAAATTGAATAGGTATGTATTTTCTGAAAATTATAATTCTAAACGTACGTGATGGTCCAACATTTCAAGATTATTAATTTCCACCCGAAACTGAGAGAAAGAATGCTCATCTAATGGCTAGCTGAAGAGCTTATATAGTTCCTTCATATAGAAGATTATTACAAGAATACAAACGTTTACGATTCCGGTCATTATCTACATAACTATAACTCTAGTGTTGATCGCCAAAAAGTAACAAAACCTATTTATATTCCAACAGTCACAGTTGAGTTCGTAGCGTAGCACATTTAAATACAAAAATATGTTAAAAAATATCGAAGGTCCTGCTGAATACGGACGAAAAAAAAAAACAAATGGATGGTCAAATATGACTTCAAGATGAAGAAAAATGTTGTAGTTTACCACTCTATAGGCTGAATTCAAGAAAATAACGTCCCTAAAATATTATGAACAGAACGCGAAAGATCGAGGTCATGACGATGAGGGTAATTGATTAATTATTAGAAAATAAAGAACAATCTTGTGTCGAAAGAAGATAGCTACTACATTCTTACGAATACAGTTGACACAACGTCCTATGAGAGAAGCTGCATAGTTTGAAAAACAAAACCTGACATTACGAGGGTACTGGTATGAGGGTGGAAGTTAAGCGGCTTCTTCCTTTATATTTATATATTTTAATTTCTTCACAACTAGTTTCACACAATATTCCATAGGACAGAAGATCCACCTAGCACATGGCCCTAAGTGATAATAACCACAAGTGTGATCAGTTCTGCAGTGAAACGTATTTCCCCCATAAAATTAACTTTATCTTCTATTTTAAAAGCCATAATCCACACAAATATCTTAAAAATTTGTAAAAATGCCTATACATTATAGGGAAATTAACTGCTATGCAGGATTTCACGAATCTCCCCAAGATTGGTAAGACTCTCCACCTCTGTCACATATATATGCAACTCACTAAACCCCATCACATAACTTTCTATTTAAACTTAATATTCACCATTCCAGACTTCTATCAGGCCCCATATAGAAGTACTCTAGTCGGCTAAATTAAATCTTTTACAAAATTACACGAAATACAGCGTTGTATGGATCATGTTCTACCCTAATTTTAAGTATGCTTCTACCATCTAGTTAGTAAATTAGTATAATATGAACAACCCTCTGTATATCTACCATAAAAAACCATATTTTTTAACCTTGTAGCACCTGAAGAGGCCTCTTATACGCGAAACTAGTTGTGAAGAAATAAAAATAAATGAAGAAGCCGCCTAACTTCCACCCTCATACCAGTACTCCCGTGAGAAATGATGCCTTTCTGTGAAAACCGGACATTAAATGTCCGGTTCTGAGAAAACCGGACATTCGAAGCCCAGAGCTACCTTTAATTTTTTCCCGGACAGCTTGGTGAATAACTGGAGTGTACGGCCTAAAACCTGGTAACCCTGCTCCCAACCCAAATTCTTCCAGTACCTACTAGTGGGATTGTCTAGACTCGCGACTCATGGATTATATGTATATATCGGCGAGCTGTGCCAGTTTATTGGAACTTACATTACCTAAATTAACTCGCATTATTGATTATTTGACAACTAAATGCTAAGGCATATGCTTGTGGAACTTTTCATTTGAAACCAACCTAAGGCTTGTAGTTCTGGAGGAAGAACTTTCCTTCCTTCCTACCTCGAGCCCAGAGGCTAGATGAGGCGTCCCTGCAAGCTTCAGTTCGATCTATGTAGTAACCCGTTTCGCTAGAAGCTCACATTAAATATTGTTTTTATTCTCTTTTAATCAAAGTATTATTATTTTAAATATACCGAGCTTCCTGATATCAAAGACAGTTCTAATTTATGTACCTACCAATCATCCCAACCTTCACACTCCACCCAGTCACTCTCATATCAGTCACCATTTAATTCAAAATTGTAATTCGTTGGCGAAAATTCAAGCGTTAGAAAATTATGAGATTTAGTTTCAGTAAAAAAATTAATGAATAAATAAATGAATTAAATTGTAAAAAAAGTGCTATTCCAGACTATAACTTTCCTTAGGATTAAGATAAAATTCCCATTCATACACAAGAGAAAAAATCATGAACAATGAACGAGTAAATTAATGAATAAGAAGTTTATGCATAGTGAACAAGAACATCACTAAATTTTCTACAAAATTATGCTGAAACATGTACTTAAATGTCATTAATATTTGCTAAAATCGATAAAGCCTGCAAAAAAGGTCACAATGTCACAATCCACAAGGCCACAATCCACAATGTTTTTTGAATTGCAGAAGATTGCTTAGATCGATTTTTATTTATTATTTATTTCCCCATAAAATTGGTAATCAAAAATTTCTTCGCACTCGAAGTGCTTAAATTTCAAAACAATGTAACATAATATAGTACGATAATTTACGAAAATCAATCCTGCTGCATGATTGAAACTTTTTAAATTATAGATTTGAGCTTATAAAATCATTCTTCTTTGTAAATTCCTTGCTCTGAGAAGCAAACAGTGTGGTGAAGACAATAGAGGCTATATAGGTCCTGTGTCAGACAGTTTCAGCTAGTACCAATGACGGACAGATTCGGATGATTCTCCCAATTCATCAGAATTCATGTTTTGAAACGACTACAGTTTCTGCGATAATTGTAATGTTATTTTTTGGTGCCGAATTACTAGTAGTCAACCTTCCTTGCTCCTTGTTATTAGTCAACATGCTTTAATCTCTAGTGTGTGTAGTAGCGGCTCCCTACCAAACACCAACGAAGGGCGAACAGATAGAATTCATCTCACTCAGCTGATCATGACGGGTTCCGTCTTTTCATTCTGCTCTTGTTGTCCCACAGTGGCTCCATTTCAAATGTCAACTTCTTAGGATGATCAGTAAAGAATTCATCTCACTCAGCTGATCAGCATCTAAGTTATTTAGACTACCTCATAGTGTAAGGGCCTCATAATGTAACCTCAAAGGCTCCTAATTAAATTTCAACTTCCTAAAATGAACGAAAGATAATTACTTTACCTACTCCTGGTTAGATTCATTTATAAGCCTGGTTATAAGGACCGTATCTCGGAATATCGTTGAAAGTATTGATGAGTGTGGTTTTTTACTTGCCTGGTTACTGTCGTCCGTGAAACGCCATTTTCGAGAATTGTTGGGCAGTTAAGTCCGTGTAAAAGCGTGTTCCACGCTAAAACATACAAAAACACGTTGATTGGACCCCTTTTCTCAAAAATCTTTAAATTTATATTTTTTGGTAGAATATTGCTCAAATAAAGTTTATTAACTATAAAATAGAACATTAAAAATTTTCTGTACAAAATTATGCAAATGAATGAAAATGTACTTAAAATTCATTAAAATTTGCTAAAAATCTATAAAAACTGCAAAAAAAGCTAAAAATTCATATTTTAATAGGAGATTATTATTTAGAATACAATTTTTGCCATAAAATTAATAGTTGACAATTTCCTTGCACTAAAAAAGCTCAAATATCAAAATATTTTAACAAAATACAATACGATAATTTACGAAAATTCGCTGATACAATCATGCTTCATGACTGGAACTCCCTTGTTGTGCTGAGAATTCGTGTATAGAATTGTGATGGAAAAGAAGTGAGAAATGTTAAGAAGGCAAAGATCGGCCGTTGTTTTAATGAAGAGAGATGTCGTTTAAAATATGAAGAGCAATAGATATAAGATGAGTCTATTGGAGAAAAAGAAGTCGTCGGGTTTTGGGAGAGCATCAAGCTATTATATTTTTACCCCTGTTTCCTTGGCATATCTACTCATTCTTTGGGTGGTGAATGAAAGATACCTACCATCAACTCATTTCATAAACCAAATCAGCGTGCCCTCATATGACGACTATGAATGACGCTGAGTGCAAGATGCTCCTTATTTATATATGGGGAGGATTTCATAGGTATGAATCGAGTATGAGTGGGACCCCAAGTGAATCGATATGGAGATTATTGCACTCAGTGCAATTCATAGACGTGATTTGAGGCTGACACTGAGGGCGAACTGAGTGGCCTTTCCAAATATGCACACTCAACGGGATTCATAAGCGAAAAATGGCTCGCCCTTAGCTCAACGGAGCAATATCCTAAGTGACGGCAAGAGGATACTTAAATGCGTCCGCTGTTAAAATTTATTATTAGTCTTGTAGGTAATAGTAGTTAGTAGAGCATAAATTGTTTATTTCGTTTGTAGTTTTTGAAAAATCCCTCGTCGGATTTCGAAGATTTTAATGCAAGGTTCGCAATGGACGAGTTACGCGAAGAATGTACTATCAATTTTGAAGACCAGTGGCACATGAGAGTAGGCAGGTGCCTAAACAGTAGGTAACTACTTTATGAGACGAACAGAACCCACTCGAGTCTTAAAACAATCAACAAAGAAATATTTCGCAAGATATTCCGATTCGGGAAAGACACAGTCTTGGACAACTATCCTAAAGAAGCCCGAAATAGATCAATAGAATTACACATTACCAACAGCTAAAAGTACAAGTCGTTACTTCTCCAAATACCAAGTTTGTAGTGCATGTTTTTTGGATTTATCATATTATTGGAATGAGTTGGTGGTTGGTAGACTTTCCATTCGTCAACGCGATCAATGAACAGTATGCCTATAAAAAAGATACGTAAAGAAAAACATGATTGTTTGATGCTCCCCTGAAAATGCAAGGGTTCATTTGTTCACAGGACTCATTATTCATATTACACTTCTTATTTTCAACGATATCACTACTCTCCAAAACTGCCGAATGTTTACCTTCTCATTTTCTCACTTGTTTTTCGTCACAACTCTATAGGTATACAAACTCTCATCACAACAACATACAGGGATAACTGCAAAAAAGACAACCAATACTTAGTAAAGAGTAACCTTTCAGAACTGTCATCGGCCAGTGCGGTATGAGAGAGGGAATTTCCCAGTCCTTTTCCCCTCAAACCAGGGAAAGTTCCCCTACAACATGCTTTCAGAGCTTCCGTACAAGTAAGTAAAATAAGAAAAGGACAGTGAGCCCCTGAAATTCACTTCAACACATAAATACCTTCTATTCTGATTTTATACCCTACCAATAAGCACTACAGGCAAAGGTGGTCCTTGGCTAGCCTAACGCCATCCTTCCACCGGGTACGGTCATCAGCTTGTGACCTTATCATTCCGAAACGATCCGTAGATCTTGTAGGACTTCATCGAGCCATCGGTTCGCTTCCTCGACTCCATTCTAGCAATCAACATCCTTTTCGGTACAAAATTGATAGGCATCCTGTCTACATGACCCAGCCATCTTATACCCCTCTTATACCCGCCTCACTATCCTCATGATTAAGAATTTCAGCACTCGCTATTTTTTCTCATCCCCTATCCAGATTCACTGTTAACTGCTCCATATATTCGCCTTACGACCTTTCTTTCAAGAACTCTTACCCTCTTCTCGTTGTCTGCCCGCATAGTCCATGCTTCTGAGCCATAACAGACCACAGGACGGACAAGGAATTTATACAACCTCATCTTCGTGAATCTTGAAATGGATCGGCTTTTAAACAGTCTAGTTTCAGCAATGAATGAATAGAAAGATCAATTCCCAGCCTATTTTATCATGAACTTTGGAATTCGCAGATGTTTCAAGTTATGTAAGGCTATCCACCTGATCAAATGTATATGGACCAAAACTTACTTTCTAGGCAAGAAGGAGGAATCCTGAGAAACTAGGTTTTTGCTTCATTTACCTTCAAACCCAAAGGACTCCCAGCTTCATTAAGCATTTCAATGGCTAGCCTCTGAGCATAGAGACTGTGGCCCAGCAGTGCGATATCGTATGCATGTGCGAGGACTTGCCATGACTTATCTATAACTGCTCCTTTCTTGTTAATCCTCTTCACAGCTTCATGCTAGGCCGAATTAAACAGGGTGGCAGACAGGGCAACCCCATGTCGAACTCCTAAGTTTATCTTTAAGGGTTGTCCCAATATGACGCTCAAGCTTCTCAGGCACACCATTTCTTCCTAGAGCATTCATGACACCATCCCTGCTAAAGCTGTCAAACGTCTGCTGATAATCGATGAAGAGCAGGTAGAGCCGTGTGCCATGTTCAAAAAACCTTTTCAGCGGATTGCCTAACAGTGAAAATTAGGTCCAAGAGTGCCTTTGTCTCGGCGAAATCCATATTGATAATCGCCCAATGCTTCTTCAGCATATTTCTTGAGCCTTTCAAGAAGTAACAGTAAGAGAATTTTGTATGCTACTGCTAGCAGAGATATAACTCTATAATTGCGATATTCTAATGTATCGCCTTTTTTATTATGTGTTAGCCTTTAACCTTATGTCTAGCCTTTTCAAACAACTTGTTGCTCCAAAACCGTATCCATAATCATCCTAGTTCCTACGAAGTGTTCCCTCGTGGTTTGTGGGTTTTTAACTACCTGTTCCCTTGGTGACGTCCTAAAATCAATGGGAAAGGAATCAGAACGATCAAATATCAATTATCGCCATCAGCCTCTGTGGTTATTTTCTCCTAGGCAGGCTAACTACCAGGATTTGTTATTGGGTGAGCCCTAACCAAGGAT
The DNA here is from genome assembly GCA_030762985.1 of Adelphocoris suturalis. Classification (NCBI taxonomy): domain Eukaryota; kingdom Metazoa; phylum Arthropoda; class Insecta; order Hemiptera; family Miridae; genus Adelphocoris; species Adelphocoris suturalis. The sequence continues at coordinate 21,839,701 of CM061043.1, forward strand.
ACTACCTACTTGTGAGGCCACACACTTCATCATAACATTGTTTCATTCACAACCATGCCTCACCAGGGACCTGTATAGACTTGTCTGCCACCACATTCATCACATCAATATTTTCTCCATACTACCTCAATACTGCTACCAATTCTACAAACTCTATTTAGGTCCTAAACCTTACCAAAACATTATAGGGTCAGGTGGGGCATGTGCGTCCCTTCGTTTCATTTCGTTATGGGGCGTCTCTATTTTAATAAGTTTCTTAGCAAATGGTAGAACAGGTATTTATTATCACCTGATAAAAGTTTTAACCTCCTCAGTGAACAAATAAGCGTAATTTAAACCATTTTCCAAGAAGCCTTCTTCCGATATCAGAGTGTCAATCTGAGGGAGGTACAGTTTTCAATGGTTTTCTTATCAAAAACCCTTCCTTTCCTGTTTATTCCACTGTTTATCTTTCAACCTTTTGTCTCTGCGTTAACTGCGCACTTGATAACTTCAAGGCTACAGAATTGCTGCAGTAAATAAATAAAACGTTCTTGCCCCCACCCCACCCCTTTTTTTAACAGTGGGGGTAAGTGCGTTTTAAAATAATGGGCAAGTGCGTTTCATTAAAAACCGCATGAAATTACCAGGAAAAATAAGAAAATCGAGGTCTTGAAGCCCAGTTTCCATTCAAAAACTCTTCCTTAACCTCCACAAACAACCGCACGCTTCTCCCAAACCTCAGTCCTGTCTGATTCTGCAAAACTCTGGAGTCTTCAAATTTTCTCTCACGCAAACCTCAATCCCCAACCGACAGCGAATCAGAGGACAGTCAACAAGTGGATGCGTTTATTGACCATTTTATCATCTCAGAAATTCACGTTGGATTGGGAAACCTATACTGGTGCACCATTCTCCTGGAATCGTTTCTTGGTCCCAGATCGAAAGGATGAGCTCATGCTAAGATCACTATAACTTTTCTCCTCCACTTTTCAGAAACTCAGCCACTATTCCATCATTACCAAGGGATTTATTAAGTTTTAACTTGCTAATAGCGTTCTGAATTTCATCGAATGTAGGATCACTCACGTAGGGCTGAGGTCCAAAGAATACCGCTACTGGACTACCCAACTGGGTACCTATCCTTGTTCAACAGCTCCCTGAAATGCTCAGTCCATCTCTCCACAACCTCCCATCTTCTATAATTCCACCATCTTTTTCTCTAAATCCGAATATTTTGGGCTAGACTCCTTTTTGAAACCATCTCACGTTTCCATACAGGTTTCTACGTTCATTTTCAGATGCGAACTATTCCGTATCTTACAGTTTTTTCTTTGTGCTTGCTTTCTACTTCCTTCCTTCTTATAATTGCGTTGGCTTTATGCTGCTTTTATATTAAACTTAATTTAAGCTAAAATTTGAGGCATATCTTATATCAGCTGCGCAAGCATTGATGCAAACCCAATACCTAACTGTAACCCTGATATTTTATTCGTAGCCTATGTATGCAGCAGTTCGGACCTGATAGAGCGAATATATGTGAATGAAAATGTATTAAAATTTGAATGAGAGAAAAGCTGATCTACTTTCAAATCTTCTTGAAAATTACAAATCATCCACTTAGTCTGAAAACTTTGTAACAATATCATTCAGATTCATTTGAAATTTCCATACGATGGAGGAAAACTTCATATAGTGGAATATCGAGTACTGCGTGCTCACTCCTCTGTAAATTAGATCAAACTCTAGTTCATTTGAAATTTAATATTTGGGATAAATCGTAAATAACGAAAGGTTTTTATACGTGACAATAACTTACTGGGCCCAGAGTATATTATCCTAAATTAATACTATAAATCTTATGATTGACCCAAAGGTAAAGTCTAAGCTCATCATGAAGATTTACATTCTAGTTGTTTCTGTATGATGGAAAATCCCTTAGAAATAGTTGCTATTTTTCGTATCTGCGATATGAGGCAGGAAAAATCAGTTGTATTCGATTGCCATTGCACATTAGTGAAGAAGCAAAGTTAGATTCTAAGATATTAAGATTCTGAAACATTACAACCTAAACTAATAATCGGTGATTCATCTACAGTGAAATTCGGTATTTTCTGTTGTTCGCGAAATGACGTAAAAATACAATCATAATCACGCAATCGAATCATTATTAATAAATAATGCACTCAATATACAATCAATAAATGTGGTTTATTCATTAGAATGATGTATTTTCTGTGGGGCACAAACACAAAAGAATCATTAGATAAGTTTTAAAACCGTCTCCATGAATCAATGCATGGAGAACCCTGCGAGAAGATTCATGTCCCCATAATTCACTATCATCATTGCTATGAAACAAATCTTAGTTCGCTGACAAATGTGGCTAAATCTGAGACTACATTTGAAACACTTGTATTTATTTATTTTTGTTATTTTACAGGCCAAAAAGAGTTGTGGTCCAGGTACCAGAAGTATTGAAGAAAGTAAAACACACGCACACAGTTTATGTGCATAAGAAACCAAAGGATGCAGATCATCATCACAAAGGAAAAGTGGTGCACCACCATCACCACGGAGGGAAGGTTCAACACCTTCATAAGCACCACGGGAAGTCAAAGCACGAACATAAGCACCACGGTCATGCTGAGCACAAACACAAGCACCATGGTCATGCTAAACACAAACATAAGCACCATGGTCATGCTAAACACAAACATAAACATAAGGGGCAAGCAAAGCATAAACACAAACATCATGGCCATGGAGAACATAAGCATAAGCATGTTGGGCATTCTCATCATGGTCACAAGCATCATGGTCATCATGGGCACCACCACAAACACATTGGACATGCACATCACGGTCATAAACATCACGGACATGCAGAGCATCATCATAAACATCATGGACATTCGGAACATAAGCACAAACATCATGGTCATGCACACCATGGTCATAAGCATCATGGGTCGTCGCATCATTCTCACAAGCATCACGGGCACGCGCACCATGGACATAAGCACCATGGGGAGCATGGCCACCATCATAAACATCATGGTCATTCAGACCATCACCACAAGCATCATGGCCATGCCGGTCATCACCATAAACATAGCGGTCATCACCATCATGGGCATAAGCACCATGGTCATGCACACCATTCACACAAACACCATGCCCATGCTGAGCACGGCCATAAACACCACGGACATTCAGCTCATTCACATAAACACTCAGGTCATGCACATCATGGGCATAAACATGAAGGGCATGCTCACCATTCTCATAAGCACCACGGTCACGCAGGACACCACCATAAACACAGTGGTCATCATCATCACGGACACAAACACCACGGTCACGCACATCACGACCACAAGCACAGCGGAAGCTCTCATCATGCTCACAAACATGACGGACACTCTCACCACGCACACAAACACCACGGCCACGGAGATCATAAGCACAAGCATAGTGGACATCAACATCACGGTCATAAGCACGGAGGCAAACACAAACACGGACACGACCACCACGGCCATCATCACCATGGCCATAAACACAGTGGACACCAACACCACGGCCACAAGCACAGCGGCCACCACCATCACGACCACAAACACGGTGGACACCATCACCACGGTCACAAGCACCATGGTCATGCCCATCATTCACACAAACACCATGGAAAAACTCACCACAGTGAAGACCACGTTATGCTGCACCATACGGATGAAGAAGCGAATTCCAACAATCAGAACCCAAAAGTCGTCAAATCTCACGATCCTCTACCAGCAGAACCTCCACAATCATCTTCAGGTAACAAATCTGAAGACGATGATCTCCCTGATTTACCTGACGACGATGATTTTGACTTCGAAGACGACTACGACAACGAACAGTCAGAGTGGGCAGACTACACAGGGCAACCATTTCAAATCGACACCAACCGAAGAAAGTGATACACAACTCAATACATACACAAATACAAGACTCTTGAGCTTTTCCCAATCCGATGTGTAAATATCTTGTAAAAATGATTTATTTATTGATTAAACTGTAATTATTTCATAAACTTGTATATATGAATCATTCTTTCAGACACCAGTTTGTTCATTCACCAAAATATGTGGTTCAATCATATTTCAAATATACTTTGGTCATTTTTTGTACACTTAACGGGCCCTAGTACACAAATGGAAATTTGAGTCATAACCTGATAACTTTGTTCGATTTTTTATCACACAAAAAAGAGAACGCGATACATATTTTGCAATTATGAATTTGATATTTTGAATATAATTTTCGTCTCCCTTAAGAAGCCCCAGTTCCAGGGGAGAAACGTTGGAGGTTAATGAAAAACGAATTTAAGGACGGAAAGGCTTCTTTTTTTTAAGGTTTAAGCCGCACCTCAACCAGAAGGGTCATTAGCGGCATTGAACAAGGTGTCCAAAGGGACACTGGAAGTGGCACAATTCTAAGGGACGAAACGGGACGGGGGGGGGGGGGGGTCGTGGGATGTTGCCATCCTTGATTAAAAAGGAGCGCCATTATGAACTCCACTGGCTACTCGGAGGAGGAAAAAAATTAGGGGTACAGTGACGACCACAGTGGTAACCCGGTTGACCACTATTCGATCCCTCTTTGGCAGTAGGGTTACGGAAGGGCCAACAGGGTTCAAGTCCTGAAGTACACCATGCTGACCAGTGACCTCAACCTGCCATTGCTCATGCCAGACGGAATTGGCTTTATGTAGCGTGTAGGATATCTGATCATCTATGCGTATATGCAACATATAAATAAAGTTATCACCAATGGCTCTTCTTGCAAGAGCATATTTTGTTAAGTCTTGTAATAATTTGAACTGCCCAAATAAAGAAACGTTGGATTGATGGTTCGGTATGCGCTAGCAAAAAGCTTTTGTAATGACATCGAGCAGTAAGACCCAAAGGAACGAAAAGTATCTCAGGAACATTGTGATCCACAACGCTACGAGCGCAAGAGTAACTAAAGTGCAAAATTATTGTTATGAGTATTACAACAAGGCATGATGTATACCTAGTATTCTAACCTTTAAGTTCAATCGAAGCGATAAAGTTACACCATTGTTGATTGAACGTAAAAATACGATGTATAACATGATGCCTTGTAATTTCAACTAAATATCAACTTCAAAATATCAGGTCCAAAACCCCACGGCTACCCTGAGGGTTAGACTTGATCTCGCATATGAAGCGCAGTGTTTCAACTATGTAATATGTTTCAAGTGGAAAAATTTTAAAATAAAAGTTTTCGAAAAAAATCGTATCAAATCGATGATATTTACTTGGAATGACCCTCTCTGGATAACTCTATGCCCAGATTTGATTGCACCAAATAAAAAACTACTGTGCGGAATCTCAAAGGACATTATTCCTCAGAAATCTAGTATTTAATTTTTCCCCTGCTTCTGATAATCTCGGCATGGACTGGGATGTTTCTCCTAAGAGTTCTAACGAATAATATTCTCAAAGTTAGAATAATAATTTTTAATTTCTGTCTCTTCTTGTCAGAAATTGGATATTGAAAACTAGTGCTATAGAGTTGTCAGTTAAAAAAAATATAAGCAGCAGTTCATCAAGTCTCTGAAACGAAGCATTCTTTACAGAATTTAGAGCTGAATTTGAATTTTCAACACATTTATTCCGCAAACTTCTGCAATTATTGATTTTCTCCAATTTTCGGAAGCAATATGCATAATTTGAAGCAGTGAGTTTTTATTTAAAAAATGGCCTTGAAACATAAAAGCCGAGTGAAAAACGGTCATTTATACCTTCCTAATGTATACATGTAACTTTATATTTAATTAGCGTGGGTTTTAATGAAATTTAATACAAAAGAACAAACCATTAGACCAAAGTAACCTTATTATTACTTTTAGATTCCGTTATTGATGAAACGAGTAGGCCACAAAATGATTTTTTTTTTTTCTCTATTTATCTTATTTTTCTTACTTTCCTCTATTAAATAGGGTAATAGAGCCGCAATATGCATTACTATCGATTTTCGTGGTTACGGCCTTTTTTCACCAAAACTCCCAGGATCGAAACACTGTGTGACGTCACCGACGTGATTAGCGTCATGTCTCATAAGTCACGGTCTTCAGTTGCACTATGTTCTGAAACGTCATCGACTTACAACCTAATCAAAATCCTGTTCCATAGTAGAAATCATGTTCCGTTATCCGTAGAATAACGGATATATCTTTGGGTTTCAACATAAGCATATATGTTCCATGTTGAGCATCGACCGAACGACCTTCGAGGGCATTCAAGATGTTGATGTTATCACTTCAATTGATTTAAGTTTAAACCATGGAAGCGACCTTTACGACACTGGGTGTGCAATGAATCTGATTAACCTAAGCTGAGAATTATTTTGTTATTATTATGTTGACAGATTATCAGGAGAATAGGAGGGCCTTTTTTGGGTTCGTATAACGGAATGACACAAGCCATTAGAAAGAGAGCACTTATAAGCTATCAAAACTCTGCTCCAAATTTCTTCATTTCCCCAAAAGGTAATTATCCCTAATTAACAATACTTTAACGGAAGGGAAAAAACTTGTTGTATGATATTGGAAAACCAGAGTAAAATCACAAGAAACTCACGGATGCAAAAACGTTGGTTTGGGAGATATCTGTGGGGAACAAGAGACTATTGTGGGAGAGAGGAGAAGGATAGTCCCTTTTGTATTTGGTATTCTTGTTACCTCATTCTCTTAGCAGCGGACTTGCTGTTATGTATTCTTTTTGGGAGCTTCTGGGTGACGCCATTTTATAATTAAATTGACTATTCTACTTTTTTTCTTTTTTAAGGTTTAAGCCGCACCTCAACCAGAAGGGTCATTAGCGGCATTGAACAAGGTGTCTAAAGGGACACTGGAAGTGGCATAATTCTAAGGGGGGACATGTTGCCATCCTTGACTAAAAAGGAGCGCCATCGTGGACTCCACTGGCAACACGGAGGGGAAAAAATGAGGAATACAGTGATGACCACTGTTTAGCCCCCAGTGGATTAAAAAAAATAAATAAATAAAGTAATACAACTAAGACTAGATGTAAAATAGGCTAATAACTATACACATGCTACCATATACAATCAGCAAAGTGAAATAAAAACTACGACTAGATGAATATAAATATATCACAGATCAGCTATCACAGTTCGTAGTATAGCTCAGAGGCTCTCAGGTACAACAACAGGGATCGGACCTTGTCTGGTCCAGATAAAACGTCAACCCACTGAGGGGACTGATGCTGGACTCAGAGGTCCAAAGGGCTGGGCAGTCCTCCAGAAAGTGGCGAATGGACAGATTACCCCCACACCTCCCACACACCATGATTTTGGGTTCCTGAAGGTGCATAGCAACAAGCCCTTTATGGAATTGGGGTTTTCTGTTTGTATGGAAATTTTTTTTCGTACCCAATACTTCCCCCCGAAAATTTTTTGATTTTTTTCTGATTTTTCATTGCTTAAAATGAAGTACCAGGCACCCCAAAAACGCTCCCCAAAGTTTCGCTTCAATATCTCAAACATTGTGGGGAAAATATAGGAGGGGGAAGGGGGTTTACTCTTGGAGCACTCTGTATATAAAACTCCGCCGTCATTTTATTTATTTTTTTTTATTTTTTATTTATTTTATTTTATTTTTTTTTCGTTTAGTGGTTTAAGCCGAACCTTCACCATAAGGGTTATTAGAGGCATTGAACAAGGGGTCCAAAGTTACACTGCAAGTGGCACGTTTACAAGGTGGGGCCATGCTACCCTTCACCACCAAACGGAGTGCCATAGCGGACTGCACAGGCAAATCGGAGGAGGGCAAAATAATGGGTACAGTGATGACCACTGTTTAGCTCCTAGAGCGGATAAAAAAAAAACCTCTAAAATAATATAATACAACTAAGACTAGATCTAGACTAGGCTAATAACTAAATATATGATACAATATATAATCGCCAAGCTGAAATAAAACTGTGACTAGATAAATATATCACAGATCAGATATCTCAGTTCGTAGTAGAGCTCAGCCGCTCTCAGGTACAATAGGGATCAGACCTTGTCTGGTCCAGATAAAACGGTAACCCACTCGGAGGTCACAAGGGCTGGGCAGTCCTCCAGAAAGTGGCGGATGGACAGATCACCCCCACACCTCCCACACACAACATCTCGAGCTTCTGCACTAACATCTCCAAGTCCTAGGAAATCCTTAATTTCATTCATTATCAAATCCTCGAAATTATGTTCACAAATTCATATGTGAGGATAGAATGGTATTTTTTTAGACATAAGAGGTTGTATATCCCAGTCCAGTCCCACCCCAGACTAGTACCAACCACGTATCGTTGAGTTTTATGGAGACGCATAGCGCTGCGACTTCAAACAAAAATCATGAAAATCATTTATTTTATCTGGTGAGTATATATTTTCATAACTATTGACGTGTCACGATAAATTCTTCGTACGAAAAGGTTATTTAACGAAATGTAGTAATAAGGATCAAACACCCATTAACAATTTTATTCACGTTAAGGATCTATTGACATCTGTGCTTAAATATATATAATGCAACTAAATTATATCAAGTTAGCAGTAAGTAATATTTAAAAAAAAAAAGGTTTTGTCTTTTTGTTTCATTAACCGACTTCGTTTAGGCCACATAAATTTGCTGGTTATTTGGCATGGAAATAAGCTAACTTTGGCCAATATTTTTCAATTTCGGTTGAAAATGTTTTATATACTCGTACATTCAAAAACCATGTATGGGTTTATGTTTTCTTCGTGTATTGTGATACCTTAAGAAAATGTTTTCATTGAGATTAGCAATTTCCATTAAATTAATCTAAAATTTGTTTTTTAAAGAGATGTTTTGAGCTGTTTTTACTGAATGCTATTTTGATATTTTGGTTTCTCTGAATTGTTATTTGCATTGCATGGTACCGCGAAGATGCTAAGAATTGTATCATAGTAACACAAAATTAATACCCCGTACACAAATATAATAAATTGAAGAGTATGTAAATATTACTTTCAGGCTGTCGAGCATACTATTGAGATGGCGCAGAATGGTTTTGTATCCAGTGCGACTTTTTTCATATTTCTAGATGATTTCTAAATAGGTACACTCGCAACACCGATTCGCTGTTAGAAGCCATCATTCACTCTTCGGGGTTTGAAGCGTATGCACAGTGCAGTCATTACGGATGAATCCCAATACTTTCCCATGGATCTCTGAAATACATAATTGAAGAAGTAGTATTAATGTATTACCTTCAATATTCTTAAAATAAGACAAATAATTCGTACGCGTACGATGAGTGTAGTAACAAATTATATGAGTGATGTACGTAGTAAGTGAATTGTACATATGAGACAAGAAGTATTGACAGTAGGTTAGATATGCAGTTACACGTGAGTCGTCAGTATTTCGGAATTTGACCGCTAATTCTCTTAACCGTTTACCCCATATTACACGAATATTTCAATAAATTTTGATGATCCATACATGGTTTTAACGATTCATCACTTATTTACACTTTAACTTCTCAGTAAAAATATAACGAGGCAACATAAATAAATTGTTTAAACTAAGTTCTATTATCTGTACACTCATGTAATGGTTACTGCCTATTTATTTGGCTATTCGATAGAAGCCGAACCAAACTGAATTTTAAAATACATGTCGTTTAAACTAGAGTGTCGAGTTGAAGGTACCTAAACATCTTTTGAGTCTAATTTCATGATTATCTTATTAAAAACGCGGCAGGCCGCTCGTACTTTCTCTCTTATGAGAGAAGAGCTATGAGCATTGAAAATGTGTCAGTAATTTCAATGTTTTTTATTGTTTTAAATAAAATAACAATAAAGATACTATAAGCACACTATAAGTAGTGGTAACTCAACACGACGTGTAACAACATACTAGTATTAACGTCGTCATGGTGATAACATATTCCAAACTTGACGGATTTCATTGCTAGTATACACCGGATATCATAACAACACCTAACTTGTTAATAGGTTGCGTGACCTTTTATAATTTAATAATGATTAACAGGACGTTTCCATTTGTTTTCGTCACGTCACGGAGTTGATTTTCACGTATAACCAATGCGTTACTAGGGAAGTGTAACTCCCTTAGTTTTGATAGCAGGGAAATCGTTCGCCACTTTTTGGAATGCTCTCATTTTATCACAACATCTTATGATTCCAAAGCCTCTGTAGTGTCAATTAAAGCTTATTTATTACACTAAGTTATAAACTAATATTGCTAAGTAATCATAATGAACTAGTAGTGTGTAAAGTTAATCATTATTAAATTATCTAACTGTAGAACCGTAGGTCTACCGTCCGTTTTTTATCATTTAATAACGATTAACAGGACGTTTCCATTTGTTTTCGTCACGTCACAAGCGTCACGTCACGGTGGGGTTTCCTTTGATTGAACACCACTGCGTTACTAGGGAAGTGTAACTCCCTTAGTTTCCATAGCAGGAAAATCGTTAGCCACTTTTTGGAATGCTCTCATTTCATCACAGCTTCTCACAATCCCTAAGCCTCTGTAATGTCAAGGAAAGCTAATTTATTACGCTCAGTTATAAACTTATATTGCTAAGTAAACATAATGAACGATAATGTGTAAAATTAATCATTATTAAAAAATGATCTGTACCGTCCGTTTTTTCTTTGCGTAACAAAATTTCCGGTTGACCAGTCGACTAATACATTTTCAATGAAAAAAAAAAACCCCCGTGTCTTATTATTCGTTTCTATATGTCCCAAGAGGACTCCATTTCAAATTTTAGTTTCATAGGTTCAATAGCAAAGAAATTGACTCAGGGGCTCACTCAGCTTATCTTGGGGACTCTAGACTTCATGATTCGTTTTTAGACGTCCCAAGGGTCTTCCATTCCAAATGTTAGCTTCATAGGTTGAATTACAAAGATATCCAATAGATATCTCCATAGGTTCAATTTCAATAGATATGTACTATATGCTTCTGCATATACTATGTACTATATGCTGCATGTACTATGTTCTATATTCTTCTGCACTCCCGTTCATTAGTTTCTAAACAAAACAGGAAAACTGTTATGTACATAGCTCTGCTAGTAGTACAGTCACAGAGTTATAGTGAGCAAGAAAATGTTAGTTAAATCGAGAGCTTCCCAACGAGTGGTTATAATAAATATAATTGCGATATTCAGCTGGTACCAACTGATGGGGGTGTACCTTTACTCCTGTGCCTTAAAACCCTGGCGATCTACGTTGTAGGATCAGCATTAGTTCAGTAACAATCACCGCAAAATATCCACCATCTGCGTACATCGACTGATTTCAACAGGTACGCCAACCTGGAAACATCATATTAACACTTAGATTGCATAGGTAGTTTAAGATATAAACTTGAAGGTAGCTTAGATATTAATACTGAAGAAAATTAATAGCACAAGTTTTAGGTAAAATACCTTATATTTATAAAGATTTTCGGAGTTATATTATAATTTAATGGCAAAAAAATGAAATGGGAACATGAGTTATAAACATTACTCTTTGAACTCGTAGAAGGAGTTTGAAGAGTACTGTTACGACTTAAATATAGTGTCCTTCTACGACTTAAATAAAAATATGAAAACGTTTCACTCATGCAGCCTAATTAAATTAACGAATTTTCGTAAATTATCGTGAATTTTTGCATAAAGCGGTAATCCACTTGTAAAGTAATAGTTGGTACACATTATATAGGATGAATAGTGCACCCTTTATCTTATTCTGTTGTTATTTACGAAAGTTCCAATATAAATATATGTATAAATCAACTTAGAGAACAATTTAGAGAACAAGAAATTCATTCATGACAAAAATTTATTATTCCGGATTTCCGAACTGCAGAGTAGAATGCCTTTTTCAAACTATAATGTGGAATAATTATGTTTGTTTAGTTACGACTTTAAAATTGTTATTCCAAAAAGTACCATAAAATACAGCTTTCTGAGACGTAGCAATATGCTTACTGGAGGCTTTTCATTTCTTCTAACCACTCACATTGTGTGGTAAGCGCACGAGTTTAGTGTCTTTCCTACATGGAAGACAGAATGTTGACAATATATAAATAGCATTCCACCGAGTTTTTTAAACTCATTATGAGTAGATGTTATTACAGCAAGGGTTCTTTTTCAAAAGCTATTATTCAAATTTCGCCAATACAGAAAATGTACAGGGTGAGCATAAACACCAAATTGAAGTTTTACAAACTTCGGGAATTGATTCAACAACAAATTTTCAACAAAAAGTTCTTGTAACAGATTTTTTTAAGCACTTTGATTTCTAGTAAGTATAACCAAATTTGCTTCCGTACCTACCTTGGTATAGGTAACAGAAGCATTGTTTTTACTTTCGGGAGATGAAAAATTCGTTGCTTCTAAAATAAAAATGTTCACTGGCATTTTATGTTTTACATCATTTTGAACGATCTTTGGTTTCGCTTCTATATGTCTATGTGTTTGTGTTTCCGCGTTTCCGCTAATGATTGCAACTAATAAATTCTATAGTTTCCATCAGATTTTGATGCAATTTTCAGGGACTGCAGATCAGTTTGATTATTCCTAAATGAATACTTCACACTGCGCATGTGCGCAAATTCCATCAAGCCTTATTTTCTTAATATGCCCTAGTTGTCTGATGACGCTCACATTCGGAAGGATAGTTGGGAGAAGTCAATTTGATAGTTCCTTATCAATTGCAACATAATTGTATGATTAGTAGCAGCTGGCGTGCACGAATGTGCAATTATAAGGTCAGCCGTAATGTTACAGGCGAGTTGAGCTGTAGAGCTCTAAAGACGGTTCTCCTGGATCTGCACCCAATCTGAAAATATACCGATAAGGAAGTCCCGAGAATGGTCGGCAATATCACATAACGCAACTCAAGCCAAACACACAAAGTACAACCGCGCAGCTGAAGAACTTCGTGGTTCCTTCACGCCGTTGATATGTTCGTATGATGGAGCTCTCCATAAAGAGTATCAAATATTCCTCATAAGAATGGTAGGAGTGCTCGCGGACAAATGGTCTCAACCATACTCCAAAATCTGCTCTTGGGTCAGGATGAAGACCCAATTTTTAGTCATAAGGGCAATTAATCTTCGGCTCAGAGGGGCGAGGAAAACGATAAGATGCCTAGGCTTAGATGATGGGGCTGCCGCAGTACTGTTGACACAATAGATTAGCATTATCAATGAAAAAACACCAGGAAATAACGACACACCCTCAGACACTATATGTTAAAATTTTCTAATAAAAGTAAGTTATTATTGTTACCTATAAGAATCAAAAAAGCAAACGTTGACTGTCAATTTGTGTATCACCTCTGCCTCTGAGCTCTGGTAATACAGGTAATTATTCAATGCTTAAAGTTGATTGGTTCGATACACATAGACATCTAGCACGGTATAATTAGAGTAAACAAAATCGAACGGTAAGTGAGAATTTATAAATCTCTTTTTCTTTCTTAACAAAAGAGCATAATCCGTTCAATATCCCTCCGATTCTTCGAAGGTAATCGAGCAAGGCCGTGAAGACTGGTGTGCAACCGCCAACTCAAGTTCCCGGGCGTCACATCGCCGAGGGATTATCTCGTCACGAACCGAAGGAAAGTAACAGATTAATATAGGATTAGTTACCCATATAGTGGATTAATGGGAGATCAACCTCCAGTATTACATACCTTGGGGTGAATAGTAAACCCGCAAGCTTTATAACATACGATGAGGTAACCCTCGAACAGCGTGCATCATGAGTTCACTCGGAGGATGTGACGAAGAATTTTTCTTCCGAATCTATACGTTTGCAATAAAATCAGTATGATCATATTTTGAACATTATATCCATATTAAGGACAAAAAAATTGACTTTCTCACTACCAAAGTTAGAGTAAGTAGTTCGTGCAAGAAGTACAAAACTAATGTTTTTCTCCAAAATCAAAATGTCTCCTTGCTTCCCTTGCTTTTTCATGTCTCATAGCTTGGTGAACAATGATCAGTCTGTGGTAGTTCCTTGACATGCCATAAACTGCAATAAGTGACAGTGGTGTATTTCTATGACATTTTCAGAGATTGTGTGGTTCATTACCCTATAAATTTCACTGTTGTCGGATCAATACCTGCCTGTGCGCATGAAAACGTGAAATTCCTAAAATAACAAAGATTTCTCGTGATCTAGCTGATGGAATTCGTTCAAACTATGGGAATTGTTGGGTCTGTTTCATTTGGTTCACACAGATGAAACTCCGAGACTAGGTAATGGACCGAATTCGATTAAAGTTGCGAGAGATTGTGTGGTTTAGCTCCTAGATGGTCCTATATAAGATCCATTGGAACTGGATTAATAGTAGCCTGCACGAACGTGAATTTATTATAACGACGATTTCTCATTACCTGTCTGTTGGATTTTGTTCAATGTGTCTTGCATCACGATTGATTGATTAATAATTATTACGCATGCATAAAACGAAAGTTGGTGAACCCAGGGGAACTCCAAGACAAGTGCACAGGCTATTATTGATCACCGTTTCAGAGGAACGCTGTACCCACCTCATGGTGCCGCAGTGTATTATATGGGTATAACACGTAAAAGTGATAAATATCCATTCTCCTACACCCCTCTGCTAAGCCCCTGGTCACTCCAGCCACCACAAGGTGCCGCGGCGCCTCCTCTCACTCCACCCCCCGCTCAACCACCCTCACCAACCACCGTGACCCCCTGCCAAGCGTGCCAGGCGTGCGTGCGTGCGTAAGTCTCACTCAAAGCCTCGAAAAAGACACTTTTTGGCCCGTTTTTGGCCCATAGCATCTATGCGAGTAAAGCGATCGGGATGGTTAAACGTTAGGACCAACTAGACCCCAAATGGAGTCTATGTGCGAAAGAACGGGTTTTTAAGTAAATTCTTAGGCCTTTTATGGCCCGGACGGCGGACGGCGAACGGCGGACGGCGGAAGGACATTTCAAATTTGGATTCTACGCACCTTGAAACGTAAAGTGACAAAGTTTGAGGGGGGGTTATAAAAATTTTTTGCTACACGATCACATAGGCTTATTATTGGAAATAATACACCAATATATATATATAAATATTTTCTTGAGCAGCGATTGCAACTTTACGACTTACTCAAATTTGAAATTCAAGTAAATCATTCGTTGCACAATTTAGCTCTCTGTAACTCATGAAATACATGTTTTCTCCCCAATAGCTTAGTTTTGGCATAAAATAAATTTCAAACACTTTGAAAGGAGTACGCAAATGTACATGTTTTTTCGCTATAGCTCTGCACACACAAGTATTTGGAATAGGTAAACCTGACGTTTTACAACTCATATTGGTCTTAACAGCACAGGTAGACAGATCTCGGAACAACCCAACACTTAGTTTATACAGGGTGTCCCATCTAAACGGGCCCATCGGGAAATTACAGCCTTACAGTGCGAGCTATCGAAAAATTGAACTGGACCTTTTTTATAGTATTTCAACTCAGCTTCACGATGCGGAAGTCCGATTTTTATTTTTCCATGTCTCAAATCATTGATTGAAACTTACGGTTTCCTCTTACCCCCCTTTTTTATTTCTTTTTCCGATTCTAGGTTGAATTTGGAACAGAAAATGCCTCCTTGAAATTTTCTTTTTGGGGCTTCGTTTCTGAGTTATTCCACTTTTTGCGAAATACAGAAAATCGCCGATTCCTTTTAGACATTACCAACACTTTCTTACTATTTTTATCTTCAATTTTTGAGATGTTCACAACACTTTTGAAATCAGCATTAAACTATCTATCATCAGACCCCAGCGTCCATAATCAACAATCACCATCAGGGGGATGAAATTACACTTGAACCGCTTACGATTTAAAAAAAGTTTTCCAAATTGTCGTTTGAAAAAAAAATCTTCAAACTGATCAGTACTATTACTCATTTATTAGAAGAACGTATGAGACGCCGTATTCTGGACTAATGAAAGGTTCTTTAAATAATAAAGATCATTGTGCAGACTGAACAATAAGTATCAAGAAGTTGTTGTTTTCTTGACCTTTTAATACAGTTTGCAGGAGAAGGAGCAGAGGCTGCAAAAGGAGCAGGTGGCATTTTCGATTTATCACAACACAACTGACTGGAAGTCTCCTTGAAGTACATTTTAGCGAATTTTCTTAGAAAATAAAGCTATTGCAATGGCTCCAAAAATTTTAAAATAAAAATTTTCAAAAATTTTCTTCATCGAAATCTGTTTTGAGACATTCTGAAATGATTCCTGGATTTTAACGCTTTTTTATATGTATATATATATATATATATGTATATATATATATATATATATGTATGTGTCATTCCAGACGATAACTCTCGATAGAATTGAGATAAAAACTTCGTTCTTTCGCCAAAAAATCAAGCATTTCAAAAGAAAGGATGAGTTCGTTGGACAACAATTTTTGAGCACATTAAATTGGTCAAATTTCGAAAAATGTACCCAAAAAATCACTAAAAATGGCTAAAAACGGCCAAAAATCGTTAAATTCCTATTTTTTTGCAGAATTTTAGTCAAAACTAAATTTTCAACGATTAACTAGGACATTAAAAATTTTTGCTCAAAATTATGATGAAAAATGTACTTAAATGTCATTAAAATTTGCTAAAATATCTATAAAAACTGCAAAAAAATTTAAAAATCAAAAATCCCTTTGAATCAGTGGAATTTTATTTAGAATAAGTTTTTTGCCATAAAATTGGTTTTTAACCATTTCTGTCAACTAAAATTGCTCAAATTTCAATGCAATTTAACATACTATAGTACGATAGATAGTTTATGAAAATTCGCTCATACGATCATGCTGCATGACTGGAACTTTTTAAACTGTATTCTGAACAGTGATCCTGTGTGTACTGAACAGTTTGAGGGTTTTTTTTTTTTTTTTTTTTTTTTTTTTTTTTTTTTTTTTTTTTTTCAAACGACGATTTGGAAAACTTTTTTAAATTGCAAGCGGTTCAAGTGTAATGTCATCCCCCTGATGGTGATTGTTGATTATGGACGCTGGGGTCTGATGATAGATAGTTTAATGCTGATTTCAAAAGTGTGGTGAACATCTCAAAAATTGAAGATAAAACTAGTAGTAGTGTTGGTAATGTCTAAAACTAAAAAGAATCGGCAATTTTCTGTATTTCGCAAAAAGTGGAATAACTCAGAAACGATGCCCCAAAAAGAAAATTTCAAGGCGGCATTTTCTGTTCCAAATTCAACCTGAAATCGAAAAAAAACAATAAAAAAGGGGGGGCAAGAGGAAACCGTAAGTTTCAATTAATGATTTGAGACCCTAAAACATGGAAAAGTAAGAATCGAACTTTTGCATCGTGAAGCTGAGTTGAAATACTATAAAAAAGGTCCAGTTCAATTTTTCGATAGCTCGCACCGTAAGGCTGTAATTTCCCGATGGGCCCGTTTAGATGGGACACCCTGTATAATTTGGTAGTTTAGAAAACGCTAATTTTTTACTGGTCTAGCTGCCAAAATTATCAACTTGGTAAGTCGAATGATTATTTCAAAAAATCCAGTCACTTCGGTCATCTTTTACAACACAGCATTATGCAATGGTCTTTCGGTAACACCCTTAAAATCTGAGGACATTGTGACAAATTGTAGCGAAGTGTAGAAATTTTGGATTTGATTGAATTATATTCAACTGAATTTTAAATTTTGGTCTGGCGGCCCAAATTTTGATTTAGGAAGGTCTAATGAACATCTTAGAACTAATAACAGTAATTTATTTCTCAGTTAAATTCAGTGCCAAATTTCATCAAGTTTAAAGTGGTCAGTTTTCAAAATGCAACATTATGCGACGCTCAGTTGGTAATAATCTTATCCTCTGGTGACTGTGTGACAGATTGTAGCGAACTTTAGTCGTTTTGGTTTCGGCTATTTCAACGGAAATTTGAATTTTGGTCAGTTTTGAACACGCAAGGTGGTTACTGGTCTGGCAGACCAAATTTTCATATAGGTTAAATACAGAATATTTTAGAAAAAATTCCAGTCATTTATCTCTCAGTTAAATTGAACGCAAAATTTCATGAAATTAAAAGTGGTCAGTTTTGAAAACGCAAGTAGGTAAGTGGTCTGGCGATATAAATCGTCCATCAGAACGGTAAGCCGAACATTTTAAAGAAAATTCGATCCGTTTATCTCTCAGTTAAAAGTTAAGTTTTTGAATTTTGATCAAAATTTTCTAAAGGAAAGCAAGGAGTACGGACTGCCAGACCACCGGTTCACTATCCATGGCCATGAGAACTACAAATTTAATGGCTTCGTAGCTTTACGTTTTTCAGTTAAATACAGATGTTGTTGACCCTTGATCTATGTGTTCCTCAACTAAATCTATTTGTTCGTATATCAATAAGGAGCAGCTACTCGGTCCACACCCAACTTGGCAGACGTTTTTCCTACAAAATCAAAATTTCTACTCACGTTTTACGTTTCAGATCGTCCAGACGGTTTGGTTTCGTTTTAGTCTGTGTGTCCACAGATTCTTTATCGGGCGAAACCACTTTAAATTACAGTCTGATTTTGATGAAATAATCAAGGTTGCAAACCTGGTCATAGCTCACTCAATCGAATCTGATTTCACCTCCCGATCAAAGGTAGTCTGTGCACATGCGTGAACGTCCTTATAACAATCAATCACAGTTTTCATTCGATATATTCTCAGAGATTGGGTGTCTTGAAGTGAAAATGGCTCTCTACGAATTTCATTGTTTACAAGTCAATGTTAGCAGCAAACGTAAAAATTCTAAAATAAGCATACTTTTTTACTGTTCAACCGATTTTAATGGATTTCCCAGGGATTGTGCAGATTGAGGTCGACGGTATCCTACAATCTCCAAAGTCATCACATATCAAAGGCAGCATCTGCGAATCCGCAAAGATAAAAATCCAATATTAACTTTGTTTGTATGCTTCTATATCCAAGATAAGTATTAATATATTATTATATATATTATTTAATATATTATAATATATTATTAATCCATATTTTCCAAGTTGCTCAAAGTTATGATTCTGCAGATCAATATCTAGTCTACATAAATTATTTTAATGTTTTTAAGGCTTTTAGATTAAGAGAAACGAATGCGGGAGATGCTAGAAGCAAACGTGAGACAAAAAACATGACAAAAAAAGTCTATGTACCTACTTAAAACTTAAAAGACTTGAAAAATACTTAAATGTCATTATTATGTGGTTAAAAAATTGATAAAAACTTTACTCAAAATTAATAGTTAACAATTTCTTAGCACTATTAGTTCTGAAATTTAAAATAATTTAACATAAATATAATTTACGATTCAACCAAAATTCGTTCATATGATCGCTCTACATGACTGAAACTTTTTTCTTGTATTCTTAGTAGTTCATCATGCAGTTATAATTATTACTCTCATCCCTTGGTTTTGTTCACACAACGAATGTTATAAAATACCTAGTAAGATATAATCAGTAATAAATAAAATTATCAGTACGTTAATACCTGATGACGACATATCAACGATGACTGTTGAAGCAATAGGCCCAAATCATTTCTGATCATTTATCCAGCGATGCAGGCATAACTCTGAGGTTATTCAGATCATAGCGCACTCATCATATTGTCATGACTCACGAGCACCCATGCGAATATTAGGAAATCCGTAGACCTGCGGCCGAAATTCATATTAAGATTAGGAAATATATAGGAAAACATTCCCAACGTATTGATAACGTAACTACTGTATCTAATAAAATAACCATTTTATTAAAATTGATTTATTTTAACTGTTGAAGTATTTGAAAAAATAATAATAAAAAATTTTCAATTTATAGCATCTCTCGTTATTCAACTAAGTTATTAGTGTAAAACGGTTCACGCAACTTATATTCATACGAAATATTTCTATTAAGGCTCGTGTGTGTTCATTTAATTTTCTATAATTTATTTGAAGGTTTGATAGTCTGTAGATGCTGTTGGTGGAGGGGGACAGGGGGAAAGGTCAGAGGTATCGCAATACCAGCCCACACAACGAACCTATGATTGAATGAAAAGAAATGAACCAAGAATTTTACGTGAAACAGGAAACAATGTTGGCTGGTAGTCAACTGCGGGGAGCTTTCGCTCGATCTTCTAGCCGTTGAGAAAGTAACATGCCATACAAAATCTTCTTATGTTTTGATACTTGTAGCATTGCTTTTTATGGATGCCATTTCCATTTAATTAAAAGACATCAAAGTTTGTATTTTTATGTGCCTATACTTTAAGCTATCTAAGGTCTTTGAGCAATCTAGGCAATCATTATTATCCTTATACATAAAATATATGCATATACATAATTATGCAACACATCAACTACGAAAAAGTCTGCCAAGATGGTGTGGGCAGTAAAGCTTCCTCCTATATTGTAACATGGACGTGTAAAATTAGTAGATGAACAAAGTACTAGTCGTGATGATTGAACGCAAAACAGAACCCTAATATATGTGTGTGTATACATCGAATATACTAAATAGGGTTATAATTCATTTTCGCGCATGCGGATGTACCGAAACATCAATCCAACTTCATTCACTGTCGACAGGTATGGAATCGGTAGGATACTGTCTAGATTTTTCCGCACAATCCCTGAAAATTCTATCAAAATCGCTCCATTAGTCTCAGAGTGTCAACCAATATCATGTTTGAACATGTCCTATAGTTATTACTCAACAAATCGCAATAAAATTCTTAGGGCATCATTCTGGAACATATACCCAACTCCCTCAAGTTTGATCGACATAGGACCAATAGATTATAGGAAATCGATGTTTTAAGAAATTCACTCCTGTGCATGCAAACCTGGTATTATTAATCGAAAGACAATGAATGATAAAGCGGATCGTTTAGGAACTGATCCGCACAATCCCCGAAGATTTCATAAAAATCGATCCTTTATCCTTGACGTTTTGCCTGTGTCAATCAATTTTAGTTTTGCGCATGCGCGATAGTTACTAAGCAACTAACCGCGATATGCGATATAATTCATAGGGCATCTCCCTGAAACAACACCCAACTGCCCCCCGAGTTTGAACGAAACCGGACCAATAGATGATGAGCAATCGACGTTATAAGAAATTCGCATTTCCGCATACGCAAAGGCTATTGATCCAAAGGCGATGGAAGTCATAGGGGACGTTCTAGGAGGTAAACCGTACAATCTCTGAAAAATTCATCGAAATTAAAATGTATCTTATTTCTGAAAATATGACAAAACAATTCACCTACAATAAATTAAAGAACTATAGTCTCCCTAATGGGTGATATACGCTACAGGGAAAACGAATTGTAGCAATGAGCCTGTGGGTTCTTAAATATTACAGTTTTTTAAATTCTTAATACGTAAATAATTATATCACGTTGAAGAAATAAATAAAGTGTCATTACATAAGTATAAATATTACGATCTAGATGATATTTCATTATGTACACCCATGAGTATTAATAATCATTATCTTGTGTTTTGAGAAACCAATTTTTCAAAATTTCATGCACTTGATTAGGTTGATCTATTAACTTATTTTTAACGATAGAAGGCAGATTGGTAAATACTCTGATTTCAGCTAAAAAATAAGAGCAGAAAGACGCAGTTGTGTGCACATGTGGTAAATAAAATTTGCCTTGCGATTGAAGCCTTGTTTTTATTTCATGAATGGGATACGCAAACCTCTTCTCTTTCAGAACTTGTTTTACATTATTGAGATCTATAAGATAACATAATTTTAGAATTTGAGTTTACGAAACAGTGGACCAGTGAGTTCTAAGAATTTGCTTTTCGTAATAACTTGAATTAGAATCTTCTGCCACATATATACTGGATTTGAGGTTTTAATTTAAGATTTAAGGATTTAATCGGACTAAAATAGTTTTGAGTGTGACAAGGACTTACCACAGGCCCATAGACAGACAAGGAAGACACCGAAATTGATCAGCTGGCTCTGAAAACGCAAAAATCAAATGTTGATTTTGGAGGGCAAACAGTTTTAAGCTTCTCGCACAAACACGAGCTCCCCTTCTTCGGTTGTGACAAAGCAAAAAATGTTAAGAAAATTAAAGGTAAATTTCGCAAGAAAAATCATCAGCAACATTTGAAATTTAAAAACCACTCACTGCATACAGTTCAGCATTAGTCAGAATGGACTTAAGGTAGACCAGACAACGCCGTGGGAAGACCTGTGAAGTTAGTAGGTTATAAATTACATGTTTCTCTCGTTTTAACATGGTCTGAGTCTGCCGCAAAGTTATTATTGCTTTCACAAATATCAAAAAATGGTCAGGTATACTGTTCTTGTACCTAGTTTTCAGAAATTACTAGTTCTACAAGACTAATAGAGTCCAACATTGAAACCTATTCTTAAAATAACAACAGTAGTACCTACTCAGTTAGTATTCAACTGCTTATAGCTTTTAGTCGTAGGTACGTGCATATAGCCACTTCGTAAAGATAATTGCCACAATACATTGAACACCCGCTTTTTTCCATTGAAACCAGAACAAAGTGTGTTTTCTCACGATGAAAGAGAAGGGGTGAAGTATTGGTACTGATGCCGCGAGGGTCAGAACGGACTGGCAGAGCGAATCAATTGACCGGTTGGAAATATATCACTTTATGCGGTTACGTCAGGCTAAGACCCCCCGCCCGACCCGAGTTCGACTGCAGCAAAGCTAAAACGACGGTATTACAACGGGCTGCAACTCTGTACTCGGTCTCACGTAAAGAAAAAATGGAGCTTTTGAAATTATTGTCGAGAGGGCTTCGTGAAGTAACAGAACCGCTTGGAAACGGCTTTGAAAAAAGTTCCAGAAGGACTTTTTTGCAGAAGATTGGGGAGTTGAAGTTGGAGAGGCCAATTTCGACTGTGTCTTCCAAGTTTTCTAGGATCATGATGGCTCTAGCGGTATAGCTGTCCGTTGAGTTTGGAAATCTGTCGTACGGATCCAAGACTTGGGAGTCATGCACCATGAAAAACCGTGCGGTTACGTTAGATCAGTAATGAGAAAAGGTAACGGCTGTTTAACCCTCAAATGGTGCTTCAAAATGCAATACGCGCACGTTGACTTTGTCTCGAAGCCTTTTGAAATAAAGTTACAGTACCACCCAATGCTTTTTTTTTTTTTTTTTAACTTATTAACTTATTATTTTAACTTTTTTTTAATTTAACGAATCGCATGATGAAGAGCGGAAATGTTGAATATTTGCCATCTTTCTGAAGATTTGCCTACTATCAACGAAGTAATAGTAGCCCTTGCACCTCCAGTTAGTAGTAGGTATCTATTAACTCTGCCAGTCAAAATTTAAAAAAATGGAACATGCTTTGGTTATAAACTGAAAGAATATTTAAGGGAAATTAAGAGTCAATAAATTTTTTATTCCCGCATCCCGTCAGAAGTAATACCCATAGAAGGTTGTTTTAACTAATAATTACCCAATAATTTTTTATACAACGTTTTTTGGGCTCGAGT
Organism: Adelphocoris suturalis; assembly: GCA_030762985.1. NCBI lineage: Eukaryota > Metazoa > Arthropoda > Insecta > Hemiptera > Miridae > Adelphocoris > Adelphocoris suturalis. The sequence continues at coordinate 21,863,276 of CM061043.1, forward strand.
CCGAAGATCAAATCGATGCAAGAACCTCCGCACGTTGACGAACAAATGTGGCAAATTTAATGTGCTCAAAAAGTGGTGGCCAGCCAACTCATCCTTTCGCTTGGAAAGCATGATTGTTTGGTGCAAGAACGGAATTTTTATCTCAATCCTAAGGAGAGTTATCGTCTGGAATGGCAGATACATAGGTATATATATAGATATATGAATACATTTCAATGAAGGAAATTTTTATTTCAAAATTTTTGAGCCATTGCAATAGCTTCATTTTTTACGAAAATTCGATAAAATGCAGCTTTTGGACTGTATGCTATCAAGTTCAATACAAAGAAGTGTCTAATGTCACGAGTGGATGTACGTGGTTGATATAGAAAGATACAAGGAGAGTTCGTTTACAATCCCTGGTGGTTTCAGTTGCACAACTATTACACACCTTCATGTGCTGCAGAAATAGCTTCACAGTCATTTCTTTCTTTATTAAACTTTAATGGTCAATTGGCTCAGTGTAAAGTTTTAGCTTTATAGGAAGAATAGCATAGAAATTAGGAACCTCGGCAGATTGGGGTGGTTCCGCAATCTGAAATTCTATTCATCCGGTCTCATAGAAGCTCTGTTTCAAATTTCAGCTTCAGAAATTAAATGCCATAGAAATCAGCTTATTTAGAAGCCAATCAGCTGATCAGAGGTCTATGCATCGTCTAGCACCTACGGCTTAAAAGCACCTTTTCGCATTATTAGTTCACTATGGTTACTTAGCAATATTATAACGTAGCGTAATAAATCAGCTTTCCTTCACAGTACAGTGGCATAGGGATCTTGAGATGTAGTGATAAATAAGAGCATTCCAAAAAGTGGCAAACGATTTTGAAAACTGAGGAAGTTACACTTCCCTAGCACGCATTGGTTGTATGTGAAAATCAATAGAGAACATGTCGGCTCGCGCTGAATATCGCTGATTTTTCGAGCACAAAACCCAGCGGGAAAACATTATAATGTTAAAATGATTTGCCAGTATAAACTTTTTATCTTCCAATGACACTTCCTAAAATCCACTTTTCGAATTTCAGCCGGAAGAGCGTTCATAAACTTGACACCCCAATAATTTGTCCCATTTTGACAGCATTTGAGTCTACATCTTCTTGAAACCAACAAAATTGCTCCTCTCGTATCGTAAGTATGAGTTTCACTTGTAGTGGAACATTTAATGAGAAACACTAGTGTGCTGCATTTTCCAACCAATGAGGAACAATGTTCTACCCAATTCGATTTAGGATCAACCCAAGCACCCCAACCAAACTTTTTGACTGATGGATTTTCGAACCCCAAATTTGTCAGATCCCTAGTGGTAGAACATCTCTTTTCCGTATTTAGAGCCAATCTATTCGCTAAGAATTATGACATCACTTTTTTCGATGATCTACCATGATTTAAATGAGCCGACAGAATAGAATCTCCACAACTTATCAACGAAGAGTCATCGGCAAATAATATTATCTTTTCCGTAATAGGATAGCATCAATCATTAATGAAAATAAGAAAACGCATTGGACCTAAAATTGAGCGTTGCGGAAGACCTATGCTATTGATGAGGAAATCTGATCTAGTCTGATCTAGGCTGCCTGAGGACGATTTTCCATATTGGTATTAGCCATCACGGATACCACTCTCTTACTGAAACCATATTTTTCCAATTTATCTAACATCAAGTCATGCGAGACGCAGTAAACGCTTTTCTGACGTCATAAAATGACGTCAAATAATAAAACTTGTCTTCAAAACCCTGTTAATTTATCCAGCGTAATCGGCTCGTGCGGCAACAGTACATCTCCCTCGCCTAAATTCGTTTTGAACATTATGAAACAAGTTTTTACAATCGAAAAACTCAGAGATTTGTTCTTTTAAAATATTTTCTAAAATATTTGAAAATAGAGGTAACTTTGAGATGGGTCTGTGGTTTGCAACCTTGCTTCTGTCTCCTTTCTTGAGTAGTCGAGTAGTTAGTTGTTAGTTAGTATTCCCAAGTTATTTTTCAAAGAATACAATTGGCGCATAACTGTCGATTCATCAACTTCTCTATATTCAAAAAACAATACGTCAGGGACGGAAAAGTTTGGAGGATCATCAGGCGACGGGGAATAGAATTAACTACATCTTGCTCAACTTATTGAATTCCTTCGAACTTATCTCGGGTGAGGCTTGATCATTTTTCTTTCGCTTCCTATTCATTTCGATGGTTCGATGGTTTTGGACGTCTCGAATCTATTGAAACGTCTTTCAGAGCAATCGCCGACGACGATAGTAATTCTTTTACCATTTTTGGGGGGCGCTGAATCGGTTGGATTAACGCTGTTAAAACCTTAATCTCTATTTTTACTAAAAATATTGCCCTAGACGGTAATTAAGGTTGTTAGGTAATTATGTGTATTTCCTTATTTAGATGTTAGTTTTTCGGTTTTTGGCAATAACACGTAGTGTTAGAGTAGTAGTAGTGTCTTATCTTCCACACGTTTTACGTCCAATGTAAACTTAGGCATATACCTACTATATTATTAGTTTCTGCAACATATTTTTTTAATATAAAAGTAGATTCTACTTTTACCGAACTTCGTGAGGAATCTGATCTGCAGACCGACTAGTTTCCATAGGTACCTAACTACTATATTCCGCTCATATTTACTTTTAACATGGAATCATGTTTTAGCGATGGATCCCCCGCCGAAAAGTGAGACTATAAAGTGAGATGAAAGTAGCGCCAATAATTGTGATGATTTCCGCTTACAACCGAGTCGTTGCTAGGGATATGATACTTCGTCGTTTTTCATCCCACAAAATTCGTTGACCATTCGTTCGAAAGCTCTCGATTTATCCAACCATACTATATTAACTACTGCGAAGTGCGTGGCCAACAAGCTGAGTTATGAGCATGGTTATATGAATAATTGTTTACACACAGGTGATCATTCTCAATTATTGATTTTGTGAACATGATTGCAACCGCTGATTAATTTCTGATGATTTCATTGAGCTGGTGTTTCGATTATGTGATTCATATTTTTTCTTGAGGTCGACGCGACCCACTTGGAACCTCTACGCGACCCACCAGTTGAAAATCACAGGGTAAAAAGGAAATAATTTTTCTCAATACGCTGAACTGGATAGACCCGAAATTTTATTTGTCTCTTGATGTCTCAGAGAGACTCTCTGTAAAATTTCAGCTTCCTTCGGTGAACAGGAGAGACTTTGCTTATTCAGCTGATCAAGATTTCTATTGAGGCTCTCTATGAAATTTCTACTTCTTAGGGTGAATAGGTGAGAATTGAGCTCATTTGCTACATTCGGCAATCAAACAGAACGCATCAACCAACTTTGTATACGTACGAATATTTGAAGGAGGGAATTTGACACTCTCAGCCAAGTTGAAAGTGACTAAAGTCTCCGGAACTCCCCTGACCAGCTAAATCAGCTCGAATTTCAATTTCTTTCCTAATCGTTCTGCGGCCCTGTAACAGCGAGAGGCGGTGGAAAGAGAGTAGTTACTCCTTCAAAGGGGAGAGGCGATTAACTTGCTACACCCTTAGAATATCCTGGACGCTAATAGCCCAAGAGCTTACCCTTAGATGCAACATTCACAAGAATCGAGAGGGAGGAAATACTCTTGCCATCGCAGCCCTAACATCCAAAATAGAGCCTCTCTAGAACAGATGAATATAATTACAGCCTACGAATCGCCCTGATCAGCTATTTGATCACTGAGGTTAGTTACATTTCTAATAGCTCTACGACGCTGAAATATTATATAGAGCCCCTCTGGGACAAGCAGAAAGTAATTATCTGCTGAACCACCCATATCAGCTAACAGATTTGCAAGGTTAATTTCAATCCTACCTACCCTACGATGCTTAAATTCGGATAGGAGCTTTTCTGAGGCAGATAGAACATCTGAGGAACCCCCCATATCAGCTAAATGAGTACTGAGTTTAATTTCTTCAAAAAACCACCTTAAAGGGCCACTTTCACCACACATAAAAAAACGTGAACTCGGTTTATCAGGATCCAACTTCAATGTAAACCATGGATTGATCTCAGTTTCAATAGATTTTGGTTTCACCAAGTTGAACTGAGTTCCTAGGAACAAGTTTTTTCTGAACTCGGATCATAGATTCCATGCTGTACTATTATATAAAAATCTAATGGGTGTCTGTCTGCGTGAGTGTTACTCAATTACGTAATAACTGCTCGTCCCATTGAGCAGAAATTATACATTGACATTCTTAGGCTCCCTGGATAGCACATAGGCTATATTACAGTCCTCCAGACCCTCTCCTTCGTCGATAACTTGGCTTTTCCTAACGACGTCGCACGGGTATATAATTTTGTAGTTAAGGAAAAACATGACATGCGTCAAACTTTTTACGGTGGGTTGAGCTGAACAGTTTTCATTCGTTAAGTTAGATGTTCAAAAATTGATGATCAAAACGCCTTATTAACCCTATAACACACCAATAGTTTTTACAACTGATTCTACGTACTTGACATCCCAACACTTGAATATCGTTAAAAAATAGTCAAATTAGTTTTTTTTTCTCACAAAAACACTTGAAAATCAATAGAAGGGTTCCAGGTAATGGGAAAAAATGTAAAATAAACCTTCAAAAACAAAATCGTAATTGAATACTATTTTTTTACCTTTGCATCCCTGAAATAATTTTTTAAGCCTTTTTCTTAGTTCCTACCAAAAAATGAATAAACACTAAACGCTAAAGAATCAACATTAAACCGATAGGCTAGATGCGTTTTTAATTTTTCGAATTTCCACCACCCTTTAGTGTCATAGGCGCCGTTTGATCGGAGATCTGCCTTGAACTTCCATGGTGAAATTCAATATAGCGAACAATCTGCATTCAATAGTCAAGCCGCGTCTTGAATTCGGTTCAAAAACTTGATGAAACCGGCCCTAAGACGCTGACGTGTTATAGCAACGCCCCGAGTACCAGCGAGTGTCCAACACAATATTGCACATTTCTCTTGCACCGACTTTCTCTAACGTTCGGATGTTTCCCAAGACGCGAAAAACGCGAACAAAAAGGTTAACGCGGGCCATCCACGAACCATAACGCTCAAATCGGCCGAGGGGAAGAAGAAAATTGTTCGTTTATCTGGACGCTCAGCGGCTCAGCGTTAATTTCTGCGCTCCAACGCCCCGTTCCGAGCCATTCGCTTGCACTTTGGGGAGACATTCCGTTCCCGGAGTCTGTTTCAACAGCGGGGTTCTGACTTGGGGGCCTCCGAATCTCCACAAAACGGCCGACGAAAATCTGGAAGTGCCCGAGTTACCAACATTTCATTAGTCTAATCGACCTGAACGGTGGTCCTAGTTATGCCACTTAGACCCGCAACTGTCAGTTAACAGAAAATGGTCTAATTGTTGCTCCGTAACTATGTAAATTTTCGAATGATTAGGTGCCTACCTACTGTATTTTCATTAAACATTCCATACGGTCAATTCAATTTCAATTTCGATGATTAGAAATAATATGATACGAGGAATATTTAAGATTACTACATTCACACCAATTGATTACTGGCCGGTTACCCATGCATTGCACGGACCCATATCTACGGGTCATTTTTACCGTGTAATTTTATCGAAATGTACCTTGTCATTTTTACCCAGTAGTCCCCAAAAGGCTTCAATTCAAATTTTAGCAATCAAGATCCAAGTTGTACCTAATTAATTTTTCAACTAAGCGTAACATTCGTCTGGGTGAAGGCACATATAGGGATAGTTTGATATGAAAAAGTTGACGGACTCGCCAAAAGAGGAGCTACACAAGGAACTCCAAGTTTGGATAGGATCCCTACAGAAGATTTCTATCGTTTGATTGAAGATCATCACCGAGAAATGCAAAATTCTATAAAACGGCAGTACCATTGCCTCCTCGGAGGTCACGGTTTGTGGGCGTGTCGTCGAACCGCCGATAAAATAAAGACGATTTGTCACGTACGCAGTAACCATGGCCTGTGTACCTCATATAATCACAGATTTTTAAATGACCAAGCTTAAGATATATGCGAAGAGTGCTAAGAAGAAGAGGTTACATTAGAAAATACCATTATGATGTGTTCAACATTCTCCACGCCTCGTAAAATACTGTTCGACGACCTAACTCCGCAACTCGATTCCCCATTCTGCAACAACAATATAATAAGAACCAACTCGGCATTCCACAGACTCCATGAATTTATAGTTGAAATAAACAAAGACATTTAAACCTGTTATTAGAACTTGTAAATATTATGTTAAGTATGCCAACTTGTACAATGGTCTGAATGTCCTTGGCAACTATAAATAACTTTTTAATCCAAATCTTGGACTGTAGTTCAGCCGTAAGCGTCGGAATTATAGTCAGGAGTGGGAAAATCCAAAGTTAGGAGTTGAGAGGATGGGATAGAGCAATGGCATTGCAAGGAAAAGCTCTCATTACAAGTGATCCAGAGAGCTGTGTGCGACATGATTTAAGGAAAACGGAAGTTGTATGAATGCTCACTTCAAAAGTAGATAAAATTGTTAAATTTTAAAGGCGGAGATGCTTGTAAAAAATGTATGAATGAAATTTTCTCATATAGGTACAATTAAATAAATGTATCACTTAAATACGAATGAGAATGAATGAATGAAATACTGTTACCTATAAGGAGGTTCATATAAGTTATCTTGCATACAAAATGAGTAAATATTATTAATCACAAATTACAAGATCAATGAGCGTGAATGAGCAAATGTATACGTGTAAATGGCATGAACTCAGTAGACCTTTAGCATAAAGGCAAAAGGCAGAAGGCTGGTATTATCAGGCTCGAAGTAACCAAAAATGGTTAGCTGATTTGAAACTGGTTGTGTTCGATTTCACCTATCACACTAACCTCTATAGGTGCTTAACGAAGGACCTCACAAATTAAAAATTAAAAATAAACGGCAGATTGGTGGCTTTAGTGATTTTCAATAATCGGAAATACTTGTATAATGCCAATATATAAATTTAAAAAAAAAAAAACTAAGCGTCCCCTCAATATAAACAACTCAATATAACCTTAGTTACGTTGAAACTATTCCCGACTAATATTGCTGCAGTTAACCCTAAAACACACCCCACTGGGGTGTCGGCCACCCCAACCCGATTTCAAACTTATGATGCTTGAAGAAAACATATCCCAGCGAGATCTAGCGGCCATGTAAATAACTATCCCAGCTTACCGAAACGGCCTCCTGACTAATAAGTAAAAGTTTTGATTCCGAGTAGTTCACATCAGAAGAGCGGGTGGAGGGTCCGACACCCCAGTGGTGTGTTAACGTGACTCTAAGTTTGAAAGTGTTCCTTCCCGTTTTTATATAAAATTGAATTTGAAATCGAAAGTTACTCATAGACATTTTCGTTTAAAGCGACCGTTACTGAGTTATGACGGAATTAGCTACCTACTTTTTAGTGAAACTATCTTTCACTTCACCTACCTCCACTCTCTACTGCCTAAAAGTCGGCCTGACACATTAGCGACATAGGTAGTGTTCTATTCTTTCCCTAGTTTTCAAATTGTCGTCAATGGTGAAGTCGTGTTACGCAGTATTTTTCCCTAACGGGGAAGTTTTGAATTTTCTTGTATTTTGTATTTCCCCAATGGAAATGAAGTGTCACTTACAGTTTCTCGGTCACCAACAAACCTTGTGTTTCCTCAAACCGTGTAGGGACGCGAAACGTGAATTTATAAACGGGTTTTTTCCCCTTTTTGTTCCTAATGTCTAGTAGAACTAGACGTTCGTCAGTAGTTGGAAAGCTCTCGATTTACTTAACCGTATTATGTTAACCACTGCACAGTGCGTGGCCAACATTCTGAGGTATAAGCGTGGTTTTCTGAATAACTGTTGTGATCCTTTTCAGTTAATTTTGTAAACATTATTGCAACCACTATTAGACTGGAAAATACTTGGAAGTTTAAATGTGATATTCCATGTTTTGTCAAGATTTAGCGCTTTTTTTTCTTTTTTGTTCTCCGGATTTGAACCGAAAGCGGTGGGAATTCGCGCCAAGTTCTCCGGTCAGTGGACAAGGGCATATCATATTTTTGACGTTTAAAAAACGCCCTTCGACGCCACCGAGGCGTGAAACAAGCCCGTTAAGGAGTCCCAGCGCAGCATAAACCTGACGAAATTCATCCTTGGTGCCCTCCGAGCGGTAATTTTATGTTTAGTTCCATGTTCGATAGAAAATCCCCTTTAAGGGCGACACGGGGACTCGCTGTCGAAGAAAAAGAACCGCCGTGAAATTCAAGATCGTACGTTGGAAATGAAGAAACGGAAAGACTCCGGACGGCTGATAGGTGGAACGGCGGACTGAGGGGCGTCAAGTGCCCGGGGTGAAGGACCCTTTTCACTCCTGTCGTCTATTTTCGACACTAACCTCACGTTTCCTTCTCAAGATTCCACAACTCAGTGCTCGAGTATTAATGTAACCCAAAAAGCGTAATGTGACCCAAAACTGATAAAGATAGACTAAATTCTGAAAAAACTTCCATTCATGCAGCATGATCATAAATATGACGGCGGAGTTATGGACCTCCGAGTCCAGAATCGGCCCACTGAGTAGGTTGACGTTTTATCTGGACCAGACAAGGACCAGTCCCTGTTGTCGTACTTGGGAGAGGCTGAGCTCAACTACGAACTGTAATATCTGATTTGTGATATATTTTTGTACAATCTAGTCATAGTTTTATTTCACTTTGGCGATTATATATAGTAACATATATTTAGTTATTAGCCTCGTCTATTCAATTCAATTCAATTCGTCTAGATCTAGTCTTAGTTGTCTTATTTTATCTTTGAGGTTTTTTTTTATCCGCTCTAGGAGCTAAACAGTGGTCATTACCGTACCGCTTATTTTGTCCTCTTCCGATTAGCCATTGGAGTCCGTGATGGCACTCCGTTTGGTGGTGGAGGGTAGCATGGCCCCCCTTGGAATCGTGCCACTTGCAGTGTCACTTTGGACACCTTTTTCAATGCCGCTAATGACCCTTATGGTGGAGGTGCGGCTTAAGCCACTAAATGAAAGAAAAAAATTAAATGAAATGACGGCGGAGTTTTGTATACTGAGTGCTCCAAGAGTAAACCCCCTCTCCCCCTCCTATATTTTTCCCACAACTTTTGAGATTTCGAAGTGAAACTTGGCGAGCGTTTTCGAGGTGCCTGATACTTAGTTTTAAGCAATTAAAAATCAGAAAAAAATCAAAAAATTTTTGGGGTGGAAGTATTGGGTACGGAAAAAAAATTTCTATAAAAAACAGAAAACCCCAATTCCATAAAGGGCTTGTTGCTATGCACCTTCAGAGTTTGGTTTATTATTACAGGGAGATTTTGGTTTATTATTTCCAATAATAAAATAATACTATGTGATCGTGTAGCAAACAATTTTATAACCACCTCAAACTTTGTCACTTTACGTTTCAAGGTGCGTAGAATCCAAATTTTAAATGTCCGTCCGCCGTCCGCCGTTCCCCGTCCGCCGTCCGCCGTCCGGGCCATAAAAGAAGAATGGTCTTAAAAAACCCGTTCTTTCGCACATAGACTACATTTGGGGTCTAGTTGATCCTAACGTTTAACCATCCTTTACTCGCATAGATGCTATGGGCCAAAAACGGGCGAAAAATTGTTTTTTTTTTCGAGGCTCTGAGTGTTAGACTTACGCACGCACGCACGCCTGGCACGCTTGGCAGGGGGTCACGGTTGGTGGTGAGGGGGGGGGGGGGGAGCGGGGGGTGGAGTGAGAGGAGGCGCCGCGGCACCTTGTGGTGTCTGGGGTGACCAGGGGCGTAGCAGAGGGGTGTAGGAGAATGGATATTTATTACTTTTACGTGTTATACCCATATAATACACCGCGGCACCATGAGGTGGGTACGGCGTTCCTTCGAGGCATGAATATATGTTTTTTTCTAGGTCATATTTGTGTGTTAATACCAATGTTTTTCCTACGCATATTTAATAACATATCCTCTCGACTTTTTGTACGTACTTAGATAATGATATTATTAAGGCAATAACTATTTGAATAGATAGGAGCTCAAATCGAGAAATATAAACATACGTATATAATTATAGAAGTATAGGTTGTGGCAACTCGAAATAGGACACGCCGAGGAGTTTGGACGGGCTTTATGACGTACGCAAGCCACCTAAAACTACGATCAAACTCAATTGAAAAAATAATAAAAATTTGTGAAATTTTTTCGCCTAGCGATCATGTCACAAGTATTCCATTTCCATCTAAGATTCGTATCTCCTGGGTTTTCTTCTGTGTCTGTGCCATTCCAGTTTTTGCCTAACTTGAAATTCATCTTTCACGTATTTGTCTTTAAATTCAAAATGCCTTTCGAACCACTTTAGTTGTTATTTTATTTATGGTATTTTCGGTTCCCTTCTATTATTTTTCAGTTATACTTTTCAATCACTGATAACTGAACGGGACGGTTTCCCTCATGGACAACGACTTAGGCAGAAAGACTAACTCGAAATAGCGAGTTGTAAATATCAAAAAGTGGCATGCAAGATAATGCTTGTCTCTTAAGAGGGAGCCGTAAGAGTGGTGCCTGCTAACATAGGTGATTTCACTTGAACTATTTCAATTTGGGAAATAGCCGACCGGTAGAACTTCTGTAGCAGTGCCATGACTGTCAGTGTCAGCGGAGAATTAACATTGATTTGGCTGGGGAGACTTGGTCGTCCTTCCGGCCCCCTCTTGAGGAGGTATTTGGGTCAGCCTTGCATTTCCAGAAAAATAGAAAATTCCAGTCCCTGGAAGCTGCTTTCCCAAAGTGTAGGAGTGTGCAATCGGTACAAAGTGAATGAGATAATTTGTCGTTTTACTGACATGGTTTATTCATGGTTCATTCAATTGGATAAAGGAATAGACTGTTTATAATAAAAGTCAAAAGATAATGAGTGAATATTTTGAAACTGATGGAACAAGGATTTATCTTACTCTCGACTGGTGCAAATTCTGGCCTCGTGGTTACCAAGGAGTTTTTTCGCTCTCCTGTATAATTTAGTAAATTAATGTAACATAGACCCATATTCGGCCTAGGACTTCAATTGATTTGAGAATATTAGCGCCTTATCCGCATAACCCACAACCTTCAGTAATAAGATATCGCGATGTTCACGATCCCAATTCGAGAAGATAGATTGACAAACTAGTGTCTATTCACAGGATGAAGGCTCTCATCACAATGAAAACCACATTCTCCGGAGAGTAATCCGTATCTAACTCAAAGACCTGTGACATCTAAAGACATCGGAAAGCAGGTCCCCATTGAGAAGGGAGGCATCTGGCGCCGAAAAGAAAAAAGGCACGAAAAAAAGCGCATAGAACTGAGGAAAATGGCGTTGGGAGGCTGAACTGCAAGAAAAGGACGGCAGTCCTTCGGATTAAGGAGTTTCCCAATGTTTTTTCCCGACCCCGCACAACTGCGGTTGGCGCAAGCGACTCATTCAGACCGTCGGAATCGAGGGGCGACTGGAAACAAGGATTTTGTTCTTTACCGTCTTTTTGTTGGGGATTCGGACGGCTCAGGGTCAGACTGACGGGGTTTTTTCCAGCGAAAGAAAAAACCCTGGAGTCACGATCTGGATGGGTAGTGGGACGTGGGACGAGCGGCCCCTATGGATATTTCCACTATGTCAATCTTGGGTGAATTGGCATGTTTTCAATGTCAGGCCAGGACACGCCACATTTTCCGAACAGAGGATTTATGTATGGTAGAGTCAGTATTAGGAGAAAATGTGTGCTACTAGGAATGTTTCAGCAGAAAAAAACATAATGACGATCTAACTAGGAAATGGGACGACAGCCCTCTATGGTTATTTCTAACTTGTCAATCTTGGATTGATTGGCAGGTCTTCTATCTCAGGCCAGAAGTAAGATCAAGTATCAAATTTTAAGATGCAACAGAGGATAGTTGTATATAGGAGTGTGCATTATGATAAAATCTACGCTACTATGCTATGATTGTTTTTGACGGAAAGCATTTGAAAAAAAAAAAACGATTTGAATAGGAAGTCCCCCCCCCCCCCCCCCCCCCCCGTTCCCTGTGCTTATTTCCATCTGGTCAACCTTGGATTGGTTGGCAGGTCTTCAAACTCAGGCCAGGGGGAAGATACAGGCACTGCAAAATCGGGTGCAGGTGAAGATTTTTGTAAAGTATGATCAAACATGTTTATTTTGAGAAAATTTGTGCCGTCAAGAGTGTATTCGCTGAAAAACATAATTATTATGATATAATCTGGAAGTGTGATGGTCATCATCTATTGTCATTTCCAGCTTTTTTAGGAAGACTTTTATAGGAAAAAATTTAAAGAAGCGGAAGGGAAACCTAAAGAATGTTGGAGAATTTTAAATGAAGAAATTCGTGGTAAAAGCAAAAAGGGAGGGCAGTGTGATAGATTGATTGCTGATGTTAGAAATGAAAAGAACGTTGACGAGAATTCAGCTAAAGCGGAGATTGCTCATAAATTCAATGAATATTTTTCGGTCGTGGGTGAAAAACTTGCAGCAAAGATACCGCAGTGGGCCCGGACCTTCCAACCTAGCCCTGCGCGAGGCAAATGTGATAATGTCCCGATATTTAAATTCAAAATTATAGATGGGGATAATCTAAAAAATATAATAGCAAATATGAATGGAAAATCCACACCAGGTGTGGATGGTTTTTCTCTGAAACTATTTTTAAGACATTTGGATCATCTGAGCGTTCCCATCGTGCATATCATAAACACCAGCCTCCTCTCCCACACGTTCCCTGAGGCTTTTAAGGTCGCTAGGGTGATACCCCTGTTTAAGGGAGGAAACCCTCTGGATTTGTCAAATTATCGTCCAATATCACTTTTGAGTGTCATTTCCAAGTTTATCGAAAAGTGGATTAAGCTGCAACTCTATGAATTTATCGAACAGAATAATTTATTGTCGGACACGCAAGTTGGGTTTCGCAGGGGCGTGGGGGTGGACGAGGCTCTCTTTTCCATTACAAGGGATCTGTATGGTGTTGTTGATGATGGGCGAAAAGCAATATTGATTTTATTGGACATGGCTAAGGCCTTTGATTGCGTTAATCGTTCCCAGTTGTTGGAGGTTTTGCGCTACAGCGGGATCAACGGGGATGAGCACAAGTGGTTTAGTAGTTACTTTGAAAATAGAAGCCAATTAGTGTCGGTTGATGGGACTAATAGTTCAAGTAGATCTGTTGATTACGGTGTGAGTCAGGGAAGCACTCTAGGACCGCTCCTTTTTCTTATATTTATAAATAGAATAGAGGACATTCCATTGAAAGGGAAAATATACCTTTTTGCTGACGATACCGTCATTTTGTGTTCGGGCAACGACTGGGACGAAGTGTTTGCCCAGGCTAATCACGACATTAAGTTGATATATGAGTGGTTGTCTGTAAACACTCTTTGCTTAAATGTCAACAAAACGAAATATTTGGTATTTTCGAAATCTCATAGTAGGTCGCACATACAGCATGTTTTGAAACTTCACAGCTGCAATAATGGGGGTTCGAAGCCGTGCCCATGCCCGAAATTGGAAAGAGTGGCCTCTGCAAGGTACTTGGGTGTCATTGTTGATGAAAATCTTAGATGGGAGGAGCACGTTCTGTCTCTCGCTTAAAAAGTATTGAACATGGCTTACGTATACTACAGTGTCAGGAATAGTCTCAGCTATGATTCTCTTTTAATTATATACAAATCATTGACACAGAGTATATTGAGCTTTGGCATAGTTGTGTGGGGTGGAGCCTTCCCATCACTGCTGCGTCCTTTGGTGACAGCTCAAAAGGCGATCTTAAAAATTATTGTTAAAAAACCTAAAAGATTTCCGACAACTGATTTGTTCACAATGACTAAAGTTTTCTCTGTCTGCCAATTATATGTCAAGTCCGCTCTCTTGCTTATGCACAAGCATCCGTCAATTATGGACTTTTGTCCAATTATTGTGCATATTCTTTTCGCTCTACTACGCAAAATATTATACTTACTCCTCAGTCACGATTAAAAAGTACAGCACGCCACATTTCCTATAGTATGCCGCTATTACTGCGAAGGGCACCCTCAACTGTAACAAACCCTACTAATTATAAAAGATCAGCGTATAAAAAAATTGTTTTTAGATGGCTTATTTCGCAGGGACATACAATTTGTGAAAACATATTTAAAAGCATTTATGTTGAGTAATCTTTGGAGTCAATGATCTGTTATATCTGTTATTATAGTGCGCAGTCTATAGGAAGGATTATTTTTAGTGCGTAAGAAGTTACAAGTTCACAATGCTAATCCATGTAAAAATCGGGAGTTTACTCCCCCACACAGCACGGAACAATGTTCTATAGTGAGGGGAAATTCTAGACATTTAAGTGGATCTGTTAATTCAAATAGTGTTTTACACTTCTTTTTTTTCTGTACTCATTGCCGCAAATGTTTTCTTTTAATGTTGGAGGAATAAATTTCATTTTCATTTTTTCATTTCATTTCATTTAAGCTTGTCAACTTTAGATTGATTGACAGGTCTTAAATCTCATGCCAGAAGGAAGATGCAAGCACCATGTATAGATGAGGATATTTGAATAGTAGATAGAGTATGTAGTAGATGAAAATCCATTATGCGGGGTTTTTCTCCAAAACATAACAATTTTGATCTAAACTGAAAGTAGGACGATGGACATCTAAGGATATAAATTCAGCATGTAAATCTTGAATGGATTGGCAGGTCTTTAATGTTAGGCCAGAGAGGAGACACATTTTAGGTGCAATAAAGGATCTTCGTACGTTGGAATGCGTATTATGAGGAAAATCGCGTATTATAGATTTTTTCGCCCGAAAATGTACTGTGTGTGAGCGCATGTGATAACAGTTCCCTATAGTTATTTCCAGTTGTGAACCTTGATTGAATGGCTGGTCGTGAATGTCATTCCAAAAAGGAGATACAACCATACAACACATTTCTAGATAACAGAGGTTATCGGTTTTTTTTATGTTAGTTAGAGTGTATATTAAAAGATAATCCTCTATTAGACCAGTTTTAGTGTATGAGAAAACAAAGGCATTTGACTCCATAACTATAATTTATCCAAAGAACTATAAACGGGGCTGATTTTCGGTGTCCTAGCCTCCCCCTGTCTAGACCATTGACACCTACGATCTGGATGTAGGATGATCGACCCTTCCCGTTAATTCCAAAATCTCCATCTTCGGTAGATTGGCAAGCCTACAGAGTCGGCAATTTTGAATACAACAGGTTTTATTTTAACTATTTATTAAGAAATCTGCTATTAAAATTCTGCTTCTCAAAGAAATAGCTTAATCACAATCTGGACGGGTAGTGGAAAGTAGAACTGCCGTGCCCTTTAGTTATTTACAGCGTGTGGAAATTCTTCGCTATCCAGCCAGGAGTAGAGAGGTGCTTAAAGTGCATTAGAAGAAAGTATGCCAAACCTGCTGATAATCATCATTTCTTGTAATTTATCACGAGATATTACAACTAAAATTTGTTATTGGAAGCGAGCAGATGAACGTACAGCAATCCTAACGGTCTCATTCGTTTCTTCGTAATGGTACCTTCAAAATCCAATATTTTAAAAAGTTTTAACCTTCCATCAAAGCTTTCCGAGCGCGGAACATAATTTTCATTATGAGCAGCCCTGAAAGTGATTTGATAACCATTAGCAGCCGACATGAAACCGATTTTTTAACCAAATATTTTAACATTTATACCAGTACAATGAGGGAAAAAGCTATTTACAGTTTTCGAAAGTACCTGTTTCTCAATATAATACGTAGAATATTGAGACGCTTGTTTTAACTAATATCTTTCTTAGTCGACTAAAAATGTTCAATAACAGAAATAATCTATAAAAATTAGTCAATGTCGTAAAATGAATGCGAGTAAACATTTCCATTATAAAGCAATATTTATCCTCACAAAAATGAACAAATTGTTTCCACAACAATAGTAAACCCAAAATCAAACAACAAAAAAAGCTCGTCAATTTCTGTAAATTATGGTATCATATTTATGTTGAATTGTTTTGAAATTTGAGCACTTTGGGTGAAATGAAATTCTTAATATCAATTTAATGACAAACCTCGTTCTAAATAACATTCTGCTGTTCAAAACAAAGGTTTCAGATTTTTTGTGTAATTTTTATCGATTTTTTATCAGATATTATTGAAATTTAGGTATAGTTTTGTGCACACATTTTTTAATGTTCTAGTTCTTAGTTGTTGAACTTTTTTGAGTAATGTTCCACTAAAGATGTAAATTATTGGGAAATGTGAATTCCCGTTGTGATGATGGGTCTTTACTGTCCTACAAGTGTTTTTTATTGCATCTATAAAGATTTTATGAGAATTTTTATTACTCAGATTTATACCACGAATATGATGATTCCAATAATAGTGGAGCATGTTCGTTTACTACCGAGAATGTTCGTTTTGACGAGCAATAAAATATACCTACTTCTTCTTGTTATTTAGATGCTTCATTTGATAAGCCATTGTACCACATAATACATTTTACTGGTGTTTACTACAAAATATAAAATATTTTATATTTTAATAGCATCTACGACACACTACATCGCCCTACATGTTCTCATTTCATAAAGAATATTCTAATCGTGTTCCGCATTTTCAAGCTTATTCTTCAACAGTGAACATTGTGAAGGTGAGTCTTCTATGAACTCGTATTTTACTTAAATGTTGAAATAAATTTGAAAGGCAATTTCAGTTGAATTCGTCGAGTATCTTGGTAGGTAGGTATCAAGTGACCGATGCGCATACTAGATGATTGTTACCTAGGTGACACACGGGTTTCTTATATGCAGTTACAGCAACATTTCACAGACATAGGCTGGCGCAGTCGTACACATGTTCCCAACACATGTAAAAACCGCCGGACCGTGAGGAGGCCTAGTCGGAGTGACCCGGCATGCAACAATAGCGATCTCCTTCGGGGATTCGGTACGATACAGCCAGTGGATTTTTTGGTGTCCGTTGTGCAAGGAATTGCATTCCCCTCAGAGGTTCAGGGTCCGGACCGCCAACTGCTCGGAACAACTCAATTACGTGGTGCTAACCGACAGAACACTCTTATCTCCAGCCCGTATTTCTGTGCCACACTTCTAGTGCAGGTGGCCGAAAACATCGACTCATTTGACAGAAATTCCCTCTTTCTTCAATAAGCACTGCCTTCTAGTTGCCCTGACACTGTTTTAGACTAAGTTTCACCACAAAACAATTTAACGAAGTTTAGCCAAGCCCCATAAAAAACAATATTGAGGGTTAAAAAGTAAAAGGCATCAGGAGCCGTTCACCAACCCAAATCTCGGTTAAACCCAGTTTGGGATAACGAATTTTACTTAAGGGAGTTTAAGACAAACTGCCCAATTAAAATTTGGACAATTTGGCTCGTACACCACCACCCCTCACCTGCTGACCAGATTTTAATTATCAAAATAATGCAATATTTCAGAATCTCAATGCTACAACAATCTCAATTTGAAATGAGAATAGTCTGCAGTTATACTTAAAAATAGATTACGGTATTTTAATAAGGTTCCAACTATTTAGCTTTTCTACCATTGCTTTATCAAAGTTAAATAGTAAAATTTTCATACTTTTCAGGAATATGAATGTGAGCGGATGAAGTTTAGTATGTCGAGACCGTAAGAAGTGACCATCCGTGTTATTGCTAATCTAAATTACAGTGGATAATCGCCAGGGGCACTTGGGGTACCAGTTTATAGATTGTTATGAAGTCAGGTCTTTTTGGATTTGTTTAGGGATTGGAAGATGATTAGGCGCGTCTGGGGATTGGTGGTTAGCTATGGGTTTAGTCTTGTGGTCTTAATCATTTATACTAGAGACATGCATGGTGAAGAGATTCCACATATTCAAGGAAATCATAAATTATCGAAATATTGGGATATTAGGTGAAATGCCAATAACAATAAGTTATAGTTTGTTACTGATGATGACCTAACCGTCAAAATCAAATTTAACATTGTAACTCTTTATTTTTTCTGGGTATAGACTACGTTCTTCATTAACTTCCGGTTTCTCCATTGAAAAGGGTTTCCACAACTCTATAGAGAGTGATTTAGTTCGTATCTTACCGCCGTAAAAGCAATACCTACATAAGAGCTTTGACAGTTAGTACCAATTCAGAATCCACCATGTTAACGGTCGTCTTTAAAGAATTTTAGTAGGTATTCATAATTAAATAACGTACCTATACTGTTTCCTTCGATATAGGGGCGACCTTATTTTCTTGACAATTATCAACGTTGCAAACGTCTCAAATATTATTTCTGAGGCTGTAGTTTCCTGCAGCGTCCTGTTCACTCATCCTTGTGCAATTCAAGATTTAACCAGTTAGAACAGAATTGTAGTACGCTCTTTGAATCGGTGATAGTTTCGATAGAATCCCACTAGGCTATTCACTTATCAGAAGGTGTCACTTTTAAATAAGAAAACATGTACAGGGGCATGACTATTGACGCGATTCTCGATTAATTCAACAAGAAATGCGAAAAGTATGTTTATATTATACACCAAAACCGCTCAACATCGCGACAAAGGATCGCACGGGAGTTGAAGGCAGAACGAGTGTTACGAAACGGCTGACCGGAGACCATCACTGAGCTGGTAACACTGAACTGGGCCGGTACGAAGCGGAAGGCGAGAAAACCACAAAAAAAAACCACCTCGACCGGAAAATGCGATGATGGTGGAGATGCAGGAAGGGGAAGATGAGGCAGCAACTACCTAGTAGTGCACTTGACATTGTCACTCGACAATCGAGATTGTGACCAAAACCTACGATGTGTATCTTTTTTGCTTCCTCACTACACAAGATAGGGAAGCTTTGTGTTCGTGATTGAGGTCGAAAAAATTTTTGCCCTCCAAAATCAAAATTTCCACTTGCTTTTTGCGTTTCACAGCATGCTGATCAATTTCGGTTCCGTGTCTGATGTCTGTCTGTCTGTATGTGGTAAATCCTTGTCACGCCCAAAACTATACCAAGTTTCAGCTCGATTCCGATGAATTTACCAAGGATTGTACAGGTTAGCCCCTAGACGTTCTCCTCTAATTTTCAATGCCTTTGAATCAACAGTACCCTGTGCGCATGCGCAAACGTGAATTTCTCATAACGTTGATTTCTTATTATCTGTTGGTCCGATTTCGTTCAAACTCGGTAGGTAATTGGGTATATGTTCTAGAAAAATGCCCTATAAATTATATCACGATTGGTAGAGTAATAACCATTGCGCATGCGCGAAACTAATATCGATTGACACAGGCAAAACTCCGAGTCTAATGGAACGATTTTGATGAAATTTTCAGAGATTGTGCGGGATAGCTTCTGAGCGATCCCCTATGTTTCAATGCCGTCACATAAGTAGTAGTCTGTGCGCATGCGCAAACGTTATTTTATTATAACGTCGATTTCTTATCATCTATTGATCCGATGTCGTTCAAACTCGGTAGG
Organism: Adelphocoris suturalis; assembly: GCA_030762985.1. Lineage (NCBI taxonomy): Eukaryota > Metazoa > Arthropoda > Insecta > Hemiptera > Miridae > Adelphocoris > Adelphocoris suturalis. Next base: position 21,882,856 of record CM061043.1, read on the forward strand.
TAATGGTATATGTCCTAGAAAAATGCCTAATAAATTATATCGCGATTGGTGGAGTAATAACTATCACGCATGCGCAAAACTAAAATTGATCGACTCAAACAAAACTATGAAATTTTCAAGGATTTTGCGGCTTAGCTCCTAGACGTTCCTCTATAAATTGCATTGCCGTTAGATTAATTGTAGTCTATGAGCATGCGTAAACGGTAATTTCTTATAACGTCGACATATTAATTATTTCGACTCGTACTTTGTTCTTCGACTAATTCTATACGTTCATGTTACAATAAGTGAGGAAGCTATACATATTTATATGGGTAGGTACAGTGGATAAATAAAACCTAATATTAAGGTAGGACACTAACTTAATCATTCGTGACGAAACACTTTGCAATAATAAAAACTATTTCGACGGTTAGACGATCACCAGTACCTAACAAACAATACCTTATTGTTTATTAAGTATATAACTAGTAGAGGGAAAAAATATGTTCTGGCACAGGGGCCAGACAGTTCTGGCGCAGGTGCCCAGATGGCGCTGTCTGAAAAGTGGAACTAAGAAAACAGTGCTTTATTACTATTCACGATAATGTTGAAGTTCTTCCTGGACTCAAATTGGTAGCTATATCCGTTCGTATAGGTAGGTAAAATATCTCATCACTATCTCTGTAATTGATTCAATTCCCCAACGCGCGAGCATTTATTTCGATTCTGCCAACTGCAACTATGAAAAAAGATCAAAAAAGGTGAAATAAAATAACGTTATTGTGCTTGTTTATGCAATCGTCACATTACATTACTAATACCTGAAAGTTCTTGCAGCCTTCAAAAAGAAGCTGATCGCTCTCTTGTGTTATTAGCAGAGGGCTTATAGTGTGTAACTACTTTTTGCAAAATATTACTTTTGCGACGTGAAATGACGACACAAAGTTGACACGTTTATTTTTATTTAGTGTTCTATATCCTACAAAAGTGGAATTTACAGGTTTTTAAATAAATATATATATATATATATATATATATATATATATATTTTTTTTTTTTTTTTTTTTTTTTTTTTTTGTTATAAACCTACATTGTTATGTGCATATCCACTAAGTGTGGTGTAATAGTGGTACTTCAAGAACTTACTAGATTATTGCAGATCTCTCATTTTTTACAAAAAACTTTTAAGCTATTGCTAACATAACTAGACATTAACATATGCACTTGTTTGTCACCTATTTAATCACATACTTCACATTATTATATAGATGTATCATGTGTCTTTCTTGGTTCTACGAGTATTATTCGTATTAAGCCCCATCACCACGTCAAGGTGAAGACACTTCGATGGGGACCTACGTACTAAACATTCATACTGCTTGGGGGTCTTTACGACCACGCTAGAGGCCCATTCATACAATATATTATCAAAAACGATGCAATCATCGGAAAATTTCGTTACCTCTGAGTGCAACGTAACTCGATAGAGTCCTACATACTAAACATTCATACTGCTTGGGGGTCTTTACGACCACGCTAGAGGCCCATTCATACAATATATTATCAAATAAAACGATGCAATCATCGGTAAATTTCGTTACCTCTGAGTGCAACGTAACTCGATAGAGTCCTACATACTAAACATTCATACTGCTTGGGGGTCTTTACGACCACGCTAGAGGCCCATTCATACAATATATTATCAAAAACGATGCAATCCTACTACTAAAACATTCGTACATGTTCATCAATAACCAAAGTTACATCATTCGAGTATAAGTGGGGATGCCGTGTTTCCAGTAGGGGCGACTCTAAGGAATATTAGTACCATTTTGGACAACATTGGGGACTTTGGAGGTTGTCGGGTTTCCGGTAAAAACAATTCCTTAGGTAGCCACAACGTGCAAGTAAATATGTCGACCTGGATCATCCTTACGATTTTTCTTGCATAGATTTTCCTACGCCTCTAAAGCAGATTAAAAAATTTGAGAATGCCAACAACATTTCTATTAACGTGTATGGATTGGATAACAATTACAAAGTATACCCCCTTAAAGTGACAAAAAATGAATTAGCTGATCACCGCGATCTCCTTCTCATAAGCGACGATTTAGGTGCTCACCATTACGTATATATCAAGAATTTTGAAAAATTGGTCGTGACACAGTTAACAAAATATTGTGGACGAATAGTTATCTGCAAAAGATGTTTCACCAAATTTGATGATCAGCACGGTAAACCAAAAGAAGAAAAATTAGCTGAACACCATGAATACTGTACGGATAACAAGGTAATTCGTGTAGACATGCCTACAAAAAAACCGTACGTGGAGTTTGAACATTGTGAAAGAATGTTGAAAGTTCCTTACGTTGTATATGTTGATTTTGAAGCAATATTGGAACCAGTTGCAGAAAGTTCAACCGAATCCTGCACCAAAGCAATTCAAAAGCATGTACCTATGAGCTATTGTCTCTATGTAAAGAAATCTGATGACGTTGTGGATGTTAAGTTAGAAATACCATTAGAACCGATCATCTACAGGGGAAAGGATGTGGTTTCTCACTTTGTTCAGCAAATTAAAACGATAGCTGAGACGATTTCGATAGCTTATTCGGTAAATACTCCAATGACTCCCCTGTCGGAGGGAGAAGAGGTTATCTACAGATCAGCAAAACACTGTTACTTATGCGACTTACAGTTTACTGAAAGTGACGGAAAAGTGCGTGATCATTGTCACATTACTGGTAAATACAGGGGTCCAGCGCACAATAGCTGTAATCTGAGATGTAGGAACCCCACATTTATTCCAGTCCTAATACATAATATGTCAGGGTACGACTCACATTTCATCGTGAAGGAGCTTGGTTACGACGATCGGGAAATTGAGGTTATTCCTAACTCCGAAGAAAAGTATATCTCGTTCACAAAAAAAGTAAAAGGAGGGTTCAAAATTCGATACATTGACACTTTCAGGTTTATGTCAGCAAGTCTGGATGCATTGGCGAAAAATCTTCCCGAATTTAAAGAAACGAAAAAGTTCCATTCTCAAGACGATCTAGCTCTAATGAAGCGAAAAGGAGTGTTCCCGTATGAGTACGTCTCATCCTGGGAAAAACTAGAAGAACCCAATTTACCTCCTAAAGAAGCTTTCTACAGCAGATTACAGAAAAGTGATATTACGGATGAAGACTATCAACATGCGAAAGCAGTATGGAATCACTTTAATTGTACCACGCTTGGGGAGTATAGTGACCACTACCTCAAGACAGATGTTCTCCTCCTAGCAGATGTGTTTGAAAATTTCAGAAACACAATCCATAGAAGCCATAAACTGGACCCTGCCCATTACTTCACGTTACCTGGATTGTCTTGGGATGCTATGCTGAAGTACTCAAGAATATCATTGGAGCTTTTAACGGATTACGATCAGATTTTAATGATTGAAAGAGGGATAAGAGGCGGAATTTGTCAAGCTTCTCACCGATATTTCAAAGCTAATAATAAATATATAAAAGATTATAACCAAACCGAAGAATCAACTTTTATCACTTACCAGGACTGTAACAATCTTTATGGATTCGCCATGTCGAAACCTCTACCCTACGGTGGATTCAAATGGTGCGAAGAAGACATCGATATATTAAGCTTGAATGAAGATGACCAGTTCGGATACATCATGGAAGTTGATATCAATTATCCAAAAAACCTACACAAATCACACAACGATCTTCCCTTCCTCGCAGAAAATTTCGTACCTCCCGCAGATACCACTACAAAATTAACACCCCATCTAGGAAATCGTGAACGCTATGTGGTGCATTATATGGCACTCAAACAAGCCGTGGCTCACGGCTTAAAAGTCACCAAAATCCATCGTGTGTTAAAATTCAAACAATCACGGTGGTTGCAACCGTACATATCCCTGAACACTGAATTGAGAAAAACCGCTAAAAACAATTTTGAAAAAGATCTATTCAAGTTGATGAATAATGCCATTTTTGGAAAAACAATGGAAAACATTAGGAACCGACTTACCATACATCTTGTCTCAGATACTAAAAAGTTGGAAAAACTTATTGCTAAACCTGAGTTTCTAGATCGAACGATATACAGCGAAAATCTAGCGGCGGTACACATGTCTAAAAAATCGATTTTGTTCAATAAGCCTATATACATAGGTATGAGTATACTTGATATTTCGAAGACTACAATGTACGAGTACCACTATGATGTCATGCTACCAAAATTCGGGCTTGAAAATTTGAAACTGTGTTATATGGATACGGATAGTTTTATATATGCAATGAAAACAGACGATCTACAGCTTGATATACAAAAAATGATAGACTATATGGATACATCTGATTATCCCCAAGAAAATCCATGCTTTTCTGTTAAAAACAAAAAAGTTCTTGGTAAATTCAAAGATGAAATGAATGGGGAAATAATTTCTGAGTTTATAGCTCTGAGAGCCAAAATGTATGAGATTTTAACAAATAGTGGGCGAGAGATCAAGAAAATCAAGGGTATTAAGAGGAATGTCGTTGAAAATGAAATAAGATTCGAAGATTATTACAACTCCTTATTTTCGAAAAATATAGTTAGAAAGCAAATGGTTGTTATCCAATCCAAAAAACACGATGTTTTGACATTGCAAGTTAACAAAATTGCTTTATCCCCATTTGATACCAAAAGAAAAATATTGGAGGATGGTGTATCAACAGTTGCTCATGGGTACTTGGAATAACACAAAGAATAAATATAAAACCACACCGACAGATATATGTAGGTATAGTAATTATTATTATTACCTTTAGTTTATTTTGATTATTATTATTATTATTATTTTTTTTTTTTTTTTTTATGTAACCTTAAATTTGTTATGGTGTAAACCGTAACAAATTTATCTCCTCAAACCTTGGTCCTCTAAGGTACAACACCTTAACTTATCGCCCAAAATGGTAGGAATGGCTATCTAAGGAATTGTTTTTACCGGAAACCCGACAACCTCCAAAGTCCCCAATGTTGTCCAAAATGGTACTAATATTCCTTAGAGTCGCCCCTACTGGAAACACGGCATCCCCACTTATACTCGAATGATGTAACTTTGGTTATTGATGAACATGTACGAATGTTTTAGTAGTAGGACTCTATCGAGTTACGTTGCACTCAGAGGTAACGAAATTTACCGATGATTGCATCGTTTTTGATAATATATTGTATGAATGGGCCTCTAGCGTGGTCGTAAAGACCCCCAAGCAGTATGAATGTTTAGTATGTAGGACTCTATCGAGTTACGTTGCACTCAGAGGTAACGAAATTTACCGATGATTGCATCGTTTTTGATAATATATTGTATGAATGGGCCTCTAGCGTGGTCGTAAAGACCCCCAAGCAGTATGAATGTTTAGTATGTAGGACTCCATCGAGTTACGTTGCACTCAGAGGTAACGAAATTTACCGATGATTCCATCGTTTTTGGTAATATAATGTATGAATGGGCCTCTAGCGGGGTCGTAAAGACCACCAAGCCGTATGAAGGTTTAGTATGTAGGACTCTATCGAGTTACGTTGCACTCAGAGGTAACGAAATTTACCGATGATTGCATCGTTTTTGATAATATATTGTATGAATGGGCCTCTAGCGTGGTCGTAAAGACCCCCAAGCAGTATGAATGTTTAGTATGTAGGACTCTATCGAGTTACGTTGCACTCAGAGGTAACGAAATTTACCGATGATTGCATCGTTTTTGATAATATATTGTATGAATGGGCCTCTAGCGTGGTTGTAAAGACCCCCAAGCAGTATGAATGTTTAGTATGTAGGACTCTATCGAGTTACGTTGCACTCAGAGGTAGCGAAATTTACCGATGATTGCATCGTTTTTGATAATATATTGTATGAATGGGCCTCTAGCGTGGTCGTAAAGACCCCCAAGCAGTATGAATGTTTAGTACGTAGGTCCCCATCGAAGTGTCTTCACCTTGACGTGGTGATGGGGCTTAATACGAATAATACTCGTAGAACCAAGAAAGACACATGATATATCTATATAATAATGTGAAGTATGTGATTAAATAGGTGACAAACAAGTGCATATGTTAATGTCTAGTTATGTAAGCAATAGCTTAAAAGTTTTTTGTAAAAAATGAGAGATCTGCAATAATCTAGTAAGTTCTTGAAGTACCACTATTACACCACACTTAGTGGATATGCGCATAACAATGTAGGTTTATAACAACAGAAAAAAAAAAAATATATATATATATATATATATATTTATTTAAAAACCTGTAAATTCCACTTTTTTAGAATATAGAACACTAAATAAAAATAAACGTGTCAACTTTGTGTCGTCATTTCACGTCGCAAAAGTAATATTTTGCAAAAAGTAGTTACACACTATAAGCCCTCTGCTAATAACACAAGAGAGCTTCTTTTTGAAGGCTGCAAGAACTTTCAGGTATTAGTAATGTAATGTGACGATTGCATAAACAAGCACAATAACGTTATTTTATTTCACCTTTTTTGATCTTTTTTCATAGTTGCAGTTGGCAGAATCGAAATAAATGCTCGCGCGTTGGGGAATTGAATCAATTACAGAGATAGTGATGAGATATTTTACCTACCTATACGAACGGATATGGCTACCAAGGTGAGTCCAGGAAGAACTTCAACATTATCGTGAATAGTAATAAAGCACTGTTTTCTTAGTTCCACTTTTCAGACAGCGCCATCTGGGCACCTGCGCCAGAACTGTCTGGCCCCTGTGCCAGAACATATTTTTTCCCTCTACTATAACTAACCAATGTAATTCTACATTTCGTGGAACTAGATGGCGTTCTTCATTAGCTTCCGATATATCCATTTTTATCAGTAGGAAACAACAATTTGTGAAGTTACATCATGCAGTTTCATGGGCAGTGAAAACTGTAACTATATACCGGAAAAACTGATCTTTGGCAACCCTGGGCCCACTGACTTTCCTCAGGGTCTTCAAAATGCGGTGGTGGCTAGAATGATACCATTCAGTAGGTTTCAGGCACTGCTGTCAGTAAGTTAACATGGCGATTGCCTTGTGTGGCCCGAGACAGATGTGGACCGGTATCGACACTACGAACGGCTCGGCCCGAGGCACTTTCGGGCACGGTCATTTTACCGACAAGCTCCTGCCTCGTCTGGCAGGCTGCTTGCCCAGCATGCTTCGCACTCTCGATACCCGCCTTTATTTTTCTTTGTTTGCTAGTTTCATTTATTTCAAGTGTGCATGATTATGAACCGTTTGTGTTAAATTCATTTCGACTGGAACGGCACCATTCGTTTACTACTCTGGAACCAGTTTGCAACTGAACTGTGGGTTCCTCAATGAGTGAACGTCAGGACTGTGGAACCCTTATTCGGAACCGTTCCGGTGAGGGAACTGGAACCCATGGAACGGTTCTGGATTTTTATGGGAACTACTGATCTCTACTTCTAACAGTGCAACAGAATGACGGAGAAGACATGCGATTTTTACTTATTACTTACAATACCTTCTCTTAGACGTACCGTAACACAAAAACGATTCTGGAGCAAAAGCTCCCTTCTTTATGGTATAAAAGAATCATCGGAGTTACTTACACGCCTCGCGCATATCGATTCTAGCGCTGGCAAAGGCGGCTGGTGTAAACTTCGGACATACCTGCGGGTACAAGGCGCCTCGCGGAGGTACCTCCAGAACTCTTCATATTTTCACTGTACAAACATCTGTCCACAAATTATAAAATAATATTCGTCCATGCTACGAAACAGTATGGATACTACTATTCATTACAAAGGAAATTTTGGTCCATCGTGAAGATTTGGGTAGGCAGAACATATGAACATGGTGTAGGTATCAGTCTCATCAGACCAATTTTGTTTTGGTCGGCTCCTGCAAATTTTTTCGGCTGAACAGATTATTATGTCACCACTTATCATTATAAAATATGTTTATTTGAGAAAAATCTACTTTAAAAAATGTATAGTTACTGTGTTGTTTTTCGTAAATGGTCGTTCTGGTTTCCCAACGAATATAATTTCGAAGTTTGGTACCTGCTACATACTACCTTTCCGGAAGTGGATTCTTGCTTTTAATCGAAGAAAGTACGCCAAACAAAATTCGTTCATCAATTTAACCTATCATGATAATATCTAACTAGAACAATTACTTAACATTCTTGGTGACTAGGATAGTTAATTTTTACATAGGGTGAAATAAGTAAGCAAAGATTTGTTTTGTTGTCCTTTTCTTTTAAAATAAATAAATAGAACAGATAAATTTAATCTTTAAAGTTTATTATAGTAGTTTCCCGTTTATAAAAAATATTTCAGTATTATGATAGGACATTACTGTTATAGAAGTATTCGCAGCAATTCCTACACTAATCACTCGCGTCGAAGTTGTGGAAACCCGCATTTCAACGAAGAAAACGGATGTTATTGACACACGTTGTCTATATCCATGTTTTATTTCCATTTACCTTTTCTTTCTCCGAATAAAATTTCAGCAATGACATAGGAAAAACGGGTCTTTAATTAACAAAGACATCACTATCGCAATCAATAGTCAATGAATTATGATAGTCAACAACACATCACTGTTTAATCACAACTTAGATTAACCATTTTGTTATCATTCCTCTTTTCCGCATTCTGTGGGTCTGAAAACCCGAAAGTAAAACTTTCTTAAAGGCATAGAGAGAGGTGTTTCACAGACACCACGGGAGACGGGTCGGGGAAAGGGGTGGTCTGGAAGCGTTGAGAGCTACCGTTAAGCCGTGTTTTGCCGCGTTTAGCCGATAGAGCGCTCTGTATTTGGGAATATGCACGAAGCCCTGCAATTGCTACAATATACGATGTCTTGATTCAATGTCACAATGTAATACTGATATTTGTGATCGTTTTTTATTTTCACTTTAGTTTTGCATCCAAATTTATATTTCGATACACTCCCACAAACACTGCAGTAGATCTCATAGTGTAGGTAATATACCAGATAATAGTGCTAAGTACTAGATCTTGACAGAACGTGGAACATGTTCCATGGGATAACAGGAGAGAATTTAGGTCACTCAGTTGATTAAGAAAGCGCTCATCATTTCAATCGTCTCTTAATGTCTCATAGAGTCTCCCTATCAAATTCCAACTTCAAAGTTTCTTTCCAGTCTAATAGTGGTTGCAATCATGTTCACAAAATTAACTGAGAAGGATCACCTGTATGTAAGCAATTATTCAGTCAACCACGCTCATACCTCAGATTGCTGGCCACGCACTGCGCATAATATGGTTAAGTAAAGCGAGAGCTTTCCAACGACTGGCGAACGATTTTTGTGCGATGATAAATGCCTAAGATACAGTTCCGTAGCAACGATTTGGTATTAAGCTATAATCATCAGAAAATAGGAGCATAACGCACTAAATGTCACGTCACGGTAATTTTGTCTCATTTTTGGCCTGGTTATGATGGCAAAAACATGTTCCATGTTAAAACTATGAAATTTCTTGCAAACTTTTCTGTAAATACTTTTTCATGAATACTTATTCAGTTTGTGTCCAATTTCAAATTATTGGATGATTAGGAAATATATCACCAATAGACGTCCCAAGTACCTGTTGCGTATTTTACCTAACAATAATTTCACCAGTATTGGTATTAAATTCGTTATTTTTGTAATGGTTAGTGTTTACCTTAGGGTTCCCTCAACCTAAATTCATGATTTTCTTACATTGGGATTAAAGGGGTGATTGGCAACGAAGTAGAGATTTTCGATAATTCATAATTTGACATTTTTATTAGGTTTCGTAGTTTTTATAGTTAGCAGATTTAGGTGGTGCAGAATTAGCTGGAAATAACATTATCGGGTTTCGTGACAGAGTAGATGTGATGCTTCGTGCATGTATATCAGAGCGAGAAATTGCTAGTGAGAGAACTTGTTCAGTTTTGTCTTATCTGTTGAGTGTGACTTAGAAAGACAAAAAATATATATCTTCTGCAGAGAGGAGAAATAGTTCACGTTTCGACCACTCTCGAGAGGTAGGTAAGTACGGCCACTAAAACACGTACTACTGACAACGCTTGCTCTAATTTGGAAACATCGCACCCGACTTTATATTTCTTTAATGACACGTACCGCGGGTTTTTTTCAGCCATAACCCCGAGTTGTGGAGGTGTTTCCTTCAACAGCCTAGCAGTCAACGTAAATAGAGAAGATAATAGATGAACAGGTACCTAGTAAAAGTAGTAAACCCGGTGGCGGTCCTTTTATGTAACTGAGAGCCAACGTTCTTATCAAATCTTTCACTAAGAATTATATCAGAATAGAGTCTTCTAAAGTGAATCGACAAAACCTACATTTACTAAATTTCTGTAAGATAAATACTGAGATTGAAACCCTTTTGTGACGCGGGAGGAGACTCAACAAATCCCAAAATAGGTGGGTAGGTACTTAGCTCCCCTCTCAGTTCTACAATTTCGAACAATTGTTGCTTTTGACCAATGTAGTTTTTTTACTTTTCGAGGGTACTGAAAGTATTTTTGGTGATGAAAGTTTTTTTTTTTTGGGGGGGGGGGGGGGGGGGGGGGGGGGGGGTGGACTTGAGATTATGTATATCTTGTTATAAGGCAAAAATCAACTATCGTGTTACTTTTTACTTTCGTTACTTGAACAGAAGGTTCAAGGGGATGCATGACAATCGGCCTTTAAACGCAGATTTCTCCCTTTTTGGGAATAGCTTTAGATCATGGACATATCGATTTGATATTTGAAAAAGCGTTAAACTCCAAGAATAATTTCAGAATGTCTTTAAACAGATTCCCATGCAGACATTTTTGGACAATTTTTATTTCAAAGTTTTTTAAACCATTGTAATAGCTTTATTTTCTACGAAAATTTGGTAAGATACAAGCATCTAATTAGCCGGAAATCAACTCCAATATTTTACTTCCAGCTGTAGTAGACTTTTAGTGCTAGAACTCCAACTTTTGAACTGAAATTCCGCAGATTCTGTGGCAAATTCAGTAAAACTTATGTACTGCGAGCGTATAAACCGTATAGCAATAGGTGGATCCCCGCAATGAGGGGGTGGGGTGACGTTTTTTGTCTCGTTTTTGTCCCAACCTAAAAACCTTCATTTTTTTAAGTGGCCTACATATTGAAAAATTGGAAAATCTCCTACTGCCGAAGTGGGTTATTCGACCCATCAGCCTGTTCTCCGCGCTATTTATTTAATTATATATTTATATACCCTTTTGTTTTCAATAAAATGTCTTGATGTCTTTCACAATAGTTTCTTCTTTAGGAAAACAACTTTCAAATGTTTCGGTTGTTTTGAGTACAATATAGCCCTAATAGGTAATTATGATAGCATTTCCAGACCAAATGCAACCTTTTCCAGACCAAATTAAACTTTTTTTTAATCACTAAAAACTCTCAAAACGGCCAGCATGAATATATAAACTGACTTGTTAAAAAAATGGGTACTTTTCCGTTATCCCCCCCCCCCCCCCCAGTCAATTTGTCTTCAACACGCCCGCCCGCCCGATGTTTCTAGGCATTACTTCTTACTTCGATTATTTTATGTTATGTTATGAATTTTTGAGATGCGAGCATCCAGAAGACCGCCAAAGTATACACATCATTCTGACCTACATGTCCAACTAATCTGTATTTTTACTTAGGGATTGATTACTTGATGTTATGTAATTTTGAGATGCATGCTTGCGAGCATCCAGACCACCAACCTATGCATTCTGATCTATTTGTGCGAATTCATGTGGAGGCAATCAAACCACAACCACGCCAATTTGTTTCAACAAATCCTCACCGACATCGGCAGTTTCTAAAAACACGGTATATTTTATTTTATTTTTTATTTATTTTTATTTTTTTTAATAATATAATTTCTTTCTACAGCTTGAAATTGTCACCAATTCTACGTAAGTAAATAGGTAATCTAAGTAAGAGGTAATGCCCAGAAACATCGGGCGGGCGGACAAATTGACGGTGGGGGGGGGGGGGGGGTATTACGGAAAAGTACCAAAAAATGTTGTGTTATGGAAAATAATGTTATGTATGGTGACCTGAAATTATGTGTTATGGCCGTATGTAGACTTGAAAAAAAAAGAAAAAACCCTCGAATGACAAGCTTGCATGATTAGGAACAGTGAGGGTACCGGAAAGCGTACCGTTTTCGTCATAGTTTAACGTTGATTTCCCTATCTTCAACCGAGATAATTCGACAAACTTTCCGGATGCCTGTACCTATTACCAACATATGTACGATATTTTACACTTTTTTCCCTTGGACAATGACGTTTTATTATTGAAAATAACGAAACATTTTTGAAGATGTGGATACCTGCTAACACGCGACAAAGTCTGTGATCTTCTCTGTTAAGTGGCACAATCCCTACCCGATTCATCAAAATCAATGTATCCGTATCGGAGCTTCGTCTATAACAACCGATTTCAGGTTTGACATGTGTAATACTATTTCAACAAAATTAGTAGGATGCCTCCCTGACAGTTGTACCCAAATACCCTTGAACAAATTCGGACGGATGGTAGAGCGTGAAGCTTTAAAACCCATTATAAGATATCAGCATAATTTAAGTGAGGATTGTAACAGAGTTACCTCCTGAGAGGTCCATCAAGCTCCCGTCAGAGCACCAGAGATAGCGCCGTCGGCGTTCCGTTGATGATACAATGGGCGCCGCGGTCTGTTCTCGATCTTATTGACAGCTGAGTTTGGCGTTGGATGGAATCCCAGGCGACTGGGAAACTAATCTACTCCGAACATGGCTCATTAAAAGCTATTAGTAGGAGTGGGTATCTCTCTGACGGGATGCTCTTTACTCTCCTCTACCTTTTTATGAGGATTTAGGCCCCCATTGCACCTCTGGGGGGGGGGGGGGGCACCTAAATTCCTTATAGGATGAATTCGACAAATCAACCACCTTTTTTGAAAATCACGAATATTACAATGTCCATGTCATGTCCATTGAAATAGGAACAACAAAAAAATTTATTATTGCATTATACGTTATCGTCATGGAAGGTTACATGCGTATTCGGAGCTGTATTCGGCTTCCCTTGAGCTCCAAATAGGATTTTTCTATTCGTATAACGAATAGACCGCTAACCGTTAGCATTTTACGCGCATGCGCAATGCTCCATTTCTATTCGTAGTTCCTCCCACTCGACTACGACTAAGCGTTGCGAAAACTCCATGATATTCGTCCATGCAACAAAACAGTATGGATACAGACACTATTCATTACAAAGGAAATTTGGGTCCATCGAGAAGTTTTTGGTAGGTAAAACAAATGAACATGGTGAAGATATCAGCCTTGTCAGACCGATTTCGGTTTGGTCGGTTCCTGCCAATTTTTTTGGCTGAACAGATTATTATGTAACCACTTATTATAAATATGTTTATTTGAGAAAAATCTACTTGGAAAAATGCATGGTTATTGTGTTGTCAAGTTTAGAGTCTCTTGGGCGAACAGGAGAGATTTCAACTCACTCAGTCGATCAGATAGAACCCGTCATTTCAATGGTCTCTTAATGTCCCAGTGAGATTCCCTTTCAAATTTCACATTCCCAAGGTGAAAAGGAGAGAATTTATCTCACTTAGAATCTATCAGGAAAGAGCACATCATTTCAATCGTCTCGTAATAACCCTGAGAGTCTCCCTATTAAATTTTCACTTCCTAAAGTGAACAGGACAGATCTCAGCTCACTCAGGTAATCCCTAAAGATCCCATTTCAATTTCTTACTGTCTCAAGGAGTCTTCCTATAAAGACTCTAGGAGTCTATCCTATCTCAACCTTCTTGGGTTGGGTGAACAGATGAGAATTTAGCTCACTTCATTGCTCAGGAAGGACTCCATTATTGCAATCAATGTTTCAATGTCCCAGTCCCGCTATCGAATTTCAACTTCCTAGTGTGAAGAGTACCTGGTACCTCTCACTAATAAGTTGCAAATCTTCAATGCAATATCTAGGTTGGTCCTATGCTACGCATCGGAAATTTGGGGAGTAGTACAGTTTGAGGCTGTGGGAAAAGTTCTGAAATTCTTCATTAAAAAACTGCTATTTCTGCCACAGTTTACCCCGGATTACATGGTTGTGTTAGAAACCAATCTAGATCCCATTTTCTGTCGAACGCTGCGACTTCACTTCAGCTACGTTTTAAAGGTGTTGAGGATGGATTTCAACAGACTCCCTAAAAAGGTTTTACAGGAGGTAGTCACGGCTCGAGTCTATTGGTATGCAGAATGGCAAAGGCTTTTTTGCAAGTACATGGGCGACAGCTTATGGGTTGATCTGGGAGCGAGTGATTTGAGTGATATCTTGAATGGTCTAGTAAGGAGGGTGGTTGAATATGAACGGAATTCCAACTTGAACCGTGTCAATAGCTCCGAGAGATTTGACCTCTAGCCGGTCGTGGTGGCTCTAACCTGGATCTGAGAACGATACGATGGGTTTTTAAGCTTAGGGGTGAGCTGCTTAACCTGAATGGAGCTCCTATGAGCAACAAGAGGTCACCATTGTGTTCAATGTGTAATTTAAGAGAGAGAGAGGACTTGTATCATTTCTTGGGAGTCTGCCCGATACTTGGCGAATACAGGAGAACTGTCTTGTCAAAGAGTAGATTTAGCCGAGAGGAAATTTTGAATTTATTGAATAGTGGCGGGGAGTGGGATAGGCTGGCCAGGTATTGTACATTGGCTTGGATTTACAGAAAGTTCTTGATTTCGGAGTTTAATTATGATTAGGGCGGGCTGTATGTTATTTTAGTTACCAACTTAATTTAGTAAAAATATTTATATATTGTTAGAAATAGTGAACTTTTATCTTTTTTCTTTGTCCTCTGACTGGCTATTGTTTCTACATTAGGTACTTTTTTACGACGAATTCCGGGCAGACCTTTTTTACATTGCTCTATAAGCTTATAAGAAGTGTGTTTTTATTAATTTATTTTTGTTAAATAAAGCTTTTCTTCTTCTTCTTCTTCTTCTTCTTCTTCATTGCTCAGGAAGGACTCCATCATTGCAATCAATGTTTCAATGTCCCAGTCCCGCTATCGAATTTCAACTTCCTAGTGTGAAGAGGAGAGTATTTAGCTCAATCAGCTGATCAGGGAAGAGCCTATTATTTCAATCAACTTGTCCCAGGGTGGGAATCTCGCTATCGAATGTCAACATCCTATGTTCTACAGGAGAGCTACGTTTCTAGGAAATTGCTCTAAATTGCTTATTATCAATTTTTTGATCTTAGAAAACTGGCCACACAAGTTTTTACTTGACCCCCAGCCCAAGAATATATCCATATGAAGAGAATTGATCTCACGCAAATGACCAGGGATTGCCCATTATTTCAATCTTGATGCCCCGTAGAGTCTCCCTATAAAATGTCAACTTCCACGGGAAGCTTCAATCGGCTTCAAATCGGTTATCGGTTATTTGGTATTAAAAGAGCGTCACGCAAATTCGGTTCGCAAAAAAGTATCAATTTATTTATTTTACCAATAGGTCAGGTAGGTTTTCCAGTTTATTACTTTCGTTTCTAGTTTGCTACATTTCTAGCTATTTACTAAAATTTACTTATCGGTTGTTTGGTCTTAAAAATACCTATTAAACCAAACAAAGAGAATCTTTATGCATCATTTGAATAATTTCATTGATTTGTATATTCGTGTTACGGGAAGCCACTTGCCATTCCCAATTTGGCCAACTTTTTTTTCCGATTGATTTGGCTTGTAATCGTAACTCATTGCAATAATATATTTATATTTTACACGAATAAATGTACTGTATTGAATTTTGACTCCCTATTTTAGTTTTGAACCTTTCCAAGCATTTTATCACCTCCACAGCTTAATGTTCCCACATAAAGATAATGCATATCAACTACTGCATGAGGAACCACTATAGTTAATTGGTCAATGCTCATAAGTTTTCGGTGAAGTTTATTCACAACATTATTCTGTTTGAGAAAAGTGTACAGCCCCTTGTACACTGCACGTGACCATGACAGGACATGAAAGTCGCTAAATTCAATCTTCTCGTGGTCATAAACTTGACAGCGACTATTGTAACAATCTGTGACGAAATAACGCAAGTTTGCTTAAGATACTTCTAGGAAAATGTACCTTTTGAACGGCATTAGTAGCTTTGAGTATCCAGCGATCCGTGCTGAATTCAATGTACAAGAAAAACTATAAGTTCCGCTCATCAACCAACCGTTGAAACTCGTGGTACCCATTGGTAAATTATACCGGTTTGTTTCCACACGCCTTGAATACCAGACCATTAGTGCTT
The DNA here is from genome assembly GCA_030762985.1 of Adelphocoris suturalis. Classification (NCBI taxonomy): domain Eukaryota; kingdom Metazoa; phylum Arthropoda; class Insecta; order Hemiptera; family Miridae; genus Adelphocoris; species Adelphocoris suturalis. The sequence continues at coordinate 21,899,184 of CM061043.1, forward strand.
TTATTAAGTTTTTAGTGATTCAAAAAAAAAAGTTTAATTTGGTTTAACTTTATTTTTATAGGGTTTCAGACGGAAAGGTAGTAGCAGGTACCTAACTTCGAAATTATATTCGTTGGGAAACCAGAACGGCCATTTACGAACCAACTCTACAACGACGGAGTTGGAGAGATCTGCAAGTTTTCCTATTCGATTCACCGTGAAAAAATACGTAAAAACTGACCCCAAACTTGTTGGTTCATAAACTGTCGTTTTTCAAGAAACCCCACTTGAAACAACCAAGTTTTACAACCTTAAAACATAATTTTCTTCTCTTAAGCAAAGTAAATGTAAAATTGGCCATTGAATTGGCCGGTGAAAAGAGTATCAAACCAAGCAGTTTTTGTGAAACTTGATGATCTCAAAGCTTAGTTATAAGGCAGTGGCTAACTTATAAACTTTTTTTGACATGGATACGTTTTGGGGGGGGGGGGGGGGTCAAGGAATTTTTTGCGACACTTTTTTTCTCCACACAAAATGCAACGCTCCGGCACTTTAGATTATTATTACCTCGAAAAGTGAAGGCTAGGTAGTAGAATTTACTTTCCCAACATCCCAACAGAGTGGAAAATAATGTCCACTTTTACGTTCCCAACATCCCAACAGAGTGGAAAGTAATGTCCATTTTTACGTTCCCAACATCCCAACAGAGTGGAAAGTAATGTCCACTTTTAGTTTCCCAACATCCGAACAGAGTGGAAAGTAATGTCCATTTTTACTTTTCCAACATCCCAACAGAGTGTAAAGTAGTGTCTACAACTTTGACATACCCATGATCTTTTGTTTTTCCCCTTATTTTGGTTTATTATTTCCAATAATAAGCCTATGTGATCGTGTAGCAAAAAATTTTTATAACCCCCCCTCAAACTTTGTCACTTTACGTTTCAAGGTGCGTAGAATCCAAATTTGAAATGTCCGTCCGCCGTTCGCCGTCCGCCGTCCGGGCCATAAAAGGCCTAAAGCAGGGTCCACACTATGCCGGGGTAGGCCGGGCGGGCTGACCCGGGCGGCCTAAGCCGCGTTGATGTAGACGCCCCGGGCGGCTTTGCCGGGTTAGAAAATGCCGGCCCGGGCCGTGCCGATCCCAACCCGCATAAAGTAGGTACAGATCAAAGGAAGCCGAGCCGAGCCGAACAAAAATATAGAGTGGGGACGTGCCGAGCGGCCCCGAGCGGCTTCAGTTACAATTAAACCTCCGACCGAACTAGATGAATTATTTTATTTTCGACTCAGTTTGATTAAGTAGGGTTTTTTATTGTTCATTTTAAGTAATGGAGTGGAATGACGAACAAGTTTTCTTCATCCAAAATTAAATCTTTCATTAATTCGCTAGCCCTGTACAGCTGCCGTCCTCTCCTAAGGCTTGGGCGAATCCAAAATCTTCTTTGACGTCTTTTTGGGGGCTGATTTAAAGCGAGTATCACCACAGCCATGGCTGACATAGCGACGTCATAGTCGGTAATCATTTTGAAAACACTAACACTGAAGGACACTTTTAAAAAACTTCTAAAAAGTACTCTTCAACGAAGTCACCAGTCTTGGTGTTGAAACTAAATAATGTAGGTAGAAATAACCCGGTCGGCTTCGTTTTCGGTGTGGACGTCGTGCCGGCCCGAACGTACCCGCCCGACTTAGCCCACCCGGGTCAACCCGCCCGGCCTACCGCGGCATAGTGTGGACCCTGCTTAAGAATTGACTTAAAAAACCCGTTCTTTCGCACATAGACTACATTTGGGGTCTAGTTGGTCCTAACGTTTAACCATCCCGATCGCTTTACTCGCATAGATGCTATGGGCCAAAAACGGGCGAAAAAGTGTCTTTTTCAAGACTTTGAGTGTTAGACTTACGCACGCACGCACGCCTGGTACGCTTAGCAGGGGGTCACGGTGGGTGGTGTGAGCGGGGGGTGGAGTGAGAGGAGGCGCCGGCACCGCGACACCTTGTGGTGTCTGGGGTGACCAGGGGCGTAGCAGAGGGTTGTAGGAGAATGGATATTTATTACTTTTACGTGTTATACCCATATAATTCACCGCAGCACCATGAGGTGGGTACGGCGTTCCTTCGAGGCATGAATATATGTTTTTTTCTTGGTCATATTTGTGTGTTAATACCAATGCTTTTCCTACGTATATTTAATAACATATCCTCTCGACTTTTCGTACGTACTTAGATAATGATATTATTAAGGCAATAACTATTTGAATAGATAGGAGCTCAAATCGAGAAATATAAACATGCGTATATAATTATAGAAGTATAGGTTGTGGCAACTCGAAATAGGACACGCCGAGGAGTTTGGACGGGCCTTATGACGTACGCAAGCCAACTAAAACTACGATCGTACTCAATTGAAAAAATAATAAACCTTTGTGAAATAATTTGCAGCGTTTTTTAAATTGGTTTTTCAGCAAATATTAATGAAAATTAAATACATTTTTCAGTATAATTTTGTGCATAAATTTTTTAATGGTCTTGTTCATTGTTGATGAACTTTTTTTTTTTTTTTTTCAATTCCCAATTTCTAAACAAATAACATTTGTTTCTGACATGGATATGTCTCTTCTTTTCATCCTAGGAAGTTGAAATTTGATAGAGAGACTCCCTAGGACAATAAGAGACGATTGAAACTATTGGCGCTTTCTTAACCAGCTGAGTGAGCTAAATTCTTCTGTTCTGTTCATCTTAGGAAGTTGAGATTTAATAGGGAAACTCCCTGGGACATTAGGAGACGACTGAAATGATTGGCTCATTCCTGATTAGCTGAGTAAGCTAAATTCTCTCTTGTTCATCCTAGGATGTTGAAATTAGATAGGGAGACTCTCTGGGACACTAAGAGACGATTGAAATTATTGAATCTTTTCTGATCAGCTGACTGAGCTAATTTAATTGAGACATTTTTATTAACTTGAGACAAAAAACATATTTCATAGGGGGACAAATGAATGTGTTATTTTAGGAACGTCACTTGTCCAAACTATCGAAATTTTTTTTTCCATGGAATCTTTGTCTTTGTAAACAGATACATCTATTGATGTGAGAAACGTCGTTTGTTCAGGCTTTGTTAGTGGAGTAAAGTGGCCTCAAAGATGAGAGGTTCACAAATTTTATTTTAGAAACGTCGTTTGTCCGGGACAACTGACCTTTCTAAACTAAAATGGTGAAAACCATGCGAATTATTGGAAGGGGATATAAGCTACTACGCTCCACTCATCCTCTGTTGTATCCCCGCCTTCTGACTCTGCGGATAAACCTGGTTCCGTTGAGTGCCGAGAGTTCATTCAGGGATTAAGCACAGACACATTCTACGAGTATCTGTGTAAGAATCAATCAGTAAGGCTACCTACTGAAAACGCCTATGAAGGCAAGGTGCCTTTAAATGCTGAAAAAATAAAGGATATCAAGAAACTGCAGCAGTATATTCTCGCTGAATATAAGGATTTCTGGGAAGAAATCGTGGAATGGCCCACCACCGCTGAAGAACCTGAAGACTGATTTTTTTTTTTTTTTTTTTTCGTGTGAATATTTTACCATTCTTACCATTTTTTACGGTTTTGTAGTTGTTGTTCGTAACCGTTATTATCCTTTTCTGTCATTTTTATACTCATACTCATTTTGGTGAGGGTTTGCCAGCATTCTAACTCTTATTCATAAAAAACTATGATTTAACTAGGTAAATACATCGTGTTCCTTTACCGATTGACACGAATGTACAAGTTTTAGGTTCCTCACGATTCATTTATGTTTGAATACTGTTTTAAAAATATATTGAACGTTACTTTATTTACTGTTTTACACCTGGAAAACCTCATTTATTTGAGAAAGGGCACTTGTCCACAATTTTGAAAAGGCTCCCATGGTGTATGAAATACATATTTTTAAAAACCAGATACAATGAAAACATCTGTTTGTATAGCAGAATAAAGGTGGATTTTGTTCCAAATTTCTAACTCAACATTTCAGAAGTTATAATGTTTTTTTTTTCGATTTCCCAAAAGTAGGGATTTGTGACGAGTGACGTTCCTAAAATAACACATTCAAATAAGACACATCAGTGTACCTATGTATCTGCATGTAGTGTAGGTACTCAACATCAGTTTACTGATTTTCTTGCTTGGGTTGTCCCACACCTTTACTTTTTATAATTGAGTCTGAATAGAGTTAAATAGGTAAGAAAATCACGTGGTTTTAAAGACAATTTAACGCCGAATCCGAAAATGTGGTGAATGGATGAGAAACGTTGATTTGAAAGGAATGTAGATTTCTTTATCAAAGAAATTAGTTTTCTCGAAAAAGTACCAAGGACGAGTGCTTTCGATGTAGAGACATCATCATCAGGCCAGTAACAGCACTGTTTTGACGGCCTGATGATGATGTCATTACAACGAAAGCGCTCGCTCCCGGTACTCGACTAGCTAGTGACGACAGACTCATCAGGAATGTAAATAATTGGCTAAGAATTTATTGAAAACTTTTTTTTTTTTTTAGTTGACTTGTAGTTGTCATATATGATGTTGTATAATATGTACTTAGCTGTGACGTTTGGGTGGTTTTGAAGATAAAAACATAACTTTCGAGAAGTACGTGGATATTGATTGTTTATAAATAATGTAAATACATCATATATGTATAGATCAAAAGTTGAAGTACTTTGAGATTCTCTAGGATATCTTGTAGTTAAGCAGGAACTGTACTAGAAAGAACTCACAGCAGACAAGGCACGTTGTAGAAAAAGGCGACCTTAAATTTGCGGGGCCTTCCTAGTCGATCTACATCACGAGAATTTATAGATTCTTACAAGCAAATGACCCACGTGCAAGCCGGTTTTATCCAGTTATAGGAACTGAAAGTGACAGCAAAATATATAAGATAGCACGTGAAAATGGTTTTGAGAAGACCCTTTTATGTAATAGCTCCATAAAAATAGAAGGTGGAACTGGAGGGTTGAGGCAGATATTTGTTGTTGGTAAAAATCTAGACGATAAGTAGGTTGGGTGCGCAGTGTGGTGTTTTCTCAGTAGGTACGTCGTTATTAATGATTTCGGAAACCCATTGTTTACTAAAACGTCGCCTTTATTCTCGATTTGAAGTTATAGCCTCTCATTAAGCGATGAAAACTTGGTTTTTATACAGGATAAACACACTTAAGGTGGCAAAAATGAGTACAATCGATTCTAGAGCTCATTTCCGACAAAAAGTGCCCCCTAGACTTCTTTTTAGAGGCTTCGTTTCCGAATTATTCCCGATTTAAGATTTTTTCGTGTTTTCGATCTTTCATCACTAAAATGGCCATATCTCCCCTAATTTACAATATAATTTTAAAAATAGATATATCGTTTACAGTTTTTTTTAAATACTGAACGCACCTTAAAAAAATAGAAATTTTCAAAAAGAGAGAAATTCTCGCGTCCAGTTCATTTTTTCGCTTACATGACCTGAAGTAAAAAGACTTCAAATGCCTTAGAGAGATAGGAAATTTACAGTTCTTTCCAACGAATTATCAATTTTTAAAATTACATTATAATTGGGGGAGTTATGGGGAGTAAATTAGGGGAGATGTAAGATCGAAAACACGAATAAAATCTTAAATCGTGAATAACTCGGAAACAAAGCCTCTAAAAAAAAGTCTAGGGGCAATTTTTGTCGGAAATGAGCTCCAGAATCAACTCTATTCGTTTGTGCTACCTTAAGTGTGTTCACCCTGTATAGTGGCCAATCATCTGTAAAAAATTTAGGCAAAATAATTTGAGCAACCTGGATGTGGATTTGGAATTTTGTCTGGATGTGGATTTGAAATTTGGCCTGGATGTGGATTTGGGACTCCTGTTTGATTGGGGGACTTTAAATTAGTGGTTACCGACACCAACGGGCGAAGTTGTTAAACAACGTTCGTTAAAATTTAGTATCTATTGTTGGAATATTCTATATTTTTACCGTTAAGAAGTTTGTTTCACTCTCTGAATAAGCCCTAGTTCCTGGTGAGAAACGTTGGAGGAACAAATTCAAAATTAAGTGAAAAAAGGTCTATTTTTACGTTCATCTACCATTTGAACTGTCCTAGAAAAGAATGGTTCCAACCGCTATGCTGCCGTGATATTGAAAAACATCTCGTCCAAAATTTTTGAAAATGGGGTATTGACGCACCTTCTATTAATTTTGACGTGCTCTATTCAATCGTGAAGTCGAAAGTTGAACATTCAAATCGGAAAATAGGTAGGTAGTGAAAACCGCAATTAAATTTTTGACAAGTTCACTATTTTCTGTTAAAAGCATCTCAAGTTTTCAGAATTACATTTAAAATATCTCAATTTTGTCCAGAAACAAGACTACTAAATGCTTTACTTGGAGTAAGAACAACTAAACTTGCCACATAATTTACATTATTAGGATGAGTTTCTTGGCTTCAAATACGTGGATTCATTTGCGGTTGGTTTTGTTTCTAACACAATATTTTACTTGATGGTAAAGAAAACAAGATAAATTGCTCTTTTTGAACCTGAGATGATTTTCATTCTCAATAGCTCAACTTCAACTAAATCAAACGAGTCTTTCTTCAAATCAGTTTATATTTGTAGGATTTCACGAATGTCACAGTGTTTTCGAGCCAATCGTGATAGAAATGAATAATACTCACTGGTGGTCGAGAGAGCTGAGGGCATCGGAGGGGTGTTCAAGGTGATGAACGGATAACCGGCGACTAAGGGGAACCTTCCTCCGCGACCCGCCAAGCACGAGCGGCCTACAGCTGGGAGGGAGCCGGCTTTGTTGTCTAGAACCTGACCAAAACCTACGAGGAAGAAAAATAATCACGAAATAATTATTTCTAGTGAGAAATTTCGTCCTACAGCAAAATAAGAGAGATTATTATAGGAGAGCTCATGTTTATATCAGATGTATTGCTGAAAGATTGGGTCGTTTTGTGAGATATTTTTTATTGTTAAGTATGCACTGAAAACTATATTTTGCGAATCAATGAATTGTCATAAAATTCATAATGGGTAACAGAAGAATCGCTTAGTCTGTGAAAGCTTTGAAAAAGGGATGACTTCTATACTAATGTTAGTAAATGTTGAATTATTATCTACCTGATTATTAGTAATTGTGGGGGTTCGCATAAATATTATATTTATATACAAATGAATGTACGTTTCTTGTCTTTTATGCGCGGACGTACCGTTCGTCCGATTGGAGTGAAACTTTATCCAACATCATAGGCTGTCGGAATCTTCCCCGAATCTACTACTTATCGTCCAACTGACAGACCTTCGCAACGGGTAAGTAGAAGGGAAAGCGTACTCAGTCATGCAGTATGGCTAATAGAGCAAATTTCCAAAGAAAAGTTGAGAATAAAACTGAAGGTACAGCCGTATGACGAGATCGCAAAGAAATTGTTATGACATCCAGCCGAACCCGAAATTTTTATCAATTATTGGCATTTTTCATCTAAAAATCTAATTTTCACTAATCTTAAAGATCTGGAAGTGGTCGCAATCGACTCAGCGCTGAAAAATATTGCGACAGTGACTGTATAATTTTTTTTAGCATTTTTCGGGAAACTAAATTGTAAATTTGAACTTGAAATTCTGGAGCGTTCGAGCTGCCCAAGGAATTCGACCTGTCTTTTGCCAATACGGATTCCTCTGCGTTGGGTCAAATGTTTCACGCTTTTTTTTTTTAATGCAATTTTTTTTTTTTTTTTTTTTTAATTTGTCTGGAAATACACCATATAAATATATAAAATCTGGGATATGAAACGGGTTTGTAGGGAAACCCCACCTTCTCCCTCCCACTTTTTAAATTTTGAAGCTATCTAAATAGCTAAATAGGTGGTAGGCGTTAATATGGCAACTACTTGGAAATGAAGTGTACCCGCACCAATCTCAACCAAAGTGAGAACGAATTTTAGTGCCTAGGTACTAGAATAAAAAGAAGTGGAATGTTTTAGCGCATTGCTGAATATTTCAGTCGGCAATCTGATTTTCCGGCTGCAACGAGCCGGGTATTCCACTAGCACGATATAAATGATCTGATATTGATGTCATTATTTTGAAGCTTACTGTGTTGATTGTATACAGGCTGAGAAAAATATGGTGAACCTTTAAATTTGCTTGGGAGTAAATCTAAAGCTTCACTACACTTTTTCTCAACCTGGGAACACTCAACACAGTAAGCTTAAACGAAGAGAGATAATATCAGATCATCTATGTCATCTCTTCACGCATAGGTAAGCCCATATCAGATAACAAGTGTCTGGCAAAGGGGCAGCAATTTCACTTCTATCTACTTGAAAATTAAAATATACAAGAAATTGACATCTCCTCCTATCCTTGATATTTCCTATCAATTACAAGAAGTCTAGATAAAGTATTGAGTCACTTCAAATACAATGAGAAATTTTCATGGTTATTTCTTATTTACTCAGTAGAACGATCTGAGCGAGGACTTTCCGAAAAGGTGCCATGCGATGGGTATCTGAACAGTAAAACTGCTCTTGAAATTCAGTTCCACTATGACATCACAAACTAAGTCGCTTAAGCAACCCTCGGCTTCCTTCCCCTGCTACGTCAAATGTGATCTTCCTACTCGTTCATTGGCCAAACTAGACGGTGAGGTGAAAATTGCAACTTGGGAGTTTTCATGTGTGCTGAATTCGAATCAGAGGCCAAAAGGGTGAAATCCCAAAAGATGAAAGTTTCCCCATTATTGAAATAACTTTATAAATTCGGTAGGAAGGATAATTTTTACCTACAAGACAACAGATGTATTGATTTAAACCTAAGATGGATAAATAATTAATGAAAACTTTTCCTGCAATAACAATAATAGAAATCTATAAACTTGCATTCGTTTAACACTCATATTCATTAAATTTAATGAGAACATTGGTGTTTCAATTAAACACTCATTTCAAATTTTCAACAATAAATAACTACAATTCGTGCATTTTTCAATGATTAAATGCATTCAACATTATTTGGCATTGAGTCGAGTAGAACAGATAAGGAGAAATTTTCTGTTTATTTAAAACAAATAAAACAAACGATAAATTATGGTCTACAGCTTTTGGTTTAATTGCATATAACTTTGAAGTGTCATAAAAATTCCAATTTATCGGATTTTGTAAAAAAAAATAAATGAAGATATTGGAATGTTCCAACAATTTTAAAATCAAAATTTTCTTTATTGGAATCCGTTTTGAAGCATTCTGAAACGGATCCTAGAGTTTAACACTTTTAAGTATATATATATATTGTGTGTGTGTGTGTGTGTGTGTGTGTGTGCGTGTGCGTTTTGTGCGCACGAATGAAAGGATGAGATTGTTGGCCATCAGTTTTGAAGCACGATAAAATGCTCAAATTTCAAAAAATTAGCTTGAAAATACCACTCAAAATGGCTAAATCAGCCTAAAATCGTTAAATTTAGAATTATAGCAGAATTTCAATCAAAAGAAGATCATCATCGATGAACTAGAACATTAAAAAAATTGTACAAAAAATATATTGAAAAAAGTACCTACTTAAATTTCATCGATATTTGCTAAAAAATTTATAAGAAACTGAAAAATCTAAAATTTCAAAATTTGTTCGAATTGCAGGAAATGGTTTAGAATGAATTTTTTCCAACATGAATTTGGTAGTTCACGATTTCTTCGCACACTGCTCAACTTTCAAAACAATGTAGCCTAATAGAATACAATATTTGACGAAAATTCGCTCAATACGATCATGCTTCATGGCTGAAACTCTGTATTTCCATATTCTCATCATTTTTCTTCGAATGAAAATCATTGGAGTACTCACTATTATCAACAAGTATGAAAAATTTATTTTTCAACGCGGAGAATGTCGTTTTACAGTTACTCAAAGCCTCGATAAATATGTTTAGTTTTCGAATGAATCAATAATTACGGGTATCGGCGATTTTAATTACATTAATGTTGGCATTTAAGTACTTACGATATATGTATTGAATGAGTAACTTCATGAATAACCTTGTATTCAACATAATTCACTCCAACTACTCAAACAAACCCCTTCCAATATCAGCATTGGGGTTCGGGGGTGGGATCGGAGATATATAAGGCCAGCGGCCGAGGTAGCAAATCAGTTCTGTGCCTTCTCTCACAGCCCTCACAACAATAGCAACCCTACCGACGCCATGAAAGTAAGGAAATCAGGGATAGGGAAGAAATGGATGAGGTTATCAATATTAGAATCATGAAATCGTGCAAGTTTAATTCATAGTGAGACAGTACAAAGGATGCATAAATTAAAACTTATCTTGCTATTCCATCGTCAAAATTAATAATGTCTAACAATATCATGTATTGTATCAGCATTGTGAGCGGAAATCACATTAAGAAATCCCAATTCAACTGTTTGCTGATGATTCAGATATTCAGAACATAGGAAAACAGAAAATAATTACCTAATACGGAAACATCTCATAGTAGGAAATCGAACATCCTTCGGCTTCATTTCCGTGTAATTCGAAGAAATTATTATGAAGAAATGTTGACATGCAGACACAGTGAAAGTGCAGCGGAAAATTAGGTTTAAGCTTTAATAGTTGGAACTAGTTGCAATATTTGCCTCATTCCAGCGTTGATTATTTCGGAAACATCCCACGTCAACTCATTAGTACGAGTTGTCCAATTTTCCACCGTTGAAAAAATTTGTATGTGCCCTGTAACACTTATATTTATAACCTCTTTGCTTGCAATAAACACAAAAGTGGTTGATTTGGCTAATTAATTTGGAATTATTGGAGGTTTTGTGCGATGTATCTAGTTTAAGCTTTCCAGGAAATGAGGAAGCACATCTATTATGTGACATGCTGAATGATGATCCTCGTTGCTTGTTCTTCTCTCAGCTGCTCTTCAAGGAGCATGTTAAGCATTTCAGACATGGAGAACTTGAGACCACGAAGTTTCTGCTTTTTGATACGGGACAGCACTCGTAATTGCAGCAACTCGCTTTCTATACTGGTGATTGCAGAAGATCTTGCGGTGACTTCTTCAGTGTCAAGTTTATCCTCAATCAATCTATTGGAAATTCTTAAAGGCTTCATTCATACAGCACCATAATGAACTCGTCCCGAAAGTCTTGAATAGCATTGGAAATAATTACTCCCGAAAATGGCCATCCTGGCCTTTCCTTAAGTTATGAGTACAGGGAAGTTAGGGAGTACATCCAATTCATTTTCAAGGCAAGGAAGCCAGTTTTGATTCAAATGTTACTTTCAGCAATTCAAAAGATATACTGATGAGACTATGACGTGCGTCCCTACAATTTAAACCTTAACGCTCCAAGACGTTTTTCTACTGTTTTGAACACTTCAAAAAAATTCACCATCACTCACATGTGACATTGTACATATTTTTCAGGGGATGCTGCTGAGTTCGATTCTAGTCATCTTCTTCGCCACCGTGTGGGCGGAGAAAGAAACCGACTCCGTTGCAGTCGCCACCAACGCTATTACAGATTTGAAGGCCGACGCTACTAGGTGAATACCGTGCATTATCTTACACCATCGTACATTTTCTTGGCTTCCTTGGTGATTTCATTCAATATTCATTATTTTAAAGATAGGAATGTATAAATACTATTCTTTTGTATCTTTTATCAATCAATAGTTCACATCAATTCCACAGTTCATCAGTCTCCCGTCTGTTAGCTTGTCCCATCATGTTCAAGTTCAACAACGAAACATATTTCTCAAATGACCTGCCTAAATCAAACTCTTCTGATATTTGAGGATTAGGTCAAATGTCATTTAACTCCGAATCTTGAGCCTTGCCAGCGTAAAACTTTCATTTCCCCGATATTGGTCGATAGTTGAACATCCTCTTAACCCCCCGAAGGTGACAAGGTCAAGAATCACACTGTGAATCACACCTGAAACAGTCATTCACCTTTCCTTTACCTCCAACATTAAATATTTCATCTGTCAATTGAATGAAATGGTCCTATCTGATAGCGATTTTTTTCCCCATGGGTCCTTCAGTAGTACGCAAATGATAAACTTCAATCGAAGAAATTCAAAATTGTTCATATTTTGTATTAATTAGTTAGGTTTCTGAATTATCAACTGCATTCTACTAGAAGAAAAAAATCACAGAAAAATAGAAGGTATTGCTTAATGCACTCAACTACTTTTGAATTATGACTACAAAAAATGACAATGCTATTGTCTTCTACTCTGTTTTTTACACTTGGTTCCGTTCGAGTTTCCTTTTTGTTCAGCTATTTATTCGTCTATCATCAAATCGTTTTAAAAACTGCATCCACGAGTAAACCAACACTTATGGAACAACGAATTACTGGATACCACAGAAAATGTAGCAGTTCTAACTGAGAGAAATGCCGAAGGTGATATTTTCTCACCTGACATCACTAACCTCATCAATGTACCCTTAAGTTAGACACATAACATGGGGGTCAACAGATTATTGTTTGTTACTGATGATGACCTAACTCTCGAAATAAAACTAACAATGTAACTCTTCATTTCGTGAAAATGGACAAAGTTCTTCATTAATGTTCGTCCTCTTCATGAATACGATGAGACAGGTACAGTGTCTTATCTGGGGGCTTACGCCGAAGCCCTCAGACACGCGTTGTGTGGGAGAGAATCCCTCGTGTAACCTGTCGTCGGGTAATTCGATCTCGAGAGCATGTAAAATTTGCAGAACCATACCTATAACAACCGTTCGACAAAACAGATCAATGCAGAACAGTCTCAACACCCTAGGCATATATGTATGAAATACCTATTTTGCGTCCAATTCAGGAAATTTCTTTAACAAGTGTTCTGTAACCACCTCTCTCTTCCTAAACTAAATAGATAGTGATCATTGTTCAAGAGTTATTGTAACGAATATAATGCATGTTATAAATTCGGTTCCAGTCTTGCGGAGAAGAAGGTTTTAGATGCCAACGGAGAAGAAGCAATTCATCACGTGCATTACCACTCAGGCAAGGTTGACCATCTACACAAGCACGATGGTCTGTTGTTGTTGGATTGAAATATCACACATTTACTCGCTGTACATATGCTGTAGCTGAGGTACTTAAACGGATTGTTGACTGCAATAATAACATAACTTTTCTGTTTGCAGGTCACATTGGCAATCATCACAAGCACGAAGGACATCTAGGACACCACCACAAGCACGATGGACATCTGGGACACCACCACAAGCACGGTGGACATCTAGGACACCACCACAAGCACGGTGGACATCTAGGACACCACCACAAGCACGGGGGACATCTAGGACATCACCACAAACATGGAGGTCATGTTGGACACGGCCACCATCATGGAGGTAGCGTCGGACATGGACACTCTCATGGAGGCAGCGTAGGACATGGTCACTCTCATGGTGGTAGCATTGGCCATGGTCACTCTCATGGCGGAAGTGTAGGACATGGACATTCTCATGGTGGAAGTGTAGGACACGGACACTCTCATGGAGGCAGTGTAGGACATGGACACTCTCATGGTGGTAGTGTAGGACACGGACACTCTCATGGCGGTAGTGTAGGACATGGACACTCTCATGGCGGAAGTGTAGGACATGGACATTCTCATGGTGGAAGTGTAGGACACGGACACTCTCATGGAGGCAGTGTAGGACATGGACACTCTCATGGTGGTAGTGTAGGACACGGACATTCTCACGGAGGTAGTGTAGGACATGGTCACTCTCATGGCGGAAGTGTAGGACATGGACATTCTCACGGTGGTAGTGTAGGGCACGGGCATTCCCATGGAGGTAGTGTAGGACATGGACACTCTCATGGTGGTAGTGTTGGACACGGACATTCCCATGGTGGTAGTGTAGGACATGGACACTCCCATGGTGGAAGAGTGGGACATGGACATTCTCATGGTGGAAGTGTAGGACACGGACATTCTCATGGTGGTAGCATCGGACATGGACATTCTCATGGTGGAAGTGTAGGACATGGACATTCTCATGGTGGAAGTGTAGGACATGGACATTCTCATGGTGGTAGTGTAGGTCATGGTCATTCTCATGGTGGTAGTGTTGGACATGGTCATTCGCATGGTGGTAGTGTAGGACATGGTCACTCTCATGGTGGAAGTGTAGGTCATGGTCACTCTCATGGCGGAAGCGTTGGACACGGTCACTCGCACGGTGGAAGTGTAGGTCATGGTCACTCACATGGTGGAAGTGTAGGACATGGTCATGCCCATGGTGGTAGTGTAGGACATGGACATGCTCATGGTGGTAGTGTTGGTCATGGTCACTCTCATGGTGGAAGTGTAGGACACGGTCATTCCCATGGTGGAAGTGTAGGACATGGACATGCTCATGGTGGTAGTGTAGGACACGGTCACGCTCATGGCGGAAGTGTCGGACATGGACATGCTCATGGTGGTAGTGTAGGACATGGTCATTCCCATGGTGGAAGTGTAGGACATGGACATGCTCATGGTGGTAGTGTTGGACACGGTCACTCCCATGGTGGAAGTGTAGGACATGGACATGCCCATGGTGGTAGTGTAGGACATGGTCACTCTCATGGCGGTAGTGTAGGACATGGTCACTCTCATGGCGGTAGTGTAGGACATGGTCACTCTCATGGCGGTAGTGTAGGACATGGTCACTCTCATGGTGGAAGCGTAGGACACGGTCACTCCCATGGTGGCAGCGTCGGCCATGGACACAACCACGGGGGCGGCGTCGGCCACAACGACCACCACAGCGATGATGATGACATCGGAGGCGGTGCAGGCGGCAAATCAGTCTCCTACACTGTCCACCACGCAGCCCTGAAAAAGTCAGATGACGGTGTTCTGGATGAAGCCAAATCTTCCAGCTCCATCAGCGTCTCAACAGCGGAGGACGAAGAGCAAATCGCTGTGAAGAAGTAAAGTGAGCCACCCAGTCAAAAAAACTGGCTCCAAGACACGGACTCACCGGCTCCAAGATATGGACACCCAGGCGTTGGCTCTAAGGCGCTGTTTCAGACGCCATCACCCAGGCGTTACCTGTCGTCATCTAACTTCGAGCTGACGCAGCACGTTCCTAAGCTCCGCACACGCCCGCATTTCGTAGGTCACTCTTGCACAACCCGATCACTCGCCATGTGGTCATATAGTCATGCCAAAGTTGTTTTTGTATGTTATCAAAATGTTTGTTATTTTTCTATATAATATGTATTTTATTTTTATATCTGACGATTTGTTAATAAATTTTGTAAATCACTTGTAAATTTTTATGACACACATGCCCTTTTTCCCGTCAAGTTATTGCAAGAACTAAGAGTGGTACTATACTTTTTTTACGTATATCTATATTCAGAGAGCTTACCTAAATTATGGCGCCCAGTGCTCCATATGTGATCGAATTTGAGGAATATTTGTTATGGTAATGTTCAAACTCTCTGTACAAGTTTATTTCATAACGAGCAGCCAAGCCTTCTTGACAATATTTAAATCAAGGTTTTAAAACAATGAAGCCCAAGATTTGTAGTAACAGTTCAAGATTTTGTATTATTACCTTGAAAGTCACAGACCATGCAAATATCCTACAACTATCAAAAGGTAGAAAGAACAAAACTCAAAAACCCAGCGAAACAAGTCTATTGCGTATAACTGAGGTTAGCCCAAGCCATATGAAATACTCATCAATGAATTGTATCAAATTGTTACCTACTACTAATAACATTCATATTGACGTACAACTAAACATATTGCAAACGTCTCTACTTGGTGTATTAGTTAATATCCACCACAGACGTTTTAAATATCGATAAATTGGCATAAGTAGCTACAAGTCGATGAATTTATAATTTATACCCGAGTATTCCATAGAAAAAAGTTATCAAATATAAACTAGAAGTTTGAAATTTTTTTTGGTGAAAATGGTGAAAATCAATTTGCATCAATTCAATGAACAAATTGATCGGAAAGCTAAGAGATTATTTATTAAATAAATAGCACTTATGACAATATGTTGTCCAAACTGGCAGTTTGATCAATTCAGTTGACATTTGTGGACTATTGTGTAAGCATTTCACATAAAAAACTCTGTTCACCCCGCAAAAGCCGCTGCTCAAAAAGTAGGACCTGAGAACTCTTAAATTATTTAATAGGTGAATCATTAATATGCGAACTAGAATGGTTTCGATAGGCTATCCCGTATAGTGATATTGCATGAAATAGACGAACAAAATAATCTCTATCTAATAATATTTCTCATTTAGTGGAAATAAAATCTCATAACGAATTCTGTCTCATTCCATTTCTCAAAATTCTGTACTCTGTTTTTAGCGAATATTTGTAGAAAATGAAACTATTGCATCGGCTGGCTCCAAAAATTTTGAAATCAAAATTTTCGAAAAATTTCTTCATTGAAATCCGTTTTGGGACAGACACATACAGGGTGTTACAAGTCCCAAAAGTAACACCCCCCCCCCCCCCAACTTTTTTCCACAATTCTTGAGGAAACTTGGAGATCGTTTTGGCAATGCCTAATACTAATTCCTATTAAGCAACAACAAAAAATCAGAAAACAAAAGTTTTTGGACTACCCAAAGAGGGGTATCGAGTACTTGGGATTTTTTTTTTTTTTTTTTTTTTTTTTTTTTTTTTTTTTTTTTTTTTTTTTCCCCCTTCTTTTTTTGCCAAGTAACATCTCATCCGATCTCTTATTCCGTTCTCAAAGTAGTGCTGATGATCCATGAATGAGCGCACTTAGTTTCTAAACTTACCTATCTCGAGAAAACACCGCACATCTTCATGGGACTTACTTACTTTTGGCACACTGTATTTTATACTAGATGGTTCACCCGTGCGTTGCACAGGTTGACTTGAATATTATCAAATAGCCTGTGACCCAAGTTAAAATAATTCTGATAGATTCGCCGCTCAGATCCCCATTTGGTTCAGTGACGTTCATAACGCTCCCCCTCTCCCCTCCCCACTGGGTCAGATTTCAAAAATTTGAAAAAAAGTAGTCTTTGACTTGAATTGGAGTAATCCAAACATACTCGACAATCAAATCCCCAGTTTGTTCAGTGATGTGACAAAGATACCCCATAACCCCTCCTCCCCTTAAAGACCCCCTATGGGGCAGATTTGGAATTTTAACCCTTTTAAACCTTCTCTGGAATTCCACAAATAATTTAGGTTCAAAATTAGCCAAATCGGTCCAGCCATTCTCGAGTTTTAGCGAGACTAACAAACAGCAATTGATTTTTATATATATAGATATTCTATGCAAATTTAATGACTGTTAAAAGGAGCATTATGCGAGGAATCGGTGAAGTGAGAATTTCCTCTTAATTGTATTTCTAGAATAGTGTATTTCAAGAACAAAAAATAAAATCACTTACAAGCATAAATAAATGAAAATGTGTTATCGTCCTCAAATGATTAAAACCCCATTCACAAGTAGTAGCTTGGACCAGGATTCAAGTACGATTTCATTTTTTGTGTGTTTGTCCTATCCTTAAAGAATATAGATGGGCCGCATTCAACAGTAGAACTCTATCAAGAGATAGAGCAATACAAATTCTAAATGGAGGTATGGAATGGTCTTGCTTAATAAAATTTTGAAAAGATGCTTGGCGCTACAGGAAGTTTCTTGTAGAACAGTTTAATTTCTAATAAAAAATTGAGGCTGATTCCTGACGTGACGCGATGTATATAGTAATACCAGGTACACATGGTTTGTCTCTGCATCACTCTCAAGAAGAAAGAATAAGGAAAAGAACAATTAAATTTGTATTTTTAAAAACTTTAACTCAAAGCGTTGTTTCAAATTATTCGCGAGGAAATTTTGATGAGAACAACAATGTATCTAAATTTTTAACATGGAATCATGTTTTAGCGATGGATCCCCCGCCGAAAAGTGAGACTATAAAGTGAGATGAAAGTAGCGTCAATAATTGTGATGATTTCCGCTTACAACCGAGTCGTTGCTAGGGATATGATACTTCGTCGTTTTTCATCCCACAAAATTCGTTGACCATTCGTTCAAAAGCTCTCGATTTATCCAACCATACTATATTAACTACTGCGAAGTGCGTGGCCAACAAGCTGAGTTATGAGCATGGTTATATGAATAATTGTTAACACACAGGTGATCATTCTCAATAATTGATATTGTGAACATGATTGCAACCGCTTGTTAATTTCTGATGATTTCATTGAGCTGGTGTTTCGATGATTTGATTCATAGCAGGTGATCCGAATATTGCGAGAACGGTTTGATTTGTGAAGCGGTGGTTAAATCATTTTAATAGATAATTTCTATACTTTACACTATAGGAAGCTGTAATTTCGTATGTAGCCTCTTTAGCCTCTTTCTATAATAAAGTGAATGTTTACTCGCGAGTTTCTATTAGGAGATCATCATCTCACAAGAGCTCAATCTTCGTGATCATTTCTATAATAAAGTGAATGTTTACTCGCGAGTTTCTATTAGGAGATCATCATCTCACAAGAGCTCAATGGTCGTGATCATTTCTATAATAAAGTGATAGCGAGGAGCTAAAACATGATTCCATGTTTTTTACATTTTATGTCAGGCTCAAAGTAATAACATCCGGGGAGGTCCAGGGGGGCGAAGCCCCCCTGGCGGGGTCAAGGGGCGGAGCCCCTTGCGAGGCCCGAAGGGCCGAGTTTGGTTTCTTGTTAACTTGCAATGATCGTCAATTGTCCATATGATTTAGAAAAATAACAATGAATCCGAAAGATTGAACTTGTAGAATATTAACTGTCGCCGACACATGGCTATTGGTTGTATATTTTATTTATAATTTTATTTTTTAAATTTTGCATTATTTTAATATTATTCTATAGGAAATTAGAAACCAACGAGTAGGAATTTGGCTCGAACCTCCGACGGACGGTAACACCAACCACGTTGTAATGTTTATTTTAATAACAAATGTATTAAAAGACCAGCCACTAGCTTGTGAAAAAAGGAGACATCTGCCACACAAAGGCGATCCGTAGGACTCTTAATACCCAACCTCCTCTCCAAGGTATCAAAATGAACGGAATCCTGGAAAATATGGAGCTCGTATACCACATATCACAAAAATCTTCTTTGAACTCAGTTGATCTGTACAATCTGTACGTGTGATGTGGGGACCAAACCACGGACGCATAATCCAAGATTGGAACCACAAGAGCCCTGAGAAGAGAAGTCAGAGCTGCCACATGGTTGAATTCTCGTGTACTCTGTTTTATGAAGACAAAGAATCGCATTGCGCGGCCTGAAATTGCAAAGATGTGATCAGTAAACGACAGCTGGTCATCAAGAAGTACGCCCAAGTCACGCACTGATGCTATATACACTTCAGCTCCACCCAGCCCATCCTGCCCATAGGGTGGTCCTCCACTGGAAGCGACTAAGCGTTTTCGTCCGTATACAAGCGACTAATCTCAAAAGCTTAAATCGTATTAGAGCTCCTCTACTGCAAGATTCTGAGCGACGCGACTCGCGTGTTTCGAGGCGACGAGCGACTGATCCCATCCAGATGGGATTAGTCGCTTGTCTTCGAGCGACCTGTCTTCCCCCTCCCATGTTTTCTCGGCCCACCCTTCGACTGTGAACGGCGAACCTCAACATCTACAGGACTATTATGTTAATTTTCCAGAGGAGTTACGTTGAACTTTTCACTTTTGCGCCTCAATTACATTACCTTGTTAAAATTAACACTCACTATCAAAAACGTATTTTTTTTTTTTTTTTTTTTTTTTTTAGGAGTTACGCTGAATTTTTTGTTTCTGTACTTTCATTACATTCCCTTATTATGATTAACAACAATAATTACAAGTAAAAATGTAATAATTATCTGGTTTTAATACTTTACTACCTGAGAGTCACACACGCGTTCTGCTGGTGAGATCGTGTCCCTGAAGTTGGACGATTTGGTGATCGAAGCTTGTATAGCATTCAAGATGTAATCGTACGTTTGTAGGTTCATCCTATAATTTCGTAACTTCTCCGAATCTCCCTTCAGCTCGTCGTGGAGGTGGTTGAATCCACCCAAACTTTGCCTCCTAGTCAATATTGGGTTCATCAATTTCCTTCTCATCCGAAGGAAATTTACGAGAGCATTATCCAGCAAATAATAACTATCTATGTCGTCCATTTTACCAAAAATAAATGCAGTCTACTACACACCACCACAGACTTCACACGACTACGTCACCTCCAATGGAGGAGCTCAGTCGCGTCCCAGTCGCCTCGCGGAAGTCGCCTTGTCGCTAAGTCGTTTGAATACGCTTCCAGAGGAGGACCATCCTATAATCATGTAAGTGTAAGCAACGGAACTATCAAAAAATGGCGCAAGAACTTTTATTTATCAAGATTTATTTTGTAAAGCAAAGTACGTGACGGGACGTGAAAATGTGCTGAAAGATAGATCATTGAAATGTTTTATCATAAAATCACAAAGCCCTCGATTTTATTGAAAATCAAAACCAATCAAATCGAAAATTTGGAAACTCATACGGTGGATACAGCTTTCGTACAAGTACGCAACCACGAGAGACATTTTATGTCTTTGCGCCCCCTTTTCCCTTCCTATAAAACCCCATATTTTCACCCCTCAAGGGAGAAGTCCCTCAAGGGCCCACATACCAAATCTCAGAATCGTGGCACTCAGCTGATCTGGGATCGGTCAGTTGTGTTCAGAAGTCCCTCAAGGGCCCACATACCAAATCTCAGAATCGTGGGATCATTAGGGAAAAAACTGGATTCTAGATCCACTCAGCTGATCTGGGATCGGTCAGTTGTGTTCAGAATTCCCTCAAGGGCCCACATACCAAATCTCAGAATCGTAGGATCATTAAAGAAAAAACTGGATTCTAGAGCCACTCAGCTGATCTGGGATCGGTCAGTTGTGTTCAGAAGTCCCTCAAGGGCCCACATACCAAATCTCAGAATCGTGGGATCATTAGGGAAAAAACTGGATTCTAGATCCACTCAGCTGATCTGGGATCGGTCAGTTGTGTTCAGAATTCCCTCAAGGGCCCACATACCTAAACTCAGAATCGTAGGATCATTAAAGAAAAAACTGGATTCTAGAGCCACTCAGCTGATCTGGGATCGGTCAGTTGTGTTCAGAAGTCCCTCAGGGGCCCACATACCAAATCTCAGAATCGTGGGATCATTAGGGAAAAACCTGGATTCTAGAGCCACTCAGCTGATCTGGGATCGGTCAGTTGTGTTCAGAAGTCCCTCAAGGGCTACATACCAAATCTCAGAATCGTGGGATGATTAGGGAATCTCCGCGTAACGCTCTCCGCGTGACGCTCCCCCGCGTGACGCTTTTTCATTTATGTGCCATAGTAAAGACATAAAGTGTCAAAAATGTACTTACGGGCGCACCACCGTCCGATTCTACTACTAATTTGAGACTTTTTTGTCCTATAACATATATTTTTAATTCACGCTAAAGACCACTTATTTTACTTTTAAGATTTTTTTTTGCGTTTTTTGCTTTGATCACTAAAAATATCGAAGCTTCCTTAATTTCCAGTAAATACTCAAATCCGACTATACCGTTGGAACGACCTTTAGATTTCCTATCTCCCTGATGCCTTTTCAAAAATGTTTGTAATGGAATAAACAGGTAAAAAATAAGCCGTAATTGAAAACTTTTTAAAATTCCGAATGTTGACTTTTTTCAGTTTGTCTCTCGAACCGCCCTGGATGGAAATTTTCATGCTGTAAGAATAAAAAGTTGCACCATAATCCCAGTCTTAATGTTGAAATACAGTGTTTTTTCAATGAAATCGAGGGTTTTCTTGAAAAAGATCTTTTATGAAAAACGAGTTTGGGATCGGTCTAGTTCATTGATGATGATCTTCTTTTGATTAAAATTCTGCTATAATTTTAAATTCAACTATTTTAGGCTGATTTAGCCATTTTTAGCGATATTTTCAAGCTAATTTTTTTGAAATTTGAGCATTTTATCGTGCTCAAAAACTGATGGCCAACAATCTCATCCTTTCATTCGCGCGCCCACAAAACACATACACACACAAATATATATACTTAAAAGTGTTAAACTCTAGGATCAATTTCAGAATGCTTCAAAACGGATTCCAATACAGAAAATTTTGATTTTAAAATTTTTGGAACATTCCAATAGCTTCATTAATTTTTTTTACAAAATTCGATAAATTGGAATTTTTATGAAATTCAAAAGTTATATGCAATTAAACCAAAAGCTGTAGACCATCATTTATCCTTTGTTTTGTTTTAAATAAACAGAAAATTCCTCCTTATCTGTTGCACTCTGTGCATTGAATGGGTAACTTCATGAATAACCTTGTATTCAACATAATTCACTCCAACTACTCAAACAAACCCCTTCCAATATCAACATTGGGGTTCGGGGGTGGGATCGGAGATATATAAGGCCAGCGGCCGAGGTAGCAAATCAGTTCTGTGCCTTCTCTCACAGCCCTCACAACAATAGCAACCCTACCGACGCCATGAAAGTAAGGAAATCAGGGATAGGGAAGAAATGGATGAGGTTATCAATATTAGAATCATGGAATCGTGCAAGTTTAGTTTATAGATAGTACAAAGGACGCATAAATTAAAGCTTATCTTGCTATTCCATCGTCAAAATTAATAATGTCTAACAATATCATGTATTGTATCAGCATTGTGAGCGGAAATCACATTAAAAAATCCAAATTCAACCGTTTGCTGATGATTCAGATATTAAGAAAATAGGAAAACGGAGAATAATTACCTGATACGGAAACATCTCATAGTAGGAAATTGAACATCCTTCGGCTTCATTTCCGTGTAATTCGAAGAAATTATTATGAAGAAATTTTGACATGCAGACACAGTGAAAGTGCAGCGGAAAATTAGGTTTAAGCTTTAATAGTTGGAACTAGTCGCAATATTTGCCTCATTCCAACGTTGATTAATTCGGAAACATCCCACGTCAACTCATTAGTAAGAGTTTTCCAATTTTACACGGTGGAAAATATTTGTATTTTCCCTGTAACACTTATTTTTATAACCTCTCAGCTTGTAATGGACACGCAAGTGGTTGATTTAGCTGATTGATTTGGACTTATTGGAGGTTTTGTGTGATGTACCTAGTTTAGGGTTTCCAGAAAAGGAGGAAACACTTCTATGTGACATGCTGAAAGATAAGCCTCGTGGCTTGTTCTTCTCTCAGCTGCTCATCAAGGAGCATATTACGCATTTCAGACTTGGAGAACTTGAGTCCGCGAAGTTTCTGCCTTTTGATGCGGGACTGCACTCGTAATTGCAGCAACTCGCTTTCTATATTGGTAATCGGAGAGGATCTTGCGGTAACTTCTTGAGTACCAAGTTTATCCTCAATCAATCATTTGCAAATTCTTAAACTCTTCATTCATACAGCACCATAATGAACTCGTCCAGAGAGTATTGAATAGCATCGGAAATAATTAGTCCCGAAAATGGCCATCCTGGCCTTTCCTTAAGTTATGAGTACAGGGAAGTTAGGGAGTACATCCAATTAATTTTCAAGGCATGGAAGCCAGTTTTGATTCAAAAGTTACTTTCTGCAATCCAAAAGATATACTGACGAGACTATGACGTGCATCCCAGACGTTTTTCTACTGTTTTGAACAGTTCAAAAAAATTTACCATCACTCACATGTGACATTGTACATATTTTTCAGGGGATGCTGCTGAGTTCGATTCTAGTCATCTTCTTCGCCACCGTGTGGGCGGAGAAAGAAACCGACTCCGTTGCAGTCGCTTCCAACGATGTTTCGGATTTGAAGGCCGACGCTACTAGGTGAATACCGTGCATTATCTTACACCATCGTATCTTTTCTTGGCTTCCTTGGTGATTTCATTCAATATTCATCATTTTAAAGATCGGAATGTACAAATACTATTCTTTTGTATATATGTATGTTATATCAATCAATTGTTCACATCAATTCCACAGTTCATCAGTACACCATCTGTTCAGCCTGTCCCATCATGTTCAAGTTCAACAACGAAACATATTTCTTAAATGACCTACCTAAATCAAACTCTTCTGATATTTGAGGATTAGGTAAAATGTCATTTCATTCCGAATCTTGAGCCTTGCCAGCGTAACACTTCCATTTCCCCAATATTGGTCGATAGTTGAGCATTCTCTTAACCCTCTAAAGGTTACATGGTCAAGAATCACACGGAGAATCACACCTTAAACATTCATTCACCTTTCCGTTACCTCCAACATAACTATTTCATCTGTCAATTGAATGAAATGGTCCTATCTGATAGCGATTTTTTTTCCCTATGGGTCAGTACGAAAATGAATAACGATATTAAACTATGACTTCCATGTTTTTAATATTATTTTAATTCATTTTCCTATTTTTTCACGTCATTGTTAAAATAATCACCCATCTCCGAATTTCCCAGAAACAATCCCTAAATAATTTCTCAACGATCGAATTGACTTTTTCTATGAGAAATTCAAAATTTTTCATAATTTGTATTAACAAGTTAGGTTTCTGGATTATTAACTGCATTCTACAAGATGAAAAAAATCACAGAAAAATAGAGGGTATTGCTTAATGCAATCAATTACTTTTAAATTATGACTACAAAAAATGACAATGCTGTTGTCCTGTCCTCTGTTTTTTACACTTGGTTCCGTTCGTATTTCCTTTTTTTTCAACTATTTCTTCGTCTATCATCAAATCGTTTTAAAAACTGTATCCACGAGTAAACCAACACATATGAAACAACGAATCACTGGATACCTACCACAAAAAATGTAGCAGTTCAAAATGAGAGGCAAAGTTCGTCTTTGAAGTGCGTTTTCTTCATAAACGTGCGATGGTACAGTGTCTTATCTGGGGGCTTACGCCGAAGCCCTCAGACACGCGTTGTGTGGGAGAGAATCCCTCGTGTAACCTGTCGTCGGGTAATTCGATCTCGAATGACTGTAAACTTTACAGAACCATAACTTTAACAACCGTTCGACAGAACAGATCAATGAACAGTCTCAATACCCTAGGCACATATGGATGAAATACCTATATTGCGCCAAATTCTTCAGGAAATTCCTTCAACAAGTGTTCTGTAACCACCTCTCTCTCTCTAAACTAAATAGATAGTCATAATTGTTCAAGAGCCATTGTAACGAATATGATGCATGTTATAAATTCTGTTTCAGTCTTGCGGAGAAGAAGGTTTTAGATGCCAACGGAGAAGAAGCAATTCATCACGTGCATTACCACTCAGGCAAGGTTGACCATCTACACAAGCACGATGGTCTGTTGTTGTTGGATTGAAATACCACACAATTACTCGCTGTACATATGCTGTAGCTTAAGTACTTGAACGGATTGTTGACTGCAATAATAACATAACTTATCTGTTTGCAGGTCACATTGGCAATCATCACAAGCACGAAGGACATCTAGGACACCACCACAAGCACGATGGACATCTGGGACACCACCACAAGCACGGGGGACATCTAGGACACCACCACAAGCACGGTGGACATCTAGGACACCACCACAAGCACGGGGGACATCTAGGACATCACCACAAACATGGAGGTCATGTTGGACACGGCCACCATCATGGAGGTAGCGTCGGACATGGACACTCTCATGGAGGCAGCGTAGGACATGGACATTCTCATGGTGGTAGCGTAGGACATGGACACTCTCATGGAGGCAGCGTAGGACATGGACATTCTCATGGTGGAAGTGTAGGACACGGACACTCTCATGGAGGCAGTGTAGGACATGGACACTCTCATGGTGGTAGTGTAGGACATGGACATTCTCATGGTGGAAGTGTAGGACATGGACATTCTCATGGTGGAAGTGTAGGTCATGGTCATTCCCATGGTGGAAGTGTTGGACATGGCCACTCCCATGGAGGAAGTGTTGGACATGGTCATTCCCATGGTGGAAGTGTAGGACATGGACATGCCCATGGTGGTAGTGTAGGACACGGTCACGCTCATGGTGGAAGTGTCGGACATGGACATGCTCATGGTGGTAGTGTAGGACATGGTCATTCCCATGGTGGAAGTGTGGGACATGGCCACTCCCATGGAGGTAGTGTAGGACATGGTCATTCCCATGGTGGAAGTGTAGGACATGGACATGCTCATGGTGGTAGTGTAGGACACGGTCACGCTCATGGTGGAAGTGTCGGACATGGACATGCTCATGGTGGTAGTGTAGGACATGGTCATTCCCATGGTGGAAGTGTAGGACATGGACATGCTCATGGTGGTAGTGTTGGACACGGTCACTCCCATGGTGGAAGTGTAGGACATGGACATGCCCATGGTGGAAGTGTAGGACATGGTCACTCTCATGGCGGTAGTGTAGGACATGGTCACTCTCATGGCGGTAGTGTAGGACATGGTCACTCTCATGGCGGTAGTGTAGGACATGGTCACTCTCATGGCGGTAGTGTAGGACATGGTCACTCTCATGGTGGTAGTGTAGGACACGGTCACGCTCATGGTGGAAGTGTCGGACATGGACATGCTCATGGTGGTAGTGTAGGACATGGTCATTCCCATGGTGGAAGTGTAGGACATGGACATGCTCATGGTGGTAGTGTAGGACATGGTCACTCTCATGGCGGTAGTGTAGGACATGGACATGCCCATGGTGGTAGTGTAGGACATGGTCACTCTCATGGCGGTAGTGTAGGACATGGTCACTCTCATGGAGGTAGTGTAGGACATGGTCACTCTCATGGTGGCAGCGTCGGCCACGGACACAACCACGGAGGCGGCGTTGGCCACAACGACCACCACAGCGACGATGATGACATTGGAGGCGGTGCAGGCGGCAAATCAGTCTCTTACACTGTCCACCACGCAGCCCTGAAAAAGTCAGATGACGGTGTTCTGGATGAAGCCAAATCTTCCAGCTCCATCAGCGTCTCAACAGCGGAGGACGAAGAGCAAATCGCTGTGAAGAAGTGAAGTGAGCCACCCAGTCAACCAACCTGGCTCCAAGACACAGACTCCAAGACACGGACACTAAGGCGTCGGCTCTAAGGCGCGTTTTTCAGACGCCATCACCCAGGCGTTACCTGTCGTCATCTGACTTCGAGCTGACGCAGCACGTTCCTAAGCTCCGCACACGCCCGCATTTCGTAGGTCACTCTTGCACAACCCGATCACTCGCCATGTGGTCATATAGTCATGCCAAAGTTGTTTTCCTATGTTATCAAAATGTTTGTTATTTTTCTATATAATATGTATTTTATTTTTATACTTGACGATTTGTTAATAAATTTTGTAAATCACTTGTACATTTTTTTGACACACATGCCCTTTTTCCCGTCAAGTTATTGCAAGAACTAAGAGTGGTAACATACTTTTTTTTACGTAGATCTATAAAGAGAGCTTACCTAAATTATGGCACCCTGTGCTCCATATGTGATCGAATTTGAGTAATATTTGTTATGGTAATGTTCTCACTCTCTGTACAAGTTTATTTCATGACGAGCAGCCAAGCCTTCTTAAAAATATTTAAATCAAGGTTTTAAAACAATGAAGCCCAAGATTTGTAGTAACAGTTCAAGATTTTGTATTATTACCTTGAAAGTCACAGTCACAAAAGGAGACATCTGCCACACAAAGGCCGTAGGACTCTTAATACCCAACCTCCTCTCCAAGGTATCAAAATAAACGGAATCCTGGATAATATGGAGTTTATATACCACATATCACAAAAATCTTCTTTGAACTCAGTTGACCTGTCCAATCTATGTGGGGACCGAACCACGGACGCTGTGACAAAATAAAACTAAACTTCGAGATTTAAAATATTCACGGTACAACGCATAATCCTAGATTAGAACCACAAGAGCCCTGCGAAGAGAAGTCAGAGCTGCCACATGGTTGAATTCTCGTGTATTCCGTTTTATGAAGACCAATACTCGCATTGAGCGGCCTGAAATTGCAAAGATGTGATCAGTAAACGACAGCTGGTCATCAAGAAGTAAGCCCAAGTCACGCACTGAATCTATATACGCTTCAGCTCCATCCTGACCATCCTATAATCATGTAAGTGTCAACAACGGAACTATCAAAAAATTGTACTTTCAGGCTCACTTTCGGGCGCACCACCGGCAATGGTTCGATTCTACGACTAATTTGAGACTTTTTTGTCTTATCTCTATCTCTATCTCTATCTCTATCTCTATTATTAATAAGAATGAAACTCCGTCCGTTTGTCCGTTTGTTTGTTTGTCGTGTCTATGCACGGCCAAACGGCTGAGTGGGCCGGATCTACGAGTGGGGGGATCTTTTTGGGATTTTCCGATAGGGTGTATAAGCGAATTTAAAATTTTCTAATCCCACCCGAACCATGGGCCGTAGGGCGGGAGGGGGGTCGAAGTAAGAATTAATGTGCGCTTTTTGGACTTCCCCGCTTCCCCTACCCCTCTAAACGGCCGTTGACAATTCCGGAAAAATACGGGTTTCGTAGGTTTTCCTACGAGGAAGACGACGGCGCGATCGGATCGCGAAAAAAGTATCGGGAAATGCGTCAAAAAAATGCGAGAGTACGGACCCGTTTTCTCGAAAAGTCCGCCGAAAAACTTGGTTTTTTCCGATTAAAATATACCCCATAAAGGTACGTTTTTCGGAACGGTTTTCGCGGGCGAAATACAGCTTTGGGTCCGCCGAATCTGAATCCGAAATCGGATATCGAAAAAAGTGACGAGAACTCGGTCAAATCACGAGCGGAAGCGAGGGGAACCGTTTAACATCAGAAATTAATTTTGCCGTGTTCGCGAGAAGGCTCTGGGATGACAGAGGTCTTTGGGGTTCAATAACTCAGGTACAGGTTTCGGTGTTTGGGTGTTGCGAGCAGGTACCTTGCGAGCGAAGCGAGAGCCATTTCAACAGAATAAATTCGGATTTTTTCCTACAAATATACAGCAATACCTTGCGAGCGAAGCGAGCAACATCCCCGAATAAACTTTTCGTGGTTCCACGTAGTTTTATAAGATTTAATTTGTTTGTAAGAATTTCCAACAGAAAAAAACGTCTGCCAAGTTGGGAGGGCAGTATAACTTCCTCAAGCGAGCGAAGCGAGCAGCATCCCTCACAGAAGTTAAACCTACCCTTAGGGATCTATCGTTTGCGAGCGAAGCGAGCAACATTCCCTACATGCCACACTTTGCGAGCGAAGCGAGCAATATTCCCTACATGCCACACTTTGCGAGCGAAGCGAGCAATTGAATGGGGGGTCCGGGGGGCTTGCCCCCCGGCTGGACGTGGAGGCGAGCGTAGCGAGCCGGAGCGGCTAGTTATTAATAAGAATGAAACTCCGTCCGTTTGTTTGTTTGTCGTGTCTATGCACGGCCAAACGGCTGAGTGGGCCGGATCTACGAGTGGGGGGATCTTTTTGGGATTTTCCGATAGGGTGTATAAGCGAATTTAAAATTTTCTAATCCCACCCGAACCATGGGCCGTAGGGCGGGAGGGGGGTCGAAGTAAGAATTAATGTGCGCTTTTTGGACTTCCCCGCTTCCCCTACCCCTCTAAACGGTCGTTGACAATTCCGGAAAAATACGGGTTTCGTAGGTTTTTGAACGAGGAAGACGACGGCGCGATCGGATCGCGAAAAAAGTATCGGGAAATGCGTAAAAAAAATGCGAGAGTACGGACCCGTTTTCTCGAAAAGTCCGCCGAAAAACTTGGTTTTTTTCGATTAAAATATACCCCATAAAGGTACGTTTTTCGGAACGGTTTTCGCGGGCGAAATACAGCTTTGGGTCCGCCGAATCTGAATCCGAAATCGGATATCGAAAAAAGTGACGAGAACTCGGTCAAATTGCGAGCAGAAGCAAGCAAAGCGATTAAAATGATTCTGCCGTGGACGAGAGAAGGCTCAAGAATTGACGTGAAGGGTTCGATGTCACAACGTTGCGAGGCGAGCAGGTATGCCTACATAGGTACCTACCTTGCGAGCGAAGCGAGAGCCATTTCAAATAATAAATACGGACTTTGTCCTACACATATACAGGTATACCTTGCGAGCGAAGCGAGCAACATCCCCGAATAAACTTTTCGTGGTTCCACGTAGTTTCTAAGATTTAATTTGTTTGTAAGAATTCCCAACTGAAAAAAACGTCTGCCAAGTTGGGTGGGCAGTATAACTTCCTCAAGCGAGCGAAGCGAGCAGCATCCCCTACAGAAGTTAAACCTACCCTTAGGGATCTACCGTTTGCGAGCGAAGCGAGCAGCATCCCCTACAGAAGTTAAACCTACCCTTAGAGATCTACCGTTTGCGAGCGAACCGAGCAACATCCCCTAAATGCCATACTTTGCGAGCGAAGCGAGCAACATTTTCTACATGCCAGACTTTGCGAGCGAAGCGAGCAACATATCCTACATGCCAGACTTTGCGAGCGAAGCGAGCAATATTCCCTACACGGCACACGTTGCGAGCGAAGCGAGCAACTTAATGGGGGGTCCGGGGGGCTTGCCCCCCGGCTGGACGTGGAGGCGAGCGTAGCGAGCCGGAGCGGCTAGTTATTAATAAGAATGAAACTCCGTCTGTTCGCTCTGTAGTGTCTATGCACGGCCAAACGGCTGAGTGGGCCGGATCTACGAGTGGGGGGATCTTCTTGAGATTTTCCGGAAAAATACGGGTTTCGTAGGTTTTCCTACGAGGAAGACGACGGCGCGATCGGATCGCGAAAAAAGTATCGGGAAATGCGTCAAAAAAATGCGAGAGTACGGACCCGTTACCTCGAAAAGTCCGCCGAAAAACTTGGTTTTTTCCGATTAAAATATACCCCATAAAGGTACGTTTTTCGGAACGGTTTTCGCGGGCGAAATACAGCTTTGGGTCCGCCGAATCTGAATCCGAAATCGGATATCGAAAAAAGTGAAGAGAACTCGGTCGAATTGCCAGCGGAAGCGAAGGGAACCGTTTAATATGACATTTTTAATCCAGCCGCCTTTTCACAACGTTGCGAGAGGCCTACCTACGCACTTGCGAGGCGAGCAGGTATACATAGGCCATTTCAACAGAATAAATACGGACTTTGTCCTACACATATACAGGTATACCTTGCGAGCGAAGCGAGCAACATCCCCTAATAAACTTTTCGTGGTTCCACGTAGTTTTATAAGATTTAATTTGTTTGTAAGAATTTCCAACAGAAAAAAACGTCTGCCAAGTTGGGTGGGCAGTATAACTTCCTCAAGCGAGCGGAGCGAGCAACATCCCCTACAGAAGTTAAAACTACCCTTAGAGATCTACCGTTTGTGAGCGAAGCGAGCAAAATCCCCTACACGTTTCAATTGTAATACATCGCATGTATACAGCCACACTTTGCGAGCGAAGCGAGCAACATTCCCTACATGCCACACTTTGCGAGCAAAGCGAGCAATATTCCCCACATGCCACACTTTGCGAGCGAAGCGAGCAATTTAATGGGGGGTCCGGGGGGCTTGCCCCCCGGCTGGACGTGGAGGCGAGCGTAGCGAGCCGGAGCGGCTAGTGATATATATTTTTAATTCACGCTGAAGACCACTTATTTTACATATAAGATTTTTTCGCGTTTTTTTACTTTTATCACTAAAACTGTCGAAACTTCCTTAATTTCCAGTAAATACTCAAATCCAATTATACCGTTGGAAAGATCGTTAGATTTCCTGTCTCCCTGATGCCTTTTCAAAAATGTTTGTAATGGAATAAACAGGTAAAAATAAGCCGTAATTGAAAAGTTTTTAAAATTCCGTGTGTTCACTTTTTTCAGTTTGTCTCTCGAACCGTCCTGGATGGGAATTTTCATGCTGTAAGCCTAAAAAGTTGCACCATAATCCCAGTCTTAATGTTGAAAGACATTATTTTTTCAATGAAATCGAGGTTTTTCTTGAAAAAGATATTTTATGAAAAACGAGTTTGTGGTCGGTTTCAACGTATTTTTTAACGCTGGATCTACTTTTACTAGTCCCCCGGAACTCAATATAACGATATTTATGTAAGTAGATACCTACCAACTGAAAATAACATAATGTGTAGATCACTGAAATGGTTTTAATAATCACGAAAACTCAATAGCAGAATATAGTCAATCAAGATGTTGATAACGAAAAACTTCGAAATCTGTCATTTAGGAAACAGGGAATGCTTGAAGTAATTTACGTTAGCGCAATAGCAGAAAGGAGTAATGATTTGAGAAAAATGAAATTGGTAGAGGACAATCTACAGCCTGACCCTCACATCCCCAGACAATGTAATAGAAATCTGATTTTTTCCTGACTCAGTTCATTTTTGGTCATGGGCTGTTTTACGCATATCTCTATAAAATGGGAAAAGTAGGCTCCTCAATATGTCCAAACTGCCAGGAAATGGACGATGATGTGCTCCATACTTTCTTTGTATGCAAGCGATGGGCTACAGAAAGAAGAAGGCTGCAGGATGCTCTGGAATTACCAAATCAAGACGTGACACCGGAGGTGGTATTATCCAAAATGATTGAACGAGAGCAAAAATGGAATTTTGTAGCTGCCTACGTTGAAGACACCCTCCAGAAAAAGATCATCTTGGAACGGGAGAGACAGAGGAGGAGGGAGCACATGGACCGAGAGGACTGAAGAAATTTCTCAAGGACTCGGCCTGAAGTAATGTGTTAAACAGTTCCAGGCTGAGTTCCAACGTGGGAAAAGGAAGGTGAGGTTTTAGTGGGTTTGAATCCCACATAACCCGGAGTGCGGTCCCTCTTGGGTATCTTACGAGATCCGATTACCACCTTAGGATCTTAAAGATTTCCTCACCTGCCTACGTAAAAAAAAAAATCTGATAAAACAAGAAAATAATTTTTCCCTAGAATTTCACATTCCAACGATACTGTTGAAATGCAATAATGTTGAATCTAATATGGAATAATCAAACCATTGTTCACCAACTATGCACCAAACTCGAGTGAGATTAGACGAATAGGGTGTGAAAAAATTATGCTTCAAGTAATTTACGTTTGCGCATGCGCAGAATGAAGTAATGATTTTAAAAGTATGAAAACAGGACCATTATTACAGCTTAACCCGCACATTACCTGAAATGTTTATCAAAATCGGATGAAAACTGTTAAAATTAGGCTCGTTAAAAGGAATGTATATTTGCACATGTGCAGTAGCTACTAATGATAGGATTATGTTGAAATCGCTAGAGAATGCTTGAATTAATCTCTTTCACTTATCCTCCAACTTTGAGCGAGATCGGACGACGTGGACGTGAGAAATTAATGCTTGATGGGTCATGCATGGACTGAATCAAGTATTGATTTTGGATCAACGAAACTGATAGAAGACCATCTACACCCTAACCCGCAAATTCCATGGACATTTCATAAAAATCGGTTGAATATAGTGGAAATTAAGCTTGTCACAAGGGTTTGAGGATACACGGCAGACACACACATACACACGCTCACACCAAAAGGCATGGAATACCAGCTTTACATAATGGTCTAAAATGTAAAATGCGAGAGAAAATTTTACCACTGTAAGAAAACAACTAGGTACCATTTGATTTTTTGGAGACTAAAACTTATCTATCTCTAGCTCTTCGAGACTAAAACTTGTCTATCTCTCAAAAGCGAAAACAATGCTTCCGCAACTTATAGGTAGACTTAGGAGCAATTTAAGAAATGAACTTAAGCATCTAAGTACCAATGATTCACTATTAGGTACTTCCGCACGGACACAAGTTATTAAACTCGATTTTGCAAAGTTAGAATAAAGCCGTTGGAACTATTGCAACTATATCACCTGATATTTCCATTATTGGCATTATATCAGCTGATATTTATAAGGCAATTTCCTTGTATCCCGGTCTCACTATCTAGCGACTGTTCATGGAATTTAGAGCTTGATCGTCTAATCAATAGATTCACTAGCAGCGCGTGGTTTCTTCATCTTCTCGCACGTAGAAATTCAAAGGTTTTTTTTCGGTGTTCAAGCACTTAGGGAAAGCGAACTATTCAACGTATAGCGTTGCGGGTGGTTTTAATCGATTCTTTGGGCGCAGGAGATGCCAATGGTGCAATAATGTTGAATATAATATGGAATAATCAAACCATTGTTCCCCAACTATGCACCAAACTCAAAAATCACCAACCAACTATGTCTCCAAAAAATCAAATGGTACCTAGTTGTTTTCTTACAGAGGTAAAATTTCTTCTCCCATTTTACATTTTAGACCATTCTGAGAAGCTGTTGTTCCATGCCTATCGGTGTGAGCGTGTGTATGTGTGTGTCTGCCTGTATCCTCAAATCCTGGTAACAAGCTTAATTTCCACAATATTCAGCCGATTTTTATGAAATGTTCATGGAATGTGCGGATTAGGGTGTAGTGGTCCTCTATTAGTTTCGTTGATCCGAAATCAATACTTGACTCAGCGCATGCGCAAACGTAAATTCCATCAGCATTAATTTCTCACGTCCACGTCGTCCGATCTCGCTCAAATTTGGAGGATAGGTGAAAGAGATTAATTCAAGCATTCTCTAGCAATTTCAACATAATCCTATCATTAGTAGCTACTGCACATGCGCGAATGTGCATTACTTTTAACGAGCCTAATTAGATTGTCCTCTACCAATTTCATTTTTATCAAATCGTTACTCCTTTCTGCGATTACGCTAAAGTAAATTACTTCAAGCATTCCCTGTTTCCTAAATGACAGATTTCGAAGTTTTTCGTTATCTACATCTTGATTGACTATATTCTGCTATTAAGTTGTAGTGGTTATTAAAACCATTTCAGTGATCTACACTTTAATTTATGTTATTTTCAGTTGGTAGGTACCTACTTACACAAATATCGTTATATTGAGTTCCGGGGGTCTAGTAAAATGTAGATGTTTTAATTAATTGCATTAATTTTGCCTCTGCAGATGCCCATATCTATTCGGACATATCAATCTGGTGATTCTGAAATCTGATGAATACTGTGTTAATTAAGTTTGGCACAAATATTTGCGGACACACGATAGACAGACATGGAACAAAAAATTTCAAGAATGGTCTAAAACGTAAAATGTAAGTTGAAATTTTGATTTTGGAGAAAGAAAATTTCATCTCCCGGAAGCGAGGAAATTGATTGTACTACTTATCGGTAGAATTCGGAAAAAAACAACACTATCTATATAAATCTCATCAGTAGCTGAGGACAAGTACCTACCCTCACTGCACGGAATGGATATGGATCCAAATTCACGCCATAAGACCTAACCATGTTCGTATGTACTTACATGCAGTAGAGAGGATATGCATAAATCTACATGCAAATGAAATTTTACCACCAAGATTGAAGAAATTAGCCGCAGTGTGTGCCTTAAAGTCCGCGACCCAACAAATTTCCCACCGGTCATGCCAGAGCTGAAATAGTGGTCAAGTGCAGAGAGAAGTAATTTTTAAGCAATGAAATTTATACGAGACAATCTATAACCAAATTCTCATAATCCCTGAAGAATTAATCTAAATCGAATGAAAATAGTGGAAATCAAGCGTGTTACAAGGATTTGCAGACGGACAGACAGACTGGCAGAAAGACACGCAACGGAAGTTGTTCAAGACGGTCTAAAACGCGAATGGAAATAATAATACTATCCTGAAAACAAAGCTTTCGCTACATACTATATAGGTATACCGAATAAAAACAGTACATAATTCTCATTTGTATCAGTAATCTGATGCCAGGTACCTCCACTTTACGGAAGTAGAAATAGATCCACAAGCACGTCAAAACACATATCCATGTTCCTAAGTACTTCCGTGCAGAACGTTCCTATGTAGTTCCGTAGCATCTAACCATTGAGATTGAGAACTAAATGAGATTTTACCACCAAGATTGAAGAAATTCGCAGTGTGCGTGCCATAAAGTCCGCGACCCAATAAATTTCCGACCGGTCATGCCAGAGCTGAAATAGTGGTCAAGTGCAGGGAGAAGTAACTTTTAAGCAATGAAACCTATACGAGACATCGGTGTTGTGGCCTAATTCGCCTAATCCCTAAAATAAATTCCAAAATCGAATGAAAATTGGGGAAATCAAGCTTGTTACAAGGATTTGCGGCCGGACAGATAGATAGACTGACAGACAGATGCGATACGAAAGTGTTCAAAACGGTATAAAACGCGAGTGGAAATAATATGATTCTCGATAAAGATGGTTTTGCTACCTATTATAGGTGGACCGAAAAAAACCACTATAACAATATATTTTTCCTTCGTATCATTAGACTGATGTCGAGTACCTCCACTGAATTAAAGTAGAAATATAACCACATGCATGCCAAAATACGAGTACATGTCTATGTCCCTATGAACTTCCGTGCAGTAGAGGAAATCAGCCTCAAATTTATAATGCAAATGAGATTTTACCACTAAGATCGGATAAATTAGCCGCACTGTGTGCTCCAAAGTACACAACCCATCAAATTCCCGACCGGTCTTGCCAGAGCGGAAATAGTGGTCAAGAGAGAAGTAATTTTAAGAACTTATACAGTTCAATCTATAGCCTTATTCGCATAATCCCTGAAAATTTCATCAAAATCGAATGAAAATTGTGGAAATTAAGCTTGTTACAAGGGTTTACGGACGGACAGACAGACTGGCAGACAGACGCGAAACGAAAATTGTTCACAATGGTCTAAAACGCGATTGGAAATAATAAAACTCTCCTGAAAACAAAGTTTTCGCATCATACTATATAGGTATAACGAATAAAAACAATACATAATTCTCATTTGTATCAGTAGTCTGATGCCAGGTACCTCAACTTTACGGAAGCAGAAATAGATCCTCGAGCACGCCAAAACACATATCCATGTTTCTATGTACTTCCGTGCAGAACGTTTCTATGTACTTCTGTAGCATCAAACTATTGATACAAATGCGATTGGACCACTAAGATCGGAGAAAATAGCCGCAGTGTGTGCCTTAAAGTCCGCGACCCAACAAATTTCCGACCGGTCATGCCAGAGCTGAAATAGTGGTCAAGTGCAGAGAGAAGTAATTTTTAAGCAATGAAACATATACGAGACAATCGGCCTCGGCCGATCAGTGTTGTGTCCTAAATCGCCTAATCCCTGAAAAATTCCAAAATCGAATAAAATTATGGAAATCAAGCTTGTTACAAAGATTTGCGGGCGGACAGACAGACTGACAGACAGATGCGAAACGAAAGTGTTCAAAACGGTCTAAAACGCGAGTGGAAATAATATGATTCTCGATAACAATGGTTTAGCTATCTATTACAGGTGGACCAAAAAAAACCACTATAACAATATAATTTTCCTTCGTATCTAGGTACCTTCGTATCTGATGCTAGGTACCTACCTCCACTGAACGGAAGTAGAAATGGATCCCTATGTACTTCCTTACAGTAGAGGAAATCACCCTCAAATTTCTGAAGCAAATTTACCACCAAGATTGGAGAAATTAGCCGCAGTGTATGCCCCAAAGTCCGCGACCCATCAAATTCCCGACCGGTCTTGCCAGAGCGGAAATAGTGGTCAAGAGAGAAGTAATTTTAAGAACTTATACAGGGCAATCTATAGCCTTATTCGCATAATCCCTGAAAATTTCATCAAAATCGAATGAAAATAGTGGAAATCAAGCTTGTTACAAGGGTTTGCGGACGGACAGACAGACTGGCAGACAGACGCGAAACGAAAATTGTTCACAACGGTCTAAAACGCGAGTGGAAATAATAAAATTCTCCCGAAAACAATGCTTATGGTACCTAATATGCGGTTGACCGAAAAAAAAAACACGACATAATTCTCATTTGTATCAGTAGTCGTAGGCCGAGTACCTCCACTGTGCGGGAATGGAAATGGATCCAAATGCATGCCAAAACTCACATCCATGTCCCTACGTAGTTCCGTTCAGTAGAGGGAATAGGCATAAATCTACTGATGCAAATGAGATTTTACCACTAAGATCGGAGAAATTAGCCGCAGTGTGTGCCCTAAAGTCCGAGACCCATCAAAAACCCCAACGGTCTCGCCAGACCTGAAGTAGCGGTCAGCTGCCAGACCCCTGGGCCCGCCTGGAAGGGGTTCCATCCCCTGGGGTATCTCGCGGCCGGGGGTGCTTTTGGGGGGGCCCCGGCACGACCCCCTCTCCCCCGTCCAGCACAATTAAGCCATAGAGCACCGTGGCCAAGTGATTGATTTTTTGATGAGGCAATATGGCTATATATACCTAGGGGTGGCTACTCCTCAGCATCAGTTCTGTGTTTCCTCTCACAACGCACACATTGGATATCTATACAAGCATGAGAGTAAGTTGACATTATTCATCATCACATCATCATCAATAACCTACGTCGCCATCTACGCTTCTCGTACACTCAAAATCAAGCCAATGGAGATATCAAAATCAATACGGATTCCAAAATGTTCGGATTTTACAATCCACATAAATTTAACTAGTTCTACATATTCAAAGAACTTAGATTCTTTCAAAAAACACCCTCCAATGAACAAAATCTTATAACTTAACAGCTCAATCATCATCTTAAAAACAGCAATTAATTCCTCAATTACCAGTTCCATTCTATAAAATCTTATATCATCTTCCTTCGTATTACGTACATAGGACAAAATCTTATAACTTAACAGCTCAATCATCATCTTAAAAACAGCAATTAATTCCTCAATTACCAGTTCCATTCTATAAAATCTTATATCATCTTCCTTCGTATTACGTACATAGGACATCCAACCTGCAAGCTTGAAAGTAAGTATTCAATCATCATCCGTTATCATCATTCATCAACATCGTCATCTACGCTTCTCCTACTCTCAAACACAAATCAACGGTTATTTTAAAATCAATACGGATTTCAACATCCAAATAAATTTTAACTATTTCTACATTTTAGTCATGTAAATACTAGGCGACTATATTTTGACTTTTATGTATTCAAAGAACGTGAATTCATTCAAAAAAGACCGTACAATAAACAAAAACTTATGGCACTGCTCAGTTATCATCTTCAAAATTATAACTAATTCCTCAATCCAAAATCGTTTATCATCTTTCCTAGTAGTGCACGCGTAGGATATCCAACCTATAAGCATAGAAGTAAGTTTCCAATCAACATCATCATTCAGCAAAATCGACATCTACCGGTTCTGTTATATTAAACAAAAATCAATGGTGATTTCAAAATCATTACGCATCTCATCATCCAAATAAAAGTCAACAAGTTCTCCACACCCAGAAACCATGGCTTTTATTAAAACATCAACTTTCGTTGCTAACACTATAAATATGAAAAAACGTTGAATCATGAATATGTTCCTAGGAAATTAATCTCTACGTCCCCGATTCAAAGTTTCCCAAGAAGCGGAGAAAATAAGTGTTAATGTTTTTATGTAGAAAATAAATAAATAACAAATGTGAAATAATGACAAAAATAAACGAATTACTGCACGATTGTGGAGTGCAACCCATTCGCAAGCACAATCGCGAGTAAATAATTCCTAGTGTTTCTGGCAACAAAGTGTGAGGCTACATTACATTATTGATCTGCAGTACAAGTTCAATCAACATAAATAGACAGTAAAGACGCTATTAGGTAATAGAATATATTTTAGTGTTTGCAGTTTTTGTTTCTAGGTAGGTAGTAACTTCAAATTTTCTATCAATTGTTTGGTCCAAAAAAAAAGCATGAAGCAAATTTTCATCTGATCCCCAACCCAAGAAACTATCTATGTTGAATCCCTCAATACTTCAATAAACAAATACCTACCTTATAACTATTAAATCATCATCATTGAAATAATTACTTTCTCAATCACGATCAATCAAAATCATGTATCATCTGCCCTTGTGCTGCACAAGTAGGATATCTAACCAGCTAACGCCAAGCATGAAAATAAGTTTTCAGCTACTAACATCATTCTCAAATTTGAGATACCTAAAATACAGAATCCTTTTTTCCTTTCTTCCTTAATGGATATATATTTTTTCTCCAACCCCAGATTTCTTGTTCAGGGTTTGTTTTGAAATAAATTGTAATGTTTCTCGAATACCAAATACTCACTAACGAACAACACCGGTGGTATCAAGAAATTAAAAACTTCAGAGATGCCCCCGAGAATTTCGTTATCAATGAGTTTAAACTTGGTAGATCTTTCTGCAAAACCAAAGTCTCTAAAAATCAAGAATATAAAGCTTGCAAAAAGTAAATATCTGCATTATTTCCATAGATTCGATATCATAAAAATTTTTATTATTTTTCAAACTACAGTTAACTAAAACTGTTTACCATCATTCATGTACCTAGAGGGTCTAGAATCTCGTGACACGACTTGATTGTTCGCGAACGTCTCGTTGTATAGACACAACTATATTTCTTATGATTCTCGCTTACAACCAAATCGTTGTTACGGAACTATATCTTAGCCATTTTTCATGGTACAAAAATCGTTCGTTAGTCGGATAAACAATCCTCGAGGTGTAGTAACCTTACTACCAACAGCTTATTACTACGGCTTACTACGAAGGTGGATGTGATAACTGAAACATGAAAATGCCTCCCGAGGTCGCGGACTCGTAAGCAAGCTATGTTATTCTCTACATTTTGACATTTTCACGTCTTAGCTGTGGCGCATGTACTGAAAATTTCTCCCGAAAACGTGTTATGTAGAAATGCTAACGGGTATTTCTAATGATTCCCGCTTATAACCAAATCGTTGCTACGGAACTGTATTAAAAATCATAAATAAAATCATAATAAAAATCATAAAACTGTTGGGCCCTGGAGCTGATTATCGCTTATAACGACAGCGTTTAAAAGGACTGCGTTTATCATGTCCAAATCGTGAATAAGGGCGTCATTTTGGTTAAGATTGGGTTTTCAACATCGTTTATAACGACGTATTGATAAACCACCACAATGCTCACCCGACCAACTTTATTCCAGAATATAACCAAGAATAATCCATCTGCTCCTGTTATAATGTTAGCTTCATCTAGCACCTCGGGATCTAGCCGGAGAGAATCCCAGACCCATGCTGCTTCAGCTGCTTAGGTCAACAGCTGAAATTAAAATACAAGGAGTAACATGCGTTCTGAGGAACAGGAGAAAATTTATCTCACCCAGTTGATCAGGATGGAGCCCGTTATTTCATTTGTCTCTTGATGTCTCAGAGAGGCTCTCTATCAAATTTCAAGTTCCTAAGGTGAATGGGTGAGAATTTAGCTCACTTAGCTCATCATGATAGAATCCTTCATGTTCATTTGTTGTTTCAGAAAGGTTCCGAATCCAAGCCCAACTTCCTAAGAGAGGATTTACCTCACAGGGCTGATCAGGATGGCCCCTGACATTAATTTAATACGTCTTTTGATGTCCCAGAGAGGCGCCTTATCACATTTTAATTTCTTAAGATGGCCAGGAGGAAATTTAGCTCACTGAGCTACATTTAGCTGGACTTCGCTCACGTTCCCGCAACTATGGTGGCCAAATCTAGGAACAAGAATCACACGAAGTTGCTCGGATCGGGGTGTACAGATTTATAAGTACACTACTACCTGCTCGTGGCCAGCTTAATTTATGATATTAGCTTCGCATGTGCAGTGTGAAGGAGCTTTGTTAATCAAGTTGTGGAGTAGCGACAACTGGAACAAAACCCCTAATTAAGGTGTTATTAACTCGTAAGACGTTTGGCTTTTTCCGATTTAGGATATTGCTGAAGGCTTAGAGGATTTTAATACGGCTAAAACCATCTCAAGAACTTGCTGAAAATTTTGCCAGAATTCTAAATCTAATCGTCCCAGCCGTTTGAGCGTGGCGCATCAGCCACACACATGCAAACCGGTCAATATTAATACGAGTAAATATAAAACAATAACACCGTGATTTCATGCTCTTCAATAAAAGATATCTGTCCTTCAGCCACTACTAACTCCATAGATATTTCATTGAAAACGATTAAGATAGATCGGCACTTTGGGAATAAAGTCAGATCAACAGACAGACTGATCATTTATCAATCTACCCTTAAAATCTTGTAGGTAAATATTATTTTACCGTGTTCGTCTTTCACTTTAGGAAAACGATTGGATACGAAAATTCATTAAAACTGTAAGTAGCAATTTTTTTTCTCGTTTTGCCCCATCAATTCTCCCCAAGAACAAAAGCTTCTTCAGCGAGATGATGAAAATCTAATTATAAATTGTAAAATCTCTAACAATGTTTCTTTCTATAGATACCTAGTTCTGTCGTTTATTTGGACTGTTTAAATTATTAGAAAACTTTACGAAAACAGACTTTTCAGTCCCTAAATTGGTTTTTGATTTATTATTTACATTTTTTAAACCCCCCCCCCCCTCCCCCCTCAAAAATTTGTTGGTTTACGTTTCAAGATGAGTAGGATCCAAAAATCGAATGGAAGTTAAAAGTACATCGGATTACAGTATTTGGATATTTACGAATTTAGCTTTGAGTTTCTTCCCAAAATCGCCATCAAAATGTCATCCCCGATCTTTTGTAGTTCATCAAAATTTCATTTTCTATTAGCGAATTTTCGCAGAAAATGAAGCTATTGAAATGAATCCTAAGATTTTAAAATTATATATTTCCGAAAATTTCTTCGATGAAATCTGGAGTCATTTTGATATTTATCCTGCATATGTGTTATTCCAGGCGATGTCTTTCCTTAGGATTGATATTTAAAAATTTCGTTCCTTAACCCAAAAATCAGGCATTCCAGAATAAAGGATGAGGTCGTTGGACAGC
Organism: Adelphocoris suturalis; assembly: GCA_030762985.1. Lineage (NCBI taxonomy): Eukaryota > Metazoa > Arthropoda > Insecta > Hemiptera > Miridae > Adelphocoris > Adelphocoris suturalis. Next base: position 21,942,001 of record CM061043.1, read on the forward strand.
CAATTTTGAGCGCAATGAATTGGTTAAATTTCAAAAAATATGCTGGTGAAATCTCAAAAACTGCAAAAAAACTACTAAAAAACATTTAATTTCTATTTTTTACCAGAATACTACTGGGTAAAGTTGATCGACTATAAACTGGAACATTGAAAAAGATTTTACCCAAAATTTAACTGAAAAATTTACTTAGATTTACTTAAAATGTTCTAAAAATTAATAAAATCTGCAAATAGTTGTGATAATTCAAGATTTTTTTTTTAATTCCTAGCATTTTAATATAGAAAATCTTCTATAAAATGGATAGTTCATCATATTTGTGCACTCTAATTACTCAAATTCAAAATAATTTTACAGAATTATACTGCGTTATCTTACGAAAATTGGCTCATAGGTACAATAATGCTTGATGATTTTGATTTTTTTTTTTTCCATCTTATTCTAATGTGTTTTCAAACGATATCATTATTGCCTTCACTACGATCAACATGTTGGACAAATTTATTTTTCTACGCGAATGGATCAATAGGTAATAATGAATCTCGGGCGATTTTAAATTAATTTTGGCATTTACGTACCATATGCATTGAATGATTAACTTCAGTAATACTTTTGATGATGATCTTGCTCACCTTGTATTCAACATTTTACTCCCATTGCTCAAACAAACCCCTTCCAATATCAATATTGGGGTTCGGGGGTGGGATCGGAGATATATAAGGCCAGCGGCCGAGGTAGCAGGCCAGTTCTGTGTCTCCTCTCACAACCCTCACAACTATAGCAGCCCTTCCACAGCATGAAAGTAAGAAAATCAGAGTTTAAGAAAAAAGTCAAAGAGGTTTCCAACATTTGAATTATGACCCTATGAAAGTTTTAGAGTTACCAAAAATCCACAAATCAAAGCTTATCTTTGTATTCTATAATCTAAAATTAAATATATTAAATCAGGCTATAATATTAAATCAAATTTGTGGGCATAACCTGACTTCAATATCACAATTTATCTGCTCGTGGTTGGTTCATAGACGTTTGAATAAATTGATAAACTTGAAAAATGGAGAAGAACAAATAAAAGAAAATTTAAGCCACAGTGCTGCCCTCCTAAGAAAGATCATCGTATCTACAAGTGACATTTTACTGGGAATAATGAGATTAAAGTTGGTAGCTAACTGCATAGAAGTATGATTGATTGTCTGTTCTCTAACAAACTATTTCTGCAACTGCTCGAGAAGATTTTAAACAATCTGTGCATCGTTTTGATAAAAATGTGCAAAATTCTCCACACGGCTATCACGTTTAGCAATAGAGTGCATTCAGAACGGCGCATAGATCTATGCATTTTTTCCTTGGGCTGTATGTACAAGAGATGGACTGCCTGTTGCTGTGGTTTCGGTTTTGAAAGAAGGTCAAGAGCAGTAACGTGCTAAGCTTGTATTGCTGCATATACATAGAAAAGACCAATGCTAAGCAATCTATCTACTAATGCTAAGCAATCGCGCCGTATCTACTCTTTGTTAAGGCTCTTTTATTGTAGAACTAAAGGCCGGTTTCACCAAGTTTGTGGTCCGAGTTCAAGACGCGGTTTGATTAAGTATTGAACGAAGATCATCCGCAATAATGGATTTCACAGCGGAAGTTCAAAATCCTGATCTCTGATCAACCGGCGTTCAGCGTTGAACGCTCGATCTTGGCCGGTTACGGGGGCTTAAACTCGGATCAATTGTTGCTCGACTCTTCACTTACCAAACCACCTCATAGAAATGTGGACAAAATTCTCATGACGTGTTCTTCATTTAACTGTATTTATATTATTTTGTTTTGTGTTTATAATTTATCGAGAGATATAGCAAGAGCTCTCGCTCAGTTTTTGTCATTATATTGTCCTTTTTTTCACCTTCTCCAAAAGAAAGACAATATTAACAACTTCATTTGATTTGCAATGAAGATAATAATGAATATTGAAGTATACGAGATAAAAGAAAAGGTATATTCAACTTTACTCACCTGTGACGTAAAGGTATCGAGCGCGTTGCAAAAACTCCTATTGCACGCTTTTCACAGATTTTCCCAAAATATTTTTCATTTTGACCAATCTCGATATTGGTAAATACTGGAATTGAATTCCCCAAGCCAATGTTTTCCACCTTTCGTTTTTAGTGTGGGCCGAATGGGCGTCGATTTTTTTAGATTCGAGAATATCAAAATGGTTATGGATGGCGTCTAGGAGGTGCTCTTTCTCCGAGTTGGCGAACGCCTGTTTCCTATGCTTTTCTTTGATTCCATCAATTCTAAATTATATTCCTATATTCTAAATATAAATAATCGCACAATCTCATCAGTCAACATAAGAAGCAAAAACCGAATATAAGTGGGGAATATGATAAGTGGGGGGGGGGGAAACCTCGACCTTCCCGCTCCCGAGATAAGCCATCTCTTCTCGATGTCACCGAAACACCGGAAGTTCAACCTGGGATCTTGGATCAACGGTGGTTCAACTGTAGTTTTCAGTGACCCGAGTTCAGTTGAAAACTCGTTCCTAGTAACTCAGTTCAACTTGGTGAAACCGAAATGAATTCATACTGAGACTGAAAAACCGAGTTCACTTTTTTCTTTCTTTTTTCTGAAAGCGACCCTAAGTATACATAAGTCGCCTGATGAGTGTATTTTGCTTAGGTAGGTAGGTATGTGAGTTGTGACTATTTATGGTTTATTTTCTATCTTTGTAAAGTAGGTAAATAACATCATATTTTCAAAAAATTCAGCCTTAAACTCAAAGTAGCCAAAACTATCGATTATGAAAAAAAATCGATTCGCAAAAAAAATGTCTATCTTAGCAAGGATGAGTAGAGGTTCGAATTCACAACTTACGACTTGCTACTGGTTCATTACGAAGAAATTCTGATGCCAAACCGTTGACACGGACTAGAAGTGAATCTCGAACACGCAGAAGAAAATTAAGCTTGAGATGTGGTGGTTTTGTGGTGGTGTTGAAAATATCAACTAACCAACTAACTCTAACCTAAATCGAATGTAAAAGTTATGAATTAACCCGAAAACACATGCCTACGTCAATGTAAGTCCCGTGCAATTTTCGATTTTGATTTAGGTACCTAATTATTATTATTTGAAAACTTTTACATAAGTCATAATGAACACACTTCTTTTTCTATAAAAAGGTGAAAGCAGGAAGTTTGTTATTGTTTGTTGAGTTGTTTAAAGGGAATATTGTAAAAATTAGCCAACTAACTAACTAACGGAAACGGATAAATAACAATGTACCTAGATAGATATCACTCCAAGTGGGTTGAGTCCACCTCATGCCTAACTCATCTCCTTGTATGCAAAGCTATTATGTAAAATAATTTGTCTAGTGGTAGAGAATTCTAGACATTTCAAACACAGAAAATTATTGAGAATTACATCCATGATTTATATCAGATGTTACTGAGAAAATCATGTAGAACGATTGTTAAACTTAACTGTTTTGGTTTAAATCGTACTTTTGTTTTAAACTGCCAGGTTTGGGTCAATTTTTGAGACTTGCGCCCCAATTATGACCGGCGCAGCGCCGAAAATTTGAAACGGTTCCAGCGATGCGTGGCAACTTGGTCCAAGGGCGTTCCCGAGATAAACCACCCCACCGGAGAAAAGGGGAACGGAGTTTTTGTGCTGGATTAACCGACTCAGAGCTTGAATGAAATGGATGTGCCAACCCGGAGAGACTCAGTTGCACAATCGGAATGTGTAAGTCTCGGATGGTTAAGGTTTGACGAATCGGCCTCAGCACACACCGGTCAAGCTTTAACGGGGGCCGCTAAATGCTATCAAGCACGGTCTTTTCTGGGAGGGATTGCTCCACGGCGGGCCTCCTTGGGGGTTTCATATTGTTTGGAAAAGAACTCGAAATAACCAACAATCGAAAGGCTGTAGATACGTTCTTTTGTGGATTTATTGAGTTACCTTCCTTCCAGAATTACATTTCGTGCAGCCAGAAGATGACTTCCAGGTTAACTTGTGGTTTTGCTTTTGCTTTATCTGTTACTACCACTTCGACATTTTCATCAGGCACTTGCCATCTTATCAGAAACTAACATAAATTTAGCACTGTATCCAGTACACAGTGAAAAAAATCTCAGAAACCAAACAATCCTAAATTAATCGCAATATTTGCCTCACTCGTTTGCCTTGTGGTATTGATTTCATGGAACTTTCCTCCTCCAATTGTGAGTACATACAGCAAATTGGTATCGGGACTCATGAGTGACAGGATTAAGGGCTACTTCTTCATCGTTCAGTTCATTCTCTATCAATTACGGTAAACTCTTAAATGCTTCAATCATATAGCACCTAAATAATTGGTCTATGCCCAAGGTAAACTCATCCAGCAGTCTCGAAAATCATCTGAAATATTTGCCTGCGACAATCGCTATCCTAGTCTTTCCTGAAGTCATGAAAACAGGACTAACTTCTAAGGACTACTTCTTGATGGTTCAGTTTATTCTCTATCAATCTATGGCAAATTCTTAAAGGCTTCAATCATACAGCACCTAAATAATTGGTCTAAGCCAAAAGTAAACTCGTCCGTTTATCAATCCAAAATAGGTTCTGACGTGCGTCTCTACGAAATATACTTTAAAACTGTTTGAAATATTATCAATTGTTTTTAAGAGTTTAAGAATATTTGACATCACTCATATGTTCATTGTACATATTTTTCAGGGAATGCTACTGAGTTCGATTCTAGTCATTTTCTTCGCCACCGTGTGGGCGGAGAAAGAAACCGACTCCGTTGCAGTCGCCACCAACGCTATTACAGATTTGAAGGCCGACGCTACTAGGTGAATACCGTGCATTATCTTGTACCATTGTACATTTTCTTTGCCTCCTCACACAGCGGTCAGGAACTAGACAAAAGTTCGGCTACGATGCCGACGAAAACCCATGGTGAAAAACGATACTTTGAAGTACCAGAAAACCAAAAATTCAAAACCCAAAATCAAAGCGGTGCATCTCCAAAAACGGCGCATGAATTGAGAATGTATCGGTTACAACATTTTTTGACGTTCGATTATGACCCAAGCGCAACGATAGAGTGGTTCAAAACAAAAAAAAGTTCTGGGATTTCTTGTCCCCATTGTTTTTTTGCTTCCTCGGTATGTCAGGATGACACTCCTAAATTTTTAGCAAAAAATATTAATCCTAATCACTTTACCTGGGTCGATTTTGGCCAGTTATCGACCGCTATCGTAAACCAACCTCTAAATTGGTGCCGAGGTGATGATTTGACGGACGGATTTCAATTTTTTTAGGTCAATTTATGGGTTTTCGCATGCGCTGAACGCGGTGAACTTATTTATTTTACGCTCCGTCCACTAGTTATCCGGTAAACTGGCAGAGGGCGCCAGTTTAATTTACTTGATTTTACTTGAAGATAAGTAAAAATCGAAAATTTCACCGAAAATGCTGTCGCCTGGTAAAGAATTGTACTAGAAACATGCTAAAATGGTCGGATAATATGCTTTGGCATGTTCTGAACATGATTCCGTTTTTTACTATACTTTTCCGCCGATGATTGCTTCGTTTATCGGCCATAAATCTCAAATTAATAGTAGGGTAATAGACAAAGTCACCCTAATTTCACCAGAAATTATGTCGCGTTGATAATTTAAGGTTCTGAAATACCTTGTGCCGATAAAATTTGGTATTTTCCAGGATACTCGGTACAAAGCCGTTGGTAATTTGGCAAGGACTTGAACCGGCATTGTACTTATTTGCCAAATATAGCGGCAAAATGGAGAAAATAGCTAAAATTTTCCAATTTTTCTGTAAAATTCCTTAGTTCCATCGGTTTTCCGGGGTCAAATTCGTAGTTCTGAATTGTCTGAACTGTGATTGGATCGTTTGAGCGTAGGGTTAAATATTGTCAGCGGTATCGGTCATGTGTAAAAGCTTGTACAATGGTATCGGGTCGTTAAGCGAATAAGTACAATGCCGGTTCAAGTCCTTGCCAAATTACCAACGGCTTTGTACATCCTGGAAAATACCAAATTTTATCGGCACAAGGTATTTCATAACCTTAAATTATCAACGCGACATAATTTCAGGTGAAATTAGGGTGAATTTGTCTATTACCCTACTATTAATTTGAGCTTTATGGCCGATAAACGAAGCAATCATCGGCGGAAAAGTATACTAAAAAAACGGAATCATGTTCAGAACATGCCAAAGCATATTATCCGACCATTTTAGCATGTTTCTAGTACAATTCTTAACCAGGCGACAGCATTTTCGGTGAAATTTTCGATTTTTACTTATCTTCAAGTAAAATTAAGTAAATTAAACTGGCGCCCTCTGCCAGTTTACCGGATAACTAGTGGACGGAGCGTAAAATAAATAAGTTCACCGTGTTCAGCGCATGCGAAAACCCATAAATTGACCTAAAAAATTGAAATCCGTCCGTCAAATCATCACCTCGGCACCAATTTAGAGGTTGGTTTACGATAGCGGTCGATAACTGGCCAAAATCGACCCAGGTAAAGTGATTAGGATTAATATTTTTTGCTAAAAATTTAGGAGTGTCATCCTGACATACCGAGGAAGCAAAAAAACAATGGGGACAAGAAATCCCAGAACTTTTTTTTGTTTTGAACCACTCTATCGTTGCGCTTGGGTCATAATCGAACGTCAAAAAATGTTGTAACCGATACATTCTCAATTCATGCGCCGTTTTTGGAGATGCACCGCTTTGATTTTGGGATTTGAATTTTTGGTTTTCTGGTACTTCAAAGTATCGTTTTTCACCATGGGTTTTCGTCGGCATCGTAGCCGAACTTTTGTCTAGTTCCTGACCGCTGTGCTCAGTGATTTCAATCAAGATTCAACATTTCCAATATTGTAAAGAAATTATACTACTTCGATTCCTTCCTTCAATCGATATAATCACTTCCGTACTTTATCAGAACATAATCTCTTTAGCCCCCAAAATGCCCAATCGTGTTTCAGATCAAAAACCAAACACTCCAAGTACCTAACTATCACTTACTCTTCTGTTATGTTGACGAAACGTAAAATCTTATCACCGCCTTGGTCTTTATTTGTTTCACTTCACCACTATCGCTAGACAGTTAGTCATTCTTTTAAAATTGGACCTCAACTCAATGAAAATTTTCAAAAGCAAGGTAAATCAACTGATTGAAGGTATAGATCAATACAGAACATATTCAACACTCCTTTGCTTATGTATTTACAAGACCAACATCGTTTCAAACTATCAACTGGGATGTTCAGTGAGCAAATGTGATCAATAACCAACTATCCCCTTCCTAACTGTTAACAAATGTCTTTAAAGAAGGACAAATAAGTATATGATTCTGCAAGGGTTATAGTAACGAAAGTATTGTTTGTTATGAATTCTGTTGCAGTCTTGATGCGGAAAAGAAAGTTTTAGATGCCAACGGAGAAGAAGCAATTCATCACGTACACTACCACTCAGGCAAGGTTGACCATCTACACAAGCACGATGGTCTGTTGTTGTTTAATTGAACTAACACACTATTACTCGCTGTACATATGCTGTAGCTGAAGTATTTATTCGTTTTTTGACGGCAATGAAAACATGATTTTTCTGTTTGCAGGTCACATTGGCAATCATCACAAGCATGAAGGCCACATTGGTAACCATCACAAGCACGATGGTCATCTGGGACATCATCATAAACACGAGGGTCACATAGGTAACCACCACAAGCACGAAGGACATCTAGGACACCACCACAAGCATGGTGGGCACATTGGTAACCACCACAAACATGATGGACATCTGGGACATCACCATAAACATGGAGGTCACGTTGGACATGGCCACCATCATGGAGGCAGCATTGGTCACGGACACTCTCACGGGGGCAGCGTTGGACATGGTCACTCTCATGGTGGTAGCATTGGCCATGGTCACCAACATGGTGGTAGCGTTGGACACGGACATCAACATGGTGGTAGTGTAGGACATGGTCACTCACACGGTGGTAGCATTGGTCATGGACACGCTCATGGTGGTAGTGTAGGACATGGACATTCTCATGGTGGTAGTGTTGGACACGGTCATTCACATGGAGGTAGCATTGGTCATGGACACGCCCATGGTGGAAGTGTAGGACACGGTCATTCACATGGCGGTAGCATTGGTCATGGACACGCCCATGGTGGAAGTGTAGGACATGGTCATTCTCATGGTGGTAGTGTAGGACATGGTCACTCTCATGGTGGAAGTGTTGGACATGGTCACTCTCATGGTGGAAGTGTTGGACATGGTCACTCCCATGGTGGTAGTGTAGGACATGGACATGCTCATGGTGGAAGTGTAGGACATGGTCACTCCCATGGTGGAAGTGTAGGACATGGACATTCTCATGGTGGAAGCATTGGACATGGACATTCACATGGTGGCAGCATTGGACATGGCCACTCCCATGGTGGAAGCGTTGGACATGGACATGCTCATGGTGGTAGTGTAGGACATGGTCACTCCCATGGTGGAAGTGTTGGACATGGACATGCTCATGGTGGAAGTGTAGGACATGGCCACTCCCATGGTGGAAGTGTTGGACATGGACATGCTCATGGTGGAAGTGTAGGACATGGTCACTCCCATGGTGGAAGTGTTGGACATGGACATGCTCATGGTGGAAGTGTAGGACATGGTCACTCTCATGGTGGTAGCGTAGGACATGGACATGCTCATGGTGGAAGTGTAGGACATGGACACTCCCATGGTGGAAGTGTAGGACACGGACATGCTCATGGTGGTAGTGTAGGACATGGTCACTCTCATGGTGGAAGTGTAGGACATGGACATGCTCATGGTGGTAGTGTAGGACATGGTCACTCTCATGGTGGAAGTGTAGGACACGGACATGCTCATGGTGGTAGTGTAGGACATGGTCACTCTCATGGTGGAAGTGTAGGACACGGACATGCTCATGGCGGTAGTGTAGGACATGGTCACTCTCATGGTGGAAGTGTAGGACATGGTCACTCTCATGGTGGCGGTGTTGGACATGGTCACTCCCATGGCGGTGGTGTTGGACACGGTCACTCCCATGGTGGTGGCGTTGGGCACGGTCACTCCCACGGAGGTGGTGTTGGACATGGACATGCTCATGGTGGTAGCGTAGGACATGGTCACTCCCATGGAGGAAGTGTAGGACATGGTCACGCTCATGGTGGAAGCGTAGGACACGGTCACTCTCATGGTGGCAGCGTCGGCCACGGACACAACCACGGAGGCGGCGTCGGCCACAACGACCACCACAGCGACGATGATGACATCGGAGGCGGTGGATTTGGTGGCAAAGCAGTCTCCTACACCGTCCACCACGCGGCACTGAAGAAGTCCGACGACGGTGCTCTGGATGATGAAGCACCCAAATCTTCCAGCTCCATCAGCCTCTCGACAGACGAGGACGAGGACGAAATCGCTGTGAAGAAGTAAAGTGAGCCACCCAGTCAACCAACCAGACTCCAAGACATGGACACCCAGGCTCCAAGACATGGACACCCAGGCGTCGGCTCCAAGGCACAGTTTCAGACGCCATCACCCAGGCGTTGCCTGACGTCATACGACTTCGAGCTGACGCAGCACGTTCCTAAGCTCCGCACACGCCCGCATCTTGTAGGTCACTCGCGCACAACCCGATCACTCGCCATGTGTTCGTATAGTCATACCAAAGTTGTTTTTATATGTTATCAATATTTTTGTTATTGTTCTATATAATATGTATTTTATTTTTTATACTTGACGATTTGTTAATAAATTTTGTAAATTCGTATACATTTCTTATAAGATATATCCACTTTGTCCCTCAAATGATTCTAAAAACCAAGAATTATAATATAAATTTTAAAAAATGTATACTTGGTAAAATTTTAAGAATTTGTAACAATTGGAATCGAACAAAAACCCATGCTGAAGAGACATTTTCCATTCTACGATCATGCTATTGTATTATTATATGAATAGGTATTCAGTCATTTTCACACAATACTATCTTGATTGTTGATGAAGCTACGCTTTCCAACATTGGTTTGAACTACTTCCGTCTTATCATCTAATAGCGATGATAGTTTACAATAGCAAGAGGAATCAGAAAATATTTAAAAAACACTAATTTAACATTGATTTCACTTTATGCTTACTAGTACCTAATATTGTCAATAGTACCACTAGACTGATGACGAAAATTGAGTTAAGATTATGTTTTGGTTGTTTCTCATCATTATTATCGTTTGGAACAGTCAAAATTGAGGTAAACCTCATTGGGTTCTCTTGAAACACATTGGAATATAAGCAGTTACAAGCAAACTCGCACAGGTGCTAAGACTAAGCAAATTAACTTAAGTCCATTCGAACCAGTACAGGAGCTGCCTGTGACCGGCGCCGGCGTGTTCACCAGCAGCAGTGTGGCAAGATACGAACTTTAGTTCTTATTTGTACGACCTTTTCGTAGTCCGTACGAACTTACTGCTCTTATACTAACTTAGCACGAACTTTCAATGTCACTATTTCGACAATGACTATAAATATACCTAATTATAAACTGCCATAATGTACAGGTTCCTATGTAGAGAGAGATTACATCACTCTGTTCTAGAGCATGGTACTAAGATGCCTATTCGATTTTGAGAATAGCGTGAATGATAGGTTATTAATTACTGTCCATAACTAGAGAGAAAGGTTCCAGTCATGCAGCATGATCGTAGGAGCGAATTTTCTTAAATTACTTATCGTATTGTAATAAGTTAAATTGAATTGAAATTTGAGCTATTTCAGTAGAAAGGAATTAATTAAAAACCAATTTTATGGCAAACAAAAAAACTCACACTAGATAAAATTCGGTGATTTAAAAAAGATTTTGGGTGTTATGCTTTTATTTGCAGTTTTTACAGATTTTTTAGCAAATATAAGTTTTATTGTTTGGTTATATTCATTCAACATGCGGCGGCTGTTAATCCATTCCTCTGCATTTTAATAATTGTGGCACGAGAATAAGTTGCATAACAAGCAGAGTGGTTCAACACTCTGAAGAAGAGGAAGAGAGACAAGAATGTATTTGCCTCGAAACAAACGCAGTTGGTAGTGCACATTTGAAGAAAATGAAAAAAATACACTGCCAAGGACATGGCACAGAAGCTTCCTCGAGGCCTTCACAGTATGTCACCATTAAAATTTCAGAAATGGCTGGTTCACTATGATCATAACGTTAAAGTGCTGGGCCACCAAAAACCAGAAATCCTTACTAAAATCTGTTCAACAATGACTGTCACAAGAAAATTTCGTTCACGCATGAACTGAACGTACATATCGCTGATTCAATCATGATGAAACTGATAGGGAACCATCTAGGGCTAACTCCACACTATTCCTGAAAGTTTCATTGAAATTCGATCAACATTGAGACAGTTATGGCCGTGGCAAGGAAATATAGAAAGACAAACTATGATTGATCCGATGGCAATGAAAGTCATAATGGGTCGTCTATGAGCTAAAACACACAATCCCCGAAAATTTCATAACAATCAGACTGAAACTTGGTATAGTTTTGGGTGTGACAAGGATTAACCACGACACACAGACATCACATAGACAAACAAGGAATCAAAATTGATCAACAAGCTCTGAAACGCAAAAATCGAGTGGAAATTTTGATTTTGGAAGACAAAATGAATATATACGTGCTCTTGTACAGCCATTTCATCCATATATATATATATATATATATATATATATATATATATATATATATATATATATATATATATATATATATTCAAGTTAGGTACCTACATTTCATAAAATACCTACTGTTTTCTGTAAAGTGTAATTTTATTACACCCATGGGCATTTCCAGGAACTGCACAACACTTTTCAACTTCACTAGGGTGTACCAAGTGCCCTTAAACCGAATTAATATTATTGAACCTCAATAATAATTTCAAAGAGTGCATAATTTTCTAGTTAAACTCCACAAAAAGCAAAAGCCGAAACAGCTTGACCAATTTATTCAAATTTTCCGCAATTAATCATACAGTGGTTTAGCTCCAGACAGGTCCGTTATAATATTATACATGTAAATATAAAAATATATATGTTAGTAGAGGGAAGATCTACATTCTGGCGTAGGGGCCAACACGGGGCAGGTATACTAAAGCGCACAACACATTTCAAATACAATTTTCTGTTCATTGCGGGATGCGTCACTGCGTTGAACGTAACCTTGGCGTTACGTTGGTGCGTTGATGATCAGTGCACCAAAGTAATGTCAACGTGCCAACATGATGCCAAATCACCCAATCAACCAATTTGATATTTTGACTAATGTTTCATTGCCATTAGTTCATAAAACTAGGTATGTTTTACAGTCTGACAAAAAATAACGTAGTTAGTACCAATTAAGTTTTGTTATAACCAAATAACGCAGTTAAAGATTGTGATGTACAACTAATAATTTTGTTTCAATTTGTAACCAACTTGTTTTACTTTTGATGTTTAATTCTATAATTCCCACCCAACGAAGTATAAGAGGCTAACGGGTATTGGTCGTTTACCAATCGATCTAATAACAAAAGCTTCAAATTGTTCAAGGTGTTTTACTTGATTATTTTGACTATTTGACACCTAGTAACCAACGATTACTATGAAAACTTGAGTGCAGCTAGGTAATACAAACGATGGAAAGACACAAGTGGGTAGGTATCGGCAAATTTCGTTTTGTGATCATACCACAGTACCAACAGACCGTTTGAAAGATATTGATCGCCATGATCATTAATTCAGACTAATGTATTAAGACGAGTATAAACGTATTTGCATTTCGAGCTTTTACGAACGCGCTCTGAACTTACAGTGTGCAAAATGTCGGTGCTGGATTTTGACGTCATTCAGGAACAACAGGCGGCCCCAGCGGCTCCCGTTTGTCCTGGGAAAATCATCGTTTTATCGCTTGCGAGGGACCATCGGGGCATAAGAGCCAAAATGTTGGCAGAGGTAAATCCTAAAAAACCTAAAAAGAGCTTCACACAACCTTCAAACAACGTGTAATCATCTTTCATAGGTGCTGTCAGAGTTTTAGTTGGTAAAATATGACATTTTACGATTTTAGCTCTTATTCATTGCTCCTCAGACCCACAGCGCGGCACAGCAACACATTCAGGAGACCGAATGAGTTCTGTTAGGTCTGAGAGTTTCCTGTCGATATCAATAAAAACTACGTACTTTTATGTAAGCACAATTTGAAGATGTGCCTAATAGCTTCCTTCTTTAGACTGTAGTAAATCCTAAATTGAAACAAAGTCAATAACAAGATTATTCGTAGAAACATGTCAAATTCATGCAACTCACAGTAGAAACTGTTTGACTATTTGTCATGATGAAGTGATCAAATGCATTCAGAAAACTCCTAGAAGAGATACAATATCTCCATGGTAGGTGCCATGGTATGTCTTCTCTGTGTGTATAATGAATCACCGTTGCAATGTTTGTTGAGTTAGGAAGGATAAACCTACCTATGCATTCAAAATTTGAATTCTAGTTTGATGATCACAAAACATAGGTACCTTTGTTATCGTTCAATGAGAACAAATTCTGCCATGACAGGAGGTTTGTTCAGCTTCCTCACTCGAATGCAACTTCTGCGAATTGGATCATTTGGTGACAAAATAGAACGAATTTCTTGGAAGTAACGTATATATATACTACTTACTATTTAATATTTACAGTACTAATAGTATAAATCGATGAAACTTATAAGGGATCTTACAAGCGTTAACCGGTGCAATTTCCACAAATTTCATAAAAATTGGCCAAAAAAGTTGCCATGTTGAAGTTGTTTCAAACGTCGAATTTTGCGTGTATGATTTGTTCTAATAAAGAACGCAGAGCAAATTGGAACCATATCAATATCTGTTCTTAGAATGGAAAGTCAGACAATGTTGTATCGAGATAACACCACAACTTGCCGAATTTATGAAATATAAAACGGTGCAAATTAATTCACAAAGGTATATGTACGCAGAACCCATTTCTATAATTATTAGACGAAGTTCATTACACATCTAAATGTAACTGCATAGGCGTTGTATGTCTACTTCAGGAGACATTAATTAAACAAAACACCCGAACTTTACCAGTCCTTTTGCATTTAATAAAAGCTATCTATAGCTATACTATCTGCGTACAACAGTACATCAGAAACTAAGTATATCGTCATTGACGAAGGCATCACAATACTGAAATTAATAAGCAAAATAAAGCACCTACCTACGCTTCACTCTTCCGTCTAAAGGTAAAAACAGTTATAATAAACTCGATTTATATAAGTGAGAACTCCGTTTGAATTATATCAGCTGATACGATCGTCGTAGTCTGTAAGGCAATTTTTATTATGTTCCATCAGTTTTGATTTGCTCCCATGTTGGTGTTCATTTTTCTCGTCAAATTTCTAGCCCTTAGAGATGCCCAACAGATGTACGCACGGCGATCGGGTTGGTTTCATTCAACTCTTGGGGATGGTATCTATTAATGACAGCCAAAAAAAGTTACTGTTATTTCAAAAATATCCGGCGAGGTCTAGATTTTTCAAAATTCCAAAGGACCGAATGAAACCACCGCTCTGCTGTTCGCTCTCCGTAAAAGCTAGAATTTTGGCAGGAAAAAAGATCATCAACCTGAGTGTGAATCAGTGAAAACACAGGGCACAGTAAAAACCTCCTAATAATAATAATAATAAACGCCTACGATTCCAATGGAATTCTGACATTACCAAAACGAATTTATTCTAACTTTTCTCATCTATAGATAATGCTAGTAAAGCATAGGTGGGTGTTCAATTTTATCTCATTAATGTTCATTTGGTAGGTTCCTTCATCAGTGTTTATATATTTAGATTCTGATGGACCATTTCTCTTAGATTATCAGTTTTTGTTATGTACAGGGGGACGAGTACGAATGAATGATATAAAACATGTGTCCTCATTTCCGTCGGTTTTTATTGTATTTATTGACAGGAGCGAACAGATTTAAATTATCGGTTTTGCTTTTTACTTGAATGATCGTAATCGTACAGATAGAATAATAAGATTCTCTTTTCAGACGCTGTTCAAAAGTTTTCCTGACGAATACCACAAGCCACTTGTCAAATTCTTCCACGATGTTGGTTGGCGAGAAACACTTATCAGGCTGAGGAAGGTATTTTCTCTACCAATTTGTGTTGATTGTATAAAACTTTACAACATGTTGTATTATACCTACTGAAAATTGGAGAAAGTTAAAACCACTAACTTTAAACTAACTTACTACCAATTGGATGAAAGATGGACAAATTAATGTAATAAGAATGAAATCCGCTTCGGAAAACTGGTGTTAGTGCCCGACTTCTAGTCTTTTCCAATAAAACAAGATACAACCCCGTTACCGTGCTGCACTTAGCAGAGAAGGGGGAAAGGGAAAGTACAGAGGGAGAGAGAATTTATAAAAAGGCAGCCGCACGCTCGGAGAGCTCATAAATCGCTCTAGCTTCCATGTAAAGGATTGTTTTCTCTCTTCAACCACTTCTGTTGCGGAACGGGGTAAGGTGACCAAATAATTAGTCGAACGGAGATAGCCTGGTCCTCTTCCTCTCCTCCAATGTACAAGGTTGTTTGATTTCGCTATGTTCATGAGGACGAGGACTTATTTCTATGTCGTAGAAGCTCTTACGTTCATATCGAATATTCATATTAACTAACTTATGAGTATTATCGGTTTGCAGGCGTCCAAAAGATGGGACTACGCTGCTCCTGTCATCGTCTTCATCAACAAAAAGCTAATCGGTGACGACGACGACTTGAACATGTATATCAAAGAGAAGCATTTCTTGTTGGTCGACCCCAAAAAAATACGCATCTTCAAAAATATGAACTTGTTGGACAAACTACAAATGGACCCTCTGGTACGTGAAAACATAAAATCGAAGTCACCGTGATGTTTGGAGAGTTGTTCTCCTGGCTTGTTTCCATGGGACTATTCGTTTCTGATTCATGTCTGATAAGCATCTATAGGTAACACATTTTCCTATTATAATTAGAATTTTATTTTGTACTTTTAGTATCTATGTTTTACATAACATCGATGTAGGTAATTCCTCGAAGTTGCACAGACACAAACTTATTTTTCTTTTCTCTAATCTTTTAGCAACTTTTCGTAGAAAATGAAGCTATTGCATTGGGTAAAAAAAATTCAATTGAAATCCGTTTCGAGGCATTCTGAACCGATTCCTAAAATTTGGGCTTTATCATATATATATATATATATATATATATATATATATATATATATACACAAATTGGACACAAACTATTCACAAAGGAATTCATAAATTTCAAAATTGCCATATATATATATATATATATATATATATATATCTATATATAGATTTGTGTAAACGAATTTATATATTTGTTTATTTATTTATTTATACATGTATATACGTACGTGACATTCCAAACGATAACTCTCCGTAGGATTGATGTAAAAAATCCGTTCTTTCACAAAAAAAATCAAGCCTTCAGAAAGAAAGGGTGAGTTCGTTGGCAGCACTTTTCGAGTACATTTAATTGGTCAAATTTCAAAAAAGGTGAAAAATCAATAAAAATAGCAAAAAACTGTTAAAACTCAATAAATTTATATTGTTCAGCAGAATTTCATTCGAAAGAAGTTGATCAACTATGAACTAGAACTTCAATAATATTTATGCACAATTATGCTGAAAAATATACATAAACGTCATTAATATTTGCTAAAAAAAATCAATAAAAACTGCAAACAAATTTAAAATACCAAAATATTTTTAGAACTACAGAATATTAGTCTCACAGATTTTATTCGCGATAAAATTGGTAGTCATACAAATTTCTTTTGCACTCGAAGTGTTCAAAATTCAAAACAATGAAAAACTAGTTAGTCCGCTGACCAGGTTCCTCACGAAGTTTGAAAAACTGATTGCTAGTAGGGTTACAATCGATTTTATGAGACGAAATCTATTGAAAACGACACCAAACTTGTTTTGGGATGATTTTACAATTACTGACGTCATGACGATGCCGTCGTATTGTCGTCAAGGCCAACTTGAAAAGCTTTTATAG
Source organism: Adelphocoris suturalis (assembly GCA_030762985.1). NCBI lineage: Eukaryota > Metazoa > Arthropoda > Insecta > Hemiptera > Miridae > Adelphocoris > Adelphocoris suturalis. The sequence goes on from CM061043.1 coordinate 21,959,173, forward strand.
TGGTTTCAGTCGATTCTATGTGGTGAAAACTATTAAAAACTATACCAAACTCGATTTTCGGTTGATTTGACGAATTGTCGTCACCGATAACAAGCTCCTGTTGTCGGATCGACACCAAACACTAGCTAGTTTCAGATGTCTGAAGAGTGCCTACAAAACTTCAGCGTGGAATACGCACGCACACCGACAAGTGCCAGCCCTCGTCAAAGTAGAGACTCACTTCGTTCGTCAATAATGCAATAATTTACGAAAATTCACTCATACGATCATGCTACATGGCAAGCACTTATTTAATGGTGTGCCCCCTCTTCCTTTGGGGGAGTTTTACATTTCGTATTTGTCAGTCAACTGTGTTCTCCGAGTTTATTGTTACTAATTAAGTCGTTTACAAGTGTAATCGTTTTGTTTTGCAGAAAACCTACGTTTACTTCGACGTCAGCATTGACTATCGGCCTGTGGGTAGAATGATCTTCCAGGTACGATTTTCCCTGAATAGTTGTGTATATATACACTAGGCCCCATTTTTACCTCCATTCTAATAAAATCAATCTGAATTTTAATGATTCCAAACGTCTCACCGATATCATTCCACTACATGACTAACAACATCATATCACTTGCTTCTACCGTGTAATTTGGCATGATGCCATCCAATTATAGAAGATGCTATGGTTAATTTGATTCTTAAGTTAGTCTTAGATTGATCAGTTCTTATAGTTAAAACATCATTAATTTCAAACTAAATTCATGCACCCAACACATTCCTTCTTTCTGCATCTAATCCCCTCCACACAATCCAATCTTATTTCATGGTCTCCTAAAAAAAATGATTGATAACAGATTCTTATTGTAACTTAGATCGAAGGGGACACAATGCCGCAGTCCACCAAAGGATTTTTAGAGCTCTGCTGCTGCCAAAAGATACCCCTCCCAGAAGGTTACTACAAAAGAAGCAGATTTGCAGGAAGCGTAGTCAGGAGGATCGTTAAACAAGGATGGGTCCGACTAACAAGTAATTTAAACTGTTTGTATTCCTCCTGTTTGTATCTCCTGCTTCCCACTTGATGATTTTCCATAAATACCTTAGTAGCAATTTTGATTACCTAAGTAGCGATTTGATAAGCTAAGGAGCACATTGAGCTGGGTGACGCAGATGGGGCAGCACAACAGGGAAAACCATAGCTCCACAGTTGTTACCACATATTGGGACATAGTTTGTGCTGCAGGTCGACCAAGCAGTCTAGCGTGAGCCTCGAGCTAGCGGAAAATGAATGAATATTTGCTGAATTCGCTAAGTTCTGACTCAGATTTTTCCACCGAGTTAGAAACTTTATCACTTTATCAAACGTTGAGAAAGGTGAAATTGTGGCAAAGCGAATACAGAAGCAAGAATATGAAGGAAACAAATGTTAAAGAAAAAGTAATGAAAAAATCACACACTTGTTAATAAATAAATGAATAAATACGACAAAAGGAAGAATATAGGAGTATTTCATGGAAGATTATTTGATCTTCGGATTGGAAGTCGTCGAGGGTCGTTGGATCATGAGCAGATTGGGTCATCGGAGTGGCACGTACGACCTGCGCGACAAGAAAACTGCGCCGTCTCCATAGTGTCAAGACATTGCTCACAGAAACCGCCCTGCCCTGCCCTGCGCTGTGCTGCGTCAGCAATGTCGCAATGTGCGCCAGGCCTAATACACTCTAGGCCCGGAATCGTAGCGCAGGAGTGGGCCCTACATGACTTGGTCGACATGAATCAGTAGTAGAGTGTGACAGCTCCGATAAAACTATAGCTCAATACCAGTCATTGTGTGCCACTCAGATACACTGGTTGGGAGGTGAGGGGAGGAAAATTATACGGGCTGTTCCTCAAAGTTCATTGTTCTCATCCGAGTACTTTCGCTATTACATCATCATCATCGTCAGGGATCTATAAAATACATCAGTACCATAGTACTCCTGATGTATTTTCTAGATCCCTGATGATACTGTATAATAGCGAAAATCCTCGGATGAGAACAATAAACTTTGAGGAACAACCAACATAATTTTGCTCCCCACACCTTCCAACCAGCAAAACTATAGTTGTGCCTTAATTTGCAGCAACCAGAAGTTTTCTTATTCTGTTTAAGAAGGTTAATGTATTTAACAATATCGAGAATAGCGTTTGACCTATTGCTATGCTCATTCTCTGATTTCGGTCTTATGGTTCCTGAAAAGTGAGAAGGTTCAGTAAGTTTTGACAAAACCGTCACCTCAGATTTTATGAAAATCATATGCTGATAGTAGCAACCTCTCTCCATAGGTTAATCTAGGAAAGTAATTTCCAACAAATATGTGCACATAGAATGTCCAAGGATTTCAAGTTTGGCGCATGGGCTTAAGGAAATAAATCCTTACAGTCACCCTAAATTGTTTTAGGCTATATACGTCGTTTTTATACAACTTGCAACCGCAAGTCCAGCTTTCACTACCCCATTCCCCTTTAAAATAGGAATTTGTCTGCTGCTACCCGAGATTGATTTTTCAGTAGATGGGTTCAAAATTTAACTATGTTCAATGCTTTTAATAACATAACTACCTACTTATTAGTGAATTACTAAAATAACAGATTTCCCAATAGAACGTTAACACATTGATGGCTGTTTGCATCCCAGTTGTATACTGTTGTGGTTGCGTGCGAAACTTTTGCTGAGTGAATCTAGCTAATTGGAACTTTGAAAATGATCGTATTGATCCTGGACTAATAAACCTATAGCATACTCCTAGTGATGCCGACTGGCCTCTGGCAGTGCCGACTGGCAGTATATTTATACTGAGGTTACTTTGGTAGGGGACTACTCTCTCCATATGGCGTGTTGTTGAGATGGCACCATATGTCTGTAATGTATTTCTTGACTTCGTGGACTGGCTGGTCTATGGCGCATCTGTTTACGGGTAATGGCTTTATGAAATACAAGTCGAGCCACGACGTGTTCTAACTTGCATTTGTATTGAAAATATTGTAGCTCTTGACGACGACCGAGTTTACGCCAAGGGGAAATACGAGAAAGCCGTTTTAAGCTGCAACAGACGAGGAGCGCTAGTGATGAACCTTGGTCCTAGAGGGTGGCTTAGTAGCCACATCGTCATCCTACTCGACCAGCATCCTTGGATGGACAAGATGTATCGAGCAATAGGGTCCGTATATTTGAATGGAATAATTATGTCAATGTTTTACGGAAGATCAATTTAGTCCTAATCATACTTTGTGCCCCTGAACATGATGAATATTCATGTAAGTTGCTTCTTATAGTTTCCTCACTACCCAAGGTAGGAATGCGTTGGATTCACGCAAGGGCTAAACATATTGCTGTTCTCTCAAATAAAATATTCTCAAATATTCGAACAATACCATTATTCAAACAGCTTTGTGAACAAAATAGATTTTAAGGCTTCGAACGTAATCCAAGGAATTTTTTATGACCAACCTTTATTATTCATCGAAAAGCCAACATTGCTTTATAGGAGCCTATTTCGAAAAAACGAAGAAGGTGAGAAAGGAGTACCGCTTCAGTCAGACGAGGGATGAAAGGATACTGATAAAAGAAATACTCGTATGACACTAACGTGAAAGCTGTAGCAATAATTCGTGCCAACCTACTCGTAAAAATAAACGCACTAGGAAATCATGGAAATATTTTTTTCATCAATCCTATTATGTTGTCCAGTTACTTAGGTGAAGTTTTTGGTCATTCCAATGTGAATTTACAACCACCAATTTCATGGCAAAAACAACCCGTTCTAAATAATATTCTGCGATTCAAAAAAGGTTGTGGATTTTTAGGTTTTTTCTGTTTATATCGATTTTTTTGCAAATATTAATGAAATATAAGTATATTTTTAGCATAATTTTGAGCATAAACGTTTTAATGTTCTAGGTCATCATTGATAAACTCCTTTCGACTTAAATATATATATTTAGCCGTTTTAGTAATTTTTTAGTGATTGTTTAGCTAATTTTTGAAAAGTGACCAATTTATTGTGCTCAAAAATTGGTAGCCAACAAACCCAAACTTTCATTTGGACAATTAATTTTTGTGGCGAAAGAACAGATTTTTTATCTCAATCCTGATAGTGGAATGACACATCATACATACATGTCACATATATATATATATATGTATATATATATATATATATATTACTTAGCATCAAGCACCCCAAAAACGCTCTCCAAGTTTCACTTTGATATCTTAAAAACTGTGGGAAAAAAGGGGAGGGGGAGGTCCCACACAAGGCAGTACACAGGGTTTGAACTTTTGGGGCACCATGAATAAATCTATATCTATAAAAATCAAATTATGTTTGTTTGTCCTTTACGCGCGACCACAATTGTGAACCGATTTTGATGCCGGAAACCGGGGTGAAGGCGATATACTGGGGGGAAGGCGATCATTTTGATTTTGCCCACTAATTACTCTAGTGCTCCTAGCGGCTGATCACTGATGGCTCCATGGAATGTGCAGTCCATACCCACTATTGTCTATCAACACGATGATGAAGTTTTTAGCGCGTTTTTTAACCTTATTAGTGCCTTATCTGCCAGTTTTGTGAATAACGTCATGGAAGAAGAGAACTCTTCTTCCATGATCACGTTTTCGTGGCACGATTATTCATAACCGAAAAACCTCTGTGGGTGATAGTTTAAGAGTTCAACTTCTGCAATCTTTTAAAATATTTTCGTTCTTTGAAGGTAAGAGAAGAGAAATCCGTTGCTAACATAATTTTTGGGGTAACTGTGTTGTCGATGCAGTACCAAATGAGTGTTTTTTCATTTTACAGGGGTGAAGGCGATCATGCCTCGAAAATACATTTAAAATTCCTAGATGATGTTCTAGTTAACTCAAAGCATGGTAATATATTATATATTACCATAGAGTACTATTTCTATTCATAGCCTCAGGGCCAAGCCCATAGATTACTGTATACCTTTTTTTTTTTTTTTTTTTTTTTTTTTTTTTTTTTTTTTTTTTTTTTTTTTTTTTTTTTTTAACACTCCTGTTTTTCCTTCTCTTAACTTATTCTAGTTTGCTGAGTTTGATTATCTCTGAAAATGTTTTGCTGATGATACCACTTATGTTCTAAGTCTTCGTACCTAATGGATGTATTCATAGCTTGCAATAACTCGAAAAGACTGATAATGTTGACTAATAAGTGAAGTTCTAGTTTTAATCACTGAAGTTCCTGTATTCTAAGGTGTTACCATGACACTTAATGGCACTACCTACTTACCAATTTCTATTCCTACCTATGATTATTAGTTATTGTCTTTACATGAAATGTTTTAAATAATGTGATATCAAAGTTTTAAATAAATTAAAGCTATTTTCAACCATTATGAAACTGATGTCTCGTGACGTTGAGTCATGTTCATTTATCTTCCTACTAAATAATCTGCTTTAATCCTCCAAACCAATTTTCCTGCCCTTGGATGTTTATTAAATATTTTTTTAAAAGTTTAATTCTGATTTTCAAGTGTAAAAACATGAGTGATCGCCTTCACCCCTACCCATGGGGTGAAGCCGATCAGTGTTTAAATAAATTTAAAAAATGGTAAATAACATGATCAATTTAATGTAATTATGTCATTGCAATTGTGAAATGTGAAGGAATATATATTATTTTTTGCAGAATTTTTGTATCCATTTAATAGGGAGAAATAATAGAAAAACTTGAAATTTTGATCGCCTTCACCCCGATGCCGTTTTTTACAGCATGCCCTTTGAACACCAGAAAGAAAGATAGGCTGTATAGAAATTTCCCAACTCACCCCTTTCAACCTTAAAACCACCATTTTATTGAAAAACCGCGTTTGTTTCTTGCCTCAATCTAAATGCTTCACTTTACCAATAACGTGAATAACTCATTCACTTCGACAATTTCATTCGATATCATCATGGTGGGTTTTAGGCGTGAAGGATCTTCGATGACAAATTCAACGATACCAAAACGGTTTTGGTGGGTTCATTTTGGCTGGGGTAGATCATCAAAAATATATATTAAAAACGTCTTATTAACTGCAGCAATCTTGGAATGTTGGGAAGAGTTTTAACGTAGCTAAGGTTATGTTGAGGTGGAAGAAACCGGGACGCTTTTACCAGTACCAATTGCTTTAAAAAAATATATATAAAAAAATAATTCCTAAATAAAAATGAAATAAAAGAGAGTTAAATATTCCCTCCTGTTCATCCGAGGGAGTTGAAATTTGATAGGATGACCCTGTGGGACATCAAGAGATGAATAAAATGATGGGCTCTTTCCTGATCAGCTCAGCGATCTAAATTCTCTCCCTAGAGTGTGAAATTTGATAGAGAGCCTCTCTAGGACATCCGCTAAATGTGTTATCAGCAATATACCTATGTAGTGAAAATAGCAATGTACCTATGGAAACGGTCTTTTGCGTTATTGATAACGAGTTATGCGCAAAACGTCAAAAGCTAAATATTCAGTTAAATTTGATGACATTTTCAGGAGTTAGCGGGTTAGCGTCCTGGATTTTCCTGTAATTTACCAATTCCGTAGAAACTTGCCCACCCAACATTTACCACTTACTAATTCAGCAGGGCTTGGAATATGCCTTACAAACTCTATAGGTTCCTACTGAAAAACTCATCTTGATGGACGGGTTTGGGTCATATTTTTAGTATTCACCGTAGTTAATGTAATTTACAATGATAAATTACTCTTGCAGGTACCTAATTGACGGTGAATACATACTTCACATGTTGGAGAACGTTGATACGACCTACGAGCACCCAAACGTGGATGTGGTTATCACGGACAACGGAATCCTGCATTCGCCCAACCTTATGACAACTGAAAGCTTCCTTTCACCAGAGTTTCAAGAAGCTGCGGCCAAACTCAAAACATTCAGAGCAGAATACAGAAAGGTGAGATTGTCATTTAGACCCATGCGGCTAAAACTAAGCAATTTTTCGTATTTACTTGAGCAAGGTTTTCATGTTTTTGCAAGCCCAGTAGCTATTATTTATCTAGAAATTATTAAGCCCCTAAGGTAAAGCTTAATTTTTACATACTACATACATTAATTTTATATACATTTTACATACTCTCAACGTACTATTCCCTCAATTTGAGCGAAATCTCTAGAATTACATTTTGGTTTTAAGGATTCTACATTTAGGATCACAAAGGCGGATTTAGTAGGGGACCATTCAGGGTCTAACTCGCTGAATTCCAGAAAATTCTATAGGAACACATACAGATTCTTTAGGTCACTAAATTATAACACATTTGTATTCATGTGAGGAGTAGCAAAACATTTAGAACTCCCTCATAATAATTTCACTCGTAAAGTCATGGTGATACTATTTAATGTTACCCACTCAGGTGGTGGCAGCCTACGCTCAGAGCACTCCTATGCTAGATCCTGTCTTCAAGGAGAAGGCTGTTGAACTGTTGGAACCGGAAAAAGATCGCGAGGATGAAATCGAAGAAGAAGAAGCGGAAGAAGAAATACAGCTTGAAGCAGCAGGTGAAGAATGGGATGAGGACTTTGGCGAAGAGAGATCAGAAACATTTTCATTTATTGTTAAAGTTTGATGTTTGGGTAGATAGGCACCCACAGCTTTTCAACGTCTTGCTCGAAATTAAGATTATCTCCCAATTTAATGGAGAAATTTAAGTTGCAGTGTGAAAAAACGCTAGTGGGAAGTATTGGAATTGGTATTGGTTGGTTGACCGGTAGTATTAAAATTCTAATAAAACTAAAGTAATGTTCATTTTCTAATTTTCTAAATCCGAGATAAGTAAATATTATCATGAAGTAAATTAAACCTTTAATCTTCCTCTAAAGAAATGGTCACTTTCGTACTTGAACTAAGTTGAACTTGAAAAAAACAAAATTCAAGTTGCTGGAACTGACCCCGCCCCCTTTGTAAAACGCACTTTGCAGAAAGTTTGCAGCTTTTTTTTTTTTTTTTTTTAACTTAGAAAACCTTCATGTATTGTAAGAAATGTTACTTTTTTATAAACGGTAAACTTTTGAATTGCTATTAGGGTTTTTAGAGGGTACCTTTCAAGAAAAAAGCTGCGCTAGCCTTAGGTAACAGTTGATGCGAATTCCGAGAATGAGGTCGAACGATTAGATAAAGTGAGGTGAAAAGGAGAAATTGGGGTTTCAATGGCAAAAAACGTGGTTTTTTCGATAAAATCTTAAAAACGGAACAGATCGAGATAGAGAGGTGCGGATGGCGGTGTTGAACTAGGTACATTTTCTGTCGAGTATTATAACCTCTTTATGGTCATCTGCTTGCAATACACCCTGTATATCTTTTCTAAGCCAATCACTAACTGGTGACAAATCGACTTCCAGGACTTCTCTTTCATCTAAGGGTACGTTAGGAACGAAAGTCTTGAGCAAAGCCATTACTCGAGAAAAGTTAGTTGGAACTACCTCGAAACTTTATGAAACCGAACTGTCAGAACTTGGGGAGTACGAAGGCGAAGGAGAAGAAATCGCTGGAGAAATCGAAGATGTGAAACAGGAGTTGTCCGAGCCGGATATCCAGTTTACATACGCTGTGCCTAAGTCTATGGTCGTTCAGAGGGCGGGTTACAAGAGATTCGACGACGGCAAAGGACCAGAAACATATCAGAAGGTTGGGATCAAGCTACCGACGAGAACTGCATTCGGTGAGCGATTTATTTATTTTATTTATTTAAAATTATGGGCAAGTCCAATTACAGAGGTTCAGATAATTAAATATCTCGAGATTTATAAGGTAAAATTTGAAGAAAAAATGGATTCCAAGCGGACAAAATTACGTTGTAGAAGTTGAAAGAATTTTGAAAAGTTGTAGAGGAAGATATTTTGCATCAAATGAGACCACCGCCAGATCTCTAACTCTTCTCCTTGATTTTCTGCGATTTTTCAAAATTCTCGTGACGTAGGTACCACCCACTACCCACTTCTATGGAAATCCTCAACAAGTGAGAGGTAGATCACGACAAGAACTTCTCGTAGCTGGTGAGGAAATTTTTTAAATCCTAAGGTGGTAATCGGATCTCGTAAGATACCCGCAAGGGACCGCACTCCGAGTTATGTGGAATTCAAACCTCACTAAAACCTCACCTTCCTTTTCCCACGTTGGAACTCAGCCTGGAACTGTTTAACACATTACTTCAGGCCAAGTCGTTGAGAAATTTCTTCAGTCCTCTCTGTCCATGTGCTCCCTCCTCCTCTGTCTCTCCCGTTCCAAGATGATCTATTTCTGGAGGATGTCATCAACGTAGGCAGCTACAAAAGTTCAATTTTGCTCTCGTTCAATCATTTTGGCTACTACCACTTCCGTTGTCAAATCTTGAGGTGGAAATTCCAGAGCATCCTGCAGCCTTCTTCTTTCTGTAGCCCATCGCTTGCAAACGAAGAAAGTGTGGAGCACATCATCGTCCATTTCTTGGCAGTATGGACATATTGGAGAGTCTACTTTTCCCCTTTTATAGAGGTAAACAGCCCATGACCTGAAAGGGACTGAGTCTGGAAAAAGTTTACTTCTCCATGTTTTCTATCTAGCCATACCTTGATCTGAGGTATCAAGCGTACTGTCCATCTCCCTTTCTGCTCTACAGCCCACATTTCCTGCCATCTTACCATCGTTCATTGGCCATTTCCTTGCCATCTTGCCATCTCTTCAGTGGCTAAACGAGCTCTTTCCCCTTCCTCTCTTCTATCAAAGATTCGTTTGCGTTCTGCAGCCAATAGATGAAAGAAGCAAGTTAGAGAGCTGACGGTGGTCTCATTCGATGCAGAATTCTTTACTATACAACTTTTCTTCAGTACAAAAAAAATGTAGGTCAGTTCCAAAGGTCAAAAAGTGAAAAAAATTGTCAAAAATCGACTTCTTGGATCAAAGAAGCTATTTTAGGTATAAAGACATGGGGTATATTCGGAATCAGTTCACGATATTCTATAAGAAAGCTAATTAAAATAATTTTGTCCGTCTAGAATTGGTTTCTGGCCCACTGTGCAACCCACTGAGAGTGCTAAGATTCATACTATTTTCTATAAGACCTAAATCTCTTGTAATAATTACCTTGTGATTTTATACAATAAACTATTTACTACTTCTTCATTCGATAAACTTTCTCGGCATTCAGTAGGTACATTTCTTGAACTTCTTTAAATGCTATTCTGCGATAAAGAGATTCCTAATTTGAGAGTGGGTACCGCATGGGTGCGTTACTACAAAAATTAGTTCCTACTCTTTTTGTAGGTAGGGTTAAATTACACGTTTTGTGTAAGCTAAAACCCTGAAAGCTGTTTTTTGAGTGTTGTATAAACACAAGGATTTTTAAACACCTCAGGCAGTCTACGGTGCAGTAGGTAATCTATTGGTAATGTTTCCTTATCTCGCTTTTCTGCTAGGTATCTATTTCCTTATCTGCTATCCATTTATTACCCTGCCAATCATCTACTCATATACAGTTTTATATTACTGAACTCATAAAACATTATAAACTTTGCAGAAAAGAGAAAGATGCCGGATTCGGAAATTGATGAAATCGAACAATTTGAATACACGGAGCCACACACCAGGATTTACAAAACGGGCAAATTCGACTACTACGAGTTTTCCAAAAGGGCGATGACTCAGGTGACACCCAAGCTGTTACTTACTTGGGCTCAGGGGATAGACGACGATGAAGAGGTTTGCGAGATTGAACGAGCCATCAGCGAGCTTCTCACCGTCGTCCACGAAGGGGACTTGAAGGACAAAGAAGGCCACGCTCTGGACGCCATTTCCATGGAAGACTGCCAAGAGAGGTTAGACGAGCAGTATTTGATTAAGTTAGGGTAAAAGCGTCAGCACAAAATCATGACAGTGCCCAGAAGGAACATTTCTCAGGGAAGGGATTAATGCCAGGACCGTAACCCATACCGGACCCCCCCCCCCCCCCCCCCCCCCCGACAAAATTTGTAAAATTTAACCCCGAAAAACGGGGTTTTGGTGCATTCTGGACATTTCTCATGTCAATTGGTTATATAAGCAATCCCTTTATGCAACAACTAAAGTATTTCACTTGATTAAATATTACCTACCTAATAGAAAATGCAATGTAATAGAAAATGCAATTTATTTCACAAAGGTTTATTATTTTTTCAATTGAGTTTCATCGTAGTTTTAGTTGGCTTGCGTACGTCATAAGGCCCGTCCAGACTCCTCGGCGTGTCCTATTTCGAGTTGCCACAACCTATACTTCTATAATTATATACGCATGTTTATATTTCTCGATTTGAGCTCCTATCTATTCAAATAGTCATTGCCTTAATAATATCATTATCTAAGTACGTGCGAAAAGTGGAGAGGATATGTTATTAAATATGCGTAGGAAAAGCATTGGTATTAACACACAAATATGACCTAGAAAAAAACATATATTCATGCCTCGAAGGAACGCTGTACCCACCTCACGGTACCGCGGTGTATTATATGGGTATAACACGTAAAAGTAATAAATATCCATTCTCCTACACCCCTCTCCTACGCCCCTGGTCACTCCAGCCACCAAAAGGTGCCGTGGCGCCTCCTCTCACTCCACCCCCGCTTACCCCCTTCACCAGCCACCGTGACCCCCTGCCAAGCGTGCCAGGCGTGCGTCTAACACGTCTAACACTCAAAGCCTCGAAAAAGACACTTTTTCACACGTTTTTGGCCCATAGCATCTATGCGAGTAAAGCGATCGGGATGGTTAAACGTTAGGACCAACTAGACCCCAAATGGAGTCTATGTGCGAAAGAACGGGTTTTTTAAGTAAATTCATAGGTCTTTTATGGCCCGGACGGCGAACGGCGAACGCGGACGGACATTTCAAATTTGGATTCTGCGCACCTTGAAACGTAAAGTGACAAAGTTTGAGGGGGGTTATAAAAATTTTTCGCTACACGATCACATAGGCTTATTATTGGAAATAATAAACCAAAAAGTACCTAGGGTGTGGCAAATAGCTTCCTCGTTTACCTATCATCTTCTTCCAACGATCATCCAAATTTAAGCGAACGAACGACTAGAGAATGACTAGATGGAACATGATGGAATTTACGTTTGCGCATGCGCAGAGTGAAGTATTAATTTGGCAACAATGAAACTGATAGGGGACCGTCTACCCCCTAGCCCGCACATTCCCTGACAATTTCATCGAAATCGGATGAAAACAGTGGAAATTAAGGTCGTTACAAGGATTTCACATAGGCGCATGCGCAGTAGCTATTAATGATACAATCATGTTGAAATTGATATGGGATGATCAAATCGTCATCCCCCAACTATCATCCAAATTTGAGCGAGATCAGACGACTAGGGCGTGAAAAAAATGGAGCGTAATGGAATTTACGTTTGCGCATGCGCAGAGTGAAGTATTGATTTGGCAACAATGAAACTGACAGGGAACCGTCTACCCCTTAGCCCGCACATTCCCTGAAAATATCATCCAGATCGGATGAAAACTGTGGAAAATAAACTTTTTACAAGGATTTAATATTGGTACATGCGCAGTAGCTATTAATGATACAACCATGTTGAAATTGATATAAGATGATCAAATTGTCATCCCCCAACTATCATCCAAATTTGAGCGAGATCGGACGACTAGGGCGTGAGAAAATGATGCTTGGTAGAATTTACGTTTGCGCATGCGCAGAGTGAGGTATTGAGTCAAGAACGATGAAACTGATAGGGGACCGTCTAACCCCTAGCCCGCACATCCCCTGAAAATTTCATCCAAATCGGATGAAAACTGAGGAAAATAAGCTTGTTACAAGGATTTGCGGACACACGACAGACACACAGACAGACAGACACGGAACCAAAGTTGTTCAAAATGGTCTAAAACGTAAAATGCGAGCGGAAATTTTGATTTTGGAGACCAAAAATTTTTTTTCTTCCGAAAGTGAAGACAATGCTTCCGCTACCTTTAGGTAGACTTGGAAGCAATAATAATAATAAAAATATTAACAGGTTGAAATTTTGCTGGTGTTGAAAAAATAACCATACAATTCTTCAAAACGTACTTACATTTAATAATGTTATATTTATTTTTCGCACAACGGATTAAAATTATGATATGTGGAAATATGTAATTATCATCGTCAATAACTGAAATTCTTGTCTTCTGAATTTAGCTGAAGAGAATTCATCAATGATTTTGCTTCCGAGACTGCAAGGCAGCGGAAGCTTTGTTTTCACTTTCGAAATGAAAAAATTTTTTTTGCTCCAAAATCAAAATTTCCACGCGCATTTTGCGTTTCAGAGCCTCCTGAACAAATTTGGTTCCGTGTCTGTCTGTCTGTCTGTCCGTTCACATTTCCTTGTAACAGCCATAACTTCCACAATTTTGATCCGATTTTAACCAAATTTTCAGGGATCGTGCGGGTTAAGCTTTAGATGGTCCCCTATCAACTTCATCATGATCGAATCAACGGTAGCTTCTGCGCAGGCGCTAACGTGAATTCCTTGTGACGGTCATAACTCGGTCAATGTTGAACGGATTTCGGTCAGATTTTCAGGGATGATGTGGGTAAGGTCCCTTGAGGTCCCATAAGACAATCATCATAATTGCATTAGCGGTACGCTCTGTGCATGCGTGAACGAAATATTCTTGTTACGGTCCTTGCAACAGCCGTAATTTCCACAATTTTGATGCGATTTTCTTCAAATTTTTAGGGATCGTGCGGGTATAGCTCTACATGGTCCCCTATCAGTTCCGTCATGATCGAATCAACGGTAGCCTCTGCGCAGGCGCAAACAAAATGCTCCTTCAGTTTTGATCCGATTTAGACGAAATTTTCAGGGGACATGCGGACTACATCCTGGATGGTCCCATATTAAAATCAAAATTTTCCTTATTAATTTCATTTATTATATGTACCATTCAGCTTCCAATTTCCCACCTTATTAATTCCCTGATGCCAGAACCGGTCGTTTCTAGTTTTCTGGAATTTAATGGTGACGTACTGTGAAGGTCACGAGGAAGCTCATGTGCCATTTCCTTGGCAGTGTTTTTTCAATTTTGATCCTTTTCGCTCGATAATTTTTTATTAAAAGTGAGGCTAGGCCACTGACTGGAGTCTATTCTCGACTAGTTTCAACACTCAATGACCACAGCCGCAGTAGGGTGAATAATGCGAACAATGCGCTCCGCTAAAATCATCTACAATCTAGCTGTAATAAAAGCAATAATAAATTGTTTCAACATAGTTGCCATTGTGTTTTTTCATTGTGAATCATGAACTGAATTTAACCCGGGGACCCCAGATTACAAAATATACATCAGTTGAATTTTCTGGCCGGACGAAATGTGATTTTCAATCAATACTATCTTATGAACCTGTAGGGGCCCCCGGTTCCATGAGCGTGAATGGCAGAACGCACAATTTGTAGTTTCAAAAGTATGTTTAAAAAAGCATACCTTAATTGTTGTTTTGTTGAAAATGGTAATTATGCTTTTGAAAAAAATAAAATTTTGTATTCTGCTTGAAATTTCAAACAAGTGTTTGGAGCGGGGGCACTGCCCCGGTTGATTCGGCGGTAGGTAGGGCCCTGGTTAATGCACATTCATACACTCTCGCTTAGTCGAGTTCAAAGGTCGTTCCAATGTACAATGTACGCGGTTCAAACTTCTGTGTTTACTTTCCCAACAACACGGGTTCGTTGCCGTGTCGTTGCTGGCCGGTCGTTATTGTGTTGTGGCCCGGCCGGGGAAGTCGTTGTAGTGTGGCCGGGGAAGTTTAGGCTTGTGGGTTTGGAGGCAATCGACGTGTTTTCGGATCTGTAAGACGTTCGTACACAAACAGACAGTTTTGACTAATCTCTTCCTCCCGATCGTCAGCGATCTGAAACGACTGATGAAATCGGTCGGCGCCACTTGAGTAAAAGAAATTGTCAAGCCTCTCGTGTCCAAGATCTGACATCAGTACTCATCAGCTCGTTAGTGGGATCAAATCTGGAAGATTCATGTCTGCCGCCGACATTGAGCAGGCAAAAATGAGTTATTGGTCGGGTCCCTAAAATTTTCGAGATCTGTAGCAGAACTGAAGCTTGTCGCAGTAACTTGACTTGACATTTCCTCGAAGATAAACAAGTCACAAGCTCATTGCGGTTTCAAAACGAAAATTTAAAAAAATGTTGGCAAAATCTGCCAAATTTTAAATCATCTTGTTCAGCCACTCCTATCGTCTTCCCCATTATATTTTGGTTGCTTTCATCAGCACCAGCAAGTACATCGTATGTTTGGCCGTTTGTATCATAGATCTTGCGCAACAAATTATGGCTCCCCCTCCAGCAGAAGTTCACTATCGTGAACCGCAGCCGCAGCTGGTGGACGCGTTGAGAAACGTCTACCTTTATATTCTTCTGATGTTACTTACAATACGGGTCAAGTCTAGCGTCAGGCATATTCATCGTTTCGGCCCTGCACACCATCTGATGTTTAATTTTATCTTGTACATACGTTGACTCTTGCATTCAGCTAATTAGAATGAAAATAATAACTATTCTACACTCTTCTGAACTTATAGGTTCAAGAGATGTTTGTTTTCATTACCAACCCAACTACTCCAGCTGTTGAAGGAGTCGCTGATGGAAGTTGTTGAACGCCAAAAAGACCTTGAGCAGCCTCTACTTGTCGTGACCGGTGACAGTACATCGCAAATCACACAAGCAAGTCTCTTAGCCCTATCACATTACTAAACAGGGGACGGTTAACACCCCATCTCATTAATAACTTGTGAAATTAAATACTTTCAATTTCAGTTAGTTTTACTTAAATTTATCGAACATAAAGTCTTCGGTATCGAAAAAAATCAGCGTTGAGCTAGGTACAGCTTCCTAAGTATGATCGTATAGCTCATTTGAATAAGAGAGCATTTAGAATATATTAATGTACAATTTGTTAACATAAGGCAAATTTATGTTTTGCTTCTACCAAAAGCACATGCATATTCAACTTTGCCGTAACTTTCAATGGGAAAGTGGATGGAAGTGGAAGGAACTTAAGGTTCCATAGAGTGGAGGAGAGAAACCTCGGAGATAGCTTGGCCCACCGTATAGTGACTGACTTGTTAGAGTGCCCGGAGCTAGCGTGGCCCATAGAGGATAGGATTTGCTGCCTCCGGTGTTAGCTGGACATCATTGGGGCAGCAGAGGAAATGGAAAGAACGATACCTCCAGAATGAACGAAACCCCTTAGGGGTAGTACTGAAGGAGAAATCTCCCCCCGACGTTACAAGACACTGTTGAAGATGTGAGAAAGTTAGGTAAGGTGAAGTGAAAAGTATAAATCAACAGTTTTTTTTAACACAGAATTTGTTTTTACCCGGGAGTAGTGCGTATGTGTGGGGGAGGGGGGGGGGGGGTCTACGAGTGGTGGGATCTTCTTGGATTTCCCGCAAAGGGGACATAAGCAATTTTAAAATTGTCTACTCCCACCCGATCCATGAACTGGAAGGTGGGAGGGGGGTTGGACCGCTTTTTAATGCATGTTTTTCGGCCGAGCACTCGTTCTTCTATTGGCTGCCACATTAAAATGTGATCGAGAGCACTTTGTATTCCAGCGACAAAGATATGTTTCTGAACCCGTAGACCTACCATCAAAATTGCCGAAAGATGCTGTATTCCCAGAGAAATCACAAAAATATGAAGAAGAAAGATTAGAAAAATTCATTCCCCCCTGTTTTTTGTTTCTTTTCCGCCTTAAGCCCAGTAAATGCTGACGGTTTTTGCTCGGGTTGGTCTTAAAATGTTCGTTGGAGTTCCAATTTGGTTCCATTTAAATATCGAGGCATGAAATTGTGCTTGAAAAACCTGATGAAAAACATCGCGGAAGGTGGTAGCCAAATCGGTCGAATGGTTTTCATTTACCACGAAATGCGCGAAAGATGGGGATGGGGATATGGGGATATTTTTTTTTTGGACATAATGATTACATATACAAATTATATATGAGTCCGTCAAAACCTGCAGGCAGACAGGTATTGGTAAATGAATTTTCCCCCTCATAAAGTTACCAAAAATAGGCAGAAAGTAACGAAAGAATTTATTCCGGATACATACGAGTACATCCTACCCTGAGCGCGTGAAGCAAGTAACATCCCCTAAACACAAGTCGGATTTTATTTTCCTATGGGCTCAGGGTGGACTATTTCCTATAGCATCTATACATCCCACACCCAGCGAGCGAAGCGATCTAGAAAACTAAGCTAGTTTTTTTTAATCAAGAATTATGGTCAGCAAGGACCATCCTGCACTTTTATAATCCTTGACAGATGGAGGGAGAATGGCGAACTTGGCAAGAGGAAGGAAGGGCAGGTTGTGAACACCGCTCATAACGACGTTTTGGGGTCACTTGGGGCTAAGCTGACTTAAGTTCCGCAGGAATTTAAGGAAATATATACGATAATATTTACAATACTGTTGGAGCACACTAGGGCGTAGGTAGGTACAATAGATCGTTAGAGAGGTACATGTTATCTAGGTACTGTATATTGTTGCCCAGTGACATTTGTAATACCAAAACAATTATGTTCTAAACAGGAAGTGGAAATTCCATCAAAGAAAATGAAAGCTCTCAGTGAAGACATAATTTCTGCATGTTTCTTCCAAATAATTGAGTTCACCAAAAGGATGATCGAGAGCAACACTGAACTTATCCCCAATGTGGACAACTTGGACTATGTGACAAGTATTATTGACGAAATAATACTCAAGAAACTCATGGACTTTATCCGAAAGAAGAAAAGGTAGCTATAAAAGAAAATGCCAACCATTCAGCGTGACCTTTTGAGCGAAGTTTCATAATATTTCGTATTACCTATATTCAAGTAAATTGTTTTGAAATTTCAGAACGTTGTGCCCAGAAATTCATAACGATATCAATTTTAATGCAAAAAAAGTAAATTCCCTTCGCATCCGTAGAACCACCCAATTTTTCACTTTTTAGTAGATTTAAACAAAATGCTATTTATATAACCAAGCCATCAACTGATCGGTATGCCATCGTACCTTAAAATTTTAATATTTCGGATCACCCAAAGGAGCTCCATTTCAAAATTCAGCACCTTAGGTCGATTAGGAAAGGTTTTCCGTAACCTAAAGCGATTTCGCAATTGGTTTTAGTAACAATATTTTGTGACAGATGATTGTAACATAACTTTATAGTGATCAGACGAAATAATAACTTCTTACTTAATAAAAAAATATGTACATACGGATGAAAAACGTTAAAATCCACAAATCTTTTCAGGATGCCTGCCTACCTAATGGATTTCCATGAATTAAATTTTGAAAAGTTTTCAATTTTTAATTATTGGAGCCATTGTACCTAATAGCTTTTTTGAAGGAAATATTAGGGTCCATAACGAAAAAAACAGACGTCGAATAAACAACATCATCAACAAGCATAAACCATATAGCTTCCTTGAGGGGGCGCCGGATGGTATATGTACAAATATGTGGTTTTTTCAACTTTTGTTGGTCAATAGTGGACCGATTTTGATGATTTTGCGGCAATCTACTGGTTTTGAAATTCCCCATCGGGTCGTTCCTCTGAAATTTTCAAATTCCAGAATTTTCAAATTTAGATACGATTTAACAATGCTACTTTCCAATTTCGATGTCTGTGGGACCTAGAAGTTTCGAAAATCGAACGAACGCAGCAAGAATCATTGAAATTAGTCAATTATTGGCTGAGAAAAGTAGAATAAACTGTTTGGTCGTATTTTAAATTTGGTGGGAGCTTTGAGCCGTTTTCTGGGTCGGACAGAGTCCACGCATCTGCCGCTAGGTATCACTGCATTCGAGTCACTCACCTTTCTTGCTCTTTTGACTGGAAAAGCGCCCAATCAGTCTACTTTCAGAGACCTTACGACGCCCCTTAACTTCGACGGGGAAGATGGAAAAAATGTTGCTAAGTCGAGTTTGATTTCCCAGAAACTAAGGAAACTAGTAAGCAGTCATACTGCAGGATCGTATGAGCAAATTTTCGTAAGATATAAATTATATTTATATTGAATTATTTTGAAGTTTGAGAAATTAATGCGCACAAATATTATTAACTAGCTATCTATCAATTTTAAGGAACACCTTCTCTACAATATTATGCTGCAAAAAACAAATGCTTGGATTTTTACAATTATTTTTAGTTTTTACCTGACAATTTTTAGCATTGTTATGAACTGTAAGTACATTTTTCAGTAAGATTCGAGGCACAAATTTTTTGATGCTCCAGTTCGTAGTCGATCAACTTTTTCTGAGCGGTAGGTACTCTGGTAAAAAATAAAAACTTAATGATTTTTAGCCGTTTACTAGCCATTTCCATTAATTTTTTTCTGCACGTTTTTAAATTTGACCAATTTATTGTGCTCAAAAGGACTGTCCAACAAACTTAACCTTTCTTTTAGAATAGGTACCTACTTGATTTTTTGTTGAAAGAACGGATTGTTGTATTCTCAATTATAATGAGTCTTATCGTCTGAACGACTCATATATACGTATATGGATATGTATGAATATGAATATATTATAATTTTTTTTTGTGGATTAAATGGCCCTACGAGTGCACTAAACACAGAGACACTTTTAAGAAGCAGAGGAAACAGAAATTAACATCACAAAATATTTTCCTTTTCCTTTTTTCCTTAAAAGTGTTTATATATATATATACGTGAAAAAGCGCAAACTCCATTAATCATTCCCTCAAATCAAAACGAATTTCAATTAAGAAATTTGTGGAAAATTTTAGTTTTAAAAAAATTGGAGCAATTGAAATAGCTTCACTTCCTCCGAATATCCTGTTAAACACAAATAAAGTTACACATAAGATTATGTTCTACAACTGGGTTTTCTTTTATCCATTATTTTATGATATTATTCGTTATTATTTCTCCTTGCAGAAAGGACAAGCGGTTCAAGAAGAAATTGCCCTACAATCGGTTCCACCGTCCAGGAGACCCGAAAAGGCCGTACATGCAGGACATCCTGAAAACTCCGCGCTCCGTAAGCTACTACCTGGACATGGACCTGCTGCCATCGTCTTCAAAAATTTCTGTTGCTTCTGATGAGCATTTTCACGAAATAAGTGCCAAAAGGCTTCCAGTAGTGATTAAAGATTGGTGAATGAACAAGTGAAAAGCAAAACGCATTGGCTTGTGTGATTAAAAGCTGCAAAATTATCAACATCAAAAACTTTTATTGTAGTAATCTTCATAGATTGTAGTCCGGGGTTTATTCATTTCGAACCACTGAGTAAAGTGGGAGTAGAACCCAACATAGTACAGGAACCCAATTACAGATGCATACATAATTTTAATAAAGTTCCAGTCATGCAGCATGATCGTCTGAGCGAATTTTCGAAGATTATCGTATTATATATTACAGTGCTTTGAAATTTGAGCAATTCGAATGCAAAGAAATAGTTAATTACCAATTTCATGGCAACAAAATTCGTTCTAAATATTTTTTAATTCCTCACGGAAGCACTGAACAGCACTGAGCCTCACGTTGCCGGACATGTGGGAACGAGCGCCGTGTTTTACCCTTAAGGCCCTTTTACACGAGCGATTTTTTCCGGCAATAATTGCAGAAAAAAGTATTGCACAACTATTTCAACCCCTTCACACACGTTCCACGCACGCTCCATGTCACTATGGAAGTGCAGTTTTTGTTGTTTGCATTAGCATAATAAGGAGTACCATTGTACTAAAAGTTTACTGAAATGAAAAAAAAATAAAAAAAAACAAAAAAAAACAACTATTTCAAAAAAGTTGGACAACTATTCTCTCCTCGAAAAAGTTGCCGAAGATTGCAGGCAATTAATTGACGGGAGTTGTACAACATTTTAGGCCCACGAGCCCTCTCGGCAACTGTTGCATCGTGTTGAAATGAAGTCCAAGGGGTTTGGAAAATTATTGCACTATTGCGGCAATTTTTCGGCCTTGGGTCGGGAGAGGGAACGAAACAGCCAATCACATTGAGAGTTTATTTGTGCAGCATGGCCTTATGAGCAAATATTGACGTGAAACTGCACTGATGGGGTGCAGCATTGCCTCATGAGAGAATTTTAACGTAGGAAAGATAGGAGTTTATTTGTGCAGCATAGCCTTATGAGCAAATATTGAATTGAAAGAATTTCAGAGGTGAGAGCCAACCCACATTCTCGCTGGCTCAGAAACTGGCGCTGAAAAATTCCCCTCTTTTTCCTTTGGTTGGCAGCAGCAGCGACGACCACCTCTTCACCGTCCATGGCGCAAACTGTAGTCGCCCGTGTGCGAAATCATGAGATTCGAAAGATAAGTAATGTCAACTTATAATAATAATATGACAATTGTGATGTACATTGTACTTCCAAAACTCTCTCTCTCTCTCTCTCTCTCTCTATCTCTCTCCCCTCTCTCTCTCTCTCTCTCTCTCTCTCTCTCTCTCTCCCCTCTCTCTCTCTCTCTCTCTCTCTCTCTCTCTCTCTCTCTCATATCTCTCTCTCTCTCTCTCTCTCTCTCTCTCTCTCTCTCTCTCTCTCTCTCTCTCTCTCTCTCTCTCTCTCTCTCTCCTCTCTCCTCTCTCTCTCCTCTCTCTCTCTCTCTCTCTCTCTCTCCTCTCTCTCTCTCTCTCTCTCTCTCTCTCTCTCTCTCTCTCTCTCTCTCTCTCTCTCTCTCTCTCTCTCTCTCTCTCTCTCTCTCTCTCTCTCTCTCTCTCTCTCTCTCTCTCTCTCTCTCTCTCTCTCTCTCTCTCTCTCTCTCTCTCTCTCTCTCTCTCTCTCTCTCTCTCTCTCTCTCTCTCTCTCTCTCTCTCTCTCTCTCTCTCTCTCTCTCTCTCTCTCTCTCTCTCTCTCTCTCTCTCTCTCTCTCTCTCTCTCTCTCTCTCTCTCTCTCTCTCTCTCTCTCTCTCTCTCTCTCTCTCTCTCTCTCTCTCTCTCTCTCTCTCTCTCTCTCTCTCTCTCTCTCTCTCTCTCTCTCTCTCTCTCTCTCTCTCTCTCTCTCTCTCTCTCTCTCTCTCTCTCTCTCTCTCTCTCTCTCTCTCTCTCTCTCTCTCTCTCTCTCTCTCTCTCTCTCTCTCTCTCTCTCTCTCTCTCTCTCTCTCTCTCTCTCTCTCTCTCTCTCTCTCTCTCTCTCTCTCTCTCTCTCTCTCTCTCTCTCTCTCTCTCTCTCTCTCTCTCTCTCTCTCTCTCTCTCTCTCTCTCTCTCTCTCTCTCTCTCTCTCTCTCTCTCTCTCTCTCTCTCTCTCTCTCTCTCTCTCTCTCTCTCTCTCTCTCTCTCTCTCTCTCTCTCTCTCTCTCTCTCTCTCTCTCTCTCTCTCTCTCTCTCTCTCTCTCTCTCTCTCTCTCTCTCTCTCTCTCTCTCTCTCTCTCTCTCTCTCTCTCTCTCTCTCTCTCTCTCTCTCTCTCTCTCTCTCTCTCTCTCTCTCTCTCTCTCTCTCTCTCTCCGTGTAAACGAAACAATTGAGCAATTTCTATTGCTCAACTTTATTGATGCAACACAGTGCAATTAATTCCTTGCAACATCTTGACGCAACAAGAGGCAATTTTATTGCTTTGTGTTTCGTACAACTTTTCTAGTGCAATTTTTTTGGAGTTGCGAAACTTTTGTCGCTCGTGTAATCGGCCGTTTAGTTTACCTGGACTTTCTGATTATCACTGTAGGTACGGTACGCCACGTCACAAATATGAGTGCATCGACCCTAATGCTCCCCGACACGTTTTTCAACATTGGAACATAGTTTTCTCCCCCCATTTAGCAATGTAAAAGTAAAATTGACTACATCGTTGGGATGAGCATTAAATGAAGCAGATTTTGAGAAAAGTTGACATTCGCTCAGATTAATTTTGAGGGGGTGGCTAATGTTAAACGTTTTCAAATTTCCCAATTTCTAAAATAATTAACTTTGTTTATCAAATGTGCCTGGTGTTAAATAAATGTGTAAATCATCTGTTATTATAAATTTACCTACCGCTGATTCCGAAAATGTGGTCAAAAATTAAGAACAGTTGATTTAAAGGGATGGAATGTGACTTAACATGTCAAAACACGTGGTTCTCGATAACATTTAAAAAAAACTTTAGAAAATCATATACCTGTGAACAATTTGAATTGTGATATTTCCATGATGCCTGGTCGTTCATAGATAAATTGTTGAGACTGACTTGTGTAGGAGTGAACAACTCAAAATACGTTCAGGACCACATGCAAGTTTTGTTTAAATACAAAGAAAGTTTCTTATCAGGTATATTAAGAGATGCTCCGTGAATAATTTTATAAGTAGTAGTAATTATAAAAAGGTTTAATTTACTTAATATTATTAATAAGTTTGTTCCTTGATGAAAACCAAAAAAAAAAAAAGTTCCTCATTATTGTAAGAAATGTTAAAATAAAGATATTTTTGAAAACCTATTTCTTATGAAATGATAAAAATGTTGTATAATTTCAACCAAACACCCACAATTTTCACCAACCTTCCAGTAAAAATTTTGATTTGGGAATCAAAATTCAACTGTAGAACACGAAACTAGCGCTGGCCAATAACTAGCGACAAGGTGGCCAATAATAGAAGACTCCGGCCAAAAACTAGCAAAAATTTACTTTTTCTAGTTTTTATGGGGGAAAAAATATTGAAATAGGTAGGTACCACTTATTTGATAAAAACGAAAAACTACTACTTGTGAATTGCGATGTTGGAATACAAACCCCAAGACAATAGACACAGGGATTTTAATGAAAAATACGTATTTACAACAAGATAATAGCACGAAAATCCTTAACCGGCCAATAACTTGGTCTTAACTGATGCCTTTACCCAGGGGTGCCCACCCCCCCAAAGCGCAACGACTCGACCCCCCCCCCCCACCAACTAGAATATTTATTAAATAGGTAATGTAAATGATACACTGTTGTGATAAAGAATGTTGTATTTCTTGTTTTACAAATGTAAGTTATTAATTTATTAGTATAAATCTTATTACTTGTTCATAAAAAAATTAAAAAAATACTCATTTTTCTAACCCCCCCCAAAAATTTTAACGACGCAGTTTGCGTCGTGACCCCCCCCCCCCCCCCCCCCTGTGGGCACCCCTGCTTTACCCTATCTTGGCAACGGATTGAGATAGAAAGGTTTGGTTGGAGGCATTCTAATCCAATTTCTGTCAAGAGTTTCACCTTATCTTTTAGTTTCTAGTTTTACCTTACATCATACCGACCACCCTGTACTTATATGTACCTAAGCACATATTTCGAAGGAAAGACCAACAATTAGTGAGTGGATCGAAAGAAGTTGAATTGAAAACAGAGAAACATAATTTATCTACCTAGGTAACCATGCTTGAAAAGCCCGCGCTGTTATCAGGCCAGCGCTACCATCGGCATTCCGTTGAACTACTTCCCAAGTCAGCTGACGAATGACGTCATCAACCAGTTTATCGAGGAAGCAGCCAGTCGAGTCGCCATTTTCCACAGTTCCTCAACCCGTCTTTCTTGTGTTGTGTTGCCGTTTTTATCGGATAACCCAATCTTCATTTCCAGTAAGTTCCCATTTATTTTGTATTATAGTTGCTAGCAAATGGACCAATGTTAGAAAATTGCTTGTAAGAGTCTCCTATGGAACCACCGTTCCTGCTGTGACACTTCCTTCATCAACGATTTCAAGGTAAACGCAACCGTTCGCTAATGAACAATCGCTGCCTGTTCGCCAACTTCTCGATTTATTTCATATTTCCGACGATATTTCGTTCACTTAGGTCCGCGAAACATCTATTTCTGGGCACATAATATCTTCGTAATTCTCAAAACGTTACCAACATAACAATAGCGAACATTGCATTTCGATGAAATCATCCATATCAGCAGTCCATCCACAAAGAGAAACATTGAACGCTTGACATTCCCAGAGGGATTTGCGTCTTACTCTTGCCATTTGCGTGATCTCACAATCACCACTTCTTTGTTCCATCATTGAAGCCCTCGCTGTGCTCAGTTTGTCATTGTTCATCGCTTTTTTCATTTCACTCGTGTAATCGCGTTGTATTCTTCTTTTCTTTTACGTCGCAGTTTTCCACATTTCTATTTTTAAAGTCACTTAATATGTAAACAAGATTACCTTACCTTAGGGACACCAATACATTTTTATCTTGACTTTCTCTTCTTGAAACGCATTAATTCATTCTAACAACCGTGGTAGGTCTGTATCTAAAATATGTTCCTAGTGCGGCATGTAGAAAGTAAACGGATAACTGGTAAGTTGATACGTAGATTGTTTCTCCTAACCTAGCTATAGGTAAAGTGTAATATTCAAGTGCTATATTCATTGTAATATAATTTTATGATATTGTATAGGTATAAGGGTGTGTTAGTTGATGCACACCGTTTCGGATATGCTCATTTCGATTTGATATCATAAACGGTACTTAAATTTATGAAGTACCTACTACGTTTTTGCGGTATAATTCAAGTACCTATATGCTCAATGCCTTAGACAAGGAAAGTAGTTGGGTATAGTCGCTAAGTGCCTGTTTATGCATCTTGTGGAAGTTATGAGTTGGAAAAATTCGATTCATCATCAACTCAGATCATTAGTTACCTATCTTACACAGAAGCAACACCCTGTTTTACAGAAGCATTTATTTTATGAGGAAGTTACATAGGTAGGTTACAGTTTTTGATACTTTCCTATGAAATTATGTACTCAAGAGTAATGATCAAAATTGTGATACGGAAAACCAACTGATCGCCGTTTCAAAATGTTGGAATACCATCGTTTTACCCCAAAACTATTGATGAAACTTCAATTTTGAAGCTTTTTGAAAATGTGAAAGAATCTGACCTGAGCTGATTGCTCTGTGATTGGCTGACGTAAGCGTGACGTAAAAGCTCCACCCCCGAAGACTACCTTCCCGATTTCCACCTTGTTGCTCTTGTACACAAAAGGTACCTCTCTACTTTAACTTAACCACACAATTAACATAACTTCCAGGTTATAGGGTAGGTCTTCCATTCATGATTCATCTTCTTTTACTTGAACTGTATTTTATTATTCGGAATGCTTGAAACCAACGGGAAGGGAACGAACTCGGAGGGGTAAGGAGTTCCATAATCTCGCACCCACCAAACCAAATGACTGGCTTATGGCTCTCGACCTATGCTTACGGTGACCATATTTATCTTAAGCAAAATCGGGACGGATAGAACTATCAAGGGGGTCTGAGGGGTATAGAATACCCTCCATGGGGAGGAGGGTCCGGGGGTCCACCCCCGTAAAAGTTTGAATTTTTTACCCTTTAAAAGTTTGTTTTTAAGCCTATTTCATCCATTCAAACATTGGTTTATTAAGAGCTTCGTATCAAACTAAAAATATGTAATATTCATTAAAGAATGTGGCACTAAGAATTATATGTCAAAATAATTTCAAGAAGTTTATTACATACACAGAAAGAATATGTACTTACACGAATAAACTGAACTTCACGAACAACATCTTATAGTCAAATAAACAATCATTAATTTTACAAAAAATGAAAAAATAAAAGTTAACAGAGCAGTCTGCTTACATCATTGTTCTTGTTATATTTTCACTAGGGCCAGGGGTACTCTTTTTACTCCAGTTCCAGTCGTACTTCTGCGTTGAGGATAGTGCTCTCAGCAAGGAGTCGTCTTTTCTTATTTTGTCGTACATTTCAACACACGACAAAGAACTGTTCATTTGAACAATTAGTAATGCTTCAACGCAGTCTAGTGCCTGCTAGAAAATCGGGACATTTCTTTCCCAATTCGGGACCCCGGGACACAGACTTTAAAATCGGGCCTGTCCCGAAAATCGGGACGTATGGTCACCGTACCTATGCTGCACAATCCTGAGTGCGCTTGACCTCGATGAAATGGCACGAGAGACGAGACATGGTAGATAGGCTGGCACAAGGCCTTTGATGATCTTGAAAATGAAAAGCAAGTGCCTGAGCTGGTAGTAAGCGAATATTCCCAATCCTAATATGCTACTTCTGCGTTGGGGAATATGGTCGCGGAGCTTGATGTCATACACATATCTAACGACACAATTAAATGCAACATCAAGTTGACGTCTAGATTTAGAGTCGAGGGAAATCAAATTCCATCCTTGGGAAATGTCTCAAGTACGATAAAATAGGAGTCGTAATTCGACCTAGTTACAATAAAGATTATTCTATTCTATAAATTTTTTAAGATTGAGGAATCGTTCAAGAATGCTCCGAACCAGATTTCAACGATGATAAACATTTTTAGAGACTATTTTGTACATTCTGTAGACAACGATAGTTCAGTTTTCTACGAAATGTGTAGCGCCAGATGTATCCGATGACTATTCAAGGTTCAAACTTGAGCTACCACAATTTATCTTGTGTTATGTAATAGTACACATCGATAGGGAACCACGTTTTTGTTTACTTGGAAGCCTCGTTGTTCGACCTGTTGGGTATCATGTTTTTCCCTCTCCAGGCTTTGTTTTGAATTGAATGAATATCATTAGGTACTAATTAGAACATTGGACATAGGTTCAATCTCAATTAAATATAATTGTGTTAGGTAACAATTTGGGACTGGGCTACAGCAGTAGTAATAATAATCCTTTATTGGTAGTTATATAGGTCCCACCTCGCTTAACAAAATATTTAAACATTATTGTATGAAAGGTATTATATACTATTCATGTATATAATTTTAATCCGCTTATTTTGAATTCCCCAACCATTGACACAAAATAACGTGCTGGAGGTACCTACCACAAGGCTAGATAAATGTGTTGTGTCTGTATGGTGCTGATTACGGATTTCGCGGCCTAGTATGATATCGACGAATAGCTTTCTTATCAGTTTACACTGCGTCATGCTGTCAGAGCGTGGTGTTATGTGGTTTTGATGAAATGCGTTCATCAGAAAGACGCTCCTTAATCGACTTAGTTGGTTTATTTCAAAACAAATAGACTCCAAAAATCGTATTAAAAAAATCTGTTATATCAAAAACTAAAAAGTTTGGCTGAGGATCTGCGTCAAACCTCTGTAGAATTCAATCGACTGTTATGGGTGGTATAAATTTATGTTCACGTTTAAACATAGATAAATTTATGTTTTGGAACAATAAGAAGGTAGAAAGAATTTATCTTGAAGTCGTTCAACAAAAGGGTAGTTTTTTTTTAACACAGAATGTGTTTTAGCCATGGACTAACTAGCCGAAAATGGAACGCGGGATGGTAACGAAATGTGTGACGGATGATTTTCACGTACAACCGAGTCGTTGCTAGGGATATGGTACTTCGTCGTTTTTCATCCCACAAAATTCGTTGACCATTCGTTCGAAAGCTCTCGATTTATCCAACAATATTATGTTAACTACTGCGAAGTGCGTGTCCAACAAACTGAGTTATGAGCATGGTTATATAAATAATTGTTTACACACAGGTGATCATTCTCAATAATTGATATTGTGAACATGATTGCAACCGCTTGTTAATTTCTGATGATTTCATTGAGCTTGTGTTTCGATGATTTGATTCATAGCAGGTGATCTGAGTATTACGAAAACGGTTTGATTTGTGAAGCGGAGGTTAAATAATTTGAATAGGTAATTTCTATACTTTACACTCTAGGAAGCTGTAATTTCGTTTGTAGCCTCTTTAGGACATTTACTTGACGATGTCCAGGGTCCGGATCAGATGAGTGGCTTTTAAAGCTAATTTCTATACTTTACACTCTAGGAAGCTGTAATTTCGTATGTAGCCTCTTTAGGACATTTACTTGATAAATCGCTCTTGATTTATCACGAATTTATTTCGTATTTTTTTTTTTTCGTAGTTTCATACTATAACTATATAAATTGATGTTATAAATGAATAGTAAACAATGACGCTTGTTTGGTTGTCACTTGGTTGCGCGACAACGCAAACACATTCTGTGTTTCAATAATTTCGTCCGAAGTATGTAAATAGAGGTAACCGGGGGTCCAGGGGGCTTGAGTTTTTTTTTTTTTTTTTTTTTTTTTTTTTTTTTTTTTTTTCATTATGATGTATCGATCGAAATTTAAGTCTAGTTGTGACACAAAACCTCGGACGTTTTGAATTGCATGACGGAAGGGAGGAATTGGAAGGGATGATGCCGGAAACCCCCCTTTCGATGGGGCTTTTTGAAGTAACAAGCTCCGCCGATAGGAGCGCAAGGGGGCGAAGGACCTATGAGACATGGTGGTTGTTGACATGACTTTGCCCTTGTTGATGTACCTTCTTGCGTCACCCCTTTTTGATCTACAATTCATTCCCGACACCATCAACCTCGTCAACACTGGTAAAAAATGAGAAATAATATTAATGCATTTTTATTATAATAAATAAACACCTTGTTTTGCAAACAACTGGTGTCCATCACGACTGCCCTTATAGACAACAAAATAAAAGCAAATTGGTAAGGTCCTTATTTACGTGCTGCGATCTACCTCGAGCTTCTAATGTTCAGAGCGCCGTTCAACACTACAATTCTGAATCGATGTTCGTGATTTTTATTTTGTATGATCACAACATCACTACTTCAAGAGCAGTTTTACTGGTCAGATACCCCTCATATGGCACCTTTTCGGAAAGCTCTCGCTCTGTTGAGCAAATGAATAAATACCATGAGAATACACGCTCCATTATACTACAAACCTCGGAAATTTTGACTTTGCCGTCTGGAAGGGGTAATTACCGATTCTAACCCGAGGAAGGAACTCTCCTGTGATGTGGATTTTCCTCTTATTTTAAAAGTTGGCAGTGGCACTCCCACCTGCGCTACCACCTGTCCTTGCTCAGTTATACTTCACTGACGCACATAATTTGGAAATTCGTCTAAAGAAAACTCCTATCTTATCCTAGGGTATGAATAAATGAATAACACGTTTTTTAGTGCAGAAGCTTGAGATGTTGTGTGTGGGGGTGATCTGTCCATACACCACTTTCTGGAAGACTGCCCAGCCCGTGTGGACCTCCGAGTCCAGCATCAGCCCCCTCAGTGGGTTGGCGTTTTACCCGGACCAGATACCGTTCCTTTTTAGCCAAGGAAGGCAAGATGGATCCCCTTAGAATCGTGCCACTTCTAGTGTCCCTTTAGACACCTCGTTCAATGCCGCTAATGACCCTTCTGGTTGAGGTGCGGCTTAAACCTAAAAAAAGTCCAGTCATGCAGCATGACCCCATGAGCGAATTTTTGAAGAATATTACCGATTTTTACAACCAGCGAACGGCATTATTTCGATTTTTGACTGATTTTTCAACTTTGAAATTTTTGAAAACTTGATACATATTCTTATAGGAAATTTTACGCTGATTCCGAATATACCACATGTTAGTATGCTGAAAAAATTATTTCGCACAAAAAATTGCAAAAAACAGGGTATTTTGAAATTTTTTACTACATTTTTGAAAATTTCAACCCGAAGATGTAATCCGATCATGCTGGCCAACGAACTTGAACTTTCGTTTTGTGTCCTTAACATTTTAAAATTTGTTTGAAGTTTCTAGCACAATTCTACGGACAGTTATCGTCTGGAATGACACATACATACATATATACATACATACATAAAAAAATGCGTTAAACTTCAGAATATGATTCAGAATAGCCTGAAACGGATTTCTGCATAAAAGTTTTTCAAAAATTCACATTCCACAAATTTTGAGGCGAGAACAATAGCTTAATTTTCTTCAAAAATTCGCTAAAACACGTTTATTTAGAAAAATATACAATGTACAAACATTACAATACGTGAACAGCTTTGGTTTGAAGACCGTCAATGGGAGTTTTGTTAAAAAAATACATACAAAGAAAAGAGGGATACATTTTTGTTACTTGATTGAATAAATTAGAAATCACATCTATAAGGATCGGGAACCATACAGGCACAAATTGGGCTTGAATATTCTTACAATTACTATTTAGTTCATCTAGTTACTTTACTAATCTTAATCATATAACTAACTATATACCTACGTCTTAATTCATCTTATTACTTAATATAATCTTATCTAATGTCATATAAAATTCATCTAGTATTATAACATATAAATATTATCATATCTTAGGTAGATTGGTCGGCGTCAAAATTCCCAAGTTGTAATACAACAACTATTCCCAATTAGAAATACACTTGATATGAACGGGTGGGTAACACGCGTTGCTGGAAACCTAAAATAGTAATCGAGTGTCAACTTGTGTTCGAACTCGGTCTCGCCCGTCTTACCCGCATCTTCTCATTGAGGCCCAATTCTTCAACCCCTCATGCTGAACGTTATGCTCTTAGCTGGTTCACTCTTGGAGTCATTAGGAGGAGTATTGAGCTACAAGTTTCAAGCCCAAACACTAGATGAATTCAACATAATATCTATTTTCGCGAATTTTCTTAGAAAATGAAGCTATTGCATAGGGTAAAAAAAATGTTAAAATTGAGTTTTTCCAAAATTATTTTCACGTAAATCCTTTCTGAAAAGATTCCTAAAGTTTGCGCTTTTGCGTATATACACTCCTCAAAAGAATTAAGGGATCGCCTTTCCTTGTAGACGCCAAAGCCCTCAGATCAATCGGACAAAGTTCACATTATATCTCATGATTAGGTACCTGATGGAGATGGGACGCACCCTGTTCAGTTCGTTTGATCTCGAACACTGAGAACAGCTAGCGATGTCAAGATCCGACTTGAACCAAAACAGAATTAACTACGCTTCTTTGTGGTTATCTGCTCTAATCCGAGAACGGTATAAGATATCGCAATTCTGGCTTCACCATCGTGTTCTGCACTAAAAAATCCTTTGAAATGAGGTGTCACTCAGCAAAAAATGGAAAATTTGTTTCCTAAGTATCCAATAACACCCCTCCCCTTCAGGTAGTCCAAATGGATTTTTTTCTGATTTTTATTTTCTTAAAACTTAGTAGGGTAAAAGCACCAATTGTTGACACTTATCCAAATTTTGACACTTCAATTTCAAATCCAAGAAATAAGAAAATTAGACACTGTAGATTATCAAAATCGACGTCATTCGGAAGATAAGAAAGTAATTATTAAGGTTGACCGATTCCGCTAGTTATGAAGAAAGTAGTAAATCGTCTGAGTGATTGATATTGATGACAACCGTAACCTGTCACTCCAGCGGCATTGTCACAGCTCTGTAGCTTAGTGAGGTGAGTCAACAAATTTGGATGTTTCTGGTCAAGTATATGAGTAAAAATTACGATTTAAATTCAGATGATTTATTAATAATATGAAGAAGAAGGCATTACCACGAAAACCCTAAAATTTCAACACAAAAATATAGTATTGTTCGGTGTCAACATTAGGTTCCATGAAACGTGTTTATGTCCTAATGTTGACACCTGTGTCAATATCAGGAGGACCTTTTAACTTCATTGTAAAGTTGATATTTGGATTTAAATCAACAAGGCGAATATAGAGAGGTAATATTTCTGAGCAAATATAGATATAGAGAAATAATGTTTCTAAGCAACCCAACGTTACCCGTACTTTATTGTATCGCTCCATTTTCTAATAGTGGCCTACTAAGCCTAATCCATTTTAAGATATTCTTTGAGACCATCTTTGAGAAAATCTTGAGATTTTCTACGGGTTCACAAGTATTTTTGTCCATTTTACCACAATGCCAACTTCAGGTAAAGGAAGCATTAAAATTTAACATGTGTCAACATTAGGAACTAAAAATGTCAACATTTGGAATTTCTGAAGGCATATGTGTCAACATTTGGTTAAAAAAGCTGCATTTCAAAAAAGTGCTTTGTGATAATCAACAAAGTTATTTGGAGAAATTGAAAACATGCAAACTATTCTCAACGAACTCACAATTTATAAAACCTACTTGGAAGTTCCATTTTCTTGAACCCGTGGGTAAAACACAAAATCTAAGAGAGATGTCCCCTAATAGTGTCAACAATTGGTGCTTTTACCCTATGTCAGGCTCCAATTTTCACATCGATGTCTCAAAAATTGTGAAGGGGGGGGGGGGGGTTAATGAAAAAGGAAAAAATTACTTCTTTTGAGAAAAATGCTCAGATTTCATTCTGTTTTGGCTCAAGTCGGAGCTTGACAACGCTGGTTTTTCTCAGTGTTTGAGAAAAAAAAAACAAAACGAGCAGGGTGGATCCCATCTCCATTTGGTACCTACCTAATCATGAGACAACACATTGTGAGCTTTGTCCGATAGATCTGGGGTCTTTTTGACTAAACTAGGCTTGAGTTTTTATGCTAATGTTCCACCCAGAGGCTGGATCAATAATGTGGAGTTACGATTCTCGTTAGCAATTAGGTTAAAAGTGGTAGTAGGTAGGTTTTCAACAATAAATTAATTTCACAGAAGCAGAACTCATAAAAACCATGCAAGCTTAAAATTGCAGAACTACAACATACAAAGCTTGGCTTGGGCCAAGAATTGGCAGTTAATTATTTGATTAGAGTTATTAAGTTAATTATTATTATTATTATTTATTTATTTTATTTTTTTAAATTTATTTATTTTTTATTTTTATTTATTTTTTTTTTTTTTTCAATGGAATTTAAGCCGCGTTTCAACCGGAAGGGTCATTAGCGGCAATCAAAAAGGGGGTGTCAATAAAAACTAAACTAAGAGTGATGATCCTTACAAATACATAAATATTATCGATAAATATATAATGATAAATACTATACATCTTAGTTAAATAAAGGTATGACTAGATGTACATAAATGTTAATTAATTGGAACTTAGTTAAAGTTAGTTATGCTATTTTAAGCTTGTGATGGTTTTTATGAGTTCTGCACTTGTAAAACTAATTTATTGTTGTAAACCTACTACAAATTTCAACTTAATTACTGACAAGGTTCGTAACCACGAGTTCCACAATAACTTGGATTAATTTCAAGAATGTGCTGAAAGTTCGCTAAATACATTAAATCTATATTTTTCAGCAGAATATTACTCAAAGTTTATTAACTATTTGAACATTAATTAATGTTTGCCCTAAATTATGCTGAGAATGTATTTAAATTTCATTACTATTGTTTAAAAAATCTATAAAACTGCAAAAAGAAAGCTTGAAATCCAAAATCTGTTTGAAAAGCTGATCATCGTAGAGAACAAGTGATAAGTATTTTATTTTATTATTTATTATTTTTTTTTTTTAATGAAATGTATAGTTAACCATGAGTAGTTAGTTTATGGTTAATTGCGCTCAAAGGTCTAAAATGTCACGATAATTTTACGAAAATTCGATCATGCTGCATGATCGAATTTCTGTGTGCACCTCAGAGTTGGGAAAAATGTAATTGGAGTTATTGCAATTACCTTGTAATTGTTATTGAAAAACCAAAATAAATTACAACTACATGTAATTGTACATGTAAATGTGTTATCAATTACAAGTAATCGTAATTTGGAATAAAATTTTGAAATAATTCAATCCAAAATACTTACCTTGTGTACGTGATTGCATCAGTTAAACCTAAGAAATGCAAACAGGCTGAAAAATTGAATTTTCAACTTGTGCATTTCTTGGTAAATCCTAGTTTCTAAATGTTTTTGAATAATAATGGTAAATGACACATTATTTGTATAGGGAAATAAATGAAATAAAAAGTTGAAATATGTTAGGATGTAGTGAGGTTTTAAGGAAAAAAGCATAGTTTCCTAGAACACATGAAACATCAGATCTCGGCAATGGATTGAGATGAAACAATATCCGGTTTAGTTTAACTCAAATTTTTCCTCAACACATTGAGCCAATTGTGTAGGAATTGGTAGATATACCATATAATCATGAAAAGTGCAAGTCTTTATTTCAAAACATTTTAGTTAGAATAAACTAGATAAATAAAAACAAATTTTTATTTAATTTGTTATGCTCAATTTTGTGTGTTTTTTAAGGGTAAAACTTGTTGGTTAAAGTGTAAAACTCGGTTGTTACGGAGTTAGAGTGATCTGCGAGTGTTACTATTCGATTCACCGTGAAAAAATAAGTAGAAACCGACACCAAACTTGTATTTTCTTAGATGGTCATTTTCCACGAAAACCCTCTATTTCATAGAAAAAAAAACACATTTTTAAACATACAAACATACTTTTCTCCCCTAATTAACAAAGTAAAATAAAAATCTATTATACCGTTGGAAAGCTGAGATTTTGGTGCAACTTTTAGGCTTACAGGCAAACATTCACACGCTGGGTGGAGATTTTCAAGAAGATTTGACAAGTTTTCATCTTTAAGTTCATTTTTCACCCGTTTTGCCTATTCAAAAAATTTTTGATTTCCATCAGGGAGATAGAAAATTTAACGCTCTCTCCAACGGTATTGCCAGATTTGAGAAAACTTCAAAATTGGGGAATTCGAGCCGTTTTTGAGACGTAAGGTCGAAAACACGAAAAAACTTTTGGAAGTAAAATTACTCGGAAACGAAACCTCTTTAAAAAAAAAAAGTATAGGAGGCACTTTTTGTCAGAAATTAGTTGTAGATTCTACTCCTGGCCTGTGTCAGTCACTTAGGTGTAACACCCTGTACAATACTTCTAACTACTAGGTATATAATAGTAGTTTCTTCTAAATATTGCTAGTTAGTTTTCTGCTACTAAACTAGTAGATCTCAGGATATTTGGGTGTGTGTCACGGGGGGGGGGGGGGGGGGGGGGGTTTATAAATGAGAACCATAATGTCAATGCCGAAATTATTGTTCAGTACTTCTCAATAATTTATTATGCGAATGAATTGTGTACCTACAAATTATTTTTCTGTTACTTGGTGTTTAAACTATGCCTGGTTCGAAAAATGTAGATACCGTTACGTTACGCCTTCCATGTTGTCATCCCTAGTTATAGAGGCTCAATTTCAATCTCATGCTAATTTCAATGGGTCAACAGTATCCTTTTTGTACGCGGATATGTAAATTCTTCCATACATAATGCTTCTACCCTCAAAAAGTTACGAATATATTAACTTTTCCACTCGTTTTTCTTCAAGTTGATAATGAACGCTACCCACACATTAATTTTGTATTTTTCAGTGAAAATCGGTCCCATCATAAGAATTTTGACACCATATAACACTCTTCCGATGAGTAGCTTTTTTTCAAAAATTCGTAAGCCCCTCTGTGTGACTTTGAAAAATCTTAAAAACAAAACTACTGATCGTAGGAGAGTGCGGTAGGTGTTAATCTTCTCTGGGTGGAATGTGCTTCCATAAATACTAGAAACAAATTTTTCACACCCGGGGGTAAAGTCATAACAACGCTCATTACCCATAGTTAAATTTAAATCAGTAAGGATTTATAAAACTTGAGTAACAATCATTTCACTGTTCGTTTTACTTGTGCTACAGAATCCCAACGTTACGAGACAAAGGTTGTTATTCTTGAAGGTCATAACGCGGGAAGGTCAGGTCTTTACTACTTACCCGCAGAACGGATGAATCAATTTATCTACTTCGTAAAGGGGGGTTTGAGACTTGGGACTAGTGATGTATATACCTTGAAGTGCACCTGTTGAATACTGATGGACGGAAGCTGGATTAATGAGATCGTACGATGTTTCTCAGTTCCATTCAATTTATTGGCATCCATATAATAATTAATTACTGGAAAATAAACTAAAACTCTGAAAAAATTGAATAGAAAATACTAAATTATGATTTAAAACGTCCGCTATAAATAAGTTCTAAAGAACTTGTGATATCCAGTGTGACCTCATGTGACTTGTGACCTCATTCATCATCCAAGACCACCTCAAACGTAATCTCAATACTACATTTCTCAAAAAGATGTACGAATTTGTGGACTCCAATGGTATCAACATTAAAACGAGAGAAGTCCGACTTAAATAGAGGACAATTAAGCAGAGAATAACCAACAAACCCCACCTCAACAGCAAATCCAGAATTTCCAAAGTTTTTTGCACAACTTGACTAAAATGTGAATCGAACAAAATAAGTATTACGAAAATCGGTTAAGAATTATTGTAGTCTGGGTACCGTCGACAAAATTTGTCGAAAAAAACACGTTTTTTCGGCGTTACCCACTCCATCCCCCCTCATACATCATGAAACTCAAAATTCCCAAGGTTTGTTGCAAAAATAAACTAAAATTGGGATCGAACAAAGAAAGAATCTCGAGAATTGTGGTCTGGGCAGCGTCAACAAAATTTGTCACACATACACACTCGTACACCCATGGGTTTTTTCACGGATTCGTTCTTCGAATGATCTGAAACGGATTTGTATGCGGGTTTTTTTCTCATGCTTGGGTTGTCCCCCACCCCCCTGGATCAATTCCAGTAGGTCGTCCCTCTATTGACAAAGCCTAGCTTCAGGAACACATCCTAAAAACGACAAATCCTAAAGGAAAAAGTCCAGTCATGCAGCATGACCCCATGAGCGAATTTTAAAAGAAATTTTCGACATTTCAGTCGCTATTGATTGTGTAGAGAAATTTTAGTTTATGATTTTGATAGACAAACATGGAATCAAATTATTAAAAATAATTAGGAGATGCCACAGTCAGTATTAAAGCTACATCAAGTCCTAAAACAGTTGAGCGTAAAACATTTGAGCGACCGAGAGAATCGGAGGACGGAATATTTCACAGAGTAAACTCATCAGTTGTGATTTTTTTTTTTTTTTTTTTTTTTTTTTTTTTTTTTTAACAAACACCTACTACCTACGTTTTAAACAGCATGGTTCTAGGATTGGTTATACAGGGATACTTCCATAAGAGTAGTTCAATCTGAATTTGGACAATGTTTCATGAAAATATTACCGATTTTTACAACTAGCGAACGGCATTATTTCGATTTTTGACTGATTTTTCAACTTTGAAATTTTTGAAAACTTGATACATATTCTTATAGGAAATTTTACGCTGATTTCGAATATATACCACATGTTAGTATGCTGAAAAAATTATTTCGCACAACCAATCGCAAAAAACAGGCTATTTTGAAATTTTTGACTACATTTTTGAAAAGTTCAACCAGAAGATGCAATCCGATCATGCTGGCCAACGAACTTGAACTTTCGTTTTGTGTCCTTAACATTTTAAAATTTGTTTGAAGTTTCTAGCACAATTCTACGGACAGTTATCGTCTGGAATGACATACATTATATACATACATACATATATACATACATGCATAAAAAATGCGTTAAACTTCAGAATATGATTCAGAATAGCCTGAAACGGATTTCTGCATAACATTTTTTCAAAAATTCACATTCTACAAATTTTGAGGCGAGAGCAATACCTTAATTTTCTTCAAAAATTCGCTAAAATCTTACGCTACAAAATCGCCACATCAACTGAAGAAAAAAATAGAAAACAAGCTAGATCATCAATGTAATTGTAAAAATAATTCAAATAGGTTTATTCTTCAAAAGACGAACTTAATTGACAATGTTTTGGCTGAATTTTTGAGAGTTAGGCATCAGAAACTTCATCTCGAGCATCAGTTACTGGACACTCGATATCATGTTATCTACACCTTGTATGGACCTTTGCGACCGAGATGTCACTGTGTTTTTTGTGTCCAGATTACATCAGCTGTATAAAGACAAATAATACGCCATGATGGTTGGAAGGGGTCACTTTTCGTTTCACTTGTAGGTCTTCCTTCTGTAGGTCTTTTATCGGTCTCTTGGGAGGCTACTTGCTGGGAATGAGGGCAGTCGGCTCTGTGCAGTATCATGAAGGAAACCGCGTTGCCAGTTCCCTCCGCTGCTATAGCTAGTTGCGTCCTTAGTCGGTTTCCAATCTCCTTCTCGGCTCGCAAGCCTTTCTCAACAATATAAAATCAGTTTGTTTTATTGTCCGTGTTCTATTGTGATTGGTTTTTACCACAGTTGATGAGACAAGGCCGAAAATGTAGTAATTGCAGGAGAAGGTTTATGATTAGATTTTGAAAATTTAGTCAGTTCTGAGCGAGAAAATCTTTGCCTGCCATCTCGAAATTGGTGGAATACAAAATCGAGGCCTCAGAAAGATGGCTTAATTTGTACATGTTAAAGTTTTTCTCTAATAAATCCTAAACCGTACATCCTACAGAACTTTGTATACGCAGCAAAGTTGTAGGGAATAAAATAATAAAACGACGAATTATCTCTTAAAATAAAGGAATTAAGCACAATTGAAAATCGGGCTAATTTTGGGCCAGTCCTCTCCTCCCCCCGTCTAGACTTTTGCCCTTCAAGGCCCGATTCACACAGCACGGGCGCGTGGCAAAGACGTGGCGCCGACCTTTGTCACTTCCGCGTCTTTCTATGTAAACAAATGGTTCAATGTTAACAGAAGGGACGCGCAGGCAGCAGCCCATTTGTTCCTGCCACATCCGTTCACAGTCTCTCGTGGCGTTCGAGAAGGGTCGCGCCAGTTCCTGGCCACTCGTCACTGCAATAAAACTGCGGGATGATGTTGAATTCAACATTGGATTTTGCGAAGAAGTAGAGAAGAATCCGTGTTTATTTTATTACAATCGTGCGGATTATTGCAACAAGAACGCCCAAGACCAAGCCTGGCAGAAAATTTCGCCTGACCGTTCTGGGTACATATTCAGCTCACGCATAACATCAAATGTTCCACCGGTTTTCCCCTTCTTCAGCCACAATGAATGAACCAAATATCTCCTCTTTTTTTTGGTTCAGATCAGCCAAGTACTCCAAATCCAGCACCTCTTGATCATCTTCGTCACTGCTTGATGAAAAATCCATGTTGTACTTCACGAAACCTTTTGATTACTGACGTCCTTTCTCGCCACTGTCCCGTCCCTTCTGTGTGCGTGCATTGCATGGGTCACGTCACCGCCAGGTCAGTGCCGCGTCTTCGCCACACGCCCGTCCTGTATGAATTGGGCCCAAAACCACCTCGTGGCGTTAATATTGGTCTGATTTCACTCTGCCAAAGCTCTTTCCACTCAAGATTAAACTTTCCAATGTTCATATCGAGCATATTTTAGCTTAGACCTTTCCCTATTAGCTGTTCCAAGCGCCGCGAGTTCATGAACTTTTTGGAACTAATTCGGCGCCGAACCTTATGCACATGTGAATCGTGTAGGTACCAAGCGTTTTGAGTTCAAGAACTCAACACTGGCTAAGATGTTCCCACCGCTTCAGGTTTATGAACTGAGTTCAGTGAGTTCATGAACTTTCCAGACCTGCTTGGGGATAGGGTTGAGAACTCGAACTGAAGGAAACCTTTCTGAACCTTCCAAAAATCTCATTTATTTGCGAACCCTCACGCCAAGTACTTGCCTTGTCATTAGCCATACACGAGCAGATATCTGCGACAGATTTGGTCGCCCGATCTCATCTGACAGATATCGCTAACGATCTGGAGTGACCGATGAGATCGGTCGTTGCCCTACCCATTTTTTGATACCGCAAAAAAAAAAAACCCAATAGAAACTGATTTCTTTAGAGGAGAGATCTCACAGGGGAAAACACTCGTGGACAACTGAACATCTTAACGTTAAGGGACTCTGCCCGATCCAATAGAACAGTTCTGTGAACCACAAACATCTCTTCCGAGAAGTCTGCAGGTTAAGGGGGACGCCCGACTACCATCTGCTAGATTTGAACTCTCGCAGATATCTCTGGTCAATTTTCACATCTTTCACCATTTTTTAACGCCCACTAACGCACAGATCTTTCCCACAGATATCGTTTTAAAACGCGATATCTGTCGCAGATATCTGCTCGCCTGCTTGATGCTTGTTGCGTTATCGTTTTTCACATCTCTTTTGTTCCTCACTTGCGTTGCACTTTATTTACGTCATGAATCCTAATAGAATAGTGGGACTCTTCCTAGAAGATTCTGATTCGGAATCGGATGTGTATGCTACCTTTCAATTAACTTTCGATGAAGCCGGATGGGATGGATGCACACTTTTATTTTGATTTACAGTGTTCCCGCCGAAGGGTTTGTGAACCTAAAAGTTTCGTGAACTCGTGGCACCCGTCTGAGTTCATGAACTCACGAGTTCGTGAAATCAGATGGGTGCTTGGAACACAGCTATTGACTTTCAGCCGAATACATAAATTTTATCATTTTAAACATGAATTTCGCAAAAACGGCCTTTTACTTTGTACTTGAATAGGAAACGGTCTCAGTTAAAATATGCTCGAGATGAACTTTGGAAAGCATTTACCGCTGAAGAGAATGAGTTTTGGCAGACCTGAATCAGACCAATATTAACGCCACTATGTGATTCTTTTTTTTCGTGATTTATTTATTGCAACTGAAACATAGTACAATTCATCTAGCAATATTTCATTTCATGATAAGCTCACTAAGGGGGGAGGTTTACAGCAAAACCTGGGCCATACTTGTATCAAGAACAGTTAAAAACACTGGATTACACTTGCACTATTTGCACAGCACAATTAGGTCCAGAGGTTTAAATTTCTCTTGAGTCGCCGAAGTTATCCTTCGTTGTTTAAAACGTTGAGCATCTCCAGGTTCTCGTGTTTGTGGAGGCGATGTTCGTGCTTCCTTGCATATTTGGCGATAATTTCGGTGACCGTTTCTACCCTCAAGTCTCGATGAATATCATTCCGCATGAACCAGGGGGCCCGAACTATACTTCTCAGTATTATATTTTGTCGGGTTTGGAGTGTTTTAATATTTGATTTTTTCGCACAATCCAGAGCTGAATCCCATAGGTCCAGATAGGGAGCAGTATCTGTTTATATATGAGTAATGTATTGTGTATTGAGAGATGGGAGTTCCTTCCCATCATCCAGTACATCTTTCTGAACTTGATTTTTAGTTCCTGATTCTTTTTTTCAATGTGGATTTCCAACTATGTGATTCTGAAGGGCAAAATTCTAGGGGGGGGGGGGGGGGACCCTGCTAAAATTAGCCCGATTTTCGATTGTGCTTAATTCTCTTATTCCAGGAGCTAATTCATAGTTTTTGGGTCGAATCGCTGTGGTATTTTATGCTCTACATGTTTCCTATGTATAAAAATTTCTGTCAGATGTTACGGTTTAGGAATTATTAGAGAAGTTATGATTTTAACATGGGCAAATGAAGCCATCATGAGGCCGTCTTTTTTATTCCACCAATTTCGAGATGGCAAACAAATATTTTCTCACTCAGAATGGACTAAATTTTCAAAATCTAATCTCAAACCCTACTCCTGAAATTGCTGAAAAACTGTTCTAATTGATATATGGTTAAAAAAAAGTCTTGGTGGTCTTGAGGTTGAGTGTTGGTGATGCAGGAAGAATAAAGAATTACTCCTTTTTTCCTGTCTTGCTATGCATTTCGAGACTAATTTTGCTTAACTCTTCATCAGACATTTCAAAACCAGGGTGACATTGCACCATCTTATTCTGTATGAGTAGCATGGTCCAGAACCATTTCATTTTACCAATACTTTTTAATCTTTTCTTCTCGCCTAATAGTGAAAAA
Source organism: Adelphocoris suturalis (assembly GCA_030762985.1). Classification (NCBI taxonomy): domain Eukaryota; kingdom Metazoa; phylum Arthropoda; class Insecta; order Hemiptera; family Miridae; genus Adelphocoris; species Adelphocoris suturalis. Next base: position 22,001,634 of record CM061043.1, read on the forward strand.
CTTAAAATAACTTCATTCCTTCATTCCTTCAAACTCTTTTTAGTATTCCTCCTGAAAAAGATACAAGGAAGTCCAACATACCCTGGCATCTAACGCTAATAGAACTGTATTGGTGTCATCACTCCTCCTGGAAGAGTAGCGCATTTTCAGTACTTAAAACCCCGTTTAAAAAAAACCATAAATGGTGCCCAAGTTTGCCCCTGAGATGCGATTTGAGCAAGGGAAATCCTTCCTATGTAAGGAAAACCTATTGTTTCACCTAAATATACCGAAACAGACCTCAGCTGAAACTAAGGTGCAATGTCACCCTAGTTTTGAAATGCCTGATGAAGAGTTGAGCAAAATTTGACTCGAAATGCATAACAAGACAGGAGTAATTATTCTTCCAGCATCACCAACACTCAACCATAAGACTACCAAGGCTTAAGGAACCTCCAAGCTTGGTACCTACCTAGACAATTTTTTACATATAAGTTTTTACACCCAGCTTTTAGAAACCTACAAAAAAATTATATTGTTAGTTTGACGTTTATGAAATAGTATTTATGTGTTTCTTACATTCTAATCCTTTGTTTTCAATTTTTAGGCCCTGCCATGTCTACCAGAAAGAAAGTTCTCCTCAAAGTCATCATCCTGGGAGACTCGGGCGTCGGGAAAACCTCCCTCATGAACCAGTACGTCAACAAGAAGTTTTCCAATCAGTACAAGGCCACGATCGGCGCTGATTTCCTCACCAAGGAGGTGATGGTTGACGATCGGGTCGTCACTATGCAGGTAAGTCCTTCTACGATTTATACGTGCATAGATTGTACAAATATTTACACATAATTTGGTTTATTGATCCAGTTTTTAGGGCGTCCCTCATTTGTAAGGGATTCCAATTATCGTAGATTGTGACAACTCTCAACAAGAACCAATAAAGAATTCGTTTCACAGCTCTGTGAAACCAATTCCATAGAAAATCATAGGTGTAGGTATGTCTTCTAGTGTGGCAAAAAGCTTTGTGGCCAAGCCTAAATTATCAAGTGATCTTTCAAAGGTTTTTTTATCTTTTTTTCGTGAAAAGCTGTTTGCTTGTGTACTTCGTCTCGGGGATTTCGAGTTTTGCATTTGGTAAGTAGGAAACAGGTTTAGAACCCCCCCCCAAACAACTTTTTTTTCGGGCTGTCAGGCCTCACATTTATGACAATTGGCTCTGATCATCCGGGCTTTTTTTGTGGTGTGGAGAGAAGGCGAGAGGATGCTCGAATATATCTATGTGGTTGTGCGTTACGTCACTAGAATTCAGAATTTTGTTAAGTGGTAATGGGAAGGGAGTTGGAACCAGAACGTGAGGTTATTACACTAAATTATGTTCGTGCTCCCTTGACTTTGATCGAAACTAAACCTTGTGTTATAGCCCAAAAGTTTTAGATACCTCGACAGAATTCCTTTTCCTGAGAGAAGCCCAGAAAAAGACTGCCGTCTTTTCCACCCTGTTAATGAGGTCAATTAAATCAGAGCTTTTCGACTGTGGGTGTTCTACATGAGCATAACATTTCCCCAGAGTCAAACATCAGCCATCTCTGCTGAGTAATCACGGGAACGGAAAACAACTTTTAACGGGATCCTGAATACAACTTTATTGTAATACAACGGTAAGTAACAATTATGTGGGAGTTGGAACCAGAACGTGAGGTTATTACACTAAATTATGTTCGTGCTCCCTTGACTTTGATCGAAACTAAACCTTGTGTTATAGCCCAAAAGTTTTAGATACCTCGACAGAATTCCTTTTCCTGAGAGAAGCCCAGAAAAAGACTGCCGTCTTTTCCACCCTGTTAATGAGGTCAATTAAATCAGAGCTTTTCGACTGTGGGTGTTCTACATGAGCATAACATTTCCCCAGAGTCAAACATCAGCCATCTCTGCTGAGTAATCACGGGAACGGAAAACAACTTTTAACGGGATCCTGAATACAACTTTATTGTAATACAACGGTAAGTAACAATTATGTGGGAAAGCGGTTAGACTGAAGAACTTATCAAACTAGACTGATTACAACTTTTTTCTCTGCCCGCAACTCGGGCCGGGAGCGCTCCTGTCGCAGTTCACTGGTTTCTCAATATCAATTAATAGACACGGGAAGCATAAATATTATCAACATAAATACAATTGACTTGATTTAATTACACAATTTCGGGAGCACAGATCACTTTATCGATCAGGGATATTCGGGATTAAATTGGGAAATAACAGTTTTCATTGTTCCATTCAAATGAGTTTACTAGGTGTGAAACTTGATAAGTGCTACGCTAGCGCTGACTCGGGAATTCAATGAACTAGCGCTATGAAGTGTTGATTTGCTACTAGGCGGGAATTACAAATTTGGTTACGACCAAACATATGAATTGGGGTCAGACGAAAATACGGGATGAAACTGTAGGCTCAGCAGTAGTTGCTTGCTGGAAGAAGTAAGGTTATCGTCAATGTAAGTACCCAAGCATGTGGGGGGGGGGGGGATGCTACGTTAGGAAATGTAATGTTTAGTCTGGCTTAGATGAGATTACATGATGAAGTTTGGGTCTACCTGGCCTGTCCAAAAATTATCGATGCCTCAACAGAATTTGAGCTCATGACTTTTCCTGAGAGAAGCCCAGAAAACTTCCTACGTCTTATCCACTCTGCTACAAAGGTCAATGTACAAATCTCTTTGACTGTGGATGTTCTCCTGAGCGTAACATTTCCCCTGGGTCGGACAAGTGACGGAGTGAAACTGCAGGTTCAGCAGTTGCTAGTTAGAAGAAGTTGCTGTCAAGCGAGGTCGTTATCAAGGTGTGTTCAACTCAAGTGAGTGGGGAAGTGAAGATGCTACGTCAGGGAATGTAATGTTTGATCTGGCTTAGGAGGGATTGTGTAATAAAGTTTGGGTCCTACTGAGCCTTCATCCATTTGAAGCAGAAAACAACGAAAAGCTGCAAAACCGAATTAGTTCAAAAACACATGACGATCCCCCAACACGTTACTCGGTTAAGTTAAGGACCGCCTCACCTGTTGTTCGTCAGTTTTTGTCTGACCAGGTGCGAAGTGTAAAGCGATCCCATTCAGGGACTTATTTGCAAACGGGTGCAAAGAATGAGAAAATAATGGACTGTGAAAAGTTAATTTTGCTTGTTCAGGAGAGGAAATATCTGTGGGACCAATGGGACAATAATAAATTATCGCATGAGGAAACTGCAAAAACAATTGTGGAAGGAGGTTTCCATAGTTTTAAAGATCATGCCACAAATGATAAAATTCTCCAAACTCGTTCCTTTTTGACTAAATGTGATTCACAATGTCCTGTATTCGCCAATATCGCAAGAGGTGAATTCCAAAGTGAAATATTATTCATCAGAAAACCAGATGCTCCAAATCTCTCCTCTGCTGCAAATAGAGATGTCCTCAGTCAGGCCCTACTGATGCGATGGACGATAGCAATCGCACAAATTCGAATGTATGACATTCACACAAATTCGTTTCTTCGCAGTTCACAGCATTGCTTTCCCAGAGGATGAGAAACCTTACAGCCTAAAAATTATGGATGTCTCAACAGATTTCGACCTCATGCCTTTTCCTGAGAGAAGCCCTATAGAATACCAATCTAATCAAAACTCTTTAACTGGGAGTGTCCTTCATGGACGTAACTCTAGGTCGATATCAACTTTCAATTTAGTTATTGTTCCTGATGTTGACTAACTTTCAAAATCTATCTAAAATAGTAACGCCATACTTCACGGAGGACAACGATTTTCATTAACTTCCATTTCCTTCATCTAGAAGTGAACTGGATTTCAAAACATACTAATGCCATCTTTTATTATGTGTCAGATTTGGGACACGGCCGGTCAGGAGCGGTTCCAAAGTTTGGGCGTCGCCTTCTACAGAGGAGCCGACTGCTGCGTTCTTGTGTTTGACGTCGCAGCCCCCAACACCTTCAAATCTTTGGACAGCTGGAGAGACGAGTTCCTCATCCAGGCTTGCCCGAGGGATCCCGAAAACTTCCCGTTCGTCGTGCTGGGAAACAAAGTCGATCTGGAAAATAGAGCTGTGAGTTTTTTTCCTTGATTCATATCAATCTTGAAGCTATCCATCCTAATCCATAAAGAATGTAGTGCTCATCAACATAAATATGCAGTGCAAAAGTATTAAGTAGATTCAAAACCAATGGTATTTTTGTTCCCATATACTGTACGTTTTTAACTGCATTTGTTGACTCTTTGAACAATATCTATTTTTTATTAAAGCTGGAAATTAAAACCATTTTGCGGTTAACCTGTATTGTATACCGTTAGCATAGTTTATGCTAGTATGTTCAAATAGATTCTAATCCTGGTTTATTTGTCCCCCCAAAAAAAAAAAAAAAAAAAACCAGTTTCATGACGGAAGGGAGGGGATGGAGTGGATAAAGCCGAAAAAAGTTTTTAGTTGTGCAGAAAATCTTGGGAATTTTGAATTCGCTATCCTGATGGGAGGTAGCTAGTGGATGGCAATTGCCGATTCTTTAAAGCACTGCCAAAGAAAAAAATCTCGGATTTTGTGAATTATTATTGTGGTGAAAACCACCCCCTCTTGTCAACAGCCCTTTTCAGGGCTACCAAAAAGAGGTAGACACAACACAAAAATATTTACAAGACGTCGAGTTATAACTCCGTCAAACAAAATATTTCACCAGAGAGAAAATACGAATTTCTCTCTCAAAAGTGAAATATTAACTAAAAACATACAAGGCGACCTCCCTAGACACTTACTGGGCGAGAGAGATGCGACAAGTATCTCGAACCAAGTCGCCTTGAACGAGAAAAATCAAACGTCCTCTAAAACTAGCAAGGACAATTCAAACAAGCCTACTCGCCAATCAGAAACACTGATTACACGAGAGACAATAGGCGAACCAACCAAGAGGCGGCAAGCAACCACCTCTGGTCCAGCAGCCACCCCGGGGACCCCGTCTGAACAACTGACGCAGAGAAAGCACCCGAGGTCCCCGGCTAAACTCAAGGCCGTCGGCTCCGCGACGGACGCTCGTAAGCACCCCGGAGGACCAGCTCAGCTATCATACTCGCAGATACTGAGAAAACAATGTGCGAGCCAATGAGATTACACAGTCGAATTAATGAAATTAAGCGGACCAATCAGGAGGCGGCAGGGGGCGGCCACCTCCCTATAAATACCCCGCTCGGAGCCTCCGAAATTCATTCTACTCTCCGCTCTCGACGACAACACCTCGAAGTACGAAGAATTCTACACGCTCTACGCTGACGAACCTTCTGCATTCCGAGTTCATCTCAAGAACGGCTTCCTACTGCTTTCTACAAGGCCTACCTTCTCTCCACACAGATCTCGCATTGGCATCTACGAGTCCAGTGATTATTCATCCTGCTCATTGCCCAACGTAGTTCATCTGTCAGGACGCCACCCGGTACATCTATCGATATTCTCTTTATATCGTACGCCCGAGGGACGTTCCGAGCCGTATCACCCGGGTTTCGTAGCATTAGGCTCGTCACCGACCGCCGGGATACGCCGGTAAATTACTCTGCTCATCCGCTCTAATTTACCGTCCAAGGAAGTCTTTTTCAAGACTACGAGGTAGGACCCTGACATACGAGCATTGGAAAGACGCTCTGTCAAGCGAGTCCACCTCCCAAACCCTCTATTTCTATACATAGAGGCATCGAAACGAGCTAATAACTCGGTTATTTCGATGGAACGCCGGCCGTCTTATTTCCTCATGCAAGGGGAGGCAGACGACGGCGAAGCCGGGCTGCGTAGCCCCCGTAGCGCTCCCTACAGGCTACCCGGCGAATCCGCTGGTCCCAGCGACGACGCAAGGCTCAATCCTCACGACGGGATCGCCTTCTCACCTGACGTATTCGTTAAAGAAACGTTCGATCAAGCCTCGCCTATACAAAAGATCGAGGATACCTTTCAGACACGCTCTGAAGCCGATCATTACGATTCTACCAAGCTGTCCGAGTACCCACGATATTCGACACAAGCCTACCCGGCCGATCCGAGTGTCAAATACACTCCAAATGTACAAAAAACAAAGGATACTTCTCAGTACCTCAACCAAGCTCAACATATTCCTCCTACAGATATAAATCTTAGGCCGGAATATTACAAAACGGCTCAGTACCAAACTGATCGAACCCAGCACCCACTATGCGAGCCCAGTGCTCCACGCGGCTGCGACACGAACTATCTCCCAGTTCAGTCCGCCAAGCAAGTTGACCTTGGCGGATCCACTCACATTCCTTACGGGAATAACCCGGGGACTAACCCGCCTAATCAGAATATAGATGTCCCACTTGGCTTACCTACGCCAAGTAAAACATATTTAAATCCACTACAATTATTATTATTATATTTTTTTTAATTTCATTTATTTGTTTTTTCCACAGCAATTTGGCCTAGTTTTAGAAAATACGTCAGGAGTTTTAAATTTCATGATGGAAGGGGGTAAATAAATCGTGATGTTTTCACTATTCTCGTCAGATCTCTCTCTCTCTCTCTCTCTCTCTCTCTCTCTCTCTCTCTCTCTCTCTCTCTCTCTCCCCTCCCCCTATTATAAATTTGGTAAGTTTTGGAACATATCACAGGAGTTTCAATTTTCATAATGGAAGGGTGAGAATGTAGAGGGTGATTGTGATGTGTTCACTATTCTTTCATCGTATTTCCTTGACTTTTTTTATGGGTTCTTTGGATGGGGGGGGGGGGGGGGGGATAATTATGATAAAAACGGCATTTTAATTTTTTAATCCAGACGTCCTAAAAATCGAATATTTTATTTTGATGGCGGATTTTTTGTGGGATGAATGGTGGAGAGGAAATTAACTGTTCGTTTACTTGATTCTCAACCGATTTTGGTGATTCATGGTGTAGGCGGAAGGGGTAATATCGTTATTAGAATATTTTATCATGTTTGTGAGGTTTAGTGAAATCACGATATATGCTAACCAATATTATGTCATTAAGGGGGGTCCATTCATTGGGACCCTGTAATGCATGCATTGCTTTTCAAGATGTTTAGGTGGAGGCTCACTGGTCCTCATGAAATGTATCACCAGCACCTAACACACACTTTTACTACTCACTAGACTGGAGAAGTCCTTTAAAACATGAGGTTTTAGTCAGTTTTTCGCACTTTTGGCCTACTGTGCTCATCTGAGTGGGCCCCTCTGCCCAATGTGACGTCATCACCGCACAAAACTTTGTAAAATCGTAAAAATAAACTACTCATAGTAGAAGAATGCGGATGGTATCAAACATCTTACGATGGAATATATTTGCATTTAAAAATATAAAATGAGTATGTGGGTTATGATCGCTCTTGTGCCCTATTAATTTTCACATATTGGTTCAAAACCATAGTTATTGTAATTGTAGAACTTTTTGACATAGATATGTCTTTGCTCTGGAGGTTCAACCAAAAATTTCCGTGACGCAAAATTTGTGTCACAATTTCAGTGTTTTTCACGTACAACCCAGCCGTTGCTAGGGGAATGGAACTTCCGCAGTTTTCATCGCACAGAAATCGTTCGCCACTCGTTGGAAAGCGCTTGATTTATGTGATAACTGTTCACATCTCAAGCTACCAATTTCTCCCTTCTTACGTACCTGGCTACATTTCTGAACTAAGTTTATTGGACTATAAACAATTTTAATAAGCCGGTTACAATATTCTTAACATAAAGCAATAGCATCATTTACTCCACACCATAGGAAACATTTTCATCCTCTTGACAACAGTCGACTGTTAACAACAAATCATTGTAGTGGCTTCTCTCTGGTCTCTGTTGGAATTAGTCGGGATGCGGCCCAGGGATTTGTTTAAAGTTAAAGGATTTGTTTACAACTCTCGAGGACAACCGTTATGAAATCCCCAATCAAAGACATATCCATGTAACATGGTATCTGCTTGTAAAGCAGATAGTGGAACTCGTTTACGAGTTTTTGTAACACCCATATTTTATACCTAGTACTTATATTCAAAATGTAGCAGTACTTGCTTTTCTAGTCTAGTTGCTTTTATTTCCAGTTATCATTCCCCACAATCTCTTAGAATATCAGCTTCGATCAGTTATTATAATCTCAAATATAAGGGAGCCAATCATTCATTGTGTTGATAGATTGATGTTTATCATTCTGCAATGCAATGGCTATCATGTGACTCTGCAAATACTTTTTTATTACTATTATCGTAATTTTCACTAGTTCTCATATTTTGTTTTTCAGGTATCCAGCAAGAGAGCGCAACAGTGGTGTCAGTCTAAGAACAACATCCCTTACTACGAGACGAGTGCAAAGGAAGCGATCAATGTAGAGCAAGCGTTCCAAACCATCGCGAAGAACGCTTTGGCGCAAGAGTCCGGGGACAACCTTTACAACGACTTCCCGGATCAGATTCGTCTCAGCAACAATGATCAGAACCTTTCACAAGGAAACCAGTGTAATTGTTAGGTGAGTTTTTGTACTCTTAAATCAATAAGATGCCTAGAGAACTTGACTTCTTTTCACATATGATGATTCAAATACATTGCAATCTCAGTAAATCCGAATTACGGTGCTTCAAGCAATACTCCAAACTGCTAGAGGTCTGGCCACATTAAAACGATAGGCCAACGGCACAGCAATTCGGGTTGGTGCAGTGTAGTTACCACTATGTGAAGGAAGTTCACATAAAATCTACCTCTGCTGTGATGTATTTACTAACTCTACTTACCTTTGAAAAAGATTGAGTACAATTGTAGTAGGTCGAGGAGTAGGTTGTAGGGGGAGGATTACTTATGCAGTGGAATGTTTCACATCGCGTCAGGTGACTTTTCAGAGAAATATTTGAAAAAACCTGCGGAACCGCGGATGACTCCCCTACGTTGGCTACCCTGCGTGCCTCCCCACAGTCCGCCATCACGGACTTTGTAGTCACTTTAGTTGAAAGATTGTTGGATGCTGCAGGTGAATGACTGGGTGGTTGAAGAAAGGCACCAGCCTAGGATGGGCACTAAACAGTCTTCTCCTCGACCTACTATAATTGTAATCAATCTTTCCCGAAGGTAAGTGGAGAGTAATTATAGTACGGTCTTTGTAGAAGACTGTTTATTTATGCAGCCCATTTAAATATATATCATTCACCTGCTGGCTAGAGGAGTGGTAAAGGCGCAAGAGAGCTCCCAGGAGTAAATCCAGATGAAAAAATTTTCATTTGTGGTCCACCTGAGCCCCAGTAGGTAGCGTTCCTGCCCTGTATAGGAAATGACAATGGGTAATGACAGCTGGGACAGATGGTGTCCCATGGATAGTCAGATTGAGACCTTATATACGAGAAGCGCACGTATGCTGGATAAGTGGATAGTAGTACATTTATGGCACAAGAATAACGAGTAAAGCATAAACTTGCAACAAGAAAATAACACATGCATAAATCATGTATGTAGGTCACTCCATAATGGGAGTAAATGGTGCTCAAAGGAGAGTCTGCGCATGCGGAAATGTAAATTCTACCAAGCATCATTTTCTCACGCCCTAGTTGTCCGATCTCACTCAAATTTGGGTGTTAGTGGGGGGATGACAATTTAATCATCCCACATCAATTTCAACATGATGGTATCATTAATAGTTACTGTGCATGCGCCAATGTGAAATTCTTGTAACAAGCTTATTTTCCACTGTTTTTATCCGATTTGGATGAAATTTTCAGGGAATGTGCGGGCTAGAGTGTAGACGGTCCCCTATCAGTTTCATTGGAAGCATCGATAACATTGTTGATGTCCTCCACTGCTTGAACCTGCTAAATCTAGAGTCATAATTTATATGTAATAATGACATTGGCTCTGATTCTATCCATCCGGGTGCTGTTTGATGGTTCAGTTGTATTTTTTTTCTATCTCCGTGGATAGCCTGGCTAATAGTAGTACCCTTACTTTGGACCTCCACGTTAATCGAGTCTGCTGGAAGGTATACTCCTCTCTCCGCCCTATCAAGAGGCTTAACAAATTCATTCCCCTTAATCTCGAGTGGAAATCGATGATGATTTTTATTGCCCCGTGCTTTATACTGCGATTCCATTTTTTCTTACCCTCCTCCGCTTGCCTGTGTAAACTTGAAGCCACCCACATGCCTACCTTCGTTTGGTTTACAAACCAAGCTCCATAATTTAGTTTCCAACTTTAAATTATTTTCTTTACCCCTCAAAAATTACCTTAACCTTCGACACCGCTTACTCGTATTCAAAATTCTTCATTCCTTGGTTTTGTCTCATCTCAACTCCTTCATTTCTTAAGCCACATCTTCTCACTCAAATGACCTGAAGATTGTTGGTCACAATACTCGTGCTACGGCTAATTGTATCGGAGTAATTGGGACGAGGCTGTGGAATGCACTTCTTCTCCGTCTTAGATCAATCCCCATGATCAGCCAGTTCAAGAAGGGCTCGCTAATAAACAATTCGTTTCAGCATCACTTTAGTTTACTTAAATACCTACCCCTCTCTTGACCAGTGCTGCCAACGCGGGGGATTTATCCCCACGTGGGGGATTTTTAAGGGCTCTCAGAGCCCTAGGGGGATGAAGTGTGGTAGGGAATTTCTGGGGGATTTTTGAGCTTCACTGACAATCCTTGATTTCTATTATGTTTTTACTACCTTACATATGAATCAAAGGTGAATTTCACCATTAATGAAAAAATGATCCCTCCACTAGATTGTTCTGCGAACAACGACACATGACACGCGCTGACAGTGTCAGGCACGAACGTCAGTTAGCCAAACCAAAACAGACGATTTAGGGCCACTGTCACCAAAAACTTATTTAACGGAGATTGGCCAAACTCGATTAAATATAATCTCGAGGATCAAACCTTGGCGTCTTTCACCAACCCAAAACTCGTTTAACCCCAGATTGGAATAATCGAGTTTCCTTAACGGAGATTCCGCAAACTGTCCAATGAAAAATTGGACAATTTGAAACGACAGTTTGAAAACCCGCCATGTGTCTGACATATCAAGACAATAAAGCAGTGAATCACAACCACCACCAATTATTACCCGCGCCGTTTTTATCGTTACCTAGTTACTATATCTACTCGCAACTTTTTGTTGACTTCCAACAAAGAACGTGTGACACATCATTTGACGGAAGCAGGACGGTTGATCACCTTATTTAAATGTACATAAGTAATTTTATGTGGTATAGGTAGGTACTTACATACTGTACAAGGGACAGCAATTCAACATCGTATTATAACGTGCTATCATCATCTATTATATTTTATTTCCCTATCATACTACATCAATTTCGTATTATAATTCATCGATTTGATGGTAAAAGCCTTTTTCCAAGTTATACCTATTCGAAGGGAACTCCAGGTGAGTGTCAATTAGCTCGAGGACTTTCAAAACTGTCGGGTTTGAGAGCCGGAATCCCCGCCGAAATTCGACGTCGTCCAACCCGTCAAAATGTGGAATGCGCCATCGGATCGTCCTTGGGCGTCTTTGCGGGACCTTGTCCTCATCCGAGGAATCGAAAATTAATCCGAGCGATAAATCGTGTGAATTTATCATCAAAAACTTGGATAACAATATAAACTTCAACTGTGAATCAAACTGTAGAGGTATCAGCTGTTGGTGCGCGGACATGTTGCTCGATATCATTGTTATCACTAATCTGAGATTGGCAAATGTAACTGGCCGGGGCTTGGGAGATTAACCTCAAGCCACCTCGTTAGGAGTTTAAACTCTCAAAGTGGTCTGGTGAAAGACGATTAGCTGGAATCTCCGTTATTTGTTAATCTTTTATAACTTAATCTCGTTTATGTTGTTGGTGAAAGTAGCCCTTAGTGAAGATGTAGGAAAGGGAAGGAGTTTGAACCCCCCAAGGAAAATGATTTTCTCCAAAGTTTTGGAGGAAAAATAAATGAATCTTTCTACATAATGTACTGTGGGTGTACTTCTATTTTTTCCTGTTTTACTTACTAGTCATACATGATTCACCATAAGTACCTGCCAACTGTTGGTACTTATTATAGGAGTTTCTCCTTTTCTTTTAGTAATAATCCGCTCTTTAATTTCTTTCACATTGTTTTCCTTGTTATATGACCTTTTATTACCTACTTAATAATTCAATTTGTGATCAATATTGTGTCTAAAATCGCTTTTAACGGCATCCTAAATTTGGGGGATTTTCTGGTTCTTCCTGGGGATTTTGGGGATTTTTTTCGTGAATTTGGGGGGATTTTTTGCTTAAACGGGTTGGCAACACTGCTCTTGACGCAACCTAGCTCTTAAATGTATCCATTATTACGCTGATTTTACATCTTAGTGTGCCATGGATATCACCCCAAGTTAGAGGGGTGACGTTGTGTGAAAACACTTCCTTAACTCAAAAGGACATAGCGAGTAAGTGTTGTGTGAGTCAAAGTGCAATCCGCAAGATTTTGAAGCTGAAGATAACCTCCGGCTCATTTACCCCACAAAGAGTTGGAAATTGTGGGGGAAAAAGAGCAACTTCAGCCAGAAATGATGCCTTTCTGCAAAGAAAAAGTAAGATTTTTCCAACTAAAACTAGTTTTAACCTCCAGAAAGATTTAGGAGCTACAGAAACTACAGTTCATGACTCAACCGTCTGCCGACGTTTATTGGAAGGTGGTCAGCGAGCCGGGCGGCCATTGAAAAACCAACTTCTGGCGAAGGTAATGTTAGAGAAAAAACTGAATTGGGAAGAAAAATACGAGGACTGGAGCAAGGAACGTTGGAGAAAAGTTTTATTCTCGGATGAAAGTCATTTTCTGGTGCAGGGAGTGAGAGTGCAGCAGGTGCCCAGAGGTGTTGACGAGAAAGTCTCCCCTAAGCATATTGCTCAGTTCGTAAAACACCCCCAAAAGAAGATGTTCTGGGGCAGTTTCTCCTATTTTGGACCAGTGCTACCTGTATCAGTTGAAGGGATGATGAATGGAGACACATACATTGAAGTACTGCGTTCCAGAGTGGTTTCACTGCTCCAGCGACTCTATCCAGATGGTAGCGGTGTGTTTCAGCAAGATTTGGCACCCTGCCATACTTCAAAAAAAGTGAAGCAATTCTTCTCACAAACTGGTGTAAAGGTGTTAGAATGGCCCGGGAACTCACCTGACTTGAATCCCATTGAAAATCTTTGGGCCATCTGCAAAGGACGACTGAGGAAGATGGACTGCACCACAAAATACAGGATGATTTCAGCACTTCTGAAGATCTGGTTCTGCGATGAAAAATTCCTCAAACAGTGCCAAACCTAGGATGACTCAATGCCTTAACGGGTTAAATCTGTTATAGACAATAAGGGTGGGCACACCAAGTGGTAAATTCCATCCAAGTACCAATATTTCGATAATTATGTGAATAAAGGTGTTTTTATAAAGAAAGTCGGCTTGATTCCATTAATTTGCACAACGGTGTAGCTATTTCAACACTTTTTTCACTTTGTAACATTACTATCGTTATAATTATTCCTGTGTGTATAATGGGCCACTAGGGCTTTTCACAGTAAATGATTATTATTATAACCTTTATTTTATTATTCTAATTATTTCGGCGTTTTCAGTTGCGGAGCGTGAAGGAAATGTCTACTGTGTTAGCAGGGGAGAGAAATCTGTGCGGCGTTCTGGAAGTGATAAGGGTTCATCCTTTCAAACCCCCACTCACCGTTATCACTGCATAACCGACCATCGATTTGTTCAACTCATCCCACTTGTCACGAAAAAAAAACACAGGAAGAAACCAATCATTATCCACCGTATTGTTTTTTACGATTATCTGTCTGAAAAGCATCGCCATAACGTTGAGCCGAAATACCCGCTTAGTTGCAATGCACCGCTCCCTTGCTAGGAGGTGAACAATCTTGTTTAATCAGTGAACAAGAAAACTGGAGCTAGGGGGTTCCGCATGCTTTAGTTCTCCGCCACTTAGTTATGCCTACTAACAGTCCTCACAGCTGTTTCTGAGTCCTTGCCACGCCCACCATTTCACTCAACCCGTCAAAATGTTTGGAGGTAATCAAAGCAAACTGGCCTTTTCTTCTGAAACGAGTGCTTTTGGCTCATTTGGCTCCCAATATCGAGTATTTCTATTGAATTCTCAACTGTGTGGATCATCATGAGGCTGTTCAGAACATTTCAACTCCAAAGCCTCAGCCTTTTGTCTGATGAATGACTAATCTTGAAAGAAACTTGAGATATTTCCGTTTATAATTAAATACCACTGGTCTTTGATTAAGAAACTACAATTCAACGAAGCAATACTTACGCCAAATTCCTCCAAAAGCGCTCTCCCAAATTAAGAAAATCTCTTTGCTTCCATCACCTACAAACCTTTCAATGAAAACAATCAGAAGAAATCCACAACATAATCTACTACCAAACTACGAGTATTCCATTCATAGTTGAGTAAAAAAATCGTTCGAAATAATTATCTGTTATTGTTTATATAATCTAGATTCTTATTTCATTTTTCGATTATCAAATAGCTATTTTAACCTTGTAAAGATAAGAAGTGAATAGTTTGTCTTCTATTTGTAGAAGTTTGGTCTCATCTCATTTTTATATCTGACCTCGATTAAAAAGTACGCTTTAAACAATATAGGCCATGTTGCTATGTTGTCAATAATACCCTATTTAATTCTCTTGAAGAAACATTTACAAAAATTTATATTTTACAATATAAGTGCATAGGACCCCTAACGCGTGTATTTCTTTCTTTAAATTCGGAATAGCTTCCTAGTATAATTTGTCATCCCCTCGAAAATTGTATTCCATTCAAATAATTGCAATATACGTTTGTTATATTCTCTCTCTACACAATTTCTGTTTTTTAGTTCAATTCTTGTATTTTATTTTTTACAAAATGTTCATCATTGTTTTGCATATAAGGTGTAATTTTTCAATTTGTACATATTTGAGCATATTCATGCTGTCTCGAGGCCTGGTAAACTATTTCTCATTTAAACTCCCTGTTCTGCATTCTCCACATTTATATAGGATACCCTTGGCGAAAATATAAATCTTATAACATTTGTCCTCAAAATATATTTCAAAATCAGACCTTTAACTCATCAATTCATTCGATAGCGGAAAGTGATCATATTGTGATAATAAGTGTGAAAGGCGAGTTAAAAAAAAAATAATATTCTGATCAACGGGCAAAATAATTAATAATACTGATAGTAACTATATTATTAAGTAACAAAGTTATATAATTTTACGTTTTTTGTATAGCGAATAAGCGATTATAATGCAAGTTTTAATGATTACACTTTATTTCTTAAGGAGGAGTTTATTTTTGTCGGTAACGGATGCTAAGTCGAGATGATTTTCGAGCTTTATACCACTTTGTTTATAAATTGAGCAAAACTGGATTCTTAAAGCTAACAATCCATTTATTATAATTATAACGAACATTCTGCTCCAATATTCTGCAATTCACTATTGTCCAGTGGCTTATAATGTTACCGAACTGTGGAATGTGTTTTGGTTTTCGTCCACATTTTCTATAGTTGTCTTATTAAGAATTTCCACGGCTTCGTTGTTTTTATGACGTTACTTTAACGTTTTCACTAGTTATTGCCATACAAAAAGTTGTAATGAATTATCTTGCCGGAATGTGGGGAAAATGAGTTTTTTGAAATTATTTAGTGTAATGGATTTTTTCGGAGATACACCTATAATTAACTTTTCTTCTGTTAGTTACGACGTTGTATACAGCTCATTAGCTTTGTGTATAGCATTATATAAAATATTATTATATAAATATATGTATAAATAAGTGCATTACGTTATCAATATATACCTCTCTATTAGAAACGTATTTGTTCAGTAATTCAACCCTCCTGAAAATGAAAAAAATGAAGCTTTTATAGTGGTTACCAAACTCGATTTTCGGTTAATTTGACGACGATCGTTGTCGCCGACGACAAGTTCCTTTCGCCTGAACGTCACTGTAAACTATTCAGCTGATTCTGGATGTCTGAAGAGTCATCCAAATTTCAAGTTGATAGCTCCGAAATTGCGGGCTGTAGCCTGGAACACACGCTGACCAATAATAGTAGCCGGGTCGAAGCAGAGACTCAATTCGTTCGCCAATTATATTACCAAAATAAATAATGGTAGGGTCAGGCGGGGCAAGTGCGTGTCTTTGTTAGCGAATTTTTGAAGAAAATTAAGCTATTGCTCTCGCCTCAAAATTTGTAGAATGTGAATTTTTGAAAAAATTTTATGCAGAAATCCGTTTCAGGTTATTCTGAATCATATTCCGAAGTTTAACGCATTTTTTATGTATGTATGTATGTATGTGTCAATGCAGACGATAACTGCCCGTAGAATTGTGCTAGAAACTTCAAACAAATTTTAAAATGTTAAGGACACAAAACGAAAGTTCAAGTTCGTTGGCCAGCATGATCGGATTACATCTTCGGGTTGAAATTGTCAAAAATTTCAAAATAGCCTGTTTTTTGCGATTTGTTGTGCGAAATAATTTTTTCAGCATACTAACATGTGGTATATTCGGAATCAGCGTAAAATTTCCTATAAGAATATGTATCAAGTTTTCAAAAATTTCAAAGTTGAAAAATCAGTCAAAAATCGAAATAATGCCGTTCGCTAGTTGTAAAAACGCTGCAAATTATTTCACAAAGGTTTATTATTTTTTCAATTGAGTATGATCGTAGTTTTAGTTGGCTTGCGTACGTCATAAGGCCCGTCCAGACTCCTCGGCGTGTCCTATTTCGAGTTGCCACAACCTATACTTCTATAATTATGTACGCATGTTTATATTTCTCGATTTGAGCTTCTATCTATTCAAATAGTTATTGCCTTAATAATATCATTATCTAAGTACGTACGAAAAGTCGAGAGGATATGTTATTAAATATGCGTAGGAAAAGCATTGGTATTAACACACAAATATGACCTAGAAAAAAACATATATTCATGCCTCGAAGGAACGCTGTACCCACCTCATGGTGTCGCGGCGCCTCCTCTCACTCCACCCCCCTCACCACCCACCGTGACCCCCTGCCAGGCGTGCGTCTAACACTCAAAGCCTCAAAAAGACACTTTTTGCCCGTTTTTGGCCCATAGCATCTATGCGAGTAAAGCGATCGGGATGGTTAAACGTTAGGACCAACTAGACCCCAAATGGAGTCTATGTGCGAAAGAACAGGTTTTTTAAGTCAATTCTTAGGCCTTTTATGGCCCGAACGGCGGACGGACATTTCAAATTTGGATTCTACGCACCTTGAAACGTAAAGTGACAAAGTTTGAGGGGGGGTTATAAAAATTTTTTGCTACACGATCACATAGGCTTATTATTGGAAATAATAAACCAAAATCGGTAATATTTGCATGAAACATCTTCAAAAATGCGCTCATGGGGTCATGCTGCATGACTGGACTTTTTATTTCGCTATGAGGCCACTCAATCATAGCAAATGATAGCACAGGTGTTTATTATCACCTGATAACAATTTTAACCGCCTCAGTGAACAAATAAGCGAAATTGGAACTTTGGAACCATTTTCCGCGATTCCTTCGTCCGATATCAGAATGATTCGTCCGATATCAGAATGATTCGTCCGATATCAGAATGAGAATCTGAGGGAGGTACAGTTTTCAATATTTTTCTTGTCTAAAAACCCTTCCTTTCCTGTTTATTCAACTGTTTATCTTTCATCCTTTTGTCTCTGTATGAACTTCAAGGCTACAAAAATTGCTGTAGTAAATCAATAAAACGTTACTGCCCCTCTTTTTTTGCCAGTGGGGCAAGTGCGTTTTCAAATAAGGGGCAAGTTCGTTTCATTAAAAACCTCATGAAATCAAGGTCTTGAAGCCTAGTTTCCATTCAGAACCTCTTTCTCAATCCGCACGCTTCTCCCAAACCTCAGTCCTATCTGATTCTGTATAACTCTGGAATCTTCAAATTCTCTCTCACGCAAACCTCATCACCCAACCGACAGCGAATCAGAGGACAGCCAACAAGTGGATGAGTTTATTGACCAACTCAGGAATTCATGTTGAGTTGCTAAAAATTATCTATTTTGCGTCGTTTTATTTTTCATTAACAATTCATTTTCAATTATACCTAAAATCGGCCTACATCTCTATTATTTATAAGAATGAAACTCCGTCTGTCTGTTTGTCGTGTCTACGCACGGCCAAACGGCTGAGTGGTGGGATCTTCTTGGGATTTTCCGATAGGGTGTATAAGCGAATTTAAAATTTTCTAATCCCAGCCACACCATGGGCCGTAGGGCTGGAGGGGGGTCAAAGTAAGTTGTAATGTGCGCTTTTTGGACTTCCCCTACCCCTCTAAACGGCAGTTGAAAATTCCAGAAAAATACCGGGTTTGTAGGTTTTTGAACGAGGAAGACGACGGCGCGGTCGGATCGCGAAAAAAGTATCGGGAAATGCGTCAAAAAATGCAAGAGTACGGACCCGTTTTCTCGAAAAGTCCGACGAAAAACTTGGTTTTTTCCAATTAAAATATACCCCATAAAGGTACGTTTTTCGGAACGATTTTCGCGGGCGAAATAAAGGTTTGATCCCGCCGAATCTGAATCCGAAATCGGATATCGAAAAAAGTGACGGGAAGTCGGTCAGAATGCGAGGCGAGGCGATTAAGTTAATCGAGCCCGCCGCCGTTTCACAACGTTGCTTACCATAAGGGACTCAATGACAGGTGGATTTCCCCATTCGCCCTTCTACGCTCATAAAATAATGGCCTACCTTTAGAAAAATAGAACTGGAAAATAAATACTTACAAACATTCAACATCTGACTGTACTGTTAGTACTGAAGTGTTCTTAAAACTATACTTTTCGTGGTTCCACATAATGTGCCGCGTTTGATAGTCATTTCCAACAGAAAAAAAAGTCTGCCAAGCTGGGTGGGAAGGATAACTTCCTCAAGCGAGCAACATCCCCTACACACGTTAAACCTACCCTTAGGGACCTACCGTTTGCGAGAAAAGCGAGCAACATCCCCTACATGCCACATTTTGCGAGCGAAGCGAGCAACATTCCCTACATGCCACACTTTGCGAGCGAAGCGAGCAACATTCCCTACATGCCACACTTTGCGAGCGAAGCGAGCAATTTAATGGGGGGTCCGGGGGCCTTGCCCCCCGGCTGGACGTGGTAGCGAGCTGGAGCGGCTAGTTGGTTAGAAAGTTGAAAACGCACTTGCGTCACTATACAAATCAAGTGCGTTGTTTGAATGACGTAGAAAGGTCTGGGGAATTTAATAAAACTGCAGTCATTATTCAACTTGTAGTTTGAGGGAAATAGTAGCATCACAAAGTCAGATTTATGAAAAACAGATATGCACTTGCCCCCCCCCCCCCCCCCCCCCCGACCCTAATTGCTTTCTACATGTACACACTACACCACTAGGTATGCAATTCTATGCGTGCGTGTGTGTGTGTTTTAACAGCATACTTACTCCCTGAAATTCGGCGTCACTGTCGAATATTAGTATTTATTTAAGGAGGTTACGGTGTTGCTGTACCTACGACCATTCAGTCAAAGCGAGCCTTCGAACATTTAGGTAGATACCAACCAATTTCCGAGTGGAGGTACGGTGTAATCAACTAATACCGCGTTCAATGGGATGTTTCCAGCTGTCACACGTTTTGGTTTAATTGATTTAAAATGCTCTTCCTCACAGTATTTGTTGTGTCATCATCACTCCGTGAGAAAATACAAGGTTGAATGAATTACGAGTAAGTACGAGTTTACACTTATTTTCCTTGTTCCGCCCCGTTGATGCACTCTTCGTATCTCGACTCGCTACATTCATCCATTAGCCATGCCATCTTCTCCCCCAAACTTTTGATACGAACTTCAGGGGTCGATTTTAGCGCTCATTTCTGATCGAAAATTCATCTAGGAGATTTTTATTTAACGCTTTATTTTTTAATAATTTAATTTTCTAATTCTTTTGCGAGTACCCAACCTTGCGACATTGAAACGGCCATAACTCCCCATAGTATCACCGTAAACCCCAAAAATAAGGAGAGCATTGGAAAGAGCGTTAAATTTCCTAACTCGTAAAAGAGAAGGCTAAAATGCAAATTTATGAAAATAAATTGCTAAAAAGAATAGATTCAGGAAGTGATTAAGATTAGGTTGATGGCTGGTAATCGTGTTTATTTTGCCAATGGAAAGCAGTTTTATTTTTCCCTGATTACTAGAGCCACTAAACTCCGTTTGAATAAAACCCTCATTTGGTTTGTGGTTTGCCTGGGTTTGCTTGTGGTAGGTACCTACTTATGTCAAAACACTCGACGGTAGCCCTACACCGGCCCGTGGTTCCCTCCTCCGCCGCGCAGCGGCGCTAGTCTACCACTTTTATCTCCCTCCTACTGAATAGTGAAGTATTGTGATTTGTCTCCACTCACGATAGTTGAGTGTAGCTCAATGGATAAGATTACGGTCTCGTGAGACGAATGTAGTGGGTTCAAATCCCACTGATTGGTGTATTTTGTTTTGCTCGTAAAACTCCCGAAATGTACTTCTAAAACGTCATTCTGACCTGAATGTACAACTAATTTGAATTTTCACTAAGGGATTGACTACTTGATGTTATGTATTTTTGAGATGCGAGCTTGTGAGCATCCAGACCACCAAACTATACACTCAAAACTTCCCTGGTCAAAGTCTAAAATGGCTAGACGGATTATCAGCTGATATAATTCCAATGGAATTCTGAATTTGCGAAATCGAGTTTGTGGTGAAAACCACCCCCTCTTTTCAACAGCCCTTTTCAGGGCTACCAAAAAGAGGTAGACACAACACAAAAATATTTATAAGACGTCGAGTTATAACTCCGTCAAACAAAATATTTCACCAGAGAGAAAATACGAAATTCTCTCTCAAAAGTGAAATATTAACTAATAACATACAAGGCGACCTCCCTAGACACTTACTGGGCGAGAGAGATGCGACAAGTATCTCGAACCAAGTCGCCTTGAACGAGAAAACTCAAACAGAAAATCAAACGTCCTCTAAAACTAGCAAGGACAATTCAAACAAGCCTACTCGCCAATCAGAAACACTGATTACACGAGAGACAATAGGCGAACCAACCAAGAGGCGGCAAGCAACCACCTCTGGTCCAGCAGCCACCCCGGGGACCCCGTCTGAACAACGGACGCAGAGAAAACACCCGAGGTCCCCGTCCAAACTCAAGGTCGTCGGCTCCGCGACGGACGCTCGTAAGCCACCCCCGGGGACCCCGTCGCAGCGACGGACGTGGGGAAACCACCCCGGAGGACCAGCTCAGCTATCATACTCGCAGATACTGAGAAAACAATGTGCGAGCCAATGAGATTACACAGTTGAATTAACGAAATTAAGCGGACCAATCAGGAGGCGGCAGGAGGCGGCCACCTCCCTATAATTACCCCGCTCGGAGCCCTCCGAATTCATTCCACTCTCCGCTCTCGACGACTACACCTCGAAGTACGAAGATTTCTACACGCTCTACGCTGACGAACCTTCTGCTCCCGAGTTCATCTCAAGAACGGCTTCCTACTGCTTTCTACAAGGCCTACCTTCTCTCCACACAGATCTCGCATTGGCATCTACGAGTCCAGTGATTATTCATCCTGCTCATTGCCCAACGTAGTTCTTCTGTCAGGACGCCACCCGGTACATCTATTGATATTCTCATTAGATCGTACGCCCGCTGGGACGTTCCGAGTCGTGTCGCCCGGGTTTCGTAGCACTAGGCTCGTCACCGACCGCTGTGGGCACGCCGGTAAATTACTCAGCTCATACGCTCTAATTTACCGTCCAAGGAAGTCTTTTTTCAAGACTACAAGGTAGGACCCTGACATCCGAGCAAAGGAAAGAAGCTCTGTCAAGCGAGTCCACCTTCCAAACCCTCTATTTCTATACATAGAGGTATCGAAAACGAGTTAATAAACTCGGATATTTCGATGGAGCGCCGGCCGTCCTATTTCCTCATGCAAGGGGAGGCGGAACACGGCGCGGCCGGGCCTCTTAGCCCACGCAGCGCTACCTACCCGCTGCTCGGCCAGTCCGCTGTTCCTAGCGACGGCTCAAGGCTCGATCCTCGCGACGAGATCGCCTTCTCACCTAACGTATTCACGAAGGAAACGTTAGATCAAGCCTCACCTACACAAAAGTTCGAGGATACCTTTCAGACCCGCTCTGAAGTCAATCATTATGATTCGACAAAGATTTCCGAATATCCACGATATTCTACACAAGGCTACCCGGCCGATCCGAGTGTCAAATACACTCCAAATGTACAAAAAACAAAGGATACTTTTCAGTACCTCAACCAAGCTCAACATATTCCTCCTACAGATATAAATCTTAGGCCGGAATATTACAAAACGGCTCAGTACCAAACTGATCGAACCCAGCACCCACTATGCGAGCCCAGTGCTCCACGCGGCTGCGACACGAACTATCCCTCAGTTCAGCCTGCCAAGCAAGCTGACCTTGGCGATTTCGCTCACATTCCTTACAGGAATACCTCAGGGACTAACCCGCATAATCAGAATATAAATGTCCCACTTGGTCTACCTACACCAAGTAAAACATATTTAAATCCACTACAAATGGTGACCCCGCCTTTGAACAGGCTTAACACGGAGCATTTCGTTCCCTCTTATGAAGCTAGTGGATTTCAGGGAACCACTGCGGGCGTGCGACCCCCGCCGGGCCTCTACGCCCCACATCTCACTCAACAACCCTCTACACAAAGTGGCTTTCGAGCACTTTTAGAGGAAATGGGAGATTATCAAAGACCAATCTTCCAAAAGAAGAATATCGATCGTGCACTCGCCGAGTTCGATCAATACTGCGTGCGAAAACACCTGAGAACGCAGAACGAATGCTTCTCAGCTATATACAAGTGGGTACCAGAAGAAATGAGGGAAGCTATCGACTCAGCTTACCTCACGGCACCCCACGCACCTTATGAAGAGGCCAAACAGCGCCTACAGCGAGAATACGGGTTGTCCTTACAGGACAGGCTCCTCGCACTCGAGGACCCCGCATCTCTCGCCAAAAAACCCAGCACCAAGTACCACGAAATGTACTCTAAAGCTGTTGGGTACTTCTCAGAGGCTCTGATCACTCAAAAGTGGATCGAAACTCTACCTATCGAAGCACGAGGTATGGTCGCAGCTCAGCCTACCACGACCGCCCGGCTCGACCTAGCTGATACGCTACACGCGTACAAAACAGAGAACCCCTCTCTCAACATACGAGGAGTAGAATCTACTCCGAAACCCATGAAAACTGGTTTCAAAAAGGCCCTCTCACAACAAGCTGAGTTCAAACCCCAACCAGTAGAGAGTAAGCCTCACAAACCGACGGCCTATGTCTGTCGAAACCACGCACGTTTCGGTAGTGAAACTCGCAAATGTGCAGACCCAGAACACTGCACTTGGAAGGCAAACACTGCCTCCAAAACTAGCAAAAAGGCAGCGCCTATAAGCCAGCCTAAAACCTGGGTTTCAAACGAAAATACTCAGAGATCGGTACAAGAAAGTACCGTTCCAACCTCCGACGTAGAGAGTTCGGAAAACGAATAACTGCCAGTGTATCTGAGCCTATACACCGGCAGTCTAATGAGTATAAAAGGCTTTTTTTCAAGTGCAAACTAAATGGCACTGAATTTCTCATCGACACGGGAGCAGAAGTGAACATTCTGCCCCACAATGTCACCAAAAAATTGGGCTTAAAAATTCGTAAGTCCAACGTAAAGCTCACAGCAGCTAACGGAGCCCCTATAGACACACTAGGGCGTGCTGACACGACAATTAACATCGGCCTCGGAGACATGACCACCGATTTTATGATCACGAAAGTTGATCTAGCGATCCTCGGTATACCATTCCTCGAGTCTTGGGATATCGGAATACGGGTCAAACACAAATACATCTATAAAGATAAAATAAAAAGCTATGCCGATCAAAAAATAGCTGCAGTCATGAACAAAAAATTCACTGACGAACAAATAGCAGCTACTATCCCTCATCGTGACAACAGCCCTCAACCAGAGGACGTACAAATCACGGAGGACGAAAACATTCGCTCTATCATTGAAAAATACAATGATAAAATGAGCAAACTTCAAGGAAAGTGGAAAAACAACGGGGTTTACCACCGTATAACCACGGAAGGAACACCAATACACTTCCGAGCAAGACCCATGGCGGGCGAAAAACGGGCTCAAGTCAAAAGTACTTTTGACAAAATGCTTTCCGAAGGCATAATTGCACCATCAGATTCCGAATGGGCATCCCCGTTACACTGTGTGCCAAAAAAAGACGGGTCATGGAGGATCACCGGCGACTACCGTTTCCTGAACGCGAAAACGAAGAAAGACGCCTACCCTCCTCCTCACATTCGCTCTTTCCAAGCGAATTTACATGATACACAAATCTATTCGACAATAGATTTAAAATCGGCATATTACCATATTCCGATGCACCCAGATGACGCTCATAAAACTGCAATTATTACACCTTTCGGTCTTTATGAGTTTAAGAAAATGAGCATGGGTTTGGCCGGAGCGGCTCAAACATGGCAAAGATACATGGACAGCATCATGCGAAAATTTGATTTCGCATTTGTATACCTAGATGACATCCTGGTGGCTTCTAAAAATTATAAAGAACATATGAACCACCTCAAACAAATTTTTGACAAGCTAGGGGAACACGGACTTCGAGTAGGTTTTGATAAATGCATTTTTTCAAAACCTACCGTCGATTTCCTAGGTTTCACTATCTCGAAAGAAGGGATAATTCCTAAACGAGATAAAATAGAAGCCATAGAACAATTTCCTAGGCCAATAGACGTACGAAGTCTACGCAGATTCCTAGGTATGTGTGGTTTCTACCGAGCTTGCTCAAGTAAATTCGCTCACACGGCACAACCTCTGTATGACTCCATTCAGTCAAACAAAAAAAATGACAAAACACCTATCGAATGGACATCAGAGAGAGAAAAAGCTTTCAACAGCTTAAAACAAGCAATGATTAAAGCTACATTGCATAATATCGCTCATCCACACCCTACAGCAGAGTGGAGAATAGTCTGCGACGCATCCGACACACACATCGGAGCGGCACTGGAGCAGGAAATTACAGACAAACACGGCTCGAAATCTTACCAACCATTGGGATTTTTCAGTAAAGAAATTCCGGAACAATGGAAGAATAAAGCATCATTCGACAAAGAGATGTTCGCCGTTTACCAAGCTTGCATTCACTGGCACAATGACTTGGACGGCCGATCTTTTCATATTTGTTCAGATCACAAGCCTCTGCTAGGCACGATGCTTAAGAAAAATGCACATTTTTCTAAAATGAGATTAAGATGGCTAACATACATCTCTCAAATGACAAGTGACATTCGTCATATACCCGGAGAGAACAACGTCGTCGCCGACGCACTCTCCAGACCCTTCGATCCAGTTGAAATTCAAACAAAATCGATTTCAACCCAAACTGACGAGGGTCCACCCATAGCCGAAATTTCACAAATTACGGCTGCAATAGAGTGCAATCTTATACTGCACATTTCAAATGCACAAATTCGTTCTCCTCCTAACGCAGAGGACAAATTGAAACTCACACGAGTTGAATTCCCTCAAGGAGAAATTTGGTGTAACCTAGACCTAGGACACCCAAGACCTTATATTCCAAACGAAATAAGGCAAGAAATAATCAGCCAAATTCACAATTTGGGACACCCAGGTATACACTCTACAGTGTATGTAGTTAAAAAAAGATATTTTTGGCACGGACTCCGTGCAGATGTCTCCAACTGGGTCCGAGCGTGCGAGACTTGCCAACGAGCAAAAATCACTCGCTCCGTGAAGCTCCCTTACTCCGAATTTGAAACGGCTAACAAATTTTCACATGTACACGTTGACATTACCGGACCCTTACCTTTAGCTAAAGGAGGGAAACGTTACATTCTAATGATGGTCGATAGAGCAACGGGTTGGCTAGAGGCAGTCCCTCTTAACAACATCGAAACAGCCACGATCACAAACGCCTTTATCAATATTTGGGTAGCTTCAAAAGGCGTACCTAAATACATCACAAGTGATCAAGGCACGCAATTCGAATCAGATCTATTTAATTCCATTATGGAACGTCTCGGAGTAAAACATACTCACACGTTACCATACAAACCGTCAACAAACGGAATGGTAGAACGCAGAAATAGATCTTTGAAAGAGGCTCTCAAAGCACAAAACGAAAATTGGCTCGACGCCCTTCCAAAAGTTCTACTCGCCATGCGTACGGCAGTAGACCCAGCAACGGAAACTACACCGTTCCAAAAAGTTTACGGAATTGACGTACCACTCCCAGGAGACATTTTCGTAACTTCTACAAACCTTTCTGAGCCTCTCTTCTTCCGGCCTACACATATTAAACATAATAATACGAAGTATGCCGTCAACATGCCCAAAAACTTGGATACATGTACACATGTCTATATCAGAGTGCCCACACAGCTCTCCTCCCTGCAATGTCCTTACACGGGACCATTCAAAGTTATTAAGAGAGATAAGTTTTCGGTTACAGTACAAATTGGCGAACACACAAAAAAAGTTCCCAAACAACAAATAAAACCGGCTTACACTCTAAACTCAGACGAAGCTGTGTCACGAAACCAAAAACAGGCAGAAAATAAGGAGAAAGCTCCCCGAAAATCCGCCAGAGGGCGCGACCCCTCTACCAAATTCGAGGAGAAGTGGGTGACTGCACTCGAAGCAGGCCACGCCCACTTTTCTCGGGTAGGAACAGTGGGAGATATAAATATGGAACACCCCACGCCAGGAGCTCATACCAACTTCGACCATGGCAGCTTCGACACCTTCCGAGAAGATGATCACAGAAGAAGTGGAAGAGTTACTCCTGGCCGAGGAAATTCCGGCGACGATCAGCCCGCTACCACCTTCGCCGGAGAAGAAAACACCGGCGGACGCCAGCGCGCCGAGGGAGGTGGTGTGGAAAACACCAGCAGCGTACAAGACGCCGGCTACACCCGCTCCGCAGCTGCCCAGGGCTCCACCCGCTCAACAGCCCCCCACGGCTCCACGAAAGTGGATCAGCTCGGGCGACGTGCCCGTGCCTCGGTGGGACGAAATGAGCGCGGCGGGGTGGACGGAGCCGGAACGAGCACCTCCGCAACAGCCCAGCCGCGGCCGCGGGCCAAGCCCTCGCGGGTTTGGCTCCCGTCGGCAAAGCTCGGGCCAGCCACGGCCGCCCCGCGGCGCTCGTCGAAATCGGCGAGGCCGGGGCGCACCTCAGGCGCGGGACGCGAGGCCTGCACCTCCGCCCCAACTGGTGAGGGTTTCCTACGGAGAATTCCGTGTGGACCTCCCAGTTCTCCCCAGCCGGCGTCGTCGTTAGTAACACGACGTCTTGGGGGGGCGCCTGTGGTGAAAACCACCCCCTCTTTTCAACAGCCCTTTTCAGGGCTACCAAAAAGAGGTAGACACAACACAAAAATATTTATAAGACGTCGAGTTATAACTCCGTCAAACAAAATATTTCACCAGAGAGAAAATACGAAATTCTCTCTCAAAAGTGAAATATTAACTAATAACATACAAGGCGACCTCCCTAGACACTTACTGGGCGAGAGAGATGCGACAAGTATCTCGAACCAAGTCGCCTTGAACGAGAAAACTCAAACAGAAAATCAAACGTCCTCTAAAACTAGCAAGGACAATTCAAACAAGCCTACTCGCCAATCAGAAACACTGATTACACGAGAGACAATAGGCGAACCAACCAAGAGGCGGCAAGCAACCACCTCTGGTCCAGCAGCCACCCCGGGGACCCCGTCTGAACAACGGACGCAGAGAAAACACCCGAGGTCCCCGTCCAAACTCAAGGTCGTCGGCTCCGCGACGGACGCTCGTAAGCCACCCCCGGGGACCCCGTCGCAGCGACGGACGTGGGGAAACCACCCCGGAGGACCAGCTCAGCTATCATACTCGCAGATACTGAGAAAACAATGTGCGAGCCAATGAGATTACACAGTTGAATTAACGAAATTAAGCGGACCAATCAGGAGGCGGCAGGAGGCGGCCACCTCCCTATAATTACCCCGCTCGGAGCCCTCCGAATTCATTCCACTCTCCGCTCTCGACGACTACACCTCGAAGTACGAAGATTTCTACACGCTCTACGCTGACGAACCTTCTGCTCCCGAGTTCATCTCAAGAACGGCTTCCTACTGCTTTCTACAAGGCCTACCTTCTCTCCACACAGATCTCGCATTGGCATCTACGAGTCCAGTGATTATTCATCCTGCTCATTGCCCAACGTAGTTCTTCTGTCAGGACGCCACCCGGTACATCTATTGATATTCTCATTAGATCGTACGCCCGCTGGGACGTTCCGAGTCGTGTCGCCCGGGTTTCGTAGCACTAGGCTCGTCACCGACCGCTGTGGGCACGCCGGTAAATTACTCAGCTCATACGCTCTAATTTACCGTCCAAGGAAGTCTTTTTTCAAGACTACAAGGTAGGACCCTGACATCCGAGCAAAGGAAAGAAGCTCTGTCAAGCGAGTCCACCTTCCAAACCCTCTATTTCTATACATAGAGGTATCGAAAACGAGTTAATAAACTCGGATATTTCGATGGAGCGCCGGCCGTCCTATTTCCTCATGCAAGGGGAGGCGGAACACGGCGCGGCCGGGCCTCTTAGCCCACGCAGCGCTACCTACCCGCTGCTCGGCCAGTCCGCTGTTCCTAGCGACGGCTCAAGGCTCGATCCTCGCGACGAGATCGCCTTCTCACCTAACGTATTCACGAAGGAAACGTTAGATCAAGCCTCACCTACACAAAAGTTCGAGGATACCTTTCAGACCCGCTCTGAAGTCAATCATTATGATTCGACAAAGATTTCCGAATATCCACGATATTCTACACAAGGCTACCCGGCCGATCCGAGTGTCAAATACACTCCAAATGTACAAAAAACAAAGGATACTTTTCAGTACCTCAACCAAGCTCAACATATTCCTCCTACAGATATAAATCTTAGGCCGGAATATTACAAAACGGCTCAGTACCAAACTGATCGAACCCAGCACCCACTAGGCGAGCCCAGTGCTCCACGCGGCTGCGACACGAACTATCCCTCAGTTCAGCCCGCCAAGCAAGCTGACCTTGGCGATTTCGCTCACATTCCTTACAGGAATACCTCAGGGACTAACCCGCATAATCAGAATATAAATGTCCCACTTGGTCTACCTACACCAAGTAAAACATATTTAAATCCACTACAGAGTTTATTAATAATTGCCCGGATGGAATAGTGAAGCAAGCAAAATAGGTGACTATTCTGAATTTGCGAAATCGAGTTTATTAATTGCCCGTACGGATGGAATAGTGAAGCAAGCAAAATAGGTACCTATTTTATCTCATAAATTTTCAGTTAGTAGGTACGTACACTATCTACTTGAATGTAGATCAGCGGGATTAGTAAAGTGAGGATGTATGAATTAATTGCATCAATTTTCCCTTTGTAGGTGCAGTATCTACGTAGCATATAGTCAAAATACAATAAATTACAGTGTAAGGAGGGGCTCTGATCACCATTGGGACCTCTTGAGACAAATTTTTTCCAAATCGACTTACGGAGCTGCTTTGGGATATTCACACCGAAAAGTCTCCTTTGCATGAAAAGTGTAACTCAGTTTGTTTTCATCCTACGAAAACCATTCAACACTCGTTGGAAAGCTCTTAATTTACTCAGGGCGCGTTCCCCCACAGGGAGTTAATCCTGATTCGGGAGTTATCCCTCAAAAACGGCAGTGAGATAACTGGATTGACTCCGGATCAATTCGTGATCCTCTGTGGTGGAACGGACCCTTAAAAACATCCGTTGTTCAAAGTCCCCCTCCCATAACTCACTATTCCATAAAACACATAGGTAGTCAATTTGGCATGTTAACAACAATCATATATGATTTAAATAATAACAAGAAGACGTCAACGAAATGGAGACTCGTCTTTCTCTTTCCTCAAACTCTGATTTATTCTACTAGTACTACCTATTCGACGGCAAGATGAAGCTGATACCTACTAATTTATCCCATAGGTAATTGGAAAAATCTTTAGATTCTGTTTTCCCAGTGTGGGAGACATTTCAATTTGTTTTGACCACAATTGCTTTTTACATTAGCTTGGATTCTAGTAATCTGGGACTTACTGAAAGTCACTGTTCTCCTTAACTCTACAAGATAAGGAACTGACCGTGCTGATAAAACTATTTAATTTCTCAAAACTTAAGGTAGATACCTGTGTAACGGTAAAGGATGCACAGGACAGCGCTCATCAATTCACTCATAAAAAGCAAACTAAAGGATTTAAATATTATTTACATTTACGATGGAAGGTG
Organism: Adelphocoris suturalis; assembly: GCA_030762985.1. Lineage (NCBI taxonomy): Eukaryota > Metazoa > Arthropoda > Insecta > Hemiptera > Miridae > Adelphocoris > Adelphocoris suturalis. The sequence goes on from CM061043.1 coordinate 22,032,096, forward strand.
GCCGATCTACGTAACTGGTCCAGAAGTTCAACATTCAGTGCGGATTTTAAACATCACTTGGAGCACGTTTCTCAGGGAAAGCAGTCTCAGACGAATCCACGCCGACGTTTTGCTTGCTAATCCATCGTCTTAAAACTGTCATTGATATTTTCGAGGGTCTAGGGATGTTTACACACCACATCTCTTCTTTGGCCACGATATTGTAGTAAAAACTTTTTACGACGATAATACAGTAGATTTCAATACAAGTGTATAGTACCCAAATGGAAACTGGCCCGATGGTTAAATATACTTTTTCATTAAAGGGATCCTCACTCTGCAAAACCCACGTATTTAAAAGCAAAAAACCTATATAAACGAACAACGCTATGAGGACAATTATTTTACCTTTTAAGTATATGATGAAATATCTCGTATTCTCTCGATAAGCACCAAAAAGCACGAATACTGATAAAATAAGCATGAGGCCCCAAATAACCACTTCAGATACCAGCGACACAGCTGAGACTGAGTGTGATATTTCAGCATGCACACTGTTTGCTGTTGTTGTGAGGTTCAGTAGGTGTGTTGACCATTTTTCGTTTTCATGAACACTTACGTTGAATAGTATAGCTAAAAACAATACGGCGTACATGGGCAGGGGTATCGCCCCGATAATTATTGTCCCAACTTTCAAAGGACAGCAACAACAACATCTCTTCAACTGAGGGAGTTTGTCGATCAACCAATCAAACATGATGTGTTCTTATGGGCAACATTGTGACTTGAATGAAAGGTGTCATGCTGTATTGTAGGTATTCTTCTTCTGAAATAGCGGGCTGGTCGTCGGAGCAGAAATGTAAAACAGATTGCGATTCGGTGCGCATAAGTAAGAATTCGTGGCGAATTATGTTCATTATGCTTGACTCTAATGTTCACTCTGTTAGCATTTCAAGGTAAGGAGGTTTATAACAAGAAGTAGGAAACGATTTGGAAACGATCGTAAGAAGAATATGAGTTCCAACGCAGTAGGTGCCTATCTATAAAATACAACATCGTAAATTCTCATTTTTGATTAACGTTAAAACTAATCGTAGGTAGGTGTCTATGTTTCAGTCATCACTTAGCGATCAGGACACATGTCACTATAGCTAGGGTGACTTCTCCAGTGTGTGAACAATTAAGGAGTGGACGTTTCAACTTCATAAAATACATTCCGAAGCCTCCATTCAATCTTTTCCCCATTTTCCGGACCTAAGTGCTTCAACATCTATTCAGGAGTCGCAACTACATAGGAAAATTTAAATTCATTACGTACAGAATTAATACAAAAGACCAATATTGATAAAGAGTCGTTTACCAGTTCGATTGTGAACGACAAGCTCCCTGTCTGTGAACACTAACCACTACATATTTTATCAAATAATTTTGTTTATCATGTTTCATCCACTTTTCCTGGTTTTAAGGCAAATAATTGTCAATCAAACAGGCTGGAAACCAGTTCGATTTGAGAAATTTCTATGCCCTAATATTTTAGGATCTCAAGAAGGCTCTGGGGGCTATAATAGTATCTAAGTATCTACACTTAACTGCAAAAAAAACCAGCGCACCCTATATTTTGTTATTTTTTCACCTTAGCTTCAATTGGTTTTTTTTTTTTTTTTTCTTTTTTCATGTGCCAAGTATAAAGTCAGTATCTTATGAGAGAACAGCAAGAAACAGAGTGGCAAATAAAAAATACCCGTTCGAAAAAATCAGCTTTATTCAGAAAACTTCGATGTTTGGACAAAAGTAACAAAACATTCTTCTGCAGTTCTCGTGTGAAAAAAAATTGAAAAATGAAATGTTTTTTTGAAAATAACTTTTTTTGGTATCGGGTGGTACCGTCCCTTGCTTGTACCACCGCCTGCATTCTTCTCGGCTTGCTGTTGACCAAATTTGAAACCGCTTCTTGTCTGATGAGGTCCCATTCTGCGACCACCGCTGTCCTGAGGTCTTGGAGGTTTACAGGAGGGTTCGGTCGCCTTCGGATGCACCTCTCTAGATGCATCATGCATCTAGATGCAAGATGCACCTCTAATAGATGTTCTATGGGATTGAGATCGGGGCTGCGAGCTGGTGATTGTAGGGTGCGCTGAAGTGATTCCACCCCAAACCATTTCAGAACCTCCCGCGTAAGGCACCCTTTCAGAAATATTGCACTAAGCGAAACGCTGCCCTCGTCTCCTCCACCCTCTAACACGACGATCTGAAGCGAATAGTGAGAACCTGGACTCATCGGAAAACATTAAGAGTGCTGAAAGGGTGCCTTACGGGAGTGGGTCTGAAATGGTTTGAGGTGGAATCACTTCAGAAGCGAAAACGGAACTCCATGTGTATCCCCGAGGGAGTCTAACCACACTGAGGTACATTACTGACATCCTGGAAGATTATGTAGTGCCATTCGCCCCTTACACCGGCGATAATTTTATTTTTATGGACGATAACGCGCGGTCACACGTAGCAAACGTGGTTACTGACTACCTCGAAGAGGTGGCATGCGCACCCTACAATGGCCAGCTCGCAGCCCAGACCTCAATCCCATAGAACATCTATGGGACGAGCTAGAGAGGTGCATCCGAAAGCGACCGAACCCTCCTGTAAACCTCCAAGACCTCACGACAGCGGTCCTCGCAGAATGGGACCTCATCAGACAAGAAAGGGTTTCAAATTTGATCAACAGCATGCCGAGAAGAATACAGGCGATGGTACAAGCAAGGTAAGGTACCACCCGCTAATAAAAATATTTATTTTCCAAAAAAAAATTCATTTTTCAATTTTTTTTCACACGATAACAACAGAAGAATGTTTTGTTACTTTTGTCCAAACATCGAAGTTTTGTGAATAAAGCTGATTTTTTCAAACGGCTATTTTTTATTTGCCACTCTGTTCCTTGCTGTTCTCTCATAAGATACCGAATTTACTTGGCACATGCAAAAAAAAATTAACCAATTGAAGCTAAGGTGAAAAAATAACAAAATATAGGGTGCGCCGGTTTTTTGCTGTTAAGGCTGTGCAAACGCGAGGCCCTCGCTCGTCTTAGCCCGAGAGAGCGCTCTGATGATTGCGGGTTGCCGACTCAGTTCAATGGTAGCTCAACTGGCAGCGCCAGCGGCAGTCAGCAAGAGGGGAAGTTGATATCTCCCCCACCCATCCATGCCCATAAAGCCACACCGATACACCGCCGGCCAACCCCGGCCCAACCCCCCTCGCCGGCAACCGGCAGTCCTAGAGTTTTTGTTTTTATTTTTTCTAAACCATCGTGGAAAAAGCGAGTGCATTACTTTCAAATAAAATGATCGGTTTTTGTGACTGTAGTTAAGAAAATGCTAAAAAAAGAAAGTCATCATTCTTTTCATACATAGGTTCATAGTATTTAAATCTGTAAAGATTTATTAACTTTTTGCGTCTTTCTTTATTAAATATTCTGCGACTCAAAATAAAGTTTAGAACTTTTGTCTTTTTGCGCAGTTTTTAACAATTTTTTTAAAAACAAATATTAATGAAATTTAAGTACGTTTTCCTTCCTAATTTTTTTGATAATATAATAATGTTCCAGTCCATTGTTGATAGGTAAACTTTGTTTGATTAAAAGTCTGCAAAAATAAAAATTCAACCATTACTAGCATTTTTAACCATTTTAAAGCAAAATTCTCGAATTTTTTCATCGCAAGGATGGCAATTTTATCTCAACCCTTTGAGGAGCTATAGTTTGGCACATAAATACATACACATTACATCTTACATAGTATTTCCAAATCGACTTCGACATTTTCCAATTAGAAATGTACACCTTCAAAATGGCATGATGAACAGTTTCTAGGTTTCGACATTTTCTAAACAGGTTTCGACATTTTCCAAATATAAAAGTAAGGAACAACAACTGTGACACCCTATAACATACAAATTGCCAATACCTACATTCTGGAAACAAAAACAAACTACATTCTTGAATTGGAATGCAATACCTTTTCAATCCATAATCTACCATTTAGACGCTCTCCTAAATTATAGAGTGACATGGTTTTTCGGGGAGATTTCTTCTCAGATTCACACCATGCCCAAATTTATTTGTAAAATGTTGAAACCTTTTCGGAAGGTGTCGAAACCTATTAGGAAGATGTCCATTTCTATTCGGAAAAATTTCGAAATCTATTTAGACTTGATTAAGTTCGATGGAAGAATATCGAAATCTATTTGGACAACAATGTCGAATTCAATTTGGATTTGCTATAGGTATGTATTATATTTTTTCTCGCGTTAAACGGCGTACATATCGCTAAACCCTAAGATCCGTTTCAGAATGCCTCAAAATTAAGAAAATTGTCGAAAATGATTGGAAGCAATGGCAATTGCTTCATTTTTTACGAAAATCCGCTGAAATCTCACAGCAATAGTAATTAGTGTCATTTAAAAACTATAAATAATTGCAAGAATCCAACAATTTATTTTTAGAGCTGAATATTATTTAGAAATTTTTTTGCCGAGAAACGTATAGATAGTTAACCATCACATGCATGCGTGTGTTAACGATCACATTGCATAAAAAGTGCTCAAATCGGTAATTAATTCAACATAAATGTAATTCAAAAAAAAAAGAGAAAAAAAAAAAGGCTCATACGATCATGTTCATGATTGGAACTTTTTTTTGTATCACAACTTGCGGATCAATTTTGGTTCCCTGCCCATACCAATTTCGGCTTTAGTCCGATTTTGATGAAATATTTGAGGATTGTGAAGGTTAGTCCCTTAGCTTAATTTTTGCAGTTTCCAACAGAGTTTGATAAGGTTTTCAGGAAATGTACCGGTTAGACGGCAGATGGTCCCCTTAGTTTTGTTGCTCATTAATCAATACTTCACTCTGTGCAGCGTATACATCCATCAAACATGAGATGGTCTATTCATCCGATCACTTTCATATTCTGAGGGTTGCTGGGAAACGACGGTTTGATTGCCCTACTAAAGTTTCATTACAATCGTATCATTATTACTGCTGATACTAAATTAGTTGTAACAAACATGACTTCTACAGATGCTGTAGATGGTATCTAATGGACTTAACAGTCCCCAATTCACTGATGGTTCTGTGCATGTGCAAACGTAAAGTCTATCAAACATTGCCTCGTTGCATATCACCAATTTTGCTTAAATCTGGATGCTAGTAAGTACGGAAGAGGCGATTTGACCGCCCAGATGAATTTAATCATGACTGTATGTCTGTGTAGTTTCAATCATACGATTTCTACGAATGCGTAAGTTTAGAGAACAAATAGGTAGGTACTCTATGAGGTTCACATTTTACATTCCGTTTTACATTCCACCCAACCCTAGGAATCCACCACAGTATCTCTTGAGGTTTTCTAAAACATTTCAATGATCTATACAATCATGTTATGGAGATGATTGACGTGTCACTCCCACCAACTCGACAGACGTAATGGGCAGTTCCAAGTATTTTATTTTAATCCATTAGAAGATTATGCCGATATTTTATTAAAAAGGAAGATCCAGGGGGGGGGGGGGGGGATCTGGAGGGTATTGGAAGATGGGAAGTGGCCTAAAATATATATATAAAGAGAACTTAATGACGTCATAGGGGAACGACTACGACCTCACCCCGCATCCGACTGAGGGGGAACCTCAATGCAATTCTTTTTTTTTTTTTTAATTCCTATCGGCTTCTTGTCCAATCCATTTGGCAACCATCTGGGAGCTTACCCGCACAATCCCCTTATGGACAGGGCTCTTCGTAAGCACATAAATGATAGGGTTTGGTTAATTTTACATACTTCACCTTTTCATACAAAAAACTTATTGGTAAGTAATGCAAGCATTACAGGGACGTCCCTGCGAATGGGTTGTACATGGTTCTGCGAATGAAATACATGAAATAGCGAATAGATCGTGATTATTACTGGACATCAATATGTTACGAGCAGAACTGTTTGTACAAATTAGTTGAAAGTATCACGGTGTATCGGTAATTTCCCCTCCCCAACACTATGCAATTTAATTACTGAGAAAAGTTTCTCAGAAAAATTCAATTCTTCGCACAGACTAGTAAAATAATCGAACAAAACGAGAATCATCAAAATCGGTTAAGAATCGCGTAAATAGCGCCATCACAAAAACTCGTCATCAAAAAGAAAAGATATCCCATCAAAAGTTTAGTACATCTATACCAAAAGATAAAAAATAATGATTATAGATAATAATAAACATAAATAATATAATGCAATTAAATTTAAAAAGATGACTAAAACCAATATGTGTCAGAATGGCCTACTCCTTTTAACCCCACCTATATTAAATCTGCAACTTCCATGGATACTTTTTACCCATGCCATATGCAAAAGGTGGTTCACTATTCCCTCCACAACTTGCGGGAGCTAATGGACTCGGACGGGAGAGTTATTGGATGGGAATCTTTCGCAGAGCTGCTGCAGCTACGGGAAAATGGAAGGACTGAACTTAGGGAACAAAATTAAAAAACAACATGTCAACTTTAAAACCAGAAAATGAAAGTAAATTTATCACACCAATTACTGAGCAGAAGTGTGGCAGACGACATAAAATATTGTAAGGTAAAGCAGATTTCGGGCTTTGAGGAGTGTGAGGGTACTGTTGATTTCATCAAAATCATCAATGATTTCATTGATGTTTTAAACTCTAGAAGCATCAAAGAAAATAATTCAAAACAAGCCATCAATGAAAATAATGAGGGTGACATTTTTTGCAAGCTTGAGAAGGCAGAGAATTACATCAGATCCTTGAGAGAAAAAAGTGGGAAACTGGCGCAGAAGGAATCCCAGAAAACTGGTTTCATTGGTTTCCTGATTTCCATCAGCAGTGAGAACTTTGTGCGATAGATTGGTAAAACATGAGAAAGTTTTAAAATACACACCCAGGCATAATGTTAGCCGGGACCATCTGTAGAGATTTTTTGGTTACATGAGAAGGAGAGGAGGAAAAAATTATAATCCGAGTGACTATGAATTTTGCCATTTTTTTCAGAAAATTAATTATTCACAAACAATTACATGAAAGTGATGCCTACAGAGGAAATGCCGTTACCACTGAACAAAATTGATTTGCTTAAGATTATATTAAAGAAAGTTATATGAAAAAATTATATAAAAGAAAGTATCAATTTATCTACTCCTAAATCGAGTATGGTGGATTCCAGAGTTTTACGAGAAGAATACGACAATGACGACTGTCCCGAGTTACAAGAAACAGTTTTTCCGATTTGGTGTTGGAAATAGTTGAGTATGTTGCTGGATATTTAGTGCGAGCTCTAGGACGGACAATCAAATGTTAAGAATGTTTATCCACAGGTTCAAACGAGAACTGGCCTTTGAATCCAACTGTCAATTTTATTTCAATAAAAAACGGAGGAGAATTGATTCAGCGGTCATCATAAATATGTCAATCGAATATGTAACATCTGCGAAACAATCTTCAAGACTAACATCGTTTTAAAAAACAAAATCAAATGCAAGATCGACCACTACACTTACAAATTCGTTCCCCACTGCTCATTTGTGAATATCTTCATTGAATCATTACACTTTGCGGAGAAGAAAATCGTAGGATGTGGTTAATTGAGAGCACGGGAAAAGTTTATTTCACTATCAGGATCAAAAAATACATCACAGATTGTCCAGGAGCCAGGGCCGAAAATAGGTAGTAATTTGAGGAGAAGGTTTGAGATAAGATTTTGAAAGTTTGGTCCGTCCTGAGTGAGAAAACTTTGTCTGCCATCTCAAAATTGGTGGAATACAAAATGGCGGCCTCATAAAGATTGGTTAATTTGCCCATTTTAAAGTTTTTTCTCTAATAATAACTGAACCATACATCCTACAGAATTTTTTATACGTAGAAAAGTTATAGAGCATAAAAAAAAGATTTTATCCCAAAACTCTGAATTATCTTTCAAAATAAGCGAATTATAAACAATTGAAAATCGGGCTAGTTTTGGGCTAGTCCTCTTCTCCCCCCCGTCGAGACTTTTTCCCTTCAAAATCACTTAGTGGCATTAATATTGGTCTGATTTCAGTCTTCTAAAGCTCATTCTGCTGAAGATTAAATACTTTCCAAGGTTTGCATCGAGCATAGTTTAGCTGAGACCTTTCCCTATGGACTTACAGTCGAACTATTGAATTGTGTGCCATTTTACACATAAAGTTAGCAAAAACGGCATTTTACTTTGTACTTCAATGAGAAACGGTCTGAGCAAAAACTTTTTGAAGCGAACTTTGGAAAGTATTTAATCTTGAGTAGAATGAGCTTTGGCAGACAGAAATAAGACCAATATTAACGCCACTAAGTGATATTGAAGGGCAAAAGTCTAGACGGAGGGCGGAGAGGACTGGCCCCAAATTAGCCCAAGTTTCACTTGTTTGTAATTCGCTTATTTTAAGAGGTAATTCAGAGTTTTGGGATCGAATCGTTTTGTTTTTTTATTCTCTACAACTTTGCTACGTATAAAAGTTTCTGTAGGATGTACGGTTTAGCTATTATTAGAGAAAAACTTTTAAATGGGCAAATTAAGCCATCTTAATGAAGCCGCCATTTCGTATTCCACCAATTTTGAGATTGCAGACAAAGATTTTCTCACTCAGAACGGACTAAATTTTCAAAATCTAATATCAAACCTTCTCCTCAAATTACTACATATTTTCGGCCCTGGCTCCAGGACACCAGGGAATCGAAGAACAAAAATTACGACAGAGGCTCAAAAACATTATTCAATTTAAAGTTGAATTTCTTCATCTTCTAATTCTCATGAGTTCTTTTCTAATCCGCATGAGTTGAAGTTAGTTTTAAACTAATTGCTTGCAACATTCTATTTTTTCTGCACTTTTTTATCATTTGAAATAAACTATTTTAGTGGTAACAGATTCTTATGCTCATTTTATTTCACATGGTGGAAAATTTTTTTTTTTTTAAATTTGGAAAACTGTAGTACTAAGGAAGTGTTTCCCGTCACTAGCATGTACAATTTAGAAACACTTTTCGAGCGAGCACAGTGAATTGTCGCCGATTTCTGAAACTCGCGAAATTCCAATTTTTCTGGCACGGTTTCAAGTAACTCACAAATTTTTTAAATTGTTTATGCCGAAATGGAATTGCATATGCTTTCCAATGATGGCCATCTATTTGATTTTTTTTATGAATAAAAATTGGTTTTCTAGCCAATTTTAGAAGGAGGAACATAATTTATGAAAGTAAAAAATTCCAGTCATGCAGCATCATCGTATGAGCAAATTTTCTCTAATTACCTACTATTAAATGTTGAATTGTATTGAAATTTGAGCAATTTCAATAGAAAGAAATCGTTAAAACTCGGCCCTTCGGGCCTCGCCAGAGGACAAGCCCCCTGGACCCCCGGATGGTTACTGCGTAGATCCTTCGGCTAAAATTCAAGAAACATGGAACATGCTTTAGCCGTGTTTTATCTGTATGCTGTTTGCTTTTACTATGAATTTGTTGTCTGTTGTTTTAATTTAGCTCTTTACGGGCCTGCTTTTCAAATTGCTCGTCATTTCATTCACCTCTTGATGTCCCAAAGGTATTCTTATTATTAAGAAATCGAAAACATCTGAAACGTCGAAGAACACATCGCAACTAAAAGCCTAGGTTACTAAGATCCTTTGGTTACTTTTTGGTAAAAACGATGATTTTAGTTATAACCTAGAGCACTTTCCAAGTTGAAAAATTAATGGCCTTTTTTTGTAGTAGAGTTCTCGGAATTGACAGTTGGACTAAATTTTTTAATGAGCCGGGTAGGTACTAACAAGTTACTTAAAAAAACTTGAACTCAGAACTGCCCTTTTCAGTGAGAATGACCCATATATAAATTTCTCCCTTGAGGGGAAAAACGATAGATCATGGACATTTCAAAGTTGTAGACATTACTTTACACTCTGTTGGGATGATGGAAAAGTGAAAATGGACATTACTTTCCACTCTGTTCGGATATTAAAAGTGGACAGTACTTTCCACTCTGTTGGGATGTTGGGAACGTAAAAATGGACATTACTTTCCACTCTGTTGGGATGTTGGGAACGTATAAAATGGACATTACTTTCCACTCTGTTGGGATGTTGGGAACGTAATAATGGACATTACTTTCCACTCTGTTGGGATGTTGGGAAAGTAAAAATGGACATTACTTTCCACTCTGTTGGGATGTTGGGAACGTAAAAATGGACATTACTTTACACTCTATTGGGATGCTGAGAAAGTAAAAGTGGACATTACTTTCCACTCTGTTGGGATGTTGGGAAAGTAAAACAGAAGTCCAGGAAGGTTAGTCGGTTGTTGAGGAAGGCGGAATTAGGCTGTACTTCATTTTTTTACTCCAGTTCTACAAAAAATCACCCTGTTGCCATGGTGATGCTAACCTAATGGGAGCAGTTAGGGGGGGGAGGGAGACGATCGAGGGGGCGGTCGCCCGGCCTTCGGGAGCAGAGTGGGGGATAGGCTTTCCCCGCCACGTCCTAGCAGTTTGAGATAAATCCGCTAGGGGCGCAGTTTGCAGCTCCAGTTTTACCTATTTTCCAAACTCGTAAATTGACCGTTTTCTTTCGTGGAGCGGACAGAGGATGGAAAATAGACTCCAGCGTGATTTAAATCATGCAAATCGGTCCACAAATGCCTGAGAAAGTGTTAAAAAACCATGAAATCTTGACTATTTTCATACAATTTAAATTCAGTTTAAAATTTTCTTTCCTCGAGGAATAACTACAAACGAAATTGAACTAATCAAGCTTTGGAGTGTGAAAATTGATCAACTACTTAAAATGTTATGATAATAAAACCTCCTGAAGGAGGGTTTGAACAGCCTTAAGTTTAGTACCTATATAGGTATGTAGGCCCGGAATGGCCAGGTCGGCGATCGCCGAGGGCCATGGGACCCCCCAAAGAGATACAAATAATTAGGTTAGTGGCACTATTATTCGACGATGCACAAGTTTTCGACAGTTCTTCTATACAAGGGAAGATACAAATTTCAAATTTAAATTCAGCGTAAAATTTCCTATAAGAATATGTATCAAGTTTTCAAAAATTTCAAAGTTGAAAAATCAGTCAAAAATCGAAATAATGCCGTTCGCTAGTTGTAAAAATCGGTAATATTTGCATGAAACATTGTCCAAATTCAGATTGAATTACTCTTACGGAAGTATCCCTGTATAACCAATCCTAGAACCATGTTGTTTAAAACGTAGGTAGTATGTGCTTGTTTAAAAAAAAAATGTAATCACAACTGATGAGTTTACTCTGTGAAATATTCCGCCCTCCGATTCTCTCGGTCGCTATCTTTATTGTTTTACGCTCAACTGTTTTAGGACTTGATGTAGCTTTAACACTGACTGTGGCTTGGAAAATATCAGCCATGAAATTATGAAGACACATTTACATGTATGTACAGGCAGACCCAAGGCCTCGCTCCGCTTGGCCGTCAGTAACGTTAATCTCAAGGCCTCCCTCCACTCGGCCGTCAGTAACGTTAAGCCTAAGGCCTCGCCCTAATAGCGACTGAAATGTCGAAGATTTCTTCAAAAATTCGCTCATGGGGTCATGCTGCATGACTGGACTTTTTTGTCATGCCATGTGTGTGTGTGGTAAATCCTTGTCGTGCCCAAAACTGTGCCAAGCTTTAGCCCGATTTTCAAGATGTTTTCAGTAATAATTGTGCGGATCAGCTCCTAGGCGGTTCTATATACCTTAAATTGCCGTCGGAACCAGTAGTAGCCTGCGCGCATGGGCAAATGTCTATTCCTTATGATGCCGATTTCTCACCACCTATTGGTCCGATTTCGTTCAAACTCGTGAGGTGTATGTTCCAGGAAAATGTCCGAAGAATTATAATACGATTAGTAGAGAGATAACTATTGAGCATGCGCAAAACTAAAATTTATTGACTCAGGCAAATTTCGATACTGGTGGACCCATTTTGATGAAATCTTCTGGGATTGTTTGCGTTATCTCATCAAGATACGGTTTCGTGTGCGCATGCGCAAACGTGAATTTCTTGTCGATTTTTCATCATCTATCAATCTGATTCCATTCTAACTCATGTTTTTGTGGTAATATGTTCCACGAAGATTTCATATGAGTTATATCGCGATTGGCTGATTGAGAACTATTGCGCATTCGAAAAAACGAATATTAGTTGAAACTTCGAGACTAATGGACGATTTTGATGAAATTTTGGAAGATTGTGCGGGCTCTAGTCAATATCCTAACAATTCCATTTGACATAAATATAATACTACAGTTTGCAAAAAAAGTCTGCCGAGTTGGGTGGGCAGTATAGTTTCCCCACGTATTGTATCATGGACGTATAGAATTTTTTGAAGAACAAAGTACGAGTCGACGTTATAAAAAATTAATGTTTGCGCATGCGCACAGACTACTATTAATCCATTCAATGAAATTTGTAGGGGAACTTCTAGGAGCTAAGCTGCACAATTCTTGAAAATTTCTTAAGAATCGGTCCATTAATATTGGAGTTTTGTCTATATCGATTAATTTTAATTTAGCGCAAGCGCTATAGTTATTTCTCCACCAATAGCGGTATAATTCATAGGAAATTTTCCTGGAACATATACCCATCTAATCCTCGAGTTTGAACGAAATCGGACGAATAGATGACAAGAAATCGACGTTATAATAAATTAACGTTTGCGCATGCGCACAGACTGCTATTGATGTGAAGACGATGAAAGCTATAGGAGATCATCTAGAGTATATGCCACACAATCCCTGAAAATTTCATCAAAATCGTTCCATTAGATTTTGAGTTTTGCCTGTGCCAATCAATATTAGTTTCGCGCATGCGCAATGGTTATTAATCTACTGATTGCGGTATAATTTATAGGACATTCTTCTAGAACACATACCCAATTACCTACCGAGTTTGAACGAAATCGGACCAACAGATGATAAGAAATCTACGTTTTGATAAATTCATGTTTGCGCATGCGCACAGACTACTATTGATTCGACGGTATTGAAAATTATAGGAGACCGTCTAGGAGCTAATCCGCACTATCCCTGTAAATTTCATCGGAATCGGACTGGAACTTGGTAAAGTTTTGGGCGTGACAAGGATTTACCATAGACAGACAGACACGGAACCAAAATTTATCAGCAAACTCAAGTGAAAATTTGGATTTCGGAAGTCAAAAATTTTGTCAACCTCAATCACGAACAAATAGTTTCCCTACCTTCGGTAGTGAGGAAGCAAAACGTTAATATGATCATGCGCTTTGTGGTTGAAACATTTACAAATAATTTCTTTGACAAAAAGGTTAATTTTATTTGCAGAAAGCCCAATTTTATTTGCAAACTGACAAATTTTATTTACAAAAAGACAAAAAGAGATTTTATTTAGAAAAAGATTATCTCCATCTGCAAATACTATGAATATTGAATAACTGATCGATGAGGTAAACAATTATCGAGAATAATTATGGAAACCAAAAATGTGAGCTATATTATATATACATAGCTGTATGTACCATGATAAATGTAGTGGATTTATATATGTCTGACTTGGTGTAGGTAGGCCAAGTGGGACGTTTATGTTCTGATTATGCGGGTTAGTCCCCGTAATATTTCCGAAAGGAATGTGAGCGAAATCGCCAAGGTCATCTTGCTTGGCGGGCGGAACCTGAGGATAGTTCGTGTATAGGCCGCGTGGAGCACTGGGCTCACTTAGTGCGTGCTGGGTCCGATCTGTTTGGTGCTGAGCCGTTGTGTAATATTCCGGCCTAAGATTTATATCTGTAGGGGGAATATAACGGGCTTGGTTGAGGTACTGAAAAGTATCTTGTGTTTTGAGCAAGTTAGGAGTGAATTTGACACTCGGATCGGCCGGGTAGCCTTGCGTAGAATATCGTGGATATTCAGATATCTTTGTCGAATCACGATGATTGACTTCAGAGCGAGTCTGGAAGGAATCCTCGAACTTTTGTGTGTGTGAGGCTTGACCTAACGTTTCCTTCATGGATATGTTAGGTAGTAAGGCGATCTCTTTGCGAGAATCGAGCCTTTGTCTGTCGCTAGGACCAGCGGACGGGTCGAGTATCGGGTAGGGAGCGCTTCGTGGGCTAGAGCTCCCGACCGCGCCGGGCTCTGCTTCCTCTTGCATGAGGAAGTAGGACGGGCGGCGCTCCATCGATGTACCCGAGTTGATTAACTCGTTTTTAATACCTCTCCGTATAGGATGCAGGATTTGGAAGGTGGACTCGCTTGACAGAGCTTCTTTCCTTTGCTCGGATGTCAGGGTCCTACCTTGTAGCCTTGAAAAAGGCTTCCTTGGACGATAAATTAGAGCGGATGAGCTGAGTAATTTATCGGCGTGCCCCAGCGGTCGGTTGAGAGCTTAGTGCTACGAAACCCGGGCGACACGTCTCGAACGTCCCTGCGGGCGTACGATCTAATGAGGATATCAATAGATGTACCGGGTGGCGTTCTGACAGAAGAACTACGTTGGGCAATGAGCAGGATAAAAGATCACTGGACTCGTAGATGCCAAAGTGAGATCTGTGAAGAGAGAAGATATGCCTTGTGAGCAATAAATTGCCGTTCTGAGAAGAACTCGTGAGCAGAAGGGTCGTCAGCGTAGAGCGTGTAGAAACTTCGTACTGGTAGAGTGTACTCGTCGAGAGCGGTGAGTGGAATAATTAACCCGGCCAACGCCTCCCTTATTTACACCTGGGGGTGGCGTTGAAAGGGGTGGCCACTTAATGGCCAGTATGCAAATTAGCCCGTTGATTTATTGGGTTATTTTCTGAATGGTTGTTGGGGGTGGCTTCCCCGCGTCCGTCTCTGAGACGGGGTCCCCGGGGGTGGCTTCCCTGCGTCCGTCGCTGAGACAGGGTCCCCGGGGTGGCTTCTCTGCGTCCGTTGTTTAGACGGGGTCCCCGGGGGTGGCTTCTCTGCGTCCGTCGCTGAGACAGGGTCCCCGGGGTGGCTTCTCTGCGTCCGTTGTTGAGACTGGGTCTCTCGGCCCTCTTTGTTTCTGAACCAGAGGCGGTTGTAATTTGCTTGCCGCCTCCTGGTTGGTTCGTCTATTGTCTCTCGCGCAATCAGAGTTTCTGATTGGCGTGTAGGCTTGCTAGAACCGTCCTTGTTAGTTCTAGAGGACATTTGATTGTCTGTTTGAGTTTTCTCATTCAAGGCGACTTGGTTCGAAATACTTGTCGCGTCTCTCTCGCCCAGTAAGTGTTTAGGGAGGTCGCTTGTATGTTATTTGATAATATTTCATTATTGAGAGAGAATATCGCATTTTTTCTCTGGTGAAATATTTTGTTTGACAGAGTTATAACTCGACGTCTTATAAACGTTTGTGTGCCATGTCTACCTCTTTTTGGTAGCCCTGAAAAGGGCTGTTGAAAAGAGGGGGTGGTTTTCACCACAGGCGCCCCCCCAAGACGTCGTGTTATTAACGACGACGCCGGTTGGGGAGAACTGGAAGGTCCATACGGAATTCCCCGTATGTTACCTTCACCATTTGGGGCGGAGGCGGAGGTGCAGGCCTCTCGTCCCGCGCCTGGTGTGAGCCCCGGCCTCGCCGGTTTCGGCGAGCGCCGCGGGGCGTCTGTGGCCGGCCCGAGCTCTGCCGACGGGTACCAAACCCGCGAGGGTTTGGCCCGCGGCCGCGGCTGGGTTGTTGCGGAGGAGCTGGTTCCGGTGACGTCCACCCCGCCGCGCTCATTTCGTCCCAACGAGGCACGGGGACGTCGCCCGAGCTGATCCACTTGCGTGGCGTAGTGGGCAGCTGGTGAGCGGGTGGAGCTTTGGTAGAGGGGACGCGCCCTCTGGCGGATTTTCGGGGAGTCTCCTCCTTATTTTCTGCCTGATTTGTGCTTAGTGAAACAGCTTCGTCTGTGTTTAGAGTGTAAGCTGGTTTGATTTGCTGTTTGGGAACCTTTTTTGTGTGTTCGCCAATTTGCACTGTAACCGAAAACTTATCTCTTTTAACAACTTTGAATGGTCCTGTGTAAGGACATTGCAAAGAGGAGAGCTGTGTGGGCACTCTTATGTAGACATGTGTACATGTATCTATATTTTTGGGCATGTTGACGGCATATTTCGTATTATTATGCCTGATATGCGTAGATCGGAAAAAGAGAGGCTCGGAAATGTTCGTAGAAGTTACGAATATGTCGCCTGGGAGCGGCACGTCAATTCCATAAACTTTTTGGAAGGGCGTAGTTTCCGTTGCTGGGTCTACTGCCGTACGCATGGCGAGTAGTACTTTCGGAAGGGCGTCGAGCCAATGTTCGTCCTGTGCTTTGAGAGCCTCTTTCAAGGACCTATTTCTGCGTTCCACCATTCCGTTTGTTGACGGTTTGTATGGCAACGTGTGAGTATGTTTTACTCCGAGACGTTCCATAATGGAATGAAATAGGTCTGATTCGAATTGTGTGCCCTGGTCACTTGTAATGTATTTAGGTACACCTTTTGAGGCTACCCAAATATTTATAAAGGCGTTTGTGATAGTGGACATTTCGATGTTGTTAAGAGGGACTGCCTCTAGCCAACCCGTCGCTCTATCGACCATCATTAGGATGTAACGCTTCCCTCCTTTAGCTAAAGGTAAGGGTCCGGTAATGTCAACGTGTACATGGGAGAATTTGGTAGCCGTTTCAAATTCGGAGTAAGGGAGCTTCACGGAGCGAGTGATTTTTGCTCGTTGGCAAGTCTCGCATGCCCGGACCCAGTTGGAGACATCCGCACGAAGGCCGTGCCAAAAATATCTCTGTTTTACCTTATACACTGTAGAGTGTATGCCCGGGTGTCCCAAACTGTGAATTTGGCTGATTATTTCGTGCCTTATTTCGTTCGGAATATAAGGTCTTGGGTGTCCTAAGTCCAGGTTACACCAAATCTCTCCTTGAGGGAATTCAACTTGTGTGAGTTTTAGTTTGTCCTCTGCGTTAGGAGGAGAATGAATCTGTGCATTTGAGATGTGCAGTAAAAGGTTGCACTCTATTGCGGCCGTAATTTGTGAAATTTCGGCTACGGACGGACCCTCGTCAGTTTGGGTTGAAATTGATTTTGTTTGAATTTCAACTGGGTCGAAAGGTCTGGAGAGTGCGTCGGCTACGACGTTGTCTTCTCCGGGTATGTGTCGTATGTCACTTGTCATTTGGGAGATGTATGTTAGCCATCTCAATCGCATTTTAGAAAAATGTGCGTTTTTTTTTAGCATTGTGCCTAGCAGAGGCTTGTGATCTGAGCAAATATGAAAAGAGCGGCCGTCCAAGTCATTGTGCCAATGAATGCAAGCTTGGTAAGCGGCGAACATCTCTTTGTCGAACGAGGCTTTATTCTTCCATTGTTCCGGAATTTCTTTACTGAAAAATCCCAATGGTTGGTAAGATTTCGAGCCGTGTTTGTCTGTAATTTCCTGCTCCAGGGCCGCTCCGATGTGTGTATCGGATGCATCGCAAACTATTCTCCACTCCGCTGTAGGGTGGGGATGAGCAATATTGTGCAATGTAGCTTTTATCATTGCGTGTTTTAAGCTGTTGAAAGCTTTTTCTCTCTCTGATGTCCATTCGATAGGGGTTTTGTCATTCTTTTTGTTTGACTGAATGGAGTCATACAGAGGTTGCGCTGTGTGAGCGAATTTACTTGAGCAAGCTCGGTAGAAACCACACATACCTAGGAATCTGCGTAGGCTTCGTACGTCTATTGGCCCAGGGAATTGCTCTATGGCCTCTATTTTATCTCGTTTAGGAATTATCCCTTCTTTTGAGATAGTGAAACCTAGGAAATTGACGGTAGGTTTTGAAAAAATGCATTTGTCGAAACCTACTCGGAGTCCGTGTTCTCCTAGTTTGTCGAAAATTTGTTTGAGGTGGTTCATGTGTTCTTTGTAATTTTTAGAAGCCACCAATATGTCGTCTAGGTAGACAAATGCGAAATCGAATTTCCGCATGACGCTGTCCATGTACCTTTGCCATGTTTGAGCCGCTCCGGCCAAACCCATGCTCATTTTTTTAAACTCATAGAGACCGAAAGGGGTAATAATGGCCGTTTTATGAGCGTCATCTGGGTGCATCGGGATATGATAATATGCCGATTTCAAATCTATTGTCGAAAAGATTTGTGTATTGTGTAAATTCGCTTGGAAAGAGCGAATGTGAGGCGGCGGGTAGGCGTCTTTCTTAGTTTTTGCATTGAGGAATCGGTAATCGCCCGTGATTCTCCATGTTCCATCTTTTTTGGGCACGCAATGTAGCGGAGAAGCCCATTCGGAGTCGGAGGGAGCGATGATGCCCTCTGTGAGCATTTTGTCGAAAGTATTTTTAACCTGAGCCCGTTTTTCGCCTGCCATGGGCCTTGCACGGAAGTGTACTGGTGTTCCTTCCGTGGTTATACGGTGGTAAACACCGTTGTTTTTCCACTTTCCTTGAAGTTTGTTCATTTTATCATTGTATTTTTCAATGATAGATCGTATGTTTTCGTCCTCTGTGAGCTGAGTGTCCTCTGGTTTAGGACTGTTGTCACGATGAGGAATAGCAGCTGCTATTTGTTCGTCAGTAAATTTTTTGCTCATGACTGCAGCGATTTTTTGATCGGCATAGCTCTTTACTTTATCTTTGTAGATATATTTGTGTTTGACCCGTATTCCGATATCCCAAGACTCGAGGAATGGTATACCGAGGATCGCTAGATCAACTTTAGTGATCATGAAATCGGTGGTCATGTCTCCGAGGCCGATGTTAATTGTCGTGTCAGCACGCCCTAGTGTGTCTATAGGGGCGCCGTTAGCTGCTGTGAGCTTGACATTGGACTTAAGAATTTTTAAGCCCAATTTTTTGGTGACATTGTTTGGCAGAATGTTCACTTCTGCTCCCGTGTCAATGAGAAAGTCAGTGCCATTTAGTTTGCACTTGAAAAAGAGCCTTTTATACTCTTTAGTCTGCCGGTGTATAGGCTCAGATACACTGGCAGTTACTCGTTTTCCGAACTCTCTGCGTCTGAGGTTGGAACGGTACTTTCTTGTATCGGTCTGTGAGTATTTTCGCTTGAAACCAAGTTTTTAGGCTGGCTGATAGGCGCTGCCTTTTTGATAGGTTTGGAGGCGGTATTTGCCTTCCAAGTGCAGTACTCTGGGTCTGCACACTTGCGAGTTTCGCTACCGAAACGGGCGTGGTTCCGGCAGACGTAGGCCGTTGGTTTGTGAGGCTTACGCTCTGCTTGCTGAGGTTTGGACTCAGCTTTTTGTGAGAGGGCCTTTTTGAAACCAGTATTGGTAGGTTTTGAAGTAGATTCTACTCCTCTTATGTTGAGAGGAGGATTCGCTGTTTTGTACGCGTGTAGCGTATCAGCTAGGTCGAGCCGGGCATTCGTGGTAAGCTGTGCTGCAACCATGCCCCGGGCTTCGATTGGCAGAGTTTCGATCCACTTTTGAGTGATCAAAGCCTCTGAGAAGTACCCAACAGCCTTAGAGTACATTTCATGGTACTTGGTGCTGGGTTTTTTGGCGAGAGATGCGGGGTCCTCGAGCGCGAGGAGCCTGTCCTGCAAGGACAGCCCGTATTCCCGTTGTAGGCGCTGTTTGGCCTCTTCGTAAGGTGCGTGGGGTGCCGTGAGGTAAGCTGAGTCAATAGCTTCCCGCATTTCTTCAGGTACCCACTTGTAGATAGCTGAGAAACATTCGTTCTGCGTTCTCAGGTTTTTTCGCACGCAGTATTGATCGAACTCGGCGAGTGCCCGATCAATATTCTTCTTTTGGAAGATAGGTTTTTGGTAATCTCCCATTTCCTCTAAAAGTGCTCGAAAGCCACTTTGTGCAGAGGGTTGTTGTGTGAGATGTGGGGCGTATAAGCCCGGCGGGGGTCGCACGCCCGCAGTGGTTCCCTGAAATCCACTAGCTTCATAAGAGGGAACGAAATGCTCCGTGTTAAGCCTGTTCAAAGGCGGGGTCACCATTTGTAGTGGATTTATATATGTCTGACTTGGTGTAGGTAGGCCAAGTGGGACGTTTATGTTCTGATTATGCGGGTTAGTCCCCGTAATGTTTCCGAAAGGAATGTGAGCGAAATCGCCAAGGTCATCTTGCTTGGCGGGCGGAACCTGAGGATAGTTCGTGTATAGGCCGCGTGGAGCACTGGGCTCGCTTAGTGCGTGCTGGGTCCGATCTGTTTGGTGCTGAGCCGTTGTGTAATATTCCGGCCTAAGATTTATATCTGTAGGGGGAATATAACGGGCTTGGTTGAGGTACTGAAAAGTATCTTGTGTTTTGAGCGAGTTAGGAGTGAATTTGACACTCGGATCGGCCGGGTAGCCTTGCGTAGAATATCGTGGATATTCAGATATCTTTGTCGAATCACGATGATTGACTTCAGAGCGAGTCTGGAAGGAATCCTCGAACTTTTGTGTGTGTGAGGCTTGACCTAACGTTTCCTTCATGGGTATGTTAGGTAGTAAGGCGATCTCTTTGCGAGAATCGAGCCTTTGTCTGTCGCTAGGACCAGCGGACGGGTCGAGTATCGGGTAGGGAGCGCTTCGTGGGCTAGAGCTCCCGACCGCGCCGGGCTCTGCTTCCTCTTGCATGAGGAAGTAGGACGGGCGGCGCTCCATCGATGTACCCGAGTTGATTAACTCGTTTTTAATACCTCTCCGTATAGGATGCAGGATTTGGAAGGTGGACTCGCTTGACAGAGCTTCTTTCCTTTGCTCGGATGTCAGGGTCCTACCTTGTAGCCTTGAAAAAGGCTTCCTTGGACGATAAATTAGAGCGGATGAGCTGAGTAATTTATCGGCGTGCCCCAGCGGTCGGTTGAGAGCTTAGTGCTACGAAACCCGGGCGACACGTCTCGAACGTCCCTGCGGGCGTACGATCTAATGAGGATATCAATAGATGTACCGGGTGGCGTTCTGACAGAAGAACTACGTTGGGCAATGAGCAGGATAAAAGATCACTGGACTCGTAGATGCCAAAGTGAGATCTGTGAAGAGAGAAGATATGCCTTGTGAGCAATAAATTGCCGTTCTGAGAAGAACTCGTGAGCAGAAGGGTCGTCAGCGTAGAGCGTGTAGAAACTTCGTACTGGTAGAGTGTACTCGTCGAGAGCGGTGAGTGGAATAATTAACCCGGCCAACGCCTCCCTTATTTACACCTGGGGGTGGCGTTGAAAGGGGTGGCCACTTAATGGCCAGTATGCAAATTAGCCCGTTGATTTATTGGGTTATTTTCTGAATGGTTGTTGGGGGTGGCTTCCCCGCGTCCGTCTCTGAGACGGGGTCCCCGGGGGTGGCTTCCCTGCGTCCCTCGCTGAGACAGGGTCCCCGGGGTGGCTTCTCTGCGTCCGTTGTTTAGACGGGGTCCCCGGGGGTGGCTTCTCTGCGTCCGTCGCTGAGACAGGGTCCCCGGGGTGGCTTCTCTGCGTCCGTTGTTGAGACTGGGTCTCTCGGCCCTCTTTGCTTCTGAACCAGAGGCGGTTGTAATTTGCTTGCCGCCTCCTGGTTGGTTCGTCTATTGTCTCTCGCGCAATCAGAGTTTCTGATTGGCGTGTAGGCTTGCTAGAACCGTCCTTGTTAGTTCTAGAGGACATTTGATTGTCTGTTTGAGTTTTCTCATTCAAGGCGACTCGGTTCGAAATACTTGTCGCGTCTCTCTCGCCCAGTAAGTGTTTAGGGAGGTCGCTTGTATGTTATTTGATAATATTTCATTATTGAGAGAGAATATCGCATTTTCTCTCTGGTGAAATATTTTGTTTGACGGAGTTATAACTCGACGTCTTATAAACGTTTGTGTGCCATGTCTACCTCTTTATGGTAGCCCTGAAAAGGGCTGTTGAAAAGAGGGGGTGGTTTTCACCACAATAAACATAAATTTTTTTCTAGTTTTAGTCTAGTGTAATTGCCGACATGTTGAAAACATCCAATAATCTCCACCCACTTCCTAACTGTTTTATTATTTACTACCGGTTCAAGTATTTGCAAGCCGTAAAACACAAAAACTGCAAACAAACAGTCTCGGCATTCGGTTACACGGTAGGTACCCACCTACCTATCGCGGGCGTTCCTCCCGGCAGATGAAACAGCTGAGATAAGACACGAGGGCGATTAACTCCTATTGTACCTGAAACGGTGGGTGGTGGTACCGGATCATCAACGTCAATGGAAGCCAAAATAGTTTATTTTCATAAAGAAAATAGTGAAACGGCTCATAGATAGTGGAGGGAAATGGTTAAAAAATTGAGAAGAAACCGTATCTTAAAAACGGATTGTCATATTGACTTGGTAATGGTTTTATTCAATTCAGAAAGAAAAATTACAATGGAAGAGAAAGGAAAAATAAATTATAAAATCTCCAGTCTAGCAGTATGACAATATAAGCGAAATTTCATAAGAAAAAGTTCCAGTCATGCAGCATGATCATATGAGCGAATTTTCGTAGATTGCCGTATTTGTTGCATTGTGTTGAAATTTCCTGCTCTGTTTTGAAATTTGAGCACTTTGAGTCCAAAGAAATTGTTAATAACCAATTTGAAGCCAACAAAACTCGTTCAAAATAATAATCTGCAATTCAAAGAAAATTTTAGATTTTTTAGGGAGTTTTTATTAAATTTTCAGCAACTATTGATGAAATTGGAGTACATTTTTCTGCATACTTTTGTGCGTACATTTTATAATGTTCTAGTTCGCTGTTGATAAGCTTATTGGCACAAATTCTGCTTATATATATAACGATTTTTTGCCGTTTTAGCCATTTTTAATGATTTTTTTAGTAAATTTTTTGAAATTTGACCAATTTATTGTGCTCAAAAAGAGTTGACCAATGAAGCTCGATATGGAAAGCTTGATTTTTTGGCGCAAGAACGGAATTATAGCTCAATACTTAGGAGATTTATCGTCTAGTTGAAAAAGTGTTAAGGTATAGAATTCGTTTCAGAATGTCTCAAAACGGATTTCAATAAAGAAAAGGTTCGTAAACTTTTATTTTAAAATTTTTGGAACCATGGCAGTGGCATCATTTTCTATGAAAATTTGCTAAACAAGCCCAAGAACTTCATAAATTTTGCCAAAAAAAATTGAAAATGTTATCCTGAAACCAGAATTCTACTAAACTGGATCATTATAACTTTTTGTAAACACATGTGATCAATGTGTATTGTGATCTAATTTATGATTTAAATACCAGCTTAATTCTGCGTAGAAATGCAATTTTATGAAAAAAGTAAGATTTTTTGTCAGTTTGTCATTTTTGTCTATATTTTCTTTAAAATCAACTGTATTAAAATCCCCTTCGCTCTTCTACTAGAGTGATGATAACTACTAAATAGGGATAGGCAATGAAACTTTCACTGGAGGCTCGTCATTAGTCATACAACAACCTAAATTTCCTTGAAGTAAGTTTGAGAATTCAGATCCAAATCAGGTCTCAATGGTCAAGAAGAATTCCTGTAACGAATACTTCAGATGAAACGTCAATAAAATTTCAAAAATGTATCTTTGAAGTATTTGATACATATTTTATTGACAAGTTTAAAAAGTTGAATTATTTGGTTGATTAGAGCCCCGTAGTTGGGAATGCCGACCATCGGCACCCAATCCACCGAAACTCTAGCCGAAAACCGGCAGATTTCATTGTTCACCTTACTCCAAGGGATAACAAACTGAAAACACCCACGGAAACTCGTCGAGATTAGCGTTTTCTTGTTGATTCAGAAAAGCTGTCGATAGCCCAACGTAATGAAGAGATGAATGGGGGTTTATCTTTGAATAAAACTCGGAATCGCTCGGAGACGCACTTTACTCCTTCCATTACTCGAGAACAGGTAAGTGACTCTACCTACCTAATCACAGTTTTACTAGCTTTAATTTGATTTCTTCCAACATTGACATCCCAAGTGCTATAGGAATTTTAAGGGGCATTTTTGTGGAGTTGATAGCTCCAACTCAACTTAATTTTCAAACTAAAAACACCTGATAATTCCATTATTGGTTATTGGATTTCCGGTTCCGCTATGTAGCGATCATTAATGGAATTTAGAGCTTGATTGGCTAATCAATTAATTTGATAGCAGCGCATGATTTCTCTATGTACCGAGAAATCCGAAGGTGTTCTAGAACTTCTAGCCCGTAGGGAAATCGAACAGTTGAACGTACAGCGTTGCTGATGGTTTTAATCGGTTCTTTGGTATTATATTTATCATTGACACGCAAACAATTATTACTGTTATCTTGAAAGTTTTCGAGATGCCGAATTTTGAATGTTTAGCCCTTTGATACTGCCCTTTAGGGTTGATCAAAATTGATGCCTATTTTACTGGCACGATCCCGGCCGATGTATGATTATTGAGCCAAGTTTCATAAATTTTGGTCCAGTAGTTTCGGAGAAAAGCTCTAGACGGTGTACAGCGGACGGACGGATTTTTTTTATTCGATTTTTGGATTCAAGCATCTTGAAACGCAAACCAACCAATTGTCGGGGGGGTTACAAAAAATTTTCTTGGTCGATTACAAAGGATCATTATTGATAATAAAAACAATCATCTATCCTATTTACTTACATAACCGTACCTATCTATTTTCATCTATTTCTCCTATAATAAGGGTGTCTATACCCACAGGATTTCAATCTAAGAGCATAATAGCGAACAATATTATAGGCCTATCTACCAACCACTCTTAAAATATCAGTAGGTTACATTGCATTTCTCCCTTAATTCATTAATTAGGTTTCGATTTATCTGTGGAGCGAAACGCTGTTCTAATTTTGGTCCATTATCTTCAATACCAAGTATTAATTTCAATAGCAATTGTAGGTTTAAACCTTAGTAATAGACCGAAAAAAACCCCACTCCCCTTCAAATGTGCTGTAAAATTGTTAAGGCAATTTTTACCTTGTTCTCACTGGTTTACATTCACACGCATGTTAACGATCTTCTTTCCTGTCAGTGTTTTTCTAGCCCTATATCAGGGGTTATCCTTTTTAAATTGGCGGACCACTATTTAAGACCAAAATTTTTGGCGTACCACTTGATTTTAAAATGTAATTATTGACATAGTAGGACCTAGCAGTTATTTAGTACATACCTACCTACTATTTGTTAATCGTCAAGATTTTTACATTTGAAATTTTCGACAACAACTTGTTAATGTGATGATTGCTTGCACGTTTTTTACCACCTTATCAAAGTGGGAGTACTACCATTAGTAGGTTTACCAGCTCCGAGTGCGAACAGATGAAAATCGTTCCACAGATTGTAGTAGAGAACAGAGTGAACATTTTCAGCTCAATATCTCAAAATTTAGTTAAATCGAAAAAATCGAGATCTCGAAAACTTTCGAAATCAGTATAGTTTTTGGCTCTCAATGATATTCATCAACGCACAGAATCGAATGAAACCACCCCCGGATTTAACCTTTGTCTGATAGCTTGCAGTATTTTCCCTTTGGCGATGTTCAATTCCTTATATAGGTACTACAGTAGCATGATTTTGTTTCCTCACTACCTTATATAGGGAAGCTTTGTGTTCATGTGAGAAGTCGAAAAAAATTTTGTCTTCCAAAATCGAAAATTCCTTTTCAGAGCTAACTGAACAATTTTGATTCCGTGTCTGTCTGAGGTAAATCCTTATCACACCCAAAACTATACCAAGTTTCGGTCCGATTTTGATGGAATTTTCAAGTATTGCGCGGGTTAGCTCCTAGACGGTCCCCTATAATTCACGTTGCTGTGAGAACAATAGTATCCCGTGCGCATGCGCAAACGTGAATTTCTTGTAACGTCGATTTCTCCAAATCTTTTGGTTAGATTTCGTTCAAACTCCGAGGGGGGGGGGGTATATGTAGGTACCTACTAGGAAGACTCCCTAAGAATTATATCTCGATTGGTTGAGAGATAAATAATAAATAAACTACCAGACTAAAGGATAGATTTCGATTAAATCATCAGAAATTGAGCGAGTTACTACATCATGAACGGTCCCCTATAATTTTCATTGCCGTCGGACCAATAGTAGCCCGTTCATCAATACCGCCAATATTATTCATTTACGCAGTGCAGGCTAACCTACTTTTTTTTAAAGAACAAAGTAAAGTTCCTACTAAACCATGGTTGCCTATCATTTTCAGCTATTTGGCTCGTCCCGAAATTTCATGGTTCCAAAGAGATTCAGATTTTCAAAAAGAAAGGACGATTTCCTTAGCCGTCCCGATCAGATTAATGCTGTGGGTCGAATTTCGGAAAATGACGTACCTAGGCCACAAAACCAAAAAAGATTTTTTGGTCGACAATTATTTCATCACCTTTTTAACGCTGAGTCTATTGAGCGTGGTTAAAAACTGTCCCAATCACACCCAGAGATCCTAGCAAGCACACAGAGACGGTTGAATTACTTATTATTAACTCTCGGAAAACTTACATAGGTATAGGTACCTACCTAACAAAAAGGACATTACCTAGAAACATTCCTTAGAAGATGAGCTTTTCCAGTGATGCTACGTAACTAAAACTAAACTGAGAACTGAAAGAGCAAATTTTGCATGCGCAAACTTGAATTTCTTGTAAAGTCGATTTTTCATCATCTATCGGTCTCATTTCGTTCAAACTCAGGGGCTAGTTCGGTATATGTCCCAGAGTGATGCCCTCTCTATGATGAAGTACCTATATCGTAATGTAGTAATAACTATTGCGCATGCGCAAAGCTAATATTGGTTGGCACTCCGAAACTAATGAAGCGAATTTGATGAAATTTTCAAGGATTGTAACGTCTAGACAATATACTTACCAATTCCATTGCCATCGATGGTGAATAACATTGGTCTGATGGTACGGTATGAGCATGCGCGAAGATGAAATACCCTATTTTGTATAGTCTGCACATATAGTAACTGTTCTGTTCGCATTCAATAATTTACGACTCGTACTTTGTTCTTCAACTAATTTTAATATTTAAACTAATTAATTCTTATGGACAATATAAGCGATAAAATCCCAGCTCCATTCAACTTAGATTTTATTCTGACGTCAGCAGGGCAAATGGTCTACAAAAAACTTTACAGATACCTTAGTATAATTAACTGTGATCTATAAAAATGTTTAGTATTATTAGGTAACTAAAAATATGTACTAATGAAAAATTTATTACCCAATATAGCGTCAAAGTGTAATCTTGAGCCAATAAAAATGTATGCAAAAAAAAACTAATTTTATAATTCCATGTTAAAATATGTGAAAGCTATACTGCTCACACGACTTGGCAGACGTTTTTTTACAGTATTATAGAGGCATAACTCACGTACTAACGTTTATGCCCGATTTTTCAGAACACTGGAGATTCAACAAGGATGTCCATGTTTCTTCTGATTATATTCACCGCTTTTTGTCAAGAAATATTCTCAAGCAAAGGGCAGCCAATGAGTAAGTGACAAACGAAATTTTTCCAACAAAATATTCCTGAGTGAATTCTATGAGTGAACGTAGACTGTAAATGCTGGAACATCGTTAATCGGCTGGCAGGCGTATTCTAACTGGGATGATGGGGGAGCTAGTGGAGGGCAGCGGAACTGGGTGAAAGGTAAAGCTGGATTCACATGGAGCGGAACGAGTATGGAAAAACCGGAAGGACGGAAAACCCAGTGGAGGGGGTGGCAGAGCCGGGAGGAGTGTTCACCCGAAGCGGTCTCTGTGGTGAACGGAATCGTAACCTTCCTACTGAGAGCCTCTCTGATCTGAAACCTCTATTTGCGGTTATCAACATTCCTGTCCACTGCGCTTGCGCCGAGCTCGACGGAACACGGAAACGGTATGAAAATGTCTACCGCCAACTGCTGTCCGCCCCTTCTAACATGTCGGCCACCCTCCTCAACTGTTGCCCCAACAGCCCATCAGATTGCTTTCTGTCCTTCCGCTTTCCGCACTCATTCCGCTCCATGTGAATCCAGCTTGCGACCGGAGGGTGCAATCTAACTGGGCAACTCAATCAAATGTAACCAGCTCAGACATGCTGGCGATAAGAACTTACTTAAATATTTCATCAAGAAGACGGAAGCCGGTATGTGGTGCAAAATGTTTTTAGGATTGCCATTCCTTCCACCAGAAGCGGTGTACAATGCCTTCACCACCCAGATGACGCTTAAGTTTCCATGCAGATTATAACAGGTAGTTCTACACGCCACCCCGACTCAAGTGAAGTTATTTCAGCAATACGAGAAATCTGGGCAGCAGCTGCACTAAAGATTGCAAGCATTGACAGAGTTATGTACGCGCATTGTCAAGTGTTGTGCTTTTCCAGTTTCCCTAATAAATCCCCTTTCCTTATGCCCATATTGCTTTTTACTTACAGAAACGATAAACGTAACGAAAATTAGAGGTGAGATCAGCTCGATTTTTTGAAGAGGAGTTGGTGGGAGGAGTACGAGAAGGAAAAGGATATATAATCACGTACCTCAGTAACCTCACAGCCCGTGATAATTATTATGAATAAACCGCCAGCTGAATACACTGATTGAAATAAAATTATGTAAGTGATACTAGACACTTCAGTATTGACGAAAATTTACTCTTCTCCATTCTCCCAGTTGGGTCGTCTTCTTTGAATTCTCGTTCCCCCTGTTCGATGCAGGACCCTAACCCAGTTCGATTGTCTTTCGGCTCTAATTCCCCCAGTTGAAATGCACCCCAGCTGGCAGCTTGTGCTAGACAATTTTTTGTATGGAAAATATGAATTGAACTGTTGAATATTAAGATGTGGCGAGCATGATTTCAACTTTTCATTAAACCAGCAAAGAACATAAAATGGAAATCAGGGATGGCTAGTTGATATACGGTTGAAGCCATTAGCGGTGTAGAGACGTTCGTGTGGTACATACGGACTTGCATTATACAATAACTGTTTATATTTTTGTTGGGACGTCTCTCTGAAGCTAGGCTTCGTCTATACAGGGGCCACCTATTGGAATTGATCCAGGGAGGAAGAGGACAACCCAAGCATGAGAAAAATAATAAACGCATACAAATCCTTTTCAGACCATTCTAAGACCCAATCCGTAAAAAAAACCATAGGTGTATGTCGTGTGTGTGTGACAAATTTTGTCGACGCTACCTAGGCCACAATCCTCAACCGATTTTCGTGGTGTTTATTTTGTTCTATTCCAATTTTAGTCTAGTTGGGCAACAAAATAACCTATGTACAATGTGTAAATAACCAATACACGTTGTTCAACAAACTTTGGGTGTTTCGGCTTTACTGTCGAAGGGGTTGGAGGGTTTGATTATAGATTTTTTCAAGCGCTGCCCAAGCTACAAATGTAGACCGATTTTCGTGATTCTTATTTTGTTCCATTAAGAATTCTATATAGGTTTGGGGAAAGCATGTCAGGATTTTCAAATATCATCAAGAGAGGGGGTGAATGGAGGGGGTAATACTGATAAATCATGATGTTTCAACTATTCTTATCAGATTTTCGTGATTATTCTTGCTTTCAACAATGAATTTGGTCCATCTAGTTTTGGAAAATGTGTCAGGAGTTTCGATTTTCATGATGGAAGAGGTGAGTTAAGGGGGAGAGTTAATAACGATAATAGTTATATTTTTACTGTATTCATATTATTTCTGTTACTGTTTTGTTTGTGCGATCCAGATTTCCTTGGAAGTTTCAAATTTACTCTCAGTTAAATTGAGGGTGGGGATTATTTCCGAGAAATCTTTTTTATTTCCTCTTATTTTAAATCCCCTCTTATTCTTAGTCCCTGTAATGCATGCATTACTTACCAATATGTATATTTATATATTGTGTTTTGAACCATTCCAGGTCCTTATGCCATAAATGTTCCCCCGCTGGTGAGCGAACCACTGCGTGGGATGATATTGCCGAGCATCCCCGGGAGTCAAAACCTGGAATTATGCCCGGTTGGAAATCCTCTTCTGACCATACCGTGCGAAGTGCCCCTTACCTACATCTCTAAGCCACAGTGGCACGAAAAAATGAATGTTAAATGTAAAATGGCAACCACCAAGAGACTTCCATCCGATTTATGTGTGGAAAAATTGAAGCCGAAGAATGTGATTGGTTCAATCTCTACTAGTAGTCGACCAAAGAAAGGTGCTACTGAAAGCTATAATAGAACTACTGACTTTGATACAGGCAAAATACAACACCAAAACGTAACTCATGAACTAGTGGGTAACTCTTCAACCACAGGTACAGAAAATACAACTGCAATGCAGAAACCGCAATCTCAATACGAGAATAATAGTGAACAAAACCAAACCTCGAGCAATCCAGAAACTGTCAATATAACGAGACGTCCAAGAATAAAAATCAGGTGTTTGCCACCTAGTTTGGTTGCACTTGATTGTTTAGCACGTTTACAAGCAACAAATCTTACGAACAGTACAGCTAAAAGTACAGCTAATGGTAGGGTTTGCATGAAGAAAGCAGACATGCGTTGTGGACCCATTGATTACATGACAGTGGAAGCAAGTATATACAAGCACTCTAATAGTTCTGAGATATACATAGAGCTTACGAGAGATCAAATGAGGGCTTTAGAGAATTGTTTGGCGGGTGACAATGGCCCTGTGCCATACCTGATCAATGGTCACCCACTCACAGTGAAACTTCAGTATGCGGACCATACGGAGAAACAGCACATTCTGACATGCGAAATGGGCCATGATTTTCTTATAGCAATCCCACCAGAAGTGGGTCAGAGAGCAAACAAACAACCACCAATTATTGATGAATCCGACAACAAATCAACGCGTATGCCAGATTGTGACTCAGACCAATCAACCCAAAATGAGATGGACTGGTTAAGCCTGTTCGATAAAACGATTTTGTGCTCAGGAAAAATCAATGTGAAGGAAAGAGAAACTTTGAACGAACCAGAAGTAAATCAAACGAGCAATGATTTACCGCAGAAAAGTAATGCCCTCTCACGGTTAGAAAATGGAAACCCAGCTGATGATTGGACTGATGAAGAAAGTTACGATGAAAATAAAGAAAGCCGTTACCGGCTCATAAACCAGCAGACTTTGCCTCAAGATCAGCTTTCATACTACAACACAATGAATTGTCCAACACTCTTACCCATAATGAGACAATACTATTCGAAGCCAAATACGGTTTACGTAATGGCGGACCATTTCCCTAGACTGAATCACGGATATCCTTCAAAAGAACCAGTATTAATAGAAAGACCATTCCCAGCACAATCAGCCAAACCATTCCCAGCTCAATCAGCACGTTTCTTGTACGGGAGGGAGATACAAGGATCAAGTGAAGATATCTATCATGAAAATTATAGTCCAAAGTTCGTTGAAACTTTGGGACATGACACTAGATTAAATCCTACTGAAATAATTAGACAAACCTTACCTAACGGCGAAGAAAATGGAGCTGAGATTTTACATGAACCCAACGAAATGAGAAAGAATGTTAAGTACGAAAAATGTAGAAGAATAGAAACCATTGAACAGACAAATGGAATAGAATCGAGACCTGAAATGAATAAGTGCTGGGAACGTGAGGATCCAATTAGCAATCCTCAACAATTCGAGTCTCTCAATGGTGACCATGAATCAGAAAGCTGGAGTGAAAACTACTGTCCAAATGTATCTCAGATCCAGCCCAAACATTACGTTATGTCTCAGAACGCAAAGCTGTGGAAGAGACTGCCAATAATGATTCAGCCGTCACTTGTTCCATTTCCACGACAAGTGTGCTTGTACAAGCCAGCAAATCTACCTCCAATGTTACCCCACATGATTCCAAAGCCACTTTGAACTGCTGTACAAAAAACCATGAACAAGTAACCATGCTATACAAAAAGAAAGCATTATATTCAAACTCCTCACTAAGGTGGGAGAAGATTTGGAGAGCCAGGGCTTATTGCCTCACACACATTGTCAACTGGCGCCACAACTCGAGATATTGCAGAGTGAGTGAATAAGCTGCTATGTCCATTCCTACCTATGTACAACCCAGGCACTTTACAACCTCAAGGTTTCAAAACCTCTACCTGAATGAGTTATAGTAGAATTTATAATACACCCTCTCAATGCAGGGTAACCAAACTATGAAAAAAATGTCCCGATTCGTGAGACCACCAGTACTCCTACTTTCTGATCAACCCTCGTATTTAGCGTGGGAACGCATGGGGATACTTGTATTCTAGACACTTGAATGTAAAATAGAATTCTATCTACGAATATTGTGTATACAAACTATTACTAGAAACACCATCAAGAATTGACTGTAATGAAGATAATGATGTACCTGTGTAGGAGGTTACTTGAACTTGTATACTCGTACAAGAAATACAAGGCTGTAAGGTAGATAAGAATAGAAATAATAAATTTAAAAATGCCTCAAGTTGTATTCATTTGAGAAATAAAACAAATGAGCAATAAATTTTTACCGCTTTTTTCAACAACCTTCATCTTGCAGTCAACTTCGATTTTCTATTCCCCAGTTTTTTCTACAATAACATCTTGAGTTATTTCACTGTTATCAATTTAGAACCCTAGAAAACTAAATGACATATTTTCATCTCAAAAAACAAGTTTCGTGATTAACACACGCCCATTTTGATGATGTATTAGCGTGTTGGAACTTGTGACTCGCTGACTTTGGTGAGGATCAGCTGACCAAGAGCCGTAATGCCATCATAATGATGGCAAAATCTTGCTCAAATCCATCCTATTCACAGTAGATGTAGATAGAAAAACTCTCATGGCGGGGGTTTTGAGCCTGTTGGCTTATTGTACTTTCCTGAGAGTTTTTTGCTTAATCGAAGAGATTTAGCCCCCTGATGAGGGGTGGGAGGCTCTTGATTAATTGTTCGCTCTGAATAGAGCTCATTGGGGTTTGGGCCCCAAAGAGTTCAATTCTGCGATGGGTGAGTGCAGGGCAGTCGAAGATTATGTGGGATGCCGTTTCATCAGTCTCCTCACATAGCCTATTCACTGCATGACGATGAAATTTGATAGGGAGCCTCTCTGAGACAAGAGACGAGCAAAGTTAGGAGCACCATCCTGATCAGCTGAGTGAGCTAAAATCTCTCCTGCTCACCGTAGGGCGTGGAAATTTGATAGGGAGCCTCTCTGGGATTACAAGAGACGAATGACCTTACAGGCGCCATCCTGATCGGTTGAGTGTGCTAAAAGTTTTGTCGTCTGTCTGATTACAACTTAATTTGATAGGGAGCCTCTCTAGGACACCAATACACACATATTGTAAACAATTTTTCCAGTGATTAAGTCAAAATTAGTATTAACCACGGCTCACCTAACGACAAATAATCACCGAAATTTGTTTAGTGAAACTTGACATTCGCGTTTGAAGCTTGACTTTTCACCTAGGTACTAATATTTTACCTATCTCTATTCGAGAAGTTGGTTCTGCTTACGCAAACTGCATGTTTTTTATTAAATCGTACATTATCATTTACCGGAAGTCTCCAAGTAGGTAAGCATGTTGCTCAAATAGTTCTTCCATCAAAATTTGGCTGGATATAACATTCAATTTGGCGTGGAGGGGCCCGAGACCAACTGACTAGTGTTCAATAAAGATTGATTCTATATCAGGATAATAAAATTATGGGTAATAATTGCTGTTTCTGGTTGAGCCAACATCGTCAAATAAATAGATCATTTACTAATATACCACCCCATCATCCCTTCAACCTCAATATTGTTACTAACAATTTTCTAAGACCCTCAAGCCTTCTGTTTCACTTCTTGACGATGAAGAAAATTATAATTTTCCAGCGTAGTTTGCAATTAGTAGAGTTGTTCATTAATGAGTTCGAGTTCCACATCAGTAACCAGAAGTTGGATGGTGACCTCACCAAGTGTCCTATGTTGCTCGATTATTTACAATTTAGATTTGACGGAGTTTGTAGAATCTACATTTTTAGCCACAACAAGGAGGTAGGTATGATTAATGTACTTGAAAATTCGTACAATTATCAAAAGTGATAGGTCAGGTAAATGTCTAAATGAGGATAATTCAATTATTTCACCATTCATAGGACCATTAATTTCTATAATGCTTGGAATAACCCTTCACAAAGTTAAAACTAGTTGGAGTAGCCCTTTCCCCTCCCTTGTTACTTGATTGGTTGTTCTCCCAGCCCCTTCCTTTCTCTCGACCAATGGGATTCAAGCTCCCTATCACTTGAGGCTATATTAGCTAATCCATGTATATCTTATGTTCTGCTATTGTTTTGACATGGATGTCTTTCAGCGGGGTATCTGAAAAAATTTTGTAAATTTTTTTAGCCCGAAAAAGTGTACAGGAAGCATTATTTTCTAGTGATTTTCGCGCAAAGTTCTCTCTTAGTTTTCATAGAAGAAAAATCATTCGCCACTTTTCGGAATGCTCTCATTTTATCACATCTCATAATCCCTAAGCCATTGTAGTGTCAAAGAAAGCTGATTTATTACGAGAAGTTATAAAATAATATTGGTAAGTAACCATAATGCGAAAAGAAGGCACTACATGGTAGGCACTATTGAGTAGAAGGTGATTGTAAGCAGTAGGTACTAGACGATGCATAGACCTCTGATTTCCTTCGTTGGTAATTGGAAAAATAAGATACCTATGTGATCGAACTTCATTAGAAAATTTCAAGGCTCCTTTGTTGTGAGCATTCAAGCTGATAGATTAGGTAGGTAGGTTGATGTTGTTCATCTCATCAACGACCAACGTCTATCATCACAACGTCCGTCATCTGTAAACCATCTGTATATCTTCTAAATTCGACTGCGTCCAATCTCCCCAGTTCAGTTCCCTGCTAGCGGTCAAGGCCGAACCTATGCTAAAGCCAAACGCATTTCTACGCACGTGGAGTACGCCAATTTAATTTTACCTACCAATTCAGCAATTTTCTTATTGCGAATCAGCTTTTGGGACACCTCTTCAGTGATCGTGGATTCGGACCAGCCATCTCCATCCCAAACGGAACGCTAAGTCCTGAATTTGAGCTGGCCTTTCAAGGAAGTTAAATTCCAAATCAAATGCGGTAGATTTTACCATTACAACCCCCTTTGAACAAGGTCACACCGTAACCTACCATCACCACCCTCAACAAATTTAATAGGTATCTCCAGCATCAGGGCCCCAACAAGCGCTTTAGTTTTAACATCTATTATTTACCATACACAGAACTATTTTCATTTACTGCTATTTCTTTTTATTTATTTTAATACAATAGGTTTAGGAGTTACAACCCTTACAACCCCTTAATACAACACCTTGAAGTTTTATTCATTTCATATTCCCGATGATTGAAAGGCACTAAGGCAAGCCATCTGCTGTTAAATTTTCATTTTTTTAATTTGCTAGGTCCTTTGTCAGCACCTATGGAGGTTAGCGTGATAAGTGAAATTGAAAGCACACAGTTTCAAATCAGCTAACCACTATTAAGGAAAGATATCCATAACCTTTTGTTTCTCTCTTTAAGGGAGACATTTCTTCAACTGATTATGACCTAACTGTCGAAACCAATTTAACATTGCAACACATTATTTTTCGTGAAAATAGACAATGTTCTTCATCATTTTCCGATTTCTTCATTGAAACGGGGTTTCACAACTTTGTCATTAGTGTATAGTTTTAGTTCCTATATGTAAGTAGCTAAATGAAATTACCAAATTAGATTCTTATCCTCCACAGGAATGTTATGGCTGCTACTTTCAATTTTTTTCTCCTTCCCCATATAAAAACTAAATAGCGTGGAAATTATGAAAATAATGAAATCAGAACGATGGGTAAATAAAAAAAAATTTATTACATACAACAAAATATCGTTTATTCGTTCTCCTCCGTCCTGAGGCGAGCGTTAGCGTTAGTCACTCTGATGGAAAGCTGTTGGGCGCGCTCGACGATCGATTTGCGTTTCTTGGAGGATACAGCATGAGCGATTTCTGCGCAGAATTTTCTGTTCTGCATCATCAGCATTTCAAGCTCCTGAAAAAAGAACGCAAGAAATCAATTCAAAATTGTTTAATTCACTACGTAGCTTTCTAAATACTAAGTAACTACAGGGTGGCCCCCAAATGGAAATTTTAAAATTCCCTGACATTTCCCTGACTTTTCCCTGACCGAACTTCATATTTCCCTGACAAAAAATATCAAATATATATATATATATATATATATATATATATATATATATATATATATATATATATATATATATAGCGTCACCTTTAATGCTTCCAAAATGAAGATCGTATAATTTAAAAAATAAAAAACAGCCTACTCCAGGGGCCTATTTCATAAAACAACAAGTTACAAGTGTACAAGTTAACAAGTACAGGTACTTATAATGCACGGTAAACTAGAACAAGTGTTTCACCAAAACCAAGAGTACAAGTGTAGAAAAGTTACACTTGTAGAAGCTAAGTTTACAAGTGTAGCCAGAAAAGAAAGATGGCGTGTGGGGACAAACGAAATGAACAGCTCACTCACACTTGTTTATTCTCGTATTCGCACATTCGTGTACGCAAGTTTTTATTGTTTTCCTTTAGTTTTATGAATAATGAATACAAAAAAAAGAGGCGAAGCTCGAGGTACGACGGGCGGTAAGGGATGAGAAGTCTGTGCTGTTTGGTGCCTTTTCGGACAGTTTAACTAAGGCTGACAAGGTGAAAAAATGGGGCGAAATAGATGCCAGAGTGCGTACAATTGGCTTAGTACCGGCTTCCAAGGATGTTTCCTACTCCCGGGACGTATTTTGGCAAAATACGAAGAAAAATACCATGGTAAGTAAACTGTATTTCACGTATTCTTGATCGATTTTGCTTTTCGGGCGTTCTCTATTACTTCCCCTCCATCGTGATGGAAATTAAACTCCCCTGACTATGTACACAAATACGAATGTTTCGCCTAGTTTTTTAAAATCCAAACCAAATTCATCGACCTTGGTACGTACCTAATGTACGCACGATAGAAAATAGCCACAACTCACGGAATCTAATTGAGATTGAAAGGTGTCAGATTCGCGTTTCAAGTTTCTTGTCTTCTCTTCCTTACACTGTTGGTCAGTCTATAGTATGTACCTATTAAAAAACTAAGTACGACTTCAATAGGTAATTGATTCTTTCAAGAAAATTAGAAAAATGAAAAACGAATCGCAGCACAGAATCTGGAAAAAGATAGAAAACATCCGGCATCGATCCTTTTACGAACATCCTAAATCCTTTTCACCGCCTTTTGAGTCTTTTTCATGGGTGTGAGGGGTATTGGAAGTCATTCGTACCTATAGGAAGAGCAACTCTTGCAAATTTTCTCAAAATTCCCAGAGCCAGTTTGAAAAAAGTTACAGTCATGCAGCATGATGATTAATAGCAGATGGGGAAAATGTTATTAATATCTGAATTCTTTCTCTTTGCAGAAGAAGGTGGATAATAGGTGAAGAACTGGGACAGGCGGCGAACGGGGACTGGAATTTAAAAGAAAAATCTCATGTTGAATATGTGTTTTATATATTTTAGTTGAATATTTTTTTAATATGAGTCCTCTTGTACCTGATTATGCATAATCCACATTCTGTTAAAAAATAAATAAATAAACCTGATGTTTTCGCAAAATGATGTTATGTTGATAGTACTGAATGTTATATGTAAACCAGTTGAAGTTCGTATTGTAAATACGACGAAGATGCTTATTTATGAAATGAAAACTCTTTGGCGTCTTCTACTCTGAATTCTTCTTTGTTGACTGTATTCCTCATCAGAAGATGATTCCCACATATTATTAAACATTTCAAGCGCCGAAAAATCGTCAACTCACAACACTGGCAATACTAGAAAATTACAAGTTTACAGGAGAACTGACGTAGGTTAAAAATCGGCCATTTTTTACAACTGTAGAACAGTGACTTGTACAAAAAGATGGCGAAACACTTGTAACTTGTTTGAATTCGCCTGTACACTTGTTCATTTTCACAGTGCATTACAAGTCTACACTTGTACCTTTATGAAACGCTTGCACACTCATTTTTTAACACTTGTACATAAAATCGACTTGTAACTTGTCACTTGTTGTTTTATGAAATAGGCCCCAGGAGTAATAATGAAGGTGAAGCATGGGAGAAAAGATACTTTTTAAAGTAATTGAATTTGTGAAAGAATTTACTTAAATAGTTTTTAAAAAATCGCAGTTAGACGAACAGAATGGTTTTGACACACTACATACTTAAGGTAAATAAAATATTCCACAGTAAATTCAGGTAAAAAATATACTGAGAATGAGGAAAACACTACAATAAGTTTCAAAACCCAGTTTTGGTATTTCGAATTCAAAAACATAATAACGAATGCCGAACGGCCACAAGGTTCTTCAAACACTATCGTATCAAAACACTAGATTCTAGTGACCAGAATAACACAAAATGATAACAATTAACTGGAAGCTCTTAGAAGGAGATGTTTGAAAAACAACTTTTGCTGAACCATAATTATGGTACCTACACTTTATCTACGTACGTAATGAATAAATGCTTTGTTTTCACATAAAATTGTTATTACATCACAACTAATTATTTAAAATCGACCACGTGCTGTGCAATGAAGTATTTCATAAGAAAGAATCAGTTCGGTGGACGACACATTTTCAGTACCACGTTAAATTCGTTAAAAAGGAGCTTGTTTCTTAATTTTCGAAACAATTTAACCTAAATGAAATACGACAAATTACGAAAATTCGCCTTTAATCATGCTGCATTACTTTTCATTTAATATTTTATGGTCCCTCAAATTGTGATCTGAAGCGATTCGTTGAAGATCAAATTCAAATTGTAATCATTTGTCTTGAAAAAAGGAAAAGGTTTTTAACAAGGATATTTCTTAGCTGTGGGTAATTCCGAATTTTCGCCCGACTGCAATAAATGTCTCGCTTTTTCCACCTACTTCCAATCGGTGCCTTATTTCCCATCACACAAAAATCTTTCGTTGGAAAGCTATGAATTTATTACACATGGCTTGAATGCTATGAATTTATTACACCAACTCATTGTTGGGACTCTTACTGGATCAATCCACTACTCTGTTGGGTTTGCTCCCTAGTTCAATAACCTGTTGATTTTTCTCACATATAGTTTACTAATAGGTGATGTAGTAACCAGGAGAGCCGAAGACATATCCTTGTCACAATGTATCTGTGTGTAGCGTTGATACTCTTTGAACAGTACCACGACTCGACAATTATTTTTTTATTCGTATTACCCATCTATAAAATATTAGGTAGTATGATAAAGTACGCCGTTGAAGTTTTATTGTTTAGGAGTTAAAATAAACCTAAAAACACTGCAAATTATTACACAAAGTATTGATTGAAAAAATTCCCTGACATTTTGGTGTTTTTTGCGAAATTCCCTGACATTTCCCTGACTTTTCCCGTCGCACGAAATTCCCTGACAATTCCAGGTTTTCCCTGACTTTTCCCGTTGGGGGCCACCCTGAACTATGGGAAATTACAAAGATGTTGGATGAATGAATGAAGTATTTTTAGTGTCCGATCAATGAAACTATTGACGCTAGGTTTCAGCCCTCTAGGTTATATTAATTCTGAGTTTGGCAGCATTGCGATCCTCGCTTAATTACTGAAAATCTAAAAATGCTAACAAATAGAGAATTCTTTCAATTACTGATTAGCTAAACATCTGGTAGTCTAGCAAGGGGAATACATCGTTCTATATAGGAGGACCTTATATGCAGGGTGTCCCAAGGAAAGGTTACACCCGCTTTCATTTTCCCTGAATTCAGCGTAAAAAATTGGGACCAACACAATTCTTCATAATTTTTTACGTAGATCTCAGGAAAAATTCTTTCGCGCGCGTCACTTGCACCAAAACTGGCACAAATGACATAAGCTTTATTTTTTCAAATGAGAACCCCCATTTTTTATTGCAGATTTGAACTCGAAGTAAAATTTCATGAAGAAAAGAACTCGATTTTCAAGTGCGCGTAAACGGGTGCAATTCCGCTCTAAAAGTGCAAAAATTATGAAATAAGTTTTTGAAGATATTCAATTGCCACATATAATACATGATTTTGGGGTATTTTTTTCCCCTGCTGAATCTCGTAATGATGTTCATTTATTGATATTTGCAACACCAGTTTGGGAAAACAACGAAAATTTGACCCGAATTGCATTTATCTTACTAATTTCCATACTGCACAAAGCGAGCGTACTAAAATATAGGTTTTTCGGTGTATTCCCTAGTTGGAGTTGAAAATATCAATAAATGAACATCATGACGAGGTTCAGCACGAAAAAATGCCCCAAAATCGTGTATTTCATGTGGCAATTGAATATCTTCAAACACTCAGTTCTTCAACATTTTTGCACTTTAGAGCGGAATTGAGCCCGTTCACGCGCACTTGAGTGATGGGTCATTTCTTCATAAAATTTCACATAAAATTCGAATCTAAAATAAAAAATGGGAGGTAAAATGGGAGGAAAATTCGGCATATCCACTTCCAATAAAAACTCAACCTTTTAAACACTAATCGTGTAGAGATAACAGCTTTAATAATTGTACTTCTTCTTATTATTATTTCCTAATTGTGATTATTGTTTCAATTCAAAAAATATAAATATCCAGGGTGTTCCCAACCCCCCCCCCCCCCCCCTAAAATCGTTAATACCTAATGCGTCAAAATATAATTTTTTTTTTTCCAATCTCAATGTAACGATCTCAAAAATGGCAAAATTGCGCACGTGCGCAAACACGGGCAGTTGACATTAACTTTATTATTTTACGTGGGAACCCCCATTTTTTATTTCAAATTTGAATTCTGCGTGAAATTTCATGAAGAAATGACCCATCACTCGATTTTATAAGTGCGCGCAAAACGGGCGCAATTCCGCTCCAAAAGTACGCAATTCCACTCTAAAAGTGCAATAAATGTGAAATACTGAATTTTTAAAGATACTCAATTGCCACATGTAATGCATGATTTTGGAGCATTCTTTCGTGGTGAACCTCGAGATGATGTCCATATATTGATATTTGCAACACCAACTTGAGAAAACATCGAAAAACCTTCATTTTAGTACGCTTTGTGGAAATGTGAAAGAAAAGTGCAATTCTGTAATTTCGGTGTTTTCCCAAGTTGGAGTTGCAAATATCAATAAATGATCGTCATTTCGAGGTTCACCACTATAAAATGCTCCAAAATTATGTATTACGCAGGGTCCACACTATGCCGGGTCAGGCCGGGCGGGCTGACCCGGGCTGCCTAAGCCGCGTTGATGTAGACGCCCCGGGCGGCTTTGCCGGGTTAGAAAATGCCGGCCCGGGCCGTGCCGATCCCAACCCGCATAAAGTAGGTACAGATCAAAGGAAGCCGAGCCGAGCCGAACAAAAATATAGAGTGGGGACGTGCCGAGCGGCCTCGAGCGGCTTCAGTTACAATTAAACCTCCGATCGAACTGGACGAATTATTTTATTTTCGACTCATTTTGTTTAAGTAGGGTTTTTTATTGTTCATTTTAAGTAATGGAGTGGAATGACGAACAAGTTTTAGTGTTAATAGACTTATATAGAGAACGTCGTCTTCTGTGGGATAGTTCAGATTCCCAACATAAATTAAAAAACCAAAGACACGACAGTCTCACAGATATTGCTGTGTCTTTTGGAGTGGATAAAAATGAAATTGAGCGCAAATGGAAAAATGTAACCAGCTATTTTTGGAGGGAAAAAAAGACACTAAAAATTTCATTAAAAAAACTTCTAAAAAGTACTCTTCAACGAAGTCACCAGTCTTGTTGTTGAAACTAAATAATGTAGGTAGAAATAACCCGGTCGGCTTCGTTTTCGGTGTGGACGTCGTGCCGGCCCGAACGTACCCGCCCGGCTTAGCCCACCCGGGTTAACCCGCCCGGCCTACCGCGGCATAGTGTGGACCCTGCTTTACATATGGCAATTGAGTATCTTCAAAAACTCAGTATTTCAGATTTATTGCACTTTTAGAGCGGAATTGCGCCCGTTTGCCCGCACCTAAAAAAATCGAGCGATGGATCACTTCTTCATGAAATTTCACGCAAAATTCAAATCTTTAATAAGAAATGGGGATTCCCGTTTTAAATAGCGAAGTTGATGTCAATTGCACACGCTGGCACAATGCGCAATCTTGTCTTTTCTGAAATACCCACAAAAAATCATTAAGATCGGAAAAAAAAAAAATTTATTGACTCATTACCAACCCCCAACCCCCCCCCCCCCCCCCCAGTTTGAGAATACCCTGTATATCTGATTTATTAATGAGCAAATCTCTTTATGCTTTTAATAATATCTGGAGATTTGCCTAGGTCATAAACACGTTCTTCGTTTCGAATAATGAAAATGATCATTTTCCTAATCTTTAACTAATATTGCGGACTTACTACAAGATATGTTGGGTATCTAATTCTCGTATAACAACCCACATGAAGATGGCTATTTTACAAAGGTGTTTCGTGTATGAAATAGGTACTTTTAGGCAATAGATATCAACTGTAGGTAGTGTGTTTCATTAAAGCGATACGACACATTTGCATCTTTTTATTTCCTTGTTTTTAAGTTGAGAAAACTTTTCGTTCAATTGGGAATTTCATGATACTTCTCTCACTATTTTTGTCTAGCGACGCGCCTGGGTGCGTAAATCATTTATCAACCCCAATCGAAATTTAATGCCAAACCTATACAAATGAACGAAATACTGAAGAAATTATCTTAGGAACGATCCACAATATGCCATATTTAGTTACTTACTTTGATGTTGTGTACTAGGACTTTTCTGAAGCCGGTGGGCAGCATGTGCTTGGTCTTTTTGTTGCTACCATAACCGATGGATGGCATCAGGTACTGGCCCTTGAACCTCCTCCTAACTCTGTTATCAATACCTTTCGGCTTACGCCAATTCCTCTGAAAAAAGAGAAAATTAATCAATACAGATTCAAATCAAACAACGCGCTCCTCATGTTTTTAATAACCATTCTTTAGTACAAGCTCCGGTTTTAGAGATTATTCGAAGACAACGGAGGTTTAGCCCAATTTTGGCTTCAAAATTTGAGAAAATTAAGCTTTCAAGACATTTTCACCATCAAATTCGTTTGGGAACAGCAATGATTGTTGCTTACACACACATTTTATTTTATTATTTCGAATGAAAATAGATTAAGTACATCCTAAGAAATTGGGCACCACCTGTCTCCTTCAATGAGTAGTTTTTTTTTTTTTTTTCCATTTATTGACACAGACACGTTTTGTCATTCCAAATTTTCACAAGACTTTACAAAAAGGGCCTTTGTGTCCTTGAATTGGTCATTATTCTCCAACGTTTAATTTTTATTTTAAAAAGTTAGAATTTCATATTTTAAATGTTGTCTCCCTGCAGAAGTCCCAGTACCTGGGGAGACTTTTTGAGAATAATAAAAAATAAATTCAAGGACAGAAAGGCCTTTTTTGTAAAGTCTTGTTATAAAATGTGAAATGTCCAAATAAAGAAACATTCCAAATTTTCGTCCGACAGCAAAAAATGTCACGCTTAATTTCTACAGTAAAGTAAAGTAAACAACCATTTCAAGTTGAGGCTTTTCGTCCGACTGCCTCGGGCGCACAGTGGGGCAACAGCAATAGCACTCACTAAAACCGCGTACATCGCGTTTAGGGCTAGAAACACCAGCATTTGCATCAGAATAGGGTCCCAGGCCTTAGAATCCCAATTTGCTGTTATTTTTTTCGATAATAACCATCAATCTGTCCGTATGTATGTCTGCCTGTCTTTGGTTCAAGTTTAAAGAGGGTTCCTTCCAACGAAAATTGACAAAATATGGTACTTAGTTACAACGCCCCGTTCAAAATAGAACTACGATCGGGGTCGGAGGTCGTCGGATGAGATTATTGGATTTTTCTCTCATATAACACTCATGCTAAAGCGGCCCATTCACGATCCTGCTGCAGGAAGTGAGGGGAACCAAAAAGTTCCCTCTCTTCTTGCACGGGAGGCGTGCAGGACGTGTGTGGAGGCCTTCCTGCAGGTGTCCTGCGGAGCTCGTCGAATGGGTTTCCCATCGGACCATCCTGCTGTCCGGGGTCCCCCACCCTATCAACCTGCTAGGTCCGAGCGTGTGTGGAGCTACCGGAAGACCTTCTGGGTTTTGTGTAAATGAGGAGCCATTGGAGAATGGAGAACCATATACTGGCAGGAAACCTTCAGTTTGAGCTGAGAATTACGGATCGTATGTGGAGAACGCACTCTGAGGCAGGAGAGCGAAAAGGGGAACTTCGTTGCACCCCCCAACTCCTGCAGCAGGATCGTGAATGGGCCGCTTAAAGAATTTTGAAGCCCGTTTTTGGAGTGATTTGGAGCTTTTTTTAACAGCCATCTAGGTAAACGTAACTTACAAAAACGTATATTTCTCAACATCAAACAGAAATCCCCCCATCGTCTACGATGGTAATGAGTAATACTGAAAACTATAATTACTCCTCTAAGAAATATATAAGCACCAAACATCAAAATATACAAAACATCTAAGTTCA
Organism: Adelphocoris suturalis; assembly: GCA_030762985.1. Lineage (NCBI taxonomy): Eukaryota > Metazoa > Arthropoda > Insecta > Hemiptera > Miridae > Adelphocoris > Adelphocoris suturalis. Next base: position 22,076,647 of record CM061043.1, read on the forward strand.
ACAGAACTACTAAAATTTCATGTTTTCTCAGTTCTTATGTTCAGAATCGTCACAAATCGTACTATTTTAATAGAATTTCTTGCTTTCTCGCACACTCTTAAAGGAATAGACCACACGCTGCTACTTTTTTATTGGGTTTTAAAGAAAAATTGTTGTCCGATGTCGCAGTATTTGGGAGTTTTGCCCCACTGTGGGGCGTCGCGGGCTTCATCAGCTTTTCTCCAAATAGATCAGAATTCATTCTTGCCTCGCCCTCGCCCCCTTGATTGGAGAAAGGTTCACCGTACAGAAGCGTGATAACTACTTGGACGTGTACCATTCTACTACTTGGTACTTATTTAAGGTCACCCATCAAGTACTCGCCACGCTCGACGCAGCCCAACTTTACTAATCGCATGAGAAACGGTTCATTGTTGAAGTAGGGCAGAGGCACCAGTAGTAGCCACCCTTAAGCAGCCCAGTTTCGGTATTTACAACGTAATTTCTCCATTTCCCCGTTCTTCCTTCCAATCCTGTGTTTTCCCTTTCCCCCAATGTCTGCTCTATCGAATGGCTATTTAAAAAAAAATTGAATGCATTGATTAGTTATATTAAAACCGAAGAAAAGGAAACCACGATCTGTCACTTGTAGTAGCTACCGAAATCTTTAGTAGTAGCCACTGTAAGGAACCAGTAGCCACCCCCTGGCTACTACTGGAATGACTCATTTTTCAGGGAAACTAATCATATCACGGTGATTTTGATGAAAATCTAGCTTATTTTTATGTTGTATATGAAAAAACACGAAAACTCAGTAGTGGCCACGTCATGGCTACTACAGAAATTCGCTAGGTTTTCAAGAATTGGCAGTAGCCACCAAAATCTTTATTAGTAGCCACTGTTGGGGGCCAGCAGTAGCCACCTCCTGGCTACTACTGGAACCTCTAATTTTTCAGGAAAACTAATTAGATCAATGTGATCCTGATGAAAATCTAGTTTATTTTCATGTTTAATGTGAAAAAACACGAAAACTCAGTAGTGGCCACATCATGGCTACTGCAGAAATTAGCAAGGTTTTCAAGAACTGGTAGTAGCCACCCCACAAATATTACCCTAATTGTCTAAAATCCTACGTGAAACAACTCACCAAGTACATCAAGAAATCACCAAGGAACGTGAATAAAACGAAACTATCTCAAAAAGTCCTAGAATGAAGTGAAATATTGAGGTAAACAAGGACTTCGTCCTTAATCAAAACCGTTGGTGAGGAGCTCATCTGATCAACTGGCAGTCCATCTGGGTTATAAGGCGTGTTGTTAATCACACTGGTTTCTTGATTATGGCGAGCACGGTTGGAATGCGTAGCTGACATCTCCTGCTTAAAAATGGTGGTAATGTCGAATGTCTTGATGGTGCCAAATCCATTTTTCAAATCTAAAGTTCATGGGTGGCTACTACTGGCAGGGGTTGGCTACTATCCGTGCCTCCACCCTACCGATAAGGGCAAAGGGATCTAGGATCTGACCAACATACCAAATTTAGGTATGTTAAATTAATTAACGACATTGCCCGTGTTGAAAGACGTGGTTATTGTGGTAAATGTTGGTGGATACCGCAAATTGTAGCAGATTCCCATCTGGGCAAATTCCAGCGAGGAGACTCTTGGCAGCGATAGCCAAAGTGGGTAAAAAATACGCAGCCCGGGTGGGCAAAGGTTTGTTACTATCTATCTAAGCGACTCGAGCAACATTGCGAGTTTGAGAGGATGCATCAGTTGTTTGATGCATCCGCGAGCGTCACTATGGATTCAACCATCGAATATAAATATCTCAGCCAACGTGGCAAAAATCGGATAAAAGTTTACGGCTACAATTTACCGAGTTTTGAGTTTTAAAAGAAGGTGATGTCACGTTTCGGTGTTCTAATCGGAAATGCTGAGTCACTTTGAGCGTCGACCGGGATATCTCACGAGTGTTGACTTTCAAAAATGAGCACAATCACGAGTCAAAAGAAATCGAAGATGTCGGCGGGAAAAACTGTGTTCTGTGCTAAAAAGGAAGGCTGTGGATATTTAATGCAAACCAAACACTAGGTGTGTTCCAAGCACCCGTCTGAGTTCATGAACTCAGGTGGGTTCCGCGAGTTCACGAAACTTTTAGGTTCAAGAACCCGTCGGTGGGAACACTATAGTTCACCTGACCCTCAATGCACCAATCAGTGCTAGCGTCTTCTTTAGTAACGTGAAAACCTGGTCATCGAAATCATTTGAGCATTTTGAAGAAAAGGCCAAAAAGGTGCAAAAAAAACGGCATTTTCAACTTTTTTGAAGGTTATTTGCTAATTGCCACCCTCAGACTATTTTTCCAGGGATATCATTCCTACCTAGAATAAGAGTAACTGTTGAAAATTTCATCAAAATCCCTCGAGCCATTATTGAGAAAAGGCAACTAAAAAAAGTGCTTAACACGACATTTTTTCAAGTAAGGTAGGGTGGGCCAAGTGCGTACCTACGAGAAAAACATTAGTTTGACTTGGCCTGCCAGTTACCAACTACCCTTAAACAAATGTTTTCTATCTATGTGTAGACAGCTGATAAAAGAAAACTGACGGTCGTAATAATTATTAGATAAAGCAAAGTGAAAAATATATGTGAAAAACGATAACACAACAAGCATCAAGCAGGCTAATGACAAGGCATTTAGCGTGAAGGTTTGCGATGAAATGAATTTTCGGAAGGTTCAGAAAGGTTTCCTTCAGTTCGAGTTCTCAACCCTATCCCCGAGCAGGTCTGAAAAGTTCATGAAATCACTGAACTCAGTTCATGAACCCGACGTGGTGGGAAACACCTTAGCGAGTGTTGAGTTCCTGAATTCAAAACGCTTGGAACACGATTCACGTGCGCAAAAGGTTCGGCGCCGAACCAGTTCCGAAACTGTGTTCTGTGCTAAAAAGGAAGGCCATGGACATTTAATGCAAACCAAACAAGTTGATTCGAATGGAATAGCAGTCATCATCACCGTCATCTTCGTCAAGCCTCCCACATCTTTATTAAAATAATTTTTGGTGTGGATTAATTTGGATTTCTTACTCTCCCGCTACCAAAATGCTTAGGTCCAGTTAGCGCCCTTTTCTTGCCCAGATGGGCTGTGCTGAGTGGTCGATTTGCCCACTTCGGCTGTTGTCCAAATTGTGCATCTATATGAAGGCATTCGCCTATTATTTTTCACTTGGTTATTGAAACACGTACTAAATCCAGCCTGGTTACCCCCCAGTCACGTAATAAATATCTCGAGGATTGTTCATTGATGATTTTGCGTGCAGCTCAGCAGTTTTTTATTATGGTTTAGGTAAAGTACGATTTCAGCTTAAATCAATATCTTTCCGGAGAGTGGTGAACCACTTCAGTCGGATGAAAACTGACGGAGTGACATTTCCCTAGGGACGGCTCCATTCCTAGCGTAAATCATTAGAAATGAGAGAAAATCGTGACATCACCATGCACACACGACATATCCAAGTTGAAATTAAATCACTCATTAAGTCTCAGTCGAAGTTTCTTGTCATGTGTCAAGATCGGTCAGGGTGTCTACTAGATCTGTAAAATAAAAATCGGGGACTTTTGGGGTTCTAAATTTTGAAAATCTGTGACCTTTTACAGGCTTTAATTTCTTTAGGAATAGCGAGGCGAAATACGAGTAGACCTGAAGACTGTAATCATGAGTAGTCTATGCAAAATTAGACTCCGCCATCTCTAATCTGTTGTCTCATTGCAACCGATTCACTGCGCATCTGATGCACAATTATAAAGTAAGTAGTCGCATTTGCTTCTGTCTACGTTGCCGACGCTTGCATACTGTATAGATTCAAAAATCTCAATTGATTCTTTCGTATGTTTTGTGAATCTCGGTACTGGCATCATATTATGATTATTTGGTTACCGACGCCATAAAAATCAGTGACCTGTATATTAAGATCCGTCAGTTTCGGAAATCCATGCCCTACTATCAAATCCGTGACTTTTCCGAGAATTTGTGACCTGTTGACACCCTGTAGATAGGTAGTTTTAGTTTTTTAGAGCCAATTCATTTGGCAGATCATTTTGAAATACCTCACAATACTTATATAGTGAGCATCCAAAAAGATGAACAATGGAAACAGGTGTAATAGGAGGAATGGCACGTAGGAAAGGGTCCCTCATCTCATTTAGTTTACTGCGGTCAGCTTACATTGGTAACTGGTTCGTTCGAATCGGAATGAACACAAACTTGAATCTAAATTTAAAAACTTACCGAAAGCTTGACATAGCGATCGCTTTGATGGCGAATGAACTTTTTCGTCCTCTTTTTGACGATAGTCGGCCTGTATACAGGTCTGATGGCCATGGTGGAGAGTGGTCTGGAAAAGAAAGGTTAGGACTAGGTTGAGTTTTAGAGCCCAATTTTTCCTTGTAACTACAGACTGTTCGTTCAAATTTATTAAAAAATTACATTCAACGAATTGGATTAATAATATTAAGAAATTACATTCAATTGATTGAAGAAAATATAACGGATATAAACAGATACTCACAGGCTACAGAATACGGAACCACGCTCAACCAAAAAGAACTTTCGTAAACAGGCACAGTGTTGCCACTTGCCAAGTTACACGAGCAAGAGAATGGAACTAGCAGAAACCCTTGGATATCATGGAACCAGAACGGAGGACTATGATCCATGCTTGAAATTTTATATTCATCAGCCTTGAACTGTAAAGTTATTTCATGGAAGAAGAGAGAAAAAAATTGAAAAAGTTCGAAAATAGTGGGGAATCTTGATTTTACAATTTTCCTCCCCATTCCACCCCATACATCGTTCTTCTATAACGTCTTAAATTTTGACAATCTTAAGACACCTTGTTCAATTAAACGAAAAAAAAAAAAAATTAAAAATTATTGGAGAAAAATTGGAAGAGAATTGGGGGAATGTTCACGATATTTATATTTACCTTCTACATTTCATTCATCCCATCTCGAAATTTCACTATCCTGGCGTTCGTTGAACTAAACCTCAAACTGAATTGAAAAGAAAAAATGCTGCAAATTTTTACACAAAGGTTTATTATTTCTGTATTAGATAGCCCTTCTACGCAGATCATTGGTATATAATTATTATTAAGTATATATTATAAAGTATTATTATTGGTTTATAATTATTATATATGTAGTAAATGATCAAAACTTGGTGCATCATTGTAGTGGATTTATATAGGTTCTACTTGGTGTAGGTAGACCAAGTGGGACGTTTTGAAAAGTACCCGTATTCTGAATATGCGGGTTAGTCCCTGGATTATTTCCGGAGGAAATGCGAGCGAAATTGTCAAGGACATTTTGCTGGGTGGTTGAACCTTGTGGTTCGTTCATTGGTAGGCCGCGAGGGGCGCCAGGCTCGGCTGGACTACCTTCCGAGAGAGTCTGAAAAGTATCCTCGACCCCTTGTGTAGGTGAGGGTGTAGCTAACAAACCCTTCGCGGATTTGTTAGTTAAAGCTGCGAGCTTTGGATATGGAGCTGGTCCGGGTAGTTTGTCACTACGTTTAGAGTGATTGTCGAGTTTCGGATAGGGAGCTGTTGTGGGGCTAGTGCCCGTTACAGTGCCGAGCTCTTCTTCCTCGAGCCCGAGGAAGTAAGAGGGGCTACGCTCCATCGAGATATCCGAGTGTGTTTACTCGTTTGAAATACCTTTCCGTTTCGGATGAAGGATTTATGTAGAGGAGGGACTCGCTCGACAAAGCTCTCTCCCAGCTTGATGTCGGGGTCCTCTCCGAGCCTTGATAAAGGCTTCCTTGGACGGTAAATTGGAGCGTATGAGCTGTGCAATTTCCCGGCGTGTCCCAGCGGGCAATCAAGAGCGTAATGCTGCGAGATTCGGGCGGCACGACTAAGGTATCCCTGCGGACGCACGGTTTTAGACGAAGTCTGAAACGTGCCGGGTGGTACCCTGACTGGAGATCTACGTTGGGCAATGAGTAGTGCAATGACTAGACTCGTAGATGCCAGGAAGATCGAGAGAATCTGTGAAGAGAGAAGAATATGCCTTTCTGAGCCTTGGATGCGTGTAGAAACTTCGTCGAAGAGAGAAGAGTCGTCAGAGAGAGCAGAAAGTGGAATGAACACGCTGCGCTCCGTGCGTGGTATTTATAGGGGGGTGGCCGCCTCCGGCTGCCCCCTGGTTGGTCCGCTTAATTTCATTAGCTCACCAGGTGTTTCTTTATTGGCTCGCATAGTTTTTTCTCACAATCTGTGCATAAGATTGTTGAGTTGGTTTGCCAGCCTCGCCCTTGAGTTCCGTAGAGGTCGATTGATCGTTTCCTTGGGCTGTTGTTCTCAAGGCAACTTTTGTGTGTTGTCTTGACGAACCCTTCTCCCGCAGTGGGTGTTTGGCTTGTTGATTATTTGTGAATATTTCGTTCGTGAGTGAATATTTCGCATATTCTCTCGGGCGAAATATGTTTTTTCGCGGAGTTGTAACTCGACGTCTTTCATATATAGTTGTGTCTTGAGTACCTCTTTTTGGTAGCCCTGAAAAGGGCTGTTGAAATGATGTGGTGAAATTCACTACAATCATGTCTCCCAAAAGGGTTCACACCATTACAGCTCAGGACCCCACAATTTTACGGTTTATACTAGGTAAATGTTGAAAAAAATTCTAAAAATGTCAAAATAAAACAAAAAACTTAGTAAAATGGCATTTCGAAAAGGAAAGAAATTAGCCTCAAAGGCCACATTAGCAATTCAGTGATCCTACAAACCTTGTAATTGTTTTTGAGGTGTCCTGAACGAGCTCCATTAAATTTCATCAATGTGAGTCTATTGGGAAAGAAATTAGCCTCAGGTTCCGAAGCTGATCAGAATAACTCGAGAACTGAGAACATTGCAGTAATATAAAATCAACAGGTGATTTTTGGAAAAACAACTCAAAATCATACTAATCCAAAAAGAGAGTGGGTATTATTGGTGGCCCTTAAACCCCCTTTTCAGAGTGTAAGAAATTACACTTTTTCGAATGTCAAGATGCTTTAAATGACGACTTTGCAAGTATAATTTTTTTAATGATTAGGAATACCCCCCCCCCCCCCCCCCCCCCCCCCGCTCGCTTCACTGGTGGTATTCCATACACCCAGACCCACAGGTGGTCATTAGCCCCCCCCCCCCCCCCCCCCCCCCCCCCCCCATAATTAGATCATAATAATTAATAGATCCTGGATCCGCCACTGGTCTCAACCACACATCTCAAGGATCCAATCAAAACCTAGCCATCTGAGAGCCTATGTTCTCAATTGCTGGAGGGAAGAATGTGGTGCAGAAACAGCGTTCCAACGGGTTGAGCTATGAAGCCAGCTCTTTGGGAGTTTTCCTTGAACCTCACTCATATAGAACTACCTACTTCATATAGAAAGCAGTCCGCTTCACCTTAGCAAATCTGGGGTGTCAGGAAAAACAGAGTATTGTCACCAACCAACAGGATCAAAAGACTGCCGACGGTAGTGGCACGTATGACGAGTACGTAACTTCAACTGGAGAAAAACAAGCTGATACCACTAATATCAACAGAATCCTGTGGGTCATGGCTTTGAAAACCTCTTCCTATGGAGGATGAACAAAAGACAAGATCCCTGGTGTCAATATTGCGAAAATGAGCCCATCCAAGATGTGTCGCACTTTCTTTTGGACTGCGAAAAAACAGAAAAAGCATTGGGGGAGCTTCTGGGGGAGGAATGGTATGAGAATGTGGACGAGAGACCTTGGATTGTGGCAAGATACCTTCAGGACGGTTTAAAGGAGCACAGCAAGTTGATGGAACTAAAAAAAATCATATTGGGGACGGGTGTAATAATGTAACAACAAGTAAAGAGCTGGGCAGTGGTAGGGGCATGATGCAGGTAACGACAATAACATGAAAAAGGGAAACGTTTTAGAGCATTAGTGAACTTAAGAAACAATCATAAACATAAATAACCATCATTGGCATACATGATGTGAAAATGAACAAATGGACACACATAGCGAGATCCAGGAGATAGCTCCAAAAGCAGAGAAGAAGAAGAAGAAGAATAAAAACAAGCTTGCTACTCTCTTTCAAGGCCAAAAAACAAGAATAGCACAGCAACAACTTGTTGACATCTTTATCTACTTTCGTTTGTTTACTTCAAGTGCTACAAGTACTTGATGATGTTCATGTTAGTCAAGTGTAGGTAGGTACTGAATATTTTACCGGTGTCTTGCTATATTTAGCTAAGTAAAAATTCGACTCATCTTGCATTCGACATAATTCGTGGATTTTTAAATGTCAATTTGTTTGACGGATTTTTCCTTTACATCAGGGGAGTGCCTCACGTCTCGTCTTCGTTTCCAAGTCAACAGGACATTCCTCTTGAGCCCAACAAATCGAAAAATTCATCCTAAAGTTATTGGTTATTAGCGAATCACAGAGAGCAGAAGTGTTGAACTGATGCGTTCCTGCAAACTGAGCCAAGGTTTTCATCCTATCCCGCATGACGATTAACGAGCTAACGAATTGCAGCTAACACGAATCCGCTAGCTATCTGCGAATTCGCAGGTAATAATATCCGACTCAACTAAACGTAATTTAGTTATGTAATAAGTTGAAATAAGAAGTTAAGAATTGAACTTCTTTATTTTAGTAAGCCTCTCAGAAGAAGGGGAAGAATTGCTATGTTGGTGTACTAGTTTTTAAAACCTTATAAGTAGTTGGGTGACTGCTAACCCCATTGGTGATATGAGGATTATTGCGGAAGCCGGTGCTTATGGACCTAGAAGGAACAGGGATGACCGGGTATCCCCCATTTATCACAGCGCGACAAAAGGTATTGTGGAATAAGTTATTTCCGATTGTGCTGAGATGACAAATGGGGTAAACTCTCAAACAACTAGTACTCATGTAGTTTAATGTAGTGTACTCCACCCCATACAGCTGCATCACATGGTCTATACAGAAGCGGCTGTACCTCCACTCAAGAATGTGTCGTCCACTTCCCTTCAGGTCCATATTGGCACTTGCTACCCTTTCTTCCGAAACGGATGCATTGTGTACAAGGATGTAAAAAAAGTGGGGCGTACATCCACCTCTTGTCCTATCCATCACAGCACGGCGAAGGGTGTTGAAGGCATGAAAAGGAAGGGGAGGGCATGTACAGAGGATGAGGGGAGAGGTGTAGCCTACACCAGTGTATGGTGGTCGATTCGTGCAAATTAGCATGTTGACAGAGTGGTCTTAATTGCTGGGTGTGCTCAGTAATGCAGGCCTTGGCATTAAGATCTATGTGGCTGTGCCGAAAAGTCAGGTACCAACCAGCTCAGTTGTTAGTGTAGCTAGAACTCACGCCCATACCTATGGGTACAAACAGGGACTTGGGAACATCCAAGGAAACTGAATGTGTTCACTGTCTCCTCCCAAGGGGATCTTCCCTAGTTATTTGCAACCCAGGGGGAGACCAAAAGGCAAGGTGCCTCAGGAATCCTTCAACGCTTTTGGTGGAAGGATATTACAGATTCTTCTGTATTGTAGTCGAATGAAGGCCACACCCGTAGTAGTACTGGTAAAGACAAGAACCATTTCAGGCAGGATTTTTCGTTCAACTGCCCTCCTAGAGGACATCAACTGTCCTCCTAAGAGAGAATCAGAACTTTACCTTATGATTCCATTCTAGGCTAGTCATTGCACCGCTTTCATGAGTGAAAAAAGTCCAGTCATGCAGCATGACCCCATGAGCGAATTTTTGAAGAAATCTTCGACATTTCAGTCGCTATTGATCGTGTAGAGAAATTTTAGTTTATGTTGATAGACAAACATGGAAGCAAATTATTAAAAATAATTAGGAGGTACTCATACTTTATTATTATTAAACTAATCTTGTAGATTTAAAGACAAATGTAGGTAAATATTCATAGATTTCGATGTAAAATGTGGTCAGTATTGAAGGCAGTTGAAATCTCAACAGTATCCTATCATAACATCATCAAATCTTGACATAAAATAACATACCGACGTCATATGAAAGAAACGTATTTCCACAGCCAATCGATGATAAGGCCTTATATTACGAGTGATATAAAGTCAGTTGCGTTCAAATCTAGTATCCTACAGCAAGAAATTGACAGACAAACTGTAGTCTCTGTGCATCTATTGACAGCCTAAATTATGGGGAAGTGTCACTTGGCTTTTTTTAACAAGCACCTACTACCTACGTTTTAAACAGCATGGTTCTAGGATTGGTTATACAGGGATACTTCCATAAGAGTAGTTCATCTGAATTTGGACAATGTTTCATGCAAATATTACCGATTTTTACAACTAGAGCGAACGGCATTATTTCGATTTTTGACTGATTTTTCAACTTTGAAATTTTTGAAAACTTGATACATATTCTTATAGGAAATTTTACACTGATTCCAAATATACCACTTATTAGTATGCTGAAAAAATTATTTCGCACAACAAATCGCATGTAATCCGATCAATAATTTTCTTCAAAAATTCGCTAAAAAAGGTTTGCCCCATGAGAAACGCGAAACTTGTGCAGTCCTCGATCTAAGTACTTGCCACACTCCCAGCTATAGCTTTCAATACCCGCCCCCTACCTCAGAAGGCGCCTAGTAGCACATGTTTCTGCAACCTTCAATCTAACTGCCAGGTTCAATTCCTTCTATGTTTATATTTGAGTGGTTGATCCAATGAGGTTGGGATCCAGTCTGTTTAAAGAATAAAAATAACAATTAGGGCAATTTGTAGAGTTGGACATGATCCACATTATGTGCCACTCGACTCACAATTTAGGAGCAGTGGTGGTGGCTCCTGTCTTGAAACTCAGGGGGTGCACAGAGATCAACAAGGGCTATTGCGTGGACGGTAGAGGTGTTTTTATACTAAATACGTACACCAGACACGAGAAATGTTCTCAAATAGAAGACAGAAATTCTGAAATACTTAACCATCAAAGGAGTTAACCCAAGGAATGATTGCAATAGCTGAAATGTATACCCGCCCAGCAAGAACCATCGTGGAGGTGAAAGCAAATCTTGCCATGGAGGGGAAGGAAAGGGAGATGAGAGGTTCATGGGGAAAGAGAAGGGTTAGTCATCATCTAGATAAATAATGGGGAATATAAAAAGAGAATCTATCACATTATAGGAGTTGAACTTACGGACCGAATCAGAACGATTTTTAATTTTCAAAGTTTGCGTTAGTCCCAGTAGTAGCAAGGGGCGGCCAGCATCGCGAATCCTGCACTTTTCTTCGATTGACAAATGGGACCAGTTCAACTTGATGAACTCAACTGAATTATTCATCGTAAAAGTATCTACTCAACACTCAATAACAGAAAAATAGAAGAAGTGTGACTGATAAAAATGATGAGGAGAACGGAAAGTCGCTACCTAGCGGAAGAGCATGCACCTAAGAATGTTCCTGTTAACATCCCGTATGGGATGTAACGGGCTCTGATTGGTCAATCTCACATGCCCGCTTCAATTCAAACTGAAAATCCTCAGTCCGGAGATAGTCGGTCAAGTCTCAGGTTGAGCACAACGGAGTTGTTGCTCCCGCTCGCTTCTGATTGGTCAGGTTGGGTGAGCTTCCCCCTTCAGCCCCTCCCTACCGCAACCTTCTCTGTTTCGCACGTAGATTTAGATTTCCCGTCTTCTGTCACTAGCTAACTTTAAATGAGAGTGGAGAAATTTTGAAACATTATTATTATTTTGGTTTGACTGGGGGTGCACATGCGCCTATGCTCCTATCAGTAGCCGCCCCTGTTTAGGAGTAAAGTAGATATGTTCGCACTAGATCCATGTTCATTTCAGAAAAAAAGGCAGGTCAATGCTATAATCTTTTATTAGCCTTGCACGGAGTATAAGTGGAAAAGTTTTACAATAAGTTGACGTTAAGAATCTCGACCATTTAAAGCTTACTACTCACTGTGGGGTGATTAGGTGCTTTACAGCTTGCTTCAAATGTGTGGTGATTAGGTGAGACTCTTTGGGTAGGGTGAGGCAAGTGAACCGTAATTTTAGCGAGGTAAGAACAGATTCATTTTCCCTCCTCTCTTTTATTCATTTATGATTTTATTTTTTGGAATTTCAATTTTCAATCACATTTCAAGTGTATATAATCTCCATTTAATCACATATCTTTTTTCATAAGCTTTCGAGATGAAGTAAATAGACCCAGTGCGATAATTTGCTACTAGCGGTGTATTATGAATTTCTTAAAGTTGAATTGACTCAGCGTCCATCTATGACAGTTGACAGTTTTTGCTCAATGAAATGCATTTAAGTGCATCGACCAGGATATGACATTGGACATTTAAATGATAAATTGAATTATACTCGAAGCTAGCAACTTTCCTCAGAGGCCTTTGATGCTGCATAAATTTTGTAGTGTAACATATTCTTGTGTGTGATAGACAAATTGAACCATGCTTATAAATTAATTAGGTACATAAAAGCGAAATAGTTTTTTGATTTAAGAGTATTCGAACAAGGTGTCCACTGTAGTTATTTTCTTTGCAGGGGTTCGAGATCACTATGGACGATTACCAACCTGAACTGAGCAAATGGGAATATTACTACTTGCTTTTTCTAGTGATCATTCCAGTGAAATTGTTTTGCGATTTATGGGCGTGGATGGGTTGGGAACTTTTTAAAAACAATTAATTATACTTCTGCCAATGTCAATTATAAATGGTCTCATGAAATAAAATTCTTCTGGGAGACATTGTCGTTTTCCCTACAAAAAGGCCACTCTTTGGTGTTGAATAACTCTTGGAAGGGAAATCCTAAACCTGGTAATCAGAATTCCTTAATAAGTGCCGTAGAAGTGAAGTATATTAAATTAATTTAAATCTAGAATAATCAGGTATTCAGTGAAGGTGTAAATTATGTACGAATCGTTCTTTTATTAACATGTATCATGTTTTAGCCCTGGGGTACTAGCGAATTTTGCGAGTCAATTTTTTTCCGCGCACGAAATTAATTACAGTGATTTCCGCCTACAACCGAGTCGTTGCTAGGGAAATGGTACTTCGTCGTTTTTCATCCCACAAAATTCGTTGACCATTCGTTCGAAAGCTCTCGATTTATCCAACAATATTATGTTAACTACGGCGAAGTGCGTGTCCAACAAACTGAGTTATGAGCATGGTTATATAAATAATTGTTTACACACAGGTGATCATTCTCAATAATTGATATTGTGAACATGATTGCAACCGCTTGTTAATTTCTGATGTTTTCATAGAATTTCGAATCAATATCGAGGAGAAAACATGATACATGGTTGAAATTTTTGGTTCTAGAACAGAAATAATTTCTGTGTAAAGTTCACCCAATAGTAATTAGAGGCACTTAGGAACTTTGCTGAAATTTATACCTTGATAAAATAATATGATTTAATTTGAAAGGTAAAGACTGATAAAAAAAGCAGCTTACATTAACCACTTTATACACACTCATTTTATTGTAGGTAGGTATATGTACACAATTATACTAACAGACTGATTGGACCGTTGGTAAGTTTGACTAGCTAATGTCATCAAGCAGAAATTTTCCTAATTCACCAGTCCGGAAAAGTTTCACAAAGTGGTAGGCAGCACTGTCAATGTCTGGAACAGCTGTATATCCTCCCTCGAAGCTCTTCCTTTTGAGAGTTTTCCCCATTGTAACAGCCGTGTGAATGAGGAGCTCTTCTACGCTGTTTGTTGGTTTTGGCAGCGCGAGATGTTGGACGTACTCGAAGTTACGGCGTTTATTTAGGAAATAGAGGAGGTAGTCAGCAATATGGCGTATGCCCACCAGGTGGTCTTGCATGGACGAACACAGGGCAAGTTTGAAGCCGGTGTCCACATTTTCAACATGAGGGTCGAGAATACCAGGTGTGTCTAACACGTAAATTAGTGGCTCCTAAAAGTCAGAGAAGAAAAATAGGTCATGAGACATCATAAATAATGATAGATAGCTAATACATACTCTGAGTGACTAGAAAAAACACGTAGAAACACTTTAGAATAGGTATTTTCAAAAATTATGCATACCAAGTATAATATGGTTTTTTTTCAATTTTTAGTTGAGCTAGGTAATATTTATTGCTCAATGTGATTTAATATGTACTCCATAGCCCAAGTGATTCAAATTTGGGAAGGGGTTAGAAAAACTAAGGGCAGAATTCGTAGGGCTCACCACAAGCCAAGGTGATGTTTATCTTTAGAATGGGCAGGTGCCTCTATGCATGAAAATGGGTATATTCATAGAGCGACTGTTCTGAGGCAGCTTTGGCTTATAGTTTCCTCGAGGTCGGCCTCAATGTGGGTTAACCGAGAAATGGTGCCTAGAGCAAGAAGCTTGGTATCTAGAGCGTGCTGAGAAGCTCCATAGATGTTTGTGAAGTTCCATGAAGATTTTCACCATGACCCCGGCCACGACTTATAAATGGGATAAATAGTCAGGACAGACTACCTAAAGCCTTACCTTAGCTTACCTAAAAAAAACCTGTAGCTGTGTGTCAGTAATAATTATGTGAAAGATGGCCAACCCATCGAGGATATTTAATTGATTTTCAATCATTTCTGGGTTGGTTCATTTAGCATGATGTTCATCACCGCATGGGGAGAGGGAGTAAAACAGGAGTATTGGGAAAACTACTCATTTAGCGAATTTTCGTAAAATATAAACTATTGCATTGGCTCAGAAAATTTTAAAATCAAAATGAGACTAAATTTACGGATATTGATCAGTATTATATATTTTATAGAGTAAAACACAGGATAATTCAACTTAATGTAATGTAATGTAATTTATTGACATATAGGACATATGTCCCACCTCGCATGTCAAGTTTGACAGTATGCGCGAAAGTAAGAAAAACAAGGAACAAAGTAAATTAAAACTAAAGCCAGAAGGGCATCTAAATTTAAAGCCTGAAGGGCAACTTAGATTAAAGAAAGATAAGTCATAGAGTTACAGAAATATGTATATGGGAAAATTAGTAGACATATGGGATGAAAATAGTAAAAAAAACTAGAATTATCAAATGTAATAAAATACTGTCAAGTTAGGGGAAGAGAGAAAGAGAAAGGGAGAAAGAGAAGAAGGGAAGAGGAAGATAAGAAGAGTGAAAAGGGATAGATATCGAAAGTAGAAAGAGAGAGAAAGAGGAAGGAGTTTAATGCTCAGTGAGGAAGTGGCGCACAACAGCAGACCTGAACGCACCAAGGGAGGGAGCACACCGCACCAGAACTGGAAGTGAATTCCATAGCCTCGCTCCTGCAATGGAAACTGACCTAGCCATGGGCATGCTAAAGTGCCGTTTAATAGCAATGTTGTTGGCTCGATCTGAACTGGCTGGTGGAAAAAGCGAATTGACAAAATTTGGTAAACAACCCTTTCTTTTTTGCTTTATAGATGATGCACAAAGAAAGAACATTTATGTAAGTAATGATATCCATACCCAAGAGGCGATTTACGAAAGGAGAGATGTGTCCTTGGGATTTGAGGTGAAATACATAATGGGTAAAGGTGTTGAAGAGGACTCTGAGACGTTTCAGAGAGTTGAAGTCAAGGGACCAGATGAAAAGTATAGAGCAATAGGTGAAGTGTGGGAGAAGAAGTGTCTGAAATAACTTGAGGCGCACATGGAAAGGGGTACAGAAGGCCAAGTTGCGAAGGGAGATAGAGCATGGAGGTGATAGAGCGAGCCAAAGACTCATTTGAGGGACCTTGATAGCCATTGGGGATGAATAGATATTGATGTTTGAGCATTTGTATTTTAGGTATGACTAACCTCTTGAAATCTCTATTCTAGGGGAGGGGTTGTTGCTTCAAAATCTTCTACTGGCCTTTGGTGGCCCTCTATACTCTTCTAATCTCTTAGTTCAAAAAAGGCCTTTAGAAACATGCCGTTTATTGGGCAAAATATAATAGTAGAACACTTTACAAACCTGACAAACTTTGATTTTAGTAGCTACGTTTCGTGTGATTCCTGCAATGGCACCGACAGCTGCAGCCTTAGACTTCCTGAGGTGTTTATGTCTGATGGCATTTATCACAGATGACTTTCCCACATTCGGTACACCAATAACCATAACGCCAAATTCTTTTTGCTCGGCTCTGTTGTACCTTTCAGATTGCTGTACCAACCTGGAAATGGTTGGAACAATCTTCTTTAACCCCGAGCATGACAAATCTTTGCAGTTCGTATACAATACCTCAGACATACCTGGAACCATCAAATTGAATTTATTGATTAAAACAATGCTTAAATGTACTGTGAAATGCTTATGATGTACTGTGAAAATCAAGAAATAAAACCAGGTTTCAACGACTACCTACACAGCCGTCAAACTTGCCTTTGTCCTTCAGATACTGGTTTATAGCGTCTTGTTGACTCATATCTGCCAAATCCTTTTTGTTGAGTATAAGAATGTGGGGGCGAACCCCACTAACGGTGTAACGGAATTGTTCATTCCTGCCTGAGATGGGTATTCGAGCATCATGGACCTCGATGATGCAATCAACTGATTTCAACTTCTGCTGCATCTGTTTCATACCTGCCGTATAACAGAATGTAACGTGATTGTTATTTAGATGTGCATACCAAATAGCTGCACAACTTGGCTGCATATCAACTCTACCGTAGACAATGAAACAATTAAATGATGTATGAAACACTACGATAAGTTTCCATTTTATACAATGAATACCTAAGTTTAGGTAAGTTAAAATGTTAGATAAAATATTCACTGATTCAAGAGGTTTCATTCTCTGAATTCAGCAAGTTCACTACAATCATTGTAAGGCTAAGTCCCACATAGACAGCAAATGCTGAATCCACCAACGGATGATTCCACACAGGACATTTGCGGTACACAGCGTAGGTAGGATTGATCGCTTGGATTGCCCACCATCCCGTGCTGACGCATCGCAAGCACGCATTAGCCGTCTACGAGGGACCAGGCTTAGAACTCTAGGGACCTTTCCTGTTATCCGACTGCGAGCATCTCCAGCGCGGCCTCCAGATAGTATTAGATCACCCAACGTAATCTAAAGAATCTTTATCTTTGTTGTAATAGGTATTTGTTGTTTGAACTATAACTAATGAAACTGGAAAAATGAATCTAATTGCTGTTTGAACTATAACAAGTGAAACTGGAAAACATTATGTACGTGGGGCCTAGCCAAAATGAGAAACAAGGCCCAGTGGGGACCTATCGAGCTCTACTTGGCAGTTATTTGAGTGAGTTGTGTGGATCAACACAACACAAGGTTCCACAACAAGACGTCACACACAGAACACAAGGATCCAGCAACAGGACCCATTCGATAGAATTATGCAGGACATAGTTGCATTTTGACCACCTTTAGCCTTTACTTGTTTGGGTGGACAGGCGGTGTTAATATGTTCTACTAAAAAGTTAGTGGATTGAGCTAGGGAGTTTTTGTTGTCTATTTCCCAAGCTAGTCGGATGGGTGTGAGTCAAAGTCAATGAGTTATCAGACCTTTCAGCACCAATGATAAGAGTCTTCGTGGTTTCTCAACAGCATTAGAGAGGCCTTGAAATCCAAAACGATACCGAATTTTTTGTGGAAGGGGGGGGGGGGGGGGGGGGGGATGTACATTTATACACAGGCGCACTGGGATTTAGAAAGCTGTGAACCACATTCGAACTGCAATAACATCTGATGGAACGAACCTTTTGTTGTTCCTGACACCGAGCCCCCCCTCCCCCCTCCCATGATACTTCCGTTATGAAAAGCCGGTCCCCGATAACGTTTGACCGGGAACATTTTAACATGTTCAGTTCGAACACGTTCATTCCGGAGATAGGGTCTTTCTGATACGTTCACTGCTGACCAACACATCTCCAGCCTGTAGGTTTAAGAGCAGCCAATGAGTTTTAGGATTTGTTAGACATAAATGGCTGTTCATTTACTGAACGTCGAGCGTTCTGTCCAGCTGAACACATTGGTTTCAGTAGGGTTTGCATCCTTAAGTTCGACGCTTTCAAAACGAATTGATTTCTACCAATGTTGAATGTCATTCAAATTTTTTTACTTGCGAGCACCCTCAGATTACTTGTTCTAACCAAAAATAATTTATCAGTGTACCTATTACAAAGATCTGCATGGGCAGATATATGAAAACTACAGATTGAAAGAGGACTACACGCTAGTTTTCAGAGTTTCAGATTCTCGCGCCGGCATCACACTGCACTCCTCACTTTGCCTTGGCAGCAAATTCGTATTTAATACATATTTGAACGAAGATTCTAGATAGGTATACAAATCTCTTTGTATGCAAATACAAATAAAGAGAGTAAATAAAAAGGTACCTACACCCTTAATATTTCATATCACCAAGGAAATAAATGTACGATTAATATATGCTACTATTCAAATCTATTTTACGTCAACATGACTGTAAATCAGTCCTTACCTCTTCCCATATGTCCTGGAAACCATTGTAGCAAATGTTTGTTGCTGAATTCAAAAACTTCACGAAAAGTAGGCTCGATCTGATGGAAAATTGCAGACAATCTAACCATTTTTACTATCGCCAAATAGTAAGTAGTTTGTCATGTAACCCGTTACTTGGTACTATTTATGTTTCCATTCACAATTTGTTTGCTGACGAATGGGGTACATTATAATATAAACAATTGGGTAGCATTTTCAATTTTTATGGTGAAACAGTAGGAACGGTCAACAGAAAAAAAGTGTGTGTGTGATTTTCTTGCTAAAATTGTCTCCGACGTCCTAGTCATGTTGTTGTTGTTTTTCTTGATTCTTGCGGATTTTCAGGTCGAAAGAGGTGAATGATGGAGAAGGTCAAGGTAAATTGAAAATGATTTTATGTGGGAGGACTTTTATGAGGAAATGTACTTTTGTGATTTCACTAATGCAGAGGTTAATAAGTTAGCAAGACTCGTTCATGCGGCACGTGGAGTGATCACATTTCCAAATTGTCCAGAGCCATATTTTCTTCACGCCAATCTCTTCGTAAGCTCCACGTTAGGCTGAAACTATTCAAAACACTTCTTCTTCCCCATTTTATACTGCTGCCCATTATAGAGGGGCTCGCCAAAAGTAAGGTTCCCTATTTTGTAATTCGGCTTCGGAGCGCGGGAAAAATTTGAAACTTGGCGGGATATTCCGCTAGGATGTGGTGGCCACACTGATTTTTGGAGGGAAGTGATCCGATAACCTGGTCGACCGTATCAGTCTTGTAAACATGTCGAGTGCAACCCCATCCGTGTCCGCCTCTGAACTGAGAGCAATAATTCGTTTTTTCACGTTAAAAGGTAAATCCGGGACTGAAATTCACAAGGAACTTTCGTCAGTGTATAGTGAAAAGTGCATGAGTGTTCAAAAAGTCCGGAAATGGAGAGAAAGTTTTCTGAACGGCCGAGAAAATGTTGAAGACGAACCGCGTTCCGGGAGGTCCTCTACCGCTCGGGAAGGAGACATTGTTGACGCTGTTGAAGAAATTTTGCAAGGCGATCGTCGGCTGACGATTGAAGAAATCTTTGAAGAGCTTCCAGTTTCGATCAAGGACAGAACGAGCGTACGGTCAGTCAATAGGATCGTCTCAGAAAATCTTGGTTACAGCAAGGTTTGTGCTCGCTGGGTGCCCAGGCTGTTGAGCGACGAGCACAAAAGAAACCGGGTTGTCGCTGCGACCACTTTTTTTGAGCTTCACAGTGCTGAGGGAGATGCTCTTTTCGACAGAATTGTTACTGGAGATGAGACGTGGGTTCACCACAGCAAAGTGTGGAAGTTGAGCGGAGAGGCGGCCCCAAAAAAGGCGAAAATTGCGTTGTCTGCCGGAAAAATCATGGCAACTGTTTTCTGGGACAACAAAGGTGTGCTGTTGGTTGACTACCTTGAACGTGGGAACACAATCAATGCTCAGAGGTATTGTGAAGTCCTACAAAAGTTGAGATCGGCCATAAAACGCAAAAGGCCGCATTTGCTGTCAAAAGGGGTGCTTCTCATGCACGATAATGCACGCCCCCATTCGGCTCGCCAAACTCAGGATCTGCTGGGACAATTCAACTGGGACATTTTCCCACATCCTCCCTACTCCCCGGATCTTGCTCCCTCAGATTTTCATCTTTTCCCGAAGTTGAAGGGGCACCTGGGAGGGAAACACTTCCGCGACGACGAAGAGCTGAAGGCGGAAGTCAACAACTACCTGAGGAAGGTGGGCACGCAGCACTACCAGGACGGCATTCAAAAACTCGTGCCACGCTTTCAAAAATGTATTGAGAGAAATGGTGATTATGTTGAAAAATAGAAAACAATCTGTAGAATCGGAAAAAAATATAAAAAATTAAAAAAAAATTTGTCTACTATTTTTTCTAGCGTAGGGAACCTTACTTTTGGCGAGCCCCTCGTACATTTGGTGCTTGGATTCTATCACTGTTAGACCTTTGCAAACCCTCTTTAATGTTTGTGTCAGATATGTATTTCGTTTGAAATCTCGTGGACATGTTTCTGCTTAAATGCAGATCGCCTCTTAGGGATGGAAATTTATTTTCTTCTTATTTATTCCACTTACTTTTATTGTATTATCTATAATTTTTTTTTTAACCTTTGTTTTATCTAAGTCATGGAACTTATGAATGATTATCCGCGAGGTGGGAACAAAAATGTTCCTATGGATAATGAAGATTATTATTATTATCATTAAAAATTACGAACCATCTGCCAGTTCCTGAGAGTGGCTTAAAATATGTTGAGACGGTAGGTATGCATTTTCGTACAAAATAGTAAACCAAGCTCCATAGAGAGTGTGGGTTCATCTGAGTGTAATGCTGCGAAACGTGGGATTTAAATTAGGTATATAAATGTGTGTATGTATGTATTAATCCAGACGACACCTCGCCATATTAGGATATCCGTTATTAGGAAAGTCTGTTCTTTCGCCACAAAATCAAGTCGGTAGGTAATTCAAAAAAAAGATTGAACAGCACTTGTTGAACACATTAAATTGGTCACATTTAAAAACACTGAAAAAAATCAGTAAAATTGGCAAGAAGCTTTTAAAAATTATTAAATTTATATTTTTAGCAGAATGTTATGAAAAGTATACCCTTGGTTAATAGAATACACGATAGGGGTACACCAGACGCTTCGTCTCTTTTGCATTGAACTGTATGTAATAAGTTCAAGTTTTTTCTTTATGGCGAAGTGGTTCGTCCATAATCCTCCTTTATATAACAAACGAAATAAACACGAGGGCCACATATTAGGTACCTACATATAGGTACGATGGTAACAAGGTTGAAATAATTTAAAAAATGAAATTCCCTCGCTTGCAATACATTTATTTGAATAACACCCACGGCTCTGTTAACATGAGGTTTTGCATTACAAGCGTAAAAAGCCAATTTTACATGAGGCCAGTGTAGATACTGTCCGGCTGACTGGCACCAGTAGCCGTTTACGTAGCGACTTGACTGTTGCCAGTTGAACCGGAACTACAGTAGAAATACTAACTACAAGCGCAGTAGAGTTTTGTCGTTCGCAGTGCCAGAACGCCCAGTTCCGGAACGCCAAGAACGCCGAGTTCTGCGTTCGCAGTGTCTTCGGAACCCAGTTCCGAACGGTTCTGACAGTTCCCGTTTTTTTTCGGAACTGTGAGAACTCGAACGCAAGGACGTAGTTAACGCATGCGCATTTCACTATTTTTCGGATCTCGTGGAATAAACAACTTTCGTCTTCATCGACTTTATTCATTAAACAACCTTATATCGTTTTATTTCGCTTCATCGATCATAACAATTTCAGCTTCATTCTCTTTCTTTCATTTCATTCTTTCATTTCACTTTCAGTCTCCATACGTTACCAAACTATTCTATAATTCGAAATGTCAACTAGCTCGTCAAGTACAGATAGCGATAATTTCGACGATGGTGTTCCGTGGTTTGTAGACGATGAGGACGAGATCGAAGTTATAGTTGGATCTCGTCTACATCCAAGAAACTCAAATTTTTTTGAGAAAATCGTGCCAAGGTTTGACGACGAAGAGTTCGTTTACCACTTTAGAATAAGCCGTGGGCTCGCGGAAGAGTTAGCCCACCGTTTTCAGGAGAGCACCCTCTACCATCACCACTTCGGTCCTTATGGCAAGGTATGGCAAAAAAAAGTTCCAGTCATGCAGCATGATCGTACGAGCGAATCTCGTAAATTATCTTAGTACCTATATTACGTTAGTTTCATAGTTTTGAAATTAGAACACTTTGAAATCGTAATAACCAACATTATGGCAACAAAATTCGTTCTAAATAATAATCTGCGACTCAAAAAAGATTTGGGAATTTTAGCTTTTTTGGGGAGCTTTTATCGATTTTCAGCAAATAATAATGAAATGTAAGTAGTAAAGGGATTTTTATCTCAATCCTAAGGATAGTTATCTTCTGGAATGACACTTAGTAATAGGCATCAATAATTACATATACGGGCACTAAACATATTCGAAAAGGGAGCACCTCTAGTATAACCAACCGTCTCCAGTATAACCAAATTTTGCACTTTAACTAACTAGTTTTACCCTTTAAAACACATAAAATTGAGCTGGACAAATTAACTAAAAATTTGTGATTTAAAGTGTAAAACTCTGTCACGACGGAGTTGGGGAGATCTGCATGTGTTACCATTCGATTCAGCGCGAAAAAATATGGAGAAACCGGCCACAAACTCGAATCTTCTTCGAGGGTCATTTTTACGAAAACCGGTTTTTCAACATATCTATTTCATTTCATAGGCAAACCCGTGTTTTTCAACATACCTGCAAAATACTTTTCGACCCGAATCAGCAATGTAAAAGTAAAATTAAGTAGTCCGTAGGTACAAAAGCTGACAGAGAAAGTTTTTCCGTAGAGCGCCCGCCAAAGCAGAGAATCGGAAGAAAAATATTAAATGTTTTTTCTAATTTTGTACTTTGGCTTTTTTTGACCAATTCCTAGAAAGAACTTTATTTCATATCAGGGTTATAGGAAATCCCATCTTTGGGAAAATCTTGAAGAGGGAAGATTCAACCCTACCGTCAGTTCACGTACGAATGGATATTTCCTCCAACCTTTGTCTGAAGATGAGTCAGTCGTTTCATCACATTGTATTGTCAGTGAAATGACGGGAGGGTCTCGACTCTGACAATCCTCATTTACCATTAAATAGGAGATGTGATAGCACCAGCGCAAGTCTATCTGTAGCCACCCCTTCCCCACCCTCTAACAGTTTATGAATATGTTGATTACAGCTGCTGATTCACGCACTGTCAGCAAGCCATTAACTAGGTATAATTCTGGAAACCATTTCTACGATTACATTTAAACGATTCCACGCTGCTGTGACAACTATTCTTGCATTAAAACTACTCCTGCCCCGTTCCCATTGCAGCTAAGTAAACATTGTCTTGGATAAAGATGTTTATTTGATTGAAGCACGAAGCGTGTTACAAGTTTGATTAAGCTTTATGGAATGATGATCCCATCAGCGTGACCTTGAAAGTCTGAAAATATCCCGGGCGATCAGAGCGTGTCGCAGCGATCCTCTTTAGTTCTTAGTCAACCGGGGTTACTGAAGCTCATATGCAGTTTTCACCAAGCGAAATGTTCAGATTTTTATTCGGGTTGTTCCTAATTCGTTGAAACTTCGTAATTAGATGTAATCCACCCACTTTAAATGAAGATTGAGAAAATTTCAAATGTCAGGATTTTCTGTACTAATGGTTTCTCTATACAGGATGTTCACACTTAAGATTGTTAACCTCCTAGGGATCGATTCTACAACTGATTTCCAACAAAATGTTCCCTATTTGCAATTTTTGTTGAATCCTCAATTTTCGGAGTTTTTTCACTTTTATGTTTCCCTTTTTTACCTACTTTTACGCTCAAGAAATTTTAAAATCAAAATTTTTGAAAATTTTTTTTTCATTGAAATCCGTTTTGAGGCGTTCTGAAACGAATCCTTGAGTTTAACATTTTTTTCTTATATATATATATATATAGTATAGTATATATATATATAGTATATATATATATATATATATATATATATATATATATATATATATATAATATGTCATTCCAGACAATAACTCTCCTTACGATTAAGATTAAAAAAATCCGTTCTTGCGCCAAAGAATCAAGCTTTCCAAACGAAAGGATGAGTTCGTTGGCCAGCACTTTTAGAGCATATTAAATTGGTCAAATTTCAGAAATTTGCTTTAAAAAAATCACTGAAAATGACTATAAACGGCTAAAAATTGTTAACAATATTTGTTTTGCAAAATATTAACGTTAATACGTAAAAATCTTGATGTTTAGATTGTTTGGACACAAAGATTTGCCCTCATTTTAATAAAGGTGCTCGATGAAGTTTTTATTTTATTTTTTATTTGGCATTGACATGATGTTATACAGCCATAAGATACTTGATTATAATATGTAAATTAATCAAATGTAAACATTATAGTTTTCTACATATTCATACATTGCTTTGTACATTATTATATTGCGGGTTGACGAAAGGTACATATAATTAATTGGGGGTTCTACTTCGGATGCTATCTGCCTAAACATATCGTCTCTTTCACAAAAGTATAAGGGACAATCCTTAAAAAAATGTTCAATGGTGCCGCACGGATAGCCGCAGCGGTTACATTGGGGGTCATCTTGCAGGCCAAATCTGTGTAGGTAGTGGTCGCTTACAACGTTGTTTGTCCTTATTCATGTTAATATATATACGACAGAAAGGTTTCGACACTGCTTTTTGGTAGAACCAGGGCCTTAAGGGGCTAAATTTTTGCTTATATCGTACATAGGTATCAATTTCTTTATAAAAGACGTGTTCTATATAGTTATGGTTAAAAAACACGAAAATTGCTTGCAGCTCAGCTACTTTTATTTTCAGTTGGCAGCGTAAGATTTTAGCATAAATTGACATCTTTCCAACAACTGGCGAAAGTTTTGGTACGATGAAAAATGACAGTTCCGTAGCAACGATTTGGTTGTAAGCGAGAATATTGACAATATCCGTGATTCGTAGTGTTTTCGTGAGCAAATTTTCAGTTCACGTGCCAGAGCAAAGACATGAAAATGTAAAAATAATGATAATAATAACAAAACCGAAAATTTGCATGCGGCATTGCGATGGGTTTTTTTTAGACAGTTTTTCCTTATGTCGTCCTTGAAAGCTTTTCACTGTAGGAATTCTACTGTACTCACCTCCAAAATTAATTTCTTCGTCCAATCTCAAGGTCGTTACCAAATCTGTTTCTATTTATGTATATAAGGAACTTACCGCTTCGAATGCCACCGCGTGCAAACAAGATAAATAAATTAGGTAACGTACACATGACTCGTAGCGGTCTATGTTGTGGTTGAATTCGAAGCAGCCAGTTCTGCTGCGTTATGAAAAGTCTCAGCCGTGCAGCATGACTATAATGAGCGATTTCTCATGATGATGATAATTATAATTACTAATTCATTTTATTCATTTATTAATTTTTCCTAACGATTTTTTAAACACCTATTACATGGATATCAGCTATTATTTAACAATAATTTACTCATTAAAAATTTTTGGCAATTTACCTCTTTGATTCCTATTATCTGTTTTTCGCAAAAATTTTAGCAGTTTTAGCGAATTTTTGTATAGAATGAAGCTGTTGAAATGGCTCCAAAACTTTTTAGAGCCGAAGCATATGGTAACAAATATTAAAACAAAAATTTGATCATTTTTGAGGAATTTTGAAGCAATTCCTAGAGTTTAACGCTTTTTAGCGAATTTTCGTAGAAAATGAAGCTACTTCCAATGGCTCCAAAAATTTAAAATCTAAATTTTTGAAAAAAATTCCTTCAAGTCAATCCGTTTCATTGAGGCATTCTGAAACGATTCCTTAAGTTTGTAATTTTGTGCGTGCGCGTACGTGTTCGAGAAAGGATGAGTTCGTTTGGCAGCACTTTTTGACCATATTAAATTGGTCAATATTTAAAAAAAAGTGCTGAAAAAATCACCAAAAACGGATTTTTTTTTTTTTTTTTTTTTTTTTTTTTTTGTAGAATTTTACTGTAAAGAAGTTGTCCAACTTTGAACTAGAACATTAAAAAAAATTATTCACAAAATTATATTGAAAAATGTACTTAAATTTCAATAAAATGTGCTAAGACTCAATAAAATTTGCAAAATGTGCTTTGGTAATTCAAAGTTTTTGCTTGTACAGCAGATTGAACAAGTTTTTTGCCATTAAATTGGTAGTTAACCACATCCTTGATCTCAAAATGCTCAAGTTGCAAAACAATTTAACATAAATATAATACAATAATTTTCGAAAATTCGCTCATACCTACGACCATGCTGCATGACTGGAACTTTGTTACAATTTATATTACACAGGTACAAGTTTGTTTTTTAGGTGTTGTGTGTGAACCAAATTTTGTAATTTAAAATTAAGAAGTACAGAACAGAATTTATAGCTATTGCAGAAGCTTAATTTTCTTATAAATTAAAAATGAAATCACTGCTTACCTACTCAGCAACCTTATCTACATTACCATTGCTTGAAATACTTACCTATTTATTTTTATCCAGAGAATTCTCTAGGTAACCTACGTTTCATTTTTGTAGTTTTTGCGATGTATTTGTAAACAGTGGATCTTGGGGTCTCGAAAAATTAAATGCAGCTCGTCAATCTGTAAACCTTCATGTTCCTGTTTAATTGAATTACGTAAATTTAATTCCGCGCAATATAAAATTAGTACCTACTAACTCCCCGAGGCTTCGTCTCCCTTGGAAACGGCCGACAAAACAAACCCGAGAATCGATCCTGGGTGGCCATCCTTCTATGTATGAGGAATCCGCGTAAAAAACCTAACTGCGTAAAACACCAATCAAAAATGATATTCGTGGTTTTGGCCGCCAACTTCCTCTTGATCGCCGTAAGTAAAAAATAAATAAACTGCATAATCTATTGAATATCGCTCTACTATTCTCTCAGAAGTGGCTTTTGCACGCTTACCTCAATATTATATTATTGATTCAAACGCCTGTATTTATTCTATTCTAATCACCAGTTTCCACTTTTGCATTTTATTTTTTTGTCATAATTTATTATTAACTCATATGGGGGCTAAATCCTAACTGAATATTGAATTCTTTATAATATTGAGATAGATAACACTTTGTTTTACGTTTAAATCAGGTAAAACCTACCTATTCGATGTTTTTTATATTTCAATGCCGCCATTGACTTTCTATTCTCTTCTAATCACCATTTTCTACTTTTACGTACATAAGGGATTAATTTGTCATCATAATCTTAAATCTAATAGATGATTCGCTGATGCATAAACATTGTTGAATTCCTCATAACAGAGATATATAAGCATCACATTTCAATCACCTAGACAGGAAGGTACCCTACCTAATTTGTTTTCTTCATTAAATGGGTTCTATACTTCTATATATGGGTTCTATCATTAAAATATTCTAAACCTGCGTTCTATTCAACAATATTTCGCTTCATTCAATGCAATCAATTGATTCAAAGTCGAATGAAAAAAATGTTGCCTTTACAACCTACTTGTCTAAATTGTCTTTCAAAAACCTCGAGTTTTCGAAAATAAAATAGGGGTTTATTTAATAACGAGGGAGTTCAATAATATTCAAAATGCATAAATAGAGAAATAGATAGATTTGCTTAAATTATACCGGAATCTGCACAAATTTCAACATATTCCAATAACGTAATGTTTCAAACTCAAAAACAACTTTCAAAACCTCGAGTTTTTGTGCTCTTTTCAAAAATGAAATAGGTGTTTATATAATAGCGAGGGGGTGCAATAATGTGGTGAAAACCACCCCCTCTTTTCAACAGCCCTTTTCAGGGCTACCAAAAAGAGGTAGACACAACACAAAAATATTTATAAGACGTCGAGTTACAACTCCGTCAAACAAAATATTTCACCAGAGAGAAAATACGAATTTCTCTCTCAAAAGTGAAATATTAACTAATAACATACAAGGCGACCTCCCTAGACACTTACTGGGCGAGAGAGATGCGACAAGTATCTCGAACCAAGTCGCCTTGAACGAGAAAACTCAAACAGAAAATCAAACGTCCTCTAAAACTAGCAAGGACAATTCAAACAAGCCTACTCGCCAATCAGAAACACTGATTACACGAGAGACAATAGGCGAACCAACCAAGAGGCGGCAAGCAACCACCTCTGGTCCAGCAGCCACCCCGGGGACCCCGTCTGAACAACGGACGCAGAGAAAGCACCCGAGGTCCCCGTCTAAACTCAAGGTCGTCGGCTCCGCGACGGACGCTCGTAAGCCACCCCCGGGGACCCCGTCGCAGCGACGGACGTGGGGAAACCACCCCGGAGGACCAGCTCAGCTATCATACTCGCAGATACTGAGAAAACAATGTGCGAGCCAATGAGATTACACAGTCGAATTAACGAAATTAAGCGGACCAATCAGGAGGCGGCAGGAGGCGGCCACCTCCCTATAATTACCCCGCTCGGAGCCCTCCGAATTCATTCTACTCTCCGCTCTCGACGACTACACCTCGAAGTACGAAGATTTCTACACGCTCTACGCTGACGAACCTTCTGCTCCCGAGTTCATCTCAAGAACGGCTTCCTACTGCTTTCTACAAGGCCTACCTTCTCTCCACACAGATCTCGCATTGGCATCTACGAGTCCAGTGATTATTCATCCTGCTCATTGCCCAACGTAGTTCATCTGTCAGGACGCCACCCGGTACATCTATTGATATTCTCTTTAGATCGTACGCCCGCTGGGACGTTCCTAGTCGTGTCGCCCGGGTTTCGTAGCACTAGGCTCGTCACCGACCGCTGTGGGCACGCCGGTAAATTACTCAGCTCATACGCTCTAATTTACCGTCCAAGGAAGTCTTTTTCAAGACTACAAGGTAGGACCCTGACATACGAGCAAAGGAAAGAAGCTCTGTCAAGCGAGTCCACCTTCTAAACCCTCTATTTCTATACATAGAGGCATCGAAAACGAGCTAATAACTCGGGTATTTCGATGGAACGTCGGCCGTCCTATTTCCTCATGCAAGAAGAGGTAGAACACGGCGCGGCCAGGCCTCTTAGCCCACGCAGCGCTACCTACCCGCTGCCCGGTCAGTCCGCCGTTCCTAGCGACGGCTCAAGGCTCGATCCTCGCGACGAGATCGCCTTCTCACCTAACGTATTCACGAAGGAAACGTTAGATCAAGCCTCACCTATACAAAAGTTCGAGGATACCTTTCAGACCCGCTCTGAAGTCAATCATTATGATTCGACAAAGATTTCCGAATATCCACGATATTCGACACAAGGCTACCCGACCGATCCGAGTGTCAAATACACTCCAAATGTACAAAAAACAAAGGATACTTTTCAGTACCTCAACCAAGCTCAACATATTCCTCCTACAGATATAAATCTTAGGCCGGAATATTACAAAACGGCTCAGTACCAAACTGATCGAACCCAGCACCCACTATGCGAGCCCAGTGCTCCACGCGGCTGCGACACGAACTATCTCTCAGTTCATCCCGCCAAGCAAGCTGACCTTGACGGTTTCGCTCACATTCCTTACAGGAATAACCCAGGGACTAACCCGCATAATCAGAATATAAATGTCCCACTTGGTCTACCTACACCAAGTAAAACATATTTAAATCCACTACAAATGGTGACCCCGCCTTTGAACAGGCTTAACACGGAGCATTTCGTTCCCTCTTATGAAGCTAGTGGATTTCAGGGAACCACTGCGGGCGTGCGACCCCCGCCGGGCCTCTACGCCCCACATCTCACTCAACAACCCTCTACACAAAGTGGCTTTCGAGCACTTTTAGAGGAGATGGGAGATTATCAAAAACCAATCTTCCAAAAGAAGAATATCGATCGTGCACTCGCCGAGTTCGATCAATACTGCGTGCGAAAACACCTGAGAACGCAGAACGAATGCTTCTCAGCTATATACAAGTGGGTACCAGAAGAAATGAGGGAAGCTATCGACTCAGCTTACCTCACGGCACCCCACGCACCTTATGAAGAGGCCAAACAGCGCCTACAGCGAGAATACGGGTTGTGCTTACAGGACAGGCTCCTCGCACTCGAGGACCCCGCATCTCTCGCCAAAAAACCCAGCACTAAGTACCACGAAATGTACTCTAAAGCTGTTGGGTACTTCTCAGAGGCTCTGATCACTCAAAAGTGGATCGAAACTCTACCTATCGAAGCACGAGGTATGGTCGCAGCTCAGCCTACCACGACCGCCCGGCTCGACCTAGCTGATACGCTACACGCGTACAAAACAGAGAATACCTCTCTCAACATACGAGGAGTAGA
This sequence comes from Adelphocoris suturalis, assembly GCA_030762985.1. NCBI lineage: Eukaryota > Metazoa > Arthropoda > Insecta > Hemiptera > Miridae > Adelphocoris > Adelphocoris suturalis. The sequence continues at coordinate 22,107,048 of CM061043.1, forward strand.
ATCTACTCCGAAACCCATGAAAACTGGTTTCAAAAAGGCCCTCTCACAACAAGCTGAGTTCAAACCCCAACCAGTAGAGAGTAGGCCTCACAAACCGACGGCCTATGTCTGTCGAAACCACGCACGTTTCGGTAGCGAAACTCGCAAATGTGCAGACCCAGAACACTGCACTTGGAAGGCAAACACTGCTTCCAAAACTAGCAAAAAGGCAGCGACTATAAGCCAGCCTAAAACCTGGGTTTCAAACGAAAATACTCAGAGATCGGTACAAGAAAGTACCGTTCCAACCTCCGACGTAGAGAGTTCGGAAAACGAACGAAGTGTATCTGAGCCTATACACCGGCAGTCTACTGAGTATAAAAGGCTTTTTTTCAAGTGCAAACTAAATGGCACTGAATTTCTCATCGACACGGGAGCAGAAGTGAACATTCTGCCCCACAATGTCACCAAAAAATTGGGCTTAAAAATTCGTAAGTCCAACGTAAAGCTCACAGCAGCTAACGGAGCCCCTATAGACACACTAGGGCGGGCTGACACGACAATTAACATCGGCCTCGGAGACATGACCACCGATTTTATGATCACGAAAGTTGATCTAGCGATCCTCGGTATACCATTCCTCGAGTCTTGGGATATCGGAATACGGGTCAAACACAAATACATTTATAAAGATAAAATAAAAAGCTATGCCGATCAAAAAATAGCTGCAGTCATGAACAAAAAATTCACTGACGAACAAATAGCAGCTACTATCCCTCATCGTGACAACAGCCCTCAACCAGAGGACGTGCAAATCACGGAGGACGAAAACATTCGCTCTATCATTGAAAAATACAATGATAAAATGAGCAAACTTCAAGGAAAGTGGAAAAACAACGGGGTTTACCACCGTATAACCACGGAAGGAACACCAGTACACTTCCGAGCAAGACCCATGGCGGGCGAAAAACGGGCTCAAGTCAAAAGTACTTTTGACAAAATGCTTTCCGAAGGCATAATTGCACCATCAGATTCCGAATGGGCATCCCCGTTACACTGTGTGCCAAAAAAAGACGGGTCATGGAGAATCACCGGCGACTACCGTTTCCTGAACGCGAAAACGAAGAAAGACGCCTACCCTCCTCCTCACATTCGCTCTTTCCAAGCGAATTTACATGATACACGAATCTATTCGACAATAGATTTAAAATCGGCATATTACCATATTCCGATGCACCCAGATGACGCTCATAAAACTGCAATTATTACACCTTTCGGTCTTTATGAGTTTAAGAAAATGAGCATGGGTTTGGCCGGAGCGGCTCAAACATGGCAAAGATACATGGACAGCATCATGCGAAAATTTGATTTCGCATTTGTATACCTAGATGACATCCTGGTGGCTTCTAAAAATTATAAAGAACACATGAACCACCTCAAACAAATTTTTGACAAGCTAGGGGAACACGGACTTCGAGTAGGTTTTGATAAATGCATTTTTTCAAAACCTACCGTCGATTTCCTAGGTTTCACTATCTCGAAAGAAGGGATAATTCCTAAACGAGATAAAATAGAAGCCATAGAACAATTTCCTAGGCCAATAGACGTACGAAGTCTACGCAGATTCCTAGGTATGTGTGGTTTCTACCGAGCTTGCTCAAGTAAATTCGCTCACACAGCACAACCTCTGTATGACTCCATTCAGTCAAACAAAAAAAATGACAAAACACCTATCGAATGGACATCAGAGAGAGAAAAAGCTTTCAACAGCTTAAAACAAGCAATGATTAAAGCTACATTGCATAATATCGCTCATCCACACCCTACAGCAGAGTGGAGATTAGTCTGCGACGCATCCGACACACACATCGGAGCGGCACTGGAGCAGGAAATTACAGACAAACACGGCTCGAAATCTTACCAACCATTGGGATTTTTCAGTAAAGAAATTCCGGAACAATGGAAGAATAAAGCATCATTCGACAAAGAGATGTTCGCCGTTTACCAAGCTTGCATTCATTGGCACAATGACTTGGACGGCCGATCTTTTCATATTTGTTCAGATCACAAGCCTCTGCTAGGCACGATGCTTAAGAAAAATGCACATTTTTCTAAAATGAGATTAAGATGGCTAACATACATCTCTCAAATGACGAGTGACATTCGTCATATACCCGGAGAGAACAACGTCGTCGCCGACGCACTCTCCAGACCCTTCGATCCAGTTGAAATTCAAACAAAATCGATTTCAACCCAAACTGACGAGGGTCCACCCATAGCCGAAATTTCGCAAATTACGGCTGCAATAGAGTGCAATCTTCTACTGCACATTTCAAATGCACAAATTCGTTCTCCCCCTAACGCAGAGGACAAATTGAAACTCACACAAGTTGAATTCCCTCAAGGAGAAATTTGGTGTAACCTAGACCTAGGACACCCAAGACCTTATATTCCAAACGAAATAAGGCAAGAAATAATCAGCCAAATTCACAATTTGGGACACCCAGGTATACACTCTACAGTGTATAAAGTTAAACAAAGATATTTTTGGCACGGACTCCGTGCAGATGTCTCCAACTGGGTCCGAGCGTGCGAAACTTGCCAACGAGCAAAAATCACTCGCTCCGTGAAGCTCCCTTACTCCGAATTTGAAACGGCTAACAAATTTTCACATGTACACGTTGATATTACCGGACCCTTACCTTTAGCTAAAGGAGGGAAACGTTACATTCTAATGATGGTCGATAGAGCAACGGGTTGGCCAGAGGCAGTCCCTCTTGACAACATCGAAACAGCCACAATCACAAACGCCTTTATCAATATTTGGGTAGCTTCAAAGGGCGTACCTAAATACATCACAAGTGATCAAGGCACACAATTCGAATCAGATCTATTTAATTCCATTATGGAACGTCTCGGAGTAAAACATACTCACACGTTACCATACAAACCGTCAACAAACGGAATGGTAGAACGCAGAAATAGATCTTTGAAAGAGGCTCGCAAAGCACAAAACGAAAATTGGCTCGACGCACTTCCAAAAGTTCTACTCGCCATGCGTACGGCAGTAGACCCAGCAACGGAAACTACACCGTTCCAAAAAGTTTACGGAATTGACGTACCACTCCCAGGAGACATTTTCGTAACTTCTACAAACCTTTCTGAGCCTCTCTTCTTCCGGCCTACACATATTAAACATAATAATACGAAGTATGCCGTCAACATGCCCAAAAACTTGGATACATGTACACATGTCTATATCAGAGTGCCCACACAGCTCTCCTCTCTGCAATGTCCTTACACGGGACCATTCAAGGTTATTAAGAGAGATAAGTTTTCGGTTACAGTACAAATTGGCGAACACTCAAAAAAAGTTCCCAAACAACAAATAAAACCGGCTTACACTCTAAACTCGGACGAAGCTGTGTCACGAAACCAAAATCAGGCAGAAAATAAGGAGAAAACTCCCCGAAAATCCCCGAAAAGTCCCCTCTACCAAATTCGACGAGAAGTGGGTGACTGCACTCGAAGCAGGCCACGCCCACTTTTCTCGGGTAGGAACAGTGGGAGATATAAATATGGAACACCCCACGCCAGGAGCTCATACCAACTTTGACCATGGCAGCCTCCACTCCTACAGAACAGATGATCACGGAAGAAGTGGAGAATCTCCTCCTAGCCGAGGAAATTCCGGCAACCATCAGCCCGCTACCGCCTTCGCCAGAAAAGAAGGCACCGACGGACGCCAGCGCTTCGAAGGAGGTGGTGTGGAAAACACCGGCCGCATACGCGACGACCGCTACACCCGCTCCGCAGCTGCCCAGGGCTCCACCCGCTCACCAGCTCCCCACGGGTCCACGAAAGTGGATCAGCTCGGGCGACGTGCCCGTGCCTCGGTGGGACGAGATGAGCGCAGCGGGGTGGACGGAGCCGGAACGAGCACCCCCGCAACAGCCCAGCCGCGGCCGCGGGCCAAGCCCTCGCGGGTTTGGCTCCCGTCGGCAAAGCTCGGGCCGGCCACGGCCGCCCCGCGGCGCTCGTCGCAACCGGCGAGACCGGGGCGCACCCCAGGCGCGGGACGCGAGGCCTGCACCTCCGCCTCCGCCCCAACTGGTGAGGGTTTCATACGGAGAATTCCGTGTGGACCTCCCAGTTCTCCCCAACCGGCGTCGTCGTTAATAACACGACGTCTTGGGGGGGCGCCTGTGGTGAAAACCACCCCCTCTTTTCAACAGCCCTTTTCAGGGCTACCAAAAAGAGGTAGACACAACACAAAAATATTTATAAGACGTCGAGTTACAACTCCGTCAAACAAAATATTTCACCAGAGAGAAAATACGAATTTCTCTCTCAAAAGTGAAATATTAACTAATAACATACAAGGCGACCTCCCTAGACACTTACTGGGCGAGAGAGATGCGACAAGTATCTCGAACCAAGTCGCCTTGAACGAGAAAACTCAAACAGAAAATCAAACGTCCTCTAAAACTAGCAAGGACAATTCAAACAAGCCTACTCGCCAATCAGAAACACTGATTACACGAGAGACAATAGGCGAACTAACCAAGAGGCGGCAAGCAACCACCTCTGGTCCAGCAGCCACCCCGGGGACCCCGTCTGAACAACGGACGCAGAGAAAGCACCCGAGGTCCCCGTCTAAACTCAAGGTCGTCGGCTCCGCGACGGACGCTCGTAAGCCACCCCCGGGGACCCCGTCGCAGCGACGGACGTGGGGAAACCACCCCGGAGGACCAGCTCAGCTATCATACTCGCAGATACTGAGAAAACAATGTGCGAGCCAATGAGATTACACAGTCGAATTAACGAAATTAAGCGGACCAATCAGGAGGCGGCAGGAGGCGGCCACCTCCCTATAATTACCCCGCTCGGAGCCCTCCGAATTCATTCTACTCTCCGCTCTCGACGACTACACCTCGAAGTACGAAGATTTCTACACGCTCTACGCTGACGAACCTTCTGCTCCCGAGTTCATCTCAAGAACGGCTTCCTACTGCTTTCTACAAGGCCTACCTTCTCTCCACACAGATCTCGCATTGGCATCTACGAGTCCAGTGATTATTCATCCTGCTCATTGCCCAACGTAGTTCATCTGTCAGGACGCCACCCGGTACATCTATTGATATTCTCTTTAGATCGTACGCCCGCTGGGACGTTCCTAGTCGTGTCGCCCGGGTTTCGTAGCACTAGGCTCGTCACCGACCGCTGTGGGCACGCCGGTAAATTACTCAGCTCATACGCTCTAATTTACCGTCCAAGGAAGTCTTTTTCAAGACTACAAGGTAGGACCCTGACATACGAGCAAAGGAAAGAAGCTCTGTCAAGCGAGTCCACCTTCTAAACCCTCTATTTCTATACATAGAGGCATCGAAAACGAGCTAATAACTCGGGTATTTCGATGGAACGTCGGCCGTCCTATTTCCTCATGCAAGGGGAGGTAGAACACGGCGCGGCCGGGCCTCTTAGCCCACGCAGCGCTACCTACCCGCTGCCCGGCCAGTCCGCCGTTCCTAGCGACGGCTCAAGGCTCGATCCTCGCGACGAGATCGCCTTCTCACCTAACGTATTCACGAAGGAAACGTTAGATCAAGCCTCACCTATACAAAAGTTCGAGGATACCTTTCAGACCCGCTCTGAAGTCAATCATTATGATTCGACAAAGATTTCCGAATATCCACGATATTCGACACAAGGCTACCCGACCGATCCGAGTGTCAAATACACTCCAAATGTACAAAAAACAAAGGATACTTTTCAGTACCTCAACCAAGCTCAACATATTCCTCCTACAGATATAAATCTTAGGCCGGAATATTACAAAACGGCTCAGTACCAAACTGATCGAACCCAGCACCCACTATGCGAGCCCAGTGCTCCACGCGGCTGCGACACGAACTATCTCTCAGTTCATCCCGCCAAGCAAGCTGACCTTGACGGTTTCGCTCACATTCCTTCCAGGAATAACCCAGGGACTAACCCGCATAATCAGAATATAAATGTCCCACTTGGTCTACCTACACCAAGTAAAACATATTTAAATCCACTACAAATAACATTCGAAATACATAAATAGAGTATAAATAGAGAGACAGATAAATTTGCTTAAATTCTACCGGAATCCGTCAAAAATTCAACATTTTCCAAGAACGGCATCAAATACATGTCGTTCCCTAGTAGCATTAAATTAATATAAGTATGTACCTTAAGCTTACACTTGAGGTATATATATATATACTATAGGTACCAAAATAGAACTAACGAGCTATAAAGGGTGTCCCAGCTGATCTCCCCTTATCACCTCTAATTTTGCAGGTTCAGGAATAATTTAAACATACCCCCCCCCCCCTCCCCTCTTATTTTTGGCGTACAATTAAAAATTATACGTTTGCTCATGTGCACAGTACCTACATGAAAAGAGCATATTTACGCACAGCTAGAGCACAAATTTAAACTAGCGAGTTTTTGAAGATATAGAATTGCTGCATGTAATAGGTGATTTTGGGGCGGCCTTTTTTCACGCTGAAATACGTATATATAGTGATGTTCATTTAATGATATTCGCAACAGAAATATGAAAGAAGAAAAAAAACCGAAAAAATGCATTTCGGAACGCTTTGCGCTGTGTGGAAACGAGTGGGCCCGTTTTTCGGATTTTTCCAAATCAGTGTTGAGAATGTCAATAAATTAACAACACTAGGTAGGTAGGTACCTACTACCTAACTAGGTGATTCAACGTGAACAAATACCCCAAAATTATGTATCACATGTGGCAATCGAATAGGTACCTTCAAAAACTCGACATTTTGCGCGTAATTGTGCTTGTTGTATTTATGTGCACCCGAAAATTCGAGTGCTGAGTCATTTTTTCATATATTTGCTTATAAATTCCGGATCTCATATACAAAATGAGGGTTTCTATCTGGAACAAACAAAGTTGGTGGGCATTGCACACGTTTTTCACATGTGCACGTGCATAAAAGTATGATTGTTTAATTTTACCACAAATATTAAGGAGATTTTCATTTAACTGTTTTCCTCAATCCCCTAAATTATAGGCGATGAGGGGGGTGAATGGAAAACCCTGTGCATTAGGAATTGGTAAGTAGATAGTTCTTTTTTTTCTAGACTTGGCATAAACGTGAGCATAAGTCAATTAAACAACTTTTTACGTAATTTAAGTCTAAAAATCTGTATGTTTAGGTATGAAATTCAGCTTTTCCCTTTTTCGAGCTTTTCATGTGTCACTCAATCTAATAAGTAACTTAGAATTCCAGTTTAGTGTAGAATTCCTTCAAGAACGATGCGGAATTCTACATTACAAATTTACAGAAAAATATTTCTAGTTCTTTGATATACTCAACAGGAATTGCCAATGAATAATTTGAAAACTGGTGCGAGATCTTACACAACCCACTTTGCTTCTTTTGATATTTTAAGGTACAAAGGTACCAAGGTAGGTACTTAGCTAATATTATAGGTCGTGTCAGAAAAGAGCGACTTTATTGAACTGATTGCGAGGTATTTGAAAGAAAATTCAATATTCATCGTTATTAAGAGTGAATAAAAAAAATCAAATGCGTTTATTTTTATTTTTCCAGGATGGGAAGTTCATTTCTTCAGATGGCGAAGAAAATCAGTTGGTGGGAGGTGTCGAGATTGAACAAAAGTCATGGTAAGAACCCTTTCCTTCCTACCTCCTATTTACTCGTACCAGGTATTTGGTTGATCTATTACCTATACTTTGCCCGTATTTACTCTTGTTTTGATTATTGATTGAATTTTGTTTTGATGAGCTATTATGGTTAACCTAGAGGTTTCGAACTAAATCACTCGCGACGAAGTTGTGGAAACCCATTTCAAAACAGAAGTCAGTGAAAAAGCGTTGTCTATTTCCACGAAAAATAAAGAGTTGGAATGTTAAAATCGAAATTATCCCTTCAAACTGTAGAAACCAGTAATTCTTCCCTTCCGTTCACTTCATCTGATTAGCTATAATCCCCATTCACTTTGCTTGCACTTTGGTTGAACCTCCAGCCCCCTTTCCTTTCTCTCGACGAATGGGATTCAATCTCACACAAATAATCTTCTTTATTGGTATAGATATGTCGATGATATTGTCATCCTATGGAAGGGCACAGAAAGACAACTAAATTCTTTTCACGAAAAAATCAATAAATTAGATCCCTTTAGCAAATTTACCCTCGAATTCGGCGGAAATAAACTCAATTTTTTAGATCTTTCCATCTCTTTGGTAAACGAAAAGCATGATTTTTCAATTTATAGAAAAGATACATATAGCGATATAACTATCCATAGTACTTCAAATCACCCTTTAGTCCATAAGCATGCAGCCTTCCATAGTATGATCAACCGAGCACCTATTCATCTATTCCAATGAGTGAACAAAATTTATCAAAAGAAAAATCCATTATCAAAAGCATAGCGACTAGTAACGGATATGGAGGAGATCTCGTTGATACCATATGGGATAAGGTTCTTAGGAAAAAGAGTAGGGGAAAAGTTTCCAATCTGGCTAGGGAAGATGTAAATTTAGAAGAAAAGCGATGGATAAGTATACCTTATTATGGAAAACTTTCGGATAAAATCGGCAAAATTCTATCATCGAGAGGTTACAAAGTAGGTTTTAGAACTAAAAATAGTCTTAAAGCATTACTAGGATCCGTTAAGGACTAAATCAATGTTCAGGATAAAAGTGGGGTTTATAAATTGAAATGTTCTTGTGGCTTCGAATATTGCGGTCACACAGGTAGGCAATTCAGGGAAAGAATAGACGAGCATCAGGAGGATTTCAGGGAAAATAAGGGTAAGTCTACATTTGCGAAACATCTTAAGGAATCCAATCATAGTTACAATTTTGATTTGACAGATAGACAGTTTGTGGAATTTCTTCATTTTTGTCCAAAGGGAGGTATGTTGAATGTACTTGAAAAATTCGAAATGATCAAAAGTGACAGATTTGGTACCTAAATGTTTAAATGAGGATATACCTCAATATATTTTACCACTGATAGGTCCATTTCTAGAAATCTTGGAATTATCCCTTCACACTGTTAAAACCATATTTTATTTTTCCCCCCTTTCACTTCATCTAATTAGTTATAATCCTCCGTCACTTTGTTTGCACTTGATTGGTTGTACCCATCCTGCCCCTTTCCTTTCTCTTGACCAATGGGATTCAATCTCCCTTCACCTGTTACTATAAAAGCTGTGTCCTTTCTAATGTGTATTCAGTTATTGTTTGTTACTGATGAAGGCCTAACCGCCGAAATCGATTTAACATTGTAACTCTTTATTTTTCGTGGAAATAGACAACGTTTTTTCACTAACTTCCATCTAGAGGTTTCATTGTGTCACAAAATTTGGAAATCGACTTTTTTGGAAAGTTTCTCTACACGTGCTTTCTGAATCGAAGCCATCACCTGTCCCATGATATACGAGGGTAGATAAAATATGAATAAGAATTTCGCAATTTTTTTTTCTTGAGATTTTTTTTTCTTAGTTAATGAGCTGAGGAAGGCAGAGTGAGCGTCGGAGGGAGGGAGAAGGGGATTGGAGCGAGGGGCAGCGTCGAACCTGCCACCAGAATGGCTTTGCCACTGTCCACTGGTGATAGTCCTAAACGTGATTTTTCGATAACACGTTCTTAGCTATCAGTAACTGGTTCAGATAACCGGTTATTCTGATAAAGCATTATTTGGCAGTGAGTAGAATGGGGAAGCGTTAGTCGCATAATAGAAAGGTAGGTAGGTAACTACTTACTGCTGGCAAAAGTAGGTCTACTCAACGTTATGAGTAACACTCTCTACCTAAAGGTTCTCTCTATCCAAAAATATCATTGATTGTACTAGTAATCAAGAGATGGGATGATTTCAAAGGTATGGTATACACTACACACAGTAGGTCAGGACTTTGAATAACACAAATTATGGGGGGTGGGGACTTCCCAAGTTCTAAAAACGGAAAAATAAGTGCACTTTTGAAATGTTTCATGTCTTTAGGATGGCCGGTGGTTTGAATTTCCGCAGGACCGCGAGACGGGCAAACGCATTCATGGTAGTTAACGTATGGGTAGTTAATAACATGTGGAGGAGGGACTATCAAACAATTACCTTATTTGAAATAATGGAAGTTTCTATTATCATCCTAGTGAGCTCCAGAGCGAATTTCTTTGCTACTCAGCCTATGAAGCTGGAATATTGTAAGCATGAACCTACCTAATTTTTGTAACCAAGGTATAAAATAAGGTGTAATCGTTTGCTTGTTAGCTGCTTTAAATGCTTGATGTCTTATCTCTTGCATGCATGGCATTTTTCTGGATATTTCGCAGGTTCGAAACTCAAATGTTGGCCGCTGCCCAGAACAGCATGTACGACAATCTCGGAGACATCATGGTCTTCGACGGAGGCACGTGGAATCCTTATCCGACGTGTAGAAGCTGTGGGAAATTCCAAAAGTACAGAGCAAAGTGTCAGAACAAAGCTGAATACTTGAATTTGTGAGTTAACTTAATACTTACTTGTCTATATTGTGTTTTGTATGTAATCAGGTACAGATACCTATCTAATGAGTTTCAGGTTTCTGTTTTTTCACACATGTTCCCCCATAAGTCTTGGCTATTCCATTTTTTGACAAAACTACTTTCTAGTCTGATAAAGATACGAATAGACTGAAATATTATTTCAGTGATACTTGATCTATCACTGCATTATCAATCACGTATCATAAGATAGACAGCCAATGTCCTCAGTTGAACTCATTACAGCGATCAAGTCATTCGTCTGTTAAGAAAGGTGGGTAACGTGATAGAGGCATTGACAAAACAGGGATTATATTGCAAGTTGTTTCAGCACTAAACCCAATTTTCGATGTGTTCCTCAGATGTGGCGAATGCGTTGGAGGTAGTTCGGAAAAAGACGACGACTACGGATTGGATTCATGCGGTATATGTGCTGGCTTTGAGAGATGTGGTCAATTGACGTGTGAAGACAGCATTGAAGAAAACTTGGAATCCACCAAAAGTTAGTTTTATAATTTCTCTATGTAAGTGTGATAGGTATTTTGACATTTTCATGTCTTTGTTTTAGCAGACTACCGCAAAAAAAATTACTTTTAAGGAACGACACTTTTTACGGGCGACAAAATTTTCTGATCATTGACAACTGTTACATCAGTTCCGACAGTCGAAGAGGTTTGATTACTCTGGCCTCATTGACCCAGGGCCATTTACCCGCACGAGGGTTGTAACTGAGAGGAAATTTCCCCCTTAGTAGTAAAGATGCGAGTATGAACTCCATCCGAGGTATCAAATATTTTTGGGCCGTTACAGTGGCGCAGTTGAAATAAGACCCGAAATAATACGAAACAATAATTAATTAAATCCCTGTCGAGACAAAAGACTGTAAACATCACATTCCCTGTCGTAGCACCTTTCACTTCCTTACTCACTTGAGTCAAAACACACCACGACAATGACCTCACTCGACTGCTGACTTCTTCCAGCCAGCAACTGCTGAGCCAGCGGCCTGCGGTTTCACTTCATCATTCGTCCGATGGCGAACACGCTGAGATGGCTGGTATTTGACTCCGGGGAAATGTTACGCTCCAGGAATATAACTCTCACAGTCGAAGAGGTTTGATTACACTGGCCTCATAGCTCAACCGTTCGAGTGTTGCAACTAAGGGGAAATTTCCCCTTGGCAGTAGCGATGCGAGCTCGAACTTCGTCCTTGGTATAAAATATTTTTGGGCCGTTACACAACCAAATAGTTGCCACAGATCTTGCCAAAAATCATTCGTCGCTTTAAAGCTCTCAAGCTCTCGATTTATCTAAAACATCACCATATTTCATGCTGCCAATTTCTTCCTCCATACACCCCTGAGAAGCACTGGTTACGAGCTTGGTATGATGTCAAAACTGTTTGAAGTTTTGTTTGAGCTTACTTACCAAGCCCGAACAAATAAAGCCGAAGCTGTTCGATTCGATGCTTAACCATTAAGCATTCAAAGCACCATCCTCCTTGTTTTAAACACGAACATTACAAGATACAAAGGCGCACTGATAGCAGCTTAACAACCCAAAAATATTTGATACCTCGACAGATTTCGAACTCATGTCTTTAAGATACTTGTTGAAGTTGGTTTTAAAGACAAGCGTTTTAGCAACCTCCGCCACTGAGACCGATTAATCAATCCTCTTCGGCTGCCGGAGTTTTCCCTGCCGGGATTTGGGGATAGAAAAATGACAAAATGAAACTGCAGACCGCTGGCTCAGCAGATGCTCGCTGGAAGAAGTCACAGTAGAGCACGGTACCTCCTAAGGTTTTTACTTCTTAGTGTTTACTAGTCATGTTGCTTTCAACTTTCAATGGATCCTACAGGAATATACATTGAGCTGAGGTTAAACTGAATGGATGTACTTAATAAGGATAATGTGCCTGCCAAAACTAAACAAATAGGTTCCTATCTTTTTTGTGACTAAAAGCCAAAGTACATTGGAAAAACATTCAGTTACATATCTTGAGGAAGTCGTTTTTAAAATTTTCTCAGTTGCTTTTCCATCCTTTTCGGAATGCTATTAATTTTCTTTTTACTGTATCTTAAATTCACTTACTTGACTTCAGAATTGGTATACACTGCTTAAGAACGCCCATCCCAATTCTCAGTTCTTAAAATTATTGAAGGTAAAGTATGAGCTTTTGATCGTCTCCTACAAATGCCCTGACTTTCCCCCTCTATTTAGATTCATTTTCTAGTTTTCTCATTATACCCTATGTAAAAACCTCTGGACCAGTAATTTTAATCAAGAAAAAATTAACGTTCTTCATTAGTTACATCGATGAAACTTGAAGTCATTATTCTGTTCAATACGAAGCTCACAGGAGCTTTTTTTCTTCTTCTTGGTATTTGCATGTTCCAGAACCCAAAAACTGTTAGGTGTTCTTAGACAATCTTTTCTATTTTCTCGTTTAAGACATATAAACAATGATAGGAACACCATGAAAGGGTTGTCACTTTCTCTACTAAAGTTTAGGACATGACTCTATTTTTCCTTAAGTTTTGGGAGTCTGTCCATCGTTTTCCAGACTTTTTGACCAAATCGAGAACATTTCAGCAGGTCCAGGGGAATGGCATTGATGTGTAGTCAGAAGTGTCTTACAGAAGGCGTTCTTATCAATGCTGATTTTGATCCGGACATGCTCTTTTATCAAACTTTTTCTGATCGTAGCTGCATATTAGAAAATTTATGCACACCTCACCAATTCCAAAATCTTGTTTAGAACTGAAAAATTATTCTTCATTTATTAGTTCTTCGGTACCTACTTACCTATCTTTTCTTGTTACTTAATGATCTTAATTTGAAAAGAAAAAAAAAAAAAAAAATCTAAACAAACCTCGCAAGTTTTTATTGACTATTTCTGTTGTAGATTGTTCCAAAGTTATTGGAATTCGTCCAAGAGTTATAGACATGGCTGGTTCTTCTAAGGGTGTCATCCATTTGATTGGGAATGTCGATAAAAGCATGTCATGCAGCATCTACAGTGGCGCTGCAGAAGCGGTAAACCTATACTCATTAAGCATAAGTTTTCAAAATACCTAACTGGTTGCCTAATAATATAAGTGTTGCAACTTTAAAACCAAAAAATCATAGTCCAAATGAGAGAATATCATACAGATTTGAAAATAAGATACTTGACAACTTTTACAGAGAAATGGGTAGGTAATTGAATCCACATATTTTAGATGCATGCAAGTTCTGCTAAATGTTGTATTGTATCAGGACAGCTCCACGTTTGAATATCACATGTATGAGGACAGCCCATGCTGAAGCAAACATGTCCATTTTTTCGCAAAGTGAGGTAGATATCGATCTAATTCAATTGGGCTGAGTTGCAACTGTCTGTTTTATCAAAACTGAACAAAGGCAAATATAAACCTTTCATTTCGGTCACTTGGCTCAGAGAATCACAGAACCGAATTGCATTATCAGTCAATCTGCTTAAATAAAAACGAACAAGTCCATGGGAGAATTAAGCAAAAACAAGTCAATAGTAGCCTGAACAAACCAAACATGACCATAAGAAAAACCTTATTTTCTCCCTTTTTAAGTATTATCGGCCAAAACTAATTTATTCAAATAGTTTATGTAGTCAATGTAGAGAAATATAAACAGCTCCAATACCAGAATCACTGTGCATACTTTCAGGAACAGTTTTTGGCCTCTACTGAAAATCCCTACGCAGTGGACATGTTTGCATCTGCATAGGTACTCCTCATATCTAGGTACTCTTAAGATTTGTCTGGAGAACCAGTCCCGAACAATTTGGGACAGACAACGCCCAGTTTAGGTCGTTCGAAGAGACTCAGAACCAGTTCTAAGGAGTCCTGGAACCTCAAGTTCATTGTCCGGAGAAGGAGTCCAAAACTACTAAGAACTAGTTCAAGTGGTTCGAGATTTTTGCCAGAACTTTTAGTTTAAGACATCCGCAGTAGATGTTTTCACGCTTATCACAGATTACAGATTTAAGACTCCCGCCTCCGTATTTGAACTAGTCCGAAAACCGTTCAGACAGATGGAGTTAGAACAACAGTCCTGACGCCTCTATCCCGTCCCCTTTTCAGTTCCATTGATTCTTGTTCGATTCCAATCTGATTCGGGGCTTTTTCTCTGGACAAACCTTTTGTTGCTGCTGCAATACTCCACTTAAATCTCGACATTGAATCTAAACCTTACACCTTAATTTATTGGGTTTATACACTTCATGGCAATTTGTCAATTGATGCCCTAATTCCAGGGAAAAGCAACCGTTTCCGAAACAGAGGTGGGATTGCAGTTCGAGTTTGATTTGCCGAAGAAGGAGGGGCGGCTAGACATGCACTGCAACTCAACTGAAGGCGTGGTCTTGATGAATTCATTGCTTGTCGTGGATTCTAGAAGGCTCCAACCCCTTTCCTCTGAAGAGAAGACCATAGAGTTTGGCAAGGAGTCTAAGGTACGTATCTGGCACTAGTAAAAAGTTGATACGTTATTATATTTCTTATCATCGAATATGTGAACAGTGAGTGCTGTTCAGTGAGTTACCTATGGGAACACAACAAGTGGTTGGAAATAGTGGATTAAAAATGGTTGTGGAAGTTGGCAGGGTCCTACATGGCTCCACCGTGAGCTTCAAGCAGCACATCATAAAACAAGCGTGCAGGGGAAAAAAATGTTGTCCTCTGTGGATTCTAATTTTAGTTAAGGTTTAATTTTAATGTGCTTTCAGCAGTCAATCAGAAAATTTGAAAAAATTAAAAAAAAGACCAGTGGAGGAAAACGTTAAATGCTGAAGCAAGTTTTATGAGTTTTATCATTTTTAATGGAGGGAAAGTTAAGAACTGAAATTCATATAATGCTTCTGGAGGACACATTCGTTTCATTGAACTAATTTCTATCTAAAGTACAGAAAACTACCCTTTTATTTCGAATGTTGCAAGATTATTTAATACTTCATACATTTTAGGGTGGATCAAAAGTGATGTTGACGATTTTAGCTCAGCTTGTCCCTTATGTGATGGGAGTTGAAAAAAAAATTTCTTGGTCGATTACAAAGGTCAATTATTGAAAATTAAATAAATTTTTAAAAATCTGGAGGGGAAGAGGGGGCTCACCGCAGACATTTTTAGGGGGCCCCCATCAGCTGGATAGCCTTGGGCCCCGAAAAAGCCAAGGCCTGCACTGAATTCCCTGCGATATAGGAGAGGCTAATGCCTATCATATTAGGCCCAAAGTTGCACATCTAATCCATCATAAAACGTCCCAAATAACCAATCGCTTGAGAACTCCTTGCACCTTCTCTCAACTGACGTGTTGATTCTTCAGGTAACTTTAACAGTGGCCAGCATGATCGCCATGGCTGATTTAGTGTGTTTTTCCCAAGACGAAGAAGGAACTATTCAGTACAAAAGTTGGTCTAGCGAAGTACAAGGAAACTCGTTATCTTCAAGCGTTGCCTGTGGCAGGATATGGCCCAAGAAAGCTGGCAAGATGAAATTCGGAGTTGCTTATTCAGCAGAAGCTATGTTAGTACCTCTTAGGATAACATCCATTTAAGAAACTGGAAATTTATTGCGTATCAATCAACTAGTGATTGTGTCAAGTATCTAAGGTCATCTAGATGTAAGTATTAATCTTTTGTCTAAATTCATAATGATTGTAATTTTTTGTAATTTTTACAGACCACTCGCAAAGACGTTAGATATTGAAGTTGTCTCGAATCGATTGACTCTCCTTTGGGCCACTGCAGCAAAT
The DNA here is from genome assembly GCA_030762985.1 of Adelphocoris suturalis. Lineage (NCBI taxonomy): Eukaryota > Metazoa > Arthropoda > Insecta > Hemiptera > Miridae > Adelphocoris > Adelphocoris suturalis. Next base: position 22,123,354 of record CM061043.1, read on the forward strand.
AACAAACTAATTCTGCATTTTAACCAAGTCATCGAAACGTACAACGACTGTGGAGCGTTATTTAAAACAATTTCAGACAACGGTACCTGGTTGTTTCTCAAGAATGCTATAATTTTGAGAGATGTGTAAATTAGATTTTACGTTTTACGTTGTTTATTAACGCATCTTGTATTGTGTCATTAGATGCCAAGTGTTGGAACGCAGGAAATGAGATAAGGGTTAAATTCAAAGGATCGCCCAAAGTCAAAGCTGGCGACACTGTGGATGTGACAGTAGCCAGTGCTTCTACTGGTATTCCAGAGATGTTTTCTTTCAAAATTGATGGGAATCAGGTAAATCAACTGATGACATGGTTATGTATCAAGCAGGAACTAGTAACGCCAAGTTACTGATGATCAATCAACGTTGGAAAACTTTTTTCATAGTTGAAATAGTTTTTCACTGAATCTATTTTGTTAACTATGTTGTAACAATTTATGTTCATATTGATTGATTAAACATTGAGGGTAGGAATTATTGGCTTCTCAACTTTGTTCCTTTTATTCACTCGCATGCTCAGATGTCAGAACAGCTATCGAATTTGGAAATCAATGGGCCAGAAGTGGTGTGCACAAACCAGAAGGTGACATTCGACGTTGGTGGAAGCAGCGTTAAATGGACACTTGCTATCCCAAATAACACTGCATCATACGGATCTATGACGCCTGGGAATAAACAAAGAAAGAACATGATGATGTGGAGGAGCGTACGGGAAACCTCCAGGATGATGAAAACTGAAGGATCTGATAACCGGATAAGCCTAAATACGACTCTTGTAGGTACTAAAATTCTATTTATTTCTAGTTATTTGCTGAACCTGTGTAATTAACTTTTCTTTTTTTCAGCTAACGCCTGGGAACGAGTACCAAATCAAAGCTACATTACCTGGCATGCAAGGCAAAGTAATGACTCTCACGAAAAATTTCAAAATTGCTATTGATAATAGTGGTCAACCAATGATTAAAGGACCTAGTAACCCGACGTGGACAAATGAAGCATTGTATGAGTTGGAAGACACTTCGTGTGGCCCCAAAAATGCCAATATTAAAGTAAGTTTTCGTTTATATCGTTATCGTCCGCACACCTACTGATATCAGCCAAATTCATTCCAACATGGTGGGAACATAGAGGGAAAAAATCATAAACTGTACAAGATGGCGGTTTTATTCTCTCAAAATCTGATTTCTTACAGCCTATGATTGTTTTGAACTCCTCGAGTTCAATCACAGGTCTCCTCAAACTTTGTTTTATTACCTAGTCGATTCAAGTCTAGTGTTAGTGTCACCCTCTCTTTTTCTTCTCATTCTCTCTAAAATTTGTGAGGGAGCTTGAGGTAGTCATACCTGCAAAGTGCTGGTGCTCTCCACTTGTGGATTCAGACAATGGAGCACAGACTCAGACCCCACACTAATCTAGCACTGTTTCGGGCGTTGCAGTTGTCACTTGAAGAAACTCAATAATCTAAAAGCTTACTAGGTATCACCTCTGGACTTATTTTTGGCAACATGCCAGCCCATAAAACAAAACAGGCAAAATCCCAATCAGGATATATGGTCGCTACCTCCATAAATATGTGTAAGGTGTCTCTTTAAGGTCTCCATTGTCTATAACAGCCCAAAATCTTCCTAACAATCTCTGTTTCTTTCAAAACTAAGCAACTCTTCCTCAAGAGATCAAGTTCATGTTCAGGTCTCGAATCCATGGATAAGTATAACTAGCTTTGTAGATTCTGAACTAATCCAAAATAACATGGATCAGCTGCCTGAGTTTTTTACTGTTCCTCTGCCTTCATTTCTCCATAATAATTTCCACCTTGTAATGTGGGCTCTGGGTAACATTTATTCAATGGTTTTGTATGTTTTCGTTTCTAAGTGATGAATGGAAGATTGATTGATGGCTGGCTGGTCACTATTATGAGTTTGGTTGAGTTTCATGAGCATGTTACTGGCTTCATGTACTGAGCAAATCTTGCTTGAAGCGGTCGTTGAAAACAATATCTGGCTTGCAAATATACTACCTACTCAAGTTTTCTAACACTTTAAGACTTTGGTGTGTTTGGGTCCAAATGGGTTATTGCTCTAATCAATTCATCAACTATTGGACTCCTTAAGAAAGGATATACTTTTTCGTTGTGGTAAAGAACGTACATATTAGGTATATATAATTCCTATAAAGGACATGCCGAATTAGTGATGAAAGGAGGAAGACACGAACTATATAGCAAAGAAGGCGTGACACAAGGCGATCCCCTAGCAATGTTATTGTATGGCATCTCAACCCTACCTCTGATTGACCTTTTGCAAGATCAATGTACAGATGTCAAACAATGCTGGTACGCAGATGATTCGGCGGCGCAAGGGAGTTTTGACGGGTTGAAGAGATGGTGGGAGAACTGCCTTCATAAAATCCTTTCAATTCCAATGGCAGTTCGTTCAGCGAGTTGTTGGTGGAGGAGAAGAAGACACATATATGCCCTTGCGAAATTCAATAAGATCAACCTTCATGCCATCGATTCTAGGAGGAAATGTGTCATCTGAAGAAAGCGACCTCTTCTCTCTGCCAGTCAACAAAGGGGGTTTGGCATGGACGGATCCAGTGCGTTCAGTCAATCAGTGTTACATGACTTCAAAAGCAGGCACGATAGTTTTAGAACAAGCTGTACGACAGGGACAACCGTTTGTTGTCAGCGAACACTTAGCGACACTAAGGCAGGTGAAGGAAGAAGCAAGAAGACAGAAACACCAGGTAGAAGACGAATTGCTGAACACCACATTGGAAAAGCTCCCAATTCAACGGCAAAGAGCAATAGGACGAGCAGTGCTGAAGACAACGAAGGTAAAAACGTCAAGTTGGCTCTCCACCCTTCCATTAAAAAAGCATAATTACGACATGTCTGCTTGCGAATTTCGAGACGCCTTAGCCATCCGCTACAAGAGAAAGCCAGTAGAGATGCCAGTTGCATGTGATGGGTGTGGCAATCATGATTTCAATCTCGAACATGCCCTGAATGAGATACGAGACCTTGTAGGTGAGCTCATGTCATCCGCATGGGGCAATGTCATCAAAGAGCCAATAATTCTTGAACCATCTCCAACCACACCAGGCCTCAGATGGGACCTCGCATGCCGTGGCGTGTGGGGTATTTTCTATTTTATTTGTGCTTTCACACCTCATTTAACTCATTAAAAAATATCAGCTTTGGATAATAAAATACAAATTAAAAATGAAAAGCTGATTAGCCTATGTTATTTATATTTTCTTTGCAGTATGAGTGGGTTGTTGGAACTCCAAACGAAGCATTGATTCAACAGTCAGGGTTCAAAATACGTTTGAAACCTGGTATTTTGTCTTCGAACACTAAATATAACCTCACTGTAAAGCTTATAAATGAATCTCAGATTGTTTCTGAAGTAAGTTGTTTACCAAAGTATTTGGGTTATTGGACTTATCCATTTTATGTAGTTATCATTATGTAGGTGGAATCTAGATTTTTTTGTAACTGCTTCTGTTTGAAATAGGTTGCCATGGAAGTTCTCACTCAGCCAGCTACACTCAAGACTGCAACTTATTTGGATGAAATAGTATTTGGAACCGGCCATAAGATCGTGCTCCTGGGTAATTCAGAAATATTACCTACAAAATCCATTGGAGTCAATGTAAGCGGTATTCACTATAAACTTAATTTCATCATATTAACTTGATTTACTAGATTATTAATTTTGTTCGATAGAAGTCGTTTAATTGATATCAATTTAATTTTGTTGCAGTATCAGTGGATGTGTGAATCAGAAACTGGTTCGTGTTTAATGCCTGGTGAAGAACAAAAACCAATTGAGACACTTGGAGGTTTTGACAGTAGAGTGTTGATACTTCCCTCTGGATCACTCCCTGTTGGAAAGTTAGTGTTTGAAGATTTTAAAATCATTTATTGGAATAATGGCGAACAAATTTTGTAGAAATTAAGGTATTTCAACTGATCTAAAAATTGTATTATTCAGTCTGTGCACACTTAACTTATTTCAAAAAAGTTTTTCATGAATATCAATTTTCGGGCACCTCGGGAACCTGTTGAACACCAGATTAATTCGAGTATTGTATATGGGAGGTTGTGGTACACTCAGAAACAGCTGAGCTACCTTCCGCAAACTGATACTAGGCTAGTTGTCATTGTTTCATCACTCATTTCCCGGCCAGAAACCTGACCTGTTAAATGTTGGGTGTCATTAAGTGTTTGAAAGTAAAGATTCAACGTGGAATCGTCGAAAAATAGCAATGATCCTATCGGCTGCTTTGTGAACTGTGCTTATCCATAAAGGCCGTTTCACACTAGCGTTTTTTCTGTTGTTTTTTCCTTGAATTTTTATTGCTTTATCGTGGGTTCGAAAATAGCCACTGAAGAAGACTAGAAATGTGAATGTTGAAGAGGAAAAACTGGAAAATCAGCGCATTCTGGCGGAATGCAGTTTTATTGAGTCTTTTAGGTTAGGGCTCCTAGGGGTTTTCCAGTGAAAGGTTACCTTCCCAAGGGTTACGTTTTAGCGTTTAATTGCTTGCGTTGAGGTAAAAATTAGAACACGTTCCAATTTTTTCAAGTGAGTTTAAAAATGCTCCGCCAGGATGCGCAATGTTCAAAAAAGTTGACCTTGGGGGAAAACACTTCTCCTTCTTAACGTTCGGGCATTAAAAATGTAGAAAAAATGCTAGTGTGATACGGCCTTAAGACACAATTGCTATTCCCTCTAATTGAAATCTACGGATGTGTCAAACTAGTTGTTCAAATTCTCAAGATTTAGGTTTATAGATTGTTAGGTTTTACGTTTATTGTTTTACAAATAACTTTAATGTTTATTATTTACACCCTGGTTAGGAGGTAACTGCACTGATTTGGCTTTCACCAATTATCGCAAGGGTCGCTACTTGCATTTTGATGTTTTGACTAGGGAGCCTCATAACACAATCACTGTAATACTTTTCGATGAATTAGTGCAACCAATTTTGGACTTGTTAATCGTACGATTTTCGAAAAGGATTTTCCCTTAAATACAACGCTTATTATATTGTCCCATTTGTCAATATCGAAAAATTGAAACTTTAGTTTTAACTGTAACACCTTTTTTTAAGGATTAGAAAAAGATTTTTGAATTTCCGCCGTAATTAGTTATAGTTGTCGATTTTTTGTTGCAACCAATACACTTGAATACGAAAAAAAAAAAAAAAAAAAAAAAAATCATGTGTCATGAATCGTACACAGTAGGCCTATAAAACCTCAATACCAACTGATGTGATAAATTGAGAGCATTCCAAAAAGTGGCGAACGATTTTCCTGCAATGAAAACTAAGAGAGTTGCACCTCCCTAGCAACGCAATGGTTATACGTAAAAATGGATAAATACAAAACATGACAGCTCGCGAGTTGTGCTTAATTTTTGAGCACAAAACCCAGCAATAAAACATGGAATAGGTACTCTCTCTGCTTTAGGTTCAGATTCTTATTGTGATGCAACTAACAATCTAACTCATTGCTGTTCGAATTCTAGGTATTTATTCACTCTGAACGTCTCAGTCACATCAGGCGAAAGTACATCAAAGAGTATTAGAGTCTTCATTGTACCAGGAGAGCCAACTCTCCTGTCTTTGGTTTCAATTGACTTCAAAGAAAACCTAAAAATCATCCTCCAAGCAAAGGATATCATTGGAGAGTGTGAAATCAACTTGGAGTCCTTGAAAGCAACCAATACTAGTTATTTGGAATTGAGTGAGCTGGTAAGTTTGCATTAAGACTTTGTTCTATCGAAAGAACGATACTAAATTTCATTCGTATTTACTATAGAAAAACCTTGGACTTTCTTTCTTCTGTGTCTCAGCACCGTTTATCAATATGAATTAGAACAATCTGATTCTTTGGTCACCTTTTTCCAACCTAGTGATCTGTCATTTCATTCTAATAAAGAGGAATCTTGTTTAGCGAAACTTGTAATGTGCAAGCGCCTCTCCCTGCCTTTCTATCTCACCTCAGGCAAGAGGTGGGGGATTTACCCACTTAGCCTTTCTATATAAAAGCCACTTTCAATCGTAACTGCTTTTGATTTAATTAATTTTACTCTAATAAACACTGATGTTGATGAATAATATTGATTCAACAGGTGAAAACTCACAGAATCAAAGGAACGCCAATCAATCCTCTCAGCAAAACGCTTCTACTCGATATCCATTACGATAAACTGATTTATGGATCTTCTTACATATTCCAACTTTCAGCTGATTGTGGAGCTCTTAGCCAGAGCTGGATGACGTTCTCCATCCCAGTCCCTGAAAAGTCGACTAGCTGCGAGCTCAATGTAATAATATTTGTTTACTAATCTATAAGTGCATCTAATATTGATTGTAAGATTATGATGAAATGCTGCAAGGGGTAGTTAGTAGGTAGGTACTAACAAAACAAAATGTTGTTTAGTATTTACCAAATAGAAAATAGGTATTTGCTTGCATGTATTTGTCCTCGATTATTTTCGTCAATTGCGTATTCAATGGAGCTCCAAACTAACAAGCTTCGCCGCTAGGTAAAGGTAAAGGGGCAAAAGACCTAAGGAACATGGTGGTTGACATCACTTTCCCCTAGTTAATACCTTGCATCACCCCTTTTCGCCCTACGATTCGTTCCCTGCACTACCAATCTCATCAATACTGATCAAAAATGAGAATTATGTTATTAATAAATAAATTATAATAAAACAAACAAACCCCTGCCAATGTATGATTTTTGAGACTAGTTTCATAAACTTTGGTCCAGTAGGTTTGGAAAAAAGCTCTGGACGGATAGATTTTTTATTTTATTTTTATTTTAGCGAATTTTTGAAGAAAATAAAGCTATTGCAATGGCTCCAAAAATTTTCAAAAATTTTCTTCATCGAAATCTGTTTTGAGGCATTCTGAAATGATTACTGGATTTTAACGCTTTTATATATATATATATATATATATATATATATATATATATATTTATATATATGTATGCGTCATTCCAGACGATAACTCTCGATAGAATTGAGATAAAAACTTCTTGTTCGTTGGACAATTTTTGAGCACATTAAATTGGTCAAATTTCGAAAAATGTACCCAAAAAATCACTAAAAACGGCTAAAAATCGTTAAATTTCTATTTTTTGCAGAATTTTAGTCAAAACTAAATTTTCAACGATTAACTAGGACATTAAAAATTTTTGCTCAAAATTATGATGAAAAACGTACTTAAATGTCATTAAAATTTGCTAAAATATCTATAAAAACTGCAAAAAAATTTAAAAATCAAAAATCCCTTTTGAATCAGTGGAATTTTATTTAGAATAAGTTTTTTGCCATAAAATTGGTTTTTAACCATTTCTGTCAACTAAAATTGCTCCAATTGCAATGCTATTTAACATACTATAGTACGATAGATAGTTTATGAAAATTCGCTCATGGGGTCATGCTGCATGACTGGACTTTTTGGATTCTACTCATCTTGAAACATAAATCAACAAATTTTGAGGGGTGGTTACAAAACTTTTTTCTTGGTCGATTACAAAGGTTTATTATTGAAAATAATAAACCAAAACCGACTAAACAACAAAAACAGCTTTTGTCGCTCTTATTGGCAACAAAAGAATTGCGAATCGGTAAGATCATTGTTTACGTGCTGCACTTTATCTTGATGCTAGTAAGGAAACAAGCTCAGGGTTTATTTTAGTATAGGCAAAACTTTTTTTTTTCTAACGATTAATTTCATGTTCTGAATCGGTGGAAAATAGTGTCTACAAATTGCATACATACACAGAAGATTAGATCTGTGACAGAAGTATTTGGATTGTGTGTACGTACCTTTGGGGTACAATAAAAGGGGATACAGGTATATGAAATACAATTGTAAGCATAAACAAATTGCAATATTAAAGCAACGGTTTTTGTTTAGGTAAATCCGTTGAATGGTGTAGCGATGTCTACTGAATTTACGTTCCAAGTGACGGACTGCTTTCCAACAAACGCTATTTACAGCTTCGGTTACCTTCTTAATGACAAAATGTACTATTTGACTTCAACATTAGACTTCCAAAAGAAGCTCTACAGCTTTCCAGGTAAGTAACCTCGCAAATTTCATAATCAGAGTTTCTTGTATATTTGGGACCTTCGGCAATGAAGGTTATTCCTTACCTTCCTCAATACTACTTTACTTCCTCAATCTCGTTTGAGAAAATTACTATCCATGTGAATGGTGGAAAGCATACTGGTATCTATAGCTTTGGTGCTGGGCTGGAATATCTTTAAAAGATTAAGCAGTTACTGGGGAGGAGATGAAGTGTTGCTGCAGTGAGTCTCCTCACTTTGTCAAATTGCGGGCAATGAATTAGCTGATTCCCTTGACATAAGTGGTTCCACCATGATGCAGCCCAACTCTCTTACCATTTAGTTCAGCAAAGCGAAGAAAGAAAAGACAAGAAAAAACTTGTAACACGCCAGCACGACGAGAGATCTCAGCTGTTAGGGAAAACTGGGTGCAACTAATGGGCAACCCCCTCCCAGTAGACTGGGCAGGAAATAAATAATTATCGAAAAGACTATTCCATTTGGTGTAAGAAGTATGATTTGTACTGGGCTGCCCAAGCACAAATGGCCTTAGTGCAAAAAATAAAAAAAATCTAATCAACGTGATTGTTTTTACAAGGGTGAATCAAATATAAACGGAACTTTTGGGCCAGTGAGCGCAATAGTGATGGAATAACGTTCTCCTGTTGTGGGGTTTTGGGTTGGTTTGTCAGGAGTGGGTGAAGCACCTGAGCTAGCCTCCTTGACCCTCTCAGTATCCATCGTGACGATGTCTGAGAAGGAGGCACACCGCGCTGTTTCGCAACCATTGTGATGGTTTTAGCTGCAGATGGTGTAAAACCAGCAGAAATCTTGAGGAGATTGCACAGGAGGGGACTGCACAGTTCGGGGAAGAGACGCTGTCGCGAGCTAGAGTGTTTGCTTGGCATAAACAGTTCGTGGAGGGTCGCACCAGCGTTACGGCGGGCAACATCAACAGTGTCCGCCAGCTTGTTGATGGTGATAGGCGTCTAACAACTTCGGATATTGCAATTGAGGTTGGAATAAGTTATGAGAGCACATTTTGACAGAGGTCAGACTCGCATATCGCAGCAAAAGCCGAAACCTTCCAATGAGAAAAGTGATTCTTCTCCATGACAATGCTCGCCCCCATACAGCAGCCCGGACCAAAGAAAAATAGGAGTAACTGGGTTGGGAGACACTGGAAAACCCTCCATACAGTCCAGATCTGTCTCCCTGCGACTTCCATGTGTTTTGTCCTCTCAAGGAAGCTATGGGGGGGGGGGGGGGGGGGGGGGCAAAGATTCAGCAGCGATGATGAGGTTGAAGCATATTTGCGCAATTGGCTACAAACACGACCTGACTCTTTTTACGTGGATGGAATTAAAAAATTACCTGTACGCTGGGAAAAATGTGTTTCCAAATCAGGAGATAATGTAGAAAAATAAACTATGTTTGTTTGTGTGTTTAAAATCAAAATGAATTAAAAAAAAAAAATAAGTCCCGTTTATATTTGATTCACCATCGTATCTAAAACAGTTGAAAGATGTATTTCCTACCTAAAGTTGGAATTATACAATCAGACGCATCATTCTGTGATTTAAATATTATTAAATTATCCGTTGTAGGGGTTAAACTGTGGTCATCGCTTTACCCCTCGATGTTTTCCCCTGTGATTTGAGTCCATGCTGCGTTTAGTGTTGGAGGGCAATATGGCTCCTCTTAGAATTGTGCCTCTTGCCCTATAGACACCTTGCTCAATGCAGCTAATGACCCTTCTGGTTGACGAGCGGCTTATATCATTTAAAAAATATATGTATTAAGTAACTAAATAGGGATGATTTAGTTCGTGGCACTGATTTAGCGAAAAACTGTTTTTGTATCTTTGGCTGCACTAGACTTCAAACCTGCAGTAAGCCTTCTCGTCATTACATTTGATCTGCTTGAGGGGTATGGGAATATGAAGCATCCTCTACAAAGCCACCTATGCTCACTTACCATTTTGGGTTGGGTCAACTATCCAGAACCGCATGCCCTATGTATTTATACTCTCTAATTACTTGATGATTGAATATTCCTTTCACTTGTAGTTGGGTTTGTTTCAATGGTTTTATGGCAGACCGGGATACCAATAGTTTGTAATTGGTTAGAAATCTCTTTTATAAGGTTGGCTTGTTTTCTAAAGGACAGGTAGAGGGGTAGTTTTTTTCTCAAAACTGAAATAGCTTTTTATTGGTTTGAAATAAATGAAACAAGATGAGTTCCTACTTAGAAATTTCAAATAAAGATCCTAATCGTTTGTTTTTTAGGAAAGCTGAAACCAGTGATGAAAATCTGTGAACCGGACAAAATGTGTGCAGTTTATTTTGCGGAAAACATCACCGTGGAATCATCTCCTGTTGATGCTGAAGTATCAAAGTTAGTTCAGTCAACTTGCAACATTACAACAGTAAAACCAGACGTTCCAATCTGCAGGAATACTTTGTAGGACTGCTTGCATGCAACTTCCGATTTTCAGTCTTCTCCCTCCCATGGTGGAATCGTTGTCGAAATGACGAATTTGAACAATAAATATTTTAAAATCATTACACAAATCATTGAACAGCACTAGAATCAACATACCTACTGTAAGCCTAGCCGAATTCTGTTCATTATTAAATTATTGGGATGAAACAAAGTCAATTTCACTATTTTGAAGCTTTCCTGCTATTGACGTGTATATTATTTTGTTCTCAAAGTACCTAATATGTGTTCTTCCATAGAGCTGTCATAGGCGATTTGTCTGACAACTTGAACAGCGGTCACTTTGAAGAGGTCCTGGGAAACACTGCTCTACTTTTGGAGTCCTGTGCTGCAGAACCTGATGTCCTGAAAAGCGTAAAAGAATCAATTTGGCAGATAATCGTTAATAAGATAAATGATGCTTCTGCTGAGTGAGTTCTCTTTCTACTATATATTTGATTTTTTTAATTCACTGGTAGATTGTTTTCCCTAGAAGATTTAGATTTAAGATCAGATTTTTTTGGAATTATAATTATATTGAGCTGCAGCGGATCCCAGTAATAGTCTCTGCTAAAAATGAATCGTCCAAATTTTCAGAATTGACCAAGATGGTAAAGTGACGTTTCAGACGTTTGACCTCCTCCAATGCGCCTTGGATGTGGTGAAGGCTACCAAAGGCCCAGATGAAGTGATTGCTGTGATTCTTGACTTTCGTGATAAAATTGAAGAAAAAACAAAACGATCTGTTGGTAAGTTATATCTATATTTCAAGCCATTCTATGCGCGTTCCTGTAGTGTTCCGTAAATGCGACATCACTAGAAAAAGTTATATTTAACTTGCTAGGTACTATAAGAGGTCAGTGGTAAGTATGTCATTGATTCTTGAATCATAAATATGGTATCTATTCGTGGAATTTGTCTGCCTATTTATACGTAGAATTGAGAGGGTGAGCGCCTATGGAAGACGATGTAACCTTCTTGATTTCTTATTAATACATTACATTCGACTGATTGGTATAACACATCGTTCTCACGATATCTATTAGTACTGAAGATGTTATGATTAGACATATGAACACACTTTAATCCTCATTACACTTCCAGTATGGTTCTGGCCAAGCTCATTCAACTGCTACCACGCTCTCAGCATAATGGCCGACCAAAGCATTGGGAAGCGTCTGCTTACAACTTCCTCCGCTAGGAACGTGATGGGAATTCAGTGCAACCAATCAAGCGGTTCAGTCAATAATTTGAGGCGCCATTTCAATTTGAATTCTTTCAATGTCAATTCAACAATTAGATTTGTCAAGGCATCGACATATATATACTTATTTCTGTTTTATAGACATTGATCTCCCTGGAAAAGAGGCGAGTCGACTTAAGAGGGCAATCACCATTACCAAAAGAGAAACTGACGATGATCCAGTTACTCACAAGGTTACTGGTTAAATTAGTATCTCTTGAGAATTGGTTAGCTATGCTAGAAATGATATGGCTGCAGAATCTTAATCATAGCGTTGTAAAATTGCTTTTAGTTCTCCCGTTTGGCTATCATTACTACTTATGAACTCAGAATGAGGAAAACTTAGAGATTTATATTAAACATTTGTATGTGTTTTGACCTGGATAACATTTCGTGAACAGGTAGAAATTCTTCTCAACACGTACTCCACGATGATCCAGAAGGATTCTGCTGGATCCAAAAATCAAACGATCAAGCTCCTCACGAAAATCCCAGATTACCTAGCGGAAATGTGTAACGCCTCGTACCAGAAGCTTAAACCTCTTCATGTTGGTAAGAATTGACGATTTTTCTGATTTTCTGGCCGTTGGCCTATGTTAAGCCGCATACGCACTTTTAACAATCGTCCGTACTGTTCAATCAATTATGAGGTTAAGGGCGCCAAAACCTTAAAGGAATGAGGTTTGGAGGAACCAACAGAGCCAATTGGTGGGCTGGTGGTTTTTTTCACAATCACATCAATGAAATTTGCGGAACGGGATGACACTAGCATGGACAGGATCCAAGATGCGCCGACCCAACCTTCCACTTCCTGCTGCATGACCGAAGACCTAAAGATCGGAACAATATTTGGAACACTTTAATGTTACGCTAATAGTTTCGAAGAATTGGAATGGACGTTTTTTGCAAGCGTATATGCGTCTTTAGCTTTCCTATGATCTAGGATAGGGTTTTTACTTACAACGTGACATTGATCATAGTGTCATAACATTCGCTATTCTGTGTTAATTAGCTCAATTTGGAAATTAAACTGTGCCATAAAATATGTGATTTATTGTTGCAGAATATCAAACCACAGAATTAACCACTTTGAAAATACTACTCGACAAAAAGGATTCCAAGTTGAATGTAACAATCCCTGAATGTTTGGATGCAAATTGTTCCAATACTGCAATGCAGGTAAGTAATTCCAAGGAATTCTACGCTTATCTATTGCCGAACCTAGTGAGGTTCTCCTTTGACCCTGCACTTTTGTGTTTGTCTGTTTATGACGCAATACAGGCCTCTGGACCTATCGACTTGAAATTTTGAGGTTAGGCCCCTTATATGCACAGAATTTGCTGTAAGTGTAGTGAACCAAAGTCCAAAATCTGGATTATTTGTTCAAAGATTTCCATAAATTCAGTCTGTTCATTAGAGATTACTGACTGTTACATGAAAGAAAAAATTAATAGTTTGGTTTGGGCAGCGACGAGGTGCGGACCTGGTTCTGATTAACTCTAGACATATTGCCTTTTTGAGAAGGTTAGCGTTGGTATTTTACTGATGTTTTGGTACGGTGATGTGCGTCATTTCACAGTGATTCTCTCAGTTGGTGAATCATGCAATTTGATCAAGTGTGAACACACGGTGAAATAATTCATTTTGGATTCACCGGCCAGTTTTGGTGAAAGAAAGGAGAAAGGTGATCAGTCATCAATCCCCTCAGAAGGAGGAGGGACGAACTCAAGATCAGTGAGCCCCACCACATACATGTGTATTGTGGTCGTATTAGCCCCACACATAGGTGTATTGTGAGTGACCTGGAGAGATTCGCCGGTATTGCCCTGCATTTGTCAAAATTAGTTTACTCCTAGAGTGCTCCGGGTAACTACCTGCGCTCCCCTTCTAGTTGTCGTTTGGTTGCGCTTTACAGAATACCATAGAAATGCCAGTCACCAATGAACAAATATTTAATAAACTCACACGCCTTGACAGCATTTGCACCCAAATAAACACTGTAACAGTATCATCGAACAAACTGAATGAAGAAATAAAGAAAACAAAACTAATGTGGTCGTATTAGCCCAGAAATGAAATGAATTTAAAAAAGCGAACGACAACCTCAATATTAAAGTAGACAAGTTGGAAAGGGATAACAGAAGGAGGAATATAATTATTTTCAATGTGTATGAGCAGGAGACCGGTTGGCAGAAGCTTAGGGAACTGTTGAGGGCCTTCTTTGAGAATATGTTAAAAGTCACGATTGACATGAATCAAATTGATGGTTTCCACCGTTTTGGGATTAACCACCGATTCAAGTAATTTTCGCAAACATGCATGCTGACCACAGGAGAGTATTTTTATGATTTGGCATGAGGGGCTGCCTAGGGGGAACAGGAGAGCACTAAACTCACTAAGCTGATCAGGATGGAGCCCATAATTTCATTCGTGTCTAGTTGACCCAGAGAGGCACCCTATCACATTTCACCTTCCAAGGGTGAACCGGAGAGAATTTATCTCACTAAGCTAATCAGAATGGTGCTCGTCATTTCATTTGTCTATTGTTGTTATAGAAAGGCTCCCTATCAAATTTAAACTTTTTAGAGTGAGGAGGAGAGAATCTCGCTCACATGACATTCGTCTCTTGAGTGAAGTTCTTTACATTGGCAAAAACTTGAAGAAAAAAAATCCAAGTTTGCATGGATACGAGACTTTACAGCATCAGATCATATGTATATATATATATATATATATATATATATATATATATGCCCACTTATACTGTGTGTGGCTCACGGTGTCCACATTCTATGTCATGATGAAGTTGCCATGCAGATAGAAGGTGATTTGTCATTTGTGATGGATATGAGAAGTTCCTCCTTCTCGATTCTTGCAAATGTAACGTCTAAGAGGATATTTCCTGGACTACCAGTGTTCAGGATATCCTCTGGGTGTAGCAGGTTAATCGCCTCTCCCCTTTGAAGGAGGAACTTCTATTAAAATGTCCATCAAATCCATTGTTTGTCACATGTTAGCAGAGCTCGGTTTCGAACCTCACCCCCGCCCCACTAATATTGAATGTCCTGGTGCCCCTATCCCCCCCACCATTAGGCAAAATGGGGGAATAACCCTTAAAACTTTAAACAATTAAACTTTTACCCCAGCCCTGCCAATTTGCAGCCCCCCCCTCTAAAGCTGAGTGTGATGGATATGGGTAGTTTCTCCTTCTCGATTCTTGCAAATGTTACAACTAAGAGGATATTTCCTGGACTACCAGTGTTCAGGATATCCTCTGGGTGTAGCAGGTGATCACCTTTCCCCTTTGAAGGAGGAACTACTAAATTTCCATCAAATTCATTGTCACACATTCAACGGTTGGGATGTGAAAAGTGAGAAACTGTATCACGTGCTGAGTATCGTTGCCATCAAGCCCTATGGATCTGCCATAATCCTAGATATCCAGGTTGTCAGTGGTAGAATAGACATGGAACAGACCTGGCAGGCTGAGATAAGTAAGTAGGTATGCCAGAAATGACCTGCGGCAAGCAGTATTCGAGCTAAAGGAGTGGCGAAAAACAACATCTAGGTCATGGAGTCCTCTCTCCCTTCTCCTCTTTTCTCAAATTCCTTGATCCCAAGGCATTGGGAAAACCTGGCCGTCCTCCACTTGACGTTCAGTAGCAAGCTTGTCCCCCCACCAAAGGCGCCTGGTCGCAGTTGTTTCCAAACAGCTCCCATAGCTTTCAGTTCCCTGACCAGAACGGCTCCGAACTGTTCTTCGGAAGCCGTTTGAACTCGATGTCGAGCAGCTCGAACTCGAACTTCTTATCACTCTTATCAGTTTCCATTACGCTTTTTCACAATCAAACCCCGAGCAGATAAATGTACCTAAGTATTTTTCCCGTCTTCCATTTGAGTGATACCTTATGTGATTAATATTACTCATATTTTTCCTGCATTTTATTTGAGTTACCTATAATACCTATGCTTCATAATATCATTAGTTCTAAGTGATGGAGTGTTCGTTTTACCTAGGTATCTTTTTACCTATTCCTACGATAATTAATAAACACAGTTTCAAAACGTTTTTGTCCTTCGCTATTTCCTTCCCTTATGGCCTCCATCCACTCATTTCGGTGTGTTGGCATATTTTTCTGATATATCAGGTGTACGTACCTACCTTGCATACACACCCGATTGAAAGAAAAAGCAATAATCAATAATGGAAATGGTAAATTCATTTTAGATCGAATCGCGTACCAATTTAATTTTCACTAAAAGTTTTGAATAAAAGTTGATAAGATGAAAAATGTATTCACTTCCTGAAGGCATTCTTATTGCAATTTCACAGCATCTAAAATGCTACCAACATAATAAGTACCTCCATACTTACAAAATTTAACTAGGTACCAAGGTAGGTAGGTACTCTAACAAGCAAAATGGGATTTTCAAAAAAAAAAAAAAAAAAATTTCTGAATCTGCATCTACAGCCATTTATCTGGCCCATAAACCTGTGGCTGGGAGTAGGTACCTGTCTAGAGGAGAGGAGACTGTAGAACACTGATTAAATAGTCGAAGGACTTCACGCTTTTGTCTCGATTTGGGGAGATATGCAAGTGCTATTCGATAAAGCGTGAAAAAATACGTAGAAACTGATCCCGAACTCCTATTTTCATAGAAGGTAATTTTTTCAAGAAAACCCTCGATTTCAGAGAAAAACGATGTTGTTCAACATTAAAACATGAGTAGTTTCCTCCTCTAATTAGAAAATTAACATTGAATACACCGTTGGAAATGTAAGCTCTCATTTCGGTGCAGTTTTTACCGTTCTTGTCTTGAAAAATATTGGTTCTCATAGTTCAATTTCCGATTGAAAAAACTCAAGGTTTCCCAAATTACGTACAATTTGCTTTTCAGAGGGCTTTTTCATGTCTCAAATCTTGAACCGTAAAAAAGCTCAGGAATTTATCTGATAGAAAATTTAATGCTCTTTCCAAGGTGTCCTTAGATTCGAATTTACACTGCAAATTAAGGGTCGTTTAATTGACAAAAGGTCGAAAATACGAAAAAAATCTCAAATATTGAATTGCTCAAAAACTAAGCGTAAAAAAATCTCTTAAAAGGAACTTTCGATCAGAAATGAGCTCTGAATCGACCCCTGAAGTACTTACTGACCACCTTATGCGGGACATCCAGTCATCGGTAGGTAGGAAGTAGGTACAGCTACCCACTCTGTACAATACTTGAGCATCATATGAGAGGTACATCGACACAAAAATATCAAAATAGCCCTTCAAAGTAGACGCTGGTATCTACCAACCTTCCTTACTTATCTACCTAGGTACCGAAAAAAGAAATGATACAGGTACCTAGGTGCCTACATTAAAAGAAACCTTTCAGTCGTAAGTACATATCAGTGGCGTAGCAAAGCAATTTATCACAGAGGGGCAACAACAACAGCCAAAGATTATAGGTATATGTAACTATAGTATAAAATGTGTATGGTGGGTACTACTAGTCACAAAGAGGGCATTGTAGCATGTATACAGGGTGTCCCACAGAAAGGTTACCCCCCCCCCCCCCCCCCCCCCCCCTCATTTCCCCTGAATTCAGCGTAAAAAATTATGAAGAATGATGTTCTTCATAATTTTTTAAGTAGACCTCAGGAAAAATACTTTCGCGTGCGCCACTTGCACCAGAAGTTTAGCAATTAGCAAATTAAATGTAAAATCACCGAAATTATACCTTATATATGCACAAAACCGAAAATCCAAATTTAAAGTCCTTGTCAAAAAGTCCGGGTCATATAAAATCAATGGAAATCTGATATATAATAAATTATAACGAAGAGGAGAATGTAAGAAGTAGATGGGAAAAAGCGTTATGCTTAGTACGAGGCACAATAGGTATTTATTTTGTACTTTGTCCCGAACGAACCTTGAAGTGACAATCGGTATTTTTACCAATCTGATTTCGCAGAGGAGAAATGCCTCCCTCGATGCCGATGCCAGAAATAGTTTATTGCAAAGGTTCATTGTTGAAAAAAATTAAACGAAAACAATCACTTTAGAATTACCTAATTTGAATTTGAGTCTTAGGTACCTACCTACCTACCGTGAGAAAATGAACATAAAAGTAATCATTATGTAGGGAGACGAATAGGGAAGAGCAGACACATTGTATTATTTTTACAGCATAACCTTACGTACCTTAAATTAAGGTAATTAACCCTTCTTTTGATGGACACAAAAAGAACATTCTTACCAAACTAAATCTGTCTTTATTATGAGAAAATGCTCATGAACTGGGGAGCACAAGGCTTGTCATTGACTTACCGTTTCCAATCCAATCGTCTTTGTAGATCTTGATGTATCCCTCCAAGGGGTTCATAACTCGTAACTTTAGCACTCACTTTTACACTAATTACGGTTCCTTTCATGTTAAACATTGTATGACAATTACCACGGAATAAGATACAGGATATAGGGCATTAAACGTTTATGAGAGACTCACAAACGTAAACAAACTGAAGTAAAATGATTTATCGGTTGGTTCACATATCGATTCTTTCAATCGTTTCCATTCGACTATGGATATTTCAATCACCACAGCACAGACATTTTTTAGTCCTTGTAAGATTCTATTAATTTTATTTTACCGTTATTCCTACTGGGACTCATACCAAAAATCAGGGACAATTGAAGACTTTTATGAGTAAGAAAACTTATTGATGGTAAGAAGGACGCAATCGATGCTACTGCATTGAATCGATCAATCGAACGTGAATCGGAGGGCTGTGAAGGTGGAGAAAGGTAGGGGCAGTGAGAGTGGGGCGAAAATGACTTATGGCTTACCAGGAGGGAAATGAGGAAGGGCGCGCCCCCCCTCAGGAGAGGGGGAACGACATAATTTCACCACTGTTTCACTTTATAGTATCCAGCATACCATTATTTTTACTGTAGTTATTTCGCTTCTGTTGGATGGGCAATATGGGCAATTATATTATCCATGGCGTTTGGCCCTCCCTGGAACCAGCCTTGGAGGAGCGTTCCTAGTTAGCCTTGAAGTTGCTAGGTAACTGGACCCACATTACAGGCGTGCTTTGCGGGTTGCGTTCTCGAACTTACCGTAATTGGTACTGACGTTAGTTACGTGAAATTATTAATTATTGTTCATGCAGCATCCGTTTCAAGAAGAACTTCTACATCCTCTGTGATCGTGGGGGGGCTCTGCCCACCCTGCCCCTCCTCAAATTACGCCACTGGTACATAGGTAGTTGTTATTCATGAGCAATGACCGGGAATCATTACCTACATGTTCAGAAATCATCTGCAAGGCCTTCTAACTTTGAAATGAATCATTGAATTGAATTGATTCTATCACGTTTTTGTAAAATAAGACATTAGGTAGGTGATGAAAACCGAGCTGGGACCCATTCTCTAATACAAACATTGAAAAAAAGGAGAAAAGAACGGCTTAGAGCGGGTAGAGTGGGGGGACGAACTAAAATGTGGTGACGTTCTTCGGAACCGTTCCAGTCAGGGAACTGAACCGATGAAAGCTATGCAGAAAACGCTGCAAATTATTTCACAAAGGTTTATTATTTTTTCAATTGAGTATGATCATAGTTTTAGTTGGCTAGCGTACGTCATAAGGCCCGTCCAGACTCCTCGGCGTATCCTATTTCGAGTTGCCACAACCTATACTTCTATAATTATATACGCATGTTTATATTTCTCGATTTGAGCTCCAATCTATTCAAATAGTTATTGCCTTAATAATATCATTATCTAAGCACGTACGAAAAGTCGAGAGGATATGTTATTAAATATGCGTAGGAAAAGCTTTGGTATTAACACACAAATATGACCTTGAAAAAAACATATATTCATGCCTCGAAGGAACGCCGGCGCCGTACCCACCACAAGGTGCCGCGGCGCCGGCGCCTCCTCTCACTCCACCGCCCGCTCACCCCCCCTCACCACCCACCGTGACCCCCTGCCAAGCGTGCCAGGCGTGCGCGCGTAGAAAAACACACTTTTTTGCCCGTTTTTGGCCCATAGCATCTATGCGAGTAAAGCGATCGGGATGGTTAAACGTTAGGACCAACTAGACCCCAAATGGAGTCTATGTGCGAAAGAACGGGTTTTTTAAGTCAATTCTTAGGCCTTTTATGGCCCGGACGGCGAACGGCGGACGGCGAACGGCGGACGGCGAACGGCGAACGGCGGACGGCGGACGGACATTTCAAATTTGGATTCTACGCACCTTGAAACGTAAAGTGACAAAGTTTGAGGGGGGGTTATAAAAATTTTTTGCTACACGATCACATAGGCTTATTATTGGAAATAATAAACCAAAAACAGTGTCCAGGGGCCAATGGTGGGGGGACAAGCTAGCTACTGAACGTCAAGTCCGTCCTCCCCACTTTTCATTTTATTTTTTTAGTTTTATTTAATGGTGAGCCTTTGCTTGGAGTTTTATAAATGAGAGAAAACAAACAAACCAAAATGAGTGTGTGTGTGTGGCATCTATTAAAACAGGTTTCACCGATTTACGTCGTACAAGCAGTTCTAGTTTAGAATAATTTGCAATTTAATCGAATTGTTCATGGTGTACGTACTGATAGAAACATTTGTTACAGGTTGTCATCAACCAACCATTTTTAGACCAATTGAAGAACCCCCTTGGTGTTTGTTTAGGGATGAACTACTTGAAAGATGACTACTATTCTTCCACTAGAAACGTATCTTCTGAATCAAATATCACGAGGTATGCGAAATAACTGATAATATTTACATTAGTACTGGGTTTGGAAATCTGCAAGTACCTGCCTGTTACCTGCATAAATTACCGTAAAACGAAATGTTAAACGCAATCCTTCGAATTCATTTCACTATTGAATAATCTTATTATGAAGAGCATGTACAGAAATGAATTATACAATTACCTTTAGAAAATCATTCGGCAAATTATTACACAAATGTTCATTAGTTTCCTTGGTATATAAACCTCCCACGTACCTAGTACATTATTTTGTGAATTTAAGCGCCTAATTCCGAGATAACTAGGTTATCGATTGGTTGGTTGTAGGTCTCGTTCGGTTCATTTCAATCAAATCTACCGAAATCCAACCAAAACCTGTTGGATTATCTACTAATCCACTAACTAGCTACCTACCCACTTATCACAGTGCCACCCTTTTACATTACCATAATAAATTGTTGTTTTATTTCTTGATCGAACGAATGATCTGTAAACTAAATTAACCCGTTGTAATTTTATCTTAAACCCTGATTCATGACAATATAAATTTAAATAATATCGATTTATTCAATGTTTTTGAGATTGTGGTAGCTGGTAGGTAGTACTAGTTCTTGAAATATTCAACCATGGCGTAGATTGAAAGCGATGTCTAAATTTCAGTGCCTTCGGGGCCAATATAATTTCACGAAATTTGGTTCAGTAGTTTGATAAATAAGCAACGGGCGGCAGATTTTTAGATATAGTTTCTACAATCTATATGAATCAACAAATTAAATTAAACACGTTTTGATAAATAAGGCGTTTCTGTAATGCACCAAGTTACACTAATTAGTAACGCTGACGCCCCCTCCTACAGCTCTCAAACATGGACGTCAGTCTCCCAAAATGCTGCCAATGCAAAGCACAGAAAATATGACAGGGCAGCCGAAGATATGAGAGGCTCGTTTACACCCTTGGTGATATCCTGCGAGGGCTCCCTTCACAAGGAATATGACTGCTTCCTGAAGAGGGTAGCAACTGTCCTAGCCGATAAATGGGCCAAACCTCTTTCGCAAGTGACCCAGTGGGTGCGGGTGAAGACCCAGATGGCTGTGATCCGGACGGTTTCACTGCGGATTCGAGGCTCAAGGAGAAAAGTCCGCTACCTGGGGCTTGAAGATGGGGCCTTGATTGATGCCCCTCAACTGAAGATATGGATTTCTTCCTACACATTATGTTTCTTTTAGTTGGTCTAGGAAGCTGGAAACTCCTCATTAGCCCGATTTCCCCATTAGTGCTGCACCCTAATAAATAAATTGGTCATTAGTAATGTTTTCGTAAAACGTCTACAATTATAACATCTTGAAATCATTCGTCTTTCTATCCTTAGGTGGAGTGGTTTTTACAAATCAATGGTGTTCAAGTATGATGGCTACCATGTGAACAACTATACGTTCAACAGCTCGTTTTCTTGGCTTGCTACAATCCGCATACCATTATTGAACATGACTGTTCCCAAGGGCTCACAACTGAAAGTTAGTTTGACTTCTATATTTAAGTAATTAAGGTGTCCATTTTAACATTTTCATGTCAGAGTTATTTGATAAAAATACTACAGAAACATTCCTTGATGAAACTGACATTTTCAAAACCGCCTTGTTTTTTCAAGAAATACATTCAAACCACGTTATTTATATCTGATTTAGTCAACAAATGTTAATCACATTTTTCCATTGCTCAGTATTTGAAAAAATGAATGAACGAATATGAAGAAATGGTAGATGTACGGTAGGTACGGAGAGAAACAATACGAAAATGCTAAAACATGGAACGTGCTTTCTTCCCGCTAATTCGTAAATGTAAATAAATTTAAAACTTCGACATAAATGTTTTACTAATCAAAGTTAGAAGGAAGTACCTAGGTAGGTGATTTTCTGTTGAAGTGCGCGACTACAATTACTATAACCAAGATTAACTTCTCAACCAAGTGACAACAAAACAAGCTGCATTGTTTTCTATATCCATATATAACATAAATAAATATAAAACTACGACATGCATATAAGAACAAGTACGAAAGAAATACGTGATAAATCGAGAGCTTTCCAACGAATGGAGAACGATTTTTGTCCGGTGAAAACTAAAGAAGTTTCATTTCCCCAGCAACGGCTAGGTTGTACATGAAAATCATAAGAAATTTTCATTTAATGCAACTCTCATTTTCTGATCCAAAACCAGATATAAACCGTTTTCTTCTGTAGTGACGACGTTCACTATAAACTCGTTGAAACTGAAATATAAAATGTATCTGAATTTTGGCTTAGAGAATGTATCAAAACACAAACGGTGGGTACAGCTTTCGTACAAGTACGCAACCACGTACATTTTATGTCTTTGCGCCCCCTCCCGCACCCACACCACGTACCTCGTACTTTATTTTTTATTTTTTTTTTTTTAATTTTTGTTTTAAAATAATAAATGAGAAACACAAAATTACAATACAAATGTTTATTTATTTACATATGTTTCGTACATTTACATATATTTCGTACATTTATTTACATATATTTCGTACATCTCCAAGAGATAATTCGTTTATCGGTTGTTTGGTCTTAAAATTATGTCTTTACTTATATAAAGCTTGCAATCGTGTTCACAATATAAATTATTGAGAATGATCACCTGTGTGTAAACAATTATTTAAACAATCACGCTCTTACCGCAGCTTGTCGGCCACGCACTCCGCAGTAATATGGTTAGGTAAATCGAGAGCTATCCAACGA
This sequence comes from Adelphocoris suturalis, assembly GCA_030762985.1. NCBI lineage: Eukaryota > Metazoa > Arthropoda > Insecta > Hemiptera > Miridae > Adelphocoris > Adelphocoris suturalis. The sequence goes on from CM061043.1 coordinate 22,146,726, forward strand.
GTGGTGAACGATTTTTGTAGGATGATAACTGGCGAAGTTAAAGTTCCGTAGCAGCGAATCGGTTGTACGTGAAAATCATTAGAAATTTTTCATAACGCTTTCTTCGTCACACTTTTAGAGTTATGTGCCATAGTAAAGACATATGTGGTGAAATCCACCCCCTCTTGTCAACAGCCCTTTTCAGGGCTACCAAAAAGAGGTAGATACAACACAAAAATATTTATAAGACGTCGAGTTACAACTCCGTCAAACAAAATATTTCACCAGAGAGAAAATACTAAATTCTCTCCCAAAAGTGAAATATTAAAGAATAACACGCAAGGCGACCTCCCCAAACATTTACTGGGCGAGAGAGATGCGACAAACATCTCGAAACAAGTCGCCTTGAATGAGAACACGCAAGGCGACCTCCCCAAACATTTACTGGGCGAGAGAGATGCGACAAACATCTCGAAACAAGTCGCCTTGAATGAGAAACCTCAAACAGGAAAACTCAAGGTCGTTCAGCCACCCCCGGGGACCCCGTCAAAGCGACGGACGCAGGGAAACCACCTCGGAAGACCAACTCAGCTATCATATGCACAGATACTGAGAAAACACTGTGCGAACCAATGAGATTGCACAGTCGAATTTATGAAATTAAGCGAGCCAATCCGAAGCTAGTTTGATCGTACCAAATTATTTGACGAAACTAATTTGCATACTAACCATAAAGTAGCCACCACTTTTTGGTTATAAATACCTCGCTCAGAGCCTAGTGATTCATTCCACTCTCCGCTCTCGACGACGACACACTCTGAAGTACGAAGAATTCTACACGCTCTACGCTGACGAACCTTCTGCCTCACGAAGTCATCTCAAGAACGGCTTTCTACTGCTTTCTACAAGCCAGTCCTTCTCTCCACGCAGATCTCGCATTGGCATCTACGAGTCCAGTGATTATTCATCCTGCTCATTGCCCAACGTAGTTCATCTGTGAGGACGCCACCCGGTGCAGCTATCGATATTCTCTTTAGCTCGCACGCCCGAGGGACGTTCCGAGCCGTGTCGCCCGGGTTACGTAGCCTTAAGCTCGTAACCGACCGCTGTGGGCACGCCGGTAAATTACTCAGCTCCTCCGCTCTAATTTACCGTCTAAGGAAGCCTTTTTCAAGGCTACGAGGTAGGACCCTGACATCCGAGCATTGGAAAGACGCTCTGTCAAGCGAGTCCACCTCCAAAACCCTCTATTTTTCACACATAGAGGCATCGAAACGAGCTAAAACTCGATCATTTCGATGGAACGTCGGCCTTCCTACTTCCCCTTGCAAGGGGAGGAGGACGACGGCGAAGCCGGGCCGAGTAGCCCACGTAGTGCGCCCTACCGGCCACACGGCAAATCCGCTGAACCCAGCGACAGCGCAAGGCGCGACCCTCACGTCCGGATCGCCTTCTCGCCCGACGTATTCGTTCGAGAAACTTTCGAACAAGCCTCGCCTATACAAAAGATCGAGGAAACCTTTCAGACTCGCTCTGAAGCCGATCATTACGATTCGACCAAGCTGTCCGAATACCCACGATATTCGACGCAGGCTTACCCGGCCGATCCGAGTGTCAAATACACTCCAAATGCACAAAAAGCGAAGGATACTTTTCAGTACCTCAACCAAGCTCCACATATTCCCCTTTCAGATATAAATCTAAGGCCGGAATATTACAAAACGGCTCAGTACCAAACTGATCGAACCCAGCACTTGCTACGCGAGCCTAGCGCTCCACGCGACTGCAACACGGACTATCTCCCCTTTCAGTTCGCCAAACCAGTTGACCTTGGCGGCTCCGCCCGCATTCCTCGCGGGGGTGACCCGGAGACCAACCCGCATAACCGGGATATAAATGTCCGACTTGGCCTACCTACGCCAAGTAAAACCTATCTAAATCCACTACAAATGGTGACCCCGCCTTTGAACAGGCTCAACACGGAGCATTTCGTTCCCTCTTATGAAGCTAGTGGATTTCAGGGAACCACTGCGGGCGTGCGACCCCCGCCGGGCCTCTACGCCCCACATCTCACGCAACATTCCTCTACACAAGGTGGTTTTCAAGCACTTTTAGAGGAGATGGGAGATTATCAAAAACCAGTCTTCCAAAAGAAGAATATTGATCGTGCACTCGCCGAGTTCGATCAATACTGCGTACGAAAACACCTGAGAACGCAAAACGAATGCTTCTCAGCTATATACAAGTGGGTACCAGAAGAAATGAGGGAAGCTATCGACTCAGCTTACCTCACGGCACCCCACGCACCCTACGAAGAGGCCAAACAGCGCCTCCAACGAGAATATGGGTTGTCCTTACAGGACAGGCTCCTCGCACTCGAGGACCCCGCATCTCTCGCCAAAAAACCCAGCACTAAGTACCACGAGATGTACTCGAAAGCTGTTGGGTACTTTTCGGAAGCTCTGATCACTCAAAAGTGGATCGAGACTCTCCCCATCGAAGCACGAGGTATGGTCGCAGCTCAGCCTACCACGACCTCCCGGCTCGACCTAGCTGATACGCTACACGCGTACAGAACAGAGAATACTTCTCTGAACATACGAGGAGTAGAATCTACTCCGAAACCCATAAATACTGGTTTCAAAAAGGCCCTCTCGAAACAAGCTGAGTTCAAACCTCAACCAGTGGAGAGTAAGCCTCACAAACCGACGGCCTATGTCTGTCGAAACCACGCACGTTTCGGTAACGAAACTCGCAAATGTGCAGACCCAGAACACTGCACTTGGAAGACGAACACTGCTTCCAAAACTAACAGAAAGGCTGCGACTATAAGCCAGCCCAAAACCCGGGTTTCTACCAAAAAATACTCAGCGATCGGTACAGGAAAGTACCGTTCCAACTTCCGACACAGAGAATTCGGAAAACGAATAACTGCCAGTGTATCTGAGCCTATACGCCGGCAGTCTACTGAGTATAAAAGGCTCTTTTTCAAGTGCAAACTAAATAGCACTGAATTTCTCATTGACACGGGAGCAGAAGTGAACATTCTGCCCCACAATGTCATAAAAAAATTGGGCTTAAAAATTCTCAAGTCCAACGTTAAGCTCACAGCAGCTAACGGAGCCCCTATAGACACACTAGGGCGAGCTGACACAACAATTAACATCGGCCTCGGGGACATGACCACCGAGTTTATGATCACGAAAGTTGATCTAGCGATCCTAGGTATCCCATTCCTCGAATCTTGGGATATCGGAATACGGGTCAAACACAAGTACATTTATAAAGATAAAATAAAGTGCTATGCCGATCAAAAAATAGCTGCAGTCATGAACAAAAAGTTCACTGACGAACAAATTGCAGCTAATATCCCTCATCGTGACAATACCCCTCAACCAGAGGACGTGCAAATCACGGAGGACGAAAACATTCGCTCTATCATTAACAAATACAATGATAAAATGAGCAAAATTCATGGTAAATGGAAAAACAACGGGGTTTACCACCGTATAACCACGGAAGGAACACCAGTACACTTCCGAGCAAGACCCATGGCAGGCGAAAAACGGGCTCAAGTCAAAAGTACTTTTGACGAAATGCTTTCAGAAGGCATAATTGCACCATCGGATTCCGAATGGGCATCCCCGTTACACTGTGTGCCAAAAAAAGACGGGTCATGGAGAATCACCGGCGATTACCGTTTCCTCAACGCGAAAACGAAGAAAGACGCCTACCCTCCTCCTCACATTCGCTCTTTCCAAGCGAATTTACATGATACGCAAATCTATTCGACAATAGATTTAAAATCAGCGTATTATCATATTCCGATGCACCCAGATGACGCTCATAAAACTGCGATTATTACACCTTTCGGTCTTTATGAATTTAAGAAAATGAGCATGGGTTTGGCCGGAGCGGCTCAAACATGGCAAAGATACATGGACAGCATCATGCGAAAATTTGATTTCGCATTTGTATACCTAGATGACATCCTGGTGGCTTCTAAAAATTATAACGAACACATGAACCACCTCAGACAAATTTTTGACAAACTAGGGGAACACGGACTTCGAGTAGGTTTTGATAAATGCATTTTTTCAAAACCTACCGTCGATTTCCTAGGTTTCACTATCTCGAAGGAAGGGATAATTCCTAAACGAGACAAAATAGAAGCCATAGAACAATTTCCTAGGCCAGTAGACGTACGAAGTCTACGCAGATTCCTAGGTATGTGTGGTTTCTACCGAGCATGCTCAAGCAAATTCGCTCACACGGCACAACCTCTGTATGACTCCATTCAGTCAAACAAAAAAAATGACAGAACACCTATCGAATGGACATCAGAGAGAGATAAAGCTTTCAACAGCTTAAAGCAAGCAATGATCAAAGCAACATTGCATAACATTGCTCACCCACACCCTACGGCGGAGTGGAGATTAGTCTGTGACGCGTCCGACACACACATCGGAGCGGCACTAGAACAAGAAATTACAGACAAACATGGCTCGAAATCGTACCAACCATTGGGATTTTTCAGTAAAGAAATTCCAGAACAATGGAAGAACAAAGCATCGTTCGACAAGGAAATGTTCGCCGTTTACCAAGCGTGCATTCACTGGCACAACGACTTGGACGGCAGATCTTTCCATATTTGTTCGGATCACAAGCCTCTGCTAGGCACGATGCTTAAGAAGAATGCACATTTTTCTAAAATGAGATTAAGATGGCTAACATACATCTCTCAAATGACGAGTGACATTCGTCATATTTCCGGAGAGAGCAACGTCGTCGCCGACGCACTCTCCAGACCCTTCGATCCGGTTGAAATTCAAACGAAATCGATTTCAACCCAGACGGACGAGGGTCCACCCATAGCTGAAATTTCGAAAATTACGGCTGCAATAGAATGCAATCTTCTACTGCACATTTCAAATTCACAAATTCGCTCTCCCCCTACCGCGGAGGACAAATTGAAACTCACACGAGTTGAATTCTCTCAAGGAGAAATTTGGTGTAACCTAGACCTAGGACACCCTAGACCTTATATTCCAAACGAAATAAGGGAAGAAATAATAAGCCAAATTCACAATTTGGGACACCCAGGTATACACTCTACAGTGTATAAAGTTAAACAACGATATTTTTGGCACGGACTACGTGCAGATGTCTCAAACTGGGTCCGAGCGTGCGAAACTTGCCAACGAGCAAAAATCACGCGCTCCGTGAAGCTCCCTTACTCCGAATTTGAAACGGCAAACAAATTTTCACACGTACACGTGGATATTACCGGACCCTTACCTTTAGCAAAAGGAGGGAAACGTTACATTTTGATGATGGTTGATAGAGCAACGGGTTGGCTAGAGGCAGTCCCTCTTAACAACATCGAAACAACCACAATCACAAATGCCTTTATCAATATTTGGGTAGCTTCAAAGGGCGTACCTAAATACATCACAAGTGATCAGGGCACCCAATTTGAATCAGATCTGTTCAATTCCATTATGGAACGTCTCGGAGTAAAACATACTCACACGTTACCATACAAACCATCAACAAACGGTATGGTAGAACGCAGAAATAGATTTTTGAAAGAGGCTCTCAAAGCTCAAAACGAAAATTGGCTCGATGCACTTCCCAAAGTTCTACTCGCCATGCGTACGGCAGTAGATCCGGCGACCGAAACTACGCCTTTCCAAAAAGTTTACGGGATTGACGTACCACTCCCAGGAGACATTTTCGTAACTTCTACGAACCTTTCGGAACCTCTTTTCTTCCGGCCTACGCATATTAAACATAATAATACGAAATATGCCGTAAACATGCCCAAAAATTTGGATACATGTACTCATGTCTATATCAGAGTGCCCACACAGCTCACCTCTCTGCAATGTCCTTACACGGGACCATTCAAAGTGGTTAAAAGAGATAAGTTTTCGGTTACAGTGCAAATTGGCGAACATACTAAGAAAGTTCCCAAACAGCAAATCAAGCCAGCTTATACTCTACACTCGGAAGAAGCTGTATCGCAAGGACAATCTGTGTCACAAAATCAGACAGAAAATAAGGAGAAAACTCCCCGGAAATCCGCCAGAGGGCGCGTTCCTTCTACCAAATTTGACGAAAAGTGGGTGACTGCACTCAAAACAGGCCACGCCCATTTTTCTCGGGTAGGAACAGTGGGAGGTATAAATATGGAACACCCCACAGCCAGAGATCATACCAATCTCAACCATGGCAGCCTCCAGTTCTCCAATGCTCACCGAGGAAGTGGAAGAATTTCTCCTCGCAGAGGAAACCCTCCCTGCTCCGCTCGGCCCGCTCCCGCCTTTGCCGAAGAGAGAGGCGGAGAAGACGACCAACGCTCCCACAGAGGTGGTGTGGACGAGGCCCCGGCCTTTCCAGCCACCAGCTCCACCTGCCCAGCCACTGCCTACACCTCCGCCCGCTCACCAGCTACCAGCGGTACCTCGACAGTGGATCAGCTCGGGCGACGTGCCCGTGCCTCGCTGGGAGGAAATGAGCACTGCGGGGTGGTCAGAGCCAAGCACTTCTCGGGCTCCTCCACAACAGCCCAGCCGCGGCCGCGGGCCAAACCCTCGCGGGTTTGGCTCCCGTCGGCAGAGCTCGGGCCGGCCACGGCCGCCCCGCGGCGCTCGTCGAAACCGACGAGGCCGGGGCGCACCACAGGAGCGGGACGCGAGGCCTGCACCTCCGCCTCCGCCCCAACTGGCGAGGTTCTCCTACGGAGAGTTCCGGGTAGACCTCCCAGTTCTCCCCCATCGGCGTCGTCGTTGATAACGCGACGTCTTGGGGAGGCCCCTGTGGTGAAATCCACCACCTCTTTTCAACAGCCCTTTTCAGGGCTACCAAAAAGAGGTAGGCACACCACAAAAATATTTATAAGACGTCGAGTTACAACTCCGTCAAACAAAATATTTCACCAGAGAGAAAATACTAAATTCTCTCACAAAAGTGAAATATTAAAGAATAACACGCAAGGCGACCTCCCCAAACATTTACTGGGCGAGAGAGATGCGACAAACATCTCGAAACAAGTCGCCTTGAATGAGAACACGCAAGGCGACCTCCCCAAACATTTACTGGGCGAGAGAGATGCGACAAACATCTCGAAACAAGTCGCCTTGAATGAGAAACCTCAAACAGGAAAACTCAAGGTCGTTCAGCCACCCCCGGGGACCCCGTCAAAGCGACGGACGCAGGGAAACCACCTCGGAAGACCAACTCAGCTATCATATGCACAGATACTGAGAAAACACTGTGCGAACCAATGAGATTGCACAGTCGAATTTATGAAATTAAGCGAGCCAATCCGAAGCTAGTTTGATCGTACCAAATTATTTGACGAAACTAATTTGCATACTAACCATAAAGTAGCCACCACTTTTTGGTTATAAATACCTCGCTCAGAGCCTAGTGATTCATTCCACTCTCCGCTCTCGACGACGACACACTCTGAAGTACGAAGAATTCTACACGCTCTACGCTGACGAACCTTCTGCCTCACGAAGTCATCTCAAGAACGGCTTTCTACTGCTTTCTACAAGCCAGTCCTTCTCTCCACGCAGATCTCGCATTGGCATCTACGAGTCCAGTGATTATTCATCCTGCTCATTGCCCAACGTAGTTCATCTGTCAGGACGCCACCCGGTGCAGCTATCGATATTCTCTTTAGCTCGCACGCCCGAGGGACGTTCCGAGCCGTGTCGCCCGGGTTACGTAGCCTTAAGCTCGTAACCGACCGCTGTGGGCACGCCGGTAAATTACTCAGCTCCTCCGCTCTAATTTACCGTCTAAGGAAGCCTTTTTCAAGGCTACGAGGTAGGACCCTGACATCCGAGCATTGGAAAGACGCTCTGTCAAGCGAGTCCACCTCCAAAACCCTCTATTTTTCACACATAGAGGCATCGAAACGAGCTAAAACTCGATCATTTCGATGGAACGTCGGCCTTCCTACTTCCCCTTGCAAGGGGAGGAGGACGACGGCGAAGCCGGGCCGAGTAGCCCACGTAGTGCGCCCTACCGGCCACACGGCAAATCCGCTGAACCCAGCGACAGCGCAAGGCGCGACCCTCACGTCCGGATCGCCTTCTCGCCCGACGTATTCGTTCGAGAAACTTTCGAACAAGCCTCGCCTATACAAAAGATCGAGGAAACCTTTCAGACTCGCTCTGAAGCCGATCATTACGATTCGACCAAGCTGTCCGAATACCCACGATATTCGACGCAGGCTTACCCGGCCGATCCGAGTGTCAAATACACTCCAAATGCACAAAAAGCGAAGGATACTTTTCAGTACCTCAACCAAGCTCAACATATTCCCCTTTCAGATATAAATCTAAGGCCGGAATATTACAAAACGGCTCAGTACCAAACGGATCGAACCCAGCACTTGCTACGCTAGCCCAGCGCTCCACGCGGCTGCAACACGGACTATCTCCCCTTTCAGTTCGCCAAACCAGTTGACCTTGGCGGCTCCGCCCGCATTCCTCGCGGGGGTGACCCGGAGACCAACCCGCATAACCGGGATATAAATGTCCGACTTGGCCTACCTACGCCAAGTAAAACCTATCTAAATCCACTACAACATAAAATGTCAAAAATTTCGTGACACTTCCGCGTAACGTTTTCGGGCAGTTAGCTCAAGGCTAAAGCATGTTCCATGTCAAAATTTCGTGACACTTCTGCGTAACGTTTTTGGCTAGTTAGTCCTTGGCTAAAGCATGTGTTACGGCCCAAAAATATTTGATACTTCGACAGGAGTTCGAACTCGCGTCGTTACAACTACTCAAGGGAAATTTCCCGAAGATGCAACACTCTAACGAGAGTTATTTTCCTGGAGCGTAATATTTCCCCGGAGTCAAATACCAGCCGTCTCGGCTGGTTTCAGGTCGGTCGAATGACGAAGTGAAACTGCAGGCCGCTGGCTCAGCAGATGCTCGCTGGAACGAGTCAGCAGTCGAGCGAGGTCATTGTCACGGTGTGTTTTGACTCAAGTGAGTGAGGAAGTGAAAGCTGCTAACAACAGGAAATGTGATGTTTACAGTCTTTTGACTCGAGAGGGATTTAATTAATTATTGTTTCGTATGATTTCGGGTCCTATTTCGACTGCGCCACTGTAATGGCCCAAAAGTATTTGATACCTCGACAGGAGTTCGAACTCGCGTCGTTACAACTGCGGGAAATTTCCTGAAGTTGCAACACTCCAACGATGAGAGTGTGAGAGTTATTGTCCTGGAGGGTAACATTTCCCTGGAGTCAAATACCAGCCGTCTCGGCTGGTTTGGGGTCAAACGAATGACAAAGTGAAACTGCAGGCCACTGGCTCAGCAGATGCTCGCTGGAACAAGTCAGCAGTCGAGCGAGGTCATTGTCACGGTGTGTTTTGACTCAAGTGAGTGAGGAAGTGAAAGCTGCTAACGACAGGAAATGTGATGTTTACAGTCTTTTGACTCGAGAGGGATTTAATTAATTATTGTTTCGTATGATTTCGGATCCTATTTCGACTGCGCCACTGTAACGGCCCAAAAGTATTTGATACCTCGACAGGAGTTCGAACTCGCGTCGTTACAATTACGGGAAATTTCCCGAAGTTGCAACGATCAGAGCTATGAGGCCAGGGTTATCAAACCTCTTCGACTGTGAGAGTTATTTTCCTGGAGCGTAACACGTGCTTCGTGACACATCCGCGTAACGTTTTTTGCTAGTTAGTCCAAGGCTAAAGCATGTTCCATGCTAACATTTGTTCCAATCATTTTCTTTCTATTTATTGTTGCAGTGTCACGTTTGGAAAAATGATTTCGGCTGGAACTTCAACCCTTGCAAAGTCTTGAAGCTAGCGAATTTAGGCAAGCTCCAGGCTCTTGAATGCAACTGCCCATTTCCCGGTATTTACGGGTAAGCCGCATATTTAACGCTCTTGCGTGTAACTCATATTCATGTCTAGTTTATTCAATTTATTTAGAAAATCTCATGATTGAATTTGTGTTTTCTCTAGTAGTTAAGGAAATTTTTGCATATTATAGGCAAAAAAAAGGAGGGCGCGGAGGGGGTGAAGAAGAAAACATGTTTACATGTTGATATTAAAGCGTTCTACCTACTGCATTGATATTGATTGGAGAAGGTCTCAGTTAGATTTTTCATTTAGGCAACTATGATCTTTTACGGGTTACTCCCTCCTGAGCGAATGAAACTTTCATAGTAGCTACTACGTAACATCCTGTAGAATCAGGGGTTTGGATATCCTTTTTACCTCTCAAAGCTGAGAAACTTGTTGGTAAAATATTTAGTCGTAGTACTTAGGAGGTTGTGTTTAAACATGAAGGTACTACTCCAACGTTACATAGAATCCCTATATGGGGAAACCAGAAACAAATCTCATCAATTTTCATCAAACTTCTTATTTTTCAGAGTATTTGCTGTTCCTGAACCCATTTCGAACAAAAACAGTTTGATTGTTCCGTCGCCAAAGCCTAACACGACTATGTTGATGACTACACTTCCTCCTCCAACAACTACTATACCTCCTTCTACAACGAAGACGATTCCATCTACAACAGCCAAGACTACAACAGCTTCGCCAGCTGTTCCATCAACTTTGCCCACAACAGTGGCCGTGAATACAACTGCAGCCAATAAAACTGCAGGAGTTACACCTCTAGTGACGACCATAGTGACCACAACCACAACGGAACCTACCACTGTGGAATCAACCCCCGCTGTACCTCCAACCCTTACTCCAGAGAATTATAAAGTGGCAGCATCGTTCATGTATGATAATTCACTAATCAATCTATTTCAAGTAAATTTAGAACTAACTGAATAATTTCAAAATAATGTATCAAATACAATGATACAAAATAACTAATTTGATGGGGAGCACTGCCTCAGCTCACAGACACTAAACTTGTGGAAACCAGCTGAAACTGCCAGACGTACTAATCCAGTGATTTCTTTCAACTTGTCTGTTAAATAAAAATCCTCTTCTTGAATCTTGTTAAATTATAGCTCAACATCACCCCTAATTGTCGCAATAACATAATTTAAGATGAATGAAACTACAAAGACAAACTTCAGAACTTCAAGAACTGCTCCTTTTCTATTGCAATATTCATCAATTTGTGACTTGCGTCGATTAGGTCCTTAAAGTTGTACTTCCGTTTTGCAATTCATTTCAATATGGAAGCCTGATCCGACCAGGACCAGTGACTTCAGTCTTAGGACATGTTCCATGTCTATACATTTTGTTTTCCAGGCTTAGGTTTTAGCTTTTGGATATTGTCGCCTCACCACATTTTTAGCATTTCTGCATTTTCGTTGCTTCAAGTGAAATGGAAGACGTGCACGATTTCAGAATTTTATCATGGTCACCTTCCACCCTCTTCCATAGCATCCTGGTGGAACATTTTTAAGATCACTAGGACTTCTGGAACAAGGTCTAATTTTTCATTTGATGACGTTTTCTGTAAGAAAAAAAATTTAAAACAGCCCTTCAGTAGGTAACAGTCCAGAGTGTACCAACTTAATAGGTATGTGATTCCTCTTCTCTTATGTTCTCTCAGTTGGTACAACGCGAATGAGTTCCTTGTTCACCAAAAAGATCCTGATCAGGTCATTCCTTGTCCCCTAATATACTTGTATGTTATATTATATAATGTATAACCTGCTCCTGGATAACCTCAATAACTGCAAGTCCTGCTTCCAATGGCCTTCTCAAGAGTTTTGCCAGTACAGCCAAAATACCAGACATAAGGCCACACAACACACTTCAACGGTAAAGTTTGGATGTCCTCATGAAAATAACCATACTGTGGCATATGTAGCACCAAACATGGGGTGTGAGAAATTGTGAAATAGGTGTCATTGTGAGCAGGAAAAACTGCTCAGACTGTAATGACGTTTGAACTTAGTGCTGCAATATTCACTTTAACCCCGAATGACTAAAGCCTGTTTACTTTAGCTTCATATCTTATCTTGCCTCTTTCACTGTTCAAAGGTAAAGTCCAATAATCCCTAGGTCATCTTGAGCCATTAAGATTGACATTCATATTTGTTGCTGCAGGATCAGTGAAAACTTCAATGAAACGGTTGGAACCAAGAAACAAGAATTCGAAAATAACATTAAAACTCAGCTTATCAGAACCATTCAGATTCCAGAACAAGCAAAAGTGGACGCAATGAATAACAATGGTAGGTTTGTGCTCTAGGTACTTGATTACATTTGAATTCATGAATATTGAGTTTTGTCTGAATGAAAGTGCCTGTTACCTAATGTTGGTTATGTCTATAAACTTACTTTGCAGAGAACATCAAAGTGGTTGTTAACATGAGATATGCCGAAAAGACTGATATGTCAAAGCTTCAACAGCTTTTGAACAATGGAGAGCTCAAACTGTGTGGACTGGATGACAAAAAATTGAACGTTCCAAAGCAGCATTTGGAGTTAGTTCTGAGCCAGAAAGATGGTGAGTAAATGATGGTGTCACTGCACATTTTAGCCAATATTCGAGAAGAAAATGAAGTTTTTCAAACTTTTCATAATGGAAATCCGTTTTAAGGCATAATGGAACGATTAGGTGGCGGATTTTAACGCTTTTTCTTATTTTAATACTAATATATACATACAGAACCAACCAATCTATCTTTCTCTATATTCAGTTCCACAAACTGCTGCTAGAGTGAGTTAGCGTTGTTATCACTCATTCCTGTGCCAGAAACCTAACTCATAATAGGTATGACTCGACGGTAGGTGTACAGCAGGCACAACTCTCAATCTCCAGGAGCGCTGGTCACCCCCATCTCTTATCACTAGCGTTTTCTCATCACTTTTTCGTAATGATAGTCCAGTCAAAACAAGGTTTAACCTCCTAAAAAATCCGAAAGTTTTGAAACTTCGCACACTTATTTAAAGGTACCTAGGGATGAATATACCAAAAGTCCTCATGAATATGAGGCGAGCTCTAGCGGCAATTAGCAAAAACAGGTCACTTTTTTTGGTTTTTTGTTAATATCTCGAGAACCTTTGGTCGGAGGTAAAAGTGTACCGTATACATAATTGAAGCTTATTAAATTTGCAATAAAAATGATTATATACATTTTCTTGTGTTCCTAATGGTTACCGAGTTATAGGGCGCCAAATGGTAGCGTTATTCAAAAAATCGCGCTAGCGAGGTACAATAACCGACACCACCGCGATACCTAATCGTTTACAATGTTTTACCACTTTTTTTTGTATACCAAGGATGATTGATGAGATAAACTTTACAGCTTTGTATAAAAAGAAAGACATGATGTATATTAAACAATGAAATACATAAACAAAAGATCCTGGGGATATTCCAAGAAAAATTGTGTGCAGAAAAATCAACCAACTCTTGATTGTTTTTTGGTAGAAGGCTCTGCAATCTGCTAATCTTAGTCTGCTTCTGAACATGCAACCTGTAACACAGTAAGAAGAGGTAAATATGCATGAGATGATGATGTGAGAGAACCATTTAACGGAAAAGAACATGTGGGTAAGAGAAAGTAGGTAAGCTTGCAGAAAAACAACGTATGAACATGACGACCAATTCATGTATACTATTGCAAGGTATCAATAAAAACATATTAAAAAAATACAAAAGTGCAATCTCACCTGACTTCTGGCTGTCTCTGTTTCTTCAAGGATTATGACATCGGGATTAACAGGGTCATCAAAGTCTTCTTCGAGGGTGGAAGTAACACCATTCAAGCATTCGCCATGGCAGTTGTGACATTGTACGATGCGCCCAAGAAGAAAACCTCTCTTAACATGCACCGGTATAATGCTTTCACCAAGTCTGTATCTAATGCGAAACCCGACCTTTCTGCTCTGCAACCCACAGAAGGAGCAGCAAGACAGCACGCATTTCGAGTGTACCACGAAACTCAAATTTGGCTTGGGAATGAACTTCCTCCTGTTCAGTGGGGTTGGAAGTTGGAAAGCGATCGGCTGATCACTGTGACAACAGAGGATCCAGCAGCCCTGAAGGTGTCCTCAACCTCATTAGTTGCTAATGTACAGGTGGATGTGGGAACAGATGTGGTTGTCGAAAGTCAGGAATAATGTGTACAAGCGTTTGTCACAACTGCCATGGCGAATGCTTGAATGGTGTTACTTCCACCCTCGAAGAAGACTTTGATGACCCTGTTAATCCCGATGTCATAATCCTTGAAGAAACAGAGACAGCCAGAAGTCAGGTGAGATTGCACTTTTGTATTTTTTTAATATGTTTTTATTGATACCTTGCAATAGTATACTTGAATTGGTCGTCATGTTCATACGTTGTTTTTCTGCAAGCTTACCTACTTTCTCTTACCTACATGTTCTTATCCGTAAAATGGTTCTCTCACATCATCATCTCATGCATATTTACCTCTTCTTACTGTGTTTCAGGTTGCATGTTCAGAAGCAGACTAAGATTAGCAGATTGCAGAGCCTTCTACCAAAAAACAATCAAGATTTGGTTGATTTTTCTGCACACAATTTTTCTTGGAATGTCCCCAGAATTTTTTGTTCATGTATTTCATTGTTTAATATACATCATGTCTTTCTTTTTATACAAAGCTGTAAAGTTTATCTCATCAATCATCCTTGGTATACAAAAAAAAAGTGGTAAAACATTGTAAACTATTAGGTATAAGAAATGCTATATATTTACCGCGCTAGCGCGATTTTTTGAATAACGCTACCATTTGGCGCCCTATAACTCGGTAACCATTAGGAATACAAAAAAAAAAATGTATGTAATCATTTTTGTTGAAAATTTAATAAGCTTCAATTATGTATACGGTACAATTTTACCGCCGACCAAAGGTTCTCGAGATATTAACAAAAAACCAAAAAAAGTGACCTGTTTTTGCTAATTGCCGCTAGAGCTCGCCTCATATTCATGAGGACTTTTGGTATATTCATCCCTAGGTACCTTTAAATAAGTGTGCGAAGTTTCAAAACTTTCGGATTTTTTAGGAGGTTGGGTCATTTTTTTAGGTTTTTTGACTGGACTGTGAGTAGTTTAGAAGTTTAGTCAACTCTTTTCGATTTGTTTAGCCATTGGGAAAAGATGATTAGGGATGTCTAGAGATAGTGGACTGGGTTGAACTGCGATTTCCGTCTGGGGGATGAAGCACTTGGGGCTCGGAATGGTTAACTACTGTGATCGCATCTCATAACGATAGATGAGTCGTAGTTCATAGGTTATGAAAACGGTTTCGGGATATGAAGGTCATAGGTTCAAATCCTGTCACATGGACCTATTTTTTTTTGCTCGTACAACTCCCGAAATATACTTCTAAAACGTCATTCTGACCTACATGTCCACTAAACTGCATTTTTACTAAGGGATTGACTACTTGATGTTATGTCTTTTTGAGATGCGAGCGTAGCGAGCGCTGGGAATGCCACGCAGTGATTAGTCGAACTAGTCAGGGTCTAGAGTCTCGTGTCTCAACTTGATTGTTCGCGAACGTCCAGACCACCAAACTATATACATCATTCTGATCTACATGCCCAACTAATCTGCTTTTTACTAAGGGATTGACTACTTGATGTTATGTCTTTTTGAGATGCGAGCATCCAGACCACCAAACTATACACATCATTCTGATCTACATGCCCAACTAATCTTCATTTTTACTAAGGGATTGACTGGTACACAATCTCCTCACCAATAAATCTATTTTAACACAGAATGTGTTTTAGCCATGGACTAACTAGCCGAAAATGGAACGCGGGATGGTAACGAAATGTGTGACGGATGATTTTCACGTACAACCGAGTCGTTGCTAGGGATATGGTACTTCGTCGTTTTTCATCCCACAAAATTCGTTGACCATTCGTTCGAAAGCTCTCGATTTATCCAACAATATTATGTTAACTACTGCGAAGTGCGTGTCCAACAAACTGAGTTATGAGCATGGTTATATAAATAATTGTTTACACACAGGTGATCATTCTCAATAATTGATATTGTGAACATGATTGCAACCGCTTGTTAATTTCTGATGATTTCATTGAGCTTGTGTTTCGATGATTTGATTCATAGCAGGTGATCTGAGTATTACGAAAACGGTTTGATTTGTGAAGCGGAGGTTAAATAATTTGAATAGGAAATTTCTATACTTTACACTCTAGGAAGCTGTAATTTCGTTTGTAGCCTCTTTAGGACATTTACTTGACGATGCTCAGGTCCGGATCAGATGTGTGGCTCTTAAAGCTAATTTCTATGCTTTACACTCTAGGAAGCTGTAATTTCGTATGTAGCCTCTTTAGGACATTTACTTGACGATGCTCAGGGTCCGGATCAGATGAGTGGCTTTTAAAGCTAACTTCTATACTTTACACTCTAGGAAGCTGTAATTTCGTATGTAGCCTCTTTAGGACATTTACTTGATAAATCGCTCTTGATTTATCACGAATTTATTTCGTATTTTTTTCCGTAGTTTCATACTATAACTATATAAATTGATGTTATAAATGAATAGTAAACAATGCCGCTTGTTTGGTTGTCACTTGGTTGCGCGACAACGCGAACACATTCTGTGTTTCAATAATTTCGTCCGAAGTATGTAAATAGAGGTAACCGGGGGTCCAGGGGGCTTGCCCCCTGGCGAGGCGCGGAGCGCCGAGTTTTCTTCACATATGGATAAATCCGTAGATTTACCGGTCGGAGTGATGCCGTAGCGTTGGCAACCGTTGGCTGCTCTTGTGAAGCGAATGCCGATCGTTCCCGAGTGCTCACGAAAGGAGCCGACCGGCCCCAAGTGCTTCATCCCACAGACGGAAGTGAACTGCGCGCAAGTGGTCAAGAAATTAGTAAGTGGATTATTTCTGGGCACCCTGGGGAGAGGGATTGCCTACGGTCAATTATGCAAGGTTGATCACATCTTTTAATGATGTGTATAGTTTGGTGGGCTGGATGCTCGCATCTCAAAAATACATAACATCAAGTAGCCAATCCCTCAGTAAAAATTCAGATTAGTTGGACATATAGGTCAGAATGATGTGTATAGTTTGGTGGCCTGGACTGATTTGTAGGCTGCACTAAATCATCTTTTTCCAATGTCCAACAAATAAATAAAAAATGAACCCATAAAAACAAGTTTTTAATGTAACTCTTTCTTTTTCTCATGTTCTCAGTTAATTTTATTGTTGTTCCAATATTTGGTAGTTTCTTGGCAACAGTAAATTGAAACAAAATCACATTGTTTCAAAATCACATTGATAATAACTTAAATTAAATTGACAAGGAAAATCATTTAATATTTTATTGACCCTGGATTCGTTGTCATTTTATGCAGACGTTCAATAGTATCCTTCTCCTCCCTCCTCCTCCTCATCCTCCTCCTCCTCATCCTCCTCCTCACTCACTCCTCCTCCCTCCTCCCTCACTCCTCCCCCCTCCTCCTCCCTCACTCCTCCTCCTCCCTCCTCCTCCTCCTCCCTCACTCCTCCTCCTCCCTCCTCCTCCTCCCTCACTCCTCCTCCTCCTCCTCCCTCCCCCCTCCTCCCTCCTCCTCCTCCTCCTCCCTACAATACACAACACTTGTAAGGTGTCCCATATTAAATTTCAAATTTTCGAAAATTTATAGTATAACTAACTTTTTCTTTGCGAAAATTTGATAGATTAAAATGTACGCCAGCATGAACTCGTGTGCGAAATTTCAGATCGATTGGATATCGGGAAGTGGGTTAAAAATCGATCTGAAATTTTGTCTCAAGCAAGCAAGCAAGCAAGAAGAGAATCGAAGTTAATAGAAAGAGTTAAAAAAAAACCGTAACGAAACTCGTAAACAAGTTCCACTATCTGCTTTACAAGCAGATACCATGTTACATGGATATGTCTTCGATTGGGGATTTCATAACGGTCGTCCGAAGAGAGTTGTAAACAAATCCTTTAACTTTGGACTGTAGGCGACCTTCATAGTAGGATAAAGAATTTATTTTATCATTCTTGGAGGCTCACAAAGCATAAGTACTATAAATTAAAGTTATTTCTCCAATACAGACGCAATGAGTTGTTGTTAATAGTCGACTGTTGTCAGGGGATGAAATGTTTCCTATGGAGTGGAGTAAATGATGCTATTGCTTTACGTTAAGAATATTGTAACCGGCTTATTAAAATTGTTTATAGTCCAATCAACTTAGTTTAGGAATGTAGCCAGGTACGTAAGGAGGGGGAAATTGGTAGCTTGAGATGTGAACATTTATCACATAAATCAAGCGCTTTCCAACGAGTGGCGAACGATTTTTGTGCGATGAAAACTGCGGAAGTTCCATTCCCCTAGCAACGGCTGGGTTGTACGTGAAAAACACTGAAATTGTGACATCAATTTTGCGTGACGGAAATTTTTGGTTGACCCCCCCAGAGCAAAGACATATCCATGTCAAATTGACCCCACAAAAAGACCTACCACGCACGAGTGAATACATGTGCATTAAATCTCTTGAAGAATTGAGCAGCGTCTTGAAAAAAATTGAGCAGCGTCTCGGGCTTGAACTTGATACCCTATGCTCCATAGTCTGGTATGCTATCCATCACAACAGAATCAGGAATCACTGGATAAACGAAGGGCATATAACTTTACGTTTTGTAACTGAATGGAGCCAGCGCTCCACATGGAGATTGAGAGTTGCGCCTGTTGTACTTACTAGACTGACAACAAAAAACACGAAAGTTCGAATTTTTGAGGGGCTCAAAGCTCAGATGATTGCATCAGATGCGAGGAACAACTCCTGAAATTTTCAGCCCGAACCGATAACCCCTTGAGGTCTCCCAACCCCGTTTTTTGATAATTGAATTATCGATTTTAGAACACTAGACGCTTAGGACAAAAATACGGTTAGGACATGAAAGCGTCCTATGCGTCTGGACACTTTTTATACTCTAGTGTCGCAGAACACGATGCCGCCATTATTGCAAGCGCAGAAGCTGTATTTCTTTTGATATTTAAGAAATCAGTCCAAATAAGTGATGGAAAAAAGGCATTTTTTGCCGTTTTTACCTAGTTTTGACTGGGAAAAAATTGTTTGCGGGTCTTTTCTGCTTCGGACCTTGTTTCCTGGCTTGTTCCGAATGTAACAAGACCAATTTCGTCCTATAATATATTATCCTTCTGAAAATATCTGCTCAAGAGCCGAGTTAGCTTTTTTAATGGTAACCGCTCTATACTTACCAGTAGCTACAAAATCAAAATTTAACGCCCTGAAGCCCTTTTAATCCCATTATTTTATGTTTTTGGGCCACTATTGAATATAGAACGGTTACCATTTAAGTCACAGAACAAAGTCCAAGGCAGAGGAGACACTCATAAATAGTTTTTCCCAATCAAAACTAGGTGAAACCGGCGAAAAATCCCTTATTTCTATTAATTTTGTCAACTGATTTTTCGAACATCAAGAAAAATCCACTCTATTCACCGATTTTTGACACCTAGCTCTTGATTATTAACCGAAATACGAGTCCTACGCCTCCACTACTAGCACGTAATGTTCAACGAGCCCAAAAACATAAAATAATGGGATTAAAAGGGCTTCAGGGCGTTAAATTTTTATTTCGTAGCTACTGGTAAGTATAGAGCGGTTACCATTAAAAAAACTAACTCGGCTCTTGAACAGATATTTTCAGAAGGATAATATATTATAGGACGAAATTGGTGTTGTTACATTCGGAACAAGCCAGGAAACAAGGTCCGAAGCAGATAAGACCCGCAAAAAATTTTTTTCCCAGTTAAAACTAGGTACGAGTAAAACGGCAAAAAATGCTTTTTTTCCATCACTTATTTGGACTGATTTCTTGAATATCAAAAGAAATACAGCTTCTGCGCTTGCAATAATGGCGGCATCGTGTTCCGCGACACCGAAAACAGGAATAGAGTATAAAAAGTGTCCAGACGCATGGATCTTTCATGTCCTAACCGTCTTTTTGTCCTAAGCGTCTAGTGTTCTAAAATCGATAATTCAATTATCAAAAAACGGGTTTGGGAGACCTCAAGGGGTTATAGGTTCGAACTGAAATTTTCAGGAGTTTTGTTCCTAGCATCTGATGCAATCATCTGAGCTTTGAGCCCCTCAAATATTCGAACTTTCGTTTTTTTCGTTGCCAGTCTAGTACCTACCGTCGAGTATAGGTATGTTGGGTGTCGCACATGAGGGATGGAGAGTGAAACACACACAGAATTTCTTAAGTATGAGGTGGTCTGTTGGCTGAGGTGGTCTGTTGTATGTCACTTCAAACAGCAGATTCATCCGTTTTTACCCGATTTTGTGTGGACACCTTTATTTGCAGCTGTAATAATATTGTTTTCTTTTACTAAATTTTCGATTTTATTTTCATTTGACCATGGAGTCGAGTGAAGAAGTCACATTTGAACTAGAAGAAGCATACAAGGAATTTCCGGTGCTAAGGGATCCTAGCACAAATATGTTGCAACAATTAGAAGAAAAAAGATAATGCCTGGGGCACTATTTTCAGCATCCAATGCTAGCTGCCGTTTGTTATCTATACAAGGAACCTATTTGCTACACCCCTTGGAAGATGTTTTAGTTAATTTTTTTCAATAAAGAACCTTTGGAATCGGGCACGAAATAAAATAAGTTTTAACCCCCTCCTCCCTTTCAACATTTGTTACATCCCTTTTATCACATCCCTCTCCCTCTGAACATTATTTGTCTCAAGAAGACGTTTCAAGATAAGTGAAAAATAAAATAAAATAAACAAAAATATAATCGACAGCACATTTATGAATAGTTTGCCACCTAATTATTATAGTACAATTTATTTTTGATTGATTATTATACTAATAAATGAAATGATAAATTAATATCATATTATTATGTTTAATTAAGTTGACTGAGGAGAAGTGATTGTTGTATCTAAATCTATGGATCGCTTCAGGCGCAACTTCTGTTTGCCGAGAAAATCTCTTCTCCGCGCAAGGTGATATACACAGTGCAGGTCGCGTGTAACCACCTCCAGACGATAACTCTCCTTGGGATTGAGAAAAAATTCAAGCATTCCTAAAAGAAGGATGAGTTTGTTGACAGCACCTTTTTAGAAGAGTAAATTGTTCGAATTTCAAAAAAAAAAAAAAAATACATATTTTGTTGCCAAAACTTTGAAAATTTGTCGAAAGAAAACTACTTAAAGCAGAAGAGTAGTTCGGTTAGTGTCTGTATTCTTATAATTCCATCTGCTTTCATTCAAAACTATAAAACAATAATGCTGGTATTCCTCATTGTGGTTCAGGTAATTTTACAAACCATGTCTACATTTCCACACTGGCCATCTTTTGTCAGTGTTAATTTTTTTCCAGCAGAGCTTATACACAAGTACATTTTTTTAGGGCGATCTTCAACATTCGCTGTCGTCTCAACAGCCATATTTATCTCCCTGGCCTTTATACTAGCAATATTAATGAGTGGAATGTTCTTGAAATGGAAGAGACAGCAGCGTGCTCTCAGTTTCGTTCAGGTAAAGTTGTACTTAACTGAATTTAAATATTGTTGGCGTTTATTAACCCATCTTGCATAACTTTTTTGTGGTATTCCGTAACAATCTAACAACAAATAATCTATTTTTAAATATAAATGAATTTGACATAGTCTAGCATTGTATGTCATATTTAATTAATTTCGGGTGGATCTTTACATTCCAGAACATGGAAATTAGCGCTCCAAAGTACTTGCGGTTAACTGAGACAACTTCCGTCGAACGTATTGATAGAGGTTATGGAAGTACAGAAAACTTGCGCTCTGGTAAGACATCCTCACATTTGCCGATTTTGCTGATTAAAGTATAGATTTTAAAACAAGCGAGAAATGTATATTTGAGACAAACTAATTCGTGTCTATCTCATAATGAAAAAACAGAATATTTAATTAGTTCAACATATTCAGCTGTTCATGGTTTGTAATTATCTTGCTCCCAGGTGAACTGGACTCTGGAATAGTCCTGACAGTTGATCCGAACAGAATGTCAACAAAATATCACACCAGAAATAGCTCTAGGTAAGGCTTTCAATTTTTCTATCTCAATAATCTGGAAAGAAAAAGTATCAATAAAAGGTTGTCGATGCAACCCGCATACACATATATTTTTGCCAACAGATTTGGTAGGTTGGTGGAGTAACAATTCACTTAGGAGGTTTTTACCCCTCAGCTAAAGAAGACTCATAGCTCTTCAAGGGTGTAGGATTGTTTGATAGGGTTGTGTCAAAATTTGGATCTAATACTATCTTCAATTTCATTTGTTCAATTGATGAGTTTATAAAGCCCTTGCTGATCCCTAGTTGGTGTTCGGAACAGTACGAGAGAGATTCTGATGCCGTTTTGGCAAGAAGTTCGGCTTTCTCAAACGCTAGATTCCCTCATGACTAAGTCTCATGGCAGAGTTAGTTTTTGGTTTATTATTTCCAATAATAAGCCTATGTGATCGTGTAGCAAAAAATTTTTATAACCCCCTCTCAAACTTTGTCACTTTACGTTTCAAGGTGCGTAGAATCCAAATTTCAAATGTCCGTCCGCCGTTCGCCGTCCGGGCCATAAAAGGCCTAAGAATTGACTTAAAAACCCCGTTCTTTCGCACATAGACTCCATTTGGGGTCTAGTTGGTCCTAACGTTTAATCATCCCGATCGCTTTACTCGCATAGATGCTATGGGCCAAAAACGGGCGAAAAAGTGTCTTTTTCGACGCGCGCACGCCTGGCACGCTTGGCAGGGGGTCACGGTGGGTGGAGAGGGGGGTGAGCAGGGGGTGGAGTGAGAGGAGGCGCCGGCGCCGCGGCACCTTGTGGTGGGTACGGCGCCGGCGTTCCTTCGAGGCATGAATATGTTTTTTTCAAGGTCATATTTGTGTGTTAATACCAAAGCTTTTCCTACGCATATTTAATAACATATCCTCTCGACTTTTCGTACGTACTTAGATATTGATATTATTAAGGCAATAACTATTTGAATAGATAGGAGCTCAAATCGAGAAATATAAACATGCGTATATTATTATAGAAGTATAGGTTGTGGCAACTCGAAGTAGGACACGCCGAGGAGTCTGGACGGGCCTTATGACGTACGCTAGCCAACTAAAACTACAATCATACTCAATTGAAAAAATAATAAATCTTTGTGAAATAATTTGCAGCGTTTTTTCCTTGGGCAGCCTGCTTGAAGGAATTCAGGCAACTTCATTGCAACTGGGAAGTAATGGCATAGGGTGCTTATTTCTGGATTAACGGTTTCAGTATGATTAATCCTGGTGTCGAACGCCTCCTTTGTACATTTCAAGCAGTGAATGGGCAGATCCCTACCTCAAACAACCAAGGATAGCAGCATATAATGCACTATTAAGGATAAATGGAGCTGCCACACTTTTATGTTGAATTGGGTGAAGTTCCTTCATCTTAAATTCTTCATGTTTCTCAGTTATACCTGGCAGTGATGGGCATAGTAAATCTTTTTTAAAATGAGCCGAAATCCGTTCATTAACGCTCGACATTATTCCTCAGAATAATCCCTTCCTTCCCTTGATAGTTTGAGGGAGTTATTTGGCTTTGATGGAATGGCTATGTTTGATCCAAGAGCTTCATACTTGTCCTCGAAGTCTGTTCCTTGGACTGATGGTGGAACACAAAACTTGATTGTGAGTGGTAGAATAAGTACTAAAAATATTAAAAGGACTCATGTTAAATCTAATTCTTCTCAGATTATCAAACGCTGTCTCCTTGAATTTGTCACAATTGTCAAGGAGAAGAGGTTGATGCCAAGCAAGATGTGCATGTATATCACAGCAAATAGGAATAATGAGCTACCCACACTCATGGAGGGATTAGGGATAGAGTTGAATCGTTTTACGAATAAAAAAATCTTACACATCAAAGAGATCCATGCTTGAGTAGAGGTCTGAATAGGATTTACCAGGATAAGAATTTACCTTTTACTGAATTATGGAAGGTACCTATCTATAATAGAAAGGCATACTTTGGAGAGAAAAATCACAAACAGAAGAAAATTTCAAATAAACCAATCTCAAAGTTTTTTGAGACTTGTAGGTTGAGTAGGAACCAAACCTCCTACTCGTGAAATTCCTCTTATGGGTTTGCATCTGATCTGTTATCCCTAGGAAGGAGTACGTCCATAGTACCCTGCTTCTCATTTATTGAGGTGAAAACCCAGCTTTGAGAAACTTGTAAGATTATAGCAGGTTGTAGCCATATGGTGCACAGCTCTTGGGAAAAGTCTTGCTATGTCTGGATAGGTAAGAGTAACCAGTGCATCGAACGTTCTATACCGAACAGATCAAGCAGGTGAAACCGTTAAGCATGAACAAGAAACAATAATGCATTCCGATAAATGCCGGTAGAAGTGAATTGAGCAGGCATGCGAGTACAGTGTGGCTACGTGTGTACAATTCCCCGTACTTTTCCTCCCTGCTTGTCTGCCAAGAGAAGCTAGAGGTGCGTACATAAGGTAGGAATGAGTGAGCTGTGTGTGTCCCACTCTTGTGTCCCACCCCTGACCCACCAGTAACAGTGTCACCTTTCTGGCATGGGAACAAGAGAGGAGACTACTCAAACCAACCTTGTGGCAGATTGGGGAACCTTGTCCAACTGTTTCATAGTGCCTCTACTTTTAAGAGTGGGTATTTGGGGAAGCCAGTCAGCTGGTTATAGGTAGAATGAGTTGGCTGTGTGTGTGGACACCCACTATGGACCCACCTAACATCTAATCGGAATTTCGACTCACCACTCGTAGGACTGCAAGAACAACTCTCTTATATCCTTCTTGCCGAATCTATTCCTAGACTCGTTCACTTAGAGTCACATCACTAACACTCTGTTCATCTGCTATAAAATTTCACTCTGGCCCATTAATATAGGTAAAGTACTTGTTAAGGATCCATCATGCCCCAATATGTTAATGTTACTACGAAATTCATACATCATGATTCTTTCATTTAACCAATAATTCTGTTAAAGCTCCGAATACACAGTCGCCTGAAGAACCCAAACCCCCTGAACTCCTGGACGGAATCGCCTTGACCGCAGAGTGCCTACATAAATACTAGTAAAACTAATTAAATGCTTTAAGCTATTTTCGTGTCATGTGAATATTAGAGCAAAATATCTATTTTGAAATTACTTCATGTAAAGTTACCTTTTCGAGCTTTCCAGTATAAGTGCAATATCGTGTTTATAATGTTAACTCTATAAGAAGCCATATTTAAGTAAATGAGTGTTCCTGTCAAGTTTTTGGTTAGAAACGTGCCAGACATTCGATCAAAGATAATTTTCTGGATTACTTACTTCAGAGAGGTTTAGATAATAAGAAAAAATAATGGCTGCTCTAATTTTAAAACAGCCCATTTGTGTCATATTGTATCACAAACGCTGATCAAAAGTGAAATTGTTCTCTTGATGAGTTTTTGGTATTTGAGCACATTGAATGTATTTATTTATTTTTCAATTATCAAGACATGCAACTTTTTTTGCTCTGCCAATTGAATCGCAACGATAGGAGATTAGAAGAGGATCATATAGTTGGATCTCTGAAAACCGAGAGAATTCATTCTGCCCTTTACTCAAATATGTAGATTTTAGTTCAGTCAAGTGTCATAATACTTGTAGCAGAGAGGCTAACTGACAGATCAAGCATAGCTTAGATTTTCATGTATCTTGCTTCTTTCTCGATGATAAATTGCATATCATTTGTTATAACTAAATGTTTTTTTTTCTTTTTTGACACAAATAATATCTGTTACTGCATTCTTGACGTTATACTTAACAAAAAAACTTAGGATATAATATTATATTCCGTTATTCAACTTCTCGATTAACACGGAATATTTCTTTTTCAACATCATAATTTATCTTCTTGTACTATCAATCAGGACTTATGTAGGTGTCATTGTTGTTCAAATAGATAGGAGAGCCTAGAGTAGGTAGGTGTATCATTCTTAAACCTAATGCCGCAAAGGTGAATAAGGTAAGGTGAATTTGTTATCTATTGATAATATCAAATTTCTGATCGTTAATTAGCTTTAGTTCATATTATATTGATGTGTAATGTATGTTTATAGAATTTTCATTTGAAACTACTTCTATGTTCAATTGCCTTTTAATACACTTTGAAAATCGTGGTGCTCTTTGTTCAATTGGCAATTTGATCTTTTTGCTAGGTCTTGTCATTGTGTGATTCTGAACCGTACACAAAGTTTCAAATCAACGTAAATACTTTTTGGCATTTCTCATACCTGTGAAATCACTTGAGTACTTATAAAATTACGTTCCAAAAGACGAAGGTTTTGTCTCGTTTTATGATTGAACACTTTTCAAATGACTCTACTAGTGAAATCGGGTGATTTTGTACTACCAACAATATTATTATAAAGGTCAAATGAGTAATCAATGACAGTTAATATTATCTTCTTTTTTCTAGTCTTTCTAGGTTTGCGATAGCCCGGTACCTGCTTTGGTACAAGTTGAATTCATTATGAGCTCTGTAAAAATCTAGTCCGAGTTTGTATGCGTGATTTTATCAATATATTGATGTTTTCCATTTGTTTATACTTTTTATTCCATCTATAAGCCTGTTTCTTTGTACTCATATATTTTTTAATTTCGATTCCCGATACCGATACCTAAAAAATCGATTCCCGATTCTCGATACCGATACCATCAGCGCATAATACCTAACTTACCTGTAGGTGAAAAACATAAATTCCTCTTGAACTAGTAATATATTCAAATTTTTTTGTACAACATATAACTTATACTTACAAAAAATTGATCCCAATATATTTGCAAATGAGGTAATTTTTAAATAAAAACAAAACATGGATAATAAAACCTTTATTCTCCATCTGTTCTACTTAAGGTTTTTGTTTAAAAAGACCAACATTTTAATTCTGTCTGGGTCCAGGCGATTTCTCTTCTGGTCGCAGATGCTTTTTTGCTTTAGTTATTAAAATTAAATAAATTTTAAAGATTAATTCTTATTACAAATTCTAAATTTCAGATTTATATTTTCATTCAAGGCTTTAGTTAATTTGATTTGTGCAAATACAAAATTTGATTTTTTTGTTGTTATCTATCAAGTATCAATTAATAGGCAACTTTTATTGCCTAGGATTGATTTCTTTCTGAATAAAACAAGTTAAGCAGAATCTCTTGGTTTTTTAGTTTTTCGTCGGTAACTGTAAGGTATTTCCAAATAATACTGGCTCTAGGCTTTTATACATAGCTTTGTCTAATGCTTCTGTTGTCACAAACAAAATAACACAAGTTATAATTGTAAGGTGTTTTGGACAATTCATGTTACGCAACATCTTCGTTGTTAGATGGTTGCAATAGTACCGTAGTGTAATAAAACGCCCATCACCGGGCGGTATCGGCTTTAGGCGATCGATTCTCGATAGCGATACCAATGCCTAAGAATCGGTGGTATCGGGAATCGACTCATCCCTATTTTTAATTTATACAAATATGATTTCCCCTTCACTCTGTTCCATGACCTAACCCCTCTCCCCCAAAACCTTCCCCGCGGACTTATTTTTAACTCATTCAGGACTAATGATATCTTGAGATGATATCTTGGTGTACTGGTGATGTCAAGACATCCTCGATACATTCTTAGTTGCCCAGTGATGTCTGAAGGTATCATCCTTACAATCTTGGGGCCCAGTAATGTCTTAAGACATTTTTTCTTGATCGTCCAGCGATGTCATACCTAAGGCATCATCAATACTTTCTGGTGGCCCAGCAATGCCTCAACACACCATAGATACTTTCTTGGAAGCCATTGATGTCTCAAGACATCATTGATTCTTTCCTAGTGGTCACGTTATGCCTTAAGACATCATTGACACTTTCTAAGTGGTGCTGTGATATCTTAACACATCATCAATACTCTCTTGGTGGTGGTAGTTGTGGTGAACTCTTCACCTATCACCGGCCCTTTTAAGGGCCACCAAAAATAAGTTCACACATTAGAACTACCTATATAAAAAGACGTCAGGCTACCTCTAAGACGAAACAAAAGGAATAGCCGAAAAGATTATGCGAAATACATAATCACAAAAGAAATAAACTCGTCGAAAGTTAAAACACAACGAGCTAAACGCTCACTGCACGAGGGAGGCTTGACGAGCCGGCAAATCTAACACTCAAAAATTACCTTGAAACAAGTTACTTTCAAATCCAATCAAGGACGAACAAAGCCAGACGCACTCTACGGAGGAAAGGCGGAAGATGTTTCACCTTCCGCTCACCGAGCGCAATCAATGAAATCGGAAGCTGTTTCTCCTTCCACACACACGAGCGCTAGAGATCAATCGGTACAGCCAATCAAATGCAGAATCCGACTTCCGGACGGGTATAAATATAGCATTTGCTGGCCCCGTCGAGATTTACCAATCTCAACATCATATCTGAACACCTCACTCTCTTCAAGTCTACTGCGATTGACCGAGTTTCTGAAACTGAAGTTTCTTACACGATTCTAAGACGAGAGATTCTACCTTCTTCAAGACTCTGGGTAGATCGAGATAATTACACTTCGTATTACTCACTACCCTCTAGACGGTATCCCGACGTCGGCTACACCGTCTAGCTTCAAAACCTCGCCACCCGGGTCAGAGGAGGAATCCACTGACCGTCCGCTGGGACGAGTTTCTAAGCCTTGCAACCCGAGTTCCGAATTTATTCGCGAACCGACCGCTGGGGCAAGCCGTTTGATCATCAAGCAAACCTCACACAGGTTGATCAAGCGAAACAGGCGGACCTGCCTTTTTCGAACGAGCTTCACTCAAGCGAAAAATGCAGTTGACCCCTAAAGGAGGACCCTCTGATATCAACCCGGAAGCGAGTCCCCTCTAAATTCAGTTCTTTTCAGAACTAGATGAATTCTCCCAAATGGAGCGAATCCCGTCATTTCGCCTTTTGGGAGAGCAACAGCTCGAAACGGAAGTTTTGCAGCCAGCCGACAGACCGCTCGACGCCGGTCAACGGGGCTCTGGTGGGCATGTGACAAGGAGGGCTAATCACCCCTCTCGCCCGACACGCGGCATGGCCTCCGATAGTGACAGGCCTAGACCAGGCTCTCTCAACGACGAGCAGTCGAGCTTTCCACAAGCCGGCCTCGTGAAAGACACGAACATCACCCAACTTTCTGACACACAGAAAGATCTAACATTTGGCATGGCACAATCGTACATATCCCCAGAGGATTTAAGCTACACAGCCAACCAATGCCAAACACCTTCAAAAGGGAACTCAGGCGATTTCAACACGTCCTTACCTACAGGTTATCCTACAAATATGAGCGTGCATCGAGCACCTCAAGAACATTTCGCTTACGAAACCAAAAGTACTTTTCAGTACCCACAAAACTCTATCTCATATCATCATGAGAACCTCCGGCCAGGATCTGAATATCCATATTCACCGATAGAGAAAAGTCACTTAGATCAGCGTCGCGAAGACCGATCTGAAGCAGCCTTGTTCCGTGACTCACATATATCTGATCCGGCGAAATATACCAGTACACGTGATAATAACGGTACTTTCTCGTACCTCTCACTCGATCACTTTCAAGGGTCAGGCCCGTATAACCAGCCTAATAACGGGGCTCGTGCCCTTCCACTGGGAGTTCCGACTCCAAGTCAAATGTATGTAAATCCACTACAGTGGTGTCTACGACATCAAGGCCAAAAGGGTCGTTCAAACCATTAGTCCGTTAGCCTGTCATATACATCTCCTGCAGTATCAAAGCCATCACGTAAAAATGCTAGTTGGTGGATACGATTTTTTTTCCCAAGCCATCACAAACGTACGTATGTATGTATGTATTAGTTTGTTATCGCATTACAACAATCTGCCACAAGGGATACCTACAGCAATGACCTCTGTTCCCCTACAGATGATAAAAACCCCAACAATAAAAGAATTCAACTAAGACTAGATGATAAAATCACAGACAAGATATCAAAGTTCGTAATAGAGCTCAACTGAAACAGTAGATATAACGTCAACCCACTCAGGGGGCCTATGCTGGACTCTGAGGTCTGAACAGTTCACTAGGAAGTGGCGGATGGACAGATCAGTCACACATCTCGAGTTTCTGCTCTAAGCAGGTGCCTATGAGCAAGATGGTCAGTGGCTACCTGATTGACCAATGGATGTTGAGTTAAAAAGTTCTTTGGTCAGGTTCCATGTTGAGAGTTTTGTGGCAATTTTGAATGAGTTAAATCAACACCTTCTCTTCCTACATTCGGTCTCTACAGATTTCGTTAGGCGCTTTTTT
Organism: Adelphocoris suturalis; assembly: GCA_030762985.1. Taxonomy (NCBI): domain Eukaryota; kingdom Metazoa; phylum Arthropoda; class Insecta; order Hemiptera; family Miridae; genus Adelphocoris; species Adelphocoris suturalis. The sequence goes on from CM061043.1 coordinate 22,177,034, forward strand.
CACTTTATTCAATGCTAATAATTACGTAGGGAAACGCTGTCAGCTCTTGACAATATTGCGAAAGGGGTTGGCCTGAAGATCAACACGAAGGAAACAAAAGAGATGCGAATTAAGCCATGTGTTGATGATACATTGAAGCTGTGCGGGGATGATGTGGAGGGTTTCGACTCCTTTGTGTATCTAGGCAGTGTAATTTCGGAGGACGGGGGCAGTGTGGCGGATGCAAGCTTAGAATCAAGATGGCCAATGCTAAAACGTATACTGTTCACATAAAATAGCTGGCAAGTACAAAAAGCGTAAGGCTTCTGCCACTTATTGCTCAACGTATACGCTAGCCTCCCGATAAATTTTGCACTCTTTGTGCAGTGCGCCATCACAAGAACTTACCAACGGTATGTAAGTTATCAAGATTTTCCAACCTCGTAAATCTTCAGCAGCCTGGTAATATTTTGCATGATTTTCTTGGGCTGCCCTTCTGGATGTTGTAGAAAGTAAAGTAAACAACCATTCCAGGTTGGGGCTTTTCGTCCGACTGCCTCGGGCGTCATCAGCTGTCCTCCAAATGGAGGATCAGTATTCGTTCTGATGATTTCGCATAAAGCTACTCATTGCCTCGCCCCCTTGAGTGGAGAGGGGTTCGCCGTACAGAAGCGTGAAAATTACTTGGACGTCTGACCCTTACCTGGGTGGTAACCCATCCAAGTACTCACCATGCACGACGTTGCTTAACTTCGCTAATTGCATGAGAAACGGTTCATTGCAACGCCTAACCCGTATGGCTGATAAATTTTGCAAACTCTTTATGCAGTGCGCCATCACAAGAACTTACCAACGGAGTGTAAGTTATTAAGATTTACCTACCGCGTCAATCTTCATCGGCCTGGTCATATTTTGCATGATTTTCTAGGGCTGCCCTTCTGGATGTTGTTTCCCAATCTTGGGAGCAGTAAGAGGTAGCGTCTGCATTAACTATGCGTGAATCCCAGCACCCCGCCCTGTCCCAGACCCGCTGGATACTGATGTCCGCTATGAGGGCAGGAGATGACCCATCTGCCTCGGGTAAAACTGGCTCTGCCGTGACTCCTCCCCAAGCTAACTCTCCAAGTTTGGCACACGGGTCAAGCAAATGGTCATGTCCCCTCTTCACTATGCCTCCTTTCTAACAATTCAATGCATGATTGACGGTAAATTCTGCCCCAAATCTATCACAAGCATGTGGAAGACCTTTCAGGTTATTTATGGTTTGGGATTTGGTTTTTTTTAAAAAGAAATTGCCCTAAATTCTATAATTTTAGTCAATACCACTTACAGATATAAGTTGGAATAAAAAATACCCACCCAGAATTCAACGAAAAAATGTTATATTTATGACTAAATAATATATTACATGTACCTGTACAGTGTGGCAATCACACAAAGGAAATGAGTAGATATATTTTCTTATAGTTTGAGCTTTTTAGCCTTGAATTTATTCTTCTTATCTTCTTCGGCTTGTCGTTTGTTGCTGTCAATGTGTTTTTTTGCTGTGGTCTCCAGCTGAGTAAAGAATGAGGTGGAAGATTTAAGCGCTGGGTCTGCCATCTTTAATTTACCCTTGCCTAACGTAGGGCTAGCTGTCTTGATGGTTGTTGCTAGCTGCAGTTTTTTGAATTTCTTCGCTTGGTGGACTTTCTTTTTCCTTCTTTCGCGCTTTTTGTCTGTTTTAGTTTTTTCCGAGGCAGCCTTGATGCCCCTAGTGAGCTTCCCAGCGACCTCTCCTGGAGTGAGAAGGCTGGCACTGGTCAGCGCGTCTTGTCCCACCTAAATGACCAAAACAAAATTAATTTAGTTGTCTAGCATATGTAAATACAATATTTTTGTACATCCCTTACAACTTTTTTCTGAAAACATGAAGAGCAGTATCTAGAGCAAGTGAGTGCAGATCTTCACATAATTTTTACGCATTTAGGTGGAGATCCTAACTACATGCTATTCTAGATAATGCTGATAATGTAATGGTACCTACAACAAATGAACCTCTGTCATGGACCACACCAACCAGTGCACACAACCAGCATGTGAGCGCAGACCACAACAACCAAATTGGAAGATGATTGCAGGCGATAACTGCTTTGATAGCCGAACCAGACAAAAATGTGATCAACCGGTCTATGTTGGGTCTACAGGATCTAAATATTCTTTGAAATAAAGAAACCGTCAAGTACAGAATGCTTGTCACATCTCTCGACATTAAAGAAACATCATGTCTTAAAAGAGCAGATATTCAGTTAGAACTATGATAGGCATTGTTACTGCACATTATGATTTCCGCAGAATGCTAAACATCATGGATAACAATATTTCACCAATGTGCCTTTACGGTCTTGAAGAAGAGCACTAGCAGGGAAGTATTTGGTCATCACATTACTGAATGTGCTCCTCTCAGAGACATTAAGTGGAAGAGAATTGAAAAATGTGCAAAAGTTCACATGTGATGACCAACTCGGGGTAGCCGGTGGAATCCTCTTTTAAATTAAAGGGGACTCAACTTGAGAGAGAGTATAAGCCATTGTGCCCAAAACCCTTTTTTAAACCCCAAGAAGTCAAGTGAATTGAACCGATCTCTATAAAAGTGCAAAGAGTGAAAACTGTGAAGGGAAAATATTAGAAGTAGCAAGAGACAATCAGAATAACGGAAAAAAATAAATATAAATAAAAAACCCGAAAAACAGTGTAGCTCTCGAGAAAGTTGCCAAAGATAGCTCCATTTCACCTGCAAATACGAGAAAAGAAGCCTTCTTCCCATAAATGCGTAGTTTTGCCCTTCAACGCCCATATTGGCGTTGGTATTTTATTACTTTCACATATGTTTCACATCCTGTTGTGAATTCATCTTGCAAGAAACTGAATTTAGGTTGAGCATTCAGACTGACTGCCAAGCTACTGTTATCCTACTACGAACTTGTGCGAAGTAGATAGTGAAGCTGGAGAAAAAGAAAGGCAGGACTTTAGATAGTGACTCATATCACCATAGACCGAGTTAGGCAAGTACCTCAAGTATGGTGGAAAATACCACCGTTCACTATCAGTACAAAATACATATACTTATGTGAAATTCGGCTATAACTATCACCGAACGCACTGTTAAATAGTAATCACAGACTTTGGTGACGCAATACCACAGCAAGGTCTATGTAGAAAGAGGTACTTAGGATTCGGCAAAGTACATCACCGCAAAGTCGAAGTAAGGTAAAAAAAAGGTAGGTAGGAGTTGGAGCTAAGTGAAATGATAACAAGAGTTAGTTAGCTGCAAATAGAATAGAGTGATCTGCCAAAGGGAAATGAAGAAGAAGGTTGATTCAAGTATCATCGCTCTTTTATACCTGTACCGCAGCTCGTGTACACATGCATCGACCGCCTACTCGATGGGGAACCTAGGTCAGACTCGAGTCAATGCTTGGTTTTATTAGGAAACCACAACTAAGTGACCGGATCCCAATCCCCGAAAACGTCCTTTGACCAAAAAATAAGTTCAAACCAGGGGCTGGGCATTTAATCATTCCTAAAATTGAGCTAATGAAAAATGCTCAATCCTAAAAATAACTGTGTTGAACAGGCCCAACTTAACTCCATCTGTTGTAGGTAGTTTGGTCGGCCGTAAGTATTTATTGTTTTTTGGAATTAACTCCATCTGTTAGAAAAAAGTTAGATTGGCAACTGTGCTAACTTATCAATAATCTATATTTTCAGTTTCATCATCAGATCGTTTGCTTCGGTTTTCAATATCCAGTTGTGTGAGTGTTTCCTGTTTTCGTTTTGTCTTCATTTGAGTTAATCAGTGATGTTTACAATAATTGAAAAGACCTTTCACAAATATTTGATCTTGATGTTTGGTTGAATTTGACAAATAGTGATTAAAATATAAATACCTGAAGCAGGTGTACCAATACAATCCACCACTTCCCTGACAGCATTTCTCTGCTATTGAGCTAATGCGAATTCTGAGTCGTAGATTTGAGCATATTTTTCTGCCAAAGGACGTTTTTGGGAAATGGGTACAACTAATACATAAAAAGAACTACGGGAAGAACAAAAATAACGTAATGTAGTGTGCTCAGGAATATGCTACCACGTTTGAAACTTTGTATTCACTAGGGATAAAATAGAAATCATCTTTCATAAGCATAGACACAAAAAATATCTATAAACAATATAACAAACTCTAATTCATTCATTAGTTGATAAGACTATGGTGGAACTTGGATATAAATATTGCTGACGATTATTGACGAATGTCACCTGTTTTTTAAAATGAGTAGAATTAATTGTTAGCATAGAATTATTGACAGGCTTATTACCTCTTCCACAGTAATAGCTGGCATATTGGATACGATCTCCACTTCTGCAAGCCTTGGAGGAGGCGTGAAGTGGAAATTTGACAGAACATCTAATTGAGCGAACAACTTTGCCAGTCTCGAATTGATCTCCTTTTCTTCGTCAGTCAATTCAGCTGTTGGAAGCGCAGATGTAGGTACAGCCCCTAGAGGAAACAAATAAGAAACTTTTTATTTTTTGTCTCCAGTATATCTTGATAAACTACCGACTAACATGAAAAACTAAAATGGTAACATTAGTAGAATATTTAGCTGCCTAACATAAGATGTTTGATGATAACTGCCTAACCTGGCGCAACATGAGGGTAGGCGTGTACAGGCACTATAATCTGACCCAATGAAAAACAGACTACTTCAAGTACCAACACTTATTAAACAGGGCAACGTTGATTAATAATAACATTAGACCACATTTTGAAAAATTATAAACTTCAAGCTTAAAAAGAAAAAAAAAACAGGTTTCCACTGAATTGGTTTTTCAAATTCACATTCTGTATTAAGTTTGAAATGTGTCTCAATGTGACTTGAAAACTTAGGACGATCAAGAGTTTGTAGGGAATGAAATTCGAAACCTTTATCAACAAACAGTACTGTTACCTGTTCCCATGGTGCATGGCATAACAAGTTTTGAGCTAGACTCGATATTGGGAAGGAGTGTAATGAGGGTGAAGGGCTAACCAATATTTTTCGCCTCTACTAGAGCATAGAGAAACCGTGAAACACACAGGTGAACAATTTATGGTGAGCAAGCGTAAGTCAGGCAATCTTCGCTTGAAACGATGTAAACAATCGATTGGCATCTGCTCGCTCAACCAGCGTGTTTGTGCTGGTAAGAATCAAGCTTCAATTCTAGAACACAGTAAGCAACCAGCAAGGCTATCAGCCACCATCCCTGTGTATTTCTACCCCAAAATGGGAAGATGGCAATGGAGTTAATGACTGCAGGGTCTTCCTATCAGTTCAGAAGTACCCACAAAACATGGAAGTACGTAGAATAGAAAAAGTCCAGTCATGCAGCATGACCCCATGAGCGAATTTTTGAAGAAATCTTCGACATTTCAGTCGCTATTGATCGTGTAGAGAAATTTTAGTTTATGATTTTGATAGACAAACATGGAATCAAATTATTAAAAATAATTAGGAGGTACTCATACTTTATTATTATTAAACTAATCTTGTAGATTTAAAGACAAATGTAGGTAAATATTCATAGATTTCGATGGAGGGAGGCCTTGAGATTAACGTTACTGACGGCCTTGGGTCTGCGTGCTAGTACGTACATAAATAGAACTTCTTCATAATTTCATGGCTGATATTTTCTAAGCCACAGTCAGTATTAAAGCTACATCAAGTCCTAAAACAGTTGAGCGTAAAACATTAAAGAGAGCGACCGAGAGAATCGGAGGACGGAATATTTCACAGAGTAAACTCATCAGTTGTGATTACATTTTTTTTTTTACAAACACCTACTACCTACGTTTTAAACAGCATGGTTCTAGGATTGGTTATACAGGGATACTTCCATAAGAGTAGTTCAATCTGAATTTGGACAATGTTTCATGCAAATATTACCGATTTTTACAACTAGCGAACGGCATTATTCCGATTTTTGACTGATTTTTCAACTTTGAAATTTTTGAAAACTTGATACATTGTCTTATAGGAAATTTTACGCTGATTCCGAATATACCACATGTTAGTATGCTGAAAAAATTATTTCGCACAACAAATCGCAAAAAACAGGTTATTTTGAAATTGTTGACTACATTTTTGAAAATTTCAACCCGAAGATGTAATCCGATCATGCTGGCCAACGAACTTGAACTTTCGTTTTGTGTCCTTAACATTTTAAAATTTGTTTGAAGTTTCTAGCACAATTCTACGGACAGTTATCGTCTAGAATGACACATACATATATACATACATACATACATACATAAAAAAATGCGTTAAACTTCAGAATATGATTCAGAATAGCCTGAAACGGATTTCTGCATAATTTTTTTTTTTTTTCAAAAATTCACATTCTACAAATTTTGAGGCGAGAGCAATAGCTTAATTTTCTTCAAAAATTCGCTAAAATATAAACAGGGCCTTAATCCTCACCTTCAACATCAGCTTTGGCTTTGCTCTTCTGTTTGATGAATTCTTGCTCGTAGACTTCCGCCAACGAGAGTTTACTCTTTTCTTGATCGAGAACGATTTTCTTCTTCAATTCTAAAGGAGCATCGACAGGCTTGATCTTTCGCTCGACGTCATCAAAAGCCTTGTCTTTGATTCGCTTAAGGATAACGTCTTCCAATTTCAAGGTGACCTCTTCCGTGATGACCGGTGCCGGCCTTTGAGTCATGTCGTATTCCAAAACCTCCTCCAGTAACGAGTTGACAGGCCTGACAGATGCGTCCAATTCACCTAGAGACGAAAAAGCCATTTAGATTTCCCAGCATTACATATACTTGAAAATAGAAAAAAATTAATTATTCAGTCAAATCAGCCCATTAAAAAAACTTTCGGCAAACATGACAGCTTGAAGAAACAAAACTATTGATTACCTTTCATTTGCCAAGGTTTCTCATCCAACTGTTTCGCCTCCATTTTCCGTATTTCCTCGTTCATCTTCTTTCGGGACCGTTCGTAGGAAGACAATGGTTCTTCGACCTTTTTCGTATCTGCAGCTTCCACTTCATCCCAATTATCGTCACCGCCTAATCCTTGAAAAATTAATTGTTTATATTAATCATAATGATGCTAAAGAGACTTTCCAAACTGACCTATAAGAGATTCAGGAGAAAGATAGAAAAAAATCGAGGCGGCAATCATAGTGTTAGGTGATACATACACAACATAAAATTCAATAAAAGTAATACTGTATTGGTTTATAAAGTTAGATTTTTTAGTTTTATCGAAATGTGTTAAAACTACATGATATTCAAGTTTTTGCGTCCAGAATTACCCAAGATGGGGTGATGGGTAAAGTACCTACGTATGTAATTGTGTGGGAGTAGGTAGAATCATCAAGTTGCAACTGAAGTCAATGGACGCTAACTTTTGTTTTTTGTTTTATCGTAGTGACGTGTCTGTTGGCAAAGTGTCCTGTTTGTGACAGCAGGTCCTAACCAGATCTGCATGAGGGGCAAGCCAGGCCACTCCAAGCGTATTTGTAATTTAGGTCAAGGAGTTATAATCACAACTAGCACAACCTGCCTTAGGGAGACACAAAATTATCGAAGAAAGAAGTGTCTCTTCTTCTGCTAGCATTTGTCAGCGAGTGTGTGAACGTGTGTGTTCCGCAATACAGGCCGCAATTTTGGAGCTATCACCTTGAAATTCGAAAGGTAGACTCTTTAGACATTTGGAATCAGCTGTATGGGTTTTGGTGACGATCCGATAACGATCGTCTCAAATTAACCAAAAACCAAGTTTGGTATAGTAGTTTTGAATAGTTTTCGCCATACATAATCGACTGAAACTACTATAAACTCTTTAAAAGTTAATATTTACGACAATACAACACCGGCGTCACTGACGTCAGTCGAAAATCGAGTTTGGTAAGAAAATGTTCGAAAATTTTGATTTTAAAATTTTTGGAGCCATTGCATAGCTTCATTTTCTACGAAAATTCGCTAAAAATGGACCATATTCAGCTTCAACTCATGTCCGAACACACCCTTTAGTTTCGGTAATTCTATCAGTGTTTGATCCGGTTAAGATGGGTATAGACAGTGCACTTGCTTAATACTGCTGGGCAAATGCTCGAAATTTCGATACCTGGTTGGCTCTTTGAGCAGATTACGCCGTGCTATGAGGCTTGAGCCACGTACCTGCTGATGAAACGGTCATGCTCAAAGAGTCCCTCAGTGAGAGCTGTTAGATGTATGGAGACAGGTTTTTGTTTCCACGTAGTGAACAACTGGGGTTTTCTCATGCATCATATTAAATGGCTAAGGCTGTTTCGCACACTCGCACTGAACATCTGAAGTTAGTAACTATGAAACACCAAGCCCCAGTCTGAGACAGATGTGGAGAGACAATCTCGATGCGACCAGCTGCACCTCTCTCTGTCAGCACATGCCTTCATGCGGAGATAGAAATGTTCAGGTGATGTGTTTGAGGACGGAGGTTCTTGATAGGAGCATGGAGAAGGCTTATTTGGGCCCTCTCCTCCGCAGACTCTGATCGGTGGGATGCCACGAATGGACACCTTGTTGTGTATTGAAAGGTTATGTACACATACTATACATTTATATTATGCCATTCGACCATTCGTGGCCCAACCACCGACCAGAGAACGCGGAAGAGAGAGAGCCCAAACAAGCCCTCTCCACGTCCTGCACATGTACCTTTTAAAGGCCCAAGTTTATAAACAACTAGTGTATAATATAGGTATATAATATGTTCGGTTGACAATGTGTTTTTATGGAATAACACAGCCAATATAATAATTAATTATAGTTACGTAATGAGTTTCCAAGTAAAATTATAAAATCAGAAACTTACCCAGTCCAGACGAACGACCACCTTCATCAGACGAAGATTCTTCTTCCTGATCATCATCTCCAGACAATCCATCTTCATCACTCTCATCTTCACTACTACCCTCATCAAGTTCTGAATCAGAAACTGCTTTAATCTTTATTTTTTTCGACGTTTCATCTTCACTAAGATCGTCACCCGAAACCTGTCCCTCCTGCGCACTTTCGTCGTTATCATCACCAAATGCCTCAACATCCGTTTCGCCTTCTTTACTGACGGGGAACTGAATTACAGATGTTTGAGTCTCAGAAAACGCGATTTGAGGAATGAACAAGCTGGTGGCCTCAGTACTGACCAAAGCCACCTGTTGGAAATGTTGTTCATTGTCGAACCCTTTCACCAACTCAGATTCCGGAAAAACACCTTTGGATTTCAGTCCATTTTCAATATTTTTCACGACGGCACAGTAAAATGAAGAGATAGCGCTGTAACTAGTGTCTCTAGCCGGATTTTTTACGCCATACAATGCACCTGGGGATGACTCCGGGATGCAGCAAAGTTCAGTTAAGGAATCACACAGATTTTCTAAGCATTTATCTTCCATAGCAAATTCTTGGTTAACTATGACAAATTCATATTATCTACTTACTTGTGTGATTTTCTTAGGACAAGATTATAAGGAATTATGTCGTATTACAACAAAAATACAGAACGTACCAATTAGAACCCACAACACAACCACATGCCTTCATGGTAAATAACATTAACGTTACTTTGACGTTCAACTAGTTCGCATTTCACTGTTACCGATAGTATCCATAACATGGATAAAACTTCACCTCTTCAGACAACATGTGGATACTAGAATTAAGAATATTGAGCTAAGAAAAGGAAATAGACAACAGCGCTTCGTAGTGGCGCTCTTATGAATGAGATCGTTTGAGGGCATAGACTTGTTATTACTGTGTTAACCCTGCGTCGACCACGTGGGAGCTAGAATAATAGTCGCCCACGTGGGGTCCACCAGGACCCCACTCACATTTCTGGCTGTGCCGCCCTATTGTTGCATGGGACTAGCGTCAAAACATCATGCAATCAATTCTGAGGTGTCTACGAGGATAGTCTCCTAATATCGTGTCCATGGTAGCAAAGTTGCAGCTTGTAGCTCCGAAATTACATGGGCCAAAGAATTTCCTCATCTAAGAAAACCAAAAACGCAAGAGAAAGGAATAAAAAGCAAAACGTTCAAGTCTTTTATTTATATCAGAACGAAATATAAACTTTAGTCAACTTTTTAGGCATATAAACTCTAAGAAGGCCCATTGTTTTTCAATAAAATACGGAACTTCAGCCAACACAGAACTTTTTCGAAAATTGCCTTTTCATATTGCCTTTTTGCATGGTGCCTACGAAAGTGAATTTACATTTAGTGAGCACCTCCGCTAATACGTATGACGTGAACCAATTGTTTGCAGTCACATTGCGATTGGTATTTTTCATGATTTCACAACAAAGAACTCGTCGGACACTGAGTCCTCGTTAGGCAAGATTTCGTCCTCCACTTCACTGTCTACTAGTATGGATAAAAAACGACTGATTCACATTCCCAGTTTTTTCCATGGTGCAAACAGGAGAACTAAGTAACCACTACGTATGTATGCTCAAACGATTGAAAATTAAGACAAAACATGTGAGTGAATGTGCCGAAATTTTTTTTTTCACGGAAGTCCACGTGGGGTCTACTCAGACCCCAACAACGATTTTCATCAAACAGAAATGAATTCAAAAGGTACACTATCCTGGAGGACCGTTGCTACCTCGCCAACCTCTGGAGCAGTACTGAGTAGGAAGCTACTCGAGGAGCAGGCAGTGAGGGCAAAGTGGCTATAAGTGCGCATGGGGTCCACCTGGACCCCACGTGGTCGACGTTGGGTTAAGAGCATACATAGCTACTTTTATATATATAGGTTCTTGTGTGGGGGCTGGCAGATTCAAACCACGTTGTGGACGGGGCGAGGAATCTTCTTGGTGTATTTAAACAGTATCAAAACCAATAGCTACCTCAGACATTTGGGCTTTCAGCTTCACAGTTCCTTGTATCTCCTCATATTGAAAACCAGGATTTCATGTCATTATCCTCATTGCTAAACCTTCCGGTTGTGAACTCCTGTTGTGTATTTTTGTGGTTTCCTAAATAAATAGAGACATTTACTTGAGTCTAACCTCAACACCTTTCCGATTGTTGGTTGGTGGTCAGTGCATGCGTAAATACAGGGGTACAGGTATAAAGGGGCAATGGACTCCGCTCATCTATATACTCCGTTTGTAACTAAACTCTTATCAATTCACCAAGCTCCAACTCCTACCTTTTTCTTCCTTACCTACTTCCAGTGTAGGTACAGTGATGGTGTCAAACTCTGAGTAGGTAGGTACATCCACAAGGACCATTGTGTGATGCTCGTCACCAAATCTTGTCTGCTGCTTATTTTGTACTTACTGAGAGTGTAGGTATTGGTGGTAAGTAATTACTACTCTTACCACCGATAGGGTATTTCCTACCCAAGTTAACCTCCCTCCCCCATCAACCGAGGGACAAAGGAAAGCATTGATATTCTACCTGTTCACTGTGTTAAGATTGTTTGCTCATGAACTTTACTGGGAATAGAAAGCTATTCTCTCATTGAGACAAACACTTTTTGTCACCTCATTGGCTCACATTTTGACTCAGTCGATTTGTTTTCCTTGATGTGCACATGTGTCCACGTTCTTATTGTTTTCAACCATTTAATTTAAGACTGTAGACCACTAACACGAGTTGGAGGGGTTGTAACTTAGTAAAGGGGTAATAGAGTGGGAACAGGTCGACTCAGCAGACTCTTTGCAAACAGATGGTATGAGTTCAGCAGACCTTTGTCCTAACTGTGACCTTCAGAAGTGGATGAAGGTCGAATCCCCCTGGAAACAACCCAAAAAATCCACTCTCCTCACAATAAAATATCTTCTCGACCCCTCACATGCTGAGTGTTAACCCAGGTATTCAATGCAAAGTCTCTGTGGAAATGATTAAATCAAGACCACAGATTCTGGAACAGCCCAACTCCCGGCCCCTTAAATAAAAGTATTTGTACCTACTGTGCAAATGCTGTAACTGTTGACCCTCCAACATTTCCTACGCTTAACGGGACAGTTACACAAGGAGAAAATACTTGGGTAACCTATTTACCTGTAAATCCACACAATTTGTCTAATTTTAAACGGTTTCCTTTCCTTCCCTTGGTGGAAAGGTCCAAAGTCTGTTGTTCCATCTTAGAAACGAGTGGGACTAGGTGGTCGTTACTTCAGTTTTTCTCCTCAAAGTATATCTACTCAATTAGCTCAGTGAAGTTAGCTACAAAGTAGTCCAAATTTCCGTTAATATTAGCCGTACTGTGTCCTAATTTCACACATAAATACTCAGCTCCCAATCTGGCAGCTCCGGTTATACGGACTTCCTGTAAATTTACCGCAGAATAATAACCGCCAGAATCCGTTTCCTCACCTCAAAAATCTTCTATGGCACTATTTTCGTTTATTCCGTCAGTTTGGGAAAAGGACATTTCGTTTCATATTTAATTGGTGGGATGGGTCATTAATGAGCGTATGAATGGAATCCGCCCCCACCCACCAAGGCAAATCACGCACGTGGTGTGTGGTTTCTAGCATAATTCCATAAAATTCGAGAAGTATTGACATGCCTTATAACAAATAATAAAAGCATTTTGTACTGTCGTATAGGGAAAAAAAACTTCCACTCAATGGGGTAGGCATGCCAGAAAAATTCGCACATAAGTTGTTAAAACATTTTTCTAATTTTGTTTGTCCATTGACGCTCTTATAATTCATTCAATTCAGGTGAGGAAGTACTTACTAAAAGCAATTAGAACATTTTACTATCATTATATAAAATAATCGTTAGATCAAACAAGCTATAGCTTGTCTGTAATGAAAAGAATACGTAGCCGTCGGTGCCTGGCGGCGGTGCCTGGCGGCGGGGGAGTGAAACAAAAAGCGGGGAAATGTTCCCGTTTGCACAATTTTTCTGGAGTTTTCTTCCCTGCGAACGTCAGCACTGAATCAATCGCAAAAATTGATAAGCACGGCTCTGATAGTTGATTATGGGTAATTCCTATCTCAAAACGAATTCAAACATTAATGCTCGCCAATTTATATGCCTCATTACTGAACTTACCTTGGATACCATAGCAAAGGTCGTTAGAGAAACGACCTTTAGTTACGTTAGAGGTTTCCTCTCGCACACCAGTCTTCCCGAGAATGCCTTCTTCTTTCAACCCTTTCAGGTACTGAAACTCGCTGAAGATTATTTCTCTAGCCTGTGACCGAACTGCCTTCCCACTTTTCCCTGCTCGTGAAGTAACTGATGGTTCCATTTCTCAAAAAAACACCTATCTCAAAACACAGAACAACTCTTTCAAACACAAGGAAATATATCCAAACAACAGGACATAACATACACACACACGAAAACCTCCGGCGAGGTTTTGCCAACACAACAACAAAAGTTCCTCTTTTTTCCGAAGCGCTTGGCTTTAATGTGCTTCTTCCCCGCCAGTCACTGACACCTACTTATTCTTTTCATTACTGACAGGTTATAATGTAATATGCAGCAGCTTGATTTTCAAGTAGTCGAAAGATGGTTATAAGATAATGGCAAAATAAATAATGATAATAAACTCAACAAAGAAAAGTTACAACTCATTCAATTATTGTGAATAACTGTTTTTTATTTTTTCATATATTTAGGCATGTCACCTGACAAATAAGGAATGGTATATTAAGAAAATATATCAAATAAATCACATTTTTCCAATCGTTCAAAATGAGTACAATACAAAAAGTTCAAGTAGACACTAAAAAATAATATTTTATCAATAAACAAAAAAAATTTCGGTAATTGATTGGGATCCATTAATTTGTTTACAGTTATCCCATCATCAATTCCAAATTCTAATAAATATACGGCACACGTAATTACTTGACAATAATATTCAGAACAAACTAAATTTAAAAAAAGAAGTAGAAAACGAAGGTTAATAACTAAGATAGAATTTTCAGTTTGTTAACAACACTATCACAATAGTTTCTTTCAAATGAATGTTCGTATTTTTTCTATGCAGATCAGTATTAATTGAGATAAATCGGTATTAAAGAACATTAATAAGTAAACTAATGTACAAAACACTGCCTAGTCGTTGTTACTTGTAAATTGTGAAATGAAAAATGTTGATTAGGAATATAGCGGGACGTTTATGATCCGACAATCTGTAATGATAGATGGTCACATTTTACATTAGGTATAATTTAAAAAAAAAACATTTAAACTATTATCGCAGATGCAATACTTGTAGGTACTCCGTAATTAGGTATTTGCCGAAGGTAATAATAAATTATTCAGAACTCAATAGAGGTTGTTACAACGAGCGTGACACTACAAATTATGAGAAACGTAAGAACTGTTGTTTTTCTCACTCCATAAACCTCCCTCTTAAATGAGCTACATTTAATCTATACGCTAACCCAATCACAAATATATTACCAATATTGTAACACAGAGGTTTCTTTTCCTTAGTTTTCTAAACTCGAAGAGGGTGTTAAGAAGTTCTGAGTATGGGCTGATTAAAAACTCACAAAGTGAGAGTCTGGAGACAAAAACGTCTAACGCAAAAATGCTTCCTTAGTAAGTAACCTTACTTTACTATTAATGATTTCATTCAACGGAACCTTTTCTGTTATACGGGTGCCAAGCATCACTTGTACTACGTCACTAATACATCAGAATGATGTGTATAGTTTGGTGGTCTAGATGCTCACGAGCTCTCATCTCATATCCCAAATCAATCCTTTTAGTAAAATATAGGTTCAGACAAATAGATCAGAAGTGATGCTTGTCGTGGTTAAAACTGAATCTAAGGAGGCAGAAGTATAACAGAAAAGTGTCCATTCAACTATAATTTACTTAATCAAAATTAGTATTTGAGAGGGATTCTTCAGAGTCCATATCTACGAAAGACCACATCATAATTGCGCATTGAATGGTAGATACCTAATTTTCTAGTTGACACTTAGTATCACTTGTGAAATTTCAAATTTGATAGATCAGTGAGGAACCTTCTTAATACAGATTTAATTACAGTCATATCTTACACGACCCCATCACCATACTATGGGGTTTGAATTGTTAACATTGTACTAGCCAGTGATTAACTGTAACACCTAATAGGTATTTCCATGATATATTATAAGAATTACTATACTGGCAACAAGACAAACACGTAATACAGACAAATGTCAATCCTACATTCTGTGCATCCCTACTCTATTGAGTAAGACCATTGCCCTGTAGCTAAATACCTATCTATCTACCAGATAATCATTTTGTCGCACAAATATGAATATTCTGCGATGGGAAAGGTTATAAAACCTTCCTCCTCATGCTCAACTTCTTCACTGTGTATTTTTCATCATAGCCACTACCTTCTATCAATATATATATCTGCATATTTATCAACTTATAAACTGATTTTTCTCCAGGTTGGAGATAAGTCCTCAATCAAGAAGGTTCAAAGCATACCAACAATTTGCATAGTTAATAACTCAATTACCCCCAGAGTAGGAATACACAGCACTGCCCGACGTACATGAAAAAAGTGCGAATGGTTGAGTTACAGAAAAGGTGCTTATTGTACCGGAACTGATGGGTAAGACAACACTGCAAACGGCAAGGTTTCGCCTGGAAGTCTTCGCGGCATTGCAAAATGGTCTGAACTACGAGGACAGCCAAATTCCCCTAAGAGCTTCCAGTCAAATGTATGCTTCAACCAATGTGTCAGCATCGTGAGGACAACTTTCAGCTGTTTCATAAGTTATTATCAGCAGGTTAGAGTTTTCATAAAGTTGGTAGGAAATGAAGAAAGACTACTTTTTCGGCTTTCCCTACCCCAGATCTATTGCAACCACTCAACCAAGAGTTTGGAGTTTGAAGGGTCTCTCGACTTTTTTAAATACAACAGGCAGTTGCTCAATACTGCGATGAAATTATAATAGGTACAAACCTGTAATTATGTACCCAGTTCAATATCACATCCAGTGGTATAGTACAGCTTAGAGGGAAATATAAGTTTCTCCCAAAGTATGTATAGAGTTTCAAATTCAAGATAGGTACGTATGGTACTGGTTTTGTTAACTCCGGATTTCAATCAAACCGCAAGACAAATTGGCTCAACCATCATTCGGTGCTGAAGGATGAATCCCTGGTCAGTCGTGTTTCAGAAGCGACTCGAATGGGTTAGGACCCCTTCTAGAGAATGTTCCAGGTTCTGAAACATACGCAACAAATGCATCTGTCGATTTGTTTGAATTTGAAACAAAGATTAATAAATGTTAATGAATGGATACTTGACTAACTTTCTCTACGGTACTACTAAGTGTGATAGATTTAATACAATACCGTATAGGCTAAACGAAAATTGAACACATAGACTAGAACAAGAACTGCATACTTGATGTAAATAAATAAATAAAAAATTTAAAAAAACTCACTGGTGGATGCAGTAGCAGCAGCATTGCTATTTAGGCAGTTGAGCCACTCTGTGTAGCTAATTTTACGATCTTGATTGACGTCACAGTATCGGGGAAGTTTTTTGCCGCATGGCTTCAATTTGCGGATTGACGTTGTCAATTTCCTCACTGCTTTCCATTCTTTTCTCTCCAATACCTGAAATATGAGTAATTCATCAATGGAAATAAGACTAAATGGGAAAAATAAAATATTCCAGTCCTCCTACTACGTCGTGGCATAAAAACCATGTTATGCTTGTTCCTGTAGAATGTAGCAAGCTTTCTGTGTTTGCGAAAGGAATACCTAGGTATCATATGAAAAACATTGATGAAACAGCTTGGGAAAATATTACTCGACACGCATCCATCACTGTTACGAAAGTGGGTTATTTGGGGTCCAATTAAAGGAATAATCACTCCACTTGAAATGTACTAGATGAGGCTGTACTACTACTCCAACTAGGAGCATCCAAATTATCCTTGGACTAGCACCACTGGATACTCTCGCAATGGTTTTTTCCATGCAAGCCGTGGTTAGGTTGAATATTTTGGGAGAATGGGTGCATGACACAAGTCATCTCTCTCACTACACACAAGTAGGACACACCTACATCAAACAAGCTACTAATGCTTATGCTCCAGAAACCATCATGCCCTCCGATGAAATTAAGAGGAGATTTTTCTGGAACTCGAAATACACCTTTGAAATAAAAGACAGAAGTGAGTACACAACAACCCCCTGTTGACACTATAGACACCATACATTGCTACACCGATGGTTCTAAGATAGACAGGGGATCTGAACCTTCCTCTGGTGCTGGTGTATTCATACCCAGCCTTCAAGTAGCACATTCTTACAGCCTTGATAAATATGCAACTGTATTTCAATCAGAAATATATGCTATCAATAAGTGCCTGGTCACCTTACATAACCATAACACTTCTAACAAAAACATTCACATTTTTACCGATAGTCAGGCCAGCATTAAAGCACTCCTGAACCCCCTCACGACCTCAAAACTGGTCTGGGAAACAAAGAAATATATTAACAATTTGTTTCTTAACAACAACAGAATATCCATAAAATGGATTCCTGGTCATGAAAATTACGAAGGCAATGTTAATGCGGACGGCTTAGCGCGAGCTGGCTCAGGACAACAGTTTCTGGGACCATCTCCTGCCATCTGCATTTCCAAAAATGCCTGTAAAGCTAAAATTAAAAACTGGGTCACACAAGACCTCAACATTCTCTGGAGCAAGGAAATAGCTAGATATAGACAAACCAGAATGCTCGTTACGTCTTCTGATCCCAAACGAGCATACTGGCTTCTAAGCAAAAGTAGAAATTCTATTAGAACCACGATTGGGATCCTCACCGGACATTATGATTTCCGCAGGATGCTAAATATTATAGATAACGATATCTCACCTATTTGCCCTTGCGGACTCGAGGAAGATTCCGCAGAGTACTTTCTTTGCAGATGCGACCGGTACTGGAGATCCAGAACGGAGGCATTTGGGCATCATATAATTGAACGTGCTTCCCTCAGAGATATTGAGTGGAAAAGAATCAAAAAGTTTGCTGATCTAAGCAAAAGGTTTGCTTGCGACGACTCCAACTCGGGGTAACCGGCGGAATCTTCTTTTAAATTAAGGGGCCTCTTTTTGAGGGAGAGTATAAGCCGTTCATGGTGCCTGAAACTCTTTTCCAATGGTAACCTCGAGCAGTGAGTGAGAGGCTGTACTATTGGATATTGAACGAAATACACGGGACTAGGATGGCGTCTGATGGGGGACTACACACTCATACAAGGGGCGAAGTGTAAACATCTACATAGTGAACTAGGGAGCGACAACTGAAGGGAGGGAACAGTAGAAGATAACCAAGTTGGAAACCCCTGAGAACACTCATAACTTACCTTGTTTTTGTTGGTGTCAATGTGGTGAAAGTACCAATTGATAGCTTGCTCAAACTCCGATGACTGTTCTCCTTTCAATGGAAGATCTTTCAGCCTAAGCAAACCAGATGGTTAGAAGAATTACAGAGCACAGATAAGCACAGTTGTGTGATATCTGACGATTGTGTGATCTTACCTTAAAACCTTAAAATATTGTAAATTAAAGTAAAATTTGATTTCTACACACCCTTCACTGTTGTAGTGGACAAACATTGAGGTGTTCAAATGCTTCATGAAGTCCCGGAGGAATGCCGATTTTTTGCTATCCGGGCATCCTAATTCAGCAAATAACTCCATTAGTAAACCATGTGATGTCAATTATAAACCCAATACCATGTTCCTTTTCCTAAGTTAGGAAGATTTAAGTACCTTTCATCGGTCGAGGCGGAGGTTGAACAGCATCGCATTGGGGATTAGGGTCCTTGACCGAGGTGCCAGGGATAGGTTTGCCAGAGTCCTCGTCTACACACCAACAATAACCTAAGAAACACACCAAAGTAGGTATTAAGCAGTACATCTAGGCTTCGAACAACAATGAACCACTTTGGTTGCTTTGAATATCATTAGACGCTTCCTATCAAGTCCATATGTGTTAGATATCAAAGAGCTACACTAAGGCTCTCATTGTATTCTAGAAACTAACTTTTGGTATAGAATCAAGCCAGAAAATATTGCATCACACTTCTTTAGCAAGCCTAACGTATTTATCAATGTTCATAATGACCTCTTTTCACTAACCTCCCAGAAATGAAAAGAACGATTGTGAGAAGGGGAAAAAAATTGAAAATAATTAATTCCCAACTAAACAGTCCCCTTTCATTGGAGAGAATGGTCTGAAAAACATGGCTTCTTTCATGACTCTTATAATGGAATGAGAAATAAATTATACCAATATATATATATATATATATATATATATATATATATATATATATATGTAGTAGCTACGTGGCATATGAGTTAGCATTTCTGGGAAACAGGGACGAGTTTGAAGACCAGCCATTTCAGATCAAAAAACACGTATACTGTAGGTAGGAAGTAAAGGTTGTTTGGTGTTCGAAATCAAATTTTTATAGTATTGAAATTGCTAAATTGAAAATTAATAAACAAAATGTTGTTCTTCTGAAGGAGCAGTTTGAGGAGCGCACAACAATTTAGCTCATAGTGCTTAATGTGGATTGAGAACCAACCTGTGGAATTATAGCACTGGATCTTTTTATATCGGCCATCAGAGGAGCATTCAGGGACGAAAAACCGCTGCAAATTTCCCTGTTGCTCTTCCAATGCTGATTTTCTGTCAGACAAACAATCCACGTCCTGCTGAGCTGTAAACCAAGCAGCAATTGTGATTTCAAGAAGTTTATTCACAAGAAAAGCAATACAAACGCTGGCATACGAGTACAAATTAAACGAAAAAATAAACAATGAATTAACAAGCAATTAGTAAAGAATATAGATGTTGGAGGTGGCACGAGTGGCAGCTTTCCCGCTCCTACACCACTCGACCAACTAGCCTCCACTTTCACTAGATGAACAGATCTCAAAATCTCTGGACTTGGTGGGGTGACAACTAGACCGATGAAAGATAGGAAAACCACAGACACACAAAAATCCATTCAATAAATCCGCATCAGGTACTGTTCAGACCCATTATTACCACTGAGTGTACATTGTTCCTAAACATTTACAATCAAGTTCGCAAATGTGTGCAACCGAGCTTGAGAACGCGAAAAGAAGGATACTCTTTACACCAGGGGTGCTCAAACTTGAACTGCTGGCGATCTACCTCAATATTTTTAGACTACTTACGATCGACTCTGAGAGGCTGCAAGTATGTGTGATGCAGGGTTGTCGAACATACACGATACACCCTACCTACCTAGGTAGGGTGTACCGTAGCATATATATATATTAGCTTTCCGCACAATTTACATTATTTTAGTCAAGGTTTGGGTTAGGTTTACTTAAGTTCTTCTCTACAATATCAATGAAAAAACTCCTAGTTATTCAAAATTGCGAGTTTATTCGTTGTTACAAAACAAAAGAGTTACATATTGTGTTAAACTCAACTAAGGAGTGACTTTGGATGTTGAAGCGTGGCACTGCATGTCCTCAGCATACTTTTCATAAGATGGTGCGTAACCACTGAGTGCCAATCGCAAGCATGATGACATATGATCGTCAGTTAGTCGATTGCGATATTTTGACTTAATTATCTTCATCTCAGAAAATGCAGACTCGCACAAGTAAGTTGACCCAAACATTGCCGTCAGTTGAAGGGCGATTTGCCTTAGATTCGGATATTTATCTTCAGATATAAAACACCAGAAATTTGTATCAGATGCTGTAGCTTTGATATGTATATCTGATATAATCTGCATTTTCAACAGAACATGAGTTCATATTAAACTGACTTGCTACTTCACTCAGTAGCTAATTCCTCAATGTTTTTACATGAAAAAGGATAACTCATAAATGCTATATTTGCTGTAAATGCTATATTTGCCAATTTACTGCAATCATAAAAACGCTATTCGAATTGTCCCAAAATAATTGATAATTCAGCCTCATACGTATCATAATTCAACTGAGGAATCCTTGCTTTCAAAGACGGAAAATGTTTCAGATCCTTTCTTTTCAGTTGATCTATCATAAGTTGCAATTTACTTTTGAATGCGTTTACTGCGCTAATCATCTCAATAATAGTTCCTTTGATAAAGCCGCCTTTTGCCGCAAGCAGTGTTATTACGTAATAAATTTTTGTAGTTTAGTTACCTACTTATTAAAAATTTTTTTCTTCTCGAGATCTACTCAAAAAGTACTCGCGATCGACTGGTCGATCGCGATCGACGGTTTGAGCACCCCTGCTTTACACAGTCTGCACACGGCAAAACAAATTATTGCTATTAAGCATTCGAACTGTATCTGTTAGTTAATGCTAAATCCCACTTTTGACCATGGTACCCGACTATCAGGTAGCCTGACATGAACCCTTTGTTAGAGGGGAACAAAGAATCCTTTTGTTTAGAGTGACATGTGGATCGCATCTCTAAACATTTGCGAGCCCTGTAACATTCGATGCATGCTCAGCGGAAATGGGACTTACTAGTAGAGTTGCATTTGAAGGAACAATAAAAATCGCACTTCTTGGTTTAGGGGGTTGACAGAATGTATTGTTGGAACAAATGCCATGCTTGTTGAATAACAATATAAATGTACGAGGACAGAGAATTATTTGGACATTCTTTTTCCATTTTGCAGAGCGTGTCTTGAATAAAGTCAAAAGGTTGAGTAGAAGTTACTAAATTCCCCAATGCATAGCAGAATTGTCTAGAATTCGAACGGAGCTTTGGTTACTTTCCTTCTGCTACCAGCACTGTCATCAGTGATAGACCAACTGATATTATATGGCCTCTAGATGTACCAAATAATCTTTTCCCAATTGCTAAAAAAAAAAAAAAAAAAAAAAAAAAAAAAAAAAAAAAAAAAAAAAAAAAAAAAAAAAAAAAAAAAAAAAAAAAAAAAAAAAAAAAAAAAAAAAAAAAAGGAAAAAGACGACTCACTCAAGACGACTACTCATCACGAAAAAATAATGAGAATACGCTGGTAATAAGAGATATCGAGATAACAGTAACAGCGTTGGAAGCGAAGGGAAAGGAACTACAGCTCGGACGAGTTCTAGACAATCGTATACATGAAGCCTCAACAAAAACTGAAATGATATCTATACGAATCAGAGAAACTTATGTTTATCTGTCTGACCATAACTGGAGGAAGGATTCCTCCAACTGAATTAGATGCATAGCTTAGTACCTACCAATTGAAAATATTAAGTATTATATTTTTTAAATTCATTTACTTTTTTGTAACCTGTAACATCGTAACGTTGAAAATAATAAAACCAAAGTGTGTCGAGATTCTGAGGAGAGAAGAGAACACAAATAAGGATTCAAATAAAATTCCTCACCTTCAACTTCATCCCTCCTCTCTGGCTGTTCTTCCACGCCCAAATCCGGCAGATGACTGCTTATCAAAGGCACACTCTCCTGAGGAACTGAAATAAATTTATTAACAAAACGGAGTATCCACATACACGCTAAGTTAATGAGATATTGTGGGCACTCAAAGGATGCTTGAAAGAAAAAATGTGGGGATTCGAATTAAATAATTGGATCCTTTGTGAGAAATAAATATATTTTCTTATCTCCAAAGACATTTTTCACTATATCTGTGCGAGTAACCAGTACATTATCAAGGGGCACTATCTATCTACATTCAAGTACCTACTGACTTTGGGAAGTATTTTAACGAGAAAGCAGATAGAATCATTATGATGTAGACCTATCAATTTCGTGTACCATTCGAATTTTAAATATTTTCTACCCTTTTATACTGCTAATCAATCAATACTAATCACAGATAATGTTAACTCACTTACATGAAATGGGTTAAATAGCTAAATTATTAAGTTGTCCACCTATGTAACTGTGCGAATAAACAATCGGGAAATTCATCATTAATAACGTTAACCAACTATTGATGATTAGGTACGTATGTCTCGAATCTAAGGGAAATCTTAACAATAAAACATAAATTTATAGTTGATCATGCCATAAGGTGTTTATTAAACCGTTAATTTTCTTAACTATTAGAAAAAAATATAATATTTTAGCGGCATTGGTTTTGATCATTCATATCAACTTTTTAAGGTACTGTAAAGTGTGTGATTCGAATCATATTGATGATTCGTATAATTTTGATGGAATAAGTTGGAGGCAAAAGAGACATTCGTTCACTAATTAGTACAAGTAGGTATTTAGAAAATACATAGATTAGGTAGGTACCTAAAACATAACTTACCTTGTCCAGAGAAATGATTCAGATCGCTATTCTTTTTGGGTTTGGGAGACTTCTTTGCTGCACACAAAACATTACATTAGACCGCCGTTAGAAGTTATTTTTAACAAAACCTTATTAGAAACGTAAAACCCCTTTAACCTTGAATAATTGTAATTAGCTAGTCATATTCTTGGCTGCAACACGTCAGAGTCAAAAGGCACGACACGTTAGGACCAACGAGGATTGAGGCTAACAGGGATCGACGCGTAACTCTGATAAACTAATTGTATAGCTCATAATTGAAAACCGTCAAAATTTTCAACGAATAACGTTGGCTTTTCTGCATCGCCAAACATGAAAAAACTAGGTAGTTCAAATTCGCTCATCAACGTCGGGGATCACACATGTTTGATAACTTAATGTTAAATACTTTCTGGTAACTCTTGAAGGATTTATGAATTGTCCTATTGGGTGACCTGAAAGTAACGTGTAACATTGTGCGGAAGAAGTTTGCAAGCCTCTTCAAAGCAGTTATATTCCCAGTAGACGTGTCATGTGAATTACTGCACTTATGTTGAAGCTGTTTACTGGAAAGGAGTGAACTCGAGATGGTGAAAAGCAACCAGTTACCCACTCACCTCAATATAATTAGCGAATTTAGTATTAGTAAGTAGCGATTAGTATCATATGTTGAATAGTCTACGAAAATCTATCGTCGTTGGTGATCTATATGTCCAACTAATTTGAATATTTTCTAAGGGATTGACATGTTATGTATGTTTGAGATGCGAGCTTGCGAGCATCCAGACCACCAAACTATGTACATCAACTAACCTATATTGGACCTTTTTCGTAAATGATGTGTGTAGTTTGGTGGCCTGGATGCTTGCAAGCTCGCATCTCAAAAATACATAATATCAAGTAGTCAATCCCTTAATAAAAATTCAGACTAGTAGGACATATAGATTAATATAATATGTTAAATAGTAAATAAATTAGAAGTTATAAATCAGAGCGAAATCTGCAGTTTGATTCGATAACGGTTACATTGATGTTGGGGGGTTCGGTTTGATACCAAACGCACACCAACCTCCATACCGCCAGGTTTGCTGCGTTTGCAATTCGAATCCGGCCTGCTTTATTCGATACCGATATAGCGGTTCTGTTTGTTAGTTTTAGTTTTCTATGGTTCCATGTTCCCGGTATGTGTGTGCTTCTCCATATCAAAAGCACATACGATCCGGAATGATTCCGATCCGTTTATGATTATCGATTCTGTTCCTATCATCGGAACTGTTAAACGACAGTTTTCGGTTCCATACAGCCCATTGTTGAGTGGTGTAATTCCGAGAAGCTCTGTCACTCACAGGCTGAAGACAATAGACCATAAAGTCAAAGTCGAAATGTTATAGGTCCATTATTACTACTTATGGAAGGAAGGGACTGGAAATTAGGTGGAGAATAAAGGGAAAGCGTTGTTGTACAAACTATCAGAGCTCGGATCTGAAAGTGGAACTGGATCAGTCATTTGGAACCGCTCCACGAGCAGAGCTAGAGCAGACTGGAACAGTTACACCAGCACATCTCTAGCAACAGGGAAAAATCTTGAGGTTAAGTGGGAGCAGTGAGGGCTGAGCCAGAAGAATGACTCTCCTATCCCCCTTCCAAGAGAAGAGAAGAATAACCACTGAATTAGAATTGAAGACATCCAGAGAGAAGTGAGAAATGATTCTCTCAGTTACAATATTCATCGTTGTAAATCAAAACTTAATCCAAGAATGAACACTGAGATTGATAATATGTCTGTATTCGGATTGTGGGCCCTAATGAGTTTGGTTTCGACCATGCTCATTGAATCTAATATGTTACAGCCATATTTTTAACAATAAAAACTTCCAAAAGTGGTATATAATATTTACGTAATTTCCTCTGCAAGCAACCGGACCATTCTTCGAGCGTGATGTCCGAGTCCTTGTCAGCATCGCAGAACCTAGTGAAGGATCGGGCGCATCCTTTTGGCCGCACGAACTTCCTCACCAACTTCCTCAGCGACTTGTACTCATTTTTGGACAGCGTGTCGTTCTTGTCATTGTCCAGAGTTCGAAACTTCCACTCCACGGCGGACCTGTCCAACGCTTCAGTGCTCACTCAACAAACAGATATTCTTTCTATAGTGAATGACCAGTAGATACAAAATACAGAGCCTGATATAATATTACATAAAAGTGGTATCATAATTATATGAACGAGCAATCGAAACAATTTGAATGGAAATCATTGGAAAATCATAGATCGATCCCGAGGCACTAGTGATAATGCCAGGTCATGAAAATTATCATCAACACTCTCATAATATCAAATACAGATTAGTGACAGGTACGTCAGTAAAAAAAACAAGATAATATGTCACATAGTGGATGATTGAGAATGATGTATGGAAACCAAGAAATGAGCTACGATTTGGCACAAGAGTTCTCAAGCCTGCAGTTAATTTCTCTATGAATTGAAAGGAGATCAACAATAGATTCACCTAACTCGCCTCACAGATTAGATGTCACGTAAGCCCACTTGTAACTGTGAAGATTTCAAAAAGCACATCAATTATATTATAGCTTATAAGCGTGTGCTCCTAGTATAATACTCTTCTTGCACCCCCTTCCACACCAAATAAAGCATTGATGATGATTGATAAAGTTTTGCAACCTCAGTCCCTTAATAAGAGAGGTATTACTGCTCACTCACTCACTGCTCGGGGTTACCATTGGAAAAGAGTTTCAGGCACCATGAACGGCTTATACTCTCCCTCAAAAAGAGGCCCCTTTAATTTAAAAGAGGATTCCGCCGGTTACCCCGAGTTGGAGTCGTCGCAAGCAAATCTTTTGCTTAGATCAGCAAACTTTTTGATTCTTTTCCACTCAATATCTCTGAGGGAAGCACGTTCAATTATATGATGCCCAAATGCCTCCGTTCTGGATCTCCAGTACCAGTCGCATCTACAAAGAAAGTGCTCTGCGGAATCTTCCTCGAGTCCGCAAGGGCACATAGGTGAGATATTGTTATCTATAATATTTAGCATCCTGCGGAAATCATAGTGTCCGGTGAGGATCCCAATCATGGAGTTGTGGTTATGTAGGGTGACCAGACACTTATTGATAGCATATATTTCTGATTGAAATACAGTTGCATAGTTATCGAGGCTGTAAGAATCTGCCACTTGGAGGCTGGGAATGAATACACCGGCACCGGAGGAAGTTTCGGATTCCCTATCTATCTTAGAACCATCGGTGTAGCAATGTATGGTGTCTATAGTGTCAACAAGGGTTTGTTGATTGTTCCACTCATTTCTGTCTTTTATTTCAAAGGTGGATTTCAAATTCCAGAAAAATCTCCTCTTCATTTCATCAGAGGGCATGAGGGTTTCTGGTGCATAGGCATTAGTAGCTTGTTTGATGTAGGTGTGTCCTACTTGTGTGTAGTGAGAGAGATGGCTTGTGTCATGCACCCATTCTCCCAAAATATTCAACCTAACCACGGCTTGCATGGAAAAGACCATTGCTAGAGTATCCAGTGGTGCTACTCCAAGGATAATTTGGATGCTCCTGGTTGGAGTGGTACGGAAGGCTCCACTAATGAGCATGCAGGCTAATCTTTCGATTTTGCCCAAGGTTTTGCTGTTTTTAATGCCCGGCCACCACACCACCACTCCAAATAGGAGTCTAGGTAGAATGATGGCTTGGTAAATCCAGTGGGCTATTTTGGGGGTAAGTCCCCACTTTTTTCCAATCGCTCTCCTCGCACAGAAAAGGCTATTGGTGATTTTTTTGACCTTCCATTCAATATGTGGTTTCCAATTGAGTTTGGAATCCAGTATAATACCGAGGTACTTCACCTTACTGGAGGGTGAGAGGTTAGTGTTTAGGTATGAGAGGTATTACTGCAACTTTTATCCTTTAAGGTGTGATAAGAAGCTATCAATCAGTGATTCGGTGTAAGTCAAGCCTCCTCACCCGGTCATCAGATCACAGTCTGCCACCAACCTAAAAGCGTCCACACCGCTAAAAAATGCTAATTCCTTACAGCTTGAAACATATTGGTTCTCGACAAATGATTTAGCTGTAAACGAAGACCCAAGTCCTCAAGAATGCTCAATGATTGATCAAAAAGATTGGAGGGTCTAGAACTTGTTATAACCCTGAACCTCACTATGTTCCTCCAATGTAGACTTACACAGACTTTCACCATCTGCTAAGCTCGCTGCTTTCCATTCAGCTTTCATGAGTCGAGCAAGCTATGCCTTGCTACATTAGGAACATTTATCTTCGACTTCTATGATTTTTAATAGTCATGTTGGGGTGGTTGCTGGTTAAGGATACAGGTTGGATTCTAAGAATTCATTCATTTAGCAACTTTATTACTAACTCTTTATATTATCTGATTGCAATTCGTGCATGGAGGCCTACTCCAGGCATACAGTCTAGATTTTTAATGCTGTACCTTGAATGCTTCACTTTTAAGCTCACTACGATTTTTCTGTGTGTGTAGATTTTGTTTGTTTTTGTATTTTGTTCATAATTAATCTTTATATAGCACAAAAACAATGTCACGTCAGAGCAGTACCTCCTGAATATGATGTTATTATTAATTAACAATTGCTCAAGCACTATATGTATCGACAAATAAAAACATCATTCATCAATCTCTCTAAGAGAAATTCTTTTAGAGCTATCAGAAACTCCAGCATTAGGATAATCCTAGTCTACCTCTGAAGTTCGTAGGATCAAAGAAAATTAGAATAGTAGAATTAAAACCAGCGAGATTTGGTAGTAAAGTTAACTGATATCTACACTAATAGGTTGAAAAGCATATTGCTGTGTGCATATTCATTATTTGCATATAGAACGTACTTCCAGGGAAAGGAATGACAAAAACTACCGTATATTCTCAAAATTAATAACAATAAAAAATAATTTAAAAAAAAGTTGAATGTAGTGAGAGGTTTGAATGTTCCAGAAAATAAATAAGATGATCCCACATGATGAGATGATCCCAGTTCGATTTTTAAAATATTGGATTTCAAAATGCAATAAAACTACAATTGATACAACTGAAATTAAGCCTATTCGGTAAAAGCGATGAGTTGCGTCTATACTCACTCTTAACAGATGTGCCATTCAACGTTCGTTGGTATTCCGTTTGAAAGAGACGTAGAAGGTTATTTATGAAGTTTATTCTCTCGATCCGCCCACACCCTGTAAAGCAGCCATACAGGGTATTAATAATGGATAAGATAGGCACCTAAAGATGGTTAAACGACAGTTAAATTTATGTAGTTGGTATTCCATATCAGCACTTGACCAGTCAAGCTATATTCACAAACTATGTAGGCGAATTGAGCTAAGGGAAAAATACAATGGAGCCTGAATGGTAGCCTAGCTGGTCGCTTACTAGCTCACCGCTTTGTAGAATTAAAGAGGTAAGCTTACCCGCAGGCACCCACACACACACACACAAACACACACAGTGGTACATAGCTGTAGCCTGGATGGTAGCAGTGAGCAGTGCTCCAAGAGAACACAATTGCCAAATCAATTGTTTACACAGCAGTAAGGGGGGATGGCACTCATTCTTTATTCCTTCTTTCGTGGTTTTAATGTGGAGGATCCTTCACTACACGTTATTAATGCACCGAAAAGCAGCACCACTGTGTGAATGTACAGCTACCAGCAAGTAAGCGATTGATAGGCTACCATCCCACTGTGTTTTTATCCTTAGCAACACATTGAGCTGCATGACACCAGGTGGGGCAACGTTGCAGGAAAATACATTGCAACACCTTAATTTTCTACGGAAATTCGCTAAGAAACCATTGTGCCACACAGTTATAACTGCATTTTGGGACACAGTTTGTAACAGCTATCGAAAACTGTTACGGTGATCCGTTCAATGGAACGGCATGCCCGTTGGTACCCCCAATGCATACGGGTCCACTTGCTCTGAATCGTTGTTCAACCTTCAAGAACGGTGAGTCTACCTCTATTTCCACTTGCGTTTATAGCAATTAATATTATATAAACTCCCATTGTTTATACTAATACCTAATCCATTGCTATCCCGCATACCTCTCTCTTCTCAGCGGTATTTCTTTCATCTTTAAAAGAAGTGAATATAAGAAATTAATCAACGGACATGATAAATAGAAAACCCCCCTTATTACCTTTCTTTTGGAGGGACATAAAGAAAAGCGTATTAAATTATCCAAGTGATTAAAATCTTGTTCTATTTATTTCACCCGAGTCTCAAAATTACATCAAAAGATTGAAATATACTATAGAAACCCAAGAATTTTGATCACGAAAATCGGTGGATTGTCACAAGTTCCATGGTACAGGTCGACAACGGCAGTCTGTGTGCCTAACATCAATGCAAATGGAAAAATATTAGTTGAGTTCACTTAGAAATGAATAAATGAAGACGATTTCAACGATAGAAAGAAGAAGAGTGGCTGTGACCATGGAAGAATCTTCGGATTAGAAGTCACCAGGGGGGGTGGGGGTCGTAGTCAGATTGGGTCATCGGCCCTTGGTTGACCGGGCACGTACCACTCCATGAAACTGTGCCATTTATTACTGAGCCTCAACATGTGCACTCCTATTTGAAAACATTATTCAGAAAAACTGCCCTGCCCAGCTCACTACTGTGCTGCTACTCAATGTGCCAATTGTAACTGTTCAAAACCCTGTTTGCCAACAATCTTAAACGGAATGACTAAATCAGTATCGAGTTTCAAGGTTGTCGGTCTAGTTTATTTAACTGACATGAATTCACAGTGTAATTCTGGAGTTTTAATTTAATTTTTTGATTATGCCGACTCTAGCCATTCAACATCTAGCATTGCAATACAGTAACAGTAGTAGTTGAGAAGGCTACATCATCCTGAATAAAAAAACTTAAGAAAGAGTGGTTAGACTGAATCAGGGATTCTAGAGCTCCCCTCAAAATCATCAAAATACTCCACGGCAAACAACAGGAAGCTCACCTTCCAGAGAGTTTCTGATCTATCATCAGTTACCCCTGGCTCTAACAGGAGGTCACAAGGTAAAACTTATAAAGGGAGCTAGTTGAGCCTGTCCAATAATAGAGGAAGTTCGAATTTTGGAGACCATTTTATCATGATTACCAATTAATTATAACCAAAAGCGTTTTAAATGTGTTAAGTTTTAGCTGCCAAGAACTAGCATGAAGTCCAGTTTGATACCCAACCACAGTAATTTTAGCAGTTTCTCGACCGATTTTCAACAATCAATTTAATACAATAAATTAGATGGGGCATTCTGGCCCACCCAGAAAAACTGAAGGAACAGCCTTTCCTCAAGTCCTCTTCATCTTCGCTAAATTAAGGTACGCACCCTATTTCTCTATGCAAAACCAAAGTACCAACGACCATATCAGCGTCTATGACAAGGTTGAATTTAAATAAATATACCATTTCATTGTAGATGTGGATAATCAATATAATTTGGTGGTTCTAAAGCTGTAGTAAGACGGGTTTGATAGAGACCTTCACGTTTTGGTCTCTATCAAACCCGGGAGAGTGCGTCTACCCTGGGGAAAATCCTGGAGTTGAAAGTGTTATTCCCATTAATTTTGAAGTGGTAATTGGGGACACCCCAACCTCTCAAAGACAGATTGACTGCGTATGGCTTACCAAAGTTCAAACACCCAATTCGTCCCAAAAGAAATTGTTAAAAGTAGGTAAACAATTTAATAATGCCAGGACTGGTCTTCTAGTTTCGAAGTATGATCTTTTATCAAACTGGACTGTTAGCTTTAATAAAACCATTGCCTATGCTTTTTTTGGAATATACTTATTGTTATTGCAATAACTAAATATTGATCATTTCTAACAGCTTCGCAGCAATGTGGATGGTTACTATGTTCCTTTCTAAAACATGAAAATAATATATTGTAACTGTGCAGGTACCTAGGCATCACCTTTTCTGTTGCATTTGGGGCGCCGCCCTCTGACGGACGTGCCAGGAATGGGTTTGCCCTGTGGAGTGACGCACCAGCAGTATTTGGTAGCATCGTGGCACTGAACTGGGGCGTACTTTCCATTGGGAAGACATTGCGGAACATAATGCTGCCCTTCCACGCTCGAGCCCACGCCATCCCAGCAAGCGTTGGTTTCTGAAACGTAAGTCATAGCAATGCAAATTCCTTGACACATGCATATAACACTATGTTTGTAAACAAAACCTACCCAGTGATAACTGAAACCAAAGCATTGGAAACCACACAACAAGTTGAAGGTTTGGACGTCTGCGGATCCCAAATCAGTTTTGGATGGAATCAAATTCTAAGGACAAACGCAGGACAAGATCAGTTTAGAACCGTGAAGGATTTTTCGGAACTGTAAACCTGTATAGATTTTAAAGACACGTTTTAAGTAATCCTAAAAGATTTCATGGCTTGTTTTCAACGGTTGGGGGAAATAGTGAAGTCAAAATTTCGTTAAATTTATTAGGAAATGAAAATGCTTGATAAATTCAAGTTTGCGCATGCGCACAGTGAATTATTGATTCGGAACAACGACACTGCAAGAAGATCATCTACTGCCGAACCTGCATAATCCCAGAAAATTTCACCAAAATCAGACGACTATGGAAGTTAAGCTTGTTGCAAAGACATCACATTCGTAAATGCGCAGCATCTACTAATGATACATACAATCATATTCAGATTGATATGGAATGATCAAATCGTCTTCTCCCAACTATTCTCCGAATTCGGGTGAGATCGGATGAGGAGCGCGAGTAAATGATACTTGATGGAATTTACGTAGGCGCAAGCGCGAAGATAAGTACTGATCTGGGAACAATAAAACTGACGGAGGACTATCTGCAGCTTAACCCGCAAATTCTCTGAAAATTTTATCAAAATCGGATAAAAACTGGAAATTAAGCTTGTTACAAAGATTTGCGGGCACACGACAGACAGCCATCGAACGAAAGTTGTTCAGAATGGTCCAAATCGTAACATAAAGCCTTTAAGGCCTGTTTTCCTAGCGACAGGTTTTTTGCGCCGTTGACAACGTGATACGCCGGGCGTTCAACGTCGACCACTGATTCCCTTGAATTTAGTTAGGGTGTTTTCCTAGAGAACGCATCACGTCAGCGCAGAACGTGTTGCGTTGACGCGACTGGCCCGACTGCTCGAGGAGGAGTCAACTGCGCAGTACGTTGGCGCAATTCCCTTGAATTCCGATGTTTGTGTTGCTCCAATTTTCGATTTCCGAGGTTTTCAAGATGTCCCAAAGCGGGACACCCCAAACCTTTCTCTGGTCAGTCTAAAGTATCTTTGGAATTTCTCTTCATAGTCAAGCAGATGATTTTTGGCTAAAACGCTGAACATTCCTTAATTTCTCCGATTTGAGAATACATCACTCACACGTTTCCTTACTTTGGCATATTTTGTTAATATGAACTCTTCTTCTTCGTCACCATCTATCATTTCTTTAATTATCAATGCAGCCATTACATTTCTCTTTCTCATCATGTTCTCCATTTCAGCAGCAGGTAAATGTTTTCACACACACAAACACGTGCTACCTTCAACACAATTCAACGCCAACTGAACTGATAAAACACGCCGCTAGGAAAACACTTTTATGCAGCGTAATATACTTCACACTCCTGCCGACGTTTTTCAGGCAAATTCGGTTCCTGCTGCTCAAAAAACCTGTCGCTAGGAAAACAAGCCTTAATGATTTTCTACCATGCTCAACTCCCTCTTTTCCTATTGGCAGTAAGTGTCTAAAATTGAGACATAAATGATATAACTTATAGATTTAGCAAACCTTCGTTCATTATGCGATTTCAATAAAACAGCTCTACTAGCTAATCGTAAGGCAGTTCGGATGGGTTACCTGGGCAAACGCCCCTTCTACGCACTTTGATGTTAATTCCCTTGTTACAAGCTGCGCGGAGGAGGTGGCAACGAGATGTATAGGTCTTGTCATCGGTGCCGCAGACTGGCCCGGATGCCGCACGCCGCTCACATTCCCGCACCTTCTCTGTGCATTCTGTCTGAAATCAATCGAACCACTTGAATGTTCACGCTTTGTTCAATTTACAGGACAAGTTCAAATTACAGACAAAAAAGTTCCATACATCAGTATTACAGGTAATAATGACTAATTAACAAATATACATAGGTATACACAAATCGGGAACATTATCGTCATTATTGGAAATAGTAAACCAAAATGGGACAATGGAAATACATCCTCAGATACCGCTACACTGAGGCAATCCAGCGATAAGCTGGACACACTCTCCTCTCCACCGATGGCTGAAAGACACCTGATGGTGTTGGCCAGCTCTATGCTTACCTCCTGTAGCAGCTGTGTTCACAACAAAGCTGCGTGCAGAGACTGGTTTTTTCCCGACACTGTCAATTGTTGGAAATTGGTTGTGATTTGCAGTGACTCATTAAGTAACATCGAGGCGATTAGGGACATATTCTGATGATACCCTAATACAAAACCTTCGTGTATCACTACACTGAGTCACAACATTGAGCACAACCATAACTTTCATGTGGGTGCCATGTGGACATTCATGGCAATGATACGGATGCTCTTGCAAGGAGAGTCATTGGTTATAATTTCATTGAGATGTGGCTTATAAGAATTAAGGATCAGATTTCCTACAGCAACAACTGGCATGAAAAATTACGGTGAACGCACTGTTCTGCGTGATGTCCTCCAGGGATTGTGCATTTGTAATCCATCTTCCGAGGTGGTACCAAATAGTGGTCAATCAGGCAGCAACTGGCCATACATGTCTTACCCATAGACACCTTCTTAGCAAAGAAGCTCGTGATGCTTAGAGTGGAAAGTGTAGAGACGAGCTATCCATCCACTACTTCCAGGAGGACTGTCTAAACTTTAAGGATCTCCAAGTCCATCAGAGGCCACCTCAGCGGTTCACATTGTTCCATGTGGCCCAGAAGGTCTAGCCTCTGTTATTATACCTGAGAGCCGCTGAGCGCTACTATGAACTGTGATTTCTAATCTGTAATATACCTGTAATTTCCTCATTTCTCAATTTAAAAATAAATTGATTGAAATCTCTAATTCTACAATAATACAATTCACTTCTGCTATTTAGGGGGTAGATATATCCATACATGTATAACTCCACATAGCAACATCTAAATGACAATTAATATTAAAACTCTGATTAGGCCAACTTTGGCGAAACCGCTCAGCATAAACTAATAATTAAAGAGAAGCCTGATATCCCTCCCCTCAATAAAAACCTATCTCAATCAGAAGAAATGGCAAACCACCACAATCATTTATATTTTTGGCGTTTTCATTCCCTGTAGAGGTTAAACATAGGTAATCACTATATCCCTTGAGCGGAGTGTGGCGATGCCTTTCTCTGTGGATTGTTGTTTAACCCCCCCCCCCCCCCCCCCCTTCGATCTATCAGTGGAGTCCCTGATGACAATCCACTTAGTGATGGAGGGCAGCAACATGGCTTCCCTTAGAATCGTATCCCTCGCAGAGCCCCCTTTGACACATGTTCAATGCCACTAATGTCCCTTCTGGTTTAGATGCGGCTTAAATCATTAAATAATTTAAAAAAATGAAATAAAATAAACCAAAACGGCATTAGAACAAAGTTTATTGTGCGATGGGTATTTAAGATTCGAGCTGAAGCCCTTGTCTCAACGCGAAACAATTCAGGACTGACGAGTCAGAAGACTTTCGTGTCATATCTAAAGTCGTTTTCGGAAAGGGGACCCATGGCAAAAGCATGTGAATGCTAAAAAAATAAAATAAACTGGAACAATAAATAACCTAAAGTAGCACGAATTGTAAAGCCCTCCGGCAGACAAATTATCGTTTTAGCATGGAACATGCTTTAGCCATCACCTAACTGGCCAAAAGTGGCACGTTTTTATGCCTCAAAAACCTGTCGAACGTATTTTCTTAGGAGTTTCACGTACAACCAAGCCGTTGGTAGGGAAATGGAACTTCCGCAGTGTTCATCGCACAGAAATCGTTCACCATTCGTTGGAAAGCTCTCATTTTACTGAAGATTAGTAAGATATTTATGTCGTAGTTTTATATTTATTTACAAGATATTAATCCAATAATGCGATGTTATAAATGGTTAGTAAACAATATTATTGTCCCGCTTGTAAGCCTTGTTTTGTTGTCACTTGGTTGAGGTGGTAATCTTGGTTATAGTTGTGCCGCTTGGTGGCAGGCTAATTAGTTTGGCAACATAAGTCTTAAGAAAATAAAATACTTTCTTATCAGGAAGTACCATTGTACTTCAAAGGGAGCTGAATCAGAGAGAAGAACAAATATGCGACCCCGAATTAGCGGGAAGAAAGCATGTTCCATGTTTTAGCACTTTTATTTTATGTGAATTTGGCAAATTACTTTGTTAACATTTAAAATAAACGTTTTTCTTCATCTTCATTAAGACAAAGTTTGGTTGAACTTATACCACTAGACGCATTAGACTTTTTCAGATTTTATCAATGGGAAAGAATCCGTTAAACATTCCCAACTAGGAAGACTGGAATAAGGATGCGTGCTGAGGGGCCAAAACTAATTCATGAGATATGGGCGGAAGGAGAATTGAAAAGGATGTAACCCCTTGAAGATGGAACTAAGACACTCGACCTTCAAATTAACTCCCAAGCTCTATCCAAGTCCATTGTCAGAATATTCAGTTATAAATACTGATCTATATATATATATACGTATATATATATATATATTATATATATATATATATATATATATATATATATATATATATATATATATATATATATATATATATATATATATATATATATACGTATATATATAGCATTTACACGTCAAATGGGAGGTTTTACACATCAAATTGTTGGTTTTTCATTTCAAATTGGAGGTTTTTCGTTTCAAATTGGAGGATAACGGAAATTTAGTAAATAGATGATTTAAATGGAAAAGCAGTAAGAAAATTAACGCGTGAAACAAATAATAAATAATACAAGGTGAAGAAACTTGTAAATATGAATAGGAATGAATAGGACGAGACGTTTCGAGAATCACAACGAGCTCATAACGAAAATAATGGGCATTCGACAAACATGAATGAACATAATGAACAAAAAAGAATGAATGTACTTAATTTTTCTAACGTAAGTCTTGCCCTGTAGCAGCGGCTGTCAGATCCACTAGCATTTTCATCACGTAATTCGTGTATGCATTCCGAACTGGTGATTATAAGTACCACAAAAGAGGAAACTGAAAATTTGTACATGAGGAAAAACTGCTCATTTCTTTATTTGCGATTCTTCTCCAACTTGATACATAAAAGCGCTAATTTGAAACGAAAAACCTCCAATTTGAAATTAAAAATCTCTAATTTGATGTGTAAAACCCCCAATTTGACGTGTAAATGCAATAAATGCGGCGAACGCAGGGGTTGAAAATATAACATCTGGAGCGAGGGTTCACGTTACCTTCTCCACATTTCTCCAAATTTCACGGGATAAATTATTAGTTTTGTTCAATCTACCAAGATATTTGTTAAACGCTTTCATCAACATTTCACTGATTTATGCAGGTAGTTGATGGAATTTTATGCATCCTGTATATGCATTTTATATCCACACAAAGAATAACACGTTTAAGTTAATCCAAATCGTTATGGGGAAAAATCGAGAGAAAGAAATCACAATTCGAAGTTGTTGATTTATTATTTTCAATAACGAACAGTTAGGCTCCTCATTTATCAGCTGGTATGCCTAATTGAAATTTCCAGGAAATGCGCGGGTTTCGCTCAGGACAATTTCCGATTTCGATTCATACATTTCAATGAATGTAGCCTTTACTAACAACTTTTTGAATAAATGAAACTTGAAATTAGTTAAATCAAAACTTAAAAAAAGTCTGCCCCCCACATATTTCAACATGGACATATAGAATTAGTTGAAGAACAAAGTACGAGTCAAATTATTGATAAGTCAACGTTACAAGAAAATAATGTTTGCGCATGCGCACAGACTACTATTAGTCCAATGGCAATGAAATTTATAGAGGAACGTAAAAGACTGCACAAGCCTCGAAAATGTCATAAAAATCGGTCCATCATTAGTCTCGGAGTTTTGGCCGTGTCAATCAATATTAGATTCGCGCATGCGCAATGGTTATTACTCTACCAATCGTGATATAATTTATAGGGCAGTTTTCTAGAACACATACCCATTTACCTACCGAGTTTGAACGAAATCGGACCAACAGGTGATGGGAAATCGGCGTTATGAGAAATTCACGATTGTGCATCCGTACAGACTACTTTGATTCGACGGCTTTGAAAATTATAGCGGACCGTCTGGGAGCAAACCCGCATAATCCCTGAAAATTTCATCGGAATCGGACGGAAACTTGGTATAGTTTTGGGCGTGACAAGGATTTACCACAGACAGACATCAGACACGGAACCAACATTGATCAAGAAGATCTGAAACGCAAAAAGAAGTAGAAATTTTGATTTTGGAGGACAAACATTTTTTCGACTTCAATCACGAACACAAAGTTTCCCTACCTTCGGCAGTGAGGAAGCAAAATGAAATATCTTCTGGGCAAGGCGTTCAGATTTTCGAAGTTCGGATTATCGAGTCCCCACTGTGATTTAAAACAAAATTGGTAGTCTATTTTCTTTCACAATTCGGATTAAGTTCAAAAATCTAACACCTTCGTTTTTATATAAAACGAATCGTGGGGGTTGAGGTCGAGGAAAAAGGAGGCGGCGTTGATCCGTTGTAATACCAAGTTGGCAGATTCCTAAGCCATGACGTCCTTCGTCACCCTGAGCCGCCGCTCGCAGGAGCTCTGAATCACGAGCAGCTGGAAGGTACCTGACACGCTTCGCTAGCACTAAGTAATCCTTCCTTCTCTGGATGAGATAAAAGTTGATAAACTTGCATGTGCAAATAGGCACAGCAGAAATCGCTTATGCCGTTTATAGACACAGGGGACCAGACAATTACTTTGCCACAATCCGTCATTTTAAACAAACTTTACTTTGTACAATCAAATTCAATTCTTTATGGGTTACATTTATCGATACGGCAACATAGAATGAACGCACGGTAGTCATTAATCACATGATTCAGAACTAGTAGGGTAAACCTGTACACTTACATTCGAACGCTCATTAAAATTGACGTCATCATCCTGGAGCTGTTTTTTCGCATAAAAACGCACGAAAATAACTGAGATATGGTTCATTTTAAGCTCCAAACCGAAGCTTTTTCACTTGGAAACGCACACACACAGTAAAATTACATGATGTACAGGTTTACCCTACTAGAACTAACTAGCGGTGAAGAAGGAAGGTGACACAGATAAATTGGGAGCTGCTAAACGAGCGTTCAGAATGGTGTTTTCGTGTTGTATAAACGGCTTGATAATCCAAGATAACGGTGATACCAGCGAGCCTGATTGATATCTCGGAACACTAACTCCCCCAGCCCCAGTTGTTACCTACAGTTCTGCTAGTTCGGTTGTTGTGATGGTATCCTTTATTAAGGATATACCTGTCTGGTATTAAGACTTTTTAATGTTTCATGTCTTTAGGATGGCCCGTGATTTGAATGTTTGAGGTCAAAACCACTTATCCAGGTCGAATCACTTACCCAGGTTGTATCCCTCATCCAGGTTTAGCAGGACCGCGAGACGAGCAAACGCAGTCATGGTAGTGTTATTTGGGCATTTTTTGTAGACATGAAACATTCGAAAGTTCGATTACTTCAAGAAACACAATGGGGAACTTTCATGTGTCGCAATTTCACATTTTTGACCTCAGAATCGGATTCAGCGAGCTTGAAAACCCCCTATTCACAATTTTCAGCTCAAAAGACAGTTCAGTTTGGCCAATAAACGGGTAGAAAGTTCACGCGTGACGTAGTAGAGTAGTGCAAATGAGCAAAGGGCGGGGCCACGACGTCAAGCCCAAATGAATTTCAGCTTGGTTAATTCAAAGTGTTCATGTCCGATCTAAGCCCAAAAAGCCCTCTTGGTTCAGTAATTTTACAGTGGGGACGACCCATTTTGACACGCACCGCTCTCTGGGCCAAGGTTTTTAATCACAGTAGAAACTATTTTTTAGCTGTAAAATGTATTTATTTGACGTTAAATTTATTTATCCAACGCCAAATGTTTTGCTCACCGTGCAATGTATTTTTCTACCGTGCAATGTATTTTCTAACGGTGAATGTTTTTTCCAACCGTGATTTCAAAAAAATATACCGCCCTCTCATTCTATTTTGTCATAACATTATGTTCTCCATTCTTTATTAATCAATGAATTAATAAATTAATTATAGCGAGTTTATTGAAAGTTTGAAATTAAATATTACATACAAAGAAAACATTGCATCTGATAAAAATAGAGTTCTTAATATAAGAGAGCAAATACGATGTATGCCATAGTTGGGTCTGGCACATAGCTTTCTCATA
The DNA here is from genome assembly GCA_030762985.1 of Adelphocoris suturalis. Lineage (NCBI taxonomy): Eukaryota > Metazoa > Arthropoda > Insecta > Hemiptera > Miridae > Adelphocoris > Adelphocoris suturalis. The sequence continues at coordinate 22,216,831 of CM061043.1, forward strand.
TCAATAACTTGAACCTATAGATCATTGAAATGTTTTAAATACTTGGAAGATGAACCATCCAACCCCTGAAAGTTACGTCAAAATCGGATGAAAATTTTAGAAGTTATAACAGTTAAAGAATTTTTTTTGTGGTGCGCGCATGGGCAGTAGCATACACTGATGCGATCGTCATGAATCTCTTATGGGGCAATCAAAGTCATTTCCCAACTACCCTCCGAATTCAAGTGAGATGGGACGAATAGGTAATGAGGAAATGACGTTTAAAGATTTCACGTTTGCACATGCGTAGTGGAAAATATTAATTTTTGACTGATAAAATTGTTAGGAGGCAATCCACAGCTCAACACATACACTCCCAGACAATGTAACCAAAATGTTACAGCCTACCGATTGCTTTTTACGATTTCTTATTCTCGCATACGCAGCAGCTACCAGTGATGAGATTGAGTTGACATTGATATGGGAAATCATCTTTTCCCCATCTACTCTAAATTTGAGGGAGCTCGGACGACTATAGGCAGTTAGAAAATGGTGCTTGATGGATTTTACGTTTACGCATGTGCAAATTGATGGGGACCATCTACAGCAACCAGAGAAAAAGAGGAAGTTACGTATCTTTAGGAAACATTGAACATGTTCAAATCGGACTCAAACCAGTTTACAGTAATTGTCTAAGGAAACCTGGACAACTTTACAGTTGATTGAAGGTTTGCACGATCGTATGTCATTCGTCGAGGTTTTTTCAGAGTCAGTCTCAAGAACTGCCAGATGTGGTTTTTCTGTTGCCGGATTGAGTCAGCAGATAATTATGTTTTCGCTCGAAAGCCGCCGTCCCCAGACCCCGGCCTTATCTGGTCGGGGGACAAGGGGTCCTTTTGAAAACTGAAGGAAGCGACAGAGGGATCTTTGGAAAAATATTTCAAGGAAGGTCGAGCGGGTTGTATTCCCTACCCGACCAATGTGCAAAAGAGAAGTCAGTAGGATGTGATTTATCTTCGATGAAAAGATAGCGCGTTCCGTTGTGACTGACAAGTTGACAAACCTTCGCAATGTAGAGAGAACTGAAGGACGACGCTCTGGAGGCCTGCGAAATGAATTAAGTAGAAGAACATCATCCGTCTGCGGGCCCGCCCAAGGGCTTATGTCAACGAATATCAACGACCGGGTAATCACGTCTAATTGCTCAAACAAGTCAGGACGTCATCAGATGGCGGCGAAGCCTTCTGCAAATCCATTAAGAATTTATTCTTAAACTGGTACTTATTACAGGGAACAGCTATGTAGCTGGTCCTATAGAACCGCTCTCAACGCTTCAGTAGCACTCGCGTGGATTACGCGTACGTTAGTACATGCGTCGTATTATCGGCAACCCATTATAGGAAAACGTCTGCCAAGTTAGGTGGGCAGTATAGCATCCTCACAAATTGTAAAGTGTATAATTTAGTATAGTTTAAGAACAAAGTACTGGTAAAAATGATAAAGCCCAAAATATAACAGTAATACTGGGTGCGGAACAATAAACGGACATTTTTCAAAAAAGTATTTAACTCAGTCAATTTCGCATAAAAGTTGTATTTCACAACAGAAATAGGTACCTTATAACATGCGGAAAAGGTTACCATAGGTACAAAACAGTGCGTCAATACTATGATGTACATTTTCATTGACACAAAGATATAGCCGTTCTCGAGAATTCTGCAGGACTTTCTAGATCAACATCCCAATAAATTTCGTTTATTTTGCGAATTTTCGTAGAATATAAAGCTATTGCAATGGCTCGGAAATTTTTAAAATCAAAATTCGTTTTCTTCATTGAATTCCGTTTTGAGGCATTCTGTAACGATAACTGAAGTTTGGGATTCCTAAAGTATCTGTGAGTGTGTGTGTCATTCCAGACGATAACTCTCCTCAGGATTGAGATAAAAATTCCATTCTAGCGTAAAAAATCAAGCATTCCAAATGAAAGGATGAGTTCGTTGGCCAGCACTTTTAAAGCATACTAAGTTGGTAAAATTCAAAAAAATCACTAAAAATGGCCAAAATCGTTAAATTTATAATTTTAGCAGAACTTCTGTCAAAACAAAATTATCAACAATTAACAAGGCCACAAAAAATTGTTGCACAAAATTATGCTGAAAAACTTACTACTTAAATTTCATCAATATTTGTTGAAAAATCTATAAAACCTGGAGAAAAAAAAACTAAAAATCCGAAACCTTTTTTGAATCGCCAAATTTGGTTTAGTATGAGTTTTTTGCCATAAAATTGGTTTTTTAACAATTTCTTTGTACTGAAGGTGCTCAAATTTCGATACAATTTAATATATTATAACACGATGGGTAATTTACTATAATTTGCTCATACGATCATGCTGCATGACTGGAACTTTAAGGGATGCTTTTTCGAGTATGCGAGGTTTCGATGTGTAAACACGCGAATTTAGGTACCACTTTAGAAAGAAATCATTAGTGGTTAGATTGGGTGCCCTGGGGGCCAGACATCACCAAAATGTGAGAAAAGGCAGAGCAGAAAACGATGCAAATTATTACAAAAACATTATTATTCCTGCATTGGATAGCCCTTCTACGCAGAATACCTGTCTATAATTATTGACCGAAGTATATTATACATTAGGTATCCACATATATACAGCTGATTAGGACGGAGCCGGTCTTTCCATTCGATTCGAGATAAACTTTCAAGGATGAACAGGTAAGACTTTAGCTCATTCAACTGATCAGGACGGAGCCCGTCATTTCATTCGTCTCTAGACATCCCGGAGAAGGTCTCTATAAAATTTAAACTTTCTGGGATGAACAGGAAAGACTTTAGCTCATTCAACTGATAAGGACGGAGCCCGTCATTTCATTCGTCTCTAGATATCCTAGAGAGGCTCCCCAGTGTATGCCAACTATCTAGAGAGAACAGGAAAGAATTTACCTCATTAAGCTGATTAGGACGGAGCCAGTCATTTCATTCGTCTATAGCTATATCCCAGAGAGGCTCTATATTAAATTTCAATTTTTCTAGAGAGAACAGGAAAGAATTTACCTCGTTAAGCTGATTAGGACGGAGCCCGTCATTTCATTCGTCTCTAGATATCCCATAGAGGCTCCCTATTATATTCAACTTTCTGGGTGAACAGGAAAGACTAGCTCATTCAACTGATCAGGATGGAGCCCGTCATTTCATTCGTCTCTAGATATCCCAGAGAGGCTCTCTATTAAATTTCAACTAGGAAGAACAGGAAAGACTAGCTCATTCATCTGATCAGGACGGTGCCCGTCATTTCTTTCGTCTCTAGATATCCCGAGGAGTGCTCCCTATTATATGTAAACTTCCTATGATGAATGGAAATACTTTAGCTCATTCAACTGATCAGAACGGAGCCCATAATTTCATTAGTTTCTAGATATCCCAGAGAAGGTCCCTATTAAATTTCAACTTTCTATGATGAATGGAAATACTTCAGCTCATTCATCTGATTAGGACGGACCCCGTCATTTCATTCGTCTCTAGATATCCCATAGAGGCTCTCTATGGAATTCCAACTTTCAAGGATGAACAGGTAAGACTTTACTCATTCAACCGATCAGGACGGAGCCCGTCATTTCATTAGTCACTGCGCACCCCAGAGAGGCTCTCTATTAAATTTACTTTCTAGGATGAACAGGAAACACTTCAGCTCATTCAACTGATAAGGACGGAGCCCGTCATTTCATTCGTCTCTAGATATCCTAGAGAGGCTCTCTATTAAATTAATCAACTTTCTAGGATGAACAGGAAAGATATCCTTAAGCTCTCATTCAGCTAGGATGAACAAGAAAGATCAAGGATCAGGGAACCCGTTTTTTCATTCGTCTCTAGATATCCCAGAGAGGCTCTATTAAATTTCAGAACAGGAAATTTTCTAGAGTGAACAGAAAATAATTTAAACCTCATTCAGCTGATCAGGAAGGAGTCCGTCATTTCATTCGTCTCTAGATATCCCAGAGAGGCTCCATATCAAATTTCAATTTTCTAGGGTGAACAAGAAAGACTTTAGCTCATTCAACTGCTCAGGACGGAGCCAGTCATTTCATTCGTCTATAGATATCCCAGAGAGGCTCTCTATTAAATTTCAACTAGGAAGAACAGGAAAGACTTTAGCTCGTTCAACTGATCAGGACCGAGCCCGTCTTTTCATTCGTCTCTAAATGTCCCAGAGAAGCTCCCTACTATATGCTAATTTTCTAGAGTGAACAGAAAAGAATTTACTTGATTCAGATGATTGGGACGGAGTACATTTCATTAATCTCCACGTATCCCAAGGAGGGAGGCTCTTCATTAAATTTCAACTTTCTAGGATGAACAGAAAATACATTAACTCATTCAACTGATCAGAACGGAGCCCGTCATTTCATCCGTCTCTAGATATCCCAGAGAGGCTCCCTATTATATGTCAACTTTCTATGATGAATGGAAATACTTTAGCTCATTCAACTGATCAGGACGGAGCCCGTCATTTCATTCGTCTCTAGATATCCCAGAGAAGTACCCTACTATATGTTAATTTTCTAGAAAGAATTAAATTTTTAAAAGAATTCAAATTTAATTTTTTCTAGAAAGAATTTGTACAAGAAAGAATTTAACTGATTCAGCTGATTGGGACGGAGTACGACATTTCATGAGCCTCCACATTTCCCAGGGAGGGAGGCTATTGATTAAATTTCAACTTTCTAGGATGAACAGGAAAGACATTAGCTCATTCAACTGATCAGGACGGAGCCTACTGATAAATGCAATAATCCAGTCTAGTATCTAATCTATTCTAATCTAGTACGTCTGTTTCAAACGTACACCTCAATGCTTCTACTAGGTACGATTCTCGTGATATTCCAGATAAAACGGTGAGACCCGAACTCTATGAGGAAAATTTTCCCACAAAAACAATCCGTAAAAAAAAGGCAAACAGTAAAATATTATGTAGGCGGTCTTGATGACGCGAAGCATACAAATCACAGGTGGACCCAATGACTCAGTTTTAGTTATCTGGACAGGTAGGACGTCGTTGCATCGTTAAGGATTCACCGTTTTGTTGACTAAAAAATTGTACAAGCGATAGCAACGAGCGCGAACCTGCGTAGTATCTACCTATTATACTCGTAGGTGGAGTCTGTAAAAACTGATTACGCCATAGTTTGTGTGTAGATTCTTTCCAGTCGCTCAATAAATTAAAAATGTTTACGAACCAATTTTTGCTTCTTCACTGCAGAAGGCAGGATAAACTTTGAGACCGTGCAAGAAATCGACTGAATTTTGCCCTAATCAGTTATTATAATTTCCACTCACTTGGGTGTTTCAGAGCTTGTTGTGTCTATCTGTATGGCTCTGCCCAAAACTATTCCGCTTTACTCCGATCTTGATGAAATTTTCTGATATTGTAGAGGTAGCGCCAAAACGGTCCCTTATAAATTTCTGTGTTAAAGAGAACAATACTACCGTGTGCGCATAAGCAAACGTGAATTTCGCAAAACATCGATTCTAGCGAATTTATGTAGAAAAAGTCCAAAGGGTCCAAAAAATTTAAAATGAAAATGTTCGAAAATATTCTTCAGTGAAATCCGTTTTGAGGTAGGTATTCTGAAACTTCGTGGCGTTTAACGGTTATATATATATATATATATATATATATATATATATATATATATATATATATATATATATATATATATATAAATTCTTGTTATGATTTTTGAGGGTTGGTCAAATGAATAAGTAGTTTATCAAGGCCGACGTTTCGTCCATTTTATGAACATCTTCAGGGCTATAAGGTACAGAGGTACAAAGAAACAAAATCGAACATTAGTTTGGTGACTTGAGAGTAGGGAAGTACATAAATAAGTGTCTAATTACAGACCATGAAACAAACACTTTTGTGTGGACTATGGTAGACCATAAAACTAACACTTTTTTGTTGACCATGAAACAAAGTGTTTGTTTTATGGTCTACCATAGTGGTGATGTAGAAGAGGAAGACACTGAAGATCGTAATCTAAAGTAACACTCAACTTTCATTAGACACCTGTTATGTACGTCCCTACTCATAAGTTATCAAACGAATGTTCTTTTTTGTTTCTGTGTACCTCTGTACCTTATAGCCCTGAAGATGTTCAATAAATTGGACGAAACGTCGGCCTAGATAAACTTCTCATTCATTTGATCAATCCTCAAAAATCATAACAAGAATTTCTATACTGAGTGGTCAAGAAAACAAAATGGCTGTATATATGATGCAGCAAATTATTACACAAATCTGTATTAGATAGGCATTCTAAGCAATTAGTTTAGAATTGGTCATTGGTTTACAATTATTAAACTTCAAATATATAGTGCATCAACAAAACTTGGCGCGCCTGAAACCCGTTCACTCCTTTACAGCTCCAGCACCTCTCAATATTCCACTTTTTAATAAACGTCGAAAAAACGTACATCCATTTGTATTTATTGTGCAATATTGAAATACTATCGGAAGAAAATAAATTAATAAACTGAAAACGCGGCAGGCCGCTCGCACTTTCTCTCTTATGAGCGTTGAAAATGTCTCAGTAATTTCAATGTTTTTCATTGTTTTAAATAAAATAATAATTAGATAACATAAAATAATCATTGACACAGAATTACTGAATTTGCTGTATGCCAGTCTCGACGATGAGGTAATTTTCGTTATGGTGTGCGTCTACAATTACTATAACCAAGATTAACTTCTCAACCAAGTGACAACAAAACAAGCGGCATTGTTTACTATATCCATTTTGTGACAGTGCAGCTATTAATAAAATAACCATTTTAATAAATGCAGCTATTTATTAGTGAGCATCAGTTCTCAACCAGTAAACTATTCCACCTAGTTTACATACTTGCTCTTCAATCAAGTATGTTTTTTAAGGGGGGGGGGGGGGGGAGTGTGACAGTTCCCGCGAGATCCAAGGGAATGCGCTGCCGTCGCTCCGTTGTTTCCCAACGGGCGTCGGGCGCTTCTTCCCGTGTTTTCGAAAGCCCGCGTTTGGCGATGGATGGGTGATCCTAGAACTGGAAAACCTATCTTCTCCGAACGTAGCTTATATGCTATTAGTACGAGTTGTATCTCTTATGGTACAGTTACACCCCTCTCTATCAATGAGTGTGGATTTAGGCCCCCATTGCACCACGGGGCGCTTAAGTTCATTACAAGTTATAACATATGAATAAATATAAAACTACAACATGAATAGAAGAACAAGTATGAAAGAAATGCGTGATAAATCGAGAGCTTTCCAACGAGTGGAGAAAGATTTTCGTCCGGTGAAAACTAAAGAAGTTTCATTTCCCCAGCAACGGCTTGGTTGTACATGAAAATCAAAAGAAAACAACACCTAACTTGTTTATAGGTTGCGTGACGTTTTTTTCTTTGCGTAACAAAATTTCCGGTTGACCCGTCGACTAAGACATTTTCAATGTCAAAATAAAAAATAATAATTAACAATATATATAAATCAAGACTACCGTGACCCCGCTGGGATTCGAACACCAGCTACCAGGGCAGAAGTTCAAAGCTCCCATTGATCCACGGTAGAATACCGAAAGACTAGCCTGCACTCAATATACAGGGTGTCTACAGTAATTATGGGAAAAACTCAGGGAATCGATTCTACAGCTCATCTCTGATCGGAAGTTACCCCTGAAGATTTCTTTTCAACAGCTTAGTTTTCAAGTTATTCAATTTTCAAGATTGTTTTCCGTATTTTGTACCTTATGACGTTAAAACAGCATAACTCCCTTTAGAATCACTGTAAACCTAAAACTAAGAACACCTTTGGAAATACGGTTAAATTTCCTATGACCCTGATGTAAAGTAAAGTTGATTTGATTTGTTTTAATTGGTCTAAAAAAGGCCAAAGTACAAAATTAAAAAAATATTTAAAATTGACTTTTCTTCTTCCGATTTTCTGCTTCCAGTATGGGGATTTTTCGGCGTGCTTCCTCAAAGGAAAAATACTTATTCAAAATGCCAGCTTTGAACGGTATAGTCAATTTAGAGTAACTTTCGATCAGAAATGAACTCTACAATCGATTCCTTCCTTGATGACTGTGTACCTATACCCCTTACTGTGAGAAACGAACGGGTGAACGTACACCAACCACAACCGCAAATATCAATAAATGAACATGATTACGAGGTTCAGCACGAAAAAATACCCCAAAATCATGTATTACCAGTGGCATTTGAGTATCTCCAAAAACTCGGTATTTCACATTTATTGCACTTTTAGAGCGGAATCGCGCCCTTTTGCGCGCACTTAGTAAATCGAGTGATGGGTCATTTTTTTCATGAAATTTCACGTAGAATTCAAATTTGCCATAAAAATGGGGGATTCCATTTAAAATAACTAAGTTGATGTACATGCGCATTTTGTGATTTTTGAGATCCTAACAAAAAGAATTGATTCAGCATTGAAATATATATAAAGGTTTCACGCTCATATTACCATCAAATTCATAATGCCCTTCACACAACATAAATTTTATTCGCTACAAAAGAAGTGAAATTTCATGAAAAATAACCAACCCATTTTCTTTTATTTTTTTTTCGCCAATAAGAGAAAAATTTGAATTTTATCAATTCTCATTGGCAAGAAAACTTAATGTAAGTATGCAATGCAGTGCAGTAAAAACTGGTCACGCTGAAAAGTGGATGATTTTCTCGAACATTTCTGCGAGTTCCAAAAGTAGAATAATATCGTTTTCATTTACAAATTCAATGAAGCTAATTTGAATGCCGATATTTGAGCGTTAGAACTATCGGAACTTAAAAACGTGTTTGACCATTCAGTTTCAATTTGGGTAATCGTTAAAAAAAGTAATTTTATTTAATTAACTAATCTTTCAAAAAATTGCTCATAAGTTACTGCTTGAAATTTACGAAAGTACGAAGAACAATGGATCGGAAAACTAACTTGATTGTACTTGTTGAGTGTGTTTGTATACACACTTAGTGTTGTATATTGGTTTATTATTGTCAAAAATAAATCTTTATGATCGACCAAGAAAAACAATTTAACCTCCCTCTCCACCCTTCAAAATTTGTAGGTTCATGTTTCAAAATAAGTAGATTCAAAAACATGAAATTAAAAAAAAAAACAAAAAAAAAACAAAAAAAAAAAAAACCACGCCGCGCCGGCTGACGCTTTTTGACATGGAAATGTCTTTTGGCTGGGGGTCAAGGAATTTTTCGCGACACTTTTTTTTCCCGACCGACACTTTTCTTCCCGACCGGCACATTTTCTATTGATTTTCACGTACAACCAAGGCGTTACTAGGGAAGAGTAACTCCCATAGTTTTCATAGTAGGAAAATCGTTCGCCACTTTTTGGAATGCTCTCATTTTACCACGACATTTCATGACCTCTAAGCCATTGTAGTGTCAAGGAATGCTGATTTATTACTCTAAGTTAAAAACTAATATAGTTTTGTAACCATAATGGAATAATCTTGTGAAAAGAAGGCACTACATGGTTGGTATACAATTGAGTAGTAGGTACCTACTGGTAAGCAGTAGGTACTAGACATATCCATGATCTTTTGTTTTTCCCATCAAGGGAGAAATTATATTCAACTTAGAGTAATAAATCAGCATTCATTGACACTACAATGGCTTAGAGGTCATGAAATGTTGTGGTAAATTTTGTTCTTTCTACTGTTTCGATTTCCAGACCAACGGTTTCGATTTCTAGTTCATTCCAATCAATGAACTGCAATCATTCGAGAAAAAATCTTGCATACAAGTCTTCATCTTACATACAAGTCTTTACATGCAAATCTTGTATGCATTTATGTCTTCACTACCCAGTCTAATAGAGGTTATAATCATATTTACAAAATTAACTGAGAAGGATCATTTGTATGTAAACAATTATTCAGACCTCAGCTCATACCTCAGATTGTTGGCCTCTCACTGCGTAGTGTATAACGTAATACGGTTAGGTTAATCGAGAGCTTTCCAACGACCGGCGAACGATTTTTGTACGATGGAAAATGCCAAAGATACTGTTCCGTAGCATCGATTTGGCTGTAAGGGAGAATAATCAGAAAATCAGAAGTAACTTTTCGGGAACTAACATAGCACTTTTCGATTCTATGTGTCAAATTAAAAACAAAAAATGTCAATATGAAAGCGAATGTGGAAACCCGGAATACTGTTTCCGAAACTTCTTGACCGAACTTTACGAAATTTAGCTCAAAAATCTTACACCGGCCAGGGATGTGCCAGTAACATCGGCATCACTCTCGATAAACTCTTTAAGGGTAGCATTCAAGGGAGAAGTATTAAATATTCCTATCTCGTAAACTGTCAGAATAATGAGATATTTTTTGTTTGACTTATGCTCGAAGAGGTTCAATAAATCGAATGTGACCATCTGGGTTGCTGTACGTTCACCCGTTCGTTTCCCATAGTGAGGGGGACGGACGTTCTTGAAACAATGTTGAACTTGAATGTTTAAAAATGTGGAAATCGAAGGCTCCGTAAATTGACCACAATGATAATCACCCGCTAACCCCTTAATCGGTCGGGTAATTAGCTAACCGGCTTTGGTAGGTGATCGGATCGGAAAGTTTGGACGGACGAGTTATAATCGGATCGGAAAGTTTCGATGGACGATTGAACCAAAGACAGGTGTTGGGGAAAGGAAAATCGCTCTAATGCCTGATTATGCTCAAACATAATGCCGCGTTAACGCTAGTTCTTGATTAACTCAAACGGCAAAAGTAGCCCTTAAGATCCAATGAAAATTGAGGGAATTAAGAATGTTTTAAGATTATACCCCAAAGCTCCGAATGCAACGAAACTAGTGGGGAACCAAGTAAGGCCAAATCTACACAATAAATTCCTGAAAATTTATTCAAAACCGGGTCAACATTGCAGGGGTTATGACTGTTTAAAAAAAAAAAGTATTATAACAAAATACCTTTTTATTTAAATAAAAATAAATAAGTAATGAATAAAATAACAATTGGACTGCAATAAATACCATAGTTCAAGATTTTATCTATTTTTGCTTCCTCACTACCGAAGGTAGGGAAGCTTTGTGTTCGTGATTGAAGTCGAAAAAACTGCTGTCCTCCAAAATCAACATTTTTGCTTGGTTTTTGCGTATCAGAGCTAGCTGATCAATTTTGGTTCCGTGTCTGTCTGTGGTAAATCCTTGTCACACCCAAATCTATACCAAGTTTCAGTCCGATTCCGATGATATTTTCAGGGATTGCGCGGGTTAGCACCTAGAAGGTCCCCTATAATTTTCAATGCCACCGAATCAACAGTAGCCTGTGCACATGCGCAAATGTGAATTTCTCGTAACGTCGTTTTCTCGTCACCTGTTGGTCCGATTTCGTTCAAAGTCGGTAGGTAATTGGGTATATGTTCTAAAAAATACCCTATAAATTATATCGCGATTGGTAGAGTAATAATCATTGCGCATGCGCGAAACTAATATCGATTGACACAGGCAAAACTCCGAGTCTAATGGAACTATTTTGATCAATTTTTCAGGGGTTGTGCCTCTAAACAGTCATCTATAACTTTCATTGCCGTCACATGAACAGTAGTCTATAGGTTTGTTTTGTGTCATCTAACTGATGTGGGATTTTCGGAGGAGGAGAATGAAGCGACGTCTCCCAGTTTGTGAATGTTTATTCGTCTCCGATTTTTATGAATTTTCAAGGATTGTGCGGTTTAGCTCCAAGACGTTCCCTTATAAATTTCATTGCCGTAAGAGATTAATAGTAATCTGTGCGCAAGCGCAAACGTTAATCCATATATATAAAAATCAATTGCTGTTCGTTAGTCTCGCTAAACTCGAGAACGGCTGGACCGTTTGGCTAATTTTGTTCTTAAACTATTTGTGGAAGTCCAGAGAGGGTTTAAAAGGTGTAGTTGTTGATCTTTTGTGATAGTGACAGGGCTACCATAACCTTTCTTTTAGGCACTGGACACGTTGAAAGATCTTCGAGACAACCAAAATTTATATGTTGACAGGTGACCCGGCAACCATAACATTTGACAATTGACAACCAACTAATATGTCGATCCATCCTCCATGTCGATCGATACCTCAAAGGGGGTGTTTTAGGGGAGGATGGGAGGGGGGGGGGGGGAATGGGGCATCTTTGTCATCATTGAACAAACTGGGGATTTTATTGTCGAGTATGTTTGGATTAGTCCAATTCAAGACAAAGACTACTTTTTTACAAATTTTCAAATCTGAGCCACAATGGAGTTAAAGCGTTTCGAACGTCACTGAACCAACTGGGGATCTGAGTTGTCGAATATGGTTGGAGCATACTAACTCAAATCACAGGAAATCACAGGCTACTTGAAAATTTTCAAATCTAGCCCATAAAAGGGGGTGTTTTAGGGGAGGGGGGGGGGGGGGGGGTGTCTTTGTCATCAGTGAACGAACTGGGGATTTGATTGTCGAATATGTTTGGATTACTCTAATTCAAGTCAAAGACGACTTCTTTCAAATTTTTGGAATCTGACCCAGTGGTGAGGGGAGGGAGGGAATGTTAAAGCGTATTGAACGTCACTGCACCAACTGGGGATCTGAGTGCGCAAATCTATCAGAATTACTTTAACTTGGGTCACAGGCTATTAGATAATGTTCGAGACAACCTGTGCAACGCACGGGTGAACCAGCTAGTTTCTTATAACGTCGACTTATCATCATTTCGACTCGTAGTTTGTTCTTCAACCAATTCTACACGTCCATGTTAGAGTATATGAGGATGCTACACTACCCGCCCAACTTGGTAGACGTTTGAAATTACCGTAAGGCTTTATTTTATGAAAAAATTTGATATCCAGGAATCGTTGGACGAAAGCCCCTAAAGTAGATTTCCAACAAGAATATTTTCCAATTTATTTATTTTTTGGAAATGGCCAAAGCCTCATTGCTTTAGAAATTCGCTAAAACATTTCTTTGCTAATATTTTTTAATGTTTCCATTAGGGATGAGTCGATTCCCAATACCGATTCTCGATACCACCGATTCTTAGGCATTGGTATCGGTATCGATCGCCTAAAGCCGATACCGATACAGCCCGGTGATGGGCGTTTTATTACACTACGGTACTATTGCAACCATCTAACAACGAAGATGGTTGTACCGTGCAACCGTTGTGTGAAGTTAGCAGTTGCAAAACATGAATTGTCCAAAACACGACTTACAATTATAACTTTGTTTACAAGTAGGCTTGTGTTATTTTGTTTGTGACAACAGAAGCATTAGACAAAGCTATGTTTTCCAAGTATGAAAGCCTAGAGCCAGTCTTATTTGGAAATACCTTACAGTATCGGGAATCGATAAATTTTGATATCGACTCATCTCTAGTTTCTTTCCATTTATTTTTGGAAAAAGTCATATTATTTTATTTAATTTTTTTAATTCAAGCCGCGTCTCAACCGGAAAGGTCATTAGCGGCAATCAAAAAGGGGTGTCATGACACTGCAACGGGCACGATTCTAAGGGGAGCCATGCTGACCGTCCGTCACTAAATGGATTGCCATCACGGACTCCACTGGCAGATCGGAGGGGGAGAAATAATAACCCGCAAAACGAGGCATCGCCGCACTCTGCCTCGAGGGATACAGCGATGACCGCTTTGTAACCCCTACAGCGGGTAAAAATCCCCCTTATAAAAACTAAACTATGACTAGATGATCCTTACAAATACATAAATATTATCGATGAATATATAATGATAAATACTATACATCTTAGTTTAAAAAAAGGTATGACTAGATGTACATAAATAAATAAATATATCACAGCTCGTTGTACAGCTCAGTGGCTTTCATACACCAACAGGGACTGGACCTTGTCTGGTCCTGACAGAACATCCACTCACTGAGGGGATGATTGCTGGACCCTGAGGTCCATGAGGGCTGGGCAGTCCTACAAAAAGTGGTGGATAGAGAAATCACCCCGTCATCTCCCACACACAACATCACGAGCTGCTGGATCTAGCAGGGGTCTGTGAGTAAGACGGGTATGGCCAGTGGCTACCCGATTGACCACTATTCGGTCGCTCCCTGGAAGGTGGGTTACGAAAGGATCAACCGGGCAGAGGTCCTGAAGGACTTCACGTAGACCAGTGACCTCACTGTGCTATTACTCAAGCCAGATGGAATTGGCTTTATGCTGCATGTAGGAGATTTAAAGTCATATCATTACCATTACTATATTACCAAATATATTGTTCATAACATAAAGCTATTATAATTTCGAATAATTACAATGTAATAGATATAATGACTTCATGGCTTCAATTTCCATTGCTCGATCAACTTTTCAGTGGCTTTCGTAAAGACCTTCGAAGACCTATGCTATTTATTTTTGACAGTCCTCTCGGGCGTACGTCATAAAGGAATATGAAATAATCGAAAAACAGCTATTACATGGGGGAGGAAGCCCCAACCGGTACTTTAATAATAGAATAAAGTGTCCTTCTGATAAGATCACTAGACAGGTATGTACCAAGCAAGACACGGGTGGTGACACCACGGAGTACTCGCGCAGCATCCACAACACTGATGCCAACTTGATAGACAATAGTATAAATAGGTTCCTTATAAAAAAATACTGAAATAAAGTAGATAGCGGGTACTACCAATGTTCCTGCCACGTAGGTACTTATCCTATATTTATTCCTCAAAAATCCCCTAAAGTACCTACCAACGTAGTCACCTACTTCTTTATTGTATGCTAGGATATTTGGAGATGTTCGATTTCGGCCCATTACTTACGTTTTGAAATCCCTGAAGGTCCTAGACTTCTTAAAAAGTTTTCACAAAAATATTGACCGATTGTCGGCATCTACAGAACTCAAAAGGGGATTGTTTGCCGGTGTTTCTCGCATTTTCAAAAGGACTTGGTAAGGGCTCCATTGACGTAGAGTTAGGGAGGTGAGAATCAGGTATCCTTGCTTTCTCTCAGCCACTCTCCATTTCACAAACCTGTTGCACCCCTGCGGCCCGGGGCATCTGCCTTCAGGCAAACCAACGCCCAGACATGGTACACCTACCTACCGTCCTGCCTTCTTCGATGCTTATTAAATAGTATATAAACAATGGATACATACATAACTTTAACAATAAAATGAAGCACGATGTTGAATCAGGTAAGCATGCCTATTTACCTATTTCAAACTGTAACGATCTCTCAGGTGGCAGGATGATTTTTAGTTCATGCTTAGTTTACCTACATCCAATAATTTGATTGATAAACGAATCGAAATGCGATTGACACGATTCAAAACAAAGTTAGGCCAAACCAACGTCAAATAATCGTGTCCTGTATATGTGCACCAGAAAGGAAGGATGCTTAAAAGCCAGATTAACTGCCTGAATTCTTTTTATTGTTATGCTAAATTCACATTAGGATTCTCTCCTATCAAATCTCTGATATCAGTAGGTATACAGAAGAATGTTGACTAACAACTGTACGAAGTCCGGAGGCTGTAGCTGCTGAAAAACATGATATGATAATGACAATAGGTGGTTTACCTTGTTGATCTGCAGGGCCGAAGAGGAATCGAAATAAATTAATACACTGACCAACACTACAACCGGACAATGATACTGGAAGTACATGACTGAACCATGGCCGCCGAGGCACTGTCTTTCTTTTTCTTTTCCAATGTTTCTCAGGAGAGGATCGGGAAAGCACGATGTTCAGCTGTTTTCTGAAGAATCCGCTAGTAGCGTTGGCGTAGCCGTTCATTTTGTAGAACAACTTGTGCTTGAGACTTGTCACCGTTCATCTTAGGTTCGAGAACGAGAACCATAAGTTCACATATCAAACTATAGAGATATTTATACTGCTGAGATATTATTTATACTGCCATACTAAGAATATATCCCGTATCTGCATTTTTGGCCATGTTAAGTTAATGGTACGCCCCCGTTTTGGGGGGTGGTTTCTTTCGATTTTCCTCGTATCGAAGTCGGATCTCAATGGGAAATGCCTCAAAAACGGCTTACAATTATCGCATTGACAGAATTTTCGTGGGTAAACTCAGAAATTTCCAGAAGTGCTTGATGGAAAAATCATCAAAGCTGGTTGGCAATGGTGGTGTTGAGTCCGTGTCGTGCTATCGTCCATCGTCGCCCTTACGTGAGTAGAAGAGCAGTAGAAACCAAACTTCAGGTTAAATGCGAACTAAAGTTTTTTTTTTAGTGTTTGAGTTTAGCTCCATCAAAAAACGAGCATGGAAGATAACATCTTACTTCTTTAAAAAACATGAGACAGCAGGTAAGGAATTCAATTGTCATTTATAGGGATGTTTGTGTTCATCAGTTTATTTAACAAGTTATGGTAGGTACCTCGCGAAATCAATGACAGCAATACATGATTCTAAGGACAAACTGACAAGCGTGATAAAAGATGACGCTGGAGGAAAACTCCCGATTCTCACAAAACCTTTCCGTTCCAGAACATAGGTCGAGGATGACGAGCAATTCAATCGCTGTTTCTGGGGCGAGGGCGTGGAATTCTCTTCCTGTGGAGGTGCGGAATGGCGGGACGTATGGCAGTTTCAGGTGTGCGGTCGAGCGTCACTACATGGAAGAAGAGAGAATCTCTCTTCTTCCATGGTCACTATCTCTGAGACTAAACCCATCTTCATTCTTTCCTTCTCTATTTTTCTCTACCTCCTCTTCATCCTTCCAACTACCTTATCTTACGTGCTTCCTCTCCTTCCAAAATCTCTTTCATTTTCATCTCTGATTTTGGTATCTTTACCCAATTCCCCATCTTCCCTTACAGATAGTCTCTATTTACTACGTTTTTTTTTTCTTTCAATTTTTCTTTGTTTAAATTTACTAAGTAATTTTTTTAATCACATTTTGATGATAGGTATTGTCTTTTTTTTTTTTACTATTTTGTGTTTATTTTATTTTATTTTTTATTTTTGAAAGTATATTGTTCCCAATATTTGATTGGTTGTGCGCGAGGTGGGACTTATGTCCTATGCACAATAAATGCATTTACATTACATTTACATCTCTCCGTCCCGAACCCTTCCGATCCGAATCCGAAGTCCAACCAAATGGTAACGGAAAAGAGCTGCTACACAGAGCAAGTACACGAAGAGGAACAGCCAGTAAGGCTGGAACAGGTACAGTCGAGTATCAGTTATTCGATTGGTGTCCTTTCTAAGCATCGAGCTGGCCCGATCCTCTCTTGTGTTTCTGCTTCAAACACCCTCATTTTAGTGCTATAGTGCTTATTCGACTCGCTAGAGCTCCCTGCAAACCTCACGATGATTATTTTTCGGATTTCGAAAGAAAAAAAATTAGATCGCTATTTATTGGACAAGTTCAATCGATAATGTTTAATTGTAAGTACATACCGCAATGTTCATCATAGCTGAGCTAGCTTTTAGTAGCATGGATACAGGCTTCTCCCTTGAGTCACCAAATAAAACCGCTGGAAGCGCTGAAAACGCTAACTTCCACATATTGCAAAAAATTTGCGACATGAGTAAGTACGTACCTACTAGCAAAATATAAAGATAGATACGTCTCTAATATACTATTAATACTTACATGTAGGTGTATATTTTACTTGGTCACTCTTAAAAGAGTAGGTAGGTACCGACTATTATTTATCATTTACTTGTAAATCACTTTTGAGGCGCTCAGATTTGAACCCTATGGGGCACATCGGTAATTTATGGGCGAACGTAACTCTCTTTCTCACCAAATCATAATATCTATCTAACTTTGGAATCATGCAAGTAATTTAGGGATTTCATCACAAAACCAATTGTCGCAAGAATAAAAATTTACTAGCTAATTATTAAGTTAGGTACCTCGTACCTACCTACGTATTTGATTTCCAGTAGGTAGGTAGGAAAAAAAACCCCTACCTACCTACCAATCTATAAAATTAAGAACATCTGTTTGCCATTGTTTACCCTACTTTTAGGGTACATGCATGGTGGGTCCAGGTCTCTTGAACACTAAAATAAATAATATAAATTTACATATTACAGTTAGTTCGAGGTAGAGCAATTTTTGTACTCGCATACCCGCTATAGCTATACCTACCTACGTCAGTGCCCCCCAATCTAGTTTTGGAACGAATGTAAGTAGTTTCAAATTTCATCATGGAAGGGGGTGGTTGTAATAAACCTTGTTGTTTTTAACAATTTTTCGCACCGGGTTGAACGCGTCATCCTCGAGTTCTTGGAATAC
Source organism: Adelphocoris suturalis (assembly GCA_030762985.1). Taxonomy (NCBI): domain Eukaryota; kingdom Metazoa; phylum Arthropoda; class Insecta; order Hemiptera; family Miridae; genus Adelphocoris; species Adelphocoris suturalis. Next base: position 22,235,105 of record CM061043.1, read on the forward strand.
TGTGTGTGGTGAAATCCACCCCCTCTTGTCAACAGCCCTTTTCAGGGCTACCAAAAAGAGGTAGATACAACACAAAAATATTTACAAGACGTCGAATTATAACTCCGTCAAACAAAATATTTCACCAGAGAGAAAATACTAAATTCTCTCCCAAAAGTGAAATATTAAAGAATAACACACAAGGCGACCTCCCCAAACATTTACTGGGCGAGAGAGATGCGACAAACATCTCGAAACAAGTCGCCTTGAATGAGAAACCTCAAACAGGAAAACTCAAGGTCGTTCAGCCACCCCCGGGGACCCCGTCACAGCGACGGACGCAGGGAAACCACCTCGAAAGACCAACTCAGCTATCGTATGCACAGATACTGAGAAAACACTGTGCGAACCAATGAGATTGCACAGTCGAATTTATGAAATTAAGCGGACCAACCAGGAGGCGGCAGGAGGCGGCCACCTCCCTATAAATACCCCGCTGGGAGCCCTCCGAAATTCATTCCACTCTCCGCTCTCGACGACGACACACTCTGAAGTACGAAGAATTCTACACGCTCTACGCTGACGAACCTTCTGCCTTACGAAGTCATCTCAAGAACGGTTTCCTACTGCTTTCTACAAGCCAGTCCTTCTCTCCACGCAGATCTCGCATTGGCATCTACGAGTCCAGTGATTATTCATCCTGCTCATTGCCCAACGTAGTTCATCTGTCAGGACGCCACCCGGTGCAGCTATCGATATTCTCTTTAGCTCGCACGCCCGAGGGACGTTCCGAGCCGTGTCGCCCGGGTTACGTAGCCTTAAGCTCGTAACCGACCGCTGTGGGCACGCCGGTAAATTACTCAGCTCCTCCGCTCTAATTTACCGTCTAAGGAAGCCTTTTTCAAGGCTACGAGGTAGGACCCTGACATCCGAGCATTGGAAAGACGCTCTGTCAAGCGAGTCCACCTCCAAAACCCTCTATTTTTCACACATAGAGGCATCGAAACGAGCTAAAACTCGATCATTTCGATGGAACGTCGGCCTTCCTACTTCCCCTTGCAAGGGGAGGAGGACGACGGCGAAGCCGGGCCGAGTAGCCCACGTAGTGCGCCCTACCGGCCACACGGCGAATCCGCTGAACCCAGCGACAGCGCAAGGCGCGACCCTCACGTCCGGATCGCCTTCTCGCCCGACGTATTCGTTCGAGAAACTTTCGAACAAGCCTCGCCTATACAAAAGATCGAGGAAACCTTTCAGACTCGCTCTGAAGCCGATCATTACGATTCGACCAAGCTGTCCGAATACCCACGATATTCGACGCAGGCTTACCCGGCCGATCCGAGTGTCAAATACACTCCAAATGCACAAAAAGCGAAGGATACTTTTCAGTACCTCAACCAAGCTCAACATATTCCCCTTTCAGATATAAATCTAAGGCCGGAATATTACAAAACGGCTCAGTACCAAACTGATCGAACCCAGCACTTGCTACGCGAGCCTAGCGCTCCACGCGGCTGCGACACGGACTATCTCCCCTTTCAGTCCGCCAAACCAGTTGACCTTGGCGGCTCCGCCCGCATTCCTCGCGGGGGTGAACCGGAGACCAACCCGCATAACCGGGATATAAATGTCCGACTTGGCCTACCTACGCCAAGTAAAACCTATATAAATCCACTACAAATGGTGACCCCGCCTTTGAACAGGCTTAACACGGAGCATTTCGTTCCCTCTTATGAAGCTAGTGGATTTCAGGGAACCACTGCGGGCGTGCGACCCCCGCCGGGCCTCTACGCCCCACATCTCACGCAACATCCCTCTACACAAGGTGGTTTTCAAGCACTTTTAGAGGAGATGGGAGATTATCAAAAACCAATCTTCCAAAAGAAGAATATCGATCGTGCACTCGCCGAGTTCGATCAATACTGCGTGCGAAAACACCTGAGAACGCAAAACGAATGCTTCTCAGCTATATACAAGTGGGTACCAGAAGAAATGAGGGAAGCTATCGACTCAGCTTACCTCACGGCACCCCACGCACCCTACGAAGAGGCCAAACAGCGCCTCCAGCGAGAATATGGGTTGTCCTTACAGGACAGGCTCCTCGCACTCGAGGACCCCGCATCTCTCGCCAAAAAACCCAGCACCAAGTACCACGAAATGTACTCGAAAGCTGTTGGGTACTTTTCGGAAGCTCTGATCACTCAAAAGTGGATCGAGACTCTTCCCATCGAAGCACGAGGTATGGTCGCAGCTCAGCCTACCACGACCTCCCGGCTCGACCTAGCTGATACGCTACACGCGTACAGAACAGAGAATACTTCTCTGAACATACGAGGAGTAGAATCTACTCCGAAACCCATAAATACTGGTTTCAAAAAGGCCCTCTCGAAACAAGCTGAGTTCAAACCCCAACCAGTGGAGAGTAAGCCTCACAAACCGACGGCCTATGTCTGTCGAAACCACGCACGTTTCGGTAACGAAACTCGCAAATGTGCAGACCCAGAACACTGCACTTGGAAGACAAACACTGCTTCCAAAACTAGCAAAAAGGCTGCGACTATAAGCCAGCCTAAAACACGGGTTTCTACCGAAAATACTCAACAGTCGGTACAAGAAAGTACCATTCCAACCTCCGACACAGAGAGTTCGGAAAACGAATAACTGCCAGCGTATCTGAGCCTATACGCCGGCAGTCTACTGAGTATAAAAGGCTTTTTTTCAAGTGCAAACTAAATGGCACTGAATTTCTCATTGACACGGGAGCAGAAGTGAACATTCTGCCCCACAATGTCACAAAAAAATTGGGCTTGAAAATTCTTAAGTCCAACGTTAAGCTCACAGCAGCTAACGGAGCCCCTATAGACACACTAGGGCGAGCTGACACAACAATTAACATCGGCCTCGGGGACATGACCACCGAGTTTATGATCACGAAAGTTGATCTAGCGATCCTAGGTATTCCATTCCTCGAGTCTTGGGATATCGGAATACGGGTCAAACACAAGTACATTTATAAAGATAAAATAAAGTGCTATGCCGATCAAAATATAGCTGCAGTCATGAACAAAAAGTTCACTGACGAACAAATAGCAGCTACTATCCCTCATCGTGAAAATACCCCTCAACCAGAGGACGTGCAAATCACGGAGGACGAAAACATTCGCTCTATCATTAACAAATACAATGATAAAATGAGCAAAATTCAAGGTAAATGGAAAAACAACGGGGTTTACCACCGTATAACCACGGAAGGAACACCTGTACACTTCCGAGCAAGGCCCATGGCGGGCGAAAAACGGGCTCAAGTCAAAAGTACTTTTGACAAAATGCTTTCAGAAGGCATAATTGCACCATCGGATTCCGAATGGGCATCCCCGTTACACTGTGTGCCAAAAAAAGACGGGTCATGGAGAATCACCGGCGACTACCGTTTCCTCAACGCGAAAACGAAGAAAGACGCCTACCCTCCTCCTCACATTCGCTCTTTCCAAGCGAATTTACATGATACGCAAATCTATTCGACAATAGATTTAAAATCGGCGTATTATCATATTCCGATGCACCCAGATGACGCTCATAAAACTGCAATCATTACACCTTTCGGTCTTTATGAGTTTAAGAAAATGAGCATGGGTTTGGCCGGAGCGGCCCAAACATGGCAAAGATACATGGACAGCATCATGCGAAAATTTGATTTCGCATTTGTATACCTAGATGACATCCTGGTGGCTTCTAAAAATTATAACGAACACATGAACCACCTCAGACAAATTTTTGACAAACTAGGGGAACACGGACTTCGAGTAGGTTTTGATAAATGCATTTTTTCAAAACCTACCGTCGATTTCCTAGGTTTCACTATCTCGAAGGAAGGTATAATTCCTAAACGAGATAAAATAGAAGCCATAGAACAATTTCCTAGGCCAATAGACGTACGAAGTCTACGCAGATTCCTAGGAATGTGTGGTTTCTACCGAGCATGCTCAAGCAAATTCGCTCACACGGCACAACCTCTGTATGACTCCATTCAGTCAAACAAAAAAAATGACAGAACACCTATCGAATGGACATCAGAGAGAGAAAAAGCTTTCAACAGCTTAAAGCAAGCAATGATCAAAGCAACATTGCATAACATTGCTCACCCACACCCTACGGCGGAGTGGAGATTAGTCTGTGACGCATCCGACACACACATCGGAGCGGCACTAGAACAAGAAATTACAGACAAACATGGCTCGAAATCGTACCAACCATTGGGATTTTTCAGTAAAGAAATTCCAGAACAATGGAAGAACAAAGCATCGTTCGACAAGGAAATGTTCGCCGTTCACCAAGCGTGCATTCACTGGCACAACGACTTGGACGGCAGATCTTTCCATATTTGTTCGGATCACAAGCCTCTGCTAGGCACGATGCTTAAGAAGAATGCACATTTCTCTAAAATGAGATTAAGATGGCTAACATACATCTCTCAAATGACGAGTGACATTCGTCATATTTCCGGAGAGAGCAACGTCGTCGCCGACGCACTCTCCAGACCCTTCGATCCGGTTGAAATTCAAACGAAATCGATTTCAACACAGACGGACGAGGGTCCACCCATAGCCGAAATTTCGAAAATTACGGCTGCAATAGAATGCAATCTTCTACTGCACATTTCAAATTCACAAATTCGTTCTCCCCCTACCGCGGAGGACAAATTGAAACTCACACGAGTTGAATTCTCTCAAGGAGAAATTTGGTGTAACCTAGACCTAGGACACCCTAGACCTTATATTCCAAACGAAATAAGGGAAGAAATAATAAGCCAAATTCACAATTTGGGACACCCAGGTATACACTCTACAGTGTATAAAGTTAAACAACGATATTTTTGGCACGGACTCCGTGCAGATGTCTCAAACTGGGTCCGAGCGTGCGAAACTTGCCAACGAGCAAAAATCACGCGCTCCGTGAAGCTCCCTTACTCCGAATTTGAAACGGCAAACAAATTTTCACACGTACACGTTGATATTACCGGACCCTTACCTTTAGCTAAAGGAGGGAAGCGTTACATTTTGATGATGGTTGATAGAGCAACGGGTTGGCTAGAGGCAGTCCCTCTTAACAACATCGAAACAACCACAATCACAAACGCCTTTATCAACATTTGGGTAGCTTCAAAGGGCGTACCTAAATACATCACAAGTGATCAAGGCACCCAATTTGAATCAGCTCTGTTCAATTCCATTATGGAACGTCTCGGAGTCAAACATACTCACACGTTACCATACAAACCATCAACAAACGGAATGGTAGAACGCAGAAATAGATCTTTGAAAGAGGCTCTCAAAGCTCAAAACGAAAATTGGCTCGACGCACTTCCCAAAGTTCTACTCGCCATGCGTACGGCAGTAGACCCGGCGACCGAAACTACGCCTTTCCAAAAAGTTTACGGAATTGACGTACCACTCCCAGGAGACATTTTCGTAACTTCTACGAACCTTTCGGAACCTCTTTTCTTCCGGCCTACGCATATTAAACATAATAATACGAAATATGCCGTAAACATGCCCAAAAATTTGGATACATGTACTCATGTCTATATCAGAGTGCCCACACAGCTCACCTCTCTGCAATGTCCTTACACGGGACCATTCAAAGTGGTTAAAAGAGATAAGTTTTCGGTTACAGTGCAAATTGGCGAACATACTAAAAAAGTTCCCAAACAGCAAATCAAGCCAGCTTATACTCTACACTCGGAAGAAGCTGTATCACAAGGACAATCTGTGTCACAAAATCAGACAGAAAGTAAGGAGAAAACTCCCCGAAAATCTGCCAGAAGGCACGTCCCCTCTACCAAATTCGACGAGAGGTGGGTAACGGCGCTCGAATCACCCCAACCGGCGTCGTCGTTATTAACACGACGTCTTGGGAGGGCCCCTGTGGTGAAATCCACCCCCTCTTGTCAACAGCCCTTTTCAGGGCTACCAAAAAGAGGTAGATACAACACAAAAATATTTACAAGACGTCGAATTATAACTCCGTCAAACAAAATATTTCACCAGAGAGAAAATACTAAATTCTCTCCCAAAAGTGAAATATTAAAGAATAACACACAAGGCGACCTCCCCAAACATTTACTGGGCGAGAGAGATGCGACAAACATCTCGAAACAAGTCGCCTTGAATGAGAAACCTCAAACAGGAAAACTCAAGGTCGTTCAGCCACCCCCGGGGACCCCGTCACAGCGACGGACGCAGGGAAACCACCTCGAAAGACCAACTCAGCTATCGTATGCACAGATACTGAGAAAACACTGTGCGAACCAATGAGATTGCACAGTCGAATTTATGAAATTAAGCGGACCAACCAGGAGGCGGCAGGAGGCGGCCACCTCCCTATAAATACCCCGCTGGGAGCCCTCCGAAATTCATTCCACTCTCCGCTCTCGACGACGACACACTCTGAAGTACGAAGAATTCTACACGCTCTACGCTGACGAACCTTCTGCCTTACGAAGTCATCTCAAGAACGGTTTCCTACTGCTTTCTACAAGCCAGTCCTTCTCTCCACGCAGATCTCGCATTGGCATCTACGAGTCCAGTGATTATTCATCCTGCTCATTGCCCAACGTAGTTCATCTGTCAGGACGCCACCCGGTGCAGCTATCGATATTCTCTTTAGCTCGCACGCCCGAGGGACGTTCCGAGCCGTGTCGCCCGGGTTACGTAGCCTTAAGCTCGTAACCGACCGCTGTGGGCACGCCGGTAAATTACTCAGCTCCTCCGCTCTAATTTACCGTCTAAGGAAGCCTTTTTCAAGGCTACGAGGTAGGACCCTGACATCCGAGCATTGGAAAGACGCTCTGTCAAGCGAGTCCACCTCCAAAACCCTCTATTTTTCACACATAGAGGCATCGAAACGAGCTAAAACTCGATCATTTCGATGGAACGTCGGCCTTCCTACTTCCCCTTGCAAGGGGAGGAGGACGACGGCGAAGCCGGGCCGAGTAGCCCACGTAGTGCGCCCTACCGGCCACACGGCGAATCCGCTGAACCCAGCGACAGCGCAAGGCGCGACCCTCACGTCCGGATCGCCTTCTCGCCCGACGTATTCGTTCGAGAAACTTTCGAACAAGCCTCGCCTATACAAAAGATCGAGGAAACCTTTCAGACTCGCTCTGAAGCCGATCATTACGATTCGACCAAGCTGTCCGAATACCCACGATATTCGACGCAGGCTTACCCGGCCGATCCGAGTGTCAAATACACTCCAAATGCACAAAAAGCGAAGGATACTTTTCAGTACCTCAACCAAGCTCAACATATTCCCCTTTCAGATATAAATCTAAGGCCGGAATATTACAAAACGGCTCAGTACCAAACTGATCGAACCCAGCACTTGCTACGCGAGCCTAGCGCTCCACGCGGCTGCGACACGGACTATCTCCCCTTTCAGTCCGCCAAACCAGTTGACCTTGGCGGCTCCGCCCGCATTCCTCGCGGGGGTGAACCGGAGACCAACCCGCATAACCGGGATATAAATGTCCGACTTGGCCTACCTACGACAAGTAAAACCTATATAAATCCACTACACTGTGGTTGGCAATAGATGAGGATCCGAAAACCGGAAAACCATCTTCTCCGAACATAGCTCATTACGCTATTAGTACCTACTAGTTGTATCTTTTATGGTACTGTCACACTCCCCTCTTTCGATGTAGCGCGGATTTAGGCCCCATTGCACCTCTGGGGACGACCCAAGTTTGTGACACAGTTAAAACATCTTTTAATAGATTCACATCACTTAATTGTGGTCTAAAGAAGTTGGGGGATGCAATACGCGATATACCTACTGAGCTGTGTAGGTCGGGCACCATAGAACGGGTCGTGAGAATACAATGTTTGTTGAGGGGAGGGGAGATCAGTGGCTTGGAGATTGGGGTCATGAATGGGAAAGGGAGGTCGGAAACTTTGTGAAGTCCACCCTTTAAAGGTCTGGTAATATAGGATGCGATCTGTAGTGGTGGGCAACGATCTCTGACCACAGCGATCCGGCGATACCTTTGTATTACACGTAATGGCATGATTCCTGCCACACTAGAAGTGAGTCGTGGCATATCAGTCAGGCCCGCCACAGCAGACAAACCCGTTTTACAAAATTATTGCACAATCCAGCCAGTCTGCGGCAGTTTTGTTGTGTGTGTTGCTTAACATGGGTGGTTTAACACTGGACCAGTTACTCGGCATATCACTTTGTATATAGGGTAGCGATCTCACGGGCAGCTGAGGGAATGCTTAATGCCGCCACAGACCGCGTTCTGTGTTCCCAGCCCTTTAGGTTCACGTATGGGATGATGTAATTTTTTTTTTGGGGGGGGGGGGGGCTCTGACTTGTGCCTTGAGTGGTGTTCTAGCTATTTCCTGGTCCATCACCTCGTAGTTGCTGATGCCAGTGGACTTTTTAGTTGATCCTGCCAGTAGACTTTTTAGTTGATCATCCAGTGAGCCAAATCTGACTTCCTTCAAAGCCCTGGAGAGACCAAGGATTCAGTAGGTAATTATATTATTCATCCTTTTTCGTTAGAGGAAGGAGATTCCACCAGATGGTGTAGGTTAGACCAGTAATCTTATGACTGGTCAATGTCTTTTTGGATTTGTCGTTGACATAGGGGAAAGAATGGAGAATTTTCATGGTTATTTTTTATTTGCTCAATAGAAAGATCTGAATGATAGCTTTTCGAAAAGGTGCCACATGTGGGGAATCTGACCTGTAAAACGACTCTTGAAATTCATTTGACCTATGATATTTTAGCCCCTCTCCCTCCACCACAACCAGGAGTGAACCCTCATCCCCTCGCCCTACTACATCTTGTTTGATATATGTTATGTACTTAGAGTGTTATACGGAAATATTGTTCCCGGAAGATAACGATATTAATTATGTCAAAGTTGGCTAATCTGTCTTTATCATTATTATCATACATTTAGGCTCAAACCTGTTCGATCATTCGAAATACAGCTCTCAAGCAGTCAACCTCTATCTTTCATTCAAGTGCGTTTTATTAACCTCTATCTTTCATTCACCTAATATGAGACCTCCTAATCACACCTAATATACGTACCTGTTTATTGGCCAAACTAAACAGGATTTTGAGCTGGAAATTACTAAGTGGGGTTTTTCACGTGATCTGAATCTCAGATCAAATGTGTGAAATCCCAACTGATGAAAGTTCCCCAGAGGGATGGCAGGCGGTCTCACCACTAATATTGTTTTCCCAAGGCCTAACAAATCCAGTAATAAATAGATTACAAAAAAAAGTGATGAGTATAGCCCATATTCTCGTGATTTCACGCCTGGAGTAGGTTTGTGTTTCTATCGTCCAAATGTGTGATTGGTCCATATATATTTTTTTTTTTTTGTTGAGGAAAACGGCAACACAGTGACTGTAACTGCAGCCCGTTATGTTGAGATGATAAACATCTTCCTGAGACCTGAGTTACGCAGACTACGACTTCCTGCTGAAAGCATTTGGTTCCAGAGCGCTTGATCTCACGGTTTGGGGACATGCCCTGTCCTCCGAGGTCACCTGATTTGACAACCTGTGACTTTTTTCTGTGGGGTTTCCTCAAATCTCGTGTCTGCGAAAACAAACGTTACGCAAGCTGAAGAAAGTGATTCGAGCACAAGTCCACGCGATTGACACACCCTTATTGGACGCGTTCACCAAAAGTTTATGAACAGACTTGCAACATGTTACGAGCAAGCCGGTCACCACATGACAGATGTTATTTTTAAGGTTTTATTTCTTAAATGGCGTAGTACTGGCTGTAAGAATATGAAAAAATAAATTTTTATGTTGAAAAACAAATGTGTAGGTACTACTCATTTAAAAACCGTCAGGTTCCCGTGGACCACCCTGTACATTTTCGGTCGAGTTCAACCACTTGAGTATTGTCATCTGCTTGCGACACATTCCTCTGCAAGTTTTGGACAATTTTTTTTTTTTTTTTTTTGCTACTGTTTTTGCTTGTTTGTGTGTGTTTTGGCCTTTTTAAGCTGTGTTCATGGTGCCTTTATTAAGAACACAACACATTTGTTAGAACCAACATACTAGGTTATTTTTTGAATCTTTATTCATATATGAAGTTGTCGCTACATCCATCATTGTTTCTCAATAATCTTCATTACGAATGGGAAAAAAAAAAAAAAAAAAAAATCCTTGACACTGAAATGAAAATATAATTCCTTCAATAGCAGGCCAAGGTTGGGCCTGGTTGATGAATTTCTCCAAACCAAAAAATAGGATTAGGTGAAACAGATACAAACCAACTCATGCAGACAGATAAAGAAATTTTATTTGGAATCTTTCTTACAAAGAGACAACGAACAACTAAAGGGATCGCTCTTGAACTAATCAATCCCAACCAATTCTACTCCTCATTTTCGATTTAACATTAAATATTACAATCTTAAGAAGTTACCTACCTAACACACCCAAATTGTATACCTTTGATAGAGACAAAAACCACGATCTTAAACTCTAATAACGACTTTAGTTCCCTGCAAAATTATAATTAAAATTCCTAACAAAGGAAACATTTTACAACATAATACGCCTTCCACGTCTCACCCGACAAAAAAAGCAGGAAGAAAATTCTCTTCAATTACATCTTGTTTTCATTTTTTCTTAATTGGAAAAATGTGATTTGAGAAAAATTCTTTTTTCATTAACTATCAATTAGAAAAAATGATTATTAACTATATTTATGTTTTTTTAAGAGTCGGATTCATCGATTAGAACGCTTCGCAACTCCGTTTTTCTTGGCAGTCAAACGCTGGTCAGGGGACGACACATTTTCCGTCCCCTACGGTCCCAAATATACAAATAACACTACTTCCCTACTTAACATCTAACCCCCAAAAAATGGCATGACCCGTAAGTACGGCTTTTACCAACGAAAAAATCGCCTTTAGTTTCGAAGGGCATTTCTCTTCATATACCACCAAAACCTGGTATAAAGTAAAAATTTTGTTTCAATGGGCGACAATTGTTTCTAATTTTTCTTTGTTATTTAAAAAAAATGTGTTTTAAAAAATATGTTTTTTGTCACAAACTCATTTTTTGGAATATTTCCCCCTCTTTAATCAAGGTAATCATGTACCACCTTGAGCCGAATGCTAAGAATTAATATCGCTTAACACAAGACGAAAATAATTTAATAAAACCACATTATTCTTTTCAAAGTCAAGGCGGCCCTAGCGAGAAGGCGAGTGTGGAACATGATAAAGCTGCAGACATGATGATACCGATGGATAATAATGCAACTGGTTATATTAGTTTTATTGATGAATTTAGATCCAATTACAGTTCCCACGTGAGTCTAAGGTGTAAATGTAAGGACCACTCTCAGTACCTGCTTATCTAACTAGTTTTTCATGAGGCGTGTTTATGATCAAGCAGTTTTGACGTCAAATCGTTGAAACTTGAGTTTTGACAGGTTCCAGTGCGTATGCGGGACGTCTTTTTTTGACGATTCGATTTACGATGGGCTGAAGCCCTCGAAAGTCAAGTTTCGACGTCGAATGGTGGCAACCAGCAATGATCTAGGGACGAGACTACAACATCGATATTATCAAAATATCATTTTTTTTTACTATCAATATTTTAGTATTGATATCAGACTTCCGACAATACCGGAATATCGATATGTTCCCCTAATATTTATATTTTGAATGTAACCCAAGATTTTGAGAATTCAACCACAGAATTAGAAAAGTGTTTGGAAGAAACAAGTGTTGAAAAACAGGACATTTCACTCGTGAATGAACTCTTTCTAAACCAACCTAATTATTTGATTTCTAAATGAGACGTCTGGAGGTTCCCACCAGCGTGTCTCATTTTGCATGCATAGATTTTAACCGTTTTTAACGTAATTTTTACGTTCCTTATGACATTTAATTACAGGTGTTTTCAGGAGTGGAGAAGCACTAGGTATTAGATTTATTGGGTAAAAAAATTGGTTATGTTTGAACATTTCCAAAATCCGAATGCCAGATATGTAGATATCCTCTAGCATATATCTGCCAATTATTCAGTATAGGTAGGTACCACTATAGATAACGACACTGTCACTAGTGTTGCTGAGACTCGTGAAAATAGTTTTTTCGTCTATACTTTCAATACCTATCGATATTATTCAACGATATCAAAATCGATACCTCTCTTCTGATTACCCATCCCTACAACCATCCTATCAGTTGCTTAGCGAAACATCCTTATCAGTAAGAAACTATTGTCTTTTTCGTTACTCTTTTCCTATGGAAACCACGAGCAGTGAGTGAGTGAGTGAGTTCGTTACTATTCAGATTTGCCTACAGGGCTCAAAAGTTATTCAAATTCTCGAGTTTTTTTTATAGATCGTTAAGTTTTACATTTATTGTTCTTTACAAATAGTTTTATCGTTTATTATTTATAACCTGGTTTGCAGTTAACCTGCATAGATTTGGCTTCCACCACTACCTTCAAGGGACGCTGCTCAACATTTTGATTTTCGACATTTCGATGGGGGAGCCTCATGATACGGTAACTTTTTGATGAATTCGATTTCTGACGATTAGATTCTCGAAATCAACCTTAAATACATGCATTATGTATTACAAACGTATGCCCTGACTTCGTACCTACCTTTTTTTAGTTCAATAATTTCTCCAGGGTAGGTACCTACTGATTCAAGATTCAACTAATTAATTAACAGGTTGCTATTTCCATGTAGGTATAGGTTGATATCTAGTTCATTACCTATAATTTCAAAGTGCACATTAGTATATGTCATTATTGTGGTTGAATTGTCTGTGACACTCCAACTTCATCATGCATTTAATTATTTCTTCATATCTGCCCTTAGTCTATTTCACAGTCGCCTTGAAAAATATAACAAATTCCATACCAAAAATACAAACAAATAAAATATTTACTCAATCTAACACCATTTGATAATATAATCAATAAAAGTTCCAACAACCAATTAAAATGATAACTTACCAATATGAGTAATGCAAGTAAGGGAGTTAGCGAACGGTACAATTCTACTTCAGCGAATTCCCAAACAAAATACCACGTAAAAATTAACGGTTAATTGTTTCAAACGGACGCAAGCATTGACTATTTATGCTATGCTTTCCATCACAATTAAACTTCCTAAGCCACCAAGATTAACAGATTATCATCAATTTATTTTGAGAACAGTTCAATCAAAACCTCAAAGACAACCAAACATATTTGTTTACGCCGCGATACGTGGCAATGCAGATTCAAACTAGTAGATTTCTATCACCATTTTTGAATTATGCATCTTGGTGAAAAGTTCACATATTTGAGATCATTTTCATTCCAGACTTGACATAAGTGACACAACTACAACACAAGAAGGTCAGAATTTGGGTTAAATTACTCCCCGGAAGAATTTTTTTTTTTTCGTTAAACTAGCTTTTCAAAAATGTTTTCCTTTATATTTTTAAAAAATTACAAAAAATATAAAACTTGTGCATTATTATTGATTACCTTATCGCGATAAAGTAGAGTATTATGTACATCAAAATTTAAACACCTAATTATTTCTTGGAATATCAAGTATTATTTTCTTTCCACTTCCTACATGTTTCAAAAAAATGTAACATCTAGCGATAAACTGGTTTTTATAAAGGGGGGGCCCTAGAGGGATAACTTATCCTCAAGTGAACCTTAAAGCTAGGCCGTTATCTTCGTTTTGTTGTAATTACTATTAAGGACGGTTTCCGTAAAAATCTAATCGCATTTACCGACTTATACTTCAATATAAAAAACTTTAATTCGGAAAATTAGCAATATATTTTATCAATTATTTTTTTTTTTTTTAAGAAAAAGAGACGTAGATTCTAAGGCTCACCCGACTCATTCTATGCTTTCAACGAATTCTCGCCTTTCCGTCAAATTCCCGATGCAGACTGTTCACGATGAAGAGATTTGTACAACTTACCTGTGGTTAGCTGCCATGATGTGGCGTATGGACTTTTTAAATAGGTACTTAATTGAATGAATACAGAGGCATCTCAAACCAAGTTGTTCAACTTGTATGATGACAACGAACAGATTTCTGAAATATGAAGTTACCATTTATTTGTAGGAAGTTCGGCATTTATTATCATTTTGTTGTCAACCAACACGGATTTTTTTTACTTTGAGATATATTTAAACGATGTGGAAGTTGATAAATATGGTAAGTAGTAAGAATTTAGGTGCGGTCGAGAAAATACTAATTTCTCAGGTTAATACTCTCTCATTCCAAGGTCACCAATGACCGACTATAATTCACTGCTCAACTGAGTCACCAATCAGTTTCCAGCCCTCTAGGGCGAAATCTATCTAAAAGGGAGAGCATAATAGATACACTTAATATGACATACATGGTTTTAATACCAGATATACATCGATAAAAAGATAACATTCTTCACCTTTAAGAAGAACATTCAACTAACTAGCTGTCTTTTCGACGTCGTCCTTTTTCTTTAAGGACCGTTTTCAAAAACTAATTGGACAAAATTCGAGTTTTTTACACAATGGAACTCTTTGAGGCCATTGGCAGAAAAGTGGAGGTGGTTGTTGTGTAGGTATTGTCCAGCGTTGGTGTGATGGAAGGTAATAGGTTGGTTGCCCTATGTGATTACAGTCGGTTCAGTTCTTCCTGTGTAGCCGACGATATCAGCAAGTTTAATGGCTTCGGCAGCCAAGGTGGCAAACACTTCGGTGGCAGGTGCTGTCACGTTATTAGTTGTGAACTCTTCGAGGTACAACCTGGAAAAATGATCAATAGTTTATTGCAAAGAGGGATAGAAGAGTCATTAAATACATCATAGGTGTCATAACATACGTATGTAAATGTATCAATAAAATGTAGTTACCGGATGGTGGCACCTTGACTCCCTGTCCCGCTGAGACGGAAGATGATTCGTGAACCGGACGTCATCATAATTCTTAGACCCTGAGAATATGAAAATACATTATTTTCACGAAGTATGGTAACTGGAGATTATTCGAACTAGGTACATTTCAGTTAAGGATGGATATGATACAGTAAATATGTAGGTAAACAAATATTTGCCGGGGATATACTTTTGGTAGGGGTATAGAAAGAATTCGATTTCGAAATTTTCCTTTAGGAAAAATTCGACAAATCATTTAAACAACATGGAAGACACAATGAGACAACGGCGAGTTAATCAGAGTGTGGTCCTCACTTTTAGGCTATGTCCCACATAGCCTGCAAATATGTGCACATGATGCGGCCTACCAGTACCAGAACTGATCAGCGCAGAATTGTCCGGCTCACTGTTGCCCCACTTGCTTGGACGTTCGGTTTGATTTTGATGTATTGTGTAGATCATATTTTGTTCGTTTGTGTTTTTACTACTCCAATGTTGCAGTACGATGGATGATAAATGGAAAAGTTCAAAAGCAAAAGGTCCTTTTACTTAAAGCATTGGAATAACATCCGTACGGGGGATGATTGTAGGTGATAATCGGCCGATTGCTTTGATACTGAAATCCAACAATAATTGGGGTAACCGGTCCACATGTCTCCTTACAAATGCCGGGAGTGAAAAATATCAAGAAGAAACAAAAAAATGTTATATGTGGAAAGGGAACCTCATTCTTGGGAATGATCTAAAAAGAGAAAGGTCTAAATGGAAACACAGTGTATTTAATTTGAATCCTGTTCCCTTTGTGAAAGTTACCCAAAGATCGTTCCAGGTGGTGCAATCAGTAGGACATAGGTCCCTTGTCACTAGGGAAATGTCTGCCAAGTGTCTTTAAAGTTATCTTCTTTTTTCAGCTTAAAAACTGCTCCTTGCACTTGTCCCCTATCCCACACACAGCAGCAGTTTGAACAACTCTTTTCCTCCTGAACTACTCAATTAGCAGTTGGAGACTCCAAGACGAGTGAAAAGCCAGTGTCATCTATAGTATTCCCCATCAGCAATAAAGCAGTGTAATCTGCCCAGGCCACTGAAGACCTATGGGACTAATGAGGATGTGTGGACAAACATTGACACATATGCTAGACTTGGCTACACAGCTTGAGGATTAGCTGTAGATTGTTGTCAGTAGTGCCCACTACCAGCGAGCACCTGAGCAGTCCAAAAATAAAACAAAAAAAAAAAACGTCGAAATGATTGCAGGGGAATTAGTACCAGCCCATCATCTAGATATCGGATATCGGTTCTCGCCATGTTTCCATAGAAGTGCATGGAGTGGATGATGTTGAGAAAAACCAAACATTATAAGTGGCAAAGGACCTCCTTCTTGAGAAAGATCTCAATAGAGAAAGCTCTAAACGGAAAAATAGTGTATTTATTATGAATCCTATTCTCCCTTAATGCTTAGCCAAAGATCGTTTCTGTTATGAGAAGTTGACATTAGTACGAGTAAATGCAGGGAGGTTACCGTTGGTTCTAATGCAATGACATTCATAGAGTGTAGTCCTGGTTTTGTAAACGTGGTTTTCTATTTACAAGACGATTCTAACCTGCTTAGACGTGACGCTGTTATCAGTGGGATCCGTATAAGAAAAGTTATCGCCCGCTTCGACTGTGTAGCTCCCCAGAGAGGTGCCCGGGAAGGTGGGTGAAGTGATTTTTGCCTCCAGATTCTCCATCAAACGTTTTGCTCCAGCACTATCCACACCCTCATAGTCATACCTAAGTCACACACAATATAAATAAATCAAACAATTGGTAAGTGCTTTATGAATAAAGAAAACACATTATCTACACATTAGAAAATGGCGAAACACGAAAATAAAAACATCTGCCAACTTGGATAGGCAATATAGCTTCATGACACATTGTAACGTGCAGAACAGAGGTAGTTGTTAGGCAATGAACAACATTCGTGTGTAGGAAAGTTTCTGATTTCTGATCTGAGAATCAGGTTCGGTGCCCTTGAAAACCCCAACTGCAAATTTTCAGCACATAACTCCAAATTTGTTTGACAAAAAGCCGATAGGAACTGAAATGAAGTGAATTTGCTTTCTGTACACTTCCAATCATCCAATAGGTACCCTCTGTACTGCGTCTTTTTGGAAAGCTCTCAGCAAGGTCTTAGATATGATGAAATAAAATGAATTAGGTACCTAGGTACCAATCTACGACAATGCCCAATAGACAAAATAATTGAGCGTAAACCATGTAGGTAACTATTTAATGTACACACTGCATAGTATGTGATAAGGAGGTGATGGAAATTGAGTAGTTACTCCTTCGAAGGGGAGAGGCGATTAACCTGCTACACCCAGAGGATATCCTGAAGATTGAATAAACCTCAGGGATATCTCCAGCTGCAGCGTTTTAAAGAATCGAGAAGGAGGAACTACTCCTATCAATCACAAGTATCACCGACAGCTAATCTGATAAGAGAACAAGTGAATTGTTTCAAACAACTTACCTCAAGGCGTAGTTTCTGCCATACTTCTTCCAAAATTTGACGACGATCCCTTCAACGGAGTCTTTGAGATGAGCAAGAACGGACAACCACGCTAAGACTGCCCAGATCCCGTCCTTTTCCCGGATATGATCAGATCCAGTACTGTAACAATTAGAGCAAAAATATTCAATTGCATTTGTCATTCCTGACAAGCAAGTCATCAGCCAAACCTTTAATATGAATATCTTTAGAGGTACCTATATGCATGAACAGGGTTTTACAGGTTACAACCTGTTGAAAATGACCGTTCCAATGAACTTGATAGCTGAAGTTATCAAAGTACAGGCTATTAAATAAAAACCAAGATTTTTTCCTTACTGTGAACTGTATGGCATTGGGTGTTGAATAGGTACTTGAAGCATAACTCACCCAAAACTCTCTTCACCGCAAAGCGAGACTTTCCCAGCGTCCATAAGGTTCCCGAAGAACTTCCAGCCAGTGGGAGTCTCATAAACTGGCACCTTCAAGTCAGCACCGACTCTGGAAATTCATCAAGAATTGAAGAGGTAATTCAAGAAATGCAGGTAGAAAGATTGGTTGAGGCATGTGAACATTTCTCGTGTTTCAAAGTCCATCGAGAGAAAACTGACTATGTCATGAAAGCTCAGTGTCTAAATAACGCATTCCAGCGTTGAAAATCTCTCGAACGGTAAATTGTCATTTAGAGGACAAAAATAGACATTGCGTGTCCATTATATACATAAATACTTAGTGCTAATCTCAACGTAGGGAAAAAAGGAAAAAAACCAAGGATGCAATTGGGCTTTACACGTCACAGAATTAGTAAGGTATTTTCTCGCTGATAATAGTTTATTGAGTTCTCACCAATGTACTCACCTATCGACGGCAGCTGCAGTAGGCATGCTTCTGGCAAGACCAGAAACACCATGTTTCTTGAAGTATGGGATGCAATTGAGGTTAGCAGCTAAGATAGCGAGCGAGTCACTAGGGGTGACGAAAAACGCTTTCTTCCCCAAGATCATATTTCTGTCCTGAAACATTGGAATTTCTTTTCAACCGTCAACGCCCACAGTGATACACGGTCTAGACGTTGAAGCAGTGGACATTTCAAGGGCTCTTTGAAGAACCACCCATGTGTGCGATTTATAATTTCCTGCTTTACCCATTCGTGTTTAGCTTCATTTTATAATGCAATCTTCATATAATGTAGGAACTCATCACCTCGCTGGGGATGGATCCCGGACCCGTCATGGAGGTACTTAGAAACTAACAGCTAATATTTAAGAACATAGAACATGCTTTAGCCATCTGCCGGCTCTAGATAACTGATCAGTATAGTGCCCGTCATTTCATACGTCTCTTGTCCGCCATTGCTTCCTATCAAATTACAACTTCCTTGGGTGAACAGGGGAAATTTTATCTCATTCTGCGGAAAATCTCAGCGCTCATAAATTTAATCGACTCTTGTTGTTCCAGAGGGGTTCCCTACCTAATTTCAAATTTCTAGGGTGAACAGGATGGAATTTAGTTCACTCAGCTGATCAGGATGGAGCCCGTAATTTCATTAGTCTTTTCTGGGATGTCAGAAAAGCTCCTTATTCAATTTCAACTTCCTAGCGTGAACTAGAAAGAATTACTTTGCCTTCATTTATCGTGAGTAGTACCACGAAGCCACTTCTATTGTGGAGTAGCAAATGAGAGAAAGTTTTTCAACAACTTATCAAATTACAATATTGTTCGGCTTTTCCCCGATTTAGGATTTACTGTACCTATGTTTAGAAGATCCTAATAGGTACGTCTACTACCAATCTCAAGAACTTGTTGATAATTTTGCGAAAATTCTCATTTAAATCGGTCCATCTGTAGGAGCGTGGTCGCGTTTGCCACATACAAAAACCGACCAAATTTTAATCGAGATCCTACCTAATCGATAGAGTGAAAACGACTGATTAACTAACTTGGTCAGACCCAGACCTAGTTGGCGTTTTATTTATGAAATACGTACCTACCTACCTACTCGCCAAATTACGGTAGCAAGAGCAAGTAATTGTACATTGGTGATACTTTATCTAACTAAATTATCAACACTAATAACTTCGCGATGAGCATCTAGCGTAGTAGGTAGGTATAACACCTAATTCCTTTTTGAATTCCTGGCCTTGTTAAAATGTGAGAACGACCGGGTCAATACAAAATAAGTTTTCTTTGAAGATATTCATTGAATCTTGTGCATCTCTATTGACACTGAAACTTGATACAAACTTGGTATCAATATCTTGGCAAGTAAGTGTTCTGCGGCTCCTGCCGAACATTTCTAGTGACAAAAATAGTTAATGTCAGTCGATCTTTTAATCCAGTGAGGTACCTATACAATTAATTGAATCTAGAGACCCATCCCAGTTGATCCCTCTGATCTCCAGAGACTTCGTAGGGGCACATGTGGAATGAATTTCGAATAATTTAGTGGATTAATAAATTCATTTCAGTTAGAATTCATCGGTTGTAAACCCTGTTTTATTATGTAAAGATATATATAAAATCCCGTTAAAATGTTATAAATGAATGAACAAGAATTCTTTGGATACACGCCAAAGCTACCAATGAGCCGGTAGTGGTCACCATCTAGATTAAAACCCGCACAATCTCAGAAAATATCATTGAATTCACATGAAAACTGAAAAGTTATGATTGTAATAGAAATTTTACGTTTCCGTATGCGCAGAGGCAGAGTCATTGAAATTGAAAAATGGCACCATTTTGGGTCCTGATAACTTTGTAAAAATCGGACTGTGAGTTAGTGGTTTACCTGTTACTAGTATCAGTGGAGGCACAGATAGATAATTAGACTTGGAACGAAAATTGACTTGGACTTGGACGATCTGATAAGTAAATTGAGAATGAGAATTTTGATTGTGGAGGACATTTTCTTTCACCAACTCATTCGATCCGAAGGTTTGCGCTACTTTGGTTGATGTCTTGATCCGATATCACATGTATATGTATGATATTATGTTAGAGTTGCCAAATAAAATACCTAGCCAGTGCAGCTTGCACCACGCGCTCGCAAAACGACTGTTACAGTTGAATGAGGTGACCTTGAGGTTCCTCTTTCGCACTGTAAGGGTAGGTAGCTCTCCCTCCGAAGAAGGTCAAGCACGTAAATATTCAACGCGAGTTGCTCCCGCTATCATTCTATCTCAGGAATTTCTTCCTTTTCAATCTATAACTAAACCGTACCTTTCCTTCCTTCCTACTATCTCACAGAACCTCGTGAGATATATAGACTTATAGCTCTTCACGGGGCCTCGCGTTCCAGGGAGCTACTTCCTTCTTCCTATCATCTCTAACGCTCCGAGATGATATCCTAAATTATCTCACTGGACCTCGAAATCCAGACTAAACCCTGTCTCCCTTCACGGAATTCAATGCTTCGGGGTGAATCTTTCCTCAATCTTCCATTCACATCCTATCTTGCCAAGTATTGGTTATGTACCTACTTATTAAATATGCTGCTTATTTACAAAAATGAATCTTTGTATTGTATAGTTGTTTGTCATGTAATTTATTTTATATTTTATCATCTTCTACATGTTATTAGATATTTATTTTAAACTTACCCCATCTCCGTCGAAGGCAGCACCGAAATCCTGCTCCCCCTTGGCAAGAGCGTCGACCAGATCCTTGGCGTAGGTCAGGTTGGGGTCCGGGTGTCCGTTCCCGAAATCTTCCAGAGGGACTGCGTTGATAACACTTCCATTTGCAGCTCCCAATTCGCTTTCGAAAATCCGTTTGGCGTATGGTCCAGTTACTAGTAAACAATAAATAAATACGAGGTTAATACAGTGATATGACGAAGATTTGACCCATCTCTCATGTTGACCACACAAGATCGATACTATACGGACACCATTGAACGAAATGGAACCAGTCCTAAACGGCCTATAAGTTCGTTTTTGGCTTCATTTGACTGTACGCTATTAGTAGGTACAGTACCTACAGTTTTTATTGGTCTCAACATGATACTAATCTATATTCCAAATTAATCTGAATGTTTACTAAGGGGTTGACTACTTGATGATACCTATGTATTTTTTAGATGCGAGCATCCAGACCACCAATCTATACAATTCTGACTATTACAAAACCAATCCCTACATCGCGGGGATGCGCCGCAGACGTATTTTAATAGTGGCGGCCCTCTTCTTAACAAGATCCAGTTTCATATTGACAATAATAAACCAAATTAATTGCAAAATCATTTTAATATAATGACTTTTATTAAAATGATTACGAAGATTTAGGAAGATTTTCCTTTCTGTGCCGAATCTCGACTACCTTTACTCGAATATACACGTAGGCACAATATAGATCCCACAAATAAATATTACCTATATAATACTTACCACCATGCATGGAGTCTATAAGGATTTGGAAGTTCCCAGATTTGAAAAGACTGCGAACGGAATCGAAATCAAAGATTTCCTTCATGAGCTGAACGTAATCTTCGACAGGGTCTATCACCTCCACTTCCACTCCATTGCCGTCCACCTGTTGACACATAATTTATTGTTGGTTGTGAAACTGGAAGGGAAAGGAAGAAAACAACAAATAACTTTACCATCAATTTATGCTACCAAGCAAGGTAGGCACTTATGTAATTATGAAACAAGTTACCTTCCTAGATGTTAACAAAAATATGTCAAGTGGGCTGTAATGAAGTCTAGAACTATTTTATGGGCGACCTCGATCCACCACAACAACATATCGAGTTGTGACTGCGCAACTTTCTAACAAACGTTTATAAACTGCCACCAGATCTTCTCTTTCATTTATCGAGGTTGGTAGGTACCTATTGATGTTGTCACATTTACGGGCAAGCCTTGCATTCATTAATCATTCTCATTTTTGCATCAAACTCATAAAAATGTAAGTAACGTAATTCTGTAATGTGACAATAAAATAAATATCTATCTATCTGTCAAATCAGTCATTCAATACGTGTACGTATCTACGTATACACGGTGTAAACGTTATGGGTGAGCCACCGACCAGGAGTCCATTCTTGAGCACATTTCTGATCGAAAGTTTCTCCCAGAGATTTCTTTTTAAATGCTTAGTTTCCGAGTAATTCAAGTTTGACGATTTTTCCCCTAAGACGTTTGTCACTAAAACGATCATAACTCCCTTAATTTGCTGTGTATTTTTCAAAGTGTAGTATCGTTAAAAACTGCGCCAAGATCTTCCCTTTCCAACCGTGAATTCAAACCTTACTTTTACGTTGATAATTAGGGGAGAAAACAATGTTTTTAATGATAAAAACATTGTTTTTTCCCCCAATGAATTTGAGATTTTTTTTTTTTTTTTTTTTTTTAAATGACCTATAATGAAAATACGAGTTTGGGGCCGGCTTCTATGTATTTTTTCGCGCTGAATCGAATGGTAACACTTGCAAATCTCCTCAACTCCGTTATCACCGAGTTTTACACTTTAACTCACGAATTTATAGTTTATGCTCAATTTCATCTGTTTTTAAGGGTAAAACTGGTTAGTTAAAGTGTAAAACTCGGTTATAACGGAGTTAGGGAGATCTGCAAGTGTTATCATTCGATTCAGCGCGAAAAAATACGTAGAAACCGCCCGCATTTTCATAGAGGGTCGTTTTTCACTAAAACCCTCGATTTCGTAGAAAAAACCATGTTTTTCAACATACGAACATACTTTTCTCCCTCAATTAGTAAAGTAAAAGTAAAATTGATTATACCGTTTAAAGGCTGACAGTTTGAGGAAGTTTTTTCCGAAGAGTGCACGCCCAAAAATCCTCAAACCAGTAGCAAAAAAACGGGAGAAAAAACGTCAATTTTAAATATTTTTTCTAGTTTTGTACTTTGGCCTTTTTTTTAAACCGATTAAAACTAACTAAAACAACTACATTATAGCAGGGTTATAGGAAATTTAACAGTCTTTCCAAAGGTGTTCTTAGTTTTGAGTTTACTGCGATTCTATGGGGAGTTACGGCCGTTTTAATGTCATAAGGTACAATACACGGAAAAAATCTTAAAAATTGAATAACTTGAAAACAAAGCGTTTAAAAAGAAATCTCTATGAGCAACTTTTCATCAGAAATGAGCTCTATAATCGATTCCTCCAGTTTGTACCATAATTTCTGTAGACACCCTGTAGATTGTTATGTACCTTTTTACGTAGGTAATTATAAATGAAATGTAAATGTGTGATGCGTAAATCATAAGCTGATATTAGAGTATACCTTGTTTCTACGGATATGTGCATGTAAATAGACAGGTACCTACATATATAGCTAACTTTTGGCTAGAACATATTGTAAAAAAGTTGCACAGTTACAACTCGATAATATGTTGCTGTAGTATTGGATCGAGGATGCCTACGAAATAGTTCTAGACTTCAGCAGGTGAAGTTAAAATGACCATTTTAGCCACTCTCCAGTCTCGTTGTCATCATCCTTGTCACCATCACGCTCACTCTGTATTTGACGGGAGCATTCGTACAAATCCTTCCTGCTATATATGATTGGCACATTCGTTCATTGTCTCCTGGCGATGACGGGAACATTTGTACAAATTGCGAAAAATCGCTTTCACAGCGTTTGGGAGCTTTCTTACTATAACTCCTAGCTAAATTATTTCGGTGAGTCCGCTGATATCAAACGAGGGCAACCGGCCACTACGTTTTCCATCAATGATGTCTCGGCCGGAGGAAGTGCGTTGAACTGAACAAACGAATATAAATAGGGCGAACCCACGGGCCAGAAGCTGCGAGAGGGCGTCATCTACCTGTCTGCACGAATGTCGCCTTGACATTCGACACTTGAGCACACGCCTCTGCGAAAGTCTGGCACCCAAAATCTATTTTCAGTATTTTATCTTCGTCTACAGAAATAACTTCTTATTGGAAGAATTCATTGAATAAAAGGGGAAGCTACTACGACTACCTGTATCTATCATTCAGCCACCATCAGCAGAATTGAAAGAACAAAATATATCTACCTAATTGTATTTCAACAGCAACGTTAAAAAATATGTTGGTCATGTTATTGAAGGCTTATCTGCAAAGGAAATCCAAACCATTTTTCTGGTCATTGGGCGATTAGATTTTTTAAAGTTGTGAATGTAGAGCACTCTATAGAGATTTTTTAATAGGCCTAAATCGAAGCCTTTAGCCATTTAATAGAAAGGCTTCGAACTACGTGTTCGCAACCATAATAAAATTTCGGGAGCTTAACAAATCGGTTTTCCGTCCTTTGCTTCTCACGAAATATCAAATTCCCGTCCATCTCCTATCAATAATCCAACCCATGCTTCACTTGGAACACCCGTTTAGCAACCCGTCTAGGTTTCTCCACTCGTCACGAATTTCCGCCACTAACAAACTGCCTGTTAGCATCCATAATAATAAAAGTTTGGGAACTAAACAAATCGGTTGCGAAGGGTAGCCCCGTTTATGAAGTAGAAGGATGTTTTGGAGGTTCAGACATAGCCTATGTTGTGCGCCGGAACTTGCTAATCATTTTACGACCGCTCCCATCAGAATCGGTCCAGCCGTTTATCCGTCTATTGGGAACATACAAACATAGATAGAAACAAACTTTGAGTTTTATATATAAGGATGTGGGTGATTGTATCTATGTAAATAATCTCACATTATCATTAATAGCGAGGAATCGGTATGGAAATCTTAGCTCACCTCATACTTAGTTGTGCCGATTTTATCTAAGGAGCAAACAAGGTCAGGAACGGTCTTGTACTCCTTGAGTTGTTTGGATATGTCGTAGATCTTTTGTGTGACGTTCGTTGGGGCAGGTCCTGAAACCAATACAAATATCCCGTGTAAACAAACGGAGCGAAACTTGTGTACTCTACCCTGAACGCATGTACGAATCCCATTGATCAAGAAAGAATAGAGTAGTAGGTTGGTACTGTAGTATAGCCTATCACAGAGATAAGAACAATTGTTTCAGATATTTCAAGGGTCGTCTACACGCTCAAATATAATTATAAATATAAAGTTACAAATAATAATATAAATGTATAATTATATATAAAGCAAGTTGTAAGATATAATTTTCTGTCATAGGTTGGTCTTGGGGATGATAGATTCACCCACACTCCTAGCTGAGGTTGCGGTTTTAGTACCCCGACCAGGTTCCCGTTCTGCAAGCCTCTTTCATGTCCCATTTTTAGCGAATTTTTGAAGAAAATTAAGCTATTGCTCTCGCCTCAAAATTTGTAGAATGTGAATTTTGGAAAAAAAAAAAAAAAAAATGCAGAAATCCGTTTCAGGCTATTCTGAATCATATTCTGAAGTTTAACGCATTTTTTTATGTATGTATGTATGTATGTATGTATGTATGTATGTGTCATTCCAGACGATAACACTGTCCGAAGAATTGTGCTAGAAACTTCAAACAAATTTTAAAATGTTAAGGGCACAAAACGAAAGTTCAAGTTCGTTGGCCAGCTTGATCGGATTACATCTTCGGGTTGAAATTTTCAAAAATGTAGTCAAAAATTTCAAAATAGCCTGTTTTTTGCGATTTGTCGTGCGAAATAATTTTTTCAGCATACTAACATGTGGTATATTCGGAATCAGCGTAAAATTTCCTATAAGAATATGTATCAAGTTTTCAAAAGTTTCAAAGTTGACAAATCAGTCAAAAATCGAAATAATGCCGTTCGCTGGTTGTAAAAATCGGTAATATATTCTTCAAAAATTCGCTCATGGGGTCATGCTGCATGACTGGACTTTTATGTATTGAGCTAGCCTGTATTATTCAAAAAATAAATAATTTATACAACCTATTTATACTGGCTTGCTCAAGCCAGGTTGTGCAAGTAGATCGTTTCGTCTGGATGCAGTTAGTGCAAGCCAAAAAGTCTGGCTTGTGTAAAATCTGTTCCTGACAGAAAATCGGCTTGAGGCTGGGTCGTGGCACGATCAGTTCAAGCCACAGCTCCAATCTTGCGCATGCGCATCCGCTCTCTCAGAGTAGATACCCTCTCAACCTTATCAGTGAAGTATTATAATCAGTTTTATCAGTAGTTTTCGTTTTGTTCAGTATTTTTTCTTGTTGATTGCCACAATGCCGAATGATAACAGTAACCTCGTAGAAATCATTGAACAATACAAGTCGGTTTATGTGGTTTTTATATATTATGGACACCTTAGCTGTGGAAAGACTAGTCTCTTCTTCATCCATTCCTTCCATAATCGAACAAATTTAATAATAAGCAAATTTTAATGTTTAATTTATAATAAACTACAGTTGAGGTGCCAACTGCACAGAAAATGAGCACCCACTCCAAATGCGAATGACTGGGTCTCTCTTGCATGAATAAGGCCATAAAATAAAGGCAGAATATAATAATGATTAAAATGTGGGGGTTACAAAATGTTTAGAATCCCCAACTCTCGGGAGCACCTAGGTACAGATTAGCAGACCATCAATGCTCATTACTTAAAATACCAAAGTCAAAAAATGCTAAACCTTCATGACCGCAAGGTCTTGTGTGTGAGGTAGAACAAAGCGCCGTTTTGCCATTAATTTCGCCAGATTTTCTGAGGCAGATGACTATCAACAAAAAGCATGGCCATATGAGCAAATTTTATTTGAATTTATTCATCTTCTTATTTTTTATATGTTCCTATTTTTATTTTTTCCCCTAATTTTAACAATTTGTTTTGAAACGAACTAAATTACTCGCGACGAAGTTGTGGAAACCCATTTCAAAACGGAATTTAGAGAAAAAAAATTGCCTATTCCCACGAAAAATAAAAAGATCGATTTTGACGGTTAGGTCAAAATCAGTAACCAACAATAACTGAAGAGACATTAGAAAGGACACCGCTTATACAGTCACAGGTGAAGGGAGATTCAATACCGTTGGACAAGGGAAAGGAAAGGGCCGGGAGGTTCGACCAATGAGGTGCAAGCAAAGTGGAAAGGGATTGTAGACGAGAAAATCAATAAATTAGATCCCTTTATCAAATTCACCCTCGAATTCGGCGGGAACAAACTAAATTTTCTTGATCGGTCCATTTATTTGGTAAACAAAAAGTATGATTTTTCATTCTATAGAAAATTAATTGAAAAATAGCTATATAACTATCCACATTACTTCAAACTACCCTATTCCATAAGCATACAGCCTTCCATAGTATGACCAACCGAGCACTATATATTCCAATGTGTGAATAAAATTTATCAACAGAAAAATCTATTATCAAAAGCATAGCTGCTAGTGATGGACATGGAGGAGATCTCGTTGATACAATATGGGATAAGGTTCTTAGGAAAAAGAGTCGAGATAGAGTTTCCAATGTGGTAAGGGAAGATGTAACTTCAGAAGAAAAACAATGAATCAGTATAACTTATGGGAAAAGTGGAAAAATTCTATCATTGAGGGTTTACAATGTGAGTTTTAAAACTAGAAATAGCCTTAGAGTATTACTAGGTTCTATTAAAGACAAAATCAATGATCAGGATAAAAGTGGGGTTAATAAACTAAAATATCCTTGTGGCAACGAATATTGCCTTCAAACTGGTAGGAAATTCAGAGAAAGAATAGACGAGCATCAGGAGGATTTCAGGGAAAATTAGGGCAAGTCTACATTTGCAAAACATCTTAAGGAATCCAATCATAGTTAACAATTTTGATTCGACAGATAGACAGTTTGTAGAATTTCTTTTTTTTTCCAAAGAGAGGTATGTTGAATGTATTTGAAAAAGTCGAAATTATCAGAAGTGACTGATCTGGTAAATGTTTAAATGGTGATATCCTTCAATAAAAATTTCACCACTGATAAGTCCATTTCTGTAAAGCTTGGAATTATCACTTCAAACTGTTGAAACCAGTAATTCTTCCCCTCCTTTCACTTCAACTGATTAGCTATAATCCCCCTTTACTTTGCTTGCACCTCATTGGTTGAACCTCTCGGTCCTATCCTTTCTCTTGACCAATGGTATTCAATTTCCCTCCACCTGTGACTGTATAAGCTGTGTCATTTTTTGTAATGTGTGTTCAGATATTGTTTGTTACAGATTATGGTCTAATCGTCGAAATCGATTTAATATTGTAACTCTGTATTTTTCGTAGAAATAGACAAAGTTTTTTCGCTAAATTCCGTTTTGTATTGAAATCGGAAAACTTTGTGTAAACAGAAATTTTTCATTATTCAATTGTGCAGAAAACACTGTATTTAAATAATAGTATGAAAATATGCAAGCATTTTCGACTTTCATACATTTTTGGAGTTACATCCATTTTTAGTGCATTTTAATGCAATTTAAGTACTTTTTTAGCACAATTTTGTGAATGTTTTAATTCATAGTTGATAAACTTTTTCAAGGAGTATTCTCGTTTACATACTTATGTTAAGCTTCAAACTCCAGGAATCGTTTCAGAATGTCTCAAAACGGATTTCCTTGAAGAACGGTTTTAGAAATTCGCTGTATAACATATAGAATAGTTAGTACAATATCATTAGATAAATGTTTGTCGACCTAAAAAACAAATTTCAACGAAAAATACTTTCTCTCGAAACATCTTGTTTGGAGAGCATGGATCAAAAGTTTCAATTTTATTCCGTTTATTTCTTTACTATTTTTATTTATATTTTAGGCGTCCTATTTTATATTTGAATACCATGTAACTAATATTCGTACGTGTTATGTAAGTAGTGACTACCGATAGTGTTGCCGAGGGAAGGAGCAGATCCGTTCGATATTAGAACCACCTTCGACCCCTGAAACCCACGATACGTTCGATGCAATCAGCGAATAAACATAACACATTCCCGTAATCTCAAATTATGAGATTAGACGTCAATCAGCCTCTTGATATGTAATTTTGTGGATCAATAATTCATATTTCAAGGTAGTTTGATTCCGAAAAACAACAGTAGGTCAACATTTTCTATTCTTAGCTTGCTTACTTGTAATCTATATTTGATTTGTGATAGATTTCTAGTGAATACTGGTGCCGTAGATTTAACGATACATTCGAGAGTTTCTATACTTCTCGTATTCATTTTCTCGTATATACGAAAATGGACCAAACGAGAAGAGATTTTCGTGACAGGAAGAGTAAGCTTTACTCGTGCTCAGCTTTTTCGGAATCGTAATTACGAGACGAAAACTTGACCTTTCTCTAGGATAGCACTCTAGAACAACTTAGCAACTATCATGCAGTTGGCATGGTCACACACACACACACCCCACAAAATCGCCTGACTTTTCCCCGTGCACTCTTTTGATGTTAGTTTAATCTTTGTATTTGTCTTTCTTTCGTGTTTTCCCCGCACCTCAACCAAAAGGGTCATTGCCGGGTTGTTGCTTTCGACGTTTTATCGAAGATTTCAGCTTTTTCATTCTCAAGATTTCGTTTCAAAGTTTATTTTACACGTTTTAAAGATTCGTGTTCTTCACGGCTGAATCGTTGGGCGCATACGCGAAGCTCCCCATCGACGAGTTTTTATACGTGAAGCTCCCCGCCTACTTTCTCTTCATGTACGCAAAGATCCCCGTCACCTGTATACGAAAGTCACCCAATGCAGTAACCTAGATTTTAGACATTACAAAAGTCAAAATGCGAAATACAAAAAAAAAATTATTTGATATACTTTGATTCAGGCATTATCAAGGGGAAGAAAAGAAGAAGGAGAGGGAGAACTATCCATATCGCGAATCGTACTTCTCAATCAGTTTCTCCAACCACACGTTCTCGTTAATTGACCTACTTCGCCTATAATTCCCCTCCTCTGTATTTATCTTGATGTAAAAATCAATTTGGTATTTGACCAAAGCATCAAAAAAGACAAATATGTTTGGGTGGATGCCTATGAAATGGTCCTTGAATTGTGCATGAAAACTCTCGCATATGTTTGTGGTACTCAGGGTGCAGCCACTCACCCGGCTGGCCCACATCCGGATGCTACCGGATGCTACAAACGTGGATACGTTCATGTTGTTCGATGATCATGAGAGCCAGTCCGTTCAAATCACTGATAAGGCTTGAAACGCCTCGAAAGTACACCCATTCTCTCGGCACGGGACGCTTCGCGTATGCCTGCTAGAACTTGCCGGGGAGCACCGAGTACAGCGCAAATGACTTTCACTTCGGACGGGGAGCTTCGCGTAGTCATCCGAATCGTTTTTATATGATGTAGAGATAAGTGGTCGTTGTTTCTTACTTCATGTTATATTTTGGAAATTATCTACTGTGACAATTGAGTTTTCAGCAGAGATTCACTACAAGAGTCACGTTAACGTCTCCATAAGAGTTCTCTTTCTCTCGGGCTTACGAAAACGCTACGAGAAATCAATGCGAAAAGGTTAGCATTCATCGTGCTCGCTCTAACAGCTTGTTTTCGTGTTTACGAGAAATAGCAATACGATAAATACAAAAACTCTCCATAAATACAAACTACAAACAAATACAAAATTACTACAAACACTACTAACTTTGGTTATTTTATTTTAATATTTTACGATGTTACCAATTTTTTAAGCACACTTTTCTTCATATGTAGGATAATCCTGAGAAATGGGGGTTTGGGACTGATGACAATCGATTCAGCACCTCAATATTCGTAGGAACATATCAAGTTCGACGGGTTTTGCACAAAAATTACCGTTTTCGACCAGTGCGCCACCTCCGTGCCCCATGGATGTTGAAAGAAAATGTCTAGCCTGCTTGTTGGTTTAAATTTTATCCCGGATATCCCACAACACCTTCTTGTGTATTGCTTCTGTATGTTTTCCCCCCGAGTCGGACATCATGAAGGTTTTCGAGAGAACACGCACATAATAGGGAGGTTTTTGCAACACTGTGTCGTAGTCGAGTGGGAGGAACTACGGACAGAAACGCATTGCGCATGCGCGAAAAATACCAACGGTTAGAGGTCCATAGGATAGAAAAATCCTATTCGTAGATCAAGAGAAACCGAAAACAGCTCCGAATACGCGTCTAACCTTCCATGATGATAACCTATAATGCTATAATCAATTTTTTTAAGTTCCTATTTCAAGGTGGCAAGACATGCGCATTGTAATACATCTGATTTTCAAAAAAAGGTGGTTGGTTTGTAGGATTCATCCTAACTAAAATTATGCTGATACCTTATTGGTAATGGATTCTAAAACTTCACGATCTACCATCAGTCCGATTTCGTTCGAGGGTATTCGGGTACAAGTCTCAGGATGTCATCCTACTAATTTTGTTGAAATAAGTAACTATTGCACCTGCCAAACCTAAAGTTGGTTGTTATAGACGAAGCTCCGATACTGATAGATCGATTTTGATGAAATGGGTAGGGATTGTACCACATTACAGAGAAAATAGACACAGACAGAAACGGCTCTCCTTGTCCTTCGTCTGGTATTAGCAGGTATCCACATCTTCAGTAGATAATGAAACGTAATTGGGCAAGGGAAATTGTGAAATATCGTACATATGTAGGTTATGGGTAGGCAGGTAGGTAGGTATATGTTTATAATATAGGTATGTACATCTTGATCGTTGATCATGTTGAAGTTCCCGAATGAGATTCTCCTAACCCAAGGCGAATTTCGATGTTGCCTTAACAACTACCTACACTTCCACGTTCCATTCCTTCTTCTACTACATCCATTTCTCGTGAAAAAATTGAACCACAGATAGTTTTTGCTAATTTGATACTTCTTCCATTATGAAAGAATTCATTACACATTAGGTAATCTATGAATCGGGTTAATTATGAAGATTTGGAGTAGTGCAATCACGTTAGTGTGACTTTTGAATCGTTTCATTCAATCGTACGACGATTCCCTATTCGTAAAGTACGACTCAGTGGTTAGCTTCTGGTTTGCTTGCGCTAGAAAAACCTCTTTTCATACAACGACTCAGCTGAACGACTCAGATGGAAAACTGCAAAAGAACTCCCAAATGACGCACGGAAACTCACCACTTGCACTTCACCTGCCGGTTCAACGTTCAATACACCTGTGCAACTTGGAAGACGCGTAGGTACATTCCTCTCCCCTTGCGCTACAACGCATGCCTTTGAAGCACGTAAAATTGAACAAGTGCGGACATACCTTTAGGACTTCATGAAGCTCGGGTAATGTCTTGGGAACTTTCAGGATCGTGCTCAGCTTAGCAGCACTTAAATGTTTTGATTTCGCGCCTAATAATTTCCGTAGACCTTTCATACAAAGCTTCAGTTGCTCTCCGTTTTAAAGAAATGCCGATTTGTAGGCGTACTGGGTTCGATCATGAACAAGATTCTGCTACGACGCTAACACTGGGAAATTTAGCTAGGTACTACGTTGAACAGTGCCTGCTACTATATATGTAGGCTCCGACATATTGCCTCAAAAGAGACTATTCGATTTGCATATCATGGCCTTTTTCTCTCAAAGGTAAGATACGGTATGCTCTTTTGGTCAAACTAAAGAACTATAGCGATCATATTTAAAATCCAGAAACGCATACTACGTTTGATGAAGGGAGTGTCTCCAATATCTTCGTGAAGAGGCCTCTTTGTTCAGGAGAAACTTCTAACTCTGCCATCACTCTACATTTTAGATGTTTTGCTGTATGTCAAGAGGCACAAACCATTGTTCGACTGAGCATTGTTTGACCACAATAATTCAACCCGCAGAAAGGACCAACTGATGTGGACTCCAATTCACCAGCTCCAACACTACAAAGATAGCCCCAAGTTTCAAGCTATTAAAATTGCCAATAATTTTATTCTACACCTGCAAAATGTGGTTTGCAGCTTTGTAGAAGTGCACCAACTTCTACAAAGTTGACCAACTTCCATTCTCATTTTCAAGAAGTGCGCCAAAAGGTTTCTTCTGGATCGTGAACTGTACAAGATTGGTGACTATTTTATGACTAAATAATGTTTGCTTTTATACCAATTCTTCATCCGCCTTGCCAAATGTAAACCCCCACGATACCAAGCGAGCTATTAGTATTATTACATAACCGAACTGTAGGAGGACTACGTCAAGACTGAAAGTTCGTGTTATGCGTCACATGGACGGTAAACAACTTAGGTTAATAGGGTGATATAAGGAAAATTGGGAAAGCGAACCGAAACGACCATAATCCAGATGGAAAATTCATAATCTGTATCCGGTGCGGACTAATTATATCTTCATAGTAGCCGATGCGGCATCTTCCACACAGAGTGTCTAGCTAACTATGCCCCCACCTATTATTCCCTAATTAGGAGCCGAAAAAAAAAGGAAAAAATTCCAACGCCTTAAGAGATTCTTTTTATTATTACCATTTTTACTTAGAACTAAAAAATACCAAAATTGCAATTCAGTATATGCGCAAACGTGCGCATTGTCCAATACCACACAAAAGCACGTTTTTGCACACTAAATGTTTGAGTAATGAGTTATCTTTCCAAGAGCTTTTGACGTAAATTTCGAATCTGCAACTTTCTCTAACTCTTTCATGAATATGTATGTGTATATTTTTCGATAAAGAAATTAGAACTAACCAAGTTTACCATTAATTTGGGTTATTTCACTAAACCCTGCCCTACCTTCATCGTATGACATTCTGGTGTCCCAGAATAAGGGAATAACGACATACACTTGAGTACTTACATGAGTAGTGATATTTGAACCTCGTACATCGATTAGAATCAGGGTTATGATTTTTGACCATCGAAATTGCCTGTTTTTCCAATGTTAGTTGAGATGAGTGCTTTGACGTCACCAGTGTGCGGAACTTTGGAAAATCGTAGAAAGAAAACTACTCATAGTATGGGTGATATTCTCGAGACTTGGACACTAGCGCATCCTTACATCGAGGCAAGGCGAAATCAAGTTATTTCACCTTGTTGTCATGGTGACGACTAAACATATGCGAAAATGCGCCATTTGTAGGCACAGCTGGACAACAGCATAACATAGTCTCACCTAGTTCCGAGTCAATATTTTCATTATTTGTAATATGCAAGGTGATAAATTGTATGCAAATTACATCAAGTTATTATCAGGTGTTGACCTCAAACGCTAAGAACACAAAATGTGTGTTGGGGAGTTGACATACAAGTGTTCTAGATGATCCAGACATCAGCCGCAAAGATGTTGTGGATTACCTATCTAGTTTTAGAACTGTTCTTTGAATCAATTGAAACTAAAAATCTTTAGAGTACTGTGAAAGTGGTCATGTGATAGGATGTGTTATGAGAGCTCTGTTAGGCGGGAAGTTGTATCACATGTGGAAAGGTAAGTACCTACCTAGAGGTAAGGTATACCTACATACTTTCCGTATATTATTACTTGTTCATGTAGGTACTTCATTGATCAAAACGAAAGTAGGTACCTACCTAATTACCTTTTTTGTCCATACAATTTGCGTAACTACAAAACTCGCGCAATAACTGCACTGCCAATGCCGTCTTTATGAAATCTTACCTGCAGAGGAATGCATTTCAAGGTTTTTTCCCTGCAGCTGGTTTTTAATTCATGTTACATATTCCCTGATTCGATATTTGACAAACTCGCTAATCAGCGGTTGTATTCATCGGCAAAGCAACGACCCACCTACTTTGTTTAGGCACTTTAAACCAACAGCAAATCTGGTAGGACGTACGTACCTACCCAAGTAGTTTCGTTTCTTGGTGTAGCAACAACCTGCCTTGTTTCCTATTTTGACAACTATCAAATCTCTCCTTTTATTCATTCAATATAACAAGTAAAGCTTCCTCAGTTAAGCATAGTACTACGAACTTATAATAAAACGCTGATGAAGCTACCTGAGCAATGGCTAGGTACCTACACAGCAGTACAGACACCTGAGGAATCTTCAATCATCTTTTCTTTACTATTTTTCAGGTTATTTCTCAAAGCCTAAACGAATGAAGTTCTTTAGTTTTCTGACACTGATTAACTACTATAGTTAGTAGGCTCCTAGTCCAAATAAAAACTCGTTCACGTTAGATTGGTATTGTTGACAGCAATCTACAATCAATTATTGCGCTGGCAGGCATGATTATTATAACATTAGTCGAATTGAAACTTTGAATTGCTACAATACTATACTTTTTCAAAACAAAACTGTTGAAAATGGCCTTATAACCACGAATTATGTTGACGTGAGACGGCAAACTTCTTGTGAGAAATAGGTTGGTTGAGTAGCGATTCATTGACGTAGGGCGGTATCATGGCCGACTTTGGCTGAAACGCGAACCTACTCCAGGCGTGACATCACGAGAATATGGGCCATAGGAGAGTGCGGATGTTGTCAAACTTCTCAAGTGACCCCTACACGAGAAGTACTCAGTAATATTGTCACTACCAATAATGAAATTACTGCCACATTCCAGTTCTTCATTGTGCCCTAGACTAGGCGGTCAGTAATAATGTCATTATTTTCTTCTCTGGCGGAACGTATTCTTGTTTGTATTCAATAATGAACCTTCGCAAAGTTGGTCGTGCTATAACTATTATACCGTTAGGCTCAAAAGAGTTACATAATCGTGAACGTTGGATGAAGAAATAATCAGGAAACGTTATCAGAATTCCCATCTTATGTTATTGAAAGAAATCAAGGCGACAATAGGCTGAGGAAATAGTAACTACTTTCTGATGGATGAAAGATATTTCGATAAACTACTAAAATTCACTCCCTTCCTTCAGCTAAAACTATTAGACATATTTTTTGGTAGAACTAGAACATTAATAATTTGATGCGCAAAAGTATGTTGATAATGCTGCAAATTATTACATAGGTAATGGTTTATCATTTCTGTGTTAGACAGCCCTTCTACGCAGATCATTGGTCTATAATTATTATTAAACCTCGTATGTAATATATGATTAGAATATGGCGCATCGTGCCTCCGAGAAGGGTTCACAGTTTTTCAGTTCCAAGACCCCGCAATTTTACGCTAAGATGTTTAAAAAAATTCATCCCATGCATTTTCCCCTGTTAAAGTTCCAGCCCTTAGGGAAGAGAGCCAATCGATGAAGTTACAGCTACCTGGTTGGTTTCTTTCGATTCTTTGGGATGATATCTATGAATTATTATTGAACCCCGTAAATAGTAAACTTGCATTAGGTAGCCCTTCACCACCAAAACAAATTACCTACCTAACTGAGTCTAAGCTGCATTATCGAAATATGACTAGACGATGTCACCTACCAAAAGAAAAATCTACTCAACATGCAAATACATCGGTACATGGATATGCCTTATTTTTCCCCCTGTGAAATATTTGTTTCGTGCCTCAAGTTAATAAGGTCTCAATTAAATTAGCTAAGTCAGCTGATCAGAAAAGACCCAATAAATTCAATCGTCTCTTAATGTTCCAGCGAGTCTCCATATTAATTTCAACTTCCTAAGATGAACAAGAGAGATTTCACCTCACTCTGCTGATTAGGAAAGAGCCAATAACCGCAATCGTGTCTTAGTGTCCCAGAGTGTATCCCTGTCAAATCTGAACTTCTTAGCCCTTTCAGTCTTTTTGTGCAGTCCACTGTACATGACCTTCTCACTTTGTTTTCCATAACCAGAGCCGTTTTAGGGCCATAATTTGTGTTCAACAGCAACTACAACCCCCTAACAACGACGATAGTGTGACTTTAAGATCCACATAATGTAAACTAAAGCCTTTTTTGCTGATTCATTCCGTCCTCCACCCGCCCGTCGTGGAAAATACAGATAAGCCCCACAATGTTTGGTTTTTTATGCAATATAAATACGATCCATCAGCTCTTTTATGCTTGGTATTGATTGTAGACATCCTTTAGTTACTATAGAAGCAAAAATCGAGTTGGTTATTTGCGAAATGAAGTTGTGCCAAGTGTTCAAACGTAGTGTACAGTAGGTTGTACAATAGCACCAGAGCGATGTGGATCGCGTGATGTTCTGAATCCAAAAATATGAGAAGACCGTCAAAACTTCCGCGGGGAAAATGCCGATTTCTGCAACTAGACATTATTGGGAATGATTACGGGTGTAGATTTTGTCAAGCCCTGTGGATGTTGGAGAACGTTGGTTGGAAACAATTTTGGCACGATAATACCAAGAAACGACATCATAGGTACTACTACCTAGGTACTACCAGCCAGTTTTTGGTGCTGTTTATAATTTGCCGCATGCATGTGAAGCCATAAGTTTTACTTTTGCTAATTTACTGAAATAATTTTGTGATACAATGTGTTTCTGTGACTTCCAAGTACAAAAAAGTCTTTACTCCCGGCCTTATTTCTTGATCAAGGGTATTATTTTTAGTTTTATAGCGTCATTGTTCAATAAAGTTGTTCAATAAATATGTTCGAATTTGAAACTATTGTGAATTTTTGTTTGAATCCAGGTTGGGTGGCTAGCATCGCTTGAGTCTCATTGTGCAGTACACTGTACATTCGAAATTGTGCACAGCGCCGCTTGTCTCATTGTGCACTATACTGTACATGGTACATCTTTTGAACCGATGGTACTAGGGTCATGAAATTTTTACCAGAGCTTACTTAGACCATTAGTAGATCGCGTGCAAAATTTGAAAATTTTCTGTTCGCTACAAATAATTCGGGACTGAAAGGGTTAGGATAAAGAGGAGACACCCGAGTAAGAATGAGCCAATCTTTTCAATTGATCCCTAATGTCCCAGAGAGTCTCCCAATCAAAACTCAACTTCCTAGGATGAACAGAAAACATTTTAGCTCACTCAGCTGATTAGAAAGACCCAATAATTGCAATTGTCTAGTACCTACTGATTACAAATACCTACTATTCAGTAGTATACCAGTATACCTACCAGTACCAAATACCTACCAGTATTCAGTAGATGTACCTAGTGCCTTCTTTTCACATTATTAGTTTATTATGCTTACTTAGCAATACTAGTTTATAACTTAGAGTAATTAATCAGCTTTCCTTGACTTCTACAATGGCTTAGGGATCATGAGATGTGATAAAATGAGAGCGTTCCAAAAAGTGGTGATACATTTCCCTGCTATGAAAACTAAGGGAGTTACACTTCCCTAGGAACGCATTGGTTGTACGTGAAAATCAGTAGAAATAGAAAACCTAAGTATGAGGAAAAATATGAGGAAAAAAACCCCGTTTCGGCCCATTTTTGGCTCATATCATTGATGCGTGTGAAGCGATCGGGCTCAATTTATCCATACCTGTATCCACACAACTGAAAACGAATACGAACGACCGTTCGAATATGTGTTCGTACTCATATTTGTGTGAGTATGAATACACCCGTATTCACACAACTGAACACGAATACGAACGACCGTTCGAATATGTGATCGTACTCATATTTTTGTGAGTACCTATGAATACACCTGTATTCACACAACTGAATACGAATACACTAACTGGTGTACACAGAATACAAATACGCCTGTATTCACACAAATGACTACAAATACACTGACTATGATTGACTTGTATTCGTATTCATACAAGTGAATACGAATGTATTCGTATTCACAGAATAGGTTTTCTGTGAATATATTCGTATTCACGATTATGAATATGCCCATTTCTGGTTTAAGACGATGGAATCTTCTTTCGTTTATAAATAATTAAAGTACCTTTTTTGCACCCATGGGTCATTGTATGGTGTAACTGTTGTATATTTATTTTTACTTGCCTCCATTAGCTGTGTTGAATTTGATGCCGAAGTCCTTATCTGGGCCGCCAGGGTTGTGGGAGGCGGTGAGGAGGATCCCTCCGATGGCTTTCGTCTTCCGGATCAAGTTGGAAGCGGCCGGAGTCGACAGAATTCCGTTTTGTCCCACCAGAACTTTACGAACCTGGAATGAAAATTAAACATACCTTTAAAATTCGAAACGCCCCAAGATTGATAACAATATAAATAAATAAGTAAATATATATATATATATATATATACAGGGTGTCCCCAAAAACGTCCCCCCCCACTGCTAAAATCGTTGGTAACAATGGGTAAAAATAAATTATTTTTTTAAAAATCTCAATTTTTTTTTTTTAAGGATCTAAAAAATGACGTGCGCAATTGACATCAACCTCGTTATTTTCAATGGGGGCCCCCATTTTTTATTGCAAATTTGAATTCTACGTGAAATTTCATGAAGAAATGACAAATCACTCGATTTTTTTAGGTGCGCTCAATTTCGCAGGTCCGCTCCAAAACTGCGGAATTCCGTTTTCGAAGACACTCAACTGCCACATGTAATACATGATTGTGGAGTATTTTTCATGCTGAACCTCGTAATGATGTCCATCTATTGATATTTGCAACACCAACTTGGGGAAACACCGAATAACCTACATTTTAGTACGCTTTGTGGAAATGTGTTGGAAAAGTGCGGTTCTTGTCAATTTTTCGGTGTTTTCTCAAGTTGGAGTTGCAAATATCAATAAATGAACATCATTGCGAGGTTAGCTCGAGAAAATATTCCAAAATCATGTATTACACGTGGCAAATGAGAGTCTCCAAAAACTCAGTTATTGCACTTTTAGAGCGGAATTGTGCGCATTTGTGTTTATCATTTATTGATATTTTCAACAACAACTTGGAAACATACCGAAAAATTGACCTGAATTGCACTTTTCAAACACATGAAAGCGTATTAAAATGTAGGTTATTTGGTATTTTCCCAAGTTGGTGTTGCAAATATCAATGAATGGGCATCATTATGAGGTTCAGCACGAAAAAACACTCCAAAATCATGTATCACATGTGGCAATTACATTAGCATTCGTTTTATTAGCCCTATAGATGTTCAATTTCAAATTTCAGCCTCGTATTACAACTCTATAGCCTGTCTAAATTAAAGCCTCCTATTACAAGTTCAAAAACTGCTGCTTTTGGACTGCATGCCATCAGGTTCAGTGCAAAGAAGTGTCTAATGTCACGAGTATTAACCAAGCCCGACGTTGATTAACTTCGGTGATCAGACAGAACCGATGTATTCAACGAGATGATGGGCGTTGGTGAATATAATTTTTCTCTTAGGTCGTAAGTCTGTAAATACTCTAACCTAGCTAGTCGATGTCTGTGAAGATAGCGGGTAAAGCTGAGTGTAAATGTAAAATAAATTCAATCTTCTACTCGATATCGAACTCAAGAGAATCGATGACATTGAAATACTAAAGAGACTTTACAGAGATAAACGTGTAAAAATACACGCAGAAATAATACGCGAAGAGCTAGTACCTGCAGTTGCTTGCTCTAGACGCTGCTCTACGCGTTAACGGGGGAAAATCGTACGGGAAGAACGGTGCTATCCGTCTAACAATATACAAGAATCATACTGCAACTCTTTTCATTTGCCAAAGAAACAAGTTGTTTTAACTGTTAGAAAGCCATTTCTCAAGCCCTTATCTAACTTTGAGACATAAATAAGCCAAGACCAGTCTAGTTCTTGAATTGTTCAAAGTAATTATACCCCTTAAATACTTCTATAGGTGGTATATCCCATCTCTTGTGTAAGCACATCCGATAAGAACCCTACTGTTTAGATTAAAAGTATGAATGGGAACCCTGATGATAACTTTTGCCTTGATAACTTATCTCCAAAAGGGAAACGATAGGTACTTAGCTAGTCAGTAAAACTAAAGGAAGTAGCGCAATTTTAGTCTGGTAACGCTAACCTACATTTCCTTGTAGGTAGGAATCTATTGTCGACAACTTCAAGATCTCGTTACTTTGATACAATTTGTGCGTAATTAAATCCAGTTATGCAGCAGTAGGGTGGTTCAAAAAAAAAAAAAAAAAAGTTCTGGGATTTTTGGTCCCCATTGCGTTTTTGCTTCCTCGGTATGTCAGAATGACTCTCCTAAATTTTTAGCAAAAAATATTAATCCTAACCACTTTACCTGGGTCGATTTTTGCCAGTTATCGACTGCTATCGTAAACCAACCTCTAAATTGGGGCCGACGTGATGATTTGAAGGACGGATTTCAATTTTTTTAGGTCTATTTATGGGTTTTCGCATACGCTGAACACGATGAACCTATTTATTTTACGCTCCGTCCACTAGTTATCCGGTAAACTGGCGGAGGGCACTGCTTGAAGATAAGTAAAAATCGAAAATTTCACCGAAAATGCTGTCGCCTGGTTAAGAATCGTACTAGAAACATGCTATTATGGTCGGATAATATGCTTTGGCATGTTCTGAACATGATTCCGTTTTTTACTATACTTTTTTACTTCGTATATCGGCCATAAACCTCAAATTACTTGTAGGGTGAGAGACAAATTCACCCTAATTTCACCAGAAATTATGTCCCGTTGATAATTTAAGGTCCCAAAATACCTTGTGCCGATAAAATTTGGTATTTTCCAGGATACTCGATACAAAGCCGTAGGTAATTTGGCAAGGATCTGAACCGGCATTGTACTTATTCGCCAAATATAGCGGCGAAATGGAGAAAATAGCTAAAATTTTCCCATTTTTCTGTAAAATTCCTTAGTTTCCATCGGTTTTCCGGGGTCAAATTCGTAGTTCTGAATTGTCTGAACTGTGATTGGATTGTTAAATAAAAAATGATGCAGTATAATTGAAAATAATATGTAATATAATTTTAGTTTCACAAAACATAACATTTTAACGAGAATAACATAGGTAACAAAAATATACAAAAAAAAAAAAAAAAAAAAAAAAAAAATTAAACACGATGAAATATCGAAACATGAAAAAAAATACCAAATTTTATCGGCACAAGGTATTTTGGGACCTTAAATTATCAACGCGACATAATTTCTGGTGAAGTTAGGGTGAATTTGTCCATTACCCTACAAGTAATTTGAGGTTTATGGCCGATAAACGAAGTAAAAATATAGTAAAAAACGGAATCATGTTCAGAACATGCCAAAGCATATTATCCGACCATAATAGCATGTTTCTAGTACGATTCTTAACCAGGCGACAGCATTTTCGGTGAAATTTTCGATTTTTACTTATCTTCAAGCAGTGCCCTCCGCTAGTTTACCGGATAACTAGTGGACCGAGCGTAAAATAAATAGGTTCATCGTGTTCAGCGCATGCGAAAACCCATAAATAGACCTAAAAAAATTGAAATCCGTCCTTCAAATCATCACGTCGGCCCCAATTTAGAGGTTGGTTTACGGTAGCAGTCGATAACTGGCAAAAATCGACCCAGGTAAAGTGGTTAGGATTAATATTTTTTGCTAAAAATTTAGGAGAGTCATTCTGACATACCGAGGAAGCAAAAACGCAATGGGGACCAAAAATCCCAGAACTTTTTTTTTTTTTTGAACCACCCTAATGCGGCAGTTATGCGTTGTGCGCAGTTGACAAAACGTCGATTCGACAAACGTCAGTTTTGACAAAACGTCGTTTTGATGAAGTCGCGCTATTACAAAAACTATTCGGAAAGCTATCAACAAGTCGTCTCGACAAATGTCAGTTTTGACATACGTCGTTTTGACGAAGTCTTGCTATTATAGACACTCTTCGGAAAACTATCAACAAGTCGTCTCGACAAACGTCAGTTTTGACAAAACGTCGTTTTGACGAAGTCGCGCTATTACAAACACTCTTCGGAAAGCTATCAAC
The DNA here is from genome assembly GCA_030762985.1 of Adelphocoris suturalis. NCBI lineage: Eukaryota > Metazoa > Arthropoda > Insecta > Hemiptera > Miridae > Adelphocoris > Adelphocoris suturalis. The sequence goes on from CM061043.1 coordinate 22,278,115, forward strand.
AAGTCGTCTCGACAAACGTCAGTTTTGACATACGTCGTTTTGACGAAGTCGTGCTATTACAAACACTCTTTGGAAAGCTATCAACAAGTCGTCTCGACAAACGTCAGTTTTGACATACGTCGTTTTGACGAAGTTTGATTCACAAGTTGTTTAGCTCAACTATTTTGTTTTCCATAACCTGCGCAACGCCGAGTAAACCAGCTCGTTTTATAATATTTAAATTGTTATGGAATTTAGAACACTTCAAGCTCAAAGAAATTGTTAACCACCAATTGTATGACAAAAATGTTTTATAAACATTAACATTTTATATTATAAAGATATATATAACATAACATTATAACTATAAATATATTATAATTATAAACATAAAAAAAAAAAATTTTTGGGATATGTTTTGGCATTTTTTATCGGTTTTAGCAAATTTTGGTAGAAAATAAAGTTATGAATATGAAGAGCATTGAATTGCAACACGGTTACTCCCTCAATTTTAACCAACTGGTGATGCGATTTTCAGGAAAAGAGATAGAGGGAGAAGATGAGTTATTTAATTCTATTGATCCAAAGGAACATTCGACAATGAAATAATGAACCGTTGATTACATTTGTACCTTTTCCATTGGCCGCCAAATTTCATTTTACAGCTCCTAATCAAAACCTACGAGGAGAGATAAACGTTTATCAGTTAAAATAAATAAATAGCAAATGAAATGAGAGATAAGATATAAAGACGAAGATTTTATGAAGGGCGTACACGAATTTCTGGGAGAGTGGTGTCTATTAGTAGTATTACTTGAGTATATTTATCGTAATTAAAATATAGTTTATTTATAATCATAGATCGTTAAAGTATTGTTCACTTATTATATACCTAGAGTTTGCGTTTCGTTTTGTTCATTTTTAGCGAATTTTCGTAAAAAATGAAGCTATTGCAATGGCTCGGAAAATTTTAAAATCAAAATTTTCGAAAAATTTTTTCATTGAAATCCGTTTTGAGACATTCTGAAACGAATCCTAGAGTTCAATTCTTTTTCATATATATATATATATATATATATATATATATATATATATATATATATATATATATATATATATATATATATATCTGTATGTGTGAGTGTGTGTGTATGTCATTCCAGACGATAACTCTCCTTAAGATAGAGATAAAAATTCCATTCATGCGCCAAAAAATCAAGCACTCCAAACGAAAGGATGAGTTCGATGGCCAACACTTTTTGAACACATTAAATTGATCAAAATTCAAAAAATATGCCTAAAACAATCGCTAAAAATGACCAAAAACGCCTAAAAATCGCTAAATTTATATTTTTATCAGAATTTCAGCTGAAAGAAGTTTATCGACGATGAACCAAAACATTAAAAAATTTATTCACAATATTATGTACTTAAATGTCATTAATATTTGCAAGAAAATCGGTTAAAAAACTGAAAAATTGCTAAGCATGCAAAATCTGCTTTGAATCATAGAATTATGATTCAGAACGAGTTTATTTTATTTGACATAAAATTGGTGGATAATAATTTCTTCGTACTCTAAGGGCTCAAATTTTTAAACACAGAAACATAATATAATATGATAATCTACGAAATCTTGTCTTGGACTATATGAATTCCTTTCTTGCATATTTATTATTTCTCATATTTGTACGTATTTACAAATTAATTGAGTTCCCGCGTTATAAATGCCAAATAAATAATAATTGCTTAAAATCATGATGTAAATTACCATAATATGTATACCTGCATTTTGGGAAGAAAATCAAGCAATTTGCCCATTAACGACGGATGAGTAGGTACCTGGATGCAAATATAAGGTTATATATATATATATATATATATATATATATATATATATATAATATATATACACTGTATTGGTTATTGTTCTACTGAACTATGTATTATATAAATTAAATTTAATAGAAATTTCACAAATAGAAAGAGAAAAGAAAGTTCTAATATTTCGATTTAAATCTTTTTCAAAGTTAGAAGAATAAGTAATGGTTTTTTTTGAATTTAGGGACCTGGGATAGTATCATGGAAGCGAGTAACCATGTAAATGTATGGCTTCGATACTAATAGTCTTGTGCGAATCAATCATTTAGGTTGAGGCCAGGAGGCTGCATGGCTCCCAATACCCATCTATGAGCCCGTTCAGATTGTTGTAATAATCTGTCGTTGGTAGGCTGTGGCATCTTCTTCAATACCTTCACCCCGAAGCATTCGTTGAATGTGACTGTGGGATCATCTGATCTCGCATGCAGCTTTAACGGCAGGGGCCGATCTTGGTTCAATGAAGCTCTATGATTATTGATCCGCAAATTTAATTGGGTTGCTTTTCCAACATAGAAGCCTCTGTTGTGATCATCTGAACACCGCTTACAGATCAGCTTACAGATCAGCTGGTACACACACATTCGTGACTGACACTCCGCTGATCCTTGACAATTGTAGGAGTGTGAAGTATTTGGAGAGGTGAAATGAGGGTCTTCGATAACAATTTCACATACTTTGCACCTTGGACTATATATATATATATATATATATATATATATATATATATATATATATATATATATTTGAATCCAGGCTTCTACGAAATCGTTTAATAAGGGAGAAAATGGTCAACTATCCAACAATTCATTTTAATACTACCTAGAATAGTATTCAGAAATGGTTTTTCTTTTCCTTATTCAACTACAAATTAGATCATAAAATGTAGTTGGATAACAAATATTAGTTGAGAAAGTCCTCGAATTTCAGTATATACACGAATCGTATCTAAAACGTCCCAGTTATGCAGCATGACCTTAGTTATTAATTTATTCATTTCCCAACAGCTTTTTATAGCATTACAGTTAGAATTTGAGCAATTTTTCGTGAAATTAGTTTTTCAGCAATGAGAAAGTTACATGAGTTTGATTTACCCCTGAAATACGTTTACTGATATCACCACGTGACATGGCATCCAAAAATATCCTGAAGCCATGTGCCATATCTATTGATCGAATTTATACTTAACTTTTTTCCCGAAATTTTCGCACTTTTGATGTTTTACCAATTACTATAATTAAAAGTTAGAGAGAGGTGAGTTGATGTCTGTTGTATAATAATTTCTCGTAGAATCCAAATTTGGATTACAATTTGGCGGTTCCTATTTGAAAATAGCTCATTAGTACATGCGAAAAATTTCTTGATAGTTATGTTTAATCATTTAAAATTTTCATCTAAGACGTTTACTTAGTTAAGGAGCTGGGTGACGTTATCAGAGACGTCCTGAAAAATATTAAAATGCGAAAATTGTTTCATAATGACTCAAGAAGGGTTTTAACAGAGACAATTTCGAAGCTATTTCAGTAGCTCATTTTAGAACGAGTTTATTTGCCATATCATTGGTGGTTAATAATTTTTTTGTACTCTAAGTGCACAGATTTCTAAACAAAGAAACATCATATAATACGATAATCTACGAAAATTAGCGTATCAGAACTTACTGTATCTACTTGGACTATATGAATTCCTTTTATGCAAATTTATTACTTCACATATTTGTACGTATTTGCAATTAAATTGAGTTCCCGAGTTATAAATGTCAAATAAATAATAATTGCTTAAGATCATGTTGTAAATTACCATAATATACCTGCATTTTGGGAAGAAAATCAAGCAAGCAATTTGCCCATGAATGACGGATGAATAGGTACCTGGACGCGAATATAAGGTTATATATATACGGTTATATATATATATATATATATATATATATATATATATATATATATACATATATTTGCATCCAGGTACCTACAAAATCGTTTAATAAGGGAGAAAATGGTCAACTATCCAACAATTCATTTTAATACTACCTAGAATAGTATTCAGAAATGGTTTTTCTTTTTCTTATTTAACTATTGATTAGATCGTAAAATTTAGTTGGACAACAAATATTAGTTGAGAAAGTCCTCGAATTTCAGTATATAGGTACACGAATCGTATCAAAATCGTCCCAATTGTGCAGCATGACCTTAGTTATTAATTTATTCATTTTCCAACAGCTTTTTATAACATCACAGTTAGAATTTGAGCAATTTTTTGTGAAATTAGTTTTTCAGCAATGAGAAAGTTACATGAGTTTAATTTACTGCTGATTTACCCCTTAAATACGTTTACTGATATCACCACGTGACATGGCATCCAAAAATATCCTGAAGCCATGTGCCGTATCTATTGATCGAATTTATACTTAACTTTTTTCCCGCAATTTTCGCAGTTTTGATGTTTCACCAATTAGGTACTTTAATTAAAGGTTAGAGAGAGATGTCTCTTGTATAATAATTTCTCGTAGAATCCAAATTTGGATTACAATTTGGCGGTTCCTATTTGAAAATAGCTCATTAGTACATGTGAAATTTTTCTTGATAGTTATGTTTAATCATTTAAAATTTTCATCTAAGACGTTTATTTAGTTAAGGAGGTGGGTGACGTTATCAGAGACGTCCTGAAAAATATTAAAATTCAAAAATTGTTTCATAGTGACTCAAAAAGGATTTTTTCGGTAGCTATTTAGCTCAATAGCTCAATGTCGGAGCTATTTTGGTAGCTCGTTTTTCTTCGAAAATCGCCAAAAAGGAAGAAATTTGACAAATTTGCTCATTAGGTGATGCTGCACAGGATTTGGACTTTTTTGAGTCTTAATTGTGACTCACTCCGTTGGCGAGGCACATCTTGACGATGATCTGCGCCGCTTCCTTGACGAAAAACCGGCCGTCGCCCCCGAGAACGAGCGTCGAGCCGACGAGGTCCGGACCGACGGACGACAGGATGCTCTGGACGAAGGACTCGGTGTAGTGCGGGGCCCGGAAGACCCGGACGTTCTTCCGGAGTCCGGACGTTCCGGGTTCCTGGTCGACGAAGGGGACCGGAACCGGGACGACGATCGACGACGACATGGCGAAACGACGGATGCGCAATGACTGGTCAGAGAGCCGGCTCAAAGCAACAGATAGGCGCCAGCTGACGCGCATGCGCCCGCCCCTCGAGAACTCACAATCCTCGACACGAATAGTTTTGATCAACGTTGTTGCGATCTATATTCCAAACTCATCAATAAATTCATAAATTCGCCTCGGAAGCCCCCAAATGTCCAAAGTCCAGGACCCGAAGTCCCAATCGAAGTTTATCAACTTTTTTTTTAAGGGGGGGGACCTCAATGTTCAGAAATTGACGAGAACCTGTTCGTCAGATGGTGGGAGGCGGCTCTCCCAGATGATTATATAACCAAGAGTAGAGAGACGGCCTCAGCCAGACTTGCCAACCGTCAAGAAATTTCCGTAGTTTCTAGGATCACCCCATCTCGAACCTTCCGCTCAAAAATATTACGCACCATCCGCCCTGAAATCTCTGTCCACATAGCCTACCCCCATCTCAGCTACAAGAAGTGTTTGTTTGTAGTGTGTCTTGACCTTATATATACATACATATACCTCTCATTATGGCTGAAGATTTGATTCCATACATCAACCAAAAACTTAAGGAAAAATGGAAGGCAAGATTCGTTGGATCCAACAACGCCCTATTTTATAAAAGGATTCAACCCGACCCCCTGCAAGTACCGCGGTTTTATAAACATGGCATCGAGAAACGCCTAGTACGTTCCATATCCCGCCTAAGAGTAAACTGTGGCATATGTGACTCATTCCTGAACCGCATAAACCAAAGGGAAACTGCCCAATGTCGAAATTGTGGAACACCAAGCGGATCACTGGAGCATATGATCATGGAGTGCCCGGATCACGATGGACCAAGAACAGTTTTCTTCAGTACAATTTTGGGAAAGACAGACCTAGGATACTGCAAAATTTTATCAGCAAGAGACATTTTTGTGTATAAAGAACTGTTTAAATTTATTAAGAATTGTAATATAAATATTTAAATAATCTATTACCCTTCAATCTTGTGGCTGTATACAAAAATGTAATGCCAATAATAAAAATTAAAAAAATAAATAAATAATAAAAAAAATTAAAAATAAATAAATAATAAAAAAAATTAAAAAAAAAGTGTGAAAGATTAATAAAATTTTATTACGACCACTTAAAAAAAAAAAACCTATTTTATTATTTTCTTTTCTTCTGAAACACCGATTTTGTTTCCTCGTCAAGAGACGAATTTATTTTGTTAATAATATTGTAATTGGGCATCGCCCTTTTTGCAAATAAATAAATAAATAGTTACTACTATAGTCAAAGTTCATGGCCTTGATTCATTTTTCAATAATTTTACCGCGTTTAAAAATCATACAATTTCCTATTGTTCAAAATATCCAACCTAGTAAAAGGTATTTTTATTGTTGTATCGATTTTTTTCTGACACATTCAACTTCTGTATATTTCTATTTTCATTCATATTCTGTATTTTCCATATATATTATTATTTATTATTGTATATTGAGCCAATTAGCCCGTAAATAAATGAATAAATAAAGTTTGGTGGCTAGTGAGCAGTTTGAACGTATATAAGAATTTACACCAAGATTTGGACATCATCTCCCAGTCACCTGCAATAGTGCTTAGTAGGCTATTGTGAAACATTTAGCACTTTTTTGTTGTTGTTATAAACGGAAGGTACATTTCTTCTCCATCTTTCCAACATCATGTTAATACTTTTATACGGATATTTCTACTTTCTGATCTTTTTTGTATTGTTTATGAATGCGGATGTTCTAATTTTTACCATACTCCTCACTTATATTATATTATTAAATCTATATCAATGTTGTATTGGGTTAAGCCCATATTATAAATAAATAATAAATAACACAAACTATACTTACTACCGCCATCACGATCAATTGATTCATTTTACACCTTTTCATGTTTTTACAATCACCTTTGTGACGCAGTACCTATCGTGGGCAGAATCCCATCTTTCAAAATTATTAAGTTAGCAACAAAATTACACATTCTAATTTACTTTCATTATTTAGACCTATTAAGTCTAATTGGCCCTACACCAAGACGAATTATTGAAAATAAATTCATCCGGAATTTACCTCTACCTACAACTTCCAGAAGGAGCATGATTAGTAGGTATAATACTTATACTTTGAAATACCTATACTTGAAATACCTAACTAAATGGGAATGTATGCAACGAACGACACAGACAGGTTAGGTACCTATGCAACGTTATGGGCCAAGTTTTTGTTTTTAAAATCATGTTTTCCTTTCAAAATATATGATTCCAAAACGGAAACATAGCTTTGTGAATTAACGAATGGATGTATGATGGGTGTCAAAGATAGAGAATATTATGGTTCTTTGGATCCTTCATAAAAAATATTGTCAAGTTAAGTGGTGAATAGATATTAAGTTGTAGATAAATATATTCTAACACAAACTTGAAGAATTGACAGTTAAAAAACCGATGAAAAGAAATTATGACAGTAACGAAGAGCTTCGTTTTTAGGACGTCCCTCTAAAGTTAGGCTAAGACCTATTGAAATTGATCCAGGGAGTTTGGGGCAACCCAAGCATAAGAAAAAATAAATAAATAAACGCAAACAAATCCATTTCAGATCATTTTAAGACCGAATCCGTGAAAACAACCGTAGGTGTGTGTGTGTGACAAATTTTGTCGATGCTGCCCAGGTCACAATTATTTATCAACCGATTTTCGAGATTCTTTGCGTTTTAGAGGGCGAAGAACACGTTTATAATAGTCATTCATTTTCAGATAAATTATATATATATTTATTAATTTATTTATGGACAAAATTTTGTGCTCACTACTCCTCCGAAACTGCTGGTCCGATTTGGACCAAATTTTGATAAGGTGTATTACCATGTCAGAACTTCTGCCTCTCTGACTTTGGTGAGGCTTAGCTGACCAGGAGCCGAAATATCTATCTTTATATATGATTCCGAATGGTCTTTGAAATTGTGAAGAACTTCGAGGTCCGATTTTAGTGTTTGACTGCTCATTCGAATCAGCACGGCCCCAAGTTTGTTGCATAAGTGTCACCGTTCGTCTCTATACCCGCCTTGATCGTGTTCTAGGCGGTCCTTATCAACGAGAGATGTTTATTAGGCTGTGGCGGTAACAACAGTTGCCATCAATTCACGGTAAGTAAGAAACGTAATGTAGTCACTAACATCTAGAAGAGTTATTTCTGAACGAAGAAATTGAAACTGAAGAACTTAGCGGAGTTTATATATAATTCCGAACGGTCTTTATACATAATTCCGAATCAGTACGCCCCAAGTTTGTTGCCCCAAGTGTCGGTAAGTAAGAAACGTAGTGATAGGGTCTTTTCTGATCAGCTGAGTGAGCTAAATTCTTTCCTGTTCACAGTAGGAAGTTGAAATTTGATAGGGAGACTCTCTGGGACATTAAGAGACGAGTGAAGTGATGGGGTCTTTTCTGATCAGCTGAGTGAGCTAAATTCTTTCCTGTTCACTGTAGGAAGTTGAAATTTAATAGGGAGACTCTCTGTTTATTAGGCTGTGGCAGGCAGTAACAGTAGTTGACACGGTAAGAAACGTAGTGTAGTTACTAACATCTAGGAGAGTTATTTCAGAACGATCTTTGAAATTGTGAATAACTTCGCGGACCGATTTCAGTGTTAGACGGCCCCAAGTGTCGCCGTTCGCATAACCCCACAAATAGGTAGGACTTATATCGTTACTATAATGTTCTGAGTTCCTGTTTGGTACTACTGTTATACGGACTACATTAGGGCTTTCTAAGCCCTAACAGGCCTCTAGTCAACTATAATGATGATCTTGCTCGAATCTCTCCTGTTCACCGTACGAGGGTAAATTTGATAGGGAGCCTCTTTGAGACAATAAGAGACGAGCAAAGTGAGGAGCGCAATCCTGATCAGCTGACGTTGAAAATTGATAGAGAACCTCTCTGGGATAACAAGAGACGAATGACCCAACAGGTGCCATCCTGATCAGCTGAGTGAGCTAAAAGTTATGTCGTCTGTCTGATTACAACGAAATTTGATAAGGAGTAGAGAGGCTGAAATGACGGCGTATTGTGTTTTGCGGATCTACTAGGAACTCTCTAATGAAGGAACAAACGAAAACTCAGGGTCCTGGGATAATCCAAGGACTCCCGTTGGAGGAACTGGCCCTAAATGTGATTGTCCTGCGTGTACTTTGGTGGGACTTTGACTTTTGCAGCCTGTTCAAGCTACTTATGAAATATATCAACTAAATATTCAATTTAAATATTAATACTACATATTGCAGAACATTACTTTAAAACTTGATCAAATAAGATCTAAAACAAAAAAAATTTGTGCACAAAATTAAGCTAGAAACTGAAGTTAAATTTCATTAAAATGTGCAAAAAATCTACAAAAACCTCAAAAAATCTGAAAGCCTAAAATTTTTGAATAGCAAAATATTATTTAGAAATTTTTTTTGCCATTAAATAGGTAGTCAACAATTTAATTTTACTCAAAGCGCTCAAATTTCAAAACAATTCATCATAAATATAATACGATAATTTTACGAAAATTTGCACATACGATCTTGATGAAAGAGCTTTCTTTCCTGGGGTGTTTTGCTCTCTTCCAATCATCTGATACGAGTTATACGGCATCTTCTTTGTAAATTTGTACAATAATTTAGATACCTGTATACCTACTTATAAATTTGCTCACAACACAGGTGAAGCCGGTACTTTCCTGTTATCTGGTACCTGCGAAAAAATTCTTTCCTGTTATCTGGTACCTGCGAAAAAATTCTTTCCTGTTATTTGGTACCTACGTTTATTAATCAAACAAAAACAACAAACATTGATTACTCAAATTAATCAAACAATAACAACAAACAATGATTACATCTGAGTTTCGGGTGACCAGAAGTCACAAATTACTTCTAACAGTGTTTCGAAAACATCGCAATCACCGACCAGCTTGCGCCACATAAACTCTGCCAAATAAGACTCTAAATGATGACGTGCATCTGTGATTTAAAACATCCATCAATAATAAATAAGGCAGGTACCAAATAACAGGAAAGAATTTTTTCGCAGGTACCAGATAACAGGAAAGTACCGTGAAGCCTAGCGTCAGGCAGCACCATCGTTTCAGGAGTCCCAAAAGAATGTATTTTGTACTATTTTATATTGTCATATTCATGTTTAAAAAAAAAGGATGCAAATAAACTATTCTGTTCTATTCTATTCTTGAAAACCGCTCGATACTCGTTAAATACATACTAGAACGGATTTCAGTTCACTACGGTTGGCAAGGCTGGCCGCTGCAGCTGGTTAGGTTATCAGAGAACCCGTGAAAGGGGGGGCCCGGGGGGAGAATACACGTTATGTGACCAAACACCGCTCGTTTATGTATATTGTTAGTCTTCGGATTTTAGTCGACAGACGACATTTAACGATTTGCTTGACGATTGACGATCGACTTCAAGCACCATGAGTGAGTGGAAACCCTTCAGGCCGCGCGGGATGTCACAAACTTACGGAGAGCGGGTGCCTTTGCTATCGGACGCCAAAACAATATGGTAAGTACCTAAATACTGGTAATTTCGACGATTTTAAACCAAAAAATCGACTAAACTTAAAACCGAAGACAACTCAAATTTTTGACTGACCCACCGAACCGCAAAAAAAAATTAAAATACACCTATAAGAAATATAACGGAACACGATAAACCCCAGAAAATGTAACCTACTTTTTGTTTACTGCAAAATCCAGTTGCGAAGTGTTTGGTAATTACAATGATTTTGTTAGCGACAAAGTTACCAAAATATAATCATAACTAGTGACGTTTGGAAAACTACTTGAAGGTGAAGTAGTTGTCAATCAATGATTGAATTTCCAATGATTCAGTTCCTAATTGAATCACTCGAAAGTGTTATCAAACAGCCCCTAACGAAATGGGAAAATAACCTGAGAAGAGGTTGTTAAACTCAATTAAATTGATAAATAATTACGGACTATAAAACAATGTTATATTGAGCTAAGAAGAAAATAGTCTTATAGGTTGATGGGATTTATACGAAAGTTAATTAACTTTGTTAATTTTAATGTTGTACCACATTAGGAAACGCAGCAGCTGTGGTTTTTCTAACAGAAAACAATTGGTGGTCAAAATAGTAGGTACTTTTCTATCTTGAATTCGTAATTAAGCTCTAATTTAAAAAATAAAGATCAACAAAAGAATGAAATGAGAGGTCAATTAGTTGAATTATTTTTTTAAATTATAATATCTGAGTTTTAATTTACACACAGACGCACGCGCGAGCGCGCATTCAAGGTGAACCAGCTTGTGGTGTTAAAAACTTCTAGTCGATTCTAGGGCTCAATTCTGATCGAACGTTCCGCCTAGAGATTTTTTCTAAACACGTTTTCGAATTATCAAAATTTTAAGATTTTTTCGTGTTTTATACCTCACGACACTAAAACGGCCATAACCCCCCTTATAATAAATGTAAACTGAAAAATAAGGACATCGTTGAAAAGAGCGGTAAATTTTCAATCTCTCTAATGTCAAACCGAAATTTTTTGAGTAGACTTAATGTGTTAGAAAGTAGGCCAAAGTGAAAATTTTGAAACTCTTCCAGAATTTGCATTTTCATCACCACCCATTTTTCTTCTCCAAATTACATACTTATTTTGAGAGGCACAGCTAGGAAAAACTTTATGAAACATTCCAACGGTATAGTCAACTTCACTTTTACTCTGCTTATAAGAGGAGAAATTTGTGCTTTAATGTTGGAGAAAGTTTTTTTTTTTTTTTTTTTTTTTTTTTTTTTTTTTTTTTTTTTTTTTTTAAATGAAATTGAGGTTTCCACGATGTTTTTCAAGCAGAATCGAATGGTAAAAATTGCAGATCTTTCTAACTAATTTAATCCACAAACTTTAGGTTTATTTTTTTACGCTCAATTTAAAGTGTTCAACTAGTTTCTTACAAAATTATGGAGATCTGCAAGTACCTAGTGGTATCATTCGATTCAGCAGGAAAAAATACGTAGGAAACGGCGCCAAACTCGCATTTTCACTGAGGGTCATTTTTCAAGCGAACCCTCGATTTCATTGGAAAAAACACGCTCTTTTTTAAACATTAAAGCATAATTTTCTCCTCTAATAAGAAGAGTAAAAGTAAAATTGACTATACCGAAGGAAAGCTGAGATTCTCAGAAAGTTTTCCCTTAGGAGGGATTTTCAAAATAAGTATGTCATTTGGAAGTAGAAAAATGGATAAAAAAGTTAAATTCTGGAAAATTGTCAAAATTTGGACTTTTTCTGCTCAAAATTTGAACCTCCTCTGCTCAAAAAATTTTTGTTTGACATCAGAGAGATAGGAAATTTAACGGTATTTGCAACAATCTCCTTATTTTGGACAGACAGACACGGAACCAAAGTTGTTCAGAATGGTCTAAAACGTAAAATGCGAGTAGAAATTTTGATTTTGCAGACCAAGAAAAATTTTTTTCATCTCAAAACCAAAAACAACTCTAGGAGGAACTTTCAATCAGAAATGAGCTCCAGATTCGACTCCTGAAGTTTGTAACAAGTTAAGTGTGTTCACCCTGTGTATATATATATATATATATATATATATATATATTTAAACAATTTTTAAGGAAAAACAACAATTGACAACATGAAACTAATTTTTATATTTCGGCTTATGCCTTTTTCAAACTACGAGAAAAGAATATATATATATATATATATATATATATATATATAATTTATTTTTGGAAAATATTTAAAAGCCGAGTTACACACTTTAACCTACACATTTAGTTTATTTTGTATGCTCATTTGTAAGTGTTTTTAAGGATAAAACTAGTTTATTGAAGAGTAAATCTCGGTTATAACAGAAACGACGGAACTGGCAGGTCAAGTCTGAGGTTCCCTTCAATTTCGTTTAAAAATTGTTAGGTTATTCTGGTATCCAGTAAAGTCCGTACATTTTCCGTTCCGTTGAGTGGGCTTCAGGAGCCTAGAAAAAAAACCATTTCATGCCGACAAATGTCTAAAAAAGGTGTTTGCGAAATAGCTATAGTGCGTCCATGCCGTTCAACCAAACATTCAGGATTGTTTCTGCATGAATATTTATGAGGAATATAAATAGGATTTTTCTTCTTCGCAAAACTTTCGTGGGAAGCCGGAACAAAAGATAAAATATTATAGCGGGAAATAGGGTTTTCTTCGTATTTGTACAACTGGTCAGATATTGTCTCGAAGTACATATTATATAATCAGGCTGGGACTGTCTCGATCACCGAGTTCAATGCAAGATATAGGATTCTTGAGAGTTTACTTACATATATAATGTAAATAAATGAATTGATATAGAATTCGACGCTTCGCCCGACCACCAAAAAATCGTGCTACGAAAGTCGAATGCGAAATGTCGATACTAAAATCGGTTACGAAATCGGGATGTGACTACCTGAAATTTTTCGTGATCAACGGCGGAGTTGACTTTTGGAGTTTCTTTGGGACATCTAGACTTCAACTAAGAAATACAGAGACGCCCTAATAAGCTGAGGGACTCCTGAGGCTAATTTTTCCCCAACCGATCAGCAGAGCTGAAATTTGAAGTAGAGCGCATTTGGGGTATCTGGAATACAATTTTACATGACGCGGTGGCGCTGATCAGCTGATAACTTTGCCATAACTGTTGCAGACAAATCTTTCCCCACCGAAACTTGAGCGGTCAGAACTGCTTCCAGTTTTGCCCTCGCCACATTGAAAACATTTTCCTGAGCGAGGAAATCGAGATTGGATCGAACCTTCGAGGGTCAATTGCCCCTATAGTTTCTCCTATTTATCGGTATACTATACATACCATTCAGACCTATTCGTTATGTTTTCAGTTGAAATATCCAAAGATCCGATGACTAAAAACGCATGTTAGTGATAAAGTTGTCTTTTTCCACGAAAAATAAAGAGTTACAATGTTAAATTGATTTCGAAGGTTGGATCATCAACAGTAACAAACTGAACAGAAATTAGAAAGGACACAGCTTATATAGTTAAAGGTGAAGGGAGATTGAATCCCATTGGTCAAGAGCTATATAATTTCTTCATTTTTGTCCGAAGGGAAGTATGTTGAATGTACTTGAAAAATTCGAAATGATCAAAAGTGATAGATCTGGTAAATTTCACCATTGATTTGTCCATATCTATAAAGCTTGGAATCATCGATTCACACTGTTAAAACCAGATTGAGTAATTCTCCCCCTCCTTCCGCTTCATCCGATTAGCTATGATCCCCTTCACTTTGCTTGCACTTAATTGGTTGTACCTCCCGGCCCTTCCCTTTGTCTCAACCAGTGAGATTCAATCTCCCTTCACCGGTGACAATATAAGCTTGTCCTTTCTGATGTGTGTTCAGTTTTTGTTTGTTACTGATGATGAACTAACTGTCGAAATCGATTTAACATTATAACTCTTTATTTTTATAGGAAATAGACAAAGTTTTTCACTAACTTCCATTTTGAAATGGGTGTCCACAACTTCCTCGCGAATTATTTAGTTAGTACGATGACTAAGCTGTAGACAATAGGTACCACCGCCGATTTGTTTTCTCTTTTTGTAAACTTGTGTAATAAATGATAAGCTAGATTTTGCGCATGCGCAAACGAGTATCTGCACTGCACGCAGATCATCGTTACACGAACATGTCTTCGCGTGTTTGTAACAGTCACTGACCCTGAACCTTATGTACCCTATCTTCTTACAACCTGGTTACAACATACTACCTCGTTTCTAGCTAGTAGCCCCAATTTATTTCTCCGTTGTTGCGTCACTGTTTTCTTACGTTACATTGTTTTGCAACGGAAAATTTTGACTATTTACCACAAGCCATAGGACATAATTATCCATGTCAAATTATATATCGTAAATGCTACCTGTAATTTTGAGCTTTTGAAAAATCTAAAATTATTATTGATTTTACTAAGTTTTCATAGTTTCGACGCTCCTTAAAAAAGTGCTAGATAGGAATAGAAGCAAGCCTGAATTTGTCAATCATTTGGGTGGGTTACCCGCCGTGGGTATGTTCTATTGAATATCTTCTGTACTATAAATATATATATATATAATGTGAGTTAGTTCTTGACCGCTATGTAAAGATGAAATTTGGTGGAGGGCTCTTGAGAGTCTGTCTTGAGAAAAAATAATCAAAATTTTCTTGCCAACGTTTCGTTCTATTTGTAGAACTTCTTCAGAGCTAAAAGATGATTCAATCGATTGAAATAACTGAAAACATAGGTGCTATAAATCTTAGCTGTACCTACATAAAAATATTGACATACTATTACGGAAGATCATCAAGATCATCCTTGTTCTCACACATCATTAGGTACCTACTACCTACCTGTCAAAAAATTTCTGTAACTGTCAATATTTTTATGCAGATATAGCTAAGATTTATAGCACCTCAATATTTTCCCTCAATAGTATGTCAATATTTTTATGTAGATACAGCTAAGATTTATAGCACCTACGTTTTCAGTTATTTCAATCGATTGTATCATTCTTTTAGCCCTGAAGAAGTTCTACAATAGAACGAATAGTTAGCAAGAAAATTTTGAGTATTTTTTCCCAAGACCGACTCTCAAGAACCCTACACTAAATTTCATCTTTACATAGCGGTATATATATATATATATATATATATATATATATATATATATATATATGTGTGTCTTACTTTTTTGATAGCTGTCTTTTATGAAGCAGTATGCTTCCTTGGCGTTTTAACCCAGTTTACCAATCTGCAATACTTAATTTAAGTGTTTTCTTGAGTGTTTGTATCCAGCAGTTCCTTGCAGAAAACCATGATCAAAATGGATTACCTAATAGATCTTTGAGATAAAGATTTGTATATCTATATCATAGATTTATTATCCATATTATGCAATATTGTGCAATTTTTATAATCATGAAACATTATGTGCAATAATATTAGGGACAAAAATTGAATTTTCGAATGATACTATACATTTCTTTAATACGTAGGTATTATAATTTTTTGGGATCCTGTGCAAAACTACAATGTATTGCCCGTGGAAATTTGGCAATCCTAGCTATAGTTCCTTCTAGAACCCGCGAATCCGATAGCACCCTATAAAAAACTAACTGGAATTGGGTAACAGGGGCAAGCGGCCTGCCCTCGCCCTGATTCGGCTCTAATTATTCTCAATATTTGCCTCCGATGTTTACAGAGGAACCTTTGATAAGTAATTATCATCTAAGTAATTCCACAAATATCGTCTTCGCCGCCTTCGAGGGAGAAGAGACTAGTGTTTAGATTGTAGTATCTACAGAATCCCCTCCTGATTCAATACATAGGTATAATATTTGATTACTTTCTTTTGCTGTCCTAGAACACTCAATATGAAACGCTTAGCGAAATCGTGGTAGGATTTCTTTTGGAATACCTTGTATATATGTGTCTGCACTGAAAGATATAATTATATCCGGAACAAGATAGTTAGGATTCAACCGCGAACGTCAAACTGTATTTATAGTACATTATATTGTTATCGACGGATAATTACAATTACTAAGTACTACTCAAGTTTTACGTGAGTTTATGTATCATATGTTTCAACATTATCCCCTAGTGTTATATCATATACTTAAAATTTAACGTAACTCCGTTTTTTTTATGCATTTTTTGTCAAAATTTTCACAGCAGTTGCGGGATATCCGAATCTCCGAAACTCGGAGGGCCGGACGAAGTGCGTTGCCCCTATTGTGGAAGGTAAAAACCAACAAAGTTAACTCTCGCACATTTACCGCCACTTAAGCTTCATCGCTTGCACATAACGTAGTTGAAATATCCACAATTAGCTCTGTTCGTGCTCCTTCTTATTTCATGTTCTGTTCAAGTACGCATGCGTGTTGAGGGAAGTGGCTGTTCGCACTGATCAAGTGCAAGAAATGAAGAACATCTACTGTGTTCATGCACGACACAGAACTGACAAATCTTTTTCTGTTTCTTGCAGACTAAAGGATGTAATTGGTTCATTATAATTAGTAAGGTTTGATGGTGTCTTGAGGTTCAGTCGGAAAATTGTATCACAGTATGTCTAAGCCAACGTTTCGGTATATTTGTATACCATCCTCAAGGCTACAAGGAAATGCACCAAAGGAAGTCAGACAAGCATTCAGTATATGCAGGAAAAACAAACATAAAATGTATATATATATAGATAGATAGAAGATAGAAAACATGTTTATTTCAGAAAATTATGTTTAAATTTTTGTTTGAAAAACTTTTGTAGGACAAGGTATTTTCGCAGCTGTCCGGGTAGTCGGTCGCATTAGTTTGACAATAATAAACAATTCAAATGTTTCCCATCGGTTTTAAGTACATATTAATTAATTTCTTCACTTTTAAATATTTAACACATACATTGAACAATAAATAAATATCAGAAATATGATATAATAATAATTTATTATTAGGTTATACAATTCATTAACAAACTTTTTTTTTTTAAAGTACGATCTTAGCCAACAATTACGCTTATAGTGATTTATTAATTAGGTGTTATTTTTGTAGATTAGGTATTAATTTATGACTGTGTATTGTGCTAGGTCATTTGATTTTAATATTGTTAGTGGGTAACATTTTTAGTTTTTAGATCAAAAGTTATCCTATCAATTTTATCAATTCCTTCTTAAATTATTCGTTTATTAAATTATGTTTAGCCCACGAAATTAAAGTTCTCAACCAGAAAGTTTCGTTATTGCAATGCATCTCTTGCAAATAGGTCATAGGTTTTCCCAGTCTGAACCATTTAACAGATATATCATCTCATCAGGTTCAAAAGTGCTTTTACAGACAGTACCTCCGTCTAAACTCAGCTATTATTGGGCAGGCACGCAGAAAATGGTGGCCGGTTTCTTCCTTTGCATCATTTTACAACCAATAGTTCCCCACATATATATGAAAATTATTGAGAAGGATAGATGAAAGATTTGTTGGTCCATCAATATACATAGTTATAAACTTATGTCTAGGTACATACATACATTTTATGTTTGTTTTTCCTGCCTCCACTGAATGCTTGTCCAACTTCCTCTGGTGCATTTCCTTGTAGGCCTGAGGATGGTATACAAATATACCGAGATGTTGGCCTAGACGTACGGTGGTACTATTTTCTGAACCTCAAGACCACAATAAACCTTATTTTGAGCAAAGCAGTCGAGAGACCGAACCTTATTTTCATAATAATTAGTTCATGAACTTTCTGCACTACATCGGGAGACAGGGCAAGTTTGCGACGTGCTGTTATACTCAATTGTTCATGTTACTCTCAACTGTTCATATGTTCATGGGATCCCTTATACTGATGATCCTGCACTTTTGATGAACCGTACTTGGACTGAACATGTTCTATTTTAACAGCACCAACAAAACTAGTAAACCAATTTACCTGTTGTATTAGGGCTTTACAAGCTAGCGGTGGTGGTTATGGTATGGTGTGGTCGCAAAGAGTAAATTCAAGCTTTAGTCATACGTGGTGGTGGATCTAATAATAGTCGCAGGTAAGTAAACCAACCAAATGGTACCTATAAAAACAACGCAAGACAAAATCTTTCGTTGTTAAATCCAAGCAATAGAGTTGAAATTTGGTTTCTTTATATATATATTACAGCAAACTTAGCAGTTATAGTGTGGGTTTGTGTTTGTGGACACACTGACAGAACGAAAGTTTTTCGGTCTAAAACAAGATTAGAACTTTAGATTTTGGTGAAATAAATTGTTCATCTCCCAAAATTGAAAACTATATGCCTCCGCTACTTATATAGCATTTGCCGATTTAATTGAACCTTTTATCGAATGAATCAAACCTTTTGCCGAATGAGTTAAAACTTTTTCTAAAATAATTCACCCTTTTCCCAAAATAATTAAACCTTTTCCCAATACAATTTAACTTTTTTTCCAAAATAATTAAACCTTTTCCCCGAAACAATCAAACCTCTTACGAGAAAGTATGACTTAGGCAAAAAAGTTTAATCAATTAGGATTACAGAAAAACTTGAAACGAGGTGTGCAATCTATGGGTCAATGAACAATGCACCAAATATTTACCCCCCTCCCGTTCCCTCACAGTTTGTTGGCTTACATTTCAAGGTACGCAGATTCCGAAACTCACGAACCAAAAAAAAAAAAAAAAATATATATATATATATATATATATATATATATATAAAACCCATCCGACCAATTCAATTTTCGCTTTGATTCGATTTTTAGAATCAACTTACCGTGAAATGTAAACCATCGAATTGTGTGGGAGGGGGGAGGGGGGGGGGGGGGGATTTGGTGCAATGTTCATTGACTCATACATTACACCACTTTTTTTCAAGTTTTTCTGTAGTCCGTAATTGTTTAAACTTTTTTGAAATTCGTATCTAAACATACCCTACGTCATATTATATTTGCATGCAAGAGGTTTATTTCTTCAGGGAAAAAGTTTAATTATTTTGGAAAAAAGTTCTATTGTTTTGGGAAAAGGTTTAATTATTTTGGGAAAGAGGTGATTATTTTGGAAAAAGGTTCAACTGTTTTGGCTAAAGGTTTGATTCATTCGGTAAAAGGATTAATTAAATCGTTATAGCTAGTCTCAGAACCAAAATTACGTAAATTCGGACGTAAGGTGATACTGCTTGACTGGAAACTTATCGTTCGAAATAGATGGCAGATCGTAAGGTTTCAAAGTAAGAATTGTCTGCTTACTGGTTTTATAGTATTGGTCACTAAAAAATTTGAGAAATGGGAAAAGAATTAGGCGTGGAGATGTGAGAACGAGCAAACGTGTTGGATGTTGACAACTCTCCCGTTAATTGAACACACCTCATCTTCACGTCAGAAAAATAAATAATTCTCAAAAATGATTTAAGTTGTGTTTACTCATAACCAGCTTAGTCCAAACTGTAGATGCCGTCCAAACTTGCTGGGGAAGTACGAAGTGATGGCCGAAAGAAGTTCGAAATCGGGTATTGAAAATCAGAGATACTTAGTGACGAAAATTACAGGTATTTTAACTCCAAAATCCAAGGAGCTTGATAAGGAGTACCGAAATGCGGTGAAAAGAAATCCGCAGAATTGAGAGTTGGAACTGTTCTATGATACGACTGATTGAGCCGTGAGGTGGAGATTGATTTGTGTAAACGGAATAACAACCTCGAGTTCTTTTACGAGCCCAAAATTTGGTTCGACTTGCTGTGGCGAACCAGAATGTTATGTAGGCATGATTTCAGTTGAGAAAATATTGCTTCAACCAAGGCTGATATCGAAATTAAATACTCAATTTTCATGTAGGAAAAAGTGCTAGGTGCAACCCAATATTGTAATGGACTATGTAGTCTTGGCGAAGAGGATGGTTAGCACTGGTTTCAAGTGTACATCATTTGAACATTTATCTACCATACGTTAGAATAAATTGAAAAATCCATCAGTAATATCATTTTTTCTGGTAAGTATGCCTAGATTTTGATAATGAGATACGCAAAATGCTGGATGCATACAACTTTAATAAGCAAAATTTCATGCAAGGCCCTCTCAAAACATTGCGAAAAACGCTGCAAATTATTTCACAGAGGTTTATTATTTTTTCAATTGAGTATGATCGTAGTTTTAGTTGGCTTGCGTACGCCATAACGTCCAGACTCTTCGGCGTGTCCTATTTCGAGTTGCCACAACCTATATACGCATGTTTATATTTCTCGATTTGAGCTCCTATCTATTCAAATAGTTATTGCCTTAATAATATCATTATCTAAGTACGTACGAAAAGTCGAGAGGATATGTTATTAAATATGCGTAGGAAAAGCATTGGTATTAACACACAAATATGACCTAGAAAAAAACATTCATGCCTCGAAGGAACGCTGTACCCACCTCATGGTGCCGCGGTGTATTATATGGGTATAACACGTAAAAGTAATAAATATCCATTCTCCTACACCCCTCTGCTACGCCCCTGGTCACTCCAGCCACCACAAGGTGCCGCGGCGCCTCCTCTCACTCCACCCCCCGCTCACCCCCCTCACCACCCACCGTGACCCCCTGCCAAGCGTGCCAGGCGTGCGTCTAACACGTCTAACACTCAAAGCCTCGAAAAAGACACTTTTTCGCCCGTTTTTGGCCCATAGCATCTATGCGAGTAAAGCGATCGGGGTGGTTAAACGTTAGGACCAACTAGACCCCAAATGGAGTCTATGTGCGAAAGAACGGGTTTTTTAAGTAAATTCTTAGGCCTTTTATGGCCCGGACGGCGGAAGGACATTTCAAATTTGGATTCTACGCACCTTGAAACGTAAAGTGACAAAGTTTGAGGGGGGGTTATAAAATTTTTTTGCTACACGATCACATAGGCTTATTATTGGAAATAATAAACCAAAAACGGACATCACCCCCTCCCAACCTATATTATTATCGTTTTTTTGAATTCTTCTCATCAAATATAAAACGAGCAGCAGTAAATTCGACTGTTGATTGCCATAGGTTTTCATATTCTGTAATTTCATGGCCAGGGTCATTTCGTGAGGTCATCTGACGCAAATTCTTCCTCAATTTCTCATGTTTCCGGCCGCCGTATTTAAATCCATGCCGTAGGTTCCCAAACAATTTTTTGTCGATCGTCCACGGTTCACTCTAATGAACAAGGTTCAACGCAGCCTCAGATAAGTGCGTTTCTCGATCTGTGGGTCTGGTATTTTATTATTAGACGAGACGATAGAGCTAGTTATTAAAAAAAATTTACCGAACAAAAACATCTCGCAATATCGTTATCTGTTTCATCATAGGAGACAATTTCCGTGAGTACAAAAACTGTGTAGGAATGTTCATTACATTATATATGTGCACTACATTATTTTCAAGTACGTAACTTGCTCCATCTTTACCTCAAATATAGAACGGTTATAAATATGTGTAACAGGAATCAGGCTATTTTGATCGATGTACAAGTGTCCTAAATTTGAGAGATAATGGTTCCTCCCATTTCTATTTTCCAAAGTAATAATCCATTTTTTCCTCATTAAAACCTGTTAACTTCAAAATAATAAACTATATGAAGGGTCACGGGAAAGAACGATCAGAGTCAATTTTTGGCCCGAAATTAGATTGTGGTGCCATCTTGCAGGTCTTAGAGAAACGATTCGAAGCATGTATCACTTCGGGAAAGAATGATAAAGGTTAGCATCAAAATACAGATTTTAGGTATCTCGAAACAACGATCAGAGTCCATGCGCTGACGGCTAAAAAGGATCAGAGTCCTAAAAATGAAGATCAAGGTCCAGCAGTTTTCTTTAAAAAAAAAAAAAAAAAAAAAAAAAAAAAAATCAGTTTTTTCCAATCTCTTCATATTTTGTAAAACATTTTGATTTTGATTTTTTCATTAAAAAGTGTTTTTTTTTCAATTAAATGACTATTTGGAGTTGACAATTGTTTACCCTAAACCCAACATGAAAGTTTAAAATTTGAATTTAGCAGATTTGTGAAGAAGTGACTCTGACCGTTATTTCCCGCGACCCTTCATATGCAAATAATTTTGTTGTTGCGGTGTACCTTCTGGAAAAATCCGTTTTCACAAGCAAGTCGAGTAACGGGGTCGAGCGCTTTCGATGTAAAGACATCATCAGGCCGTCGCCAAACAGTCGAAACAGTACTACAGTATTTTAGTATTTTTATAGTATTTTACTATAACTACTAGCGGAAATAACCCTTTACATCTAAATAAACTTTGTTTATTGGGGTTGTTTATTCTAAACCGTTGTGTACAACTTGGGGAACAACTGTACGAAGTTGTGATCTTGCATTTGTTCTTGTGTCTTCAAATAAGACCCCACTGAACTAAACATAGTAAATACTTTTATATAATCCTGAGTAAGCAGCAGCAAGTCTCAGGGGAAGTTCAGCAGACTTGCAAAACTACAGTTTTTCGCGATTATAAATACAATAAAAAATGTAGAAAATTCAAGTTTTGGTGATTATTGAAGAAAGAGAGATAGTTTTGGGACCCCCAAAAAAATATTACAAAAAAAAATTCTTTTTTTGACCCAATCTTCGTAAAAGCCTTGGCGACTTAAGCTCCCTTTTCCCTTGCACGATCACACACACACACACAAACTTTTTTTTTTTTTTTTCAAATCTCTCCTCAAAGGCGGAGGGGGCACACCATTAAAGTTCAAAATGAAATAAATATATAAAAGAAATGGGGAGGACGCCCAGCCCCTTGGGATCATGGAAGCTGAAGGAAGAGAAGGGAGAGTGGGATGAAAGGAAGTGCCCCTATAGAATGACCATCAGTTCAAGTACGAACCCCTCAAGACCCGGGTGGTGATACCACGGAGCACTCCCGCCGAGATGCCCAACTCGAGTAACTCCGTGGCGCTTTTCCCGCACCACACCCCGCGCCATGACAAGGTCGCGGCCATGACCTTGATGTTATTGGTTGCCACTCCTTTTAGCTCAGATATCGCTTGTCGCAGATCATTCCTATCATATTTACTTATCTCAGCCCGCCAGGTCTGCTCCATGTCCACGCTGCCACTGACAACCTGGACATCCAGGATTATGGCAGACCCATCGGGCTTGATCGCAACGATATCTGGCACACACACACACAAATATATATATATATATATATATATATATATATATATATGTTTATATAATGTATATATACCTACTCAAAACCAATACCTACCTCCCGTGGTATCATTTAGCTCGAATAACTCAACTTTGGAAGAAATTAAAAATATTGAGGTGAAGATTTTCGGATTTCCTATTTTATAAAATTAACTTAATTATTGAAAATGTCAAGATCTATTATGGCAGTAAAGCAAAATGTAAAACAAAGAAAGCGTATGAAAATGTTCCTTTGTTCATTAGAAGTGGTGTGAATGAACCGCTGAAACCAGCAAATAATGTGAGAATTGGTGAAATCGAGGAAGAATTTGCATCAGACGACCTCACAAATTGACCCTGGCAATGGGGAAGCATTAGCGACCAATCAATTGATGGCGATCAAATGATTCTGAGCTGAGAGAACGCAGTTAGATAAAGAACTTCGTAGGAGCATCTCAGCTATCCCACCTACGTCACCAGAGAGGCAAGGCGATCAACAGGTACCGAAATCTTCAATAAATTCAGATTAAAGGAGCGAATATGTGAATTCAGTATAGGTAGGTACCCAATTTTCAAACGTATTTACTCCTAAACAAAAAAACCATTTTTGAACATTTTTGGCAAATTTTCGTAAAAAATGAAGCTACTGCAAATCTGTTTTGATGCATTCTGAATCCTACAGTTTAACAAACATATATATCATTCCATACGATAATTCTCCTTAGGATTGAGATAAAAATTCCATTTTTGCGCCAAAAAATCAAGCTTTCCAAGGGAAAGGATGAGTTTGTTGGCCATCCGGGAACAGCCGTGTGACGAGATCGCAAAGAAAATTGTAGAACACGCAGCAGAACTCGAAAATGTAGTCAATTATGAGCATTTTTTACCTAAATAATCGGTTTGTCTCGCTTATTTATGAATGGCAATCGATCAGTACTGAAAAATACTTCGACTGTGACACTTCACTTGCCCTTTTGTAAAAAAACCGATTTTTGAAAGCATTGTTTGGGTCATTAAGTTGTAAATTTGAGCCTGAAAATCTGGAGCGATCGAACTGGCCAAACGGATGTTTCTGCGTTGGAACGCAAATTTTTTACGCCGAATGTTTTCGAGCATTTTTTTTTTCGATATATTTCCGCTTAGGCATATGAGATGTATGAAAGAGCCGTGTGAATATGCAATTGAAAATATTTCTATATTGTGAAATACTGAAATTTTATTGAATTCGAAAGATGAGAGAGATATCTCCTTTTGGTTTATTATTTCCAATAATAAGCCTATGTGATCGTATAGCAAAAAATTTTTATAACCCCCCCTCAAACTTTGTCACTTTACGTTTCAAGGTGCGTAGAATCCAAATTTGAAATGTCCGTCCCCCGTCCGCCGTCCGGGCCATAAAAGGCCTAAGAATTGACTTAAAAAACCCGTTCTTTCGCACATAGACTCCATTTGGGGTCTAGTTGGTCCTAACGTTTAACCATCCCGATCGCTTTACTCGCATAGATGTTATGGGCCAAAAACGGGCGAAAAAGTGTCTTTTTCAAGGCTTTGAGTGTTAGACTTACGCACGCACGCACGCCTGGCACGCTTGCAGGGGGTCACGGTGGGTGGTGAGGGGGGGGGGGGTGAGCGGGGGGTGGAGTGAGAGGAGGCGCCGCGGCACCTTGTGGTGGCTGGAGTGAACAGGGGCGTAGCAGAGGGGTGTAGGAGAATGGATATTTATTACTTTTACGTGTTATACCCATATAATACACCGCGGCACCATGAGGTGGGTACAGCGTTCCTTGGAGGCATGAATATATGTTTTTTTCTAGGTCATATTTGTGTGTTAATACCAATGCTTTTCCTACGCATATTTAATAACATATCCTCTCGACTTTTCGTACGTACTTAGATAATGATATTATTAAGGCAATAACTATTTGAATAGATAGGAGCTCAAATCGAGAAATATAAACATGCGTTATAATTATAGAAGTATAGGTTGTGGCAACTTGAAATAGGACGAGGAGTCTGGACGGGCCTTATGACGTACGAAAGCCAACTAAAACCACGATCAAACTCAATTGAAAAAATAATAATCCTTTGTGAAATAATTTGAAGCGTTTTTTCTCTTCGTTTCTGCTTTTCTCTTCATCATGATCTCCCAACCGTTACAACTATAATGAAATAGAGAATGAAAATGTGTAAGGTAGGTACTTTTGGTTTATCATTTTCAATAATGAACCTTTGTAATCGAACAAGAAATTTTACCCCCCCCCCCCCCTCCGAAAAGAAGGATCACGAAAATCGAAAATTTTCAAAATCGATCGAGAATCGTAGCTTGGGCAGCGCTTGAATGAATTGGTAACTACCCCCTCCACCCCCCATCGGCCAAAACCTGAGTACGGAACTGACATCTTTACAATAATTTACAACTTACAACTATGCCATATTGTTTGGCCTATGTCAACTCATAACAACACTATAACTTCAAGCTTTTGAAAATAAAGGAGTGAAGATAGAGAAGTAAGCCGTATTATCATCTGAATCAGTTATCAGTAAGCAATGAACCCCCGATTGTTTGTCTAACGTATCTACGAATTCTAATTTTCTCACGCCGTGAGTATTTGCTTTGCAAGCTGTTGGTTAATAAAAGGCAATCTAGATCCAGAGTCAAGAAGGAAGGGCGCGACAATGGGTTTGTCATAACATGCCAAGAGATGATTGTGCAAAGTTGAGAATAAACTAAACTATATAGAGTTGGATGTATAGAATACTAGCTGACCCGGCGGACTAACATAATATATATCATAATATAATATCAACGGCATATAAACCAATAATTACCACTCAAAAAACGGAATCCGGATCATGACAAATTCAGGGTATCGAAAATCATCTCTCCCTCTTTTTAGGCAGATGCAAATTCTTCCTTTTCCTAAGTTGGTAGAAGTTAGTTGTCTTAAACAATTATTAAAAGAAAATACTCTGTCCCCTCCCGAGTATCTATTAAACACGAGGGCAAAAGACAATTACCTACCTGTCAAATTTACCACGCTATAGAACGACTCTAACTCAGATGCATTACAGTTACAAGGCAATTAATATATTCAATGGATAACACTGGATAATAAAAAACAAGTATTACGAAGGTGAACATTTTCAAATTCTTATCAAATAATTCCTTAAATGACCTTCAAATCTATTTAAGCAGTGGGGTTTTCTTTCTACATAATTAAAATTAATTACCTATAACTGCATTGTCACATGTAGTTATGAAAATTTGGTATGTACCTACTTTTTCTTCTTTTGTACATCACACAAGCCTGTGTTCTTCACATTATCATGCTATATTCCAAAAATTGAATTTTTACACGGAATCATGTTTTAGCGATGGATCCCCCGCCGAAAAGTGAGACTATAAAGTGATATGAAAGTAGCGCCAATAATTGTGATGATTTCCGCTTACAACCGAGTCGTTGCTAGGGATATGATACTTCGTCGTTTTTCATCCCACAAAATTCGTTGACCATTCGTTCGAAAGCTCTCGATTTATCCAACCATACTATATTAACTACTGCGAAGTGCGTGGTCAACAAGCTGAGTTATGAGCATGGTTATATGAATAATTGTTTACACACAGGTGATCATTCTCAATTATAGATATTGTGAACATGATTGCAACCGCTTGTTAATTTCTGATGATTTCATTGAGCTGGTGTTTCGATTATGTGATTCATAGCAGGTGATCCGAATATTGCGAGAACGGTTTGATTTGTGAAGCGGTGGTTAAATCATTTTAATAGGTAATTTCTATACTTTACGCTATAGGAAGCTGTAATTTCGTATGTAGCCTCTTTAGCCTCTTTCTATAATAAAGTGAATGTTTACTCGCGAGTTTCTATTAGGAGATCATCATCTCACAAGAGCTCAATCGTCGTGATCATTTCTATAATAAAATGAGAGCGAGGAGCTAAGACATGATTCTATGTTTTTTACATTTTATCAGTCAGGCTCAAAGTAGTAACATCCGGGGGTTCCAGGGAGGCGAAGCCCCCCTGGCGGGGTCAAGGGGCGGAACCCCTTGCGAGGCCCGAAGGGCCGAGTTTTAAAATGAATATTGGATAGCCAATAGTTTGTATATATTATATAGTTTTTTTTGCCATCAACCAGTGACTCTATTTTCCAACACGAGCAAATATTGCTCTTATGGGAAATTAATTTTCAACCTCAGATTTATGTACCTATCAAGCAAACTTGCTTTTTAGCTTTCCTGTATAGAATAATAGGATGTATGTCCATTATCCAGGCTCTTTGTAATCAATGAGAAAATAAATATAAAAAATAAATAAATAAATAAATATATCGTTGGTGATATGAAAAAAGGGCGAATTCCACATTTTAACGGAAAATGACTTTTTTTCCACCAACGATCATGTTTCTAATAGTAGGTATATTAACAGGTGAAAAAGTCGAAGTCCTAGCAAATGTATTTTCAAGGTAAACCAAACTTAGGACTTCGACTTTTTCACCTGTTAATATACTATTAGAAACATGATCGTTGGTGAAAAAAAGTCATTTTCCGTTAAAATGTGGAATTTACCCTTTTTTCATATCACCAACGATATATATATTCGTACAGTCATAGTTACAAAAAGCAATAATTTATTTATTAAAATTTATTATTTGATTGATTGAAGCGAAGAAAACGTTGAAAATAAATAATAGAGAAGTACGTATAAAGTGTGAATATGGGGATGTAAGGGATTATAATTTTGATTCATAATGGTGCAACTAATTTTGTAAACGATACTTCACAATCTTAAGCTGCTCCTCTTGTTTTTCAGTTTCTTCCAATTCCCTTCAAACAGACGCTATATATTATGTCACTTATAGGCGGCGTATTTGGATTAGATTCGGTTGATGTATTGTCCAACCTGTCGGAGACCTTGAAAGATAAGTCGGACTCTATTCTGCCGTACTGTATGTACCGTAGAATAGATCCCGTATCTGACGAAACCCTACTTTTGGGAAAATCCGTATCGAGGTTTTGAGTAGAAATGTCCTGATATTAGCTATAATTTTACATTGTCTCGGGCTCCAAAAGCACTCATTCTAAAGAAAATTTCTCGCTGAATCGTGTGGTGTGGCTGGAAAAACATTATTTTGGTCAGAAAATTGCAAAAAAAAGGTGTAGACCATATGTAGGTACATACTAGGCGATTTCCTAGTATCCGGTACACATAGAAGTTTTTGTTTAGCAATAAGGTTGATACGTTTTTTCTGATACAAAATTAATGCCGCTCTACGTGGAAAAAAAACGTTATTTTCTCGTATATGCAGGATACTAGGAGAAAAAATCCTGATTGCCAACTTCCGGAAACCGTATCTGATCTGACAAGAGAAAATACATTCGTATAATCAAAATACTGGGAAGAAAAATCGTATCTGCCACTGATTCCGAAATCATATCAGACAAAACGAGTCCTTAAATACTAAGAAATAAATTCTTATCTGGAGTGTTCCAATTCGTATGTACCTGAATACTAATAAAACAATCGTATCTGACTCCAAGATGCCGGTTTTTGTTCTAGAAAAGGCCGGTTACGGGATTTTCATTAGTAAATCGAAACAGAACGTAGTTAACGCGATCATTTAAAGCCGTTTTTGAGGCATTTCCCGTTGAGATCCGACTACTAGCAAAATCGAAAGAACCCCCCAATGGGGAGGCACCAATAACTCAATATGGCCAAAAATGCAGATACGGGATCTATTCTTAGTACGATAGTATAAATGATGGTTCATGGAAAGAGACCATCATTTTATTCGTTTCTCGATGTTCCAGACAGGCTTCCTCTAAAATTTCAAATTCCCTGGGTGAATAGGAGAGAATATAGGTAAGTCAGATTATCTGGTTGGAAACCGTCATTGCATTCGTCTTATAATTTTCTAAAGAGGCTCCCTGTAAAATTTCACATTCTTAGGGCGAAAAGGAGAGAATTTAGCTCACTCGGCTGGTTAAGAAAGAGCCCATCATTTTATTCGTCTGTTGATGTCCCAGAGACTCACCCTATCAAATTTCAACTCCTTGATTGAACAGGAGAGAATATTTAGGTTTTTTAAAAAAGACATTGGTCTTTTTGTTAAGCAATATAGGTACTGGTAAAAGTGTCCCGGTTTCTCCAACCTCAATTGCTTTGCCACCTTAATACTCTTCCAGACCAAAATTGCTCGTATTAGGGCGTTTTTAATATCAATTTTTGATGATCCATCTTTACGAATAGAAAAAGCTCGGTTCAACCCACCAAAATCGTTTTTGTATCGCTGAATTTGTTATGGAAAGTCCTTTACTCCTAACACCCACAATGACAATATGTTATATTGTCTATTTAAAAAAGTGACTTGTTGCATCGGTCTAATGAAATTGACAAAGTGAATCAGTTATTGCTGAAGTGAAGCATTTAGATTGAGGCAAGAAACAAACGCAGCTTTTCAATAAAATGGTGATTTTAAGGCTGAAAGGGGTGAGTTGAGAAATTGTTATATAGCCTATCTTTCTGTCTGGTGCTCAAAGGGCATGCTGTAAAAAACAGCATCAGAATCAGTTCATGAATTTCGTCCCCCTTAAAGGATACGCAAGTATACATAATTTGATTTTTATAGATATAGATGCTTCCAACTTTCAATATAGGCACTTGTGACAGAGGTTTCACCAATAATAACCCTCTCGTAAGCCCGACACTGAGTAGCTCGACAGAATGCCTGGATTCGTGAAAATATACTGAGCCCGGCGAATCTAACTGTTTTGCGGGTTTGTCTTACGAATTACGAAGGCGGTGACTAGCCGACATGTCACAATGAGCTCGCAAGAAGGCAATATCATGAATAGAATACGATCTCTATGACAGGTTTCTGGTTTCGATTTTGAGTCTACCAAGATAGTAGAAGATTTGTTTTTACTTTTGAGGTCTAAAATAGAAAAATCCCTCATAAATCGAAGTCGCCATTCGCATTTTACCTTTCACTGACGTTTGTTTTCGCGAATGTTTGATTTTGTAACTTTTCATCTCGAAATCATGCAGTATCACGAAATTCTCCCCGAATATGCATAAATATGCTTTAAGTTGAATAAGAAGTTCAGAAGGTTTGTTTGTTTATTATTTACAAGTAGCAAGTAGGTTTTTTTTAATACCTACAACCAGTAGTGGGTTTCATGTCGCTATTTAAAGTATTCAAGTAGTATTTTATTTTAGATTTTCATAGAAATGATTAAACTAGATTTGATTGTACATAAATTACGCAAACTGCACAACCGATTCTCGTAATTTCACCGAAGGAGAACAGCTCAAAATGCTCAGCATACAATATTGTGTGGTTTCTTAGAAGCATTTATGCACTTTTTCCACAAAGTTTATCCATTTATTAACATTCTCACTCTATAAATGAAACGATTTTGCGAGATTTCAAGAATATATTCCACTTAAAATGCTCCTGCGAACTTGCGAATAGCAGATCATGCAAGCATATGCCTAGTAGCAGTCTTGGTTTTCTGGTAGATATCTACCTAGTCTTATTAAAATGTATAATAAAAGTGCAGTGTAGAGAAATTATAGGAATGTATTATTTTCACAAATGTAGGATTTTGGTTTGGCAGAATTCCTGTGTTCCAGTTAGTACCAGGTAGTTTTGTAACGTCTGTTTGGGAAACAAACAAGGGGCTCTTGTGTTCTGGTCGATTTTTTAAATCTAAATTTGCTCGATTTCATATTGCCTGTCATATTCCTTAACGATATGTTACTATTCTACCAATCCTCATTCATAGTAAGGTAAACTTCAAAACTTTTGCGTATAATGTTAGGTGTGGAGTTACGTAGACTCTACCTAATTAGGGGAAGGGAGGCACCATTCGACCATCTAACCAAAAACAATTTCAAAGTACGGCACTTATCACTGTATTTTCAAAATTTAGGATGCTTCGAGCACCTTAGGCATTCACGGCAATGAGTGTGCTGATGCCCTAGCAAGGAGAGCCATTGGTGATGACTCCATCGAAATGTTGCCTATACGCATTGAGGATCAAATCTCCTACAGGCAGCATAAAGCCAATTCCATCTGGTAGGGCGAGGTCACTGGTCTGCTTGGTGTTCTTCAGGACCTTTGCCCGGTTGATCCTTTCGTGGCCCAACTTCCAAGGAGGGACCGAAAAGTGGTCAACCGGGTTTCAACTGGCCATATCCGTCTTACTCACAGACACCTGCTAGATCCAGTGGCTCCTGATGTTGTGTGTGGGAGATGTGGGGGTGATTAGTCTATCCGCCACTTTTTGGAGGATTGCCCAGCCTCATGGACCTCAGAGTCCAGCATTCACCCCCTCAGTTGGTGGATGTTCTGTCAGGGCCAGACAAGGTCAAGTCCCTGTTTGTTGTACCTGAAAGCCACTGAGCTTTACAATAAACTGTGATATCCTGATCTGTGATATATGTACATCTAGTCATACCTTTATTTAACCAAGACCTATAGTATTGATTATTATATATTTATCGATAATATTTACGTATTTGTTAGGCTAGTCCTACTTCATTTACTACGGGGTATTTTTATCCGCTGTAGGGGTTACAAAGCGGTCATCGCTGTATCCCTTGAGGCTGAGTGCGGCGATGCCTCGCTTTGTGGGTTATTATTATTTCTCCCCCTCCGATCTGCCAGTGGAGTCCGTGATGGCAATCCGTTTAGTGACGGACGGTCAGCATGGCTCCCCTTGGAATCGTGCCCGTTGCAGTTTCCTTTTGACACCCCTTTTTTGATTGCTACTAATGACCCTTCCGGTTCAGACTCGGCTTAAATTCTTTAAAAAATAATAATAATAAAAAAATAACATAAATAAATAAAAATAAAAAAATAAAAAAGAAGACGAAGTCTCAAAGAATGTTAGGTACAGATACGATTTTCAATGACACGAGAGTCGGAGTCAGGATCTACTTAGTTCATTTTGCTACCGCTAGGCTCGCATCCCTATTCGAAATCGCGGATCGTTAACAAACTGTGTCAAAACTGACCAGTAAAATTGTTTCGATCGTTAATAAAAGTCATGCAACTGAGGTTCTCCGTGAACGGTTAAAAGGCCCAATTACCCATTTGATAGCAGCCAGGAGGAAGTAGATAAACTCCAGCTATTTGCATTCGACGCAATCTACCCGGCATTTGGACAGTTCAATAAACAGAGCGCCGTTCGACTGATTCGGATGATTTGAACATTACATTGATGGTGATTTCGAACTGTCGGGAAAACTATCTAATCAGTCGTAAAGCGATGAGGGTGACGATAAATCTTGAAAACATTAATAAAATAGTAAAATTACTGCTTTGAAAGCGTATGCGTAAGATGTGTAAACGCGTGAAATGTAAACAGCTCATATTCTCTTCGTATCTTCGTACATGCATATTGACCATATATAGGTTACATGAGAGCAGGCTAACCAAACAATGATCCAACAATACCATACTGATTAACAAAGATGGTTTGAACTAATATTATAACAGCTCTGTGTCTACATGCATTCAATCACATTACGTAGTATATTCGTCGAATTCTGACCTTCCCGTTGATTAAATAAAACTAACTTCTACAACTGATAATCATCTTCAAAAACAAGAATTTTATTTAGAAATAGTAATTATACCATAAATTAAACGGTTGAAATGTTTGTGGTCAAAATTTTGATCGAATTTCAATTAATTTTGACACCTAAATTAAAAGTTGATTATGGAAAATATCCCTTTAGTTTATTATTTCCATGAGAAAATTCTGTAATTGACCAAGAAAATATATTGTAACCCCCCTTTCAAAATTTATTGAATTGTATTTCAAAACAAGTGTTACAAAAACGGATAAAGAAATCCATCCGCCCTCCATCTCAGGCCCAAAAATGTCTGAGAATGTCTGCATACTATGCTGTTCTTATGTTTGTATCTTACGTCATACGTGATGTTCCTAAAAATGAATAAATAAATGAATCAAAAAAGAAAATCCTCCGAAATCAAAATTTCAATTGCATTTTGCGATTCTAAGCTTTCTGATCAAATTTCGTTTCTTGTCTGTGTCTGTCCTTGCCAACTCCTTACTACGCCCGAAAATGTACTAAGTTTGAATTTGATTCCGATGAAATTTTCATATATTCTGCAGATAAGGTCCTAAACGTTTCCATGTAGATAAATTCGCCGTTGGATCTATAAAAGCGTGTGCACATGCGCAAACATGAATTTCTTATCACGTTGATTTTGTACGATCTATTGGCCCAATTTCGTTCAAACTCGACCGACCGGAGGGGGGAATAGTTGGATGTAGATCAGAATGATCGTACTTTGTGAATTTTATCGCGATCTGTTGTGTAATAACTATTGCGCGTGCGCAAAACTGAAATGGGTTGACAAAGGCTAAACTCCAAAACTAATGGTCCGATTTTGAAGGAATTTCTAGAGATTGTGCGGGTTAGTTCCTGAATGGTTTCTTATGTCATTGCCGTTGTATCAATAGTCGCCTGTGCGCATGCCGAAACGTAAATTTCTTATAACGTAGATTTTACGTGATCTATCGGGAGGATGGTGTCTTATGGAATTTCTTGCGCAAACACAAAAGTAGTTTTTACGTGCGAAAATCCAAGACTAATGGGCCGATTTTGATGAAATGGTCTGTAATTGTGCCGGCAAACTCAGTTGGTATATAGTGAATGCCGCTAAATTGTTGGTAAGGTATGAGCATGCGCAAACATGAATATTACGCCTTATTTCGCGTGTTAGCATACATAATATTATATTAATGTTCTATGTTGTACTTAATCATTTCGACTCGTAGAGGTAGAGTGGGGAATATTGTCACGAAAAAGCAAAATTTTATGTAAATTTCAACTTTAAACAATTCAACGTCTAACTTAGCTAGAGTCTTCATTTTTTCTGCATAGTTTGTATTATTTGATGCTCTTTGGGTTTTTGTGAATAAACAAAACTTAAACTTTACATTATTTAAAAAATTACAAAATAATTTCCTAATTACACATTTATTCGGCCAAATGGGGTAAATGCGAAAAAACTGTCATTCCTATAGGATTCAGTGGAGCTTCGGATTCTGGGGTATATCTAGTAAAATCACGATCTTTTTTCTATTCTCACAAAATCAAATACAAACTCACCACAGGGGAAGATCAGTGATAGGCAGTTTGGGTTTCGAAAAGGTAGGAGCACTGATGATGCAATTTGTTTTATGACGAAGACTATATTGCGTGCATTAGATGCAGGAGAGAAGGTAATGTGTATATATCAGGATTTAGCCAAGGCCTTCGATACTGTTGCACATTCAAAACTAATCTCCTCAACAGAACAAACAGGTGTCAACCGAGGTTTTATCAAATGGACTGCAAGTTATCTGGAGGATAGATCACATTTTACTAGAGTTGATGATGTTATTAGTGACCATGAATTTTGCAACTGTGGAATCCCTCAAGGAACTGTCCTCGGGCCGATTTACTTTATAGTATTCATGAACAGACTTCTTAACGTGGAGTCTGAAGGAGAGTCAGTGTCTTTTGCTGACGACACATCCTTTATAATAACGGATAACTCCTGGGAACAAGTCATCATAAAAGCTGAATCATGTCTGACCAAAATCCTTCATTGTCTTAAAAGTATGGGAATGAAGATCAATTTTTCTAAAACTAATTTCTTAACTTTCGCGTTCAGAGAAAGTGATATCCCGCTGATAAAGAACATGAAATGCCATGTACCGGAATGTACAGATAACCTTCAGTGCTGCTGTGAAGTAATACAACAAGTTGCTTCTGTT
Source organism: Adelphocoris suturalis (assembly GCA_030762985.1). Classification (NCBI taxonomy): domain Eukaryota; kingdom Metazoa; phylum Arthropoda; class Insecta; order Hemiptera; family Miridae; genus Adelphocoris; species Adelphocoris suturalis. The sequence goes on from CM061043.1 coordinate 22,313,602, forward strand.
CGATACCTAGGCGTGGAAGTTGATCAGAACCAAAGATGGGACAAACACCTGAAAAAAGTGACATCCTCGATGAGAAAGATGATCCATGTGTGTAGGGAGCTGAGGAACTTTTTAGATATTGATAGACGTAGAATGGTATACTATGCGCTCGTTCAATCGCTCAATCTGGTTGAGGAGGATGTAGCGCGTCCCTCCTTGATTCGTTATTCCTGACCCAGAAGCTCTTCATCAAAGTCTTACATAAAAAAAGGACAAGATATTCGACAGAAGCTCTCTTTAAAGAGTTCGCTGTACTCAAATTGGGAGAGCTAATTGACAAGATAACTATAATTAAAATATATAAGGATTTACATAGCAACCACCTGAAATGTTTAGATGAGGGAAAAACAAGAACTTGTGGACAATTTCTTTCTAAACTGCCTTTCCGTAGGACTCACCATGGCCAACGGGCGTATGATTACCGGGGAGCAAAACTGTTCAATGCCCTACCCCATGAGCTCCGCTCTATTTCTAAAATTGAAAAGTTCAAAAAAGAACTGAAAAAACATATAATAATGAGGCAATCTGAGACCCATTAGATAATATTAAAACTTTAAGATGGTAACTAAATAATTCCTATGTATTCTGATTTACCCGATGTATACCTATTGATTCTAATTTACCTATATTTACTTACAAGATGATTATTGAATAAGGTATTGAATGAGTGTGCTGATTATGTATTACTCCTCCCCACAGCACAAGTCTACGACTTATAGTGGGGAGTAGCATTTCCTGATTTGTGTAACTTTTTTTGTATTGCAATACCTATCTAAATAAATGCGTTAAAAAAAAAAAAAAAAAAAAAAAAAACAGGGATGTCCGTAATGCATGCATTACTTACCAATAAATTTCACCCTACTATGATATTCAACTAATATTCGACTATAAGCTATACTACCGACCCAAATTGGTAGAATGTTTGCTTTTTTTGGTCGATTACAAAGGTTCAAGGTTCATTGTTAACCCCCCCACAATTCCTCCCAGGACAAACGTTTGTTCTTGGAATGCATGATTCAATTTCCCGCAATCCTGTACAACGTACTGGCAATCCCACGAGCCTCAAACAAACGGCATTGTGTCCGTCTGATCGTCCCTTGCAATTCCTGTGATGCAATCCTGTTATATAATACATCAAATCCAATGAGTTTTTTTTACGTAGCTACCCACCTAAAGTTAGAATTTAAATGGTGGATAAATAGATGAGACTGCAAGCCCCGAAAATCGCTAAGAATCTGTTGACTGCCGATTTTCCTCATTCCATCCTGCTGATTAGCGTCCGGAGAAGTTCGCAGAAATCGCCGACTAAACGGACTTGAAGATTCTAAAACCAGTTTTCTCTTCCCACGAGCCGGCTATGAAGTTAATCGGTTTTACCGCGGATTAATCGCTTCAACTCCAAACGTTTTTCTGCTTGAGGGGTCTGAAACCACAATTGTCGGCAGCTGAGTCATCTAAAGACTTGCCTTCAACAGAATGAGGATTTGAAATTTGAATTGTGTGGATCAGCTCCAAGATGGGTCCTTGGAGGATTTCAAATAGACGAAAACAATGCAATTACATAAAGGATGATTATCTCCATGTAAGATAGGTACTCATTCAGCGCAGGAATCAATAAGATCTGAGCAAAAATATCAGGAACAAGCAAATAATATAGGAACGGATGAGCCCTAGACGGTCCTTTACAAGATTAACGCAAATAAACTTCCTTGAACACCTATTTCTCACGACTTTTGTTGGCCACGCGCACGTTGTACGATGTTCCTTTTGTTGTGCGATTTATGTGATCCCGAGTCTTTGATTCCTTATAGGACTTGATAATTTAAGTTAATCCACGCTAACATGAATGTTATTTTAATACAAAACAACTGTGTATGAATCGAATAAACGAGATTGAGGTACGTACCTACTTTCACGATGTAAACACATTTTTTATGTTGCTTTTTAGTTGGGCAGTTTTTAACATGGAACATGTTTTTACGGGCGTGAATCGGTTCGGAAGAGCGTGGTCGTCCTGTCCCATGACTCATAGTCTAGGACCCAATTTCAGGAGAAGATTGAGATTAGATTGTCAAAACTTAGTCCGTTCGGATTGAGAAAATCTTTGTCTGCCATCTCGAAATTCGAGATATTTACGAGTTATTTACACACACTGCCAACTCATTCTACCTAACCGTGAAAACTATGAAATACAAAGGTCGTGCAACACACTCTTTTTTGCATTTCTTAAAAAAACGTTTTTTTTCCCCCACTATTTCTAGGCCATTTATCATCTATTTTTCAAAATCTTTTTCTCTATCTATCTGACGATCTCATTACCTCGATAAATCAATGGACAAAATAAACATGTCAGCAGCGAAGTAACTGTTGCCTTATTTGAATCGTTGGGAAAGAAATTTGGTGAACGGTAAAATCATGCAGTGAAATACTCACATTTTGGCGTTACGAGACCACACAAAATTCGGGAAAGTCCTCTTGTTTAGCCTGGAAAAAACAAAACCAAATTTGCACGGTTATTTCAACTGGATTATTATCATAATCTTATTATTCATATTTATGATTGAAATAACCTTTGGCCCTTGCAAGATAATTTAAAAAAAAAACAGCAAATTATTACACAAAGGTTTCTTTTATTTTTTATATTTTTAAATCAGATAGCCCTTCTACGCAGAGCACTTGCCTTTAATTATTATAAACTACAATTTGAAATGGAAGACCGAACTGTATTTTGTGTAGTAAAATCTTTATTTTAAAATAGAATAACCGTTATTTTGAAACAGAAAACTAGTATTTTGTTGCGGAAAATCGTCAATTTGTAGCGTAAGCAGTTGTATTTGACTAGGAAAATATGTATAAATATGTATGTCTATAAAGATGCACCGCCCAATGTCTGGTACCGTCTACGGCAATAAAACCAGGAGAACGAAGCTGGGAACAGCCTGAGATAAGCAGGTTACTGAGTAGGTTATATCAGATGCGGCTGTGGGGTGATAGATCCATGCCCTTCCAAAGTGCCAACATTGAAACCAGTACAAAAATCCTGCATAATCTCTTGAGGATGAAACATGCCCAACCAACCCCAGGACACTGGCTCTGGTTGGCCTGCTCATCCAGATACTTGATCCCCGACTGCCAGGGTGCCTACGTTTGCTGGAGGATGGATCTAGTACCTCACATTTGGTGCCACAGCATGGTTGCTTACATGAGGACATGCTGCTTCAGCCTCCGGAGTGCTGTACTGCTTGATGTCTGGTATTGCCCACCGCAGCAATAAAACCAGGAGAACGAAGCTAGGAACAGCCTGAGATAAGCAGGTTACTGAGTAGGTTATATCAGATGCTGCTGTGGGGTGATAGATCCACGCCCTTCCAAAGTGTCAACATTAAAATCGGTACCCAAATCCTGCATAATCTCTTGAGGATGAAACGTGCCGAACCAACCTGGCTCTGGTTGGCCTGCTCATCCAAATACTTGATCCCCGATTGCCAGGGTGGCTACGTTTGCTGGAGGATGGATCCAGCACCCCACAGCATGGTTGCTTACATGAGGACATGCTGCCTCAGCCTCTGGAGTGCTGTACTGCCTGATGTCTGGTACCGCCCACCGTGGCAATAAAACCAGGAGAATGAAGCTGGAAACAGCCTGAGATAAGCAGGTTACTGAGTAGGTTATATCAGATGTGGCTGTGGGGTGATAGATCCACGCCCCACCAAAGTGCCAACATTAAAAACGGTACCCAAATCCTGCATAATCTCTTGAGGATGAAACATGCCCAACCAACCTGAGCTCTGGTTGGCCTGCTCAACCAGATACTTGATCCCCGAGTGCCAGGGTGGCTACGTTTGCTGGAGGATGGATCTAGCACCCCACATTTGGTGCCACAGCATGGTTGCTTACATGAGGACATGCTGCTTCAGCCTCCGGAGTGCTGTACCGCTTGATGTTCGGTACCGCCCACCGTGGCAATAAAACCAGGAGAATGAAGCTGGGAACAGCCTGAGATAAGCAGGTTACTGAGTAGGTTATATCAGATGTGGCTGTGGGGTGATAGATCCACTCCCCACCAAAGTGCCAACATTAAAAACGGTACCCCAATCCTGCATAATCTCATGAGGATGAAACATGCCCAACCAACCTGGGCTATGGTTAGCCTGCTTACTCAGATACTTGATCCCTGATTGGCAGGGTGGCTACGTTTGCTGGAGCATGGATCTAGCACCCCACATTTGGTGCCACAGCATGGTTGCTTGCATGAGGACATGCTGCTTCAGCCTCCGGAGTTTTTAACCGCTTGATGTCTGGTACCGCCCACCGCGGCAATAAAACCAGGAGAATGAAGCTGGAAACAGCCTGAGATAAGCAGGTTACTGAGTAGGTTATATCAGATGTGGCTGTGGGGTGATAGATCAACGCCCCACCAAAGTGCCAACATTAAAATCGGTGCCCAAATCCTGCATAATCTCTTGAGTGTGAAACATGCCAACCATCCTGGGCTCTGGTTAGCCTGCTCACCCAGATACTTGATCTGATTGTCAGGGTGGCTACGTTTACTGGAGGATGGATCTAGCACCTCACATTTGGTGCCACAGCATGGTTGCTTACATGAGGGCATGCAGCCTCAGCCTCCGGAGTGCTGTACCGCCTGATGTCTGGTACTGCCCACCGCGGCAATAAAACCAGGAGAATGAAGCTGGAAACAGCCTGAGATAAGCAGGTTACTGAGTAGGTTTTATCAGATGTGGCTGTGGGGTGATAGATCCACTCCCCACCAAAGCGCCAACATTAAAAACGGCACCCAAATCCTGCATAATTTCTTGAAGATGAAACATGCCCAACCAACCCCGGACTCTGGCTCTGGTTGGCCTGCTCACTCAGATACTTGATCCCGGATTGCCGGGGTGGCTACGTTTGCTGGAGGATGGATCTAGCACCCCACAGCATGGTTGCTTACATGAGGACATGCTGCCTCAGCCTCCGGAGTGCTGTACTGCCTGATGTTCGGTACCACCCACCGTGGCAATGAAACCAGGAGAATGAAGCTGGGAACAGCCTGAGATAGCAGGTTACTGAGTAGTTTGTATGAGATATGGCTGTGGGGTGATAGATCCACGCCCCACCAAAGTGCCAACATTGAAAACGGTACTCAACCCTACATAACCTCTTGAGAATGAAACATGCCCAACCAACCTGAGCTCTGGTTGGCCTGCTCAACCAGATACTTGATTCCCGAGTGCCAGGGTGGCATCGTTTGCTGAAGGATGGATCTAGCACCCCACATTTGGCGAAACAGCATGGTTGCTTACATGAGGACATGCTGCCTCAGCTTTCGGTGTGCTGTATCGCCTGATGTCTGGTATCACCCACCGCAGCAATAAAACCAGGAGAATGAAGCTGGAAACAGCCTGAGATTAGCAGGTTACTGAGAAGGTTATATCAGATGTGGCTGTGGGGTGATAGATCCACGCCCTTCCAAAGTGCCAACATTAAAACCAGAACCCAAATCCTGCATAATCTCTTGAGGATGAAGCATGCCCAACCAACCCCGGGTCACTGGCTCTGGTTGGCATGCTCACCCAGATACTTGATCCCCGACTGCCAGGGTGCCTACGTTTGCTGGAGGATGGATCTAGTGCCCCACATTTGGAGCCACAGCATGGTTGCTCGCATGAGGACATGATGCCTCAGCCTCTGGATTCCTAAACCGCCTGATGTCTGGCACCGCCCACTGTGGCAATAAAACCAGGAGAATAAAGCTGGTAACACCCTGAGATAAGCAGGTTACTGAGTAGTTTGTATGAGATATGGCTGTGGGGTGATAGATCCACGCCCCACCAAAGTGCCAACATTGAAAACGGTACCCAAATCCTGTATAATCTCTTAAGGATGAAATATGCCCAACCAACTCCGGGACACTGGCTCTGTTTGGGCTGCTCACTCAGATACTCGATCCCCGTATGCCAAGGTGGCCTCATTTGCTGAAACCAGGAGAATGAAGCTGGGAATAGCCTGCAATAAGCAAGTTGCTGAGTAGGTTATATCAGATATGGCTCCGTCTTTGGAAGGGTGACGTGCCAATATCCGTTTTAAGAGAATGGGAAATCAGGTCACCCGCATGATGAGGAGACTTTGGGGAGACGTGGCTGATTCATTCTTTTCCGATACTCCATATCGAAAGGACCGTAGTCGGTAGTGGGTAGATGAGGGTTAGGTAGTTAGGATGCATGTAGGGGTTTTCAATAAACTATAGCATCTCTCTAACAATGCTACAGTGTCTAATTTATCCTTATAATTTTCAATTATTAACTCTTCAACACCAAATCAATGTTTCACGAACATTAAAATAAGTTGTAACAAGAAGAAATAATGTACCGTTGTGTAATAATTAGTCTTTTTAAAGTTATTCCTATTTTTCGGTCGTGTCTTATATATTCATACAAAATGAGCTCCAGAAGCAATTAAATATTTGCCACACATCAAGTATGTCTGTATGCTTTCTAGGTCTAGTTCTAGGCGGCAGCCGCCAGATCCATCCAGATTGTTTATTGCTTCAGACGAAAACTTAATTAGTGTTTGTGCCAATCAATTGTTGTCGATGAGACTGGAATATGGGTTAAATATCGCCCCTCTTACGTATCCCCCCCCCCCCCCCCCCCCCCCCCCCGATGGTCCGTTGGAGCATGATATCGCAAAAGTAATGGAATCCCTCGTCTTTTTTTTGTCAAATATTTATACCTCATTGACAGATTATCACACTGATTCAACATCACAATACAAAATACCTTCTAACACGGAAAAGGTCCTTGAACGATATTTTATATTTAGCTAATTAATGTTACATGTACGTCGTTACATATCGATAATGTCCAGGATAACGCGAGGTCTTTGGAGCCTTGGGTCTTGTGGTTGATGAAACCCTTCACATACAAGGTTCTTGAAGTGCTCAATATTATTAACAGCAAATGGTCGCATTGCAGCCTCACGACATTCCTGTGGAATCTCGAGATCAAAATCGTGGTAGATTGTCGTGTTCCTTACGAATGGCGGAGCTTGTACGATTTCTCTTTGTAATACCCGATTTTGCTGCTGCTCCAGCCGTCGAAATTGAGAATCGGAACAGGTTCCTCTTATAGGAAGAGAATAACTCTAAAGGGACCTGATGAATACTTTATAAATCAATAATCCCTATCATCAATAACCAACAATAAATAATCCTTATAATCAATAATCCTCAAGCCTGGGGATGAATGAAGGTGAACATATCTCTGAAAACTATAATTTCAAATGAATACCAAGCTAAAATTTTGAATAGGTAAATCTTTATGCTGAAATCTATCACCGAAAAATTTTTATTTTGTTTCGAGCAATTGTTAATATTTATTCGGTAATTTAAGTATTTGAAAGCTATTTATTCACATAGACATTGCTGTGAATTTGTGCAACAATTTGCTTCTTTTTTTACCCGATTGTTAAATTTTTCTACTAAATGGGTAAGCAAGTATGTCAGGAAGCTTCAGGAAGTATGTCAGGCTAGTATGACAAATTAAGTATTGATTGGCACACATCAAATATGTCTATTGTATATTGCTTCAGACTAAAAATTAATTAGCGTCTGTTCGAATCAATTTTTAAGGTTGAATATCGCCCCCCTTACTTTAGCACTAAAATAATGGTGCCTTCCGGCTTGGGGAGGGGGGGCGTAAATAGTGAAAATATATCTATGAAATTCAATTTGGAATTGAAGACCGACCTGTATTTTGGATAGTAAAATATTTATTTTAAAATAGAAAATCGTTAATTCGTAGCGTAAATTCTTGAATTTGACTAGGAAAAGGAAAAGCTTCGTCTATAAAGAGAAATAATGTATCATTGTGTATATAATAGTTAGCTTTTTTAAACTTATCCCTATTTTTTGGCAGTATGTTTTACATTCCTTCTAAATTACTTAAAGAAGCATCTCTGACATATTAAATATTGATCGCCACGCATCAAGAGTATGTCTGTATGCTTTCTAGGCTCCAGGAAGTATGTCAGGCTAGTATGACAAATCAAGTATTGATTGGCACACATCAAATATGTCTGACCAGCTTTCTAGGTCTACCTCTAGGCGGCAGCCACCGATCCGTCGCGTCTTTTCGCTTCAGACGAAAAATTAATTAGCGTATATGCCAATCAATTGTTGTCGATGAGCCTCGAACAATTACGTATGCCCACCCCTCTCCCTCCCTTGCAGTTTATTGGAGCATACTAGTGCAAAAATAATGGGACCCCTAAAGCCTTGGAATGGAGGAAGTATAAATTAATAGTGAACATATCTCTAAAAACTTTAGTTTGAAATGGATACCAAGCTGACATTTAATATAGGTGAATCTTTATATTGAAATCGATTGATGAAAATCTTTATTTTGTTTCGGGCAATAGTCTATTTATTCGGAAATTTATGTATTTGAAAGCTATTTATACATAGAGAAATGATGTACCTACTGTTGTGCCACAATTCGCTTTTTAATTTTATTTTACCGGAGTATTGAATTTACCTACTAAATGGGTTAGCAAGTAAAGTATGTCGGGAAGCTCCAGGAAGTATGTCAGGCTAGTATGACAAATTAAGTATTGATTGGCACTCATCAAATATGTCTGACCAGCTTTCTTGGTCTAGTTCTAGGCGGCAGCCGCCGGATCCGTCGCGTCTTTTCGCGATTGTTTACGGCTTCAGACGAAAAATTAATTAACGTATGTGCCAATCAATTGTTGTCGATCTCGAATATGGGTTGAATATCGCCCCCCTTACCCATCGCCCCCTCTTAAGTATGCCCTCCCCTCCCCCCTCCTTCACGGCCATTGTAGGCATAATAGCGCGAAAATAATGGCAACCCCCCCTGGACCCTCGGAAGGGGGGCGGGGAGGGGGGAGCGACCGCCATCCTCTGCGGCACCAAAGCTGGTTGTTGTTTGGGCCCCGCCGAGCCCCGTAGTACGGTAGTTGTTCAGTACTTACATCACGCGCGCTACACTTGCGGTGCCAATCATCAACCTAACAGTACGGCCGTGTGAAATTTATTTCTTAAAAAGCTCGGGATTCGAAGAAATAAATCGTTTTTTTATTTTTATTACCGTAATAAACCCGGCGAAGTGTCGCAAAAAACTTAGTTTCCGCGAAAACTTACTCACTTAACAACAATCATGTCAGACCCAAAGATTCGGTGAGTTTACACAATTAATATATTAATTATAATAACCGCGTATAAAACTTCATTATGACCATATTAATTTACCACTTTAGTTTTCTCGCACAGTTCAAACTTTGATTAACGCAACGAAAAATACATCTTTCTGTCCATATTTTTGAATTTATATACAGGGTGGCATCAGATAAGTGACGAATTTTTTTTCGGTTAATCTACATCAAAAATGTAGTAAAATGCCGCCAACTGCATATTTTGATCTCATTCCGTAGGTACTCGAGATATGATTTTTTAAATGTTTTCCTAGGAAAATCGTGTTTTTTTCTTTTTAAACTCCAATTTCTCCACTTCACCTCATTTAATTTCAACTTTTGACCTCATTTTCGGAATCAGCGTTAAATTTTCTGTAAGAATAGTGTACTTGGGTTTTTCAGAAGTACCATCCAAATACCTTCATTTCAGCTCAAACATACACGATTTTGGAAAAATAAAATTTCTGAAAATCTTTAAAACCTTACTACTCTCCCTAAAAAAAAATCCTGGAAACGAGCGAATCTCATAAAAACTACTTCATTCAATATTCTTTCCAACGGTATAGCCAATTTTACTTTTACTTTGTTATTTAGGGGAGAAAATTTTGTTTTAATGTTGAAAAATGTGGTTTTTTCAATGAAATCTATGATTTTCTTGAAAAAATTACCCTCCATGAACCAACGAGTATTGGGGTCGGTTTCTACATATTTTTCCACGCTGATTCGAATGGTAACACTTACAGATCTCTCCACCTCCTTTATATCCGAGTTTTACCCTTAAAATCACAAATTTTCAGTTTGTTATGTTATATTGTTATATTATGTCGTGGGGTATAGGAAACTAGTTGAAGTCTAAAACTCGGTTATAACATAGTTGGAGAGATTTGCTAGTGTTACCATTCAATTTAGCGTGGAAAAATCTGTAGAAACCGACCTCATTTATATATGAGGCGACCTCATATACCGGATTTTTTTTGGGAAAGTAGTAAGGTCTTAAAGATTTTCAGAAATTTTATTTTTTCATAATCGTCTATGTTTGAGCTCATGTGAAGGTATTTAGATGGTACTTTAAGAACTCAGGTACCCTATTCTTATAGGAAATTTAATGCTGATTCCGAAAATGAAGTCAAAAATTGAAATTGAATTAGGTAAAATGGAGAAATCGGAGTTTGAAAGGAGAAAACTCGGTTTTCATGGAAAAAACCTTTAAAAAATCATATCTCGAGTACGGATTGAGATAAAAATATGTAGTTGGCAGCATTTTACTACATTTTAGATGCAAATTAACCGAAAAAAATTTTCGTCACTTATTCGATTCCACCCTGTATATGTATCTAGTCTTTCTCCTCCAACGTTTCTCCTCAGGAACTGAGGCTTCTTCAGGAAGAACAATAAACTGTAAACGTTAAAATAGAGAATTTTTCAATAATAATTCTTCATAGTTACCGTCACCAACGAACTGGGTTGTTAAACAATGTTTAAATATTGTTGAAAAATTCTATATTTTAACGTTATCATTATAGAGCTTATTGTTCTCCCTGAAGAAGTTCCAGTTCTCCAGTTCCGTTAGAGGAGAAAGACTACATATATATACATGTTGTATATATATATAAATAAAAATAAGGACAGAAAGGCCTATTTTTCAATGCGCTAATTGCATATCAATTTAATCAAAACAAACCAAAATATACTCGTATGTCTCTACTTTATTTCAATATTACTGGTAGGGATGTAGGTATATAATAAAAGTTCCAGTAATGCTGCATTTTTTTTTTGTTTTAAATTTATTAACGAAAACATTTGTAAAAATTGAGGAGCTGACATGGAAAAGCAGTTAAGTCCAAAAATCAAAAGAAAATTTTTTTTCGTCGAAGTGCAAGTAAACAGTCACGCCAACGGCGTGGGAAAAGCCTTTGGTCCTCCCGTCCTTGCTAGATCACACCGTGAATAAATGTGTGACCTTTGAATGGAGAAGAGATTATGTCCAACAAATCTGATGAGAGTTCAGAGGGAGTTCCTGTGAAATTTGATATTTGGACTTAACTGCTTTTCCATGTCCGCTCCTCAATTGTTACAGTACAGTTGTGATAACAATTAGATATATTATTGCACCTATATCGTAAGTACAATGGCACGTGAGTACCACCCAACGGCAGTCCTTGGTAGTTAATAATAATTACCTATAATTTAGTTTTTAATTTATCATTATTAATTCTCTATATTCTTAAAGACAAGTTGTATCACAGTTTGTTTCAATATTTAGTGTTTCAAGTTGCTATGGTGTAAGAAGGTCAATGAGTCTTTTTCTTCAATCTTCTTCCTGTTTGTTGATTTAAGGCGATCAGCAAACCAAAAAAAAAATTCGGATTCGAGTGTGATGAGATCGTGGCAAATTGGCGTTGAAATGTTTTCGCAATCACTTAATTTACTTCTGGAATGTAAAGCGCTACTTCGGAGGACGTCGTCCCTACAGCTTCATATTTTATTAAATTACCCATCGTATTATTATATGTTAAATTGCACCGAAATTGCAGCAATTTAAGTACAAATAAATTGTTAAAAACCAATTTTATGGCAAAAAAACTCATGCAAAATTTCGGCGATTTAAAATTTTCAGAATTTTTTGTTGTTTTTATAGATTTTTCCGTGAATATTAATGACAGTTAACTATGTTTTTCAACATAATTCTGTGCAAAAATTCGTCCTTCAAGTTCAATATGTCCTTTTTAGTCGTTAATAATTATGTTTTGATTGAAATTCAGCTACAAATTTGAAGATTTTTGGCCGTTTTTAGCCATTTTTAGTGGTTTTGTTTGCACTTTTTTTTTAATTTGACCAATTTATTGTGCTCAAAAAGTGGTGGCTAGCGAAATCATCCTTTCATTTGGAAAGCTTGATTTTTTGACGCAAGAGCGGGATTTTCATCTCTCAGAGTTATCGTCTAGAATGACACACACGCACCCACACACACACACACACACACACACGCACACACACACACACACACACACACACACATATATATATATATATATATATATATATATATATATATATATATTATATATATATATATATTAATACCTATATATATATATATATATATATATATATATATATATTAATACCTATATATATATATATATATATATATATATATATATATATATATTTTTTCATTCAAAATTGTTTTAATACCTATATATATATATATATATATTTTTTTATTCAAACAATTTTTAATGAAAATTGCTGAATATATATTGAAAAGCAAAAACTGCTGAACAAGCAAGAAATTTTGAATAATTTTTAGAATAGCAGACCACTATTTAGAATAAGTTTTTTGCCATAACATTGCAACATTGCCATAACAAATCGTAACATTACCTAGGCGCATTACAAAACAATTCAACTTAAATGTAATACAATAATTTACGACAATTCGGTCGTACTTTTTTTACGCACATGGACTTTTTACTCAAAACAATTTAACATAACATAGTACGATAATTTACGAAAATTGCAAATCTGTATTAACTTGGTTGTCATTGGTCCACCTTTGTGTACCTAACGACCTACCAGGAAACCCACCTAGAACAAAGGTCCGGAGCCAACGAGATCGTGGAAGAATTTTCTTCAACTACCTACTTAACTAGGAGATCGTTGGCGCGCGGATCGTGACTCGAATGGAGCGAGAATTATGTGCGAACGATGTCGTAAAAAGCTCAAAGATCGAACCTGATGATTTAATTATGAATGATCAAACACCCAAGTCCTAAACACAAAAGTAGGTACTGGAGTAAACTCACGTAATTTTCGATTTCAAGAGATGAATGATTCAAAACCTCATTACACATTGCATCCATCAGCCGTCAATTTACGACAGTTCAGTTATGCGGGATTGACATCGGATTCAAGTGGTAACAACATTTCGAATAACAATAAGAAATGATGTAGTGTAGGTTTAGGGATTCCCTTCCACGGTTATTCAAGGATTGTTTATAATTTTGGTGAGGTTTTAGGAAAGAAAAAAAGTAAAATGATTTTTCAAAACGCCCCCCCCCCCCTCTCCCTCCACCGACACTAAATTTGAAATTTCCAATGTTGCTTAGCTGGACTAAGATCTGGATCGAATTGATAGAATAATAAAAAATGTCACGGTAAAATGTATAGTAAAAATATCACGATTTATCGCTATTACCCCCCTCCCCCTCCATTCACACCCTTCCATTATGAAATTTGAAACTCCTGACATATGACCGAAAACCAGACCAAATTCATAATTGAACAGAGAATCGCCAAACCAGAATCCAATCCAATCCAATCCAAAATCGCCATACCGAAATTCGCCATCGCGAAAATCTGACGATACGAGTTGAAAAATCGCGATTTATCAGTATTAACCCCTCTACTGAGCCCCTTCCATACTGAAATTTGAAACTCCTGACTTATTTTCCAAAACTAGCTTTTTTTATGTATTTTTTCTTGCTGAACCTAGTAATGATGTTCATTAATTGATATTTGCAATACCAACTTGGGAAAACACCGAAATCGACCAGAATCGCACTTATTCTACTCATTTCCACATAGCACAAAGCGTACTAAAATGTAGTTTTTTCGGTGTTTTCCCGAGTTAGCATTGCAAACATCAATAAATGAACATCATTCCAAGGTTCAGCACGAAAAATACCTCAAAATCATGAATTACATGTGGCAATTGAATGTCTTCAAAAACTCATTACTTTTTTTTTTCACAATTTTTGCACTTTTAGAGTGGAATTGCGCATTTTCGTGCGTGAGTTGTGCCCGTTTATGCGCACGTGAAAAATCGAGTGATGGGTCATTTCTTCATGAAATTTCACGTAGAATTCGAATTTGGAATTTAAAAAATGGGGGTTCCCATGCGGAAAAAACGAATTCTATGTAATTTGCGCCACTTTTGGCGCAAGTGGCGCCCGCGAAAGTATTTCTCATGAGATCTATGTAAAAAATTATGAAGAATGGCGCTGGTCCCATTTTTTCACGCTGAAATTAGGGGAAATGAAGGGGAGGGGGGAGGCGTAACCTTTTCGTAGGACACTCTGTAAGTAGGGTGCCCACAAACTTTGAGAAAGGTAAAACTTTGATGACCTCCACCCGAAATTCGGGATATCATCTAATTGGTCAAATTTCAAAAAATGTGCTGACAAAATGGCTAAGAATTGTTAAATTGATATTTTTTAGCATAAGATTGGTCAAATAAAGTTTATCAACTATGAAATAGAACATTTATGTACGAAATTATGCTAAAAACTTGAACTTCATTAAATTTTGTTTTAAAAAATCTATAAAATTGCAAAAAATAGCCTAAAATCCAAAATCTCTTTTTGAATAGAAGAGTATCATTTAGAATACTTTTTTTCCCATAAAATTAATAGCTAACATTTTCTTTTCACTCATAAATCTCCAATTTCTATACAACTTGAAATATACAAAAAAAAGACACTTTTTCACCTATTTTTGGCTCATAGCACCCATGAGAGTGGAGCGATCGAGCTGGCGAGAAGTTAGGACCAACTAGACCCCAAGTGGAGTCTATGTGCGAAAGAACAGATTTTTAAGTCAATTCTAAGGCCTTTTATGGCCCGGACGGCGGACGGACATTTCAAATTTGGATTCTACGCACCTTGAATATCACATAGGCTTATTATTGGAAATAATAAACCAACAAAGCAATGTACGTGTGTACAGACAAACTTATGAACTTGGAAAACGAGTTGAAAAGTTTATCAAAACAAAACTTTTATTCAAGCTAGTGTTCGCTATTCGGCATTGGCACTAAAAGATACAAGAAAGTTGAAGAGAACGCCGGAGGCCATTGCAATACTTCCCGACTGGATATGACGTAGGAAAAGACGTAGAAGGCAGAAAGGCAGATAGGCTGAAACTCCGTCAGCAAGTTCAACGGGAAAGGTTTCAGGTGGAGGTCCGATAACGTCATCAGAGATAACTTAAATGTGTATAAAACGTCGACCAAGTTATATTAGCATTTGGGCTTCCTCATGCATTCCGCATTATAACGCAGACGTATTATGGGGACGTATTGGTGATACGACGAGACGAAAATTATTGCAAGGAATCTATTTCACACATTAATCTCTGCATTCCCTTCAAGAGAGCAGTAGTAATGGTCGTTGTGAAACTTTTAAGAAAATTTCGTGTCTTTTCTGATCCCCGCATTTACAAACTATTTTCTATAGAATGGGGATTGATCGGATTGATGATCCCCAATCATTTTTACGTCCACTATGGTAAAATAGATCAGAATGGTGTGTATAGTTTGATGGTACGGATGGTCGCTAGCTCGCATCTCAAAAATACATAACATCAAGTAGTCAATCCCTTACTAAAAATTCAAATAGTTGGACATGTAGGTCAGAATGATGTATAGTTTGGTGATCTGGATGCTCGCAAGCTCGCATCTCAAAAATACATAACATCAAGTAGTCAATCCCGTAGTAAAAATACAGAGTAGTTGGACGTACAGGTCAGAATGAATGAATAGTAGAGAATTAACAGAAATATGCGGGGATATAACAGAAAAGGCCCAAAATTTCTATGAACAATGATGAATTTTGACCATGGTTATGCATTTTATTATTTGTTATTTATTCCTAGCTGTACTAGGGTTGCCAGACATACCATTATTTATAGTATCATACTATTTTTTTTTTAATACTACATAAAAAATCTAGAGAGTGCCCCCAAAATTGCTCCCCTCCCTGCTACAAACGTTATTTATGGGTCAAAAATTGTTTTTCATTCAAACAATGTATTTTTGTTAGGATCTCAAAAATGACAAAGTTGTGCATTGCGTATTTGCGCAAACGTGCGCAATTGACATCAACGTCATTTTTTTTCAAATTGGAACCCTCATTTTTTATAGCAGATTTGAATCCTACGTAACATTTCAAGAAAAAATGAGAGAAAAAACGAGTTTTTTGTCATTTTGTTACAACTAATTTTTTTCGGTATATTCTCGGTTATATATCTATTAAAGAAAATATTAGAACACGCAGCCGAACTCGAAAATTTGGTCATTTATGGGCATTTTTATCCTACTAATAGATTTTTCTCCCTTACTTATAAAGCTTAGAGATCTGAGAGTGGTCGCAATAGACTCAGAGCGGAAAAATACTTCGAGTGTGACACCCCACATGCCCTTTTGTCAAAAATCGATTTTTTAGCATTTTTTGGGCCATTAAATTGTAAATTTGAGCCTGAAATTTTGGAGTGATCCAACGAACTTGACCTGTATTTTGCCAAGACGGATTTTTCTGCGGTGGAACGAACATTTTACGATGAGAGTTATCGTATGGAAATACACCATTATATATATATATATATATATATATATATATATATATATATATATATATATATATATATATATATGTATATATATATAGAGTGAATATTGAAATCGGAAACTTAAGATGTTGAGGTGCGGTCGATTAAGTACACAAGCTTTTGTAACCAACGTTTCGTACGTTTATTTGTTCATCATCAGGTATTAGTGGTGTTGGAAGGTGAATAGCACAATATCTGTAAACTGGTAGATAGTAATGAGAATTCACTGATATCCAGAGAGTTGGACACCCAGGGACTTCTAACACCAGAACTGGAGTTTAATTATTGATACCTAGATAATTTTAGGAATTATGGATGGAAAACTTGAAAATGTGCAATTTAAGCCATCTCGCAGTGGTTTTGAGATGGGGCGTGAATGAACATCACTCAGAATAGACTACGTTTTCAAACTATAATTTCAAACTTTCCCTACCGGCAAACACGCCACTGTCAGCCTCGGATGACCGGACTATTGACGACGGTTGGTTACCCATCAAATGAAACGCAGTTTCCGAAGAACTACGCAGTAAAATGAAAGAGAAAAGAAGGGCGCCAGGGAGTTGCACATCTGCCGAAGGTGCATTTTTTCCACCGCAAAGCCAGTTGAAGGCAGTTGAAGGGAATCTTCCGACCTCGACGGTGGCTTACAGGTACCGGCAACTTCTGTTCACATATCGCTTTCCTAGTTTTCAGTTAAATTAGTATTTCATCAATCAAGTTAATACCTACTTATTTCCAACCAATTTTTCAATTTCAATCAATTTGATTTTCAATCAATTCCGTACTAAGAGTAGTACCGACCTACTTCAATAAGTACCCAATAAATACCTAAGAAATTCCCGGACTGGCCGCGTTAAATTGATTTTAATTTCAAATTATAGTGGAGAAGCTCCGTTTCAAATATCTGTAATTTAGATCCATTGTATTCAAATCAAAATATCTGCCAACTGCACTTAGCTTCCTCGTATGCATGTATAGATCACAGGAATGTTTTAAATGATCTTGAAAAATCATTTAATTTAATCGCGTGAAATAGTTCCTACTTATACTTACATGTACATAGCGTAAAACATAAAAATCGGTCAGGGAAATGAAAAAATTATGCTTGATGTAATTCACGTTTGTGATTGAGCAGAGTGAAGTATTGATTTTTGAACAATGCAACTGTGATAGGGGACCATCTGCAGCCTAACCCGCGCATTTACTGAAAATTTCGGCTAAATCGGATGACAACCGTGGAAATTATGCTTGTTAAAGGATAAGCGTGTTACACAAGTTGTGAGATTTTCAATCGATTCTTTACTACGAGTATTTCCAATCAAAGTAGTACCCAGTACCTACATACTTCAATAACGCAATAAATAAGAAATTTCTGGACTGGCCGCGTTAAATTGATTTTAGTTTCAAATTATACTGGAGAGGCTCCGTTTCAAGTATCGTTTTCTGGAATTTGGAACTGCTTTCATTCTTCGGAGCGCTTTCGGGAGATACGCTGTCCCCTTCCTCAGGCTCTGTAATTTATTTCCACGGTATGAGATACACTATAATAGAACATGACTTCTGAAATAAAATTTAGTAGCAAACAATCCCCCAGTCACTTTATTCTCCAAACAATTAACATTAGTAGGTAGGCAAATAATCTGCCCATCAATGAAAATCTTACAAATCTAACAAATTTCGAACTAACTTCCAACACATATACGTAATAACAAATAAAAATATAATAATGGGCCGTATAATCAAATAGTAAAAAAAAGAGGTAACAATCTTACAAAAATCAACAAGCTATCTCTTTCTGCCTCGCTACCCCTTCCATCATCCAACTCAATACTGCAAGCCGACTCCAGCAACTAACCGCATCAACTGAAAACGCACATTTTTCCCTAAAAAAAAAAAAAAAAAAAAACTTCCCCCAATATCAATCCCTACCATCACATTACACCGTATCATTAACTACCTACCAGAATTTTTCAGAAGTCATGTTCTATTATAGTGTATCTCATACTGTGGAAATAACTTACAGAGACTGAGGAAGGGGGCATCGTATCTCCCGATAGCGCTCGCAAGAAACTGAAAGCAGTCTGTATTTCTTCTTCCGAATTCCGGAATAAGATGATCCACACAGAAAATAGACGAGTTTCAAATATCTGTATTTTGGATCGTCCAAAAGTATTCAAATCAAAATATCTGCCAACTGCACATAGCTTCCTCGTATCCTTAATGTGAATGTATATCTATCTAAATCATTGAAATGTTATAAATAATATAGAAAATTCATTTAATTTCATAGCGGGAAATAGTACTTATACTTACATGTAGGCACTTTGCGTGTAACGTAAAAATCGGTCAGTTAGAAAATGAGAAAATTATGCTTGATGTTATTCACGTTTGTGCTTGCGCAGAGAGAAGAATATTGATTTGGGAACAATGCAACTGTGATAGGGGACCATCTGCAGCCTAACCCGCGCATTTACTGAAAATTTCGGCTAAATCGGATGACAACCGTGGAAATTATGCTTGTTAAAGGATAAGCGTGTTACACAAGTTGTGAGATTTTCAATCGATTCTTTACTACGAGTATTTCCAATCAAAGTAGTACCCAGTACCTACATACTTCAATAACGCAATAAATAAGAAATTTCTGGACTGGCCGCGTTAAATTGATTTCACGAGAAAGCTATGGATATTTGATTATTAATATATATATTTTGATCTGAATACAATGGATCCAAAATACAGATATTTGAAACTTATCTAGATTTTCAGTGTGGATCATCTTATTCTGGAATTTGGAAGAAGAAACACGGACTGCTTTCATTCTTCGGAGCGCTTTCGGGAGATACGCTGTCCCCTTCCTCAGGCTCTGTAATTTATTTCTTCAGTCATGAAATACACTATAATAGAACATGACTTCTGGAAAAAATTTAATCACAAACGACTCTCCAGTCACTTTATTCGCCAAACAATCAATATTAGTAGGCAAATAATCTGCCCATCAATAAAAAATCTTTGAAATCTAACAAATTTCGAACCAACTCCCAACAAATATGCATAGTATCTTTCCGGGTCTGTCTGTGCGTGTGTCTGTCGTGTCCGCAAATCATTGTAACAAGCTAATTTTCCAAAATCGTCATCCCGTTTGGATAAAATTTTCAGAGAATGTGCGGGCTAGGGTGTGGACGGTCTCCTATCAGTTTCATCGTTCCGGACTCAATACCTCACTCTGCGCATGCGTAAACGTAAATTCTACCAAGCATCGTTCCTCGTAGCACCAAGAGCCCATTCTATCGATCGAAAAAATGTGTCCACTAATTTCCAATGTAGAAACTCCAGTAAACATTTCATTGAGATCAGCGCCGGATTTTCCGCGCACTTCCCTCGTTATCCACGTTACAGAAATTTGGTTGAAATAAGTACGAATTTAGTAAGCATTAACTTGATTCAAAAAGTACTAATTTCACTTGAAAATTATCAAGTTCCGTAAAAATACCGGATAGGGGAGTAAAAAATCTTATAAAATTTCTCAGCATACTCTACTTTGGTGAATGTTGGTAAAACCAATGGTGGAATCCGAAAGCAAACAGCCCAATTTTCACGTGACCAAATTGGAGAAATTCGACAAACATATCGTTTTCAAAGATACCGTAAGTACTTGTTGTGTTCATTTCCAAATTATTTGTTGTTTTTACCGAATTTTCGTAGAAAATGAAACTATTGCAATGGTTCCAAAATTTTAAAATTAAAAATTTCGAAAATTTTCTTCATTGAAATCAGTTTAGAGATACGTATTCTGAAAGGAATCCTATATGTGTCATTCCAGACGATAACTCTCCTTAGGATTGAAATACAAATTCCGTTCTTGCGCCAAATAGTCAAGCTTTCCAAATGAAAGGATGAGCTCGTTGGCCAGCACTTTTTGAGCACATTAAATTGCTCACATTTCAAAAAATGTGCTGGAAAAATCACTAACTACGCTGCAAATTATTACTCAAAGGTTTATTATTTCTGTATTAGATAGCCCTTCTACGCAGATCATTGGTCTATAATTATTATTAAGCCCCATATATACTCGTGTATCCAGCAAATGGTCAAAAGTTAGTGCTTCGCGCCTCCCATAGGGTTCACATCTTTACAGCTCAGGACCCCACAATTTTACGTTTTATAGTAGGCAAATGTTGAAATTTTGTCTAAAAGTTTCAAGACAACAAAACAAAAAACTTAGTAAAACGGCAGAAAGCGAAAGACGGTAGAAAAGGAAAGAAAGTTGCCTCAGAGGCCCCATTAGCTATTCAGTAATCCTCCGAACCTCGTAATTGTTTTTGAGGTGTCCCGAACAAGCGCCATTAAATTTCAGCAGCGTAAGTCGATTAGGAAAGAAGTTAGCCTCAGAGGTTTCGAAGGTGATCAGAATAACTCGAGAACTGAGAATATTACAGCAATATAAAATAACCAGGTGACTCAGAAAGAGTAACGCTTAAACCACCGAGAAGTTTCAACGACCCTCTGTTTGCGCGCAAATTGAAAAGAAACAGAACTTTTTGATCAAACTCTACATACACATATCAAAAAGCGTTAAGCTCAAGGAATTTCAAAACGAATTTCCATGAAGGAAATTTTTGATTCATTGCAATAGCTTCATTTTCTGATAAAATTGGCTAAAACGTTCCGACCTTGGTAGACTCGGAAGTAATTAACCTTCTGTTGTTGGAATAGAAATAATAATTTGATTAAGAGTAATTCTTAAGTATTTACTTGTCAATAATTTATTAAATTAATGACATTGAATTAATAGATTAATGAATTGAGTGATTACCAGCCTACGCTTCACAAGTCCAATACGATACAAAAATTATAATAAACTCGATTTCGGGAAGATCAGAATTCCATTGGAATTACCAGCTGATACAATTTTCATAGTTTTCAAGGCGATTTTTGATATGTTTTACTGGTTACGATTCACTCCCGTGTTGATGTATTTTTTTTTTTGTCGATGCTTTAGCCCCTAGGGAAAGCAAACGAATATACGCTTAGCGATCGGGGTGGTTTCGTTCGATTCTCTGGGCGGATACCTATAAATGAAACTAAAAAAAATCAGTACTTTTACATAGAAAGTTTTCAAGACCTCGATTTTTGAATATTTCAGCCCTTAGGTTCTACCCTTTAGTGTTGACCGAACGCGATGCTAATGTTACTCGTCGATGAATGATTTTCGAGTCAAATTTCTTAAAGTTTGGTCCAATACTTTTTGAGAAAAGCTTCGGACGGCGTGTGGCGGACGGACGGATTTTTTTATTTTTTTATTTTTATTTTTTTTTATTTTGAATTCGATTTTTTGAATGTACGCATCTTGAAACGTAAACTAACAAATTTCGAGGGGGCGTTGAAAATTTTTTTTTCTTGGTCGATTACAAAGGTTTATTATTGAAAATAATAAACCAAAATGGCTAAAAACGGCTAAAAATCGTTGAATGTATATTTTTAAACAGAATTTTAGTTAAAAAAATATTCATCAACGATGAACTTAACTATTAAAAACTTGATGCACAAAATTATGCTGAAAAATGTACTTAAATTTCATTAATATCTGCTAAAAACCCGATAAAAGAAAGCTAAAAATCCAAAGCCTAATTATTTGAACTGCAAAATATGATTTGGAATGATTTTTTTTCTTTTTTTTTCATAAAAGTGGTAGTTAACAATTTTTTTGCGCTCAAAGTGCTCCAATTTCAAAACAATGTAACACAACATAATACAATACTTGAGAAAAATTGGCTCATGCGATCGTGCTGCATGACTGGATCTTTGAATTGTATTTTTGGCAAATCTAAGTATCTTGACCTGGATATCAACCAATTTTGAGCGGTAAAGAATGTTTTTTTGACATTGACATTGTCTTAGTCGACGGGTCAACCGGCAATTTTTTTACGCAAAGAAAAAGAACGTCACGCAACCTATAAACAAGTTAGGTGTTGTTATAGTTTTATTGTAGTTGTATTGTATGTAATTGTAGTTGTATTGTTGTGGTATACTAGCAACTGTGTATACAACTGGCTAGTGCTCGAAACAAAATTCACAAAATGAAGCTGGATGATACTGCTAGCTTACCATAATGATCAAATTACGAGTACTTCTGGGGAAACCATATATGGTTAAAGTGAATATCGATGGGCTCGATGGTCTCGTTAGTCGTGGTATGGGCACATTGCAATACATAGAATATGATAATGAATCGAATGATGGAATCAAACGATTGTGGCTATAATTATGTATGTCAATAATTATTTTATGTTTTATATTTGTTATTTCATTTAAAACAATGAAAAACATTTAAATTACTGAGACATTTTCAATGCTCATAGCTCTTCTCTCATGAGAGTTTTCCGTCGATTAGTAGTTCAAAAGATGTTGGGAAAAGTAGTGGAGAGCCTCAGCCTCCTTTCATTTTGTCAATAGTTTGTGTTAGATACCGTTAAAAACGTACCCTTAAGACACAGACGCCATGTCCATGCGTGTCGCAAAAAGAAATCAAAAGCCTGCACTAAATTTATCATGATTAGCGGGTTGACTAGTTGAAGTTGTAATTTGAGGGTTGGAATGACCAGACTGGTCGTTTTGTGAAGGCTTCATTGATATTCATCTTCGCAGCGTTTTGACAATGACATATTATGTCATCATGCAATCTACAATTATTTATAGATCATGACTAAGATTACTAATGACGTGATATGTGTAACTTAATTTTACCTTCTTACTTAGCAGCAATGCTTTACATAAACAGACGTAGGTACTAAATTTTATTATTTGAGTTTTTTTTTAAATTCATTTATTGGATTTGTACATTATTCATTCGTCTGATATCAGAGTGTGAATCTGAGGGAGGTACAGTTTTCACTTACTTACTTACTGCAATGGTTTTCTTTTCTAGAAACCCTTCCTTTCCTGTTAATTCCACTGTTGTTTATCTTTCAACCTTTTGTATCTGTATGAACTGCGCACTTGATAAATTCAAGGCTACAAAAATTGCTGCAGTAAATCAATAAAACGCTCTTGCCCCTCTTTTTTTACAGTGGGGCGAGTGCGTATCATTAAAAACCGCATGAAATTACCTGGAAAAATAAGAAAATCAAGGTCTTGAAGCTTAGTTTTCATTCAGAACTTCATCCTAAATCCCCACGCACAACCGCACCGCTTCTCCCAAACCTCAGTCCTATATGCAGTCCAGAGATTCTGCAAAACTCTGGAGTCTTCAAATTCTCCCTCACGCAAACCTCATTCCCCAAGCGACACCGAATCTATTTTTCGGCGTTTTATTTTTCATTAACAATTCATTTTAAATTATACCTAAAATCTACATTGGTTCATTTTATTTTTATTATTTGCCGGGTAGAAAGTTGAAAACGCACTTGCCCCCCTCAACAGGGGGCAAGTGCGTTGTTTGAATGCTTCTAGGTTTTTCCCGATTCTTAATGAATTGCTTACTTCAATATTTATTATATCCACGCGTTTTTCGACGTAGAAAGGTCTGGGGAATTTAATAAAACTGTAGTCATTATTCAACTTGTAGTTTGAGGGAAATAGTTGCATCCCAAATTCAGATTTATGAAAAACAGGTACGCACCCCCCCCCCCCCCCCCCCCCCCTCCGATCCTATCACATAAATTTGAGGTTTCGTTAGTCCAGAATCCAAGGCACCACTTTTGAGGTTTTGGGCATCGTAGTATCTTAAGTTATCTGCGTGTATTGTCGCATGCTTTGTTATACTCACATCATGTTTCGATGGACTGTGAATGAGTGCACAAGCACTTCGATTACGAATTTCCGTTGGTGACAAAATTGAAATAGTGACGGTGAGGATAATGACGTAGGTACCCGAATCTGAATTTCGCAACAACAACAAATATGAATATTCAAGGTGTATTAACATGAACGTGAGTGAATGCAACTCTCGTGAGATAAATCACCTCTCCAGACCAAAAAGATTGTCGGCTGTTTTGATCGACGAGATTATTATAATTTTAAACAAATAGGTACCTACGAACTAAATGACTCGCGACGAAGTTTTGGAAACCCATTCCAATTTAAAAAAAAAAAAAAATAATAACGGAAGGGTAATAAGAAGGAAAGTCATAGGGGACCGTACAGAAGCTAACCCGTACAATTCCTAAATGTTATTAAAATCTCTCCATTAAACTCGGAGATTTGCCTGTGTCAATCAATATTAGTTTCACGAATGTGCAATGGTTAGTACTCCACCAATCGAGATATGATTTATAATACATTCTTATAGAACACATACGCCACTACATATCGAGTATGAACAACATCGGACCAATAGATGAAGAGAAATCGACGTAATAAGAAATTCACGTTCGCGCATGCGTACAGGTTACTGTTGATCCAGCGGCATTGAAAACTACAGGGTACCGTTTAGGAGCTATCCTGGACAACCCCCGAAAATTTCATCGAAATCGTCCGATCTCGCTCAAATTTAGATGGTAGTTTGAAAAAAAAAACGCATTTATTTAGATAGGTATTGCAATACAAAAAAAAAGTTACACAAATCAGGAAATGCTACTCCCCACTATAAGTCGTAGACTTGTGCTGTGGGGAGGAGTAATACATAATCAGCACACTCATTCAATACCTTATTCAATAATCATCTTGTAAGTGATTATAGGTAAATTAGAATCAATAGGTATACATCGGGTAAATCAGAATACATAGGAATTATTTAGTTACCATCTTAAAGTTTTAATATTATCTAATGGGTCTCAGATTGCCTCATTATTATATGTTTTTTCAGTTCTTTTTTGAACTTTTCAATTTTAGAAATAGAGCGGAGCTCATGGGGTAGGGCATTGAACAGTTTTGCTCTCCGGTAATCATACGCCCGTTGGCCATGGTGAGTCCTACGGAAAGGCAGTTTAGAAAGAAATTGTCCACAAGTTCTTGTTTTTCCCTCATCTAAACATTTCAGGTGGTTGCTATGTAAATCCTTATATATTTTAATTATATTTATCTTGTCAATTAGCTCTCCCAATTTGAGTACAGCGAACTCTTTAAAGAGAGCTTCTGTCGAATATCTTGTCCTTTTTTTAAGTAAGACTTTGATTAAGAGCTTCTGGGTCAGGAATAGGGACTGAATGAGCGCATAGTATACCATTCTACGTCTATCAATATCTAAAAAGTTCCTCAGCTCCCTACACACATGGATCATCTTTCTCATCGAGGATGTCACTCCCTCAGTTGGGGGACGATTTGATCATCCCATATGAATATTAACAGGATTGTATCATTAATAGCTACAGCGCATGCGCCAATGTGAAATCCTTCTAACGACCTTAATTTTCACAGTTTTCATCCGATTTTGATGAAATTGTCAGTGAATGCGCGGGTTAGGTTGTAGATGATCCCTACCTATTTCATTGTTCTACTCATCAGTTCATTCTGCGCATGCTTGAACGTAAATTACGTTGAGTATACCTAATTTTTTCGTTTCCTAATTGACCAATTATGACGTTTCACGTAACTTCTTGGTTTCTCTATTCCGCTGTGGGATTTTTCGATATCATTAAAAAAATGTCAATGATCACCCAACCCTCACTCAACTTGGCAGACGTTATATTTTCGGTATTATTTATTTTGGTTTATTATTTCCAATAATAAGCCTATGTGATCGTGTAGCAAAAAATTTTTATAACCCCCCCTCAAACTTTGTCACTTTACGTTTCAAGGTGCGTAGAATCCAAATTTGAAATGTCCGTCCGCCGTTCGCCGTCCGGGCCATAAAAGGCCTAAGAATTGACTTAAAAAACCCGTTCTTTCGCACATAGACTCCATTTGGGGTCTAGTTGGTCCTAACTTTTAACCATCCCGATCGCTTTACTCGCATAGATGCTATGGGCCAAAAACGGGCGAAAAAGTGTCTTTTTCAAGGCTTTGAGTGTTAGACTTACGCACGCACGCACGCCTGGCACGCTTGCAGGGGGTCACGGTGGGTGGTGAGGGGGGGGGGGGGGTGAGCGGGGGGTGGAGTGAGAGGAGGCGCCGCGGCACCTTGTGGTGTCTGGGGTGACCAGGGGCGTAGCAGAGGGGTGTAGGAGAATGTATATTTATTACTTTTACGTGCTATACCCATATAATACACCGCGGCACCATGAGGTGGGTACGGCGTTCCTTCGAGGCATGAATATATGTTTTTTTCTAGGTCATATTTGTGTGTTAATACCAATGCTTTTCCTACGCATATTTAATAACATATCCTCTCGACTTTTCGTACGTACTTAGATAATGTAATTGTTAAGGCAATAACTACTTGAATAGATAGGAGCTCAAATCGAGAAATATAAACATGCCTATATAATTATAGAAGTATAGATTGTGACAACTCGAAATAGGACACGCCGAGGAGTCTGGACGGGCCTTATGACGTACGCAAGCCAACTAAAACTACGATCATACTCAATTGAAAAAATAATAAACCTTTGTGAAATAATTTGCAGCGTTTTCTAGTTTATATTCATAAAGGAGAGTTTTCCACTGTTTCCACCTGAGTGTTAAGGCAAATTTTGATTTTCCAAATTATTTCATTATAAATTCTTCCTAACACTGTAATACTGACGTCACTGTGCACAGCATCACGTGATAATCCAGAATGAGGCAAACATAG
Organism: Adelphocoris suturalis; assembly: GCA_030762985.1. Classification (NCBI taxonomy): domain Eukaryota; kingdom Metazoa; phylum Arthropoda; class Insecta; order Hemiptera; family Miridae; genus Adelphocoris; species Adelphocoris suturalis. The sequence goes on from CM061043.1 coordinate 22,340,912, forward strand.
CTACGATTCCCTAGCCTACGTGAAGGAACGCGATTTTTAGCGGAGCATTGGCGAATCGTCATTCGCATCGACATTCTACCACATGATTGTAGACGAGGAATGTGAATCGCAATTTCCGTTTGCTCGTCGAATTTTCCCCACAAAGAGGGAATACGAGAGAAGCAGTGGACTCCGACCCGACTAATTCGCCGCAGAATGACAAAACCCACCTTTGACGGTTCCCACGGACGGTTTTCCTCGATTACGACAAATCAACAATTTCCGGCAAGGATTTCTCACGGTATCGTACCTATCTGTACTGGAAAACTGAGGTAAATTCACTGATCTTATTTTGCTGATGTAAGAGAAATAACATCAATTACCAACGTTTTTAGCAAATGTAGGTGGCACTTAGCTTCCTCGTACCCGTTACATGGCCGCATAGATTACTGGAACCAATTTAGTGCAAGAAATTATTATCCAAATCAGATAATCAGTAGAAATTTAATCATGCTTGTTACAAGGATATTCGGTTCGCGCATGCGAAGCTACTGATGATATGATCGTGATGAAACTCTTTGGACGATGATCAGACGAATAGGACAAGAGAAAACGACTCTGATAGATTTCATGTTTGCACATGCGCTAACCTATAACATGTTTGCTAAACTATTAATTTCTGTCTGATTAAAGCCAGAAATCATAACTTCAGAAAATTTCATCAAAATCAAATTGAAACTGTCGAAGTTATGCGTTTACTCTTCTCAAAAGCGGAGGGGAACACCATTAACTTGAAAAAATTGATAAATAAAAGGAGTGGAGAGGACGCCCAGCTTAACCCGACGTCGGCTCATGGGATGAGGGAAACTGCAGAGGGAAAAGGGGGAAGAGTGCACACACACAGAAACAAAAGTAAAGTTGTTCAGAATTGCCTAAAACGTAAAATGCGAACGGAAATTTTGATTTTGGAGACTACAAAATCATCATCTCCCGAAAGGGAAAACAATGCTTCCGCTACCTATAAATAATTGGAAGTAAAATAAAAACCAGGTGCCAACTGAGAGTCCGATTCTCGAAAACCTAAGTAGTGCATATACTCTGATACTGTGGTGAGAGAGTCCGCAATACACATTTAAGATTCAAGCCGGTTCCCTAGTTTGCTTTTTGTCCTTCGGGATGTTGGGAGAAAAAAGAAATAAATAATTTCCAGCGTTTGATAAGCGATTGTACCTTCTTCTTGAGTCCGTGCTATTCAGACGACTTACCTTTGTTTACGTCCGTTGGCGTATTTTGCGACGAAACACAGAATCGTTTGTCAAACTTGGCTTTGTATTCACAGTTTCATCAACTGGCCATTTCTCAGAGATTGTTTGAAAATTGTGGTGTCGACTATTCAACTCATTAGGGAAGACGCGCCAAACGGCGGGCTCGTCTGGGTTTAGAGCAGTTTATACCTCGTAGGAACACAATGGAGGAAGAATACAAAGTTGATGTGCTGACATTTAATAAATATTATAAGCACGCATCTTTTACGTCTACAAACAGGGAAGGCGCCAGCGCCTGCCATTGAGGTTGTGAGGAGAGGTAACGATTTCTCCATCAAGGTTCCGGATATTTTATGGATGAAAATTCAAGTGAATGTTTCTTAGGTATACAATCACATATACAATCACATTCCCTCTGCACAGGGGCTTCGAATAAATGTATATACATTTAGCTTTGCTTACCTCCTTAACAGATTATTAAAGCTACTTTTGAAATTATCTACGATAGAAAACCGATCCAACCATGAACTACAATACCATATTTTTCTGTGGAAATTGTTGGGTTTTCAAGGTTACGCCTTCGTCCTCATATTATTAATAGATCATCTGAATTTAAATTGATATAGTTTACCCGAAACATCCAAATTTGTGGACACACTTCACTAAGCTGCAAAGCTGTGACAATGTCACTGGAGTGACATTTTACGATTGTCATCAATATCACATTACCTAGACCAGGGGTGCCAAACGGTCGATCGCGATCGACCAGTCGATCGCGAGTGCTTTTTGAGTAGATCTCGAGAAGAAAAAAATGTTTAATAAGTAGGTAACTAAACTACAAAAATTTATTACGTAATAACACTGCTTGCGGCAAAAGGCGGCTTTATCAAAGGAACGCGCGGTACTGACTGATTTGGCATTTTTGACTGACATCACAATGCACTTAAACACCATTAACTTGGAGCTTCAAGGTAAAGGAAAAACTATTATTGAGATGATTAGCGCAGTAAACGCATTCAAAAGTAAATTGCAACTTATGATAGATCAACTGAAAAGAAAGGATCTGAAATATTTTCCGTCTTTGAAAGCAAGGATTCCTCAGTTGAATTATGATACGTATGAGGCTGAATTATCAAATATTTTGGGACAATTCGAAATGCGTTTTTATGATTGCAGTAAATTGGCAAATATAGCATCATTTATGAGTTATCCTTTTTCGTGTAAAAACATTGAGGAATTAGCTACTGAAGTAGCAAGTCAGTTTAATATGAACTCATGTTCTGTTTAAAATGAGTTGGTGCAGATTATATCAGATATACATCTCAAAGCTACAGCATCTGATACAAATTTCTGGTGTTTTATATCTGAAGATAAATATCCGAATCTAAGGCAAATCGCCCTTCAACTGACGGCAATGTTTGGGTCAACTTACTTGTGCGAGTCTGCATTTTCTGAAATGAAGATAATTACGTCAAAATATCGCAATTGACTAACTGACGATCATATGTCATCATGCTTGCGATTGGCACTCAGTGATTACGCACCATCTTATGAAAAGTATGCTGAGGACATGCAGTGCCAAGCTTCAACATCCAAAGTCACTCCCTAGTTGAGTTTAACACCATATGTAACTCTTTTGTTTTGTAACAACGAATAAACTCGCAATTTTGAATAACTAGGAGTTTTTTCATTGATATTGTAGAGAAGAACTTAAGTAAACCTAACCCAAACCTTGACTAAAATAATGTAAATTGTGCGGAAAGCTAATATCTATATATGCTACGGTACACCCTACCTAGGTAGGTAGGGTGTATCGTGTATGTACGACAACCCTGCATCACACATACTTGCAGCCTCTCAGAGTCGATCGTAAGTAGTCTAAAAATATTGAGGTAGATCGCCAGCAGTTCAAGTTTGAGCACCCCTGACCTAGACCAATGGTCGCCAAACATGTAAGCGACTGAGCTACCTAGCAGCTAATAAACATTACTGTGAGCTACCCAACAAAGTAGGAAAGAAATTCATGTTTTTGCTTAAATCACACGTTTATTACCTATGAATAAACATTTCTAGCTTATTTTAAATCTAATTAAATTACATTTCTAAAATTGCAATATCATAAGAACTTGAATAAAAAAATATTTGCATTAGAAAAACGTAGTTCAGTGTGATGGATGGCACTCTTTTTGGTCATCAACAATCTTCTTAATGTTAGGCTCATAGAATGTAGCGGCCATTCGAATGCAATAGTCTAAATGTTCATCCGTCAACCTGTTTCTGTACTTGTTTTTAATGAATTTCGAACTGGAAAATGAGATCTCACAGATATGTTGAGCTGAATATTGCCTTCACACGTAAACCAATCTGAACCAAAATTGGATATTTTTGCTTAGGAACAAAAGGCCAAATATTTTCATATCTTGAAGTGAGAGATTTCAATGAAAGGTTCAGCTTCAGGAAATCAGATTAGCCAACCCACTCGCCAAGCACTCTCTTCTGAAATTTCCCCGCGAGCTAACAAATATTTCCCTGCGAGCTACCTGTAGCTCGCGATCTACGGTTAGGCGAACACTGGCCTAGACAATTTGTTACTTTCTTCATAACTAGCGGAATCGGTCAACCTTAACAATTACTTTCTTATCTTTTGAATGACGTCGATTTTGATATAATCTACAGCGTCTCATTTTCTTATTTCTTGGATTTGAAATTGAAGTATCAACATTTGGTTAAGTGGGGTAGTAGGCTTCAAGGAATACACACTAGGGTTGTTAAGGGTGAGAAATTAAAAACCTCCTGAAGAAAAACGGCTATCCTGACAGAATAGTCAACTCCATATTTCTTCAAAATTCATCTACAACCCCTCAACTAATCCCAAAACCCTGTTCTAAGTTTTACTCAGCCCCTTATGTACCAAGATTATCCGAAAAACTATCAAACTTTCTTTCAATCAACGCTGCCTCCACTTTCTGAGTGCTTCAACTATATTGCGAGTACCTCTTTTTCAACTGAGGGGTGTAGCTGTTCTGTAGGAGACAGTGTTTTCGAAATCAAGCATTTTAATTTCTCCCTTGATGGGAAAAACAAAAGATCATGGATATGTCTACTCAATTGTATACCAACCATGTAGTGCCCTCTTTCTACAAGATTATTCCATTATGGTTACAAAACAATATTAGTTTTTAACTTAGAGTAATAAATCAGCATTTCTTGACACTACAATGGCTTAGAGATCATGAAATGTGGAAAATTAGAGCGTTCCAAAAAGTGGCGAACGATTTTCCTACTATGAAAACTATGGGAGTTACTCTTCCCTAGTAACGCCTTGGTTGTACGTGAAAATCAATAGAAAATGTGCCGGTCGGGAAAAAAGTGTCGGTCGGGAAAAAAACTGTCGCGAAAAATTCCTTGACCCCCAGCCAAAAGACATATCCATGTCAATAGGTTAGCTTCTCGTATTTGTTTATTTTGCTTAGCGCTTTCGCCCTAATGGCCTCGTCAAAGCTTATTTTATATATGAGGGTTGCTTAGTTGGTATAATTTCCATTGAGCAGTTTGAATGTATCTTGTAATTTTGTAATTTCTATTTACTTAAGTCTTATTATTTATTTCAATAATTAGGGGGGCCCATCCTCCATAATCCTCCCTAATGGCCTCGTCAAAGCTTATTTTATATATGAGGGTTGCTTAGTTGGTACAATTTCCATTGGGCAGTTTGAATGTATCTTGTAATCTCCATATAAGTCTTTTTATTTATTTTATTTCAATGATTAGGGGGACCCATCCACTTGTTGCTGCTTTATACTGGTTGCTGCTGTACCTTTTAGCAGGTTGTTGAGGGTAGGGGGGGTTTAATTTTACTTTTAAAATTAATAAAATACACCTCAAATGGTTGAGATGCGGCTTAAACCTTAATAAAAGTATAAAAAATAAATAAAGTACGCAAAATATGAGAGCTGAAATATCACTTATCATTAGTTAAAATGAAAAAAACTTATGATAAGTGAAAGCTCCCATATTTTGCGTATTTTATTCATTTTAAAAGTAAAATGAAACCCCCCCTACCCTCAACAACAAGCTAAAAGGTACAGCTGCAACCAGTATAAAGCAGCAGCAAGAGGATGGGCCCCCCTAATTATTGAAATAAATAAAAAGACTTGAGTAAATAGAAATTACAAAATTACAAGATACATTCAAACTACCCAATGGAAATTGTACCAACTAAGCAACCCTCGTATATAAAATAGGCTCTGACGAGGACACTAAGGCGGAAGCGCTAAGCAAAATAAACAAATACGAAAAGCTAACCTATTTCTCACCCTCAACAACCATTTGGATAAGTGGCAACAATTGGTGCATTTACCCTAATGTTCGGTTGGAAATCCAAGATTCCAGAAAAATTCGCAAGCACTAGGGATTTTCAAGAGGAACTCGCTCAGCCAAAGGGGGGGGTGTTACCTGGGTAGCAACCGAGACGTGAAGCAAACAAAGATTAAGATAGGTGCCGTAAGTAGGTATTACCTACTGCAGGAAGGATAAAAGACGAGCGGGAAAGGTAGCTTGTAAATATTTTTATGGCCGGTGATTATTATGAGGAAGTTTTTACGGGATTTTAGCTCATTGTACCCTTCAACTCTTCCAACAGAAATGTCATCAAATGAGAGAGCTTATGATCGGTACAAGGACAAATATAAAGAAGTAATAACAAAACTATAATAGCTTCTACGCGTATCTTTGCAAATTATTGGTATGAAAAAAACCAAACGGCGCTTCACGCCTCTGCGCCCCCCCCCCCCCCCCCCCTGCACCCCCTGGATGACACTATATAGAGACTGCGTATAAACTATTAAAAACAAGAACATATTTTAGCCTAATAATTTTTTGATTCGCTGTCTACTGATTTTCGGAATGCAGGTTTTCTTCATGCTGATCAGGATGGATTCAGTAATTTCGTGTGTCTCTTGTTTTCTCAAAGAGGCTCCCCACCAATTTTCGCAGTCCCAGGGTGAGCAGGAGAGATTTTAGCTCACTCAGCTTATCAAGGATGGAGCCGGTCATTTCATTTGTCTCTTATCCCAGAAAGGCTCCCTGCCAATTCTGAACGCCCCAGGGTGAACAGGATATTTTAGCTCACTCAGCTTATCAAGGATGGAACCGGTCATTTCATTTGTCTCTTATCCCAGAAAGGCTCCCTGCCAATTCTCAACGCCCCAGTGTGAACAGGAGATTTTAGCTCACTCAGCCTATCAAGGATGGAACCGGTCATTTCATTTGTCTCTTATCCCAGAAAGGCTCCCTGCCAATTCTGAACGCCCCAGTGTGAACAGGAGATTTTAGCTCACTCAGCTTATCAAGGATGGAGCCGGTCATTTCATTTGTCTCTTATCCCAGAAAGGCTCCCTGCCAATTCTGAACGCCCCAGGGTGAACAGGATATTTTAGCTCACTCAGCTTATCAAGGATGGAGCCGGTCATTTCATTCGTCTCTTATTCCCAGAGAGACTCCCTACCAACTCTCAACGCCCCAGAGTGAACAAGAGATTTTAGCTCATTCAGCTTATCAAGGATGGGACCCGTCATTTCATTTGTTTCTTATCCCAGAAAGGCCCCCACCAATTCTCAACGCCCCAGTGTGAACAGGAGATTTTAGCTCACTCAGCCTATCAAGGATGGAACCGGTCATTTCATTTGTCTCTTATCCCAGAAAGGCTCCCTGCCAATTCTGAAAGCCAAAGTGTGAACAGGAGATTTTAGCTCACCCAGCTTATCAAGGACAGATTCGGTCATTTCATTTGTCTCTTATCCCAGAAAGGCTCCCTGCCAATTCTGAACGCCCCAGGGTGAACAGGATATTTTAGCTCACTCAGCTTATCAAGGATGGAGCCGGTCATTTCATTCGTCTCTTATTGTCCCAAAGGGACTGCCTACCAATTCTAAGCCCCAGGGGGAACAGGAGATTTTAGCTCACTCAGCCTATCAAGGATGGAACCGGTCATTTCATTTGTCTCTTATCCCAGAAAGGCTCCCTACTAATTCTGAACGCCCCAGGGTGAACAGGAGATCGCCAGGTATAACGACACAACTAAACAAACCATGTTTTTGTTGACTTATTTATAACTTCTTGGACAAGTCTTCCATCAGCCGTATATGTCGATGGTATCTTGGTATAGGCAGTTTGATGTTGAGAGGTACATAATTTCCATGGGCACACAAATAATACCCTCCTCTCAAGTCTTGACTTGAAAGTGTTTGGCTTGGGAAATGTTAAACATAGGATGTGTTTGCAGTGTGGATGGTGCAAATCTTGGATGTCTATTAGGTGGTATGGCACTATTAGTATTAATGGATGGAGCAATTATTTGGTGATAAACTCGTTTCTTTATACAATTGCAAAGGAATAGTGGAGTGAAAAGGAGGAGGAGGATCACGTTAGCTGAGACCTTTCCCCATTGACTCACAGCCGAACTTTTGAATTTTATGTCATTTTACACATAAAGTTCGCAAAAACGGCCTTTTACTTTGTACTTTAATGGGAAACAGTCTCAGCTAAAACTTGCTCGATACGAACTTTGGAAAGTATTTAATCCTGAATCGAATGGGGTTGGCAGACCTGAACCGGACCAATATTCAGGTCGCTTCGGGTTTTTGAAGGGCAAAAGTCTGGACGGGGGGGAAGAGAGGACTGACCCAAAATCAACCCGATTTTCAATTATTTGTAAATCGCTTATTTTAAGAGATAATTCAGAGTTTTTGGATTGAATTGTTTTCTTTTTTTATACTTTACAACTTTGCTACGTATAAAAAGTTCTGTAGGATGTACGGTTTAGGAATTATTAGAGAAAAACTTTAAAATGGGCAAATTAAGCTTAAGTTTATCATTCAGAACGGACTAAATTATCAAAATCTAATCTCAAGCCTTCTTGTCTAATTCCTACCTATTTTCGGCCTTGGCTCCGGGACTACAACTCCATTAGCTTCCGATTCCATTTGAAGAGCCAGTGCTTGAATAGGCAGGAGTAAATAAAATGAAATAATATCAAGTCTTAGTCATGTCTTATAGTGCCGAGTCTCAACATCAAGTCTTAGCCAAGTCTTGGTGCTGAAGTCCCAGCTCTCCATATTCTGGAGTGTAATAGTCACGTCTGCAATGACGTGTGCGTCTGAATGCGTTTTACTCGAAATCGCCTTTACCGCTTCTCTGTTTACGAACTCAAGGTGAACTCAAAGGAATGAGGTAAAGTGTTTTAAAACACTTTACCTCATACCTTTGAGTTCACCTAAGTGTTTATAATATTCTGCAGTTACTCAATCGTTGGGATTCCAAAATTTATGTAACCCATTTTCGTACAGCCATTACTTATTTATGTAACAGCTAGATTCCTACTATATTGATTTCAGAATCGTTTAAAATTCAAACGATTCCTCATTGAGGATACATTTGTAAGATTTCACATTCGCGCCTGTTGTTTTTGTTCCGAAAAAGTATCTTAATGTGGAAGATTCTCGTGATATTGGAATTCGATATTCTGGGGGTTGTTCCGAGGGGTTGGTTGCGTCATGAGGGGGTGATCTTGACATCTCCACGGTGACCGCTTCGACGAAGGACGCCAACGTTACGCAGCTACGTGAACCGAATGAGCGTCCGAAATTTATGTCTGGTCGTACGCCTGTCCTCTCGGACGTGACCAAGGTCTGGTTTCCATATTGGCACTAGCGATAGATCGTAAATACTCGAAGAAAGGTGCCATAGTGCCACCGTAATTCAAATCATCAGTATCAGGAAAACATTATCTATGCAATTTTACCAATTTTATTGATATTTTACGTATTATTATTTTTTCCCATAATTATATATGAGTGAGTGCTTATAGGTGTACAGGGTTAAGTTGTTGTTGGTTGATTGTGGAATTATGTTGTGATAAGGTGTATGATAAGGTGACCAGCTGGGTATCTTAAGTCTATGACGATCTCAAGGGTTTGAACGTCGTTGACGTTCCCCTATACATTTCATTACCATTGGATAAATAGTAGTCTGCGCATGCGCAAACGTTAATTTCTGATAACGTCGACTTATCAATCATTTCGACTTGTAGTATATTAAGTTTTCTATAATTCTTTACGCCCATATTACAATATGTGAGGAACATATACTGCCCACCCAACTTGGCAGACGTTTTTCTAATGCATAACGACAAACAGATCCAGAAAGACATTGTTCGCCCGCAACCTACAGGCCTACCTTTCCTGAGTGTATAAATTTGCACACACACACACACACCTTCCAAATTAGTTACAACTGGGATTTGAACACGTGAAATTTGATTCTAGAGCTCCAATCATTACTCCACGAAGTAAGTTGCGAATGGATTAAAAGCATTTGTGTTACTCGTGGAGGCACACTCGTCTGAATAGGCGGAAGTAACGGTGAAAGGTGAATAAATATTTAAACCGAGCGTCAAAAGGTTATTCTACGAATGCATTCGGTGATTTGCGATTTTGAAATGTGCAGCGCGAATCTAGAAGTACCTACGCAGCTACACAGTTTGTTTCATTCTGATTTTATAGTACATTACTGCCATTCTGTTGGAAGGGACGACATAGATCCTTTGTATGACAGTGACAATATCAATGATGAGATCAAGATAAATCTAGCGCAGAATTGTTCCTTTTCCGTTTATGAACAATGAGCGTTACCCATGGGTGTGAAAAAGGTATTTAAAAACTATTTTTAAATGGGAGAAGATTCCATCCTAAGAACTTTGGCATCAACCGCAGTCTCATACGATGTGGAATGGTCTTTCTACGATTTTTCGAAGTTTCGCACACTGGTGACGTCAAAGCACCCTCCCGCCTGGGCGGAACCCCCTAGCCTACCGATGTGACGTCACCAGTGCAAACTTTTAAAATCATAGAAATAAAACAACTCAAAGTAAGACCAGTGACCAGATAGGTTCAACAAATGTAGCAACATCAACAGTGTAGCAATAAACCGTTGTGTAATAAATTACAACGTTTTCTCATTACGAAATCATAATCTTAGAATAGCACTCTACCTCCACAAGGTAAACCAATATAACATTATTTCAGTATTTCAGCCTAGCCAGTATTTCAGTATTTCCTAAACGATGTCATCAATCCTATTAAATTCTGTATAACAACTGGAGTGATGAAATTTCATTGTTACCCATTGACAGGTACCCGTAACCTAAATTGTCAATTGCCGCCGCACAGAGAAAGCAGGTCAAAGACAAAATAAATTAAGATTCGCAGTTCACGCAGAACAAAGAGAATCGAAATCCTTCTTTGTGGATAAACACGAGACGAAATTAACGAGACAAATCATCTTTTTCTAGCGTGACGCGAAATAGATTTTTTAAGGAGGATGAATGGAGGGTGAACTCTGATGGGTTTTTATGTTAGTGACCCCAAACGCGTATAAACCCGACAGACGGAGCAGAGTTATTAGTTTGTTTTTAGTCGTGATTTCATCGTGAGCTAGGACAGATATTTCCTGTGACATCGAAGGTGGAAGGTGGACCACAATCCGTATCAATAAAAAGAGTGAGTATTCACACATTATAAACAATACTTGATTACATCTGGTGCGATGTACAAAGCATGCTTACTTTTGATATAAATATGACAGCTGCTAATACGTATTATAGGTTGTGTCGAGGGACGGAGACGTTGTTGAAGTAATAGCGTAGTTTTTGAAAGAACATTCCATTCTGCTAGGAATTTTGTTCCATGTTCTTTATTTGCGCATGCGTACGCTATTAATGGTTTAACGATAATGGAACTGTAGGGACCATAAAAATTTCATAAAAATCGGTCCAGTAGTTTCGGAGTTTCGCCCTTGTGAACCAAGATTAGTTTTGCGCATGCCAAATAGTTACTGATTAACCAATTGCTGTCATAGGGATGGCTGAAGCATATACCCAACTACCCCCCAAAGATTGAACGAAATCGTACTGATAGATCGTGATAAATGTTTCGTTATAAGATATTCACGTTTGGGCATGCGCACAGGCTGCTACTGATCCGATGAGGCCTCATCAGAGATTTTGGTGCACTTAGCGTTGGAGCACCACCTCTTTTAGGTTTTTTAGGTTTAGGTTTAGGTGATTTTCGTTTTAAATTGATTTTAGCAGAACAACCTAAAACAAGTATGGTTGCAAATGGTACATGATGATGATGAAGGAGGACCCCCTTTAACTATAACTTAATTAGCTACCCTAATATGCACAGCTGTGATGAGGTCAACAGGCGAAAGTACTTAGCTGATTAACATTCTACATAAGAGAAGCCTATCAAAAATTCTCTCCCTCACTACCTACCCACCTGTATAAGGACTATGGCACACCACCATACATTCACGAAAATTGCATCAAAATCGAACTAAAACATAGCATAATTTTGGACGTGACATTGATTAACCACTTACATGCAGACAAACACGGAACCGAAATTGATCAGCAAGCTCTGAAACGAAAAGTGCAAGTGGAAAATTAGGTTTTGAAGGGCAACATTTTTTTCGAGTTTTCGCACGAACACTAAGCCTCTCTTACCTTCGGAAGTTAAGAAGCAATGTGTTGTTACATTATAGATATTTACAGGCGAAACTTTTCTTATGTCTTCATTTTTATTTTACGGTGATCTGAAATAATTAACAGAATATTCATTTTTCACGTTTTGGTAGTAGTCTGTAAGGTATGTAGATGTAGACAGCCATGCCAAATCATAGCAAATTGTTCTACTGAAGGACCCACTACTCCCTAATTTCAAGGTCGAATAAGCCACCAAAGGCATAATCAGTGATTAGGTTGATACAAAGCTAAGTAGGTACCTACTAGGAAGAAGGGAGCTCCATTCTCAAGGAAGAAACGTGGTCAAGTCCTGATACCATTAGGGGTGCCGCACAAGGACAATCATTCGTCCTGTTCACAATCTTTGATTCGTTTGTAAACGACTCCGTTAGTTTTCAAGGAAGCATTGGATTTGCAGTAGGTAACTGTGGCAGTAAGATTGATGGGGCGAGATTGACGTTCTTCGCTGGAAATTAAAGCTGTCTCAGGATTCAGGAACAACATTAGTGTCATAGGAAGATTTACCAAGAATGTGCCCATGAAGATACTAAGTTGCTGTACTATAAGACGCGAAAAAATCTGCCAGTTACAGCCTTGAGGGCAAGATTGGACGAGGGGTGAGATTGCAGCGGTGACTCAGGCAAACCGGCAAAAGGAAGGTCGTTAGCCCGCGAGAAACTTCGGAATACCTTCATTGTGTTGTTTTGACCGAGAGAGAGGGGAGGGTGCGAAGGAAGGTTTTTTGAGGTTACCAAGACCAGTCGGAAGTCAAGGTTACAGTGAATGTGGTTTCCCATTATGATAAGTGGGCTTACGTGTCTGGGTCGACTGGCAAATCACTGGACCTTCGTCCTTCTGATACGACGATAGGATGGGACCTTTGGAAATGGAAAGGCTGTCATCTGGTCTGCATATCCGTGACAGGGTCTGACCTCGGCGGATCAGAAAGGGAAAGATCAAGATAAGCATCTTCGAATTGAGAACATTTTTTCCAGATAGAGGTCACTCGAAATTTGAGCTTAACGTAATTGATTGAGCGGTCATCTTTCTAGTCCACGAGCCAAGGCCAAAAATAGGAACTGAATTTTCTAAATCTGAACACAAACTTTCTCCTGAAATTGCTTCCTATTTCCAGCCTCGTGAACTATTCGTTATATACCTACGAAACTGGGCCAACGTGAGGTGATTCGATTGAGGAAACAACAAAATTTAAAAAAAAACGTTAGTATGCATGGATGTGCAAAACTTGCAAGGTTTACACCGTGATACTAGGAAAATACCTACCTCAACTGGGTGCTTCTCCGGATTGATATACTCGAACTATTCACCCACGGCCACGGTGCATTCCCCCAGGTAGGGAGGGCTGTATAATCCTCACACATTGAAACATGGTCATATATTATTACATGGTGGCAAGATGGAAAGTTGAAATTATTTAGAGAATCTGTCCTGATCAACTCTATCGTCTACTCTATAGTATGTATATTTGAAACTATGACACAACGATGAAACTTGCAGGGAACTTTCTACGGGCAGCTCGCTCCATTCCTCGAAATCCATCGAAATCGGCCCAATAGTTTTTGTTTTGCCTCGAAACATAAAATGTTTCTTTTTTTTGCGACATTACTGTTCGTACATGCGCAATGGATATTATTAGCGATTATTGCAATTACCATGAGACCATTCAGTCATCCACCGTCCCATTTCTAACAAAGGATCATTAGGTCGTGAGAAAAAGGTCAAAATCAAAAACCACTTCATCGAAAAATATTGAATCGATAGGTAAGTTTTTGGGCACTGTATGTTCATATCCACAATGTTTGTCCATGATGTGGAGAAAATTAGTACAATTTGTTTCCACGCTAGAATAGAATAGAAACCAATGGGGTCCATGATGGTGGGGTCCATGATGTCACAAATTATAGGTGTATGGGCAGAGTGACACATGTTCTCTTCTGTGTTGCACATCTTACTTCTCTCTCACTATCTTCCCACTAATCATACCACCACCCATATCCCTCTTAATCAGGTTAAACGTGCTATTTTAATAACCATCCCCCATTCCACTTAGCCAGGTTGAACATGTAATTCAAAGTTACCCCTCCCCCCACCACCACCACTATTCCAATGATCCAGGTTGAACGAACTATTTGAATCCCTCGTCCCCCATTCGAATTGTCGGTGTCACGAATTTCACACTAACCCTAACCCAAAAACATATCCATGATAATAGTTCGGTGGAAAAATGATTCTGTTCAACAATAAAACATTGCAGGATCAGTGGTGTGAAATACCTACCTGCGTGTGGGTACAGCTATAAATTATGCGGTGAGGGCTCTTTCATGATAAGTGATAACCCCTTAGTTACCGACTCTATAGCACCAAGAAGGAATTCAGCTCAAGTTCCGCATCCTGGAGGTGTTCGGATAAAAGCTGTTGACACAGAGGGCGTTGATTTCGCAGAACTCAGTGGGCGAACAGGACGTGGGTTCAAACGGACCTTTACTCCCTATTAAGACTATATTCCAAGAAAATTAGATTTAACAGGTGCATGGAGTGACATTTAATTACACAACGTCCTGCTCGTGTTAATTGGGTGGAAGCAGGAAAATTAATTTGGAGGGACCTGTGAGAAGCAAAGAGAGCACTTTTCTACTGTAGTAGAAGCAATTTTACACAGAATGCCTCCGATTCTGGCAAAGTCCAACGAATCTGAAATTTCAACGAAATATAATGTGCATGCTTAAAATCGTAGAGAATTCCTTTCAAGCTAGCACTATTCAGGCATTCTAATGGGTGCCTACTCAAATCATTATAAAACTTTTTTGAACTATCGAATACATTTTATAAGTATGCATTACTGATATATGATGGACGTTTTCATGAATAATTATAAAACAAATTCCATCATTTGCAGGAGAGCTATCAGCCAAGACTCGGCCTATTTCGCAGGCGTCACATCGAAATTCATGGATCCGGAAAGTACTAAAGTAAGTCAGAGCTTGTGGAAACATATAGGTACCTAATCAATATGAGGTAGAATACTTTTCTGGATTTTAAGAAGGCAAAATACATTACATTTCTGGTGTCTGGAGCATAATTAGTAGTGGTTGAAAAGGTAGGGATCTAAATTCGCAATTACTCTTCTGGGTAGGTAGTTCCTAATTATTCAACATTATAAGTCATATAAAGTGGTGTGCATAATTTCAAATTTCAAGCCCATAATGTCATCAATCAACATGTTGGTGTACGTATTTACCTTTACCAAGTTTTTGAATCCAAATTTTGATCGAAAAATCCTAACTCACAAATTTTTATTATACTCCAGCTATTGTCACGTATACGAGTATATATAATTTCAAAATTAAAAAGAAAATCACAGTCTCAACCGTAAAAGGTAATTTACTATTTGGGACTATCGGGGTTCTCAATTCAGTCAAAATTCGTATAACAGCAATCGCAACAAACGAGGGGGTGGGGGAGTTGAAGCGTTTCGAACTTCACTGGACCAACTGGGGATCTGCGTTGTCTTATATGTTTGGAGCACTCAAACTTAAATTTACACGCTACTTGACATTTTTTAAATCTAACCACCCATAGAAGGGGGTGTTTTATGGGAGGGGGGGGGGGTAGTTATCTTGGCCATCTCTAAATAAACTGGAGCTGATTGGTAAGAAATGTTTGAAATACTCTTACTTGAATCGCAATAAATTAAGTCAGTCTTACGCCTCATTTTCAAAACTGGTTATGCAAGCCCAAGTAAACCTTTATTTTCTAAATTAAATATTCTCCCTCCTCGACTAACATATGTGGTAGAAGTATTAAAGTATTATTTTAAACATGAACTTTCAGATATCCCCCCTTTACAAGGTATTACGCGTTTAAATTCATATATTACGATTCCAATCCCATACCCTAAATGTGATTTTTTCAAGCGACAACTTTCTTTTTTAGGCCCTAGATTGTTTGTTGAGTTGCCAGTTCACATTAAGCTAATTAACAATTTTATTCAATTTAAAAAGAGTATTAACATATTTTTCAGGAATCTCTATCAAAACGATAATTTTTATTTCTTTTTTTAGCTTTATTTAGCAATTTTGTCATCATCTAAAGAGTTTTTTTTTTTTTTTTTTTTTTTTTTTTTTTTTTTTTTTTTTTTTTTTTTTTTTTTTTTTTTTTTACAGTATGTTTTATTTGAAATTTATTTTGTCAGATGGAATATAGTACGTACTTGTTGTGCCATTTAAGATCTTATTCCCTTATCTTTAATTAAGTCATGAAATGGTTCATATTTGTGTAATCATTGCACTTGTCATATTTTCTGTTTTTGTTTTTTAAACTCCTGATCTCCAGACAATTTTTATAAATTTTGGAGATCAGTAACTGCCAACTTTAATTAAGATGTGTTGTTTTTTCCATGGATCGAAGTATCGAATACTTCCTTATCTTTTTGTGTGTATACATATGTACTTAAATTCTTTATTTATTATTTTAATAAATTAAAAAAAAAATTATAAAATAAAATAAACTAAGGACCTGATTGATTAAATATGTTTGGGTAACACTAAAAAACCACAGCCTACTTAGAAATTTTCCATTCCGACCCATAGGGGTGTTTTTGGGGGAGGGGGTTTGGAAAGGGGTATCTTTGACATCACTGAACATTCTGGGGATCTGATTTGGCGAATATGTTTAGCTTACGTCAACCTCAATCACAGACTATCAAAAAAATTTCTAGCCTCAACCATAGGGAGTTGTTTGTGGTAAGGAAAAAAATTGGGGGGAGTGGGTGGTTAAATGGAATAATTTAGTTTTCACCGAACGAACTGGTGATCTGATGTTCGGACGAATGAAATTGGATCAGTCTGAACGTTCTTTTGGGTGACCTATCAAGAATATATTTAATCTGAAATATGGGGGGTGTTTGGGGGGGGGGGGGGGGGTGGGGGTTGATCTCAGTAGTTTGGTCCTAATAGGTAATTCATAAGTAAGTACTTTTAAGTAAGGACTTTTTTGAATCAGACCCATAGGGGTGTCCCAAAATGTGATGGGTGAGGGGGGCTTGCGTATATTCAAGTCAACCTGTGCAACGCACGGGTGAACCAACTAGTACATAATATATGTAATATACATTTTCCTGATATATTACTGAGGTTTGCAAACAGCGCAGGAAAGTAACTCGCGTTTTATTATACGATTTCCGGTATAAGATAACGTCTAGACGGGGAGACGAGAGCGATCGATTGGACTAAGGGTGATGGCCTCAGTCAACATGGGTGTTTCCTCTCTTCTTAGCCGAGAAACTCAAAAATAAGTTGTTTTCTGTTGTTTTAGATATGTACAAATCTGAAAATTATACAATTATTAGGTAACTGTTGTAGATTAAGTAGTTATTGGCCAATAGTGCGTGTGGGCTTATGCGACAAATTTTGTGAACGCTACCCAGGCTGCAATTCTCAAGCCATTTTCGTGATTTTTCGTTTGATCGATTCCAATTTCAGTCTACCTGTGCTACATAACTCAGAATTTCGAGTTTAGTTAAAATCATTTGGAGTCTTGAGCTGAACATAATTTTTTAGGGTTTTCAAGAGTGCGGAATTCGATTCTTTCATCAAAAATGAGAAATTCCATTACACGAAAGTTGTCCTGAGATCGTGAAATATAGCTAATTGATAAAATCATCTTCCAAAATCGGTCCAATTCCGAAATGGGCCATAAAATTCATGAAATTTCCATCATAGCTGGACTGTAATTTAATATATTTTTGCCGACATACAGAGACTGACGACATACTGGACGGGCAGGTATGAAACCAAAACTTTGGAGCCTATAAAACAGTAAGGCAACTTCAATTTCGGAAGTCAAAAGCTTTTTCAACTTACTCTCTTTCTTCTTAAACATTTGTCTTCTCAAGCTTTCGCATTCGTACATAATTCAAACAATTTATCCTCCATAGTACAAATTTATGTTCAGGGATTGTAAATTGGGCAGAGTTGTTGGGAGTTGTTGTATCAGACCTTCCTCACGATCTAATGAGCGAATTCGAGCAAAATTAGAGGGTAGTTGAAGGATGGACTGAAGGTCACGAATTCTTGGTGAGTGGATCATCAACGGATCGCATACGCAAACTTAAAACTCCTTGTCAGAGGCGAAACGTCAAAATCATTCGGTCTTATCAACTCGTGGTGTGTCCCTCATTCACGACAAAGCCTGGCCCCACACCCCCAAACCATGACAGCTCCCTTAGTAAACTCTCCTTTGATGAACAAGTGGCACCGCTTTGATGGCAATTGGATTTGATTGGTGACAAAATGAAAAGAAATTTAGAGTATGCAATACGAGTATGCAATCCAGAAAGTAAGGTTACAACTGCTGTTAAAAATTGAACAATGCATAAAATTCAATCAAATTTTGTCACGCGGTAACAATTTAAGATTTAGCAGTCTCACTGTGAGCTTTCTCCAAAATTATTCCAATGAAGATCGACCAATTATGATCAACCAATAATATACAAACACGCGCCTTCTATTATTATTATCTAATTAATCATGATAAGATAATAATAATAACCTTTCCTCAAAATTAGTTGGTTTACGTTTCAAGATATATGTATATTCGAAAAATCGATTTAAAAAAAATTCTCCTCCCGTAGCTTTTCTCGCGTACTACAGGACCAAAGTTTATGATATTCGGCTCAAAAATCATAGCCGGGAATATGCCTGTAATCTTGATATTACTTTTGACCCATCCCGAAGGATGACAATGGAGGGTTGAAATATTAAAAAAATGGAGATTTCGAAAACTTTCGGAATAAAATGGGTATTTTTTCAATTGATTTTTGCGTGATATCTAATACAAAAATAATGTCGGACCTGATAATTTTTTTAGTATCCTATCCCATGCTATCGATGTTCTTGCCCTAAAACTTCGAATTGCCATGTGGAACTATTCAGCTTCATGTATTCCATACAGTTCAAATTAATTATGCTAAACCGAGTATACTGGTAGTTAGATTTGTCTTAATTAGAGCTCAAATACTACTCATTTTGTGACTTCATGCAAGAATTCAACGTTTTATGAGTTGAATTGTACTGTTAACTAATTCTCTTGCTCGTTGCCAAATTCCCTCACTACAATTATTTCAAACATGACCTTGTCTTTCCTGAACTAAATTTTGTTCAGCATGAGCAGTAGCCCAAGTAAAAAGAAGTAACGGGGAAAAAATTATTTTAAACTAATTTTTTTTTTTTTTTTTTTATGGAAACGAAAACTACAATTTTGTACGAAATGGGAGAATCACCCAGGTATAACTACTATTTCTTGGTTCCTCACATCAAAGGTAAACCTATGATTCTACTTTTTAAGGACGTCCCTCTGAAACTAGGCTTTGTCAATAGAGGGACGACCTATTGGAATTGATCCAGGGAGTGAGGGACAACCCTAACATGAGAAAAAAAACCACATGCAAATCAGATTCAGACCACTCTAAGACCGAATCCGTGGAAAAAAACCAGATGTGCATGTCTGTGTGTGTGTGTTACAAATTTTGTCGACGCTGTCCAGGTCCAGGCCACAATTATCAACCGATTTTTGAGATTCTTTCTTTGGTCGATCCCAATTTTAGTCTAGTTTTGCAAAAAAAAACTCGGACACACAGATTTTTCCAAGCGCTGTCCACGCTACAAATCTCGACCGATTTTCGTGATTCATTTCTGTTCTATTATAAACACGATACAGTTTTGGAAAATATGTCAGGATTTCCAAATTTCATCAAGAAATGGGGTGAAAGGAGGAGGTAATACTGATAAATCATGATGTTTTAACTATTCTCGACCGGTTTTCGTGATTCTTGTTCAACTTTGAATTTGGTCTAGGTTTGGAAAATGTGTCAGGAGTTTCCAATTTCATGATGGAAGAGGGTAAATGGAGGGGATAATAGCGATAAATCGCGATATTATTACTATATAAAATGTTTCGGGTTTCTCGGGGGTTGGTCAATGAAAAGCCTATATTCTAGGCCGACGTTTCGAAATATTTATATTTCATCTTCAGGGTTTGGAAAACTGTACTTGGACGCTTATTTCATTTCCTCGTCATAGAGCTTTAGTAGGTAGCTATCTACTTAAACAACATCTTTGGGAATACTTAGAAAACTGAGAAAAAAAATTAGGGTATACTGAGAAAACATTGTTTAAGTTATACTGAACAGAGACTAAAATTTAAGCTATAAGAGATGTACGAAAACCTAGCCTGATTATTACTAAATTCACCTGATTTCCGTGGCAGTTGTTATTGTTTGTTCGACCCAGATTTTAGTCCAGTTATGCAATCTTAAAAGTTTCATATTTACTGTCGATTAAGGGGTTTAATTGAGGGGGGAGGGGGGGGATTCCCAGATAACATATTTGTGTTTTTTATCCTATTTTAATTCTCATCGAAATTATGTACAGTCCATTTATGTTTATAATTTATATGTTTCAAACTTTGTGACCTCCTCTATGGTCTACTACTTCTTAAAATATAACCAGGTATTTTCTGCACCATCAACATCAACATAAGCATCATTCACCGAAGACTTTCGTGTTTATAAACGTAACAAACGCCGACAACTTTTATGATGTTGTTAATGATGTTAGATTATCATAATTTAAATTTAATGTTGATTATTATAATCGTTTTTCCTGTTACAGGCTGATAGCTACACACAAGTGACGAAGCAAAGCAGCATCGTAACCATGTGAGTTTTATTTAAATGTCAATTCTATCGCCGTATTATCGGTTATTTCGTAGCTAGGTATGGGATACAATTTGTTTCCTTTTGAAGAAATCCTATGAATATCATCCGCAGTCCCTGGATTGGATGATTGACCTATTTTTACTCCACACCAGGATCGCTCAGTGTGTGAGCAAGATTTCTGGAGTCTAATTCTACCGATTCAAACGAAAAAACTACCCATTCACTTCGAAATTTTCCATATTTTACCCTTAAAGGTTCTAGATCAACTAGGGACCGTAAGTGTTTTCGACTCAAGTTTCATAAAATTTGGTTCATTAGTTAGGGAGAAAGGTTACATTACTATTGTTAGTGTGTTAATACATTATGTAATACAATCAATTTGAAGCTGTTATTGTCAATAACACACAATAATTGTGTGTTATTACATTATGTAATACAAAAATTACATTACTATTGTGGTTTTATCCCGGTACTTTTCCGTTATCCCCCCCCCCCCCACAACGTAAATATGTAATCTAAGTAAGAATTAATGCCTAGAAACATCGGGTGGGCGTGTTGAAGACAAATTGACTGGGGGGGGGGGGGGGGGGGGGGAGGAGTACCGGGAAAAAACCACCGGAAGCAGATTTTTTAAATTTGGTTTTGGTTTAGTTTGATTTGAATAATAAACTTCAGTGTTAGATCAAGAAAACACTTTTTTAACCACAACCCCCCCCCCCCCCTCACTCTAAATTTGTTTGTTTAAGTTTTAAGATGCGTAGAATCCAAAAATCTTATATTAATATAGGTACATGCAAATTGGGTCAAAAATCTATTTGAGGTCTAGTAAGTCCTAGAACATCGGCATCAATTTCGACATCGGCATGAAGATCTCAAAAATTTTCTAAACAACAGGTATAGTTTTGCTAGTGCTGGGGGTGCGACATTGAGAATAGTACGGGTGAAGAGGTGGGGGGGGGGGTATTATTATTCTCGTATTCTTGATTGATTACAAAGGTTACCTACCTATTTATTGGAGTAATTGATCGACAGGTAGGTAGCTATGAGTGATTTGACAAAATTGGGTACGTACCCTAACCATTAACCAGAAAACGATGACGTCATCAGTGAAGACGATATTCTGGGGGTGCGACATTGAGAATAGTACGGGTGAAGAGGTGGGGGGGGTAAAGGCAGACGGGATCGATACTTGGCGTGGTGGGGCAACGACCTTTGAGCCCCATCCAACCAACAAAGTCGAAGGTCAACGACCGCACTCCAGCCTCCCAGGAGACCGCATTCGTTTTTCTCCCGAAAACCCGAGGGAAATTCTTAAAAAAAAAAAAAAAAACTCATGAACAGCTGGTGCGAGGCTCCACACTACTTTCTTTATATGTGATAAGAGGTGTTGTCGGCCGTGACGTTGTTCATAGTTGTATATATTCGGGATTCCGCCCAAGGAGAAATAAATAATTACAAAATCTCTGTAATCATTGTAATGAAGTTTCGGTCACCATTCTGTGACCATCATCAGATAGGTTAAAAGCTTTGCCCTCAAAGAGGACAGTGTCAACAACAGGAGGTTTTATAAACCTCATAAAATCGCTAGAGCCAACAAGCCAGGCTGGAGCCAAAACAATTTTATTATAGTAATGAGTAATGGATGCCAAATGTTAAACAATAGTTTCAATACATATATATTTTCTCCTCTCTGTTTTAGCAATTGGTTTTTGTCTTATGCATCTTATTTTTGGAACTTTAAAATTGCTAATCAAAATATTGTTTCTCCTGCCTGGCTTGTTGGCTCTAGTGATTTTATGAGGTTTATAAAACTTCCTGTTTTTGACACTGTCCTCTTTGAGGGAAAAGCTTTTAAATTATCTGATGATGGTCACAGAATGGACGAAACGTCATTACAATGATTAGGTACAAAGATTTTGTAATTATTTCATTCTCCTTAGGCCGATCCCGACTATATACAACTATGTACCTACTTTCTTTATATGCACGTAATCCTCCTGTGAGCAATTCATCAACACGATCAGTCTTGGACACATGGAAGTAGGGTGCAATGGGGCTCCGAATATGAGTATCTCGAGGTAGAGCGCAGCACGTAAACAAGGACTTACCGACTTTTGTTGTCTATACGGGCGTCGAGGCGGACACAAGTTGTTTTTGATTTTTGTAGATTTTGGTTTACGTGTGTGTCTCTCATTTAGACCTGTAGTGATGAGATTGATGGTGCAAAATAGGGTGACGCAAGGTAATTGTAGTAACTAATTTAGTTGTGGTCATTAGTTATTAGTCGTAACTACTTTTTCACAGTAGTCTTACTACTTAGTAGTACACCATTCTTACTAGTACTAAGTCTTAGTACTCAGTAGGTAGTTTTAGTAGTCATTTCGCCATGTCCCGGTATTGTTTCCGTTGTCGTTAGAACATCAAGGAGATCAGATGGATTCCGATCATGCTGGCCAACGAACTTGAACTTTCGTTTTGTGTCCTTAACATTTTAAAATTTATTTGAAGTTTCTAGCACAATTCTACGGACAGTTATCGTCTGGAATGACACATACATATATACATACATAATATATACATACATACATTAAAAAATGTCCAGTCATGCAGCATGACCCCATGAGCGAATTTTTTAAGAAATCTTCGACGTTTCAGTCGCTATTGATCGTGTAGAGAAATTTTAGTTTATGATTTTGATAGACAAACATGGAATCAAATTCTATCTACAGCATGGTTCTAGCCTTAAACAGCATGGTTCTAGGGATTGGTTATACAGGGATACTTCCATAAGAGTAGTTCAATCTGAATTTGGACAATGTTTCATGCAAATATTACCGATTTTTACAACTAGCGAACGGCATTATTTCAATTTTTGACTGATTTTTCAACGTTGAAATTTTTGAAAATTTGATACATATTCTTATAGGAAATTCTCCGCTGATTCCGAATATACCACATGTTAGTATGCTGAAAAAATTATTTCGCACAACAAATCGCAAAAAACAGGCTATTTTGAAATTGTTGACTACATTTTTGAAAATTTCAACCCGAAGATGTAATCCGATCATGCTGGCCAACGAACTTGAACTTTCGTTTTGTGTCCTTAACATTTTAAAATTTGTTTGAAGTTTCTACCACAATTCTACGGACAGTTATCGTCTGGAATGACACATACATATATACATACATCATACATTCATACATACATACATACATACATACAAAAAATGCGTTAAACTTCAGAAAATGATTCAGAATAGCCTGAAACGTATTTCTGCATAAATTTTTTTCAAAAATTCACATTTTACAAATTTTGAGGAGAAAGCAATAGCTTAATTTTCTTCAAAAGTTCGGTAAAAGGTCTGACAAGTGCTGGGGAACTTTGTCCTTCAGTACTACCCCAATGGGGTACGTTGGAGATTAGGTACTTCTCCAGATATCCTCCACTACTCCAACTATATCTAGCTAACGCCGGAGCTAGCAGTTCCCTAGCAGTTCTTTATGGGCCACTCTAGGTCCAAGGGATATCCTCCTATGCACTTTGCAAAGCCTTGAGCTCCGGGTTTTTCCTTCATCCACTCTCCTTTCGAAAGTCGGGGGCAGTATATTGATAGAATGTTTAAAATTCGGTTACCTACGTATAGTCCAGCAGTGAGGTCGAAAAATCTGTGGGCTGCTGGACATAATTGGAAAGTTAATGAAATTTTAGGGTGTTGTCTTGGGATGCCTAGGGAAGCTGAATCCGAGTTTTCCGACAAAAATAGCCTGTGCTCGATTGTGGGTGGCCGAAAAACCGCGATTTTTTTGGACTTTTTCTAGTTTTTCGCCTATAACTCGAAAACTATGCCTCGTAGAGGTCTTTTTTATTCATTTTCGGAAAGAACATTAAATTTCCTTTAAATTTCACTAGGCACATGTTTTTTTTTTTTTTTGCCGAATAGCTGCTATGCTACATCCGTTCCAAAGTACATCAAATTTCTCAAAATGTAAAATTTTATGGAAAAATGCATGTTTTAGCCTCATAACATTCATTTGTACGTACTATGACTCAAATGTATGTATGTTATACATACTATATGAACCCCCCCCCCCCCCCCCTTCCCGCGACAGACTGGGACCTCCACCTTGCATCTGTAAAAGAAATGATCCCCTATTTCCATGCGGCAGGCCATCTGAATTATGCCAAGAGTGCACATTTATATTACCAAGATGCAATCAACTTGAAAGACAAGATGGATCCTGAAGAGTTCACTAAGGTCACTAAAAAGGGTTACTTCACCATCCGCCGCACACATAAATTTTGGTCAGGTGGCTGGTCTGACATGACCATAGAACAAGTCCTTATGCGAGCCATGAAGAGTTACGGTGGGCTGACTCGTGGTCGTGGAGTCACAGAGAGTGTGCTATCTCGGTGGATTGTAGGAATGTTATGCCTCCAAAGTATCAATGAGCAGATGGAAGTGTTCATTGGAGTTCGTACCGAGACGAGTGAGCAGCATGTTATTATAGCAGCAGCATTAGAGCAGTATTTGTAACATAGCAGCTATTCGGCAAAAAAAAAAAAAAAAAAAAATGTGACTAGTGAAATTTGAAGGAAATTTAATGCTCTTTCCGAAAATGTAATAAAAAAGATCTCTACGAGGCATAGTTTTCGAGTTATAGGCGGAAAACCAGAAAAAGTCCGAAAAAATCGCGGTTTTTCGGCCAGCCACAATCGAGCACAGGCTATTTTTGTCGGAAAACTCGGATTTAGCTTTCCTAGGCTTCCCAAACCAACACCCCAAAATTTCATTAACTTTCCAATTATGTCCAGGCAAAAGTACCCCAACGCTGGACTAGTATACAAAAGTTCCTGTCCGAGTCATAGCATGCCTCAAAACGGATTTCCACAAAGACATTTTTTTTTTTCTTTTTCAAGTCATTGCAATACTTCATTTTCTACGAAAATTCGCTAAAAATTGGCCTGTAGTAGATCGGTCGTTCAAGGTGTCACGGTCAGAGATTGGTCCAATACTGATCTGTGTTAGATAAATACACTCCCAGGTTTTCTTGGCATGGAGATGGCCGTACCCTTCTTGCCTTGATATTCCTTTGTTCTTAGTAAAGTAGATAGGTAGAAGTACCTAATGACCATTATCAGGCTCCTTTGTGTCCGTTAATTAAAACTAACCTCGTCAGCGTAATTTGTTGACATTGCATCAAAAGGCCAAATGAAGGTCGGAAATGCAGGCGAACGGCGCACAGTGTTTCGATCCTCGGGGTTTTGGTAGAGAAAATTCCGAAACCGCGAAAATCGACACTAATGAATATTGCGGTTCTATTACCCCAACTAATAGCGGAAACTAATAGAAATGAGATAAATAGAGAAGAAAAAAAAAACATTTTTAGGCCTAATCGTTTCATGGATGTTGTTAGCTAAAAATCATAATAAGGTGATTTTGGTCTAGTGGATGGTAATTTTGTATTAATTTTATTAAAACTCACGGAATATTCAATTTCATGTTATATTTAGAAACTAGGAAGGTATAAATGACCGTATTTCACTCGGGTTTTATGTTTCACGGCCATTTTTAAATAAAAACTCACTGTTTCAAATTATGCAAATTGCTACCGAAAATTGAAGGAAATCAATATTTGCAGAGGTTTGCGGAATGAACGGGTTGAAAATTCTGATTCTGCAATAAATTCTGTAAAGAATGCTTCTAGTTTCGAGACTTGACAAACCGGCACTCATATTTTTTTACATTAACAACTTTATACCACTGGTTTTCAATATCCATTTTCTGATAAGAAGAGGTAGAAATTAAAAATAAATATTCAAAAGTTGAGAATATTATTCTTTAAAACCTTCGGGAGAATCATTTCAGTCCAAACCAAGATGATCAGAAGAGCAAAAATTAAATATTAATTTTCAGGGGAATAATGTCCTTAGGGGTTCTGAACAGTAGTTTACGATTTGGGGCTTTCAAGTGTAGGCATAGAGTTACCCAGAGAGTGTTAGTTCTTGGTGACCACTATCGTACCCTTAACGTCACCCTAACGTATCCAAGAGTACATTACCTTGAGGGGACGTTAGCAACGTCGGACGTTAGAATGGTTCATTAAACGTCACCCGTTTGGGGACCTAAAGGCACACGACACCAGCCTAAACTTCCTGTAAATGTAACACTACTGGTCCACCTCAGAATTACTCGAATACTGGTGAAGTAAATAAAAATAGTTTTTCTTTTCAAATGCCTCATTACCAACTTAACGTAACGAATAGGTTTTTGAACACCCCTCAAAGTCGGTCGATTAGAGCCTTGTTTCTATTATTATTTCACATGTTTTAAATGAGAAGACTGAGTTTAAGACACTACCTAAAAATGAGAAATTAGCCCGTATTTTTACCGAAACTAACATGAAATTCGAATTCAAGATTGAAAATCGGCGTTTCATATCGAAATGAAGAAGTTGATTAGACAACCAGTGGACAGCAAGACAGCTGAGGGGAAAATATCGCGTTACCCAACCACCGTTAACGTGAGTTCTCCCGGTTCCATTTGGGTTAGCGTCTTCTTTTGCTCTCTAATATCATCTAAAACTCTCTAATATGATCGATTTGAGACCTTTACCTACCACCCTGGATGCTAAAGTAGTTTTTTTCGAAATCTTTTATTTTGACTTTTCCACCTGAAACATTAGTTGAAACACTGAGCGGCGATCGGAAAACTTAACGGCCGAAGGAGGGTCTGGTGGGAGTTTTCAGCGGGAGTTTTCATCTGAATCGGGCGGACAAGTTGAATGAACTTGGGAGAACGGAGTCCGCTATTCTGTCACTAGCTCACTCGAGTTTCCTAACGTTTTCCCGGTGAAATCAGCACATTGGGGCCGATTCCGTTCCTCATGTACATTAATGAAATCGCTAATGTATTGCGGAATAATGATATGTTTCTGTTTGCTGATAGTTTTGCCATTTTGTTTATGACGTTCCTTTATTCGAACAGCATTCTGTCCATCAGCATTCTGATGTCCTTTCTGGCCAAGCTCTTCGAAACACCGTCGTTCGCTATGATCGACTGATAAATTTCCTGACCAGGTGCAACGTGCTCAACCCATGTC
This sequence comes from Adelphocoris suturalis, assembly GCA_030762985.1. Classification (NCBI taxonomy): domain Eukaryota; kingdom Metazoa; phylum Arthropoda; class Insecta; order Hemiptera; family Miridae; genus Adelphocoris; species Adelphocoris suturalis. Next base: position 22,368,576 of record CM061043.1, read on the forward strand.
AACATGGTGTTACCAAAGGTAGAGCTACCGATTCAGCTGTGTTTGAGCTCACCGACTTTGTGTACCGTGGCATTGATAGAGGTCAAGTAGTGTTGGGAATGTTCGTGGACCTGTCTAAAGCATTTGACCTTGTACCCCACAACTTGCTTTTGAAAAAGTTTGCATTCTACGGTGTGAGGGGTGTGACTTTAGAATGGTTTAAATCAGGGGTCTCCAACCTTTTTTTACTGAAGGGCCACATTATAAAATATTTGAGATAAGTTTCCTAACGTTTTCCCGGTGAAATCAGCACATTGGGGCCGATTCCGTTCCTCATGTACATTAATGAAATCGCTAATGTTTCTGTTTGCTGATGGTGTTGCCATTTTGTTTATGACGTTTCTTTATTCGGACAGCATTCTGTCCTTTCTGGCCAAGCTCTTCGAAACACTCGTTTATGATCGACTGATAAATTTCCTGACCAGGTGCAATGTGCTCAACCCATGTCAACATGGTTTTATCAAAGGTAGGGCTATCGATTCAGCTGTGTTTGAGCTCACCGACTTTGTGTACCGTGGCATTGATAGAGGTCAAGTAGTGTTGGGAATGTTTGTGGACCTGTCTAAAGCATTTGACCTTGTATCCCACAACTTGCTTTTGGAAAAGTTTGAATTCTACGGTGTTAGGGGTGTAGCTTTAGAATGGTTTAAATCATACTTGGGACAGCGTTCATGGAACGTTGGAATTTTTGCCTCAGGTGGGATTGAATTATCGGATGGGAGAACTATGCATTGGGGTGTACCACAGGGCAGTATCCTTGCACCATTGGCATTCCTATTATTTGCAAATGACTTTCCTGAATTTGTGTCCACCTCTGACCCTAGTATGAGAATCGTGGAATACGCTGACGACACAAATGTGGTAATAGTAAAAAATAAAATTACTGAAGCAATCGATTCTTGCCTCATACTCCTTCGTAGAATTGGAAAATGGTTAAGTATGAATGGTTTGTCCCTTAATGATGCTAAAAAATGCATGGTCTTCCGTTCTCTACGCCCTCGTTTGAATCCTTAAGCTTCATTGCAGCTGGATGACATGTGCATTGCGGTGGTTTCCGTCACAAGGTTTCTTGGTATGCAGATCGACTGTAATATGAAATTTGATGATCATGTATCACCGGTTTGTAAACAGCTTGGCAGTTGTTGCTATTGTTTACGGAAACTGAAAACGATTGCTTCATAAGGTATTGTACTGAATGCTTACTATGCTCTCTTTATGAGTAAGGCTCTTTTTGGCACAGTTTATTGGGGTAATGAAAAAAAATCTTGATGTTCTGTTCAGAGTGCAAAAAAAGAGCGACTCGCATTGTCCTAGGGAGGACAATTTTGTGAAAAATTACCCTCTAAAAAAATTTGAGTTTGGGGCCGGTTTCAACGTGTTTTTTCCACGTTGAATCGAATGGTAACACTTACAAATCCCCCCCAATTCTGCTATAACAGAGTTTTACACTTTAACTCACGAATTTTTAGTTCATTTGTTAGGCTCATTTTTATGTGTTTTTAAGGGTAAAACTAGTTAGTTAAAGTGGAAAACTCTGTTAAAACGGAGTTGGGGAGACTTGTGTTACGATTCGATTCAGTGTGGAAAAACATGTAGAAACCGGCCCCCCAAACTCTTTTAGCGAATTTTTGAAGAAAATTAAGCTATTGCTCTCGCCTCAAAATTTGTAGAATGTGAATTTTTGAAAACGTTTTATGCAGAAATCCGTTTCAGGCTATTCTGAATCATATTCTGAAGTTTAACGCATTTTTTAATGTATGTATGTATGTATGTATATATGTATGTATGTGTCATTCCAGACGATAACTGTCCGTAGAATTGTGCTAGAAACTTCAAACGAATTTTAAAATGTTAAGGACACAAAACGAAAGTTCAAGTTCGTTGGCCAGCATGATCGGATTACATCTTCGGGTTGAAATTTTCAAAAATGTAGTCAAAAATTTCAAAATAGCCCGTTTTTTGCGATTTGTTGTGCGAAATAATTTTTCCAGCATACTAACATGTGGTATATTCGGAATCAGCGTAAAATTTCCTATAAGAATATGTAATTATCAAGTTTTCAAAAATTTCAAAGTTGAAAAATCAGTCAAAAATCGAAATATTGCCGTTCGCTAGTTGTAAAAATCGGTAATATTTGCATGAAACATTGTCCGAATTCAGATTGAACTACTCCTAATTATTCTTAATAATTTGATTCCATGTTTGTCCATCAAAATCATAAACTATAATTTCTCTACACGATCAATAGCGACTGAAATGTCGAAGATTTCTTAAAAAATTCGCTCATGGGGTCATGCTGCATGACTGGACTTTTATTATTATTATTATTATTTTTTTTTTTTTTTATAGGGTCACTTTTTACAAAAACCGATTGAATAGCAAATACCAAATTTTTCAACGTACAAACATACTTTTCTTCCCGAATTAGTAAATAAAATAAAAATTGATTATACTGCTGGTAGCTGAAATTTTGAAATAGTTTTCCTGAAGATGGGGATTCAAAAGCATTGCAGTGAAAAAGTCGATAAGAGGATTCAAAACAGTGAAATTTAGGTAAATTCTCAATATTATGATTTTGAACTAATTTTTCAGCTATTGAAGCTGCTTAAAAATTCTTGTTTTGGCATCGGGGAGATAGAAAATTTAACGCTCTTTTCAACGGTGTAATCAAATTTTAATTTACTTATCAAATCAAGGGAGTTATGACCATTTTACATAAGGCCAATGACACGAAAAAAATCGTAAAAGTAAAATTACTCGGAAACGAAGTCTCTAAATAAAAAAGTCCATGAGGCACTTATTGTTGCAAATTAGTTGTAGAATCGATCCCTGAAATTTGGCGAGTCGTATCTGATACACCCTGTATAGGTAGGTATTACATGGCAAACAATAAATTCATGTAGGTAGGTATTTTATTGTATTAGTGCATACCTAATATTTCGTTGCTGGAGTATGAACACATTTCAAACTTACCAATTCGCTATAGTCACTCACTGACTCTTCGTATCAAATTCGCATAAATTATATTTAGTATGCATGTGTATACAAGTATAGACAACCTTGATTCATGAAACTGTCATTTTCAAGACTATTTTGTCTATTTCAACAACTGCATCAATTTCATCGGATGTACTGGTATCAATTTTAAATCACGTTGGTAGTTTTGTCAATGTGCAAACTAGGTATTTTGTTCCAATTCACAAATTGGATAAAAAGGCCACACACCGTTGTTTACCCCATTGAAATAGCTTCATCTTAATTATACCCAGTAGGTCGATATCATGTATAGCTTTTCCCAATCTAGTTCAACATTTTCCCAATCAAAATCAACATTTTACCAATCAACTTCGACGTTTTCCAAACAAAATCAACATTATTTTCTAGATCCACAAAAAAAGCAAGGGAAATAAATAATAGTTGAGAAAAATAAAAACAGCAAAATAAGCGAAGGAAAACGGTAAGGGTGAAGTTTGCAGCTCCAGTTTTACCTATTTCCCAAACTCGTAAATTCAACGTTTTTTCTGGCTTAGCGGAAAAAGGATGGAAAATAAAATTCAGCGTGATTTAAATCATGCAAATCGGTCCACAAATGCCTGAGAAAGTGTTACAAAACCATGAAATCTTGACAATTTTCATACAATTTAAATTAAATTTAAAATTTTCTTTGGTTCAGGAGAAACTAAATACGAAATTGAGCTAATAATGCTTTCAAGTGTGAAAATTGGTCAACTAATTCAGAATCTATTGTATAAAATCCTCCTGTGGGAGGGTTCGAACAACCTTAATGAATCAGTCCAGTGCATTGGTGACATCTCTTCCTTTAGCCGGGCTTCGCGTACCCTCTCACTTCAGTAAACAAGGCGAAAATGACGAAGGGGTGTTTTTTGTGTATTTCGAAAATTCTGTTACATGATCTTGCTGTTTTGACATTTTATGTCTTTACTTTGGCACATAAACGAAAAAAGCATTAAAAAAACGTTTTACGGTTGGTTTCCTGATGATTTCCGCTTACAACCGAGTCGTTGCTAGGGAAATGGTACTTCGTCATTTTTCATCCCACAAAATTCGTTGTACGAAAGCTCTCGATTTATCCAACCATATTATGTGTTGCAGACTCGTATGCAGCGTTTCTGATAATTTTCTCTCTGTCCTCCCATTTCTTTCAACTATTCATTCTTTCTCATGTTTTTTTTGTGGGTCTAGGAAATAATGTTGAATTTGGTTGGGAAAATGTTGAATTTGATTGGGAAAATGTTGAATTTGATGGGGAAAATGTTGAATTTGGTTGGGAAAATGTTGAATTAGATTGGGAAAAGCTACATATAGGTATAACATGCTACAAACAATCAAGTACTTGTAACTTTCGTGTATCACGAAAATTCGGTTACATGATCTTGCTGTTTTTCATTTCTTTCAACTATTCATTCTTTCTCATGCTTTTTTTTTTTTTTTTTTTTTTTTTTTTGTGGGTCTAGGAAATAATGTTGAATTTGGTTGGAAAAATGTTGATTTTGATTGGGAAAATGTTGAATTTGTTAGTGCAAATGTTGAATTTGGTTAGGAAAATGTTGAATTTGGTTAGGAAAATGTTGCATTTGGTTGGGAAAATGTCGAATTAGATTGGGAAAAGCTATATATAGGTATAAAATGCCACAAAGAATCAAGTACTTGTAACTTTCGTGTATAACGAAAATTCGGTTACATGATCTTGCTGTTTTTCATTTCTTTCAACTACTTATTCATTCTTTCTCATGCTTTTATTTGTGGGTCTAGGAAATAATGTTGAATTTGGTTGGAAAAATGTTGATTTTGATTGGGAAAATGTTGAATTTGATTGGAAAAATGTTGAATTTGGTTGGCAAATGTTGAATTAGCCTGGGAAAAGCTAAATATATAGGTATAACATGCCAAAAAGAATCAAGTACTTGTAACTTTCGTGTATTACGAAAATTCGGTTACATGATCTCGCTGTTTTTCATTTCTTTCAACTATTCATTCTTTCTCATGCTTTTTTTGTGGGTCTAGGAAATAATGTTGAATTTGGTTGGGAAAATGTTGAATTTGATTGGGAAAATGTTGAATTTGAATGGGAAAATGTTGAATTTGGTTGGGAAAATGTTGAATTAGATTGGGAAAAGCTATACTATATAGGTATAACATGCTACAAACAATCAAGTACTTGTAACTTTCGTGTATCACGAAAATTCGGTTACATGATCTTGCTGTTTTTCATTTCTTTCAACTATTCATTCTTTCTCATGCTTTTTTTGTGGGTCTAGAAAATAATGTTGAATTTGGTTGGAAAAATGTTGATTTTGATTGGGAAAATGTTGAATTTGTTAGGGCAAATGTTGAATTTGGTTAGGAAAATGTTGAATTTGTTTGGGAAAATGTTGCATTTGGTTGGGAAAATGTTGAATTAGATTGGGAAAAGCTACATATAGGTATAACATGCCACAAAGAATCATGTACTTGTAACTTTTGTGTATTACGAAAATTCGGTTAAATGATCTTGCTGTTTTTCATTTCGTTCAAACTATTGGGAAAAGCTATACTATATAGGTATAACATGCCTCAAAGAATCAAGTACTTGTAACTTTTGTGTATTACGAAAATTTGGTTACATGATCTTGCTGTTTTTCATTTCTTGCAACTATTCATTCTTTCTCATGCTTTTTTTGTGGGTCTAGGAAATAATGTTGAATTCGGTTTGGAAAATGTTGATTTTAATTGGGGAAATGTTGAATTTGTTAGTGCAAATGTTGAATTTGGTTAGGAAAATGTTGAATTTGGTTAGGAAAATGTTGCATTTGGTTTGTCGGGTCCTTATATTTCTCTTCAGCCGGATCACGGGAATATCAAATTAATTCAATACCGTATTTATCTCACACTCGTATATTTTTTAATAATCGCCTTCACAACAACAAATCGAGCTCAAAATCATACTCCTCATCCTATCGCTCTTTTCACTTATTCTCCTTCAGTCACTAACATGGATAGTACTATAAATTAAATGGCATGGAAGATGAGTTTAGGTACATCAGTCCTACAGTATTCCCTTCCTAGTGACAACAGTACTATAACAACAAACAAATTTAAATTACGGAAATGTTGTCACGACAAATTAAAAAAAATACACAGGGTAAATTGGACCAAAACAGGAAAAATTTTGCAAAAAAATATAAACAATTTGTACATTATCAATTCAATACAAAAAAATATTCAATAATATATTATTTGATCAAGGAACCGTGAAGGGAACTTGACCGACCTACCACAACGAGTTTTATTGTTGTTCAATATAGGTACTGGAGAAGTTATTGGTGGCTGAGACGACGAAGCTGCAGGGAAAGGCTGCGGAGCTGCAGAATCACCACTCTCCAAATCCAACATGTAGGCTGGTTTGAGCCGATCAATGGAGATGTTTGTCGGTTTTCCTTTAATTTCTAAGGAAAAATATTTAGTTGTTCTCTCCAAAACCTTGAATGGACCCTCATAGGCTGGTTCCAATGATTTCTTTACCCTGTCTATCCGAACAAATACATGAGAGCAAGAACTCAAGTCTTTATGAATGAAGATTCTAGGTGAAGACTTGTGAGTTACCTTAACTGGTTTGAGGGCACTCATGTATTTCTGAAGGGAGTTAGCAAAAGATTCTGGGTCAGTCTCAATTTGTCGATCTTCAAAAAATTCACCAGGAAGTCGAAGTGGCTTTCCATAAGTCAAGTGGGCAATTGAGGTGTTGGCATCTTCTCGAAGCACTGCACGCAATCCGAGTAAGACAGTTGATAGTGATTCTGTCCATTTCACATTATTGTGAGCTTTAAGTGCAGTTTTCAATGTTCGGTGGAGTCGCTCAATTTTACCATTACACTGTGGGTGGTAAGCAGTGGTACGCAGGAGTTTCACTCCACAAATATCAGTTAATGTTCGAAATAAAACTGAATCAAATTGACGGCCTTGGTCAGTGATTAATTTCGATGGAACACCAAAGCGTGATATCCAATTATTGAAGAAAGCTCTGGCGACGGTTTCAGCCGTTATGTTGCTTAGTGGAATGACTTCCATCCAGCTGGTGAAACGATCAATAATTGTAAGGCAATAGATTTGACCATCAGAGGGTGGCAATGGACCTATCAGATCCATGTGAACCACACTGAAACGTTCATCAGGCTCTGGGAACGAACTGACAGGAGACTTGGTATGTTGTGTCACTTTATTCTTCTGACAACCAATGCAAGCTTGAGTCCATTTTCTGACATCGTCACGAATTCCAGGCCAAGTAAATTTTGCTGTCATTTGCTTAACAGTAGAACGTACCCCAGGGTGAGCCATACCATGAATGTGGCGAAAAAATTGCATTCTCAATGATTTTGGAATGTATGGTTTAATCGTGGTAGTTGAAACATCACACCATAATGTTTTTCCTGAAGGAAGCTGGTAGGATTTTAGAGCTAGAGACTGAGAATCTTCACGCAACTTAACCAGTTCTAGATCACTTTCTTGGAGTTGAGCCACTTGGTCATAATCAATGACTGACATGGCCTCAATCCTTGACAAATGGTCAGCTACAATGTTGTCAGTCCCACTGACATGCCGTAATTCTGTAGTAAATTGTGAAATATACTGAAGTTGACGAAGCTGGCGTGGAGATGCTTTCTCATTTTTCTGTTCAAAAGCAGTGATCAGAGGCTTGTGATCCGTAAAAATGAAGAAATGTCTGCCTTCCAAAAAATGTTTAAATTTCTTAACACCTTCATAGCAAGCTTGCAGCTCTCTGTCATATGTGGAATAGTTTGTCTGAGCAGGAGTCAATTTTTTAGAGAAAAAGGCAATGGGTTTCCAACCTAACTCTTCATATTGCTGAAGTACGCCTCCAATTGCTGTTTGACTAGCATCAACTGCTAAAGACAGAGGAAACTGTGGATCTGGAAAGGTTAGCATTGCAGCATCTGCTAAATCCTTCTTGCATTTGTCAAATGCAGCTATTGATTCTGGAAACCATTCAATTTTCCTCTTGTCCTTTTTCTTAGCACCTTTTAGATATTCGTGTAAAATTGCTTGAGTTCCAGCTGCACCCTTTAAATAGGTTCTATAATAATTAAGCATACCCAGGAATGCACGAAGATCTTGCACTGTTGTGGGAAGCTTGTAGTCCATAATATCTTTTACTTTGTTAGGAAGAGGTTGTGAACCTTCAGGTGTAATAAGGTAGCTAAGAAAACTGAGTTCCTGAACGCCAAAGACTGACTTGGAAAGATTTACACGAAGTCCATATTTATCAAGTCTTTTGAAAACCTCTTCAACATGATGTTGATGTTCTTCCAAAGATGAAGAGGAAATCAATACATCATCCAGATAGGGAAATACATAATCCAGTCCAAAAAATACTTGATTGACAAAACGTTGGAAGGTTGCTGGTGCATTACGAAGACCCATGCTCATCACATTGAACTCAAATAACCCGAATGGGGTAGTGATGGCAGTTTTTTCACGGTCTTCATCAGCCATAGGTATTTGGTAATATGCTTTGAACAAGTCCAATTTAGAAAAAATGTTTTTATTACGCAAGATGTGCTGAAAATCATCAATTCTTGGAATGGGGTAACGATCTGGGACTGTGGAATTGTTCAAACGGCGATAATCTCCACAAGGTCGCATGCTTCCATCTTTTTTTGGTACTAGGATCAGTGGACTAGCCCATTGGGACTTGGATGGACGAATAATTCCATTATCAAGCATAAACTGAAACTCTTCCTTAGCAATTTTGAGCTTTCCAGGATCCAGTTGACGAGGGCGGCTAAAAACAGGCTGACCTCTTGTCACAATATGATGACGTACATCATGCTTGACATTACTGGGCAACCAGTTGGGCTTAGTCAATTCTGGAAATTTTTTGAGAAGGTCAGCAAACTTCTGGGATTTTGACATAGAGCTTACAATGAATTCTTCTGTGATGGATTCAACATTTCCTCGAACACTGAGGTTAGTGTCGCCATCTACAAGTTGTTTATTTTTCAAATCAATTAGCAAGTTGAATTTTCTCAAAAAATCAGCACCCAAGATGCCCTTTGAAACTCTTGCTACTATAAAGGGGAATTGAAATTTTCTGCGGAGACCCAGGTTAACATGCATAGTTTTAACACCATAGGTAGGGATTTCACTGTCATTTGCTGCGTATAATTTGAATTCAGAGGTCTGTTTGACTGCATTTTTAGGACCTGGTACTAAGGACACATCAGCACCACTATCAACAAGAAAGACAAGTCCTGAATTCAAATCTTTAATAAAAAGTCTAGATGTGCAGCAATAGGGCTCAGCAGGCGCAGCGGAGCTTGCTGCTACTTCTACTGCGCATGCTGGTTTTCCGAAGTTGTGTTGTTTTTCCATGCACAAGGTGGAGTGCATTTCTCAGGGTAGCAACGTCTCCCATAGCGAAAATGATGGTAGCAAAATTTACCTTTTGGATTATAACTTCGAGAACGTGACCTACTACGATTATGGTTACGATCAGCATCCTTACTTTGGCTACGATCACGTGAGCGTTCTCGAGAGGAAAGGGCTTCTACCTGCCTAGTCAATGCAGCAACTTGAGCAGTTAAAAGGGATAAGGCATCAGTTTGAGGGCGTGTTTTAAGGGGTAAATTTGAATCAACAGTATGTTCAATTTGTTCAGAAGGTGATTGCACAGCATAGAGTTCAGATCGAGGTCTCATTTCTGCTATTTTATCAGCTAACTTGTACAGTTTAGTTATATCTTTTTCATCATCCACGATTACTAATGCATTTTTGATATTATCAGGTAATTTCTCCATCCACAAGGTTTTAAGTACTTTTTCAGAAACATCAGTTCCGGCTAGGGAAATCATTTTTCTCCATAATTGACTAGGACGAGTATCGCCTAACTCCAACCCAGTGAGCAACCTACGTATCTGCTTATCACTACTTTCAGTGTAAATAGCCAACAGCCGCTTTTTAGCAGTGGAATATTTACTGTCATTGGTTTCGTCAGTGACGATATCCATTAAATTGTCGAGGTATTTGCGATCCAAATCACCAATAAGTTTGTCAAATTTAGTACGCTCACTTCTAATACGCTCATTGCGAAATTGAGCTTCGATTTGATAAAACCACAAATCTGGTTTATCATCCCAAAAAGGAGGTAAAGGCCTTTGTGAAACAGCTTGCACCACATGGGACTTACCAACACGGAAACTCTTTTCAGTTTTAACGTGCTGTTTAGCCTGGTCCTCACCCGAAGTTCCGGCATCCACGGACGATTCCCGGTCCGACTCCGACATCGCGAACGCGAACTAACAACCGATACAAAAACGAACGAACGAACGGACGGGGTCACCAACTGTCGGGTCGTTATATTTCTCTTCAGCCGGATCACGGGAATATCAAATTAATTCAATACCGTATTTATCTCACACTCGTATATTTTTTAATAATCGCCTTCACAACAACAAATCGAGCTCAAAATCATACTCCTCATCCTATCGCTCTTTTCACTTATTCTCCTTCAGTCACTAACATGGATAGTACTATAAATTAAATGGCATGGAAGATGAGTTTAGGTACATCAGTCCTACAGGTTGGGAACATGTTGAATTAGATTGGGAAAAGCTACATATAGGTATAACATGCCACAATGAATCATGTACTTGTAACTTTCGTGTATTACGAAAATTCGGTTAAATGATCTTGCTGTTTTTCATTTCGTTCAAACTATTCGTTCTTTCTCATGCTTTTTTGTGAGTCTAGGAAATAATGTTGAATTTGATTGGGAAAATGATGAATTTGATTGGAAAAAATAATGAAATTGATTGGAAAAATGTTGAATTAGATTGGGAAAATGTTGAATTAGATTGGGAAAAGCTACATATAGGTACAACATGCCACAAAGAATCATGTACTTGGGTAAGTATGTAGTATTTTATTGTAATGGTGCACATTATTTCGTAATTTGAGTGTGAACGCTGTTCAAACTCACCGATTCGACGGATTTTGGCGTGAACGGCAGAGCGGAAGGGGGACCATGTCACTCGCGGGGCCGGGGGGGGCCATTGCCCCCCACGGGGGGCGACGGAGCCCCCTGCTCACCTGCCGGCGGCCGGTTCGACACTCGGAGCTCCGAAAGGGGAGCCCGGCGCTACAGCCCGGCACCCGCCATCTTTGTGACAACCGCCTCCGGTGTCAATGACCTCAACCAAATCAATGGGGGCAACACACTCTCCCATCTCTCTCCTCTCCTCCTCCTCTCTCCCATTTCCATCCTTTATCGCGTCTTCCTGCTCCCACCCGCTTTTCCCCGCTTTCTTTCCGCTAAGCCTACATCGCTATTCTAAAATCAAAGGGCCATCTATCACGTTTCCTAATATGTGCGTCACCCACTAGGATTGCCAGATTGTTGCAGTCAGAATATCGTACCCACCTAGAATTAGTCGAAATTTCCAGAATGTAGCACGACCTTAAGAGCAAATTTTCTTAATATTTTAATAGGGAACTTTCTGAAACTCACCCAACCACCATCCGAGTTTGAACGAAATCGTACCGATAGATACCTAGATAGTATGAAATCGTCGTTCTAAGAAACTAAGTTTCAAACCAACAAGTACAAACCACCTTTTTTTTTTTTTTTTTTCAAGTTTAAGCCCCACCTCAATCAGAAGGGTCATTAGCGACATTGAACAAGGTGTCCCAAAGGACTCCGAAAGTGGCACGATTTTAAGGGGAGCCATGTTGCCCATGTTGCCATCCTTGACTAGGACAGTCCATCATGAAATCCACAGGTAACTCAGAGGTGGAAAAAATGGGGGGTACAGTGATGACCACTTTATAGCCCCCAAAGCGGGAAAAAACCCAAAAATTAAGTAATAGGTACAACTAAGACTAGATGCATAATAGGCTAATAACTATACAGGGTGTCTCAACTTAAGTAGGCAAGACTTCAGGGATCAATTCTACAAGTAATTTGCAACAAAAAGTGCCCTTTGACCCTCGAAACTCAGAGAAGGGCACTTTCGCCCTTATTCGTTAGTCGTAGAGGTCTGCAAGTGTCACCATTCGATTCAGCGTGAAAAATTACGTAGAATTCGACATTTAAATCATAAAGTTGTGGGAGATCGTTTTTTCCTGAAATCCATCAATTTTCGTTAAAAATACCACGTTTTTTCGCATTCAAAAGCCGTTTTTTCTCCTTGTTGTTACTTTTATTAATTTTTTGGCTATACCGTTAGAAAGCTGATAAGATTTTGAAGTTTTTACTGTACTTGCAAACGACTGTTCATTTTTTTATGGAGGGAGGAATCAGATTGAAAAAACCCAAATTTTTAGAATTTTACAAAGTTTGTACTTTGACCTCTTTTTTCGGTATCTTAACTCTCTTGAATAATTATGATTTGGCATCAAAAAGATAGGAAATTCAACGTTCTTTCCAACGGTATCCTCAGGTTTGAGAATACTCAAAGAATGATGGGGTCACAGCCATTTTTAGGAGATAAGGTCGAAAACACGAAAAAAATCTTAGATCGTCAATAACTCGAAAACGAAGCCTCTAAAAAATAACACTTCAGGAAACACTTTTTGTTGCAAATTACGTGTAGAATTGATCCCTGAAGTCTTGCCTACTTAAGTTGAGACACCCTGTATACATGCTAGTATATACAAACAGCAAATTGAAATAAAACTACGACTAGATGTATATAAATATATCACAGATCAGATATCACAGTTCGTAGTCGAGCTCAGTGGCTCTCAGGTACAACAACAGGGATCGGACCTTGTCAAATCCGGATAAAAGTCAACCCACTGAGAGGGATGATGCTGGACTCGGAAGTCAACAAGGGCTGGGTAGTCCTCCAGAAAATGGCGGATGGACAAATCACCCCCTCACCTCCCACACACAAAATCTTGAGCTTCTGCACTAAGCAGGTGTTTGTGAGTAAGACGGGTATGGCCAGTGGGATCCCGGTTGACCACTATTCGATCCCTCCACCTCACACCAATATTGATCTGAGGGCAATGAAAATTATAGGGAATCATCGTCGAGCTAATCCACATTGTGTCTGCAAATTTCATCAAAATAGGTTGTTTTATAGTATACGTGTGTGAACCAACTTTAATTTTGTGCATGCGCAATAGTTATCTCTCATCCAATCACGATAAAAATCATGGAGTACCTCCCAGAAACCTATACCCAACATCCCTCCGAGTTTGAACGACATTGGATCGATAGATCTTATGAAAGCGTCGTTCTAATAAACTCACGTTTGTGCAATTTGCACACACCAATATTGATCTGACTGCAGCGAAAATTATAGGGAATCATCGAAGAGCTAACCCACATAGTGTCTGCAAATTTCATCAAAATAGGTATTAGTTTTATAGTTTCACGTGAGTAAACCAACTTTAATTTAGTGCATGCGCAATAGTGATTTTTCGACGATATAAATTGTAGGGCACCTCCCATTAACCTATTTGGTACCCCCCCAACAACCCTCCGAGTTTGAACGAAATCGGCCGAGTAGAAGATGAGAAATCGACGTTACACGAAATTCACGTTTTAGTTGTGTTCACTATTCATCCGACGGCAATGGAATTTATAGGGGACCATCTTGGGGCTAAGTAACACGCACAACTCCTGAAAATGTCATCAATATTGGACTACAACATTTTAGAGTTTTGGGCGTGACAAGTAATCAAAATAGATCAGCAATCACTGAAACGCAAAAATCAAGTGGAAATTTTGATTTTGAAGGGAAACTTTCTCTCGACTTCTTGCAAGAACACAAAGTTTTCTTACCTATGGTAGTGAGAAAGCAAAATGTATAGTTTATCCATGAACAATATAATACATCCTAAAGTATAGTATTGTTATTAAAAATATAGTAGTTATATCCATTATTACAACGAAAGAACTAGATTCTTAGTTTCGCTAGACAAAATGTTTCGTTTTTGGCAAAACTGAGTCGAAAGTGCGTAGTTCTCACGAGGGACGAGCACACCGAATAAAATTCTTTACCAAAAAATAAATAAAATAACGAAAATAGGCCGTCCCTCTTAAAACGAAGTTTTGCCCCTTATATGGCCTAGCTTCAAACGGGCTTCCTAAGAAATACGTGTCTACGCTGCGTCCTGGCGATAACTTCCGATCGCAAAGCTACTTTGTATGTAATCAATTGCTGAAGAATTCTCATTAACCAACAACCAACTTCATTAACTTGAGTTACCTAACCTTAATTAAAGTTAGCTAACAAGTTAATGTCAGGTGCTTAATGAAATTGGAGTTTCAAAGACACTTGGCGCTCATTAGTTTAGCTGGACCGATTATGAACACTGTGTGAGTCATAGAACGGGCAATTATCGTGAATAAATAAATTGATTTCAAGTCTATCAAGGAAGCGGAAGCTTTTTTTTTTTTTACTTTTGTAAATTGTATATTATATATTGTGTATATATATTTTGTAAATTGTATTGTTATTGTATATTGTGTGAAAATTGTGTTTGGTAAAAATCAGAATTTCCACTCGCATTTCACTTTGTATACCTGCCTGAGCAGCTGAGGGTGCACCTATAATATTGGATCCGGAATCCTCTCAATCCGATCCGATGACGCCCGACCGCGAATCCTGGAGGAGGGAGAGATTTGTATTTCATACCCTTACGATGTTGATTTTATTTATTATACCCACAAACTTTCATTACTTTTATCACCTTTGAGTGATCTTTTTTTTTAACCGCAAAAACGCTCTCCAAGTTTCATTTCGATAGCTCAAATATTGTGTGGAAAAAGGGGGTCTTTTGGAGACAGGTCGTATATTGTGTGGATATCGTACGAGCGACTCGTGGAGAACATGGAGCACCCCTATATTCTTTTTGAACCACCCTCTAGCTAAAGTACCTACCTTTTTTGCACCAACTATAACTAGTATAGAACCGATACTACAGCTGTATGCTCTGTGGACGATAAGTATAAAAATACGTACCTGTAACCATTCTGTTTTGTTTATGCTACAGATTCGCAAAATGAAACACGATGATTTTTTTTTTTTTTTTTTTTTTTTTTTTTTTCGTGGAGTGGGGAAAATTCTTTATGAACGACGAGGAGTGTTGGTGTCTCCCTTTTTGGGCTTTTAGGGCATACCAACTAAAAACCGCCACTCTCTCTTCTTATAGAGAACTACCCCGGAACCACTTATGTAGTAGGTATTACTTCGGGGTAATTCCCTTTTTTTCTTGTTTTTTGTTGCTATTTTGGCTCCTCATCTCTCTATGTCTTCTTTATTCCCAGGATCTATCCTGCTCCTTAGGCAAAAATGTATGTTGCCACCGCGTCCCAGTTATCCTTCTCGGCTACCATTTTGTTGACGATGGTCTCCGGTGCAATCTCTCCTAGTCTCTCCTCCAGGACTCAGCGAGCACCTCCCTACTTTGGGCACACAAAACATGTGTGATGGGCATCTTCATTCCCCTGTCGGCATTAGCTGCATCCTTGATCCTCCGTCTTTCCTATCTTTGCGAGGAATGAACGGATGTAACCATGGCCGGTGAAGAACTGGGTGAGGTAATAATTCACCTCACCGTGGTTCCTATTCACCCAGACGTCCAGGCTGGGAATCAACCGGTATGTCCAGCGGCCTCCGTTGTCATCCTCCCATCTAGCCTGCCATTCCCTCAGTGTTTCTCCTCTTTCGCCTTTCTTGATGTTCCCCACTGGGTTCTCTCCCTTCCTTAGATAGATCCTCCTTCGCTCCAGCAAGGAGATCAATTGGGACCACTCCCGCAATAACCTGAGCTGCGGGGCCGGAAACAGTCCTGAATGCACTGCATAACCTGAGAGCTCATCTTCTTTGGATTGCCTCCATCCTGTTTTTGGAACCTTAGGGGTTCTGTCCAAACCTCGGCTCCATACATCATGAAGCACCCCTATATTCTTTTTGAACCACCCTCTAGCTAAAGTACCTACCTTCTTTTGCACCCATGGGTAACGCTTGTTTCATTACAAATAACTAAACTATAGAACTATAACTAGTATAGAACTGATACTACAGCTGTATGCTCTGTAGAAGATAAGTATAATAATACGTACCAGTAACCACTCTGTTTTGTTTATGCAACAGATTCGCAATATGGAACACGATGATGGGGACGTCCCTGCTGGCGATGCCTTGGGGCATCGAGAGAGCTGGACTAGCGATGGGTCCGGCGCTAACCCTCGGCATGGGCGCGCTCTGCCTCTACACGGCCTACTGCAATATCAGGGCCCATAGGACACACGGTGAGTTTCCTTACATAACAACATCATTTTCGAATGGTATTGATCAATTTCAGTTATTTATCTTTCATTACATGATTTAACATGGTTGCATGAGTTGTGAATATCCTTGTACAATATTTTATATAGGAATGTTTCTATACGACCGACAAAATAATATTATATAGGTATACCTTATGTAAACAATAACTGCCGACCATGCTGACTATGTAGGACCATCCCTAAACCTAGCTTTTATCTGTCTTCTTCCAACACTTTCAACGTCCCAGACTAGTTGCTGTTCTAACCTTGTGTTATTAAATAAAGTCTTTTTTAAAAAGTCATTAGTGGAAATCACTCATTTAGCTCATATATTAGGGTGGAGCTTCAGAAATTAAGGTTATGTTGGACCGGTTAGAAAATGTTTCCAGTTACCCTTGAAAGGTGAGAGATTTTGAAAATCTGTGCATAGTTCAATAGACACCGTGCGGTGGAAAATAAATTTCAAGGGTCCAGATAAATAACAATAGGTACCAAAAGCAACGTTATTGAGTCACCTTTGATCTTTGGGAGATTACTATTAGACGCTTGTCAACGCTTGAATCTAACGAACTATTTTTCTGTTGCAGGAGGACCAACTGGGGACATTGCTGAACTGACCAGAACACTACTCGGACCTCAGGCTGAGGTAGTGGCGAAAGTGTTTTCTCTCATTGTTCTACTGGGGGCCAACATTGTCTACTGGATCCTGATGAGCAATTTCCTTTACCATTCTGTCAACTATATCGTTGGTAAGTACAGTTCCTCCGAAGGTCGAATCTACACGCCAACTTACATCCAGAAGTTTTCATGCCATTTAAAAATCAAAATATGTAGTCACACATTTATTTGGTAATTTTCACAGGAATTACAGAGGACACTGCTTACGATACCACAGGAAATTTCAGCGCTAATCATGCTGCAGGTAGGAACTGGCGGAATAACAGTATTACATATATCTTTTTTCAGTTGTTCTCTATAATTTCTATAGTTATTGTATTCTATAGTTTCTATAAGTTGCAATAAGAATTGCTAGATCTGTTAGTGAACATAGAATATTATTCCCGCAAGGCTTAAGAGAAATATTTTCATTTAACCATGCCATTTAGTTAGTTCTGAAGAGAACTAACTGATGAGCTAATAGTCTCATCTGAAAAGGCAGTTCCTGAAGCCTCATGTGTGTAGGTAGGAGCTGAAGTATTTGAGTCGGTATTCTTAGACATAGTCGGGACTGAACAGAGTCAAGTGCTGGAAAAATCGATTTTCATAGATCACCTTTGCTTTTCATAGATTCTTTCTATTAGAGATAATGGTTCCGGTCAACCATGGTTACCGGACTTTTGTGAGAAGTCAATCTAATATATAAAATTCTCGTGTCACAGTTTTTGTTGCCATACTCCTCCGAAACGGCTTGACCGATTTTGATGAAATTTTTTGTGCTTATCCGGTATCTATGAGAATCGGCCAACATCTATTTTTCATCCCCCTAAATGTTAGGGGTAGTCCACCCCTAAATTTTTTTAATTTTATTTTTGACCGATTTTGATGAAATTTTTTGTGCTTATCCGGTATCTATGAGAATCGGCCAACATCTATTTTTCATCCCCCTAAATGTTAGGGGTAGTCCACCCCTAAATTTTTATTTTATTTTTTAGACAAAATTTTTAATTTCTATTTTTTATGATACAACATACAAAAATACATACAATCCTCAATTTTCACCCTTCTACGATCAACCTTATTTTTTAATAGCCATTTTAGTAATTTAATCATTTTTCCTCTCCGGTCGAAAACTGATCAATCGTCATTTAATTAGTTATCCCCGCCAGATGTCTACAGGTGTACTAGGAAATTATTTATAAGGCAAAACAACATCTATTTTTCATCCCCCTAAATGTTGGGGGTAGTCCACCCCTAAATTTTTTTTAATTTTAAAACTACCCTTAGAGATCTACCGTTTTTTAATTTTATTTTTGACCGATTTTGATGAAATTTTTTGTGCTTATCCGGTATCTATGAGAATCGGCCAACATCTATTTTTCATCCCATTGTATTATTTTTATATTCCCTCATCGTTCACAGCGCTCCATGCTTATTTCACGCATATACCACATTCTTACATACATACAATATACACATTCTAACATACATACATACTTACAATAAGTAAGCTATTTTTTGTCTACACTAGAAATTACTAGGAAATTATTTATATGGCAAAACAACGTTTGCCGGGTCAGCTAGTATGCTCTAAAATCAAACTTTCAATTCGCAGTTTTAGACCATCTTGAAAAAGTCTGACCTAAGTCTAATTTATGTAATCGCCACTGTACTAACATATTACAGTTGCTAGCGCGTAATACAGGTGATTTTGATTAGATTTTGAGGGTTTGTGCGTGCCGGGTCTAGGTGGTCTGTTGTGGCTGCAAGCAATTAATTTGAGTAAACTGAATAAATGAAATTATTGACTCCAAATAACGACGTTTGAGTGTGAACGGATCATACCTATATTAATAAAATCGTAAGCATGTCTGTCTGTACATTGATTAGAATCATGAAATTTTGCGTTTCTTTACCGTATGATGCTACTTGTAGACGATTGGTACCATTTTCTCAATTTTTCTCAGTCTGTCTGTCTGTCCGTATGTTTGTCCGCTTCGCACGGTTACAGGGGTCATTGGACAATGATATTAATTGGGGGGGAAATGTCTGTATCAGTCCAACTTAAATTATAGGCTATTTTACGTTTTTAAAATTCGAGCCAGAGGGGGTGTTTTACGGGAGGGGGAGGGTAGTGTCCATAGGGTATCTTGGACACTAGGAAACTATTGAACGAACTGGGGATCTGATTTGGCGAATATGTTTGGATTATTCTAACCTAAATCACAGGCTACTTGAAAATTTTCAAATCTGCCCCGTAGGGGGTGTTTTGGGGAGGAGGGGGGTGAGATGGGGTATCATGGACCTAAGTAAATAAACTGGAGACGTGATTTTTGAAATATGTTCGGGTTACTCCAACTTGAATCGCAGACTAGGTACTTGAAATTTTCAAACCCGACCATTAGGTTTTTTGGAGTGGCCGGGGGGGGGGGGGGGGGGGGGGGGAAATGGTTTGTGATCTTGGACATCACTAAATAAACTCGAGCTGATTGATAAGAAATGTTTGAAATACTCTTACTTGAATCGCAGACTACTTCAAATTTTCCAATCTAACCCATAGGGGGTGTTTTGGGGAAGGAAAGGGGGAGATGGGGTATATGGACATCACTGAATAAACTGGGAACCTGATTGCTAAAATATGTTTCAATTACACTAACTCAAATCACAGGCTACATGAAATTTTTCAAATCTGACCCAAAGGGGGTGTTTTCTTAGAGGAGGGCGGGTGGGGAGGGGAGGGGGGTGAAATGGTATCTTGGATATCACTGAATAAACTGAAGACCTGGTTGATTTAATATGTTTGGAATACTCTAACTTGAATCACAAACTACTTGAAATTTTCAAATCAGAATCATAACGGGTATATTGAGGGAGGGGTGGGGGTGGAATGGGGGTATCTTGAACATCACTGAAAAACTAAGGACCTGGTTGATAAAATATATTTGGATAACTCTAAAAAACCACAGCCTACTTAGAAATTTTCAATTTTGACCCATAGGGGTGTTTTTGGGGTAGGGGGTTTGGAAAGGGGTATCTTTGACATCACTGAACAAACTGGAGATCTGATTGGACGAATATGTGTAGACTATGTCAACCTCAATCACAGGCTATTTACATTTTTTTCTACCCTCAACCATAGGCAGGTGTTTGTGGTAAGGAAAAAAAAGGAGGAGGGAGGGGTGGTCAAATGGAATAATTTGGTCTTCACCGAACGAACTGGTGATCTGATGTTAGAACGAATGAAATTTGATTAGTCTGAACGTTCTTTAGGGTTACCTATCAAGAATATTTTTAACCTGAAATATTAAATGTGTTTAAACATATTTAATGAAATGTGTTGTGTTTTAATATTAAATTAAATGTGTTTGTGGAGATGGAGTGGGGGTTGATTTCAGTAGTTTCGTCCTGATAGGTAATTTATAAGGGGGGGGGGGGGGGGGGGGGCTTTCGTATATTCAAGTTAAACTGTGCAACGCACGGGTGAACCAGCTAGTGAACTAATAAAACCCATAATGGATGGGAACCCTTAGTGGCTGGATTATCTTTTCATCAAAGCCTCCTACCTAATAGCCGTTCATTAAACCGTGGCTGTAATTGCCAGGCACTAAGCCTGTAGCACTAACTAAATAGCTGAACTTTAAGACCACAGCTCTAATTACCTAGGTGCCGTATTCGGAAATACCATAGCTTGTATCATATAAAATATGGAAAACGAAAAGAATGAATTGTAAAGAGAATGTCAGATCAAAGGTACCTACTGGAGCATTCAATTACAAATGTAAACTTGACTATGAGGTTTGAGATGGTTGGAATGAGAAGGCAAGTTGTTGGTAGTTGACGGCTAGACTAGAATGAGTTTTTGGCTGGTTAGCAGAAGTATTCAAGTGGTCTCCCCCACTGGAACTCTTCCCTTTTCTTGTAGCTCTCTCTCCCCACTCTATAATATGCTCCCAGGTCAGGCTCTCATCTTGTTTATTGGTAAAACGTAAAACTAACAAGTCACAAAGGTCGGGCATGGTGGTCCCTTAAAAATTTCTTTGCTGCTGGATTGAATGAAGATTTTTTGAATGCATCTTGATTAAATGGATTTTCTTAAAGTTTGATTTATTAAAGGTACTACTTTCTACTTACTAGGTATTTACTGATGTTATTGATGAACAACTTGGGTTAGATGAACCTAGAATTAAGTCAGGAGCCCTGTCCACAACACGGGACTATTGCATAACCCATTGAATTTATGGGGACAACGACCTGGAATATGGACTAATTATCTATAATGAACTTATCCAATACCTACTCCATTTCCGACAAAAAAGGAAATAAATAAAAATCAATCAATAAGTCATCATGTGCGATGCTAGGGATTACAAAAAGTGAAAATCTAAGGAGTGTCTGATTAACAGCTCATAGCAAAAGTTGAACCATCACTAATGCAACCTAGCTGAAAATCTGTACTGAGGCCAATGTTTGTCACTTTCAGTATTCTGTCCACTGGAGGCACCACTGTCTGGTAACTCGTCAACCGTGAGTGACACGTACAAAGCAATTTGGAACATAGACGTCACAGTTCCTATATTCCTGACACTCCTCATTGGACCACTGCTTAATTTCAAATCCCCGACCTTCTTTACCAAGTTCAACTCTTTTGGTGAGTCTTTCATTTATTTATATTTCAGTGTATGAATATAATAGCTGTACTTTTACAAGGTTTCAACTTGTCATCTTGCATTGGTTATTGTGGGATTTTTGCATTAGTGTTTCGATACTCAATAATCATGTTTATAAATTATTTCTAGGAACACTGAGTGTGATGTATCTGATACTCTTCGTGCTCGTCAAGTCTGGGATTTGGGGCATTAACTTGGACACGGAAGACTCGGAAAGCATCCACTACAGCCCGCTCATCAAAGACAGTTTCCCAGCCACATCTGGAATGCTCGCTCTGTCCTTCTTCATCCACAACATCATAATCACGGTCATGAGGAGCAACGCCAACCAGAAAAACAACGTAAAGATTTCAATTCTTGTTGCGGTAGTAGCTATAAACGATACCGTGTTTCCGTCCCTTAAGGTGGGATTCCGCATGGGAGCGTCTGAGAGCAGCGTCTTTCCCTCATGTTCGGATGGGGGAACTTCCATATTTTGGAATTTCTCACTTTTGAGCTCAGATTCGAATTCAGAGCACTTAGAAACCCCCCAAATAGCCTTTTTCAGCATAAAATACCGTTTGGTTTAGCAAATAAACAGGTAGGAAGATCACGAGTGACAGAGAAGTGCAATGGATGTGAGGGTTTTACAGATTTTAAGTACCGAATTACGGACGCAGCTGCCACACGCTTATCTGGAAGTGGTCTCATAGAAATCCATTGATGGAGCGATTGATTTAATCGCGTGTAGGGCTCATCCAGAAATCGGTGGGCGTCCTCGGGAGGCCGCCATGGTGGGTCGGGTCCGGGCCCGGCCGGGACGCCCCGGCCGAGCCACTTTTGGGATGGGCAGGCATCTCGGCTGACATTTTCTTTAGCATTTTTTTTTCTTTTTTTTTCTCTCTCAAGCAAGACTATTCACAGTTTTTTCTTTTCTTTTCTGGCTACAGAGTTGATAATGTATTTTTTGTTTTCCTTCTCTAAAGTTTAGGTTGTTGGTATTTCTCCTGCGCAATCATGTGCTTCGAAAGATAAGTGATGTCAATTTATACCAATATGACAATTGTGATGTACATTGTACTTCCACAAATACTCTCTCTCTCTCTCTCTCTCTCTCTGAAGGAGTCTTCCCCGGGACGCTAGACGCGGACGCTCCATGCAGAACCCACCTTTGATACATACCACAAACTTGAAATAATACCATCGTATGTACAGAATTAAAACACAAGGCAAGCATGCCAAAAGAAACATTGAAAATACCAAGCAATCGTCAAAAAAAGAAATATGCTCAATATATTCTACTCTATTTGATCCACGATTCAGGAAATCTGCTAGATTTTTGGACAGGTACTGCAATTCAAGTTCACCTCTTTCAACATTGTCAAATAACTCTAGGGAGACAACAATGACCAAACTTACTAAAGAAGAACCAATCGTAAATCGAACTGAGAAGAACCAGTAAATCAGCAACTTTCGGCAATTTAACACGAATACCATTTAATACTAATTTACTATTGATTTCATGATTATCCTTCGTGATCAAAGTAAAGTTATTCATTTCATCCTAACTTGATTTAATAACACAATCGAATATCTGAACGAATGCTTCCTTTCTCTGCCATGACGCTGCTGTCGATAGCTTTACTTTTCACCTGTGAAACACAATTATTAAAACTGTGATAGTTAAAAACATTTACCATTTATGAAATGTTCTATTTTACTTTTAATCAATCATAACGTAGTTGTTGTTGTGATAATAGTTCAACTTTACAAAATTATTCATGTTCTTGATTGTTTTTTCAGGGGAGAGATCTATCAATCGCCTACATTCTTGTCACAGCCACCTACATGACAATAGGAGTAGTGTTCTATGTCACATTCCCGTTGGCCAAATCTTGCATCCAGGATGTAAGTTAATCAAAAACTTTCCATAATTTTCTACTAGATTTTATTTTTTATTATTAAAATTGTGTATGTGTGTCATTCATAACTCATAACTCTCCTTGGAGTGGGATAAAATTCCGTTCATGAGCCGAAAAATCAAGCAATTTCTAAAAAAAAAGGATGAGTTTGTTGGCCAGGACGTTTGGAGCACGTTAATCAGGCATGTCAATTTCTTTAAAAAATGTGCTTGAAAAATCACCAAAAATGGCTAAAAACTGCTTAAAAATTGTTAAACTAATATACTTTATTGGCGTATTACTCAAGAAAAGTTTATCAACAATCAATGACTCCAAAAACTTTAAAATCAAAATTGTTGACAATTTTCATCATTGAAATCCGTTTTTGAGAGAAATACACTTAATTTCAATACTATTTTCTGAAAAATTAAAAGAAAACAAACAAATATAAGGTCAAGATCCCAAATAATTTATGGATCTCAGAATATTATTTAGAACGAGTTTTTTTTTTTTGCCATAAAACTAGTAGTGAACAACTTTTTTGCACTCAAAGTGCTCAAATTTCAAAACAACGTAACAATATAATACGATAGCTTACGACAATTACCTCATACGATCATACTGCATGACTGGAAATCTTTACTACCTATACAGGGTGTTAACACTTTTGGTTACTAACCAAAATTCTACAACCAATTTTCAACAAAAAGTTTTTCTTTTTTTTTTAGAGGCATTATTTTCGAGTTGTTCACGATTTAAGATTTTTTTCGTGTTTTCAAACTTACATCACAAAGTTGGCTATAACTCCCTTCCATATTGAGTAAATACAAATTTGAGGATACCGTTAGAAGAGCGTCAAATTTCCTTTTGGATAGGCTACCCAGTATGTGAAAATATGCGGATTTTGTAGTCACAAATTCACATCAAAGTGAAAAATATTGTCGAAACTTGAAAATCTTGTGTTTTTTAAACCGCATATTACAATAATTGAAACCGCAGGAAAAACGGCACCTTTACAATAATCCCCTGAATTCCCGAAAAATATGGTTTTTTCATGATATCGAGGGTTCTCGGAAAAACTTGGCCCAAATCTCACCTTTCCGTTATAACGAGTTTTACTTTAATCAATTTTTACTTTACATTGCAAATAAAAGGAGAAAGCGTTATGATTATTTGCTTACAACCGAGTAGTTGCTAGGGAAAAATCGTCGTTTTTCATCCCACAAAATTCGTTGACCATTTGTTCGAAATCGAGGGTTGGCCAACAAGCCGAGTTATGAGTGAAAAATGACCCTCTGATATTGTGAAAATTGCAACCGCTTGATGATTTCATTGAGCTGGGCCGGTTTCTACGAATATTATTTTTTCGGTCGCTGAATCGAATGGTAACTATACTTATACTCTAGGAAGCTGTGATCTCCCAGGACATTTCTTGACGTTATAAGTGGCTCTTAGAGTGCATTTACACTTCAACTAAAGACATAAAACGAATTTTTCTGAGTTCATTTGTTCACATCGCTCAATTTGATGTGCATCTATGTTGAGGAGATTTTCAAAACTAGTGTTGAGTTAAAGTGTAAAACTCTGTTATAACGGAGTTGGGGAGATCTGCAAGTGTTGCCATTCGATTCAGCGTGAAAAAATACGTAGAAACCGGCCCCGAACTCAAATTTTTTTAGAGGGTCATTTTTCACAAAAACCCTCGATTTCATAAGAAAAAACCATGTTTTTCAACATACAAACATACTTTTCTCCTCCAATTCGCAAAGTAAAATAAAAATTGATTATACCGTTGGAAAGGTGAGATTTGGGCCAAGTTTTTCCCGTAACGTGCGCGGGAATTCAGGGGATTATTGTATGCCGTCCTGCGGTTTAAAAAATACAAGATTTTCAAGTTTCGACAATTTTTTCACTTTGGTGTGAATTTGTGACTACTAAATCCGCATATTTTCTATACTGGGTAGCCTATCCAAAAGAAAATTTAACGCTCTTTCCAATGGTATCCTCAAATTTGTATTTACTCAATATGGAAGGGAGTTATAGCCGATTTTGTGACGTAAGGTTGTAAACACGAAAAAAATCTTAAATCGTGAATAACTCGAAAATTATGCCTCTAAAAAAAAGTCGAAGAGGCACTTTCTGTAGAAAATTAATTTAGAATCGTCCCCTCGGAGGTTAGTAACCAAAAGTGTTAACACCCTATATAAACCAATCTGTCTGGAGGACCCAGTTGCGTTGTTCTAAGCTTGCAGTTCGGGGAATGACGATTTCATTTCGTTAAACTTTCAATTAGGAACTTGACGATTACTTGTCATGCGATCAGCTATGATATGGTGTCATGTAATCACGATACAATATTATTATCATAAATTATGGTTTCAGAACATTCTCAACAACTTCGCCAGTTGGGACGTGATGACGGTGGTGGCTCGGGTCTTCCTGCTGTTCCAGCTGGTGACTGTGTACCCCCTCATTTCGTACATGCTCAGGGTCCAGACGATGATCGCTCTCACCGGCGAATCTTACCCGAGCAGATGCCACGTCGTTGCCTTCAATGTCATCATCGTCGCCATTTGCATCCTGTTCGCTGTGTTCCTTCCGAGAATAGGAACTATAATCAGGTACACAATACAAGTACCGTAAAGTCACCTAAAGTTGATCAGGGCTCCGAAAGCTGATCACAACGACGGTCTTTTGAATTTTCCGCCATAATGCTCGGACATCTTGATTTTTTGGATTAGTGACACTCGAGTTGTTATCCTAACTTCCTAGGTTAGTGTTGTGGAGGGTTTTTGATCACATGACACTTAAAATGAGGGCATGAAAAATAATAATCTGAAACTTCATTTTTCATGCTTTTTGAGAAACTCCAAATAGTTCTCCCTGTGTCTCAGGTGTTGTTTCATTTTTCGATTTAGAAACTCTTGATATTGGCGGGCCACACTGTCATGGCCTGGAATAAAAATCGTTTTAGACTTCGATCGTGTTGTTGTTATTTTTTTGAGTGATTTTCCTGTGAATCTAGTTTTTGGCTCCTAAAGTTGATTGCATTATGTCTAAGTACAATCGTCCTGGAATTCCGATTTATGGCCGCTACTCTGAAAGTGCGGTGGTGCGTGCTGTGTGTGATGTGAGGAATAAAAGAAAATCGGTCAGGAAAGCATCAAAAGGAATACCCCCTACCCCTAACCAAGAATGTTTTCCGAGTGAAATTCATGAGAAAAGTTGTAGGGAAGAAGCAGATATTCTTCCATTATCCGAATGTCGACGATGTGGCAATAATCAAGGGACACCAAGTGCTTGGCATTCACAACCCAACAGAATTGAGGCGAGAAAGATTTGTGTTCAGCAGCCTTGATGCTACCAATGTTGAATAGGCTGCATTTTTTTCTGGATGTTTCAAGTGTTGTTTTCAAAAATAAAATACAAATAAACGTATTTGAGTGATTTTAACTTAATTTTACTGTGATTGATCTAGTGATTCATTCAGTTTCCTACGTATTACTCGTACTAGGTTCGCATATTAAACATTTATAAGTGTTTTGAAAAAATTATTATTTTTAAATAAATAATTTTGTTTATTGGTGTTTTGTTTTTTTCTGTGGTCTTTCCTTAGTTTCATGGGTTCTTAAAGTTGACCTCACGTTATAATACACTGGATAATCATGTGTTTTACCTAGTGATCAACTTTAGGAGCAATTGTGCTAATAAGTTGATCATCTTAAAATTCAAAAAAATAAGTTAATTATGCACTTCAATTTTTTCTCCTTCAAGAATTCTACTCCTGAGATGTGCAGGAAACCAGGATATTTTTTAGAATTTTTTTATATAGAACAGGGTCAGAGTTATTCTTGAAAAACCGCAAAAACCGATCAACTTTAGGTGACTTTACGGTACAGGTACTACTATGTAGAAACATTCATTGCCTCTGCTTTTCTAGTCCGATAAGTAAGTTACCTAGCTATTCACTAACATGTTAATCATCAATGAAGAAAACGGAAGTTAGAAAAGAATATCTACAGCATTTTACAGATTTAAGTAGCTAAGGTAGCTAGTAAGTAGAGAGTTTCCAAAACTACAGGACTGACATCCATACCGGCCAAGAATTTACCTGATATTTCAGTAATATTTTCAATCAACTACAAGGAGTGAAACTAAAATTTTGAATTTTTCAAAAACCATCAAATTTTCCGTTAGAGGGATTTTGTCAATTGTTTCTACTATCTACAAAGATCACATGAACATTGATTGATAAAATAAATTAATGTAAAGAAATATTTTTCTACACCGTTCAACCTGAAAAAACCTTCAAAGTGATTGCCAATCGTTATTGTATACTTTGCAACGCTCAAGCTGGAGGAAGGTATTGTCAGAACAAAATAACCTTGCCTTCAACGATGCACAATAGATTTCATTATCAGAAGGTCCTGAAGTGACATTGACGATCCGATTTTACTGTTTGACGGCAGAAGATAGTCACTTCAATATCAACAATGGCTGTAGTGATTAACGATTTAATTAATTGAACTGGTTATAAGCACAAGGGTTATCTGTAGAGCAGAACAGCTTAATTTACATAAGATAATACGCGCATTATGATGATGTTGTTCATATTTTAATTATGATTATGAGAATCGACTTACATTAGGCATCGTATTTGTTATTTGAGTAGTGTTGTGATAGAGGGTTCTTATTAAATTGTTTAGTCGTTCAGAAGATTTTTAAAACAAGTGCACAATTGGGTGGGCAGTATAGTTTGTTCAATAATTGTAACATGTACCTACGTGTAGAATTAGATAAAAGAACCAATTACGACCAAATAAACGCTATTTATAATTGCGCAATCGCACACACTACCTACTATTGGTCCGTCAGCAATGACATTTATCGGAGAGCATCTAGAAGCTAACCCACACGATTCCAGAAATTTTCATTAAAACCAACTTTAATTTTGCGCCATGCACGATAGTTATTACTCGAACAATCGCAGTGAAATTCGTAGGGCATCTTCTTGAAACCGAAAGGTACCTACTAATTACCTCCCAAGTTTGAATGAAATAAAACCTATAGATCGTAAGAAATCAACGTAATAAGAAACTCAAGTTTGCGCATGCGAACACTCCAATATTGATACGACGGTAATGAAATTTATAGAGAACTATCCAAGAGCTAACACATACAATGCTTCAAAAGTTCATCAAGTTCGGCCCACTAGTCTCCGAGTTTCATGTGTAACAACTAATTTTAGTAGAGCATGCACAGTAGTTATTACTCAAACAATCGCGATAAAATTCATAAGACACTTTCTTGAAATTTATAGGTACCAATTACCTACCTTCCGAATTTGAACTGAGTCGGACCTATAGATCGTTAGAAATCAACGTTATAAGTCCACGTCCACGCCATTATTGATACTATGGCAATGACAATTTTAGGGGACCATGTAGGAGCTAACCCGCACAGTCCCTGGAAATTGTATCAAAAATCGGACTGAAACTTAGTACGTATAGGTACCAACTTTTCCGAATGTCAAGGAATTGGGACAGATAGAAGACAGCCATCAGACAGTCTGACTGACAGAAACGGAACCCAAATTGATCAGCAAGCTCTGAAACACAAAATCTACCAGACCTAACCTCACCATCCCTATACAACAACCGTGGTACCTAACCACTCAACAGCATTAGGTTTGTTCGCTGAGGCGATTGGCAGTGACTTGCAAACCATTTCAAACTCGTTGGAGACTGGTCAAGTGGGCATGAGCGACTTCAGCCAACTTTCAAATTGATTTCAAACCGGTTGGAGATGGGAGTCCATCCATTTTATAATTGAATGTTTGGGGAAAATACTCAGAGGCGTGAAACAGTGGCGAAAACAGAGGCTAAAATTTGAATGATTTCATTGGCTGCTGTGAGTTTGGAATCGAGGGGGTAAACAGTCAGAAAGTGGTCAGCTAGAAAAAGCTCTGACGGATTTGTAGATCCGCAACAGGAGAGTCTCGCGGGAGCCCACCTAAAGGCACAACTAGCGCATCCTTCTGGCATTCCGGGCTACTAGTCAGCTGATCGGGTGCCTGATGTGTGTATTCGCCGGCTTCCCGCTTACACTTGAATCTTGTTGCTTTTTAGTGAAGCTGGGAGAATTCGTGAGTTAGGTATCGAAATGGATCCAATACGAGTAATTTTAGCGAATTTTTGAAGAAAATTAAGGTATTGCTCTCGCCTAAAAATTTTTAGAATGTGAATTTTTGAAAAAAAATTATGTAGAAATCCGTTTTAGGCTATTCTGAATCATATTCTGAAGTTTAACGCATTTTTTTATGTATGTATATATGTATGATGTATGTATGTATATATGTATGTATATATGTATGTATGTGTCATTCCAGACGATAACTGTCCGTAGAATTGTGCTAGAAACTTCAAACAAATTTTAAAATGTTAAGGGCACAAAACGAAAGTTCAAGTTCGTTGGCCAGCTTGATCGGATTACATCTTCGGGTTGAGATTTTCAAAAATGTAGTAAAAAATGTCAAAATAGCCTGTTTTTTGCGATTTGTCATGCGAAATAATTTTTTCAGCATACTAACATGTGGTATATTCGGAATCAGCGTAAAATTTCCTATAAGAATATGTATCAAGTTTTCAAAAATTTCAAAGTTGAAAAATCAGTCAAAAATCGAAATAATGCCATTCGCTGGTGGTAATAATCGGTAATATTCTTCAAAAATTCGCTCATGGGGTCATGCTGCATGACTGGACTTTTTTTGTTTAGCGCTTGAAGAAGTACCTAGGTATCTAGTTTGTATAGGTAGGTACCTACCTAATAAGTGTTGAGTGTACATAGGTACATCTTGATGTTTCATTTTTTGCAGCTCTCCTCGCTTACACTCATGTCAAGCGTCTAGGGCAGATCTCTTTTTGCCTCCATGCTATCAGTATTTTGCGACGATTCTTGTACAATTCCTACATACTCGTATATAATTGGTTGATAATTTGTCCCGAAAAGAGGAGAGAAAGTTAACGAAAATTTGCTCTTTTAGTTCTCAGTTTAGTTTTAGTTATGTAGAGTCGCTGGAAAAGCTCATCTTCTAAGGAATGTTTCTAGGTAATGTCCTTTTTGTTAGGTACCTAATATACCTATGTAAGTTTTCCGAGAGTTAATACCTAATAAGTAATTCAACCGTCTCTGGGTGTGATTGGGACAGTTTTTAACCACGCTCAACAGACTCAGCGTTAAAAAGGTGATGAAATAATTGTCGACCAAAAATGCTTTTTTGTTTTGTGGCCAACGTCATTTTCCGAAATTCGACCCACAGCATTAATCTGATGGCTAAGGAACTCGTCCTTTCTTTTTGAAAATGTGAATCTCTTCGGAACCATGAAATTTCGGGATGAGCCAAATAGCTGAAAATTATAGGCAACCTTGGTATTGTAGGAACTTTAATTTGTTCTTAAAAAAAAGTAGGTTAGCCTGGGTAAATTAACAATATTGGTGGTATTGAAGTCATAATATCACATATAGTAAGCAAAAAACTTTCAATAAATATAGGTACATGTAGGCACATATATATGAGCAACGGTAACTCGACTGTAGTGGCACGTATGCCTTGACAGGGAAACAGCTTCGAGTTCAGAGCCCTCCATGTTATTAATACAAGAAGGAACCCGATAGGTATCTATTATATCAACGAACGCTGAGGAGGAACGTGAAACCAGGCTAGAAAACTTGTGACAGTGACAACCACAGAATAACAACAACCGCCTAAACCTGAAATCTAAAGCATCAATGATACGCGATCAGCTGACTAGTACTGTAAGTTGCCCAGAATGCCAGAAGGAAGCGCTAGTTGTGCCTTTAGGTGGGCTCCTGGGAGACTCTCCTATCAGCAACGGGTTGGAAACCAGTTTGGAAACCTCTGTGAACAGGCAGTGACCGAGGGTGGGGGGAGCTCTGATGATCAGAGAACACAGCGAACACCTCAAGTGGGTTGCAAACTGGTTTGGTGGCCTCAGTGAACAAACAAACTATGTAATGTAAATAATGGTGCGTTTTCTTTTGCGGATACAGGCGTTTTTACTGAATTTGTTTTGTTACCGATCCAAATGGATTTTCCACAGTTGATTATAGACTCTTTCTATTTTTTTGGCAGGTTCACTGGTGCTATAAGTGGTCTGGTTCACGTCTTCGCACTGCCGTGCATTCTCCGCCTGGCGACCCTCTACCGCAACGACAAGGCAGGCACGCTCTCCTGGCTCCTCCACACGGCCATCACACTCTACGGTGGCGCTGTTCTTCTCGGACAGTTCTTTGTCACGGACTCCTAGATGTTGGGACCTTTCAAAATCAACCAGACACCGTAATCTACTGAGGCCTGGATACCCAGCAATGGTCTTGTATTTAACAAACCTTTAAACAAAAACATGCATAAAATGCACTGATTGGAAACGCTCTCACTTTAAAGTATAGCCTTAACGAGCAGAAATTGACAAGCAAATGTTCCTACTAGGCTGGAAAACAGCCTACGTTAGTTGTACCTACCTACATTTTGAAACAATTATAGCATTTACAAGTCAAATTAACCTTTTTACAAGTCAAATTAACCTTTTTACAAATCAAATTAACCTTTTTACAAGTCAATTTAACCTTTTTACAAATCAAAATAACCCTTTTACAAATCAAAATAACCCTCCTTGAGCAATGCGCGAAAATCGTTGAAGTGCAAAGAAATAGGAGTACGGGTTTAACTGGCATTCCTTTTTCATGAATTTCTACACCAGTATCCCTTCTCAGTGTGATCTTCATGAATACCTACCCCAGTATTCCTTCTCACTGTGATCTTCAAGTAATTTTCATATCCTCACTCATAGGACTTATATTGCTCAACCTACTTTCGGAACTCTATTGATTGACCTCATTGCCTTCCTACCTCATTTTTTTGTTGGAAAATTTTGATGAATTTTTGGTTCGAAATTTGATATAATTGTTGATTGAGTTTTTGATGGAACATTTTGATATATTTTTGTTGGAAAATTGATATTTTTTAATTATTTGTTATTACACCTACTTTGTCGTATTCAATGTATTCAGTTTCTTTTCTTTGCCCTTCAAAGATTTTTGCTCATTGCTCAAAGAGGGTTATTTTGATTTGTAAAAAGGTTATTTTGATTTGTAAAAGGGTTATTTTGATTTGTAAAAGGGTTATTTTGATTTGTAAAAAGGTTAATTTGACTTGTAAAAAGGTTAATTTGACTTGTAAAAAGGTTAATTTGACTTGTAAATGCTATAAATAAGCAGCTCCTTGATTTCCGTGGAAAAATGAACTAGGTACTCAATAATAACAAAAACACATCAGCCTACTTATCAGATCAACAACACGATGGAAAACACAGGGAACTTACATATCAAAGATATGAGCAGTACCGAAATTTCAACTGGAATATAAAATGGTGGAGAAAAATCTATACATTTACTAGGCTTGAAAAACCTCAATGAGGTACCTAAGCATCGTAACCTTGCATTGTGTTTGAGGTAAGCGAATAACGAAATGCCTAAACGAATAGATACATTATCGTTTTGTAAATAAATCCCTATTACGGTAGACCAAAATAGTATTATTACTAATGATTAGTTTTTGAGATAAGTTAATTTTAAGTTTTAAAGTTAGAAAATCTAAGTTTATCTGTACTTAGGTAAATTTTAGTATTGAGATGTTAGACAATAGTATATTTTTTATAGAATGAATGAACCTGTCCAATACGCATGTGATCAATTTTCTTCTGAATAATTTTGATCCTGTTTTTTTTAAAGGCTTGTGCCCACATCTTTAGTGAAAGCAAAAAATTCTCTAGTTCAATAATTGTACACATTAAAACCTGTTGATGATAAATATTATGCATCAGAAGTGAATCACAAACGTAAGTTGAGAGTTCTTTAGACTTTAGGATAACGTTTGATTGTAAATGTCAGTATCACAGAGTCCAAATTGTAAGGAATTCTCACAAATCTTTGCAATAATAAAATCTTGATTTACAAATTGATAAATTTAAGTACTAATTTCATAACACGACAAATCGTAACTTTTTCATGGCATCATTGATAATCAAAAACAAAATTTTTTTTTGTCAAGATTTCAAGATGTTCTCAATTTTCGAGCCATAAAGCGATTGATAACTTTGACAATAAGACCGAATTTGTAACTTAAACGTTTAAAACAAGGAAAACTGTATATAGATGATCAAAATTTATAGAGATATAAATTTTACAACAAAACAGTGGTTGTAAAGTAGGCAATTAATTAGATCGTGCATCATCTTGAACTACAGAACGTGAAAATAGTCTTTCATTCCATTTATGACCGATTGTGCTCAATATATAAGCTTAAAATAACTCAAAAAGTGCTTTAGAATAGTAAGTGGTAAGCATTCCAAAAGTAAACACTTGCACTGATCAAAATTATTAGGTATACACAATGCATCAAATTGGTTCTTATTCTTGAGCAATGGTTTACAAATGTAACTCATTCCTATGCAAACATTCCAATGAAACTGTGAAGTTTAATAATGTCCAAAATGTTGTATATATTATAGCAATAACAGCCACATACAAGTATTTATTTTGAACTCAAATGTTTGAATATTTTGTCAAATTTAGAAAAGAAATACATTTTTGTACTTATTAATTAAACGCGATGGATATTTATTTTACAAGTGTCATTTTATTTAACCAATTTCATGTTCCCATCAGAATTCACTTAGCAATTCCCTTTTTATGGTCAAATCATTTTGGAGTTGAGGAGAAAGATATTCTAGGCTTCTTCCAGGGTATATATAAAGTATATAATGAAGAAACACATAAAATACAATCGACGAGGTCCTATTGCATTTTATGTGTATCTTTGTTATTTTTAGTACCTGATGATGCCACCTCGAGCGAAACTAGTTGTACCTCATTAAATTTATACACTGGATGAAGCCAACAATATCTTCCCCCCTTAACCCCTATTCACTCAATTAGAGATGGCTACCACCACAAAAGTTATATTGGAGTTGGTAGTTAAATTCCTAATGCCATAACCACATCTTAATTAAGGGGCATCTCTCACCCTGGGAACATTGTTTTATATATATATATATATATATATATATATATATATATATATATATATATATAACTAGACTAATTTGTGCCTGTAGGCGAGAAGAGAATGATATCTTTATAATTTCAGGAGTTATGATTATTTTAATTCGCCGTCTAAATAGGCCAGCTTGTCTTCAGCTTATTCATACATACTCATCCAAACAGCTGCTGCACTGTTATTTTGTTCTTCCATTTCTTATTTAGCTATTTAAAAACATAGAAATAGAGGATAGTGAAGATGGAGTCCGCTGAAACCAGGATCTCATGATCAACTTGAAATGGCCTGCGCCAGTGGTGGTAAGTTGACCACAGAGCCGCGTGTAATCGTTCGTTTCTTTTGTACCTAGATGACTTAAGCTAGGAAGGGAAGAATAAGCAGTTATGTTGGCAAGATCGGGAGCCTGAGTGGGTTTGTACTTACATCCAAAAAGGGACGATTACGTTATTTTTAACGCTGTTTTGCAGCGCCCAACAGCGGTTTAAGGGGTGGTAGTGTAGAAGTTTGATAGATTGATTACCTAAGAGCGATGGAACAAGATCTAAAAGGCTATGTTCAGTGGGGATATTGCGTTCAACTAATGAACAAGTGGAGATCACTAGAGATCAGCAAAACACGTACCTAATAGTTCAGGACTGGTTAACTTTAAGATCATCGGAAAAGATTATGAGATCGATAATTCACCTGGAGTTTGATCACCTAATATTAACCTAATGATACCTTGCTACAGCTCAGAGGATCTGTTTGGGGAAATGAGAAGGCACAGGGGTGGTTACGATAAGTACCTATAATGACTGGTAAGTAAATTATAAAATACTAAATCCAAAACGGATAAAGATGGAATGATCATAAAGATATGAAAATATATGTAATTAAAAATAAAAAACTCGGCCCTTTGGGCCTCGCAAGGGGCTCCGCCCCTTGACCCCGCCAGGGGGGCTTCGCCCCCCTGGACCCCCCGGATGTTATTACTTTGAGCCTGACTGCTAAAATGTAAAAAAAACATGGAATCATGTTTTAGCTCCTCGCTCTCACTTTATTATAGAAATGATCACGACGATTTAGCTCTTGTGAGATGATGATCTCCTAATAGAAACTCGCGAGTAAACATTCACTTTATTATAGAAAGAGGCTAAAGAGGCTACATACGAAATTACAGCTTCCTATAGTGTAAAGTATAGAAATTACCTATCAAAATGATTTAACCACCGCTTCACAAATCAAACCGTTCTCGCAATATTCGGATCACCTGCTATGAATCACATAATCGAAACACCAGCTCAATGAAATCATCAGAAATTAACAAGCGGTTGCAATCATGTTCACAATATCAATTATTGAAAATGATCACCGGTGTGTAAACAATTATTCATATAACCATGCTCATAACTCAGCTTGGCCACGCACTTCGCAGTAGTTAATATAGTATGGTTGGATAAATCGAGAGCTTTCGAACGAATGGTCAACGAATTTTGTGGAATGAAAAACGACGAAGTATCATATCCCAAGCAACGACTCGGTTGTAAGCGGAAATCATCACAATTATTGGCGCTACTTTCATCTCACTTTATAGTCTCACTTTTCGGCGGGGGATCCATCGCTAAAACATGATTCCATGTTAAAAGTTCTCTTAGGCTTGCAAGGATTGGAGCAAAAATATACAGCAGAATATTTATGATTGGGACTAGTGGATCTCATTCGAATTTAAATGGGGAACTTTCATGTGTTGGAATTTCACACTTTTGATCTCAGATTCGGATTCAGCGCACTTGAAAACCTCCTATTTCCAATTTTCAGCACAAAAGACCGTTTAGTTTGGCTAATAAACGGGTTGGAAGATCACGCATGACGAAGTAGTGCAAGGGAGCTGAGGGTTCCCCCCAGACAGAAGGGGGCTGTGACGTCATCGTGCAAATGAATTTCACGAGCTGTATTACTTGTCAGATACCCATCATGTAGCACCTTTTTGGAAAGCTCTTATCAAGATCTATCTATTGGACATACAAAAAATAACCATGAAAATTCTCCATTTCCTAATAATTCTGAGACAGTTATATTATGAGGTTTGACAGACCACTGAAAGTATTGGGATGGTAAACTAGTACCAAATGGAGTAGATATCAAGTTCAATTCTCTCTGTACGTTATTCTTTGCAAAGATCAGCAACAGTTTGTTTGAAGAATCAGCAATTATCAAATGTACTACAGGCAAAAGACTTAATAGATCGGTTCATTTCTCAAGATGTTCAACGTTATATATATATAACCAACTACAGCAAGATTCACAGAAACAGATGGACTTCAGTCAAAACGGAAGACATTTTGTACTCGACGGAAGCCGTATACCGGCCCGTGGTTCCCTCCTCCGCCGCACAGTGGCGCTAGTCTCCCCTTTTATCTCCCTCCTACTGAATGGTGAAGTACTGTGATTGTCTCCTGAAACGATAGATGAATCGTTGCTCATAGGTTAGGATAACGGTCTCGTGAGATGAAGGTTGTGGGTTCAAATCCTGTTAATTGGTCTTTTTTTTTCTTTTTTTCTCGTAAAACTCTACTAGTAAAGAACTCTACTCGTATTTTCATAAAGACTACTTGATGTTATGTATTTTTTAGATGCAAACTTACGAGCATCCAGATCACCAAACTTGTGACAGAGTTCCCGTCAGAATCCCAGAGAAAGCGCTGCCATCGCTCCGTTGGAAAACAACGGGCGTCGCACGCCACTTCTCGTGTTCTTGAGAGGCTGAGTTTGGCGTTGGATGGGTGATCCAGGTCCTGGAAAACCAATCTACTCCGAACATAGCTCATTAATGCTATTAGTAGGAGTGGTATCTCTTTCTAACGGGATACTGTCATCCTCCTCTACCTCTTTCTCGAGGATTTAGGACACCATTGCACCTCTGGGGGGGTACCTAGATTCTTGATAAACTATGCACTTTATTCTGACCTACATGTGCACTAATCTGCATTTTTACTAAGGGATTGACTACTTGATGTTAAAGTCTTTTTGAGATGCGAGCTTCCAGACCACCAAACTATACACATCATTCTGATCTACATGCCCAACTAATCTTCATTTTTTGTAAGGGATTGACTGGTACACAATCTCCTCACCAATAAATCTACTTTTTCTTGGGATACGGATAAAACCGTAGATTTACCGGTCGGAGCGATCATACAAGCCCAGACTGATAAAAGGGGAGACAGCGCCGCTGCGCGGTGGAGGAGGGAACCACGGGCCGGTGTAAGGCTACCGTCGAGTGACATTTGTTAAGTCTTCACCTCAACAAGATCGGCTAATTAATGACAAAGATCGATACAACTGGTTCACTTCAATACGACTCTACCAATCCACAGAAACCATCTTTTCAAGATAGTTTTCAACATTCAGTGCGCAAAACTAACTAATACGGCTGTACTCTTCGTAAGTGTTCACGGGTATGCAGAAGGCATGCATTCTACAACTATTCAGGATGTATAAACCTACGGAAAACGTTCGCAAAACTAATTTTAGTTTTTGAGGGTTTTCCCCGGCTCCCCCCCCCCCCCCCCCCCACGCAATGGCCCTGCACACAGCTGTATCCATATGTCATGTTGATCGTTAATACTGTATTCTGTGATACCAATTAGTTTTCTACGAATCATATTTGAATATACTTACTCAAATTGTTTGACTGTGGGTGTTTTATGATTTAATTTGTAACAAATATCCATTACGTGTTAATGTCTACCACACCAGTGGCACGTATCAACTTACAGGAAAACAGCGTCGAAATCAGAGTAATAGGGTTCTGTATTATTACACTCAAAGGACTGCCCCCAAAAACCAAAAACCCCACATCACACTCTCCCCTCATCAAACAATGAAGCCTACAAGGTCCCAAATCTCCCGCTTAGTGTTCATTGCTCCCTTCTATTCCTTAATATACAAGCCCAGTTTTCTCGCTTGCTTCACTCGCTCGCATTTTGGGTTTTTCTGTTTCCAACCCTGATTTACTCCGATAAATGAGGATCTTTAAATAGGGTTGGTAAAACATGTCACCACAATTATTGTTAACAGGCTTTTTTTATATAATATTAAATCAATCATCAATTTTCTCATAATGGATGAATCCACAACATTCTGACTAGAAACATTACTCCATTTAATGTTCACAACAATATTCACACGACACTTTCTACCCAACCACGACCATGTATCAACGATTACTACTTGATTGGAGTGGATTGTACGAACTCGTTGCTAGGAATCAGGATGAGGAAAACCCCATCTATGGTTCACTTTTTGAAGTGGTAAAGCCAAACTGTATCAATGCCAGTCCCATGGATTTTGAGAGGCTGCCGATTCGGGAGGGGAAATCTGCAGGCAACAACACGGGTGTCGCTGAGCTCCTTCTCAAATTTCTCATTCAGGTCAGCCATCTAAAAATTACGACGAAAAAAATTACAAGGTCAACACTAAAAATACAACCAAAGTCCAGCAACCACTTCAAAATAGGGATAATACACTGGATGATGAACGTACCATTTCTTCTACGCCAAATATAACAATATTGTCATAGGGTCTCAAGTCGAACTTCCAAAGATCTCTTCTGTGAAACGCGGTGTTATGGGAGACACCAGATTTCAGCGCGGAAAACCGGGAGTAAAGAACCAGCCAAAAGTTGAGCTCTACACCATCAGATTTGAAACCATGTTTAGCTGCAGCTACGACCTATATCATTAAAAAATAGATAAATAAAATAAGTAAATATATTTATATGTGAAGATAATAGGATCACAAAGTTCAGTTATCTGTGGGTGTATTTTTGTTCAAACATTCATGAAAATATTGAAAATATACCAAAATGCGAAATTCTCGAGGAATTTTTATATAAATTAGCCTTGATGAGTTTAGTACGTAGTGGACGGACGAAACCATTGGTCGTGGTTAGAAACCATTACTCAGCCTCCATTTGCTGCTTGTTTGTTTCTCCCTAAACATTTTTTGGACCCAAGGAACATACACCTTACTCCATCCTAAATAAGCTGACATCAACTTAAAGAGAACAGTTTGATAAACACCACAAAACCTCGGGGATTCAAAGAACTAAGCTCCATGGGATGTCGATTTTATTTCTAGGCGGGAATTACGAATTTGGTTACGACCAAACAGTGAGTGTCATGAGGCTCACTCAACCGAAACGTCGAAAATCAAAATACGTGGTAAGTAGCGTCCCTTGCAGGAATTGGTGAAAACCAAATCAGTGCAGGTTACCTCCAAACCAGGTTATAAATAATAAAAATTAACTCGCGAGTTAGAAAAAATTTCTTGGCCAGTCAGTGATCTGAATAACAAGAACGGCAATCGTGTCTTATTGATAAAGATATTACACTAAGTAGCTAATAGTATCGATGCTACTTTTTGATGATTGATACAGAAACTAGACTTCTGAAGGCTCCAGCCCATTGTAAATCACATCCTTATAAAAGACCGCGCATGCGCATTGGTGCTCATCGAAACAACTGAGTCATAAAACCCCTGTTATAGTCACCTACGATGCAAATGTCTGCTCCTGTCCTCCTTATGAAAATGTGTCCTTCGTCCTCTAAATTCCCTGGCCTACTTCGAGACATGTTGTCAATTTTTAACTTATGGTCCCGATGCAGCCTATGAACAAGAAAGTAACTGAACTTCTCGAAAATTGCGAGGGAGGTGGCGGGAACATTCAATAACTCTATCATTATAAAATTGTATCTCAGCAACAGATGTTAACCTCGTTTTCCCATCATTGATCCACGATAAATTTTCAAAGTTCAAAAAATAAACGTCACCTGGCAGTAAGGACCTTGTAATCTCAATACACGTACAAACGTTACACCAGGACACTTACGATTCTACCATCCCCGCTACCAATGTCCAGAAGGCGGCCAGAGCTTCCACGCAGAATGTGGAAAATATTCGACACTTGTTCGGTCGTTGCTGGAACGTAAGGGAGACAAACACGGCGTAGAGCTGGAGACACGAAGGGATAACAAACTACAGTGAGGGCCACAGCAACTCCACCTAGATAGAAATACTGGGTATTACCACATTTAAAATGCAATAAACAGTAAACAATGAAGAATTGTGAATAATTGTATTATAGAATTTCCAGACCAAATTAAACTTTATCCAAACCAAATTATACCTTTTTTTTTTCTATCACTAAAAACTCTCAAAAAAACCAACATGAATATAAACTGACTTAAAATGTTGTGTATGGTGACTTGAAATGTTGTTATAGACGTTAGTAGACTTGAAAAAAGAAAGAAAAAACCCTCGAACGACAAGCTTGCATAATAAGGTACCTAACTTTTTTCTAACAGTGGATCTGGAAAGTTAGTCGAATTATCTCGGTTCGAGATAGGGAAATTAACGTTAAACTATCCCAAAAACGGTACTCTTTCTGGGTACCCTTAATTCACTGTTAGAAAAAAGTTCCTTAGTATACAA
This sequence comes from Adelphocoris suturalis, assembly GCA_030762985.1. Classification (NCBI taxonomy): domain Eukaryota; kingdom Metazoa; phylum Arthropoda; class Insecta; order Hemiptera; family Miridae; genus Adelphocoris; species Adelphocoris suturalis. The sequence continues at coordinate 22,409,730 of CM061043.1, forward strand.
GCTTGTCATTCGAGGGGTCCCCCCCCCCTTTTTCAAGTCTACATACGTCCACGTGTGCTGGTCATTTTGAGAGTTTTTAGTGATTGAAAAAAAAAAAAAAAGTTCAAAAACCTCCGGCAAGTTAGACTTAATTTTTTTTTTTTTTTTTAATTTAGAGTATATTGTATATATTTAGGCTATTTGAATTAAGGGGGACTGGGGGGGGGGGGGGGGCTGTTCATGTAGCTGGGAGTGGGGTTTGCCAGGGTTTTTCTTTTCTTTTTTTCTTCTTTGTCTAACGTCAAATGTGATTTTGTAATCCCTAATTCATGCCCAAGGACAGGGCGGCCCCATCGCCAAACCCTATCAAATCTTCGGCGGAGATCCATTTCTTTCGCGATCCTCTGATGCACATGGATGCTGCTCTTATTAAAGAGCTTTCGTTCAAACTTTTCAAGCGCTCTATACAACGTGAACTTTGAGCAGGAACTGTACCACCTAGCGATTTTTCCAAAATGAAATGTACCATTTTTAATTAGTAGGTACGCAGTCAATTTTTCCAGCAATAATTTTTTTTACTAGTGGAACGATATACTCCACTTATCACTATTAAATAGTTTTTATCTTGTAGCCATTGTTAAGTTACAAAACGGAGTGCCATCATGAAGTCCACTGGCAGACCGGAGGGGGAAAAAACGAGGGTACAATGATGACCACTGTTCAGCCCCTAAAGCGGAAACAACACCCCAAAAATAAAATAATACAACTGACTAGGTGAAGAATAGGCTTATAACGAAATAGATACATACCTAATACTATATCTAATCAACAAAGTTTAATGAAACTAGATGTACATAAATATATCACAGATCTGACATCACAGTTCGTAGTTTAGAGCTCAGTGGCTAACAGGTACCAAATGATATCAAGATCGACCCACTATAAGTAATGATGTCAACAATCGGGAATGGGGTCGGAACTAATAAAGCGCCTCTATCGCCGAGGTTTCGAAAAATATTTTTTCTTCAATGACCAATGAAGAAGAGTCTCAGTATGACATTACAACAGCATATTAAAATAAAACTAGTCAACAACCAACAAGCATAACATTCAAATCATTTTCAGTGTTATGCTTGTTGGTTGTTGACTAGTTTTATTTTAATATAATGTTGTAATGTCATACTGAGACTATTCTTCATTGGTTTTAGGCCCTGATGAAGAAAATGTATTTTTCGAAAGCTTCGCGATAGAGACGCTTTATTAGTTCCGACCCCATTCCCGTTTGTTGACATCATTGCTCACAGGTAGGTACTACAGGGATTGAACCTGGTTTGGTCCAGATAAAACGTCGACCCACAGAGGGGGCCGATGCTGGACTCGGAGGTCCCAGGCCCATAAGGTCTGGATAGTCCTCAAGGAAGTGGGGGATGGAAATGGAATAAGACTGATATTATGTAACAGTGCGTTCCGAATCACGATCGCAACGCCACTTTCGCCACTTTTGCCCCAAAATAGACGCCATTTGCCGTTCCGTTTCCTGCCATGATCGCCCATTTCGCCACATCGATGACGTCACGGATTTCTCCCACCCTTCGCCCACCCTTAAATATGGCGTGTGAAATCTTCCATCTTCGACCCATGTCTGGAGCTGGGTCGGTGTGGTCGTTGTGATAAGACGGGTGATAAGATAACAGATATCGCAAATGAGCGTGAATTTTGACATTGACATGTCTTGATTTTGACATTGACACGTCTTTACTTTGGCACTTCGACAGAAATCGTTCACCATTCGTTTGAAAGCTCTCAATTTATCGCGCATTTCTCTCGTAGGTACTTTCTCTTGGTATTTATGTCGCCATTTTATATTTAAAAATGTAAGTAATGGATGTAGTAAACAATGCCGCTTGTTTTGTTGTTATTAGTTTCTACGTTAGAAATCACTCCGAGAAAACGCCAAAATGAAGCCGTGGGTAGAGATAATTGCTTTATTACAAGAGTTTATTGAAATCATTGAAACTGTTACAACTGTGATGAAAATTATTGTTTTGAATATTATTTGTCAAAATTATTTTTCAAAATAGAATCCAACATATTAATGTTCATTCTTGAACTAAAGGCATAAAATGTCCCAATGTGTTGCAGACTCGTATGCAACACAAAGTCAAAATGTGTAAGATAACGTAGGTACGTACATTAATATACATTACAATAATTGGAGCCGTTTATTGAGTAAGTACCTTTAGTTATGTTGGTATAAACCCCTTCATGGTAGTCCGTTTTGTCTCATTATGTATTTAGTATGATTAGTATTACAGAAAAGCAAATTGTCTACCTACTAAGGTCTTCATAATCGAAAATTTCTAGTTATTCCCAAAAATCAAGAACCCTGAAAATAGGATGATATCTACGTACGCGTTTCGTGATTACCAATAGAGATGTACTACCTACCTATCCAAAATGTGCTTTAAAAAATCGTTTTAAATTCGTATAGTTTGAACAGTAGGTAGGTTCCTGGTTGAATATATCAATATTTAGTAATATATGGACCAATTCTATAAATTTCATTTTATACATTGAAGCTCAACCCTTTGCTTGAAAAAAAGAAATTAAGTACCTACTTAGGTAGGCAGGTACTAAAACTAAAAGATCACTGTTTAAATAATCATTTCTATGTATTTTGTTATATTGGCTACAACTGCTTTAGCTGCCACCAAAATTTTTGTCCACCATAAATTTTAAATGTAGTTAATTTTAGCGGGTAGGTAAACAGGTAAAAAACTTCAGCTGAAATAGCTAAAAACGGCGCAAATATAATTAGGTACGAAAAACTAACCTGCGATTCCAGCACCAAGAAGACTGCCAAAACGGCTACCACTTTTCACGGGGGCTGGATCAGATTTTAGGTCCACACTATTGAGAATTTCCATAACATTAAATTTGGTCGAAAATGAATCCGCGTATGGTTAACGGATAAATAATAGGTTTGATAGTAGTAGGTACTTCAAAATGCAACACAAAACAGTTCTTAAATACAAAACGCATAGGTGACTGCACAGAGTAAGGTAAAAAGTCGGTGATTGTAAATTTGATTATTTTTTAAATTTACAAAAATAGGCATTGTAAACAACGAAGTTTGATAAAAATGATAAAAGCGACCTTCCTATTCTACTTTGCGGTAGCATGGAACTAAGGAAGACCTTCTAGGTCCATGTTACCACTCTTTCTCTACTTCACCAGGCGTGGAACTTCTACATAACCTCCTGTGGCTGTTCTCCGAGGTTCTGGGCACGAAAAGCTTTCATTTAAAAATTGAAATGAGGCTAAATATCTAGGCCTCATATTTGATGACAATTTAAATTGGAATGCTCATGTAAAATATATAAAACATAGAGTCAAAATGGACAGAGAAGCGCTTGCTTACCTGAAGGGCACATGGGGTACCTAACCATCCAGACGAACAGATGACTCTATATAGAGCTTTGTTCTCAGTGCGCGTTCTGGGAGTTCGGAACGGTTCTGGGCAAGCGCAGTAGAGTTTTGTCGTTCGCAGTGCCAGAACGCCTAGTTCCGGAACGCCAAGAACGCCGAGTTCTGCGTTCGCAGTGTCTTCGGAACCCAGTTCCGAACGGTTCTGACAGTTCCCGTTTTTTTTCGGAACTGTGAGAACTCGAACGCAAGGACGTAGTTAACGCATGCGCATTTCACTATTTTTCGGATCTCGTGGAATAAACAACTTTCGTCTTCATCGACTTTATTCATTAAACAACCTTATATCGTTTTATTTCGCTTCATCGATCATAACAATTTCAGCTTCATTCTCTTTCTTTCATTTCATTCTCTTTCAGTCTCTATACGTTACCAAACTATTCTATAATTCGAAATGTCAACTAGCTCGTCAAGTACAGATAGCGATAATTTCGACGATGGTGTTCCGTGGTTTGTAGACGATGAGGACGAGATCGAAGTTATAGTTGGATCTCGTCTACATCCAAGAAACTCAAATTTTTTTTAGAAAATCGTGCCAAGGTTTGACGACGAAGAGTTCGTTTACCACTTTAGAATAAGCCGTGGGCTCGCGGAAGAGTTAGCCCACGGTTTTCAGGCCAGCACCCTCTACCATCACCACTCCGGTCCTTATGGCAAGGTATGGCAAAAAAAAGTTCCAGTCATGCAGCATGATCGTACGAGCGAATCTCGTAAATTATCTTAGTACCTATATTACGTTAGGTACATAGTTTTGAAATTAGAACACTTGAAATCGTAATAACCAACATTATGGCAACAAAATTCGTTCTAAATAATAATCTGCGACTCAAAAAAGATTTGGGAATTTTAGCTTTTTTGGGGAGCTTTTATCGATTTTCAGCAAATAATAATGAAATGTAAGTAGTAAAGGGATTTTTATCTCAATCCTAAGGATAGTTATCTTCTGGAAGAGCACTGGAAGGTAACACGAGTTGAGTGAGGTTACAAACAACACAGGTTATTCCACTTCCAAGTTCTGAAATCGTTCGCAGTGCAGAACGCGGTTCCACAAGTTCCGGAACTCCCCGGGACTCCCCGTCCCAGTTCTCATGAGTTCGAGAACTGTTAGAACGCGCACTGAGAACGAAGCTTTTATCTGTCATTCTCCCAAAAATAAACTATGGAGCCTTCACCTACTTAAGTCAATCATATAACGCCATCAAACCTTTACAGTGCTCACAAAATGCTGCTCTTAGGAAAATCACTGGCATGGTTAAAACAACCCGCATATCTGCCATACATGCTATAACAGGTATTATGCCGATGGAGTTTCACATTAATTACACAGTTTATCAACAGTATGTTAACTTATATATCAACAATATTATGGCCAGACAGGAGATTGACGATTTACAATCAAACCTATACAACAAATACTCTAATAAATGCAGACAAATAGTGAGCAGGATACTATATATGAAAAACTACATTCAAGAAAAGAATATCTTTCTGCCAAACGAAAACCACCTTAAATTAATGGTTCCCAAAGGGGGATGGGGAGCATTGGTTACGTCAGTAATTCCAGGGGTTAAAAAAAGGGAGGGCTTGCCAGCGGAGATATTGGCGAAAACCAGACAATATCTTTATGAAAAATATCACAATTGCACACACATTTACACCGATGGAGCTAAAGGTTCTGGTGGGGCCGCTGGAGCGATGTGGTGTGAGATGCACGACCTGTCTCGAGGAGTGAAGATACATGACACATCTAACAGCTACCAAGCTGAACTGGAAGGTCTCACTCTGGCCATGGCCCACATCTCCCAACATGAAAAAACAAACAAAATAGTCATTCTTACTGATTCAAAATCCGCCTTACAGGCTATTGCCAACCTTAAACAATACGAATTGCCCCCTATACGATTACTGAGATTACTTCGGGAATCGAGCCGTCGACAAAATGAAGGATTCAACATACACCTACAATATGTACCATCTCACATAGGATTATAGGGTAACGATCATGCTGATTACGAAGCCAATCGCATCAGACTAGACAACAGATTTCCAATCACTACTGGTCAGTACACACTGACTGTAATTCTGAAATACACAACAGGATACGGTCGGGCTGGCGGTCGGAGTATGCGGTGGGAGACGGGAGAGGCGATTGGACTAGAGCCATATACACCACCCCCGCGGACAAATCTTGGTTCCTCAACAACAGATCTCTGACAAATAGACAGATCACATCCATCAATAGAATACTATCTGGTCATGCCAACAACAACTTATGGGAGTCACTGATAGCCCACTCTGCGACAAGTGTAACGATGGTGCTGTACAATCCGTTGAGCATGTACTGAATGAGTGCACAACGTATCAACGCTCTCTCAGCGGCATCCTAGACGGCAATATACAAGAATATCTGAAACAAGGACTACATGAAACGACTAAACTGGTGGAACTTCAGCGGGTACTCACAGAGATTGATGCTCCTATTTAATTAAAGCAGAGAATTATCAGTAAATAGCAGGGATTGAGGATTGGAACAGAAAACGAAATTGCTACAGAAAGACAGTAGGAAAGGGAAGAGGAGAAAACAGGGTGAGGTTTACTTTTGAGAAGACAACTGGCAACACATCTAAGGGCTGACAGAGTTAAACTAGGCACAAAGGATACAACTTACAGAAGAAAGAAGAGAAAAATAAATTATGGATGAAGCCACTGACAGGACGGATAAGCAATTTACTGGATCGGAATCTCAGCACAACTATCAGTGACCACACGGCAAGACCACGGTCAGAAATACAGAAGACAGACAGACAAGCTTTCATTCCATCACCACCTCTTTCACTAACAACGTAAAAACGTGTGTTTTGTTCTACCTACTGGGTTTCTGAGTGTTTATTTGGATTTGGGTACCTACTACCTAGCAGGTAATTTATTGTTAGTTTCTTCGTATTTATAACTTAACTACCTAGGTAAATAGTTAATATCATCAAACCATTAAACATCATCAAACCCTCACATTAAACCCTAGATAGGTGGTCTAGAACCCGTACATCAGATGGTGACGACTTTTTGACCATTTATTTTTGCTTTACCGTAGTAAAATAATGTAATTGGAAATTGGTATCATACTGTCGTATCATAGGTGAGGAGGTGATGATTACATCTAATAGAAGTTTGTGGATTTTGGTCGTAGACTTACCTATATTCTTAAAGTGCTAGTGAGCTTCAGCTTGTCATGTTTAGAGGAGGTTCAGTATGATGTAGGATGATTGGTTGGGTAGGTTAGCAATGCCTAAATACATTACAAAAGGACCATTTTTAGCAGTTCATTAGCCGACAATTAAATAAAAATTCCTTGGGTTGCTCATCGACAAAACTTTGTCTTGGAACTATCACATCACCTTGATCTGTCGTCAGTCGCCTTGCTAAATTCACGCCTCATCATCAAGATTAAATATGCCCAAGCGCTTGTTCTCCCCCACCTCTTCTATGCAGCAAGCTCTTTTTCATACGCACTTTTCTCCTCACTCAATAAAAGGCTGTACGTAGCGTACAGAGCATGAATGTATACGCCATACCTACAATATCAAAGCTGTCATTCTATCAGCATGCAAGCCATTTTATGTTTACCATTAGAAAAGTATCACATCCTCCATTGTCTCAAAACTCATTTTCCAAATTAAACTCTGTACTGTTCCATCCTACTTGACTTCCCTAGTAACAAATGCAACCTCCAACAGATCCAATGCTTTGATGATTCCTCGCCATAGAACCATAATCAAATCCAAGTCATTTGCAACTGCTGGGGCGCGGGTCTGAAACTACCCAACTCGATCCGCTCATTGACCGGTTTGTGGCGGTAGTAAGGAGGCATTTTGTAGACCATTGATTTTTCAAATTCGCTTTTTTTAAATTTCATTTTATTTTAGTATTATTGTTTGTTTTTAAAAATTTATTTTAATTTTATTTTACTAATTGAACCATCCTTAGGTATATATATATATTTTTTTTTTTCCTCCTACATTTTTTCAAAATATTTTCACCTTTTTTTCTGATTTTCAACCTGTATTTTCAATCCCTAGCCGTGCCCTATTATAAGTTGTATTCAAAAATTCTTGTAACGCTGTATGCTGTATTATAATTCGCACAGTTTCATACGATCGGTAACAGGCCTCGTTAAAAATCGGATTTTCTTTGGTTTTGACGTTGGTACAATTTCATTTTCAATGCATGACCTGCTGGTGCTATTGTTTCTGACATACTCATAATATTTAGTTAGTAATCAAGAAAATACCAGTCAAAAACAAGATTAAGCAACAGATTTTGCAGGCTATCTAGCAAAGTGGATCGAGCTAGAGGGTACATAATTGGCACAAAACAACTTCCCTTGCAGGAAGTATTGGAAATCATAGATCTCTCAAGCGCTGTACACACAAATACGAGGGAGTTTTAGGCGAGGCCACAACCTCGGCTCGTTCGCCGAACGGCCCGAGGTGTGCAGTGCCTCATCCGTTGTGTAACGGGCCAAAAGTATTTGATACCTCGACAGGAGTTCGAACTTGCGTTGTCACAACTACGAGAAATTATTATTAATTTCCCGAAGTTGCGACACTCTAACGATCAGAGCCATGAGGCTGGGGTGACCAAACCTCTTCGACTGTGAGAGTTATTTTCCTGGAGCGTAACATTTCCCCGGAGTCAAATACCAGCCGTCTCGGCTGGTTTGGGGTCGGACGAATGACGAAGTGTAACTGCAGGCCGCTGGCCCAGCAGATGCTCGCTGGAACAAGTCAGCAGTCAAGCGAGGTCATTGTCACGGTGTATTTTGACTCAAGTGAGTGAGGAAATGAAAGGCATAACAACGGAAAATGCGATGTTTACAGTCTTTTGGCTCGAGAGGGATTTAATTAATTATTGTTTCGTATGATTTCGGGTCCTACCGACTGCGCCACTGTAACGGGCTAAAAATATTTGATACCTCGACAGGAGTTCGAACTCGCGTTGTCACAACTACGAGAAATTATTATTAATTTCCCGAAGTTACGACACTTTAACGATCAGAGCTATGAGGCCAAACCTTTTTGACTGTGAGAGTTATTTTCCTGGAGCGTAACCGTTGAAAGTCTGTACATCAAAGAGAATTCAGCGAAAGGTGCGTACTGCTGTGGACGGGTTTGTTTGTTTGTTTGCTAAAGTTCCGCTAACGTGACTCCATTTTCATGGATCTTCGTGTATCCATGGGTTACTGCCCCGAACATGTCCTCGAGCGTTTCCGCTGCCATATGAAGTTATCAGCCATGGAGATGCCCTTGCTCTGCACTGAACCTGCTCCAGAGCAGCAGTGGAAACAAACCTATTATTTTTGGTTTACTGCTAGAACTGGCTGTTAAGGGGGCGAATGGACGGATCGTTGCCTTTGAAACTAAAATTCGAACGCACGAGACACCCCGTTCGCCCTGCCTCACCTCTGGCTGCCTCGTTCGTTTCCTCGTACTGGTGTGTACAGGACTTTAGATCGACGTAACTAGGCCTTCTTAAACCTACAATCAGTGAATTTCAACATCCTAGTGGGAAAAAGAGACAATTTAGCTCAATTAGCTGGTCCAAAAGGAGCCCATTATTTTATTCCCGTCTTGATGTGCCAGAGAAGTTCCCTATCAAATTTTAAATTCCTAAGGTGAACAGGAGGGAATTTAGATCACTTAGCTGAGCAGAATGGAAGCTTCATTCCATTTGACTACTATTGCTGTCCCAGAAAAGCACCCTGTCAAATTTAAATTTCCTAGGATGAACAGGAGAAAATTTAGCTCTCTCACCTGGTCATAAAAGAGCCTATCATTTAATTCGTTTCTTGATGGCCCTAGAGTGGCACATGCATTGGGTGAAAGGGAGAGAATTCAGCTGATCAGGATGGATCCCATAATTGTATTCTTCTCGTCCCAGAGAAGCTCCCTACCTAATTTCAACAACCTAGGGTGAAAAGGAGAGTATTACTTCGCCTACTTGTATTACATTGCATAATTTATATCTGGTTACTACCAAATCACACATTATTCAGATTTTCAGCTTCAGGTTTTATCATAAATTGAGATCCTTCCAACGAGTGGTGAACTATTTCCGTCGGATGAAATCTGACGGAGTTACATTTTCCTAGGAACGGTTCCTTGTAAGTGGAAATCGTCAGAAATCACTTCCGTTACGCTGCAGGTGGTCTCTCAAATTGTTTAACTAACCCCCTGAGCTAAAGAATCATCCATGTCAAAATCCACAACCTGCTGTTGATCTTGATGTAAAGGGGGAAAGCTTGTGACCCTGGGGTCATAGTTACACTAGTTCTTCATCAATTTATTTCCGTTTCCTTATTAATAACTAGCCACTCCGGCTCGCTTCGCTCGCCTCCACGTCCAGCCGGGGGCAAGCCCTCCGGACCCCCCATTAAGTTGCTCGCTTTGCTCGCAAGGTCTGGCTGTGTGCATGCGATGGTCTTTTACCCCCCGTTCAGGTGTATTACAATTGAAACATGCAGAGGATGTTGCTCATTTCGCTCGCAAACGATAGATCCCTAAGGGTAGGTTTAACGTGTGTAGGGGATGTTCTTATTTATGGTTGCTGGAATTGAAACCCCCTAGTCGTGGACTTTCGTTTGAGCCCACACACGGATTTTCCAATTTTTCTACGATCACTGAGCAGGGGTGGCGCAATTTTGATGTGGCCTATATTTTGCGCCAGAAGTGGCTGGTCATATTAAAAAAAGAATCGCGCAAATCGGTCTATCCGTTCAAAAGTTATGGATGTCTCCACATATAAACACTTCACTTTATTAATATAAAGAAGATTTCAAATGGTAATTTTAATAGATTTAAGACCTAAATGTACAGAAACGTACAATGCTCTTTGAAACTAAGTGATAAGTCTGAAAACTTACTTTCCTTAAACCTCTCCAAAATACACAAATCCTAGAAATTTGGCTCCTGTGATGTAGAGCATTTCAACAGAATATTCCATAAAATCAATTATCTTTCGGAGTATGGTTTCGGTACAGGATGTACCAATTTTTCTGCATTTATTCAGTTTTTCTCTTTACCCTCATGTACCTATTCTAATGTGGTGTGTATTTTTTCTTTAGCAGGTTTTTATTGAATTGAACAATGGCAAAGAGTCTCCGAAGCAAATGGAAGAGGAAGATGAAGCAAGTGAAGAGAGTGCGTTACGGACAGAAGGAGCTGGAGCACCTTAAAGGGGTTCTTGAGAAGGCTAAAGAGAATGACGCCAAAATTGCCAGTGAGGTCACTATGGCTGAGGACAATCAGTTGTACACAGGTGAGCTGGAACCTCTGTCATCATTAGAAATTTATCGTTGTTTATCATTTAGTCCACTAAGTGACTCAGTGATCTCATTTGCGGTGATGACCAAATTAAAAGAATGGCAATTGACCTATCAAATACATGGTTTCTTATAGTTTCCAATTGTAAACAAAACAGGCAACAAAAGAGCTAAAGGTAAGTAACGGTGTAACTACACTAGATTGCTCATAATGCTTATAAAAAAACTAAAAATGGCTCAAAACGGCTGAAAACCGATATATATTAGCAGGTTTACACTTCAACACACGAGTTTTTACTGTATTTTTTTGTGCTTCATTTTATGTATTTTTAAGGGTAAAACTAGTTCGTTGAAGTGTAAAACTCGGTTATAACGGAGTTGGGGAAATCTGCGAGTGGGACCATTCGATTCAGCGTGAAAAATACGTAGAAACCGGTCCCAAACTCGTATTATTTTCTTAGGGGGTGCTTTTTCATGAAAACCCTTAATTTCTTAGGAAAAAACCAACCATGTTTGGGAGATTTTTTTAAAAATAATTTATTGTAAACTTTTATACTAAATAATTCTTCAGTTAGGTTCAATATACTTTAAAGATCTCTTTGATATAATGAAACATGTAGAAGGTCTCTATCCAACAATAGTCCTTCAGAATCCAATACAATAATTGCAATAAGTAAATAACAAGTAGAAACATTAGATAAGTGATAAATTGAGTTATGCTAATTACGTGAGACGATTAAAGTTTGTTGCTAAGGTTGAGGGGGTTGGATCTGGTCCACTGGCTGTTTGCGTTTGAGCCTTCACGCATTTCTTTGGTCGTCAAGGCGTTGATCATATCCCTCGAAGATGGGATTGGAGTGGGACGAAATTGAAGAAAAAAAGTTCAACGAAATTGAAGAAAAAAAGTTAACACCCCTTGGAAATTTGTTGGTTTATGTTTAAAGATGCTTAGAATCCAAAAATCGAATAAATGAAAAAGCCGTCCGTCCGCGGCTTTTCTCCTAAAATACTAGACCAAACTATATGAAACTTGTGTTAAAAATCACATTTGGGGTCTAGATGGTCCTAGAAGCTCGGCATCAATTTTTATCAACCCTAAAGGGTTGTATTAAAGGGCTAAACATTCAAAAAATCGAGATCTCGAAAACTTTCTAAGTAACAGTAATAATTTTTTGCTTGTCAATGATAAATTTAATCCCAAAGAATCGATTAAAACCACCCGCAACGCTGTACGTTGAATCTTTCGCTTTCCCGAAGGGCTTGAACATCGAAACAAAACCTTCGAATTTCTAAGCGCGAGGAGATAGAGAAATCACGCGCTGCTAGCGGTTCTATAGATTAGACGATCAAGCTTTAAATTCCAAAAAATGATCGCTAGATAGTGATGCTGGAATACATAAAAATTACTTGGCGTTCAAGCATCATTTTTTTACGCCCTACTCGTATAATCCCGCTCAAATTTGGTGCATACCTAGTTGGGAGACAATAGTTTAATTATTCCAGATTAATTTCAACATGATTGCATCATTATTAGCTCCTGCGCATGCGCGAAAGTGTACTCCCAGGAACAAGGTCTAGTTTTCATCAGATTTTGATTACATTTTCTGGGAATTTGTGGGTTTGGCTGTAGATTGTTCCCTACCTATTTCATTTTTCTCAAATCATTACTCCATTCTGCGCATGCGCTAACGTAAATTACTTTAAGCCTAATTTTCCCGTTTTTTTAAACATCTTTACTGTGAAGCGTAAAGTTATGCGGGGTCTTGGAACTGTGAAAGTGTGAACCCTTCTCAGAGGCACGATGCGCCATGTTCTGATCATATATTACATACAAGGTTTAATAATTATAGACCAATGATCTGCGTAGAAGGGCTATCTACAACAGAAATAATAAACCAGTTTGTAATGGTTTGCAGCGTTTTTGTTTACTCTAAAAATCAAGGTAGTTATGGCCCTTTTAGTAAGGTCGAAAAGAAGAATAAATTATTAAAAATTGAAAAATTCGAAAACAGCGTAAAAAAATTAGGCCCCCCGACATTTGAGTGTGAGTGCATGTATGTCACTCTAGACGATAACTCCCCTTAGGATTGAGATTATTTAAATCCGTTCCTTCACAAAAAAAAAAATCCAAGAGTTGTTAATTTGATAGATTCAATGTTGAAACACTTGACCTCATGGCATGTAAATTGACCTTTGCGGATAAGAAATTCATGTATGTGTGTTTTTGTCTTTAATCTATTTTTCCATTTTTCTCCCTCTCTGCGAAACTCAATTAAGTTACACGAATGGTATTTGAATGAAATACTAGTTCTATTCATTAGGTAAACTCCGAGAGTATAGCATTTACAGGTCAAATTAACCTTTTTACAAGTCAAATTAACCTTCTTACAAGTCAATTTAACCTTTTTACAAATCAAAATAACCCTTTTACAAACCAAAATAACCCTTTTACGAATCAAAATAACCCTTTTACAAATCAGAATAACCCTCCTTGAGCAATGCGCAAAAATCGTTGAAGGGCAAAGAAAAGAAACTGAATACATTGAATACGACAAAGTAGGTGTAATAATAATTTAAAAATATCAATTTTCCAACAAAAAATGTATCAAAATTTTCCATCAAAAACTCAATCAACAAAAAATATCAATTTTCCAACAAAAAAATGAGGTAGGTAGGCCAAGAGGTCGATCAATATATATAGAGTTCCGAAAGTAGGTTGATCGTCTGATATGAATACGAGAAAAAAAAAAAAGAAAAAGCGGTCATACCAATGGCTGTCCTGCGGCAGCTGTCGAAAGTTTCAAAAGTACATCAACAACATAATTTGAACAGTCGGTGTTGCTTAAACTTGAAACGCCTCGAGAAATGACTTCCGTAAGGTCATGTTGACGGTTGGAGTTTCCCAACTCACCTCTTGCATGGGCCTTGATTTTTGCGAACGAGTATTCGGCTGGGTTGAGGAATGGAGAGTAGGGAGGGAGATAGTGGATTTGGTGAGGACATAATTCAACCAATTGCTTTACAGCATCAGTTTTGTGGATTGTCGCATCATCCATCACGAGGACACAGGATATGAAAGTTACTTAAAGATCACAGTGAGAAGTATACTGGGATAGGTATTCATGAAGATCACAGTGAGAAGGAATAGTGGTGTAGAAATTCATGAAAAAGGAATGCCAGTTAAACCCGTTCTATTTTTTTGCCCTTCAACGATTTTCGCACATTGCTCAAGGAGGGTTATTTTTATTTGTAAAAGGGTTATTTTGATTTGTAAAAAGGTTAAATTGACTTGTAAAAAGGTCAATTTGACTTGTAAAAAGGTTGAATCAACTTGTAAAAAGGTTAATTTGACTTGTAAAAAGGTTAATCTGACTTGTAAATGCTATATGCAATTATGTGTGGAATAAAAACAGCAATTCTAATGGTTTCTCGCATAATATACCAATCGCACCTATGAAACATGTTGAGACTTCTCTTAAGAATTATGTAATTATGAAGAGCTTAATAAAGAAAAATTGTCATCTTAGGCGTTAGTAAATTATTATAATCTACTTGGAAAGAAGTATATTTTAATTTTCAGTCAACATTCAAGTTTGAATCATAATTTGGGCATAATAATTACTTTAATGGTTTATTTTTTGTTCTAGTCGTAACGAGGCCCACACGAAAAAGCCGGCGGGATGAATCGGAAGAGGTCCAAGAAGATGCTGAGGAGGCGATGGACACCACAGGCGATAAGAAAATAAGGATATTTGATCCGACCACGATGAAAGATCAGCACGGTCAGTACCCCTCATGGATGAGCTCTCATCGTCTGAAAAAGATCAAGAAGACCGCCAAGAAAGTCAGCAAACAGAAAAGGAAAGTAGAGAAAAAGAAAAATAAGGCGCGGAAGAACTACTAACATCTTATTTTGTGTTCGTGTGATGTTCTTATCGAATCTGTTCTTTATACAACTATGTACGATTTAGGCATACGACATTCCCTGCTGTTAATGGACCATGTTTACGTACGTTCGTGAGACGTATGATATGTACCTACCATGAAGGAAGGAGAATAAAACACCGTTATTTTATCTATTATAATATTGTTATTATTTCTCAAGCTGATTGGAAAGTGTCAGAATTTTCTTTACGATACAATTTATTGTCGGTGTGGAACCATTTCAAAACGGAATTTAGTGGAAAAAAAGCGTCTATTTCCTGGAAAATGAAGAGTTACAGTGTTTGATCAATTTCGACGGTTAGATCATCATCAGTAACAAATCAATCAACAAGTCAATCTGTAACAAACAATAAGTTATTGGTTATGGAGAGAAATTTACAGGCTTCTCTGATAATGTGGTTTAATGCTATATGCTGAGCGCTTTCGCCAATATATGGCCTCTTCAGAGCTTATTTGATTGATGATCTATATTATGTTTAGAAAAAATTGGGGTTCCTCCTTGAACATCTTAGTCATGACCAGTTATGTTTGATGTTATTAGAGTCAATTTTGTGCTAAAATCGAGGGAAATGCAATATTTATGTGGAGATACACACATAGTTTGAAAGTTGAACCTCTTGGAATTGACCAGTTATGTTTGGTATTGTTACTGGGGTCAATTTTGTACTTATAAATTGAGAAATATTCAAATTTTATGGGGAGAGATGCACATTGTCATTATTATATTTAAATTTATTAAAGTTTTTCAGTTCAGACAATGTGCATATCTCCCCATAAAATTTGAATATTTCTCAATTTAAGTACAAAATTGACCCCAGTAACAATACCAAACATAACTGGTCAAGACCAAGAGGTTCAACTTTCAAACTATGTGTGTATCTCCACATAAATATTGCATTTCCCTCGATTTTAGCACAAAATTGACTCTAGTAACATCACCAAACATAACTGGTCATGACTAAGATGTTCAAGGAGGAACACCAATTTTTTCTTAAACATAATACAGATCATCAATCAGATAATAAGCTCTGAAGAGGCCATATATTGGCGAAAGCGCTCAGCATATAGCATTAAACCACATTATCAGAGAAGCCTGTAAATTTCTCTACCCTCAAACCAACCCAAACTACTAACAGTTATCGTTTGTTACTGATGATGACTCAACCTTCGAAATCGATTCAACATTGTAACTCTATTTTTTCATGGAAATAGACAACGTTTTTTTCACTAAATTCAGTTTTGATACGTTTTTTCAGCTAGACACTTTATAAACGTACATAAACTCTTGTTTCTAGATAGTCTACGTTTTTCTAGGTCGTTACCTACTTAAAATGTAGTGTTCCTAAGTGGTTTGGTCTTGGAAAAACAGGGTGGCCCCCATCTGGAAAAGTCAGGAAAAACCTTGAATTGTCAGGGAATTCTTTGCGTCGGGAAAAGTCAGAGAATTTTTTAAATGAAATTTTGGTGTAATAATTTGAAGCGTTTTCAGGTATAACTCCTAAACAATCTAACTTGAATTGCGTACTTTATCATTCTAGGTACAATTATTTCATAGGTGAGTTTGTGAATGACAAAAATAATTATCAAGAGTTGTGGTTAAATGGTTCAAAAGTAACAACGCTACATAAAAAAGGAATGGATGTGCCATTGGCTTCTCTGGTAACTACATCACCTAATAAACCATTTGTGAGAAAAATCTACAGAGTATTGAACTAGGGAGAAAAAACCCAGCAGAGTATAGGATTGATCCAGTAGGAGTCCAAAAACTAGTTTGTATGTATAAGCGAGGACTTCTCAGGAGGGTTAAGGAGGGGGAAATTGGCCCATTTGAATGTGGTCATGTGTTATAAATTCAAAGAGCAATTTTCCAACTAACGATTTTGGTGGGATGGGGAATCAGGAAGATATACTGTCCCTGGCTACAATTTATTAGTAGTAGGTGAAAAAAGCATGACATTTTTTGAACTTGCGTGACGAAAATTTTGAATTATCCCCAGAGCTAAGAAATCCATGTAAGGAAAGAAAAATTAAACTCAAATGATTAAAATTTGTACTTCAACAAATAGCTTCAGATCACAAATTGAGAGGCCATAAAATAGAAAGTCATGCAAGATGATCGTACGTAAGATTTTCGTAAATCATCGTATTACATTTAAAACAAACAAAAAATTTGAATGTGATATTTTTTGTCAGGGGAATCTGAAGTTCGGTCGGGGAAATTTGGGGGCCACCCTGAAAAAGCATGACTCTACATTTCCACCTGACACATCTACTCAACAGTACACATCACATCGATGTCTCGACTTTACCACACTCTACCGACCATTTGAAAAACTTCAGGCAGGTGTGCTACTACCTGTGACACAAGTGCTTTTAGTCATAGAGCAACATGGTGGTGTAATAGTTGCAACTCTCATGTGGAGATTTAGGAGTTCGAATCTCAACAGTATCCGAATTCGGTCGGAGAAGGTAAGTTGGGAGCAGTCAATATCTGTTGGACATTGGGAAATGATGGTTAGGTACTTCTAGAAATGGTTAGGAATGGGTGAGGGTGGTTTAGGCCTTAGGTTTCCCTAATATTTTTTCCAAACGGCTCCATAAATCCAAAAAGGTTTGACTCGACTGCTCACTATGAAAAAGTGATGAGGAAATGTAACTGGATAGGAAATTAGTTTTCAAAATCGTTCATTTTCGAGAATGGTAAAGTCGATGTGTACTGGATGTGCGTGGAATGTCTTGCACCCCCAGCGTAAAACCACATTCATGTTAATATAGCAAATGATAATCATAAGTTTCCAGATTGAATATTATCTTGCTCTCGTATTGGCTAACGAGTTAGACTTTAGGTATTGCTACTAGAATTTATAGAAGTAATATTAAACATTCGTATGTAGAAAATTTTCGTATTTGACTGACCTCTTAGAATTACAATTAGGTAGTAGTTAACATGAATTCACCTACGGGGAGGTTCAGTAGTCCAATGCTTCTGTGTAAAATTCTAAAATAATGTTTGGAATTGGCATGGGTGCGTACCGCTTTAGGCTCATTTGACCTAAATTCATTGAACCAGGTGGGAAAATGTTCGGATGAAGTCCACGGATTACATTGATGTGTCGTTCAGGTGAAAGTTGATGATTTCCAAGTTATTTTCAACCTTTTCTGCGGGTAAAAGTTGATTTTATGATGAAGGGTGCCGCCAGGGCGGTCAGTTCAGCTCAAGTGTATAGGAAAGAAAATCCAAAGATCGTGTCAGAATGAGCTTTTTTTGAAAATTTAATTTTTAGGAATTTTGTTATAATTTTCGCAGTAGTTAGTGACAAGCTGAGAAATGAACAATAAAATCTTGGTGGAAATGGCAGTTGGACACAAGATGTAGTAATAGTTTCCGTCAGAAATGAGGATTATTAACCCCTTCACTACCAATTATGAAAAAGTAAAAAATAGCCTTCAAATCTCTTAAGGAGGCTTTTGTGATGAAACATCCGCATTTTAAATTTTTTTTAATCAATAGGTCAAAATTTAGGATTGGTTTGGAATGTGTTCCAGCCGTAGTGGTTAGTCATCAACATGTGTCCCACCAGTAGGAGTGAGGTGCCCTAGTGTGTACCAGTGATGGAAAAATTGGTTTTGTCCCTATGGTTCAAGTCCAATCCAAAATATCAAAATAGTTGTCATTTGAATTCACTGATGGATCTTGAATGACCTAATTTTGTGGGTGGGTTCATGCCAACCATTGGGATCTGTGGTGTCCCAGGCGACATACAAGCGCATGCACACAACAAATAAAGTAACATCATCATTAGTTGTCATGTAGGATACTTAAGTGCCAGAACATAGAGTTTGGTTTACAGAATATTTGGAATAACATTGAAAATGGTATAGTTCAAGTGCAAGCATCTGCAAATCCATCCTTGATAGCTTGATTCAAAAGCCAAGCCGGTTTTTCAGCACAGAAAGTGATGAAACCAAAACATTTTCCCTAGCAAAGATATTCGTAAACATACTTATCCAACACTGAGGCTACCTACTGACTTTTGCACCGGCCCACAGACTGGGTTCATTCAGATGGATCGAATCACAACTAACCACATAAGAGATAACACTGATTTCAAGCACAATACTAAGGTTTGATGAACTAGATACCTACCGTGAAAAACTCCATGTCCAACAGAGACCAGACCAGAGCTCAGTAAATTGATTAAATTTTCAAAAATGTGCTTTAAGAGTTCCAGTCATGATCGAATTTAGTAGAGCGAATTTAGTTATATTATTATATGTGAGTTAAATATTACATTGTTTTGAAATTTTAGCACTTTGAGCGTAAAGACATTGTCAACTACCAATTTTATGACAAACATTTCTAAATAATATTTTGCGATTAAATAAGATTTTGTCCTTTTAGTTTTTTTTCTAAGTTTTATCGATTTTCAGCAAACATTAGTAAAATTTAAGTTGGCACATTTTTCAGCATAATTTTTTTAATGTCTAGTTACTGTTGATCAACTTCGTTTGGCTAAAATTCTGCTAAAATTATAAATTTAACAATTTTCAGCTGTTTTTAGCCATTTTCAGCTTTTTTTATAGCACATTTTTTGCATGTTTTTACTTTAAAAATTTTGGGAACATTGCAATACTTTCATTTTTTACAAATTTCGCTAAAATCTTTTCTTAAAGACAATTTAAGGCTGAATCCGAAAATGAGGGAGAAAATGGTAATCAGATACCCCCTCACAAGTTCAGAAATGGTAATTTTAGGAGAAGTTGGGACTCATCGTAAAAGCGCGAAAAAAATCTTAACTTTTGAACAGATTGAGATACCCAAGACACGTTTTCTAGCGCGTTTTTACTAGATTTTTTTATGTAGATTATCCGAATATTTGTTTCGACACTTATTCCTTACACTCTGCGTACCGATACAGGGTGGCTGGGGATAAGTGACAAAAAAAATTCTGTAAATCTGCATCAAAAATGTAGTAAAATGCCGGCAACCGCATATTTGTATCTCAATCCGTACTCGAGGTATGATTTTTAAAGGTTTTTCTCAAGAAAACCGTGTTTTTTCCTTTTAAACTCAAATTTCTCCACTTTGCCTCATTTAATTTTAACTTTCGACCTTATTTTCGGTATCAGCATTAAATTTCCTATAAGAAAAATGTACATGGGTTCTTAAAAAGTAGGTACCATCCGAAGACCCTCACATCAGCTCAAACATTGACGATTTTGAAATAATATTTCTGAAAATCTTCAAAACTTTACTACTCTTCCAAAAAGAATCCTGGGAACTGGCAAATCTCATGAAAACTGTTTCATCTAATACTCATTCCAACGGTATAATCAATTTTACTTTTATTTTGTTATTTAGGGGAGAATATTATGTTTTAATGTTAAAAAATGTGGGTTTTTCACTGAAATTGTTGGTTTTCTCGAAAGATGACCCTCCATGAACCTACGAGTATGGGGTCTGTTTCTATGTATTTTTTCACGCCGTTGTATCCAATGGTAACATATGTAGATCTCTCCAATTCCGTTGTAACCGAGTTTTACACTTAAAATCACAAATTTTTAGTTTGTTTGTTATGCTTAAATGTATGTGTGTTCTGGGTTAAAACTAGTTAAGTAAAGTGTAAAACTGTATTATAACGTAGTTGGAGAGATCTGCAAGCGTTACCATTCGATACAGCGTGAAGAAATACATAGAAACCGACCCCATACTCGTAGGTTCATAGAGGGTCATCTTTCGAGAAAACCAACAATTTCATTGAAAACCCCACATTTTTTAACATTAAAACATAATTTTCTCCCCTAAATAACAAAATAAAAGTAAAATTGATTATACCGTTGGAAAGAGTATTAGATGAAGCAGTTTTCATGAGATTCGCCAGTTTCCAGGATTCTTTTTGGGAGAGTAGTAAAGTTTTAAAGATTTTCAGAAATATTATTTCTTTAAAATTGTCAATGTTAGAGCTGATGTGTGGGTCTTCGGATGGTACTTTTTAAGAACCTATGTACCTATATTATTCTTATGGAAAATTTAATTCTGATACCGAAAATGAGGTCGAAAGTTAAAATTAAATGAGGCAAAGTGGAGAAATTTGAGTTTAAAATGAAAAAAACACGGTATTCCTGAAAAAACCTTTAAAAAATCATATCTCGAGTACGGATTGAGATAAAAATATGCGGTTGGCGGGATTTTACTACATTTTTGATGCAGATTAACAGAAAAAATTGTTCGTCACTTATCCCCTGCCACCCTGTATATAGGTACCTACATACGCAGAGTTTAAGGAATATGTGTCGAAACAAATATTCGGATAATCTACATAAACAATCTAGTAAAAACGCGCTAGAAAACGTGTCTTGGGTATCTCATTCTGTTCAAAAGTTATGATTTTTTTCACGCTTTTACGGTGAGTCCCAACTTTTCTTAAAATTACCATGTCTGAACTTATGAGGAGGTACCTATCTGATTAACATTTTCTCCCTCATTTTCGGATTCAGCCTTTAATTGTCTTTAAGAAAATACCTTACGATTTTAGCGAAATTCGTAAAAAATGAAAATATTGCAATGTTTCCAAAAATTTTAAAACAAAAATATTCAAAAAATTTGGAATACAAAATCACTAAAAATGGCTAAAAACAGCTAAAAATTGTTAAATTTGCAATTTTAGCAGAATTTTAGCCAAACGAAGTTGATCAACAGTAACTAGACATTAAAAAAATTATGCTGAAAAATGTGCCAACTTAAATTTTACTAATGTTTGCTGAAAATTGATAAAACTTAGAAAAAAACTAAAAGTACAAAATCTTATTTAATCGCAAAACATTATTCAGAAATTTTTGTCATAAAATTGGTAGTTGACAATATCTTTACACTTGAGCTGATGTGTGGGTCTTCGGATGGTACTTTTTAAGAACCCCAGTACACTATTCTTATAGGAAATTTAATGATGATACCGAAAATGAGGTCAAAAGTTAAAAATTAAATGAGGCAAAGTGGAGAAATTTGAGTTTAAAAGGAAAAAACACGGTTTTCTTGAGAAAAAAAAAACTTTAAAAATCAGGTATCTCGAGTACGGATTGAGATAAAAATATGTGGTTGGAGGAATTTTACTACATTTTTGATGCAAAATAACAGAAAATATGGTTCGTCAGTTATCCCCTGCCACCCTGTATATATTTATAGGTGGTTGAGGACGTTCTGCAACAGGTGTCTGTTACGGAGAGGCCCTGTAGTTTGGCGCGCTCTACCAACAAACCTCTCAACTTCTACAGGTAGCGTTTCGTGACCCCTTCACCCCTCCTCACCACACATCCTGACGGAGAACCCCGCAGCTTGTGCCAAGAAGTGGAGGATCGCCGAAGTAGGAGAACCCGTTGCCCCATTCCGAGTCCACCTTCCGTCGCGAGCTGGTCGTCCGGTCTCAGTTCACCCTGGAATTCACACCAAAAAATCCCACCACTTCCGCAGGGTTTTCATTTAGAGACCCAAACCGAAAACAGTGCGATTTTTCCGTCGGTCCCATTTCGTTTGTTTGACGTAGAAATCACCGGAGTTGTATTTGTTGGTGTAGAGTCTGTAGGGAAATGCCTTGTTCAGCCGTCACTCTTTCGCTGGCCACTATAACGGCAATAGTGGCCACGGCACTCCTCGCCATCGCATTCTCGACCGACAACTGGCTGTTCACGGAAGTGAAAAGATCTCAAATCAAGGTACCTGAATTTATGTATAGTATTGAAGCAAATTGTAGGTAATATAAGGGTGCTCGTCTATTGTATACCTACATGGTAGGTACTTTCCTATCCCTACTTCATGAACCGTTGTCCCTTTGTGGTCGATACCTACTTATTTGTCCCATTCTCACACGTAGAATTACTGATCCTGATACATAGGTGTTGTTAACAATAGGTTGATAGTTTACCTCTTAGAGGAAAAAGTCTAAATTCAAGCATTGATTGGGATTATACGTAATTCGCTCTTAGCAAACTTGGAAGTTAGATGAGCTATTTGAAACTAACTATACCTATAACATTACTAAGTAATAGTACCTAACAGACTACAGTGAATTACCTACCTACCTAGTTATTTAACGACCTTTGCAATAGGTAAGTACAAGAGAAGGGCTTCCTACTAGTGAACTTATATTGGAAATAAATAAATTACCTACTAGGTATTCATAAACTATGGACAACAGATATAACAAAACCGCAGAGTTCGAAAAAAATTATAATTTCCCAAATAAGGTAAGTAGGGAGTTGTGAATGGAAAATATAAAATGCACTTAGATGTTCTGACTATTTACCTATAATTAATTTAAACATTATTCTGCAGGAGCACAACTTGAAAAAATTCGGAAAATATTTATTGGGTGGTGGTTATTTTGAGAGCAAAAATAGTGTTGAAGATTGAACATTTGAGCTTGCGCAGAGGATATGGTTTAATCAGGAACGATTAATTTCATTGGGGACCATCAACAAACACCTTTCCAGGAAATGTCGACGAAATCGGATGAAAACTGAAGAAGTTAACTACGTTACAAGAATTTTATGTTTGCGCATGCGCAATGCTGATGCAATTTACCGAGGGCCGTCTAGATGTAATGCAGCATAAATCCCTGTTAACTTCTTCGAAATCTGATCGAAACTATTGATGTTATGAGTATGATTGTTCCAAACATTTGCGTTTGCTCTTTGCACATGGACCACCTTTAATCCGGTGACAATAAAACCAATGGGAAATCATCTAAGAGACAGAACAATAAAAATATAAGAATATAAAAATACCCTTGCTTTCGCGCATGCGCGAAGACCACATTTGGCCCGGTAACTACCAAACCATCATCAATTTAAGATCAATAGGATTATTAGCATATCAATAGGAGGAAATTAGCATATTTCCTCGAAATTAGATGAAAACTGTTAATGTTATTATTGACATGAACTTTGAGTTTGCGCATGCGCGATACCATTTAGGTATTGAAAACTGAACTGATAGTTCTTGTTTCATCTGATGAAGAGCCGAAATTACTCGAAAATCTTTAAAATTGTGCTCAAGTCATAATGAGGTGTTATGTTATGAAAAGTCGCTTTCATTTTATAGGTGAAGCATATTAAAGTGTGTTTTATGAGCAGTAATACTAATTTTTCATTTCGAACTCCACTGAATGTGGGAATCGACGTAGTACGTAGTACTAACTTCTGGAGAATGATATTATTCAGACCATAATGTTGGGTAGATACCTGCCTACCTTGGCATCACCCTGGATACCAAACCACTATAATATCTCTAGTCAGCAAAGTAGGAATCCGAGAGTTGAAATATAGTATCTATCTTGCACTTGAAGTATAGTAGGTACCTATCTATCTTCTGGAAAGCAAGATGATCCCGTTCCACATCAAACATTTACATTATCTTGCACTTGAAGTATAGTATCTATCTTGTACTTCTATACCTTGTACTAGATACTGCCTATCTGGGCATCACACTGTATATCAAACTGCATTATAATATCTCTGGTGAGCAAAGTAAGAATCTGAGAGTTGAAGTATAGTAGGTATCTATCTATCTTCTGGAAAGCAAGATAATCCCGTTCCACATCAAATATCTACTTTATCTTGTAGTTGAAGTATAGTAGGTATCTATCTATCTTCTGGAAAGCAAGATAATCCCGTTCCACATCAAATATCTACTTTATTTTGCACTCTTGCTGCCTATTTGGCAATATGCTTGCGAAATCTTGTGTCCAGCAGCAGACACTCCCATCAATAAAATACAGTTTCTACAGAATAGACTAGGTAATTCGCCTAGTTATATGAGCCCCCCCCCCCCCCCCCTCGCCGCGTTCGTCCATAACGATTTATAGCAAGCTGACATTAATATATCTCTAGTATGGGACGTAGGTACCTATTGGCGGCATCCAAAACCAACTTAGCCAATCGTATGAACACCGAAACCCATTAGTCAGTTCCATACTGGCTGAACTTCAAATTTCAAGAAACCATCTAAGATTATAGAGAAAATGTCACAGTGACGTCATAACCGACTAGACCTTCAGTTTGACCTCTCTAAAACTTTTGTTTTAACGCAATTTGACAAACTCACGAGCTTTCCTTTTTCGGTTAATGGGAATATGATATGCCCCTTTACTTAATTATTCTATCATCCCATCATTGGATGGGAAAAAATACTGCAAGTGGCATGTGCTGTAAATATATATGTACCTAATTGTAATTACACTCAATAGTGGCTTCTAGAATAATGTATCTATAAAAAAAAGTTATAATTAGGCACCTAACAAGGATATCTTTGTTGATGATATACTGCGAAAGCACGATCGTTGTTCAGTGATTGTTGAAGAAGATTGGTCGCAGTTGTTTTGTCATCACTGAAAGGTGTGTAGGTATTCTTCGTGGTGATTTCTTGCCAGCTGGTCTGAGTGGATGCATCACTTCACTGACTCTCGCCTCGTGCCTTCCTGTTTCCTTGGCGTGCCCCTTGATGGTTGAATACTGATGAGAGGTTTTCGGTCCACTGATTGGCAACTTATTATAAAAGTCTGAGTCATGCAGAATGACCTTAAAAGCAAATTTTTTTTCTCAATTGTTTAAATCAATTTGTTTCCTTTTGTGCATAGTTGTTTTAATTTCATACTAGGTACCGTCAACTCATACAACTTTGTGCACCCCGTTCAACATTGTGCCAACCTCGTTTTTTGAACCTTATGCTCTCTAATGGTAACAAACTTGAAGTTATTAGTTCGAGAAAATTCCCACGAGCAGCGGGATGGTAGAAGAGGATGCCGACGCTTCCACAAGTCTTCCCTGTGGATTTCAGTGCTGGCAAGGTAGCTCTTTCTTTAGTCCACTAAAAGGGAATTGTTCAGTTTGTGCTGGGAGTCTCCTTTGTATGAGTATGCTGCGGATTTCTGAATAGTCTGGTAAGTTCATATTTTCATCCCTATACTGTCAGCTACCAATTACAGTATTTGCTGTTATCAAAAGTTTGTTTGCTTCTATGATATGACCAGATATGTTAGAAACGGGAACTTAGGGGTACAACTTTGTGCCACCGTGTTTTTATTATTTCTGCAATAAAATTTAAGGCTTTCTCGTTGTATTTTTACAGAAAATGGGTGCTCAGAATTGGAGAAAGGTGGCTGGACGAGTTGAAGATTTGTTGGGATATTTTTGTATGAATTGTTAAGATTTTATAATAAAAACGAACAGAAAGTTGCCTTGCATTGATTTTTATATTCACCTTGTTTAAAAAATCGAAAAAACACTAAAAATTCCGAGGGAAAATTTTTTTTTGTATTACGTTGCAAAGTCAACATGCTGATTAACAAGATTCAGACCG
The DNA here is from genome assembly GCA_030762985.1 of Adelphocoris suturalis. NCBI lineage: Eukaryota > Metazoa > Arthropoda > Insecta > Hemiptera > Miridae > Adelphocoris > Adelphocoris suturalis. Next base: position 22,435,811 of record CM061043.1, read on the forward strand.
CCACGATGAGCCACATTAGGTTTTTCATTTCATTATAGGCTAAAAAAGATGGTGGCTCAAAGTTGCACCTTCCTGGGGTAATGAATGTGCCACGAATAAATAGTTCCCCTTCTATTTGCTGAACAGATGGAATTTTTTCCTTAGCGACATTTGATCACTGAGGTGTGTAAGTATCTTGGGTAAACATTTCAACGAGATACGACTACAAATAAAGTTCTGACACTCAAAAAACCAAAAAAGTGGCACAAAGTTGTATGAGTTGACGGTACTTAATCCCAAAAAACATTTGTTGGCTCTATCGAAAAATAGTATGGCAGTTTTTTAAAAGTAGGTACATTTTATTGGCATTTGTGCGCATTTCTAACGTTCAAATGTAGGTGTAGATCAAACATTTTCTACATAAAGATGAATATGATACCAACAATTTTGGCGATTTTTTGGGGGAAAGCTGTGCTGTTGGCTGTATTGCCTAAGAAATTGAACGTCGCAGTCAGAACGTTTTGATGTCTGAGCGTCGTCGGCAAATTTATATATATATATATATAAATTTGCCGACGACGCTCAGACAGCGAAACGTTCTGACTGCGACGTTCAATTTCTTAGGCAATACAGCCAACAGCAGTAGTATATATATATATATATATATATATATATATATATATATATATATATATATATATATATATATATATATATATATATGAAAAAGCGTTAAACTCTAGGATTCGGATTTCAATTAGGAAAGTTTTCGAAAATTTTGATTTAAAAATTTTTGGAGCCATTGCAATAGCTTCATTTTTTACGAAAATTTGCTAAAAGAATACACTTGAAACTCGCAGTTTTCAGGAAGTGAACAAATTTTATAGGCAAACAAATTATTATATTTATGAAACGTTTAACATTCAAGCATAACACAAATTTCAAAAGTTGGAGATTTCGTAGAGAGACAATTCGTATGATTTAAATTTCCAATACCAAAAACCATGTGTCACATGACTCAACTCGAGGGGTTCAAATTTAAACAAATAAATTCAATAAATACGTCTTACTGTCTAGGTAAGGACAACTTATAGGTACCTAATAACTATAATAATATAAATAAATATGTGCTTGTTATCGAGATCAGAAAAATAAGAAAAAATTCAGAATCAGAAAAAAAGTCTGATCTCGATAACAAATGTCATATTAATTTATTCTATTATAGCTATTATGTACTTATAAGTTGTCCTTGCCTAGTCAGTAAGACGAATTCTTTTTATTATCTATCATCCCTGACGATGAGAAATAAATTTCTCGAAACGTTGGCCTAAACACTTAATTTTATTGACCGATTCTCACGCTCCAGAACATTTTACTATCACGGTCAAGAACTTCCCCAACATTAATTCGAGTTCTTCTTTAGGTTTACCCAAAAATATTCATTTGGAAGTGATCCTCCCCTGCGGACGCTGTCGGGTCTTAACGAAACAAGCAGGTAGTACCTACGCGATAAAAGGTCGAGAGAGAGGCCTTGAAAGGGAAGGCAGGTACATATGAGATGAGAAGATGAGAAACACACCCCTCCCCCCACCCCTCCTCTTCATCAGGAAGGAAAAGGTCACATTCCAAAGGCCCAGCGGAGCATCCTCATCCTCCCATGTGGAGCTGAAGTCTTGAGTCTGCCCTATACTGGTGCCGATCATCCAAAACTTGGTCCTTGGTGTTCTCAGAACCAACCAACCGCTTCGTTCGTCTGCAAAGGATATTTTTTTGGTATCAGACACAAGTTTTGGGCCCATAGTATCTACATTTGTAGAAAATACGAGTAAATCTGGCAAAAATATAGGAGTCACGTTTGACGAAAATACCTAAGAGTCAAGTGGGAATGCAAAACGGTTTGTGGAGCAAAATATTTATTGATCCTTCCTACGTATCGCATTCGTTTGAAAAGCTCGCGTGGAACATCTGAAGGAATGAAATAAAACAGATGTAATTTCCCCCAACACAATCCAACTTAATCCATTTTTTCTTGCACAAATTGAGGATACTGTGAGAGTACAGTGAATATAGAATGACATCAGCTACCTACAAAATGGTTCTGAAAGGAGCCATTACCAAAGTTAGAAAATCGAGTTTGATAGATCTAGGCTGCTTCAAAATCAGCTTAAAATGATGCTGCAATTAATTTTATGAATGTTTATTATTTTTCTGTATTTCCCTATAAAATAATATACCTTCACTGTAATCACTTTTGCCACTACTATTTCGGTAGGTACTAACTTAGTTCACTGATGAACTTCCAATACTTAAGTCATTATATTAATTATTTATACCGGGGCATTAGCCCAGTTGACATGATGCATGTCATTAAGAAAAGAAAAACCACAATCACTTGTTTACAACCATCATCAATCGTCAAAATCATTTGATACGATCATTTGTAACGATCATTTGTAATTTTTAGCTATGTAAAGAAGGTAGTCAGGCATTCAATCAGCATAGTCATTCAGCAGAATAGACATTCAACAGTTTGAACGACAAAACTGAAGTGGATCGCGACAGATCAACTGATATTCAGCCGATAGGTACTAGCGCTTTGCAATTCGCAGTCGTGTTGACGATTTCCACTTCTTTACTACCGAAGTTAAGGAAGCTTTGTATCCGTTTCTCCTAGGGAATCAAAATTTTCCTCTTGATTTTTGAGTTCTATGTATTATTTATAATAGGTATCTAAACAATTTCAGCTCATCAGATATCAGTTAAAAACAGATAATCTCTAAAATACGCTTGGATTTTTGCTCTTCAAAAACACCTAGCGGCCTCAATATTGGTCTGATTCAGGTCTGCCAAACCTCATTCGATTCAGGGTTAAATACTTTCCACAGTTCGTTTTGAGCAAGTTTTTGCTCAGACCGTTTCCCATTAAAGTACAAAGTATAAGGTCGTTTTTGCGATGTGTAAAATGACATAAAATTCATACGTTCGGCTGTAAGTCAATGGGGAAAGGTCTTAGCTAAAATGTGCTTGATACGAACTTTGGAAAGTATTTAATCTTGAGTAGAATTAGCTTTGGCAGACTGAAATCAGACCAATATCAACGCCACTAGGGGATTTGGAAGGGAAAAAGTCTAGACGGGGGGAAGAGAGGACTGACCCAAAATTAGCCTGATTTTCAATTGTTTGTAATTCGCCTAGTTTGAAAGATAGTTCAGAGTTTTGGGATCGAATCGGTTCGTTTTTTTATGCTCTACAACTTTGCTACGTATAAAAATTTCTGTAGGATGTACGATTTAGAAATTATTAGGGAAAAACTTTAAAATGGGCAAATTAAGCCATCTTTATGAGGCCGCCATTTTGTATTCCACCGATTTTGAGATGGCAAACAAAGATTTTCTTACTCAGAACGGACTAAATTTTGAAAATCTAACTCAAACCTTCTTCTCAAATTAGTACCTATTTTCGGCCCTGGCCCCTTGACTATATGTATTGCCATACAAATGTTTGCGAATTCGAACCATTTGATCGTGGTTTATACACATGGACCCACTTATTTGCACACACATAGGTACTCAGAAAGGTAGTTTGGTACATACCTACAAGGTTTGGTACAAACCTTGAAAAGCACCAAAGACCTCACTCGAAAACCAAAACCTTATCATTTCTTTAAAAGTTTAAATTTCGAAAAACAAAGAAAGCTCACAATCTTCCTTATTGAAGTGGGCTGCTGATTCATGATGCTTGATGCTCATATTTCGACCGTTTAAAAGAAGGCGAGATCTCCTGTCCAATTACATCCAGTCGAACAATGCCAAACCTTTTGTTGTGCTTCGGGGCGTGTTGAAAGTCTCACAAAAGAGCCTGTGCGTCCAAATGATAGCTGACGGGCAGGTAAACCTGCAGGAGATTCACATCTACACAAAACAAGCAGGTGGAGGTGATTCTTGTGTTATGCTCAGTCGGTTCTCCGATACCTGCTTGTGTGATGTTTGTGGGGAAAGAGGGATGCGGATGCAAACGCACTAGTGAACAGCTCGAAAAAAAATTTTAAACTGCTCGGGTGAATTGATCTTAGTAGTAATCACAAGCTATGGGGAGGATTAGAGTCTGAGTACAGATCGCCATATGGGCAGCAGCTTTCAGACTCAAAGAAACCCGAAGGCGCCTAAAGTGGTAGGCAACTGAAGATGGAGATGGCACCCCTGCTTAAGGGTAGAGTTTTCGACGGAAGACGTTTTTGATTCGACTAATTTGACCAAAATTATCACCATTAGGTAGCTAAAGTTCACCTCTCTCTTGAATAAAGTAATACAACGACAAATCGATGGATGATCACCATTCGCTGAAGTTCCCCTCTCTCTCGAATAAAGTACCTAATTCAACGACCAATCGATGGAAGAAAAATCATGTGAGTTTACATGGACGTCCCTATATCTAGTTTGTAGTATTTAATGTGAACTATTCTCGTTCTGCAGATGGGGAATTTTCATGTCTTGGAATTTCACACTTTTGACCAGATTCGGATTCAGTGCACTTTAAAACCCCCTAGTAACAATTTTCAGCTCAAAATATTGTTTAGTTCGGCCAATAAACGGGTATGAAGATCACGCTTAGGTTAGTGCAAGAGAGCTGACCCCCCCCCCCCCCCCCCCCAAGGCGGGCGGAGGCCATGACGTCATCGTGAAAATGTATTTAAAGAACCGTATTACTGGTGGGATATACATCATGTAGCATCTTTTTGGAAAGCTCTCAGATATTTCTATTGAGTACCTAAATAAGCGTGGAAATTCTCCATTCACTGGCTTTAACTTTACCCGTCGTGATTTTTTTCTTTAATTAACAAAAACTCTTGAAATTTTTTCCACTTATAACTAGAATGAATGCATACCTAACTGAACAAAAAGTTCTGGTCATGCAGCATGATCATATGAGCAAATTTTCGTAATCCATATCGTAAATCTATATTTATGTTCATTAGTTTTAAAACTTGAGCACTTTGTGAGCAAAAAAATTGTTAGGTATCTAGGTATTGGTAAATTTTATGACAAGAAAATTTGTCAGTTTTACAGAATTTTTTTCTAATGTTAACAATTTTTTACAGGTTTTATCGATTTTTTAGTACATTTTGACAAAATTTAATTTGTATTTCAGCACAAGTTTGTGCCCAAATTTTTGGATGTTCTGTTCACTGTTGTTGTTCACTGTTAACGATTCGTTTCTAGATGTCCCAAGGGTTCTCCATTTCAGTTGTTAGCTTCATAGGTTTAATAGCAAAGAAATTAGCTCCGGATCTCACTCAGCTGATCTGGGGGGCTAAATACTTCATGATTCGTTTCTAGACGCTCCAAGGGGCTTCCATTCCAGATTTCATCTACATAGGTTGAATAGCAAAGAAATAAGATCCACCGCTACATTAGTCTCGTTTTTCGTGACAATATTTTGTGACAGTATTTTGTGATATTTTTTAACTTTTAGGCCCCGGTAAAAGCGTATTCCACTCTTATATATATATATATATATATATATATATATATATATATATATATATATATATATATATATATATATGTATATATATAAAATACCTCTATACTAAATCAAATCTTTCAGTAAAATATAGATTATTAGGGCAAATAGATCACAATAATGTGTGGATAGTTGGAGGTCTGGATGATCGCAAGTTGTGAAGAAGTGTAGGTAAATGTTGAACGCGTAAATAGTTAACGAATTTTCTACAAACGTGTTAGTTATGCCTCGCTCCGTGCTGTAGCTAGATTTCTAAATTTTGATAGTTTCAAGGGCTAAGCCATTGCTGTCATTGACTTGTGTACAAATCATCCTCTAGGCATTTTAATTGTGAGTAGGTTGCTGGTGGTTGGTGGTGTTCTTTAAATACCGATGAATCGCTCAACCAAATCTGAAACCAAAGGTCGGAGAGTTTTAAAGCCTCAAGTATGAGAGAAGTGAATGGAGGGGGGGCCGAATAGTAAGAAGTAGAATGCGGTTTGCCACTCCAAGGTCGGCGTCTTCTCTTGGACGGTGATCAATGCTGGAGGCTGGTGGTGAGGTCCTCAGGCTCTCAACAATGAAAATTTCTTTACTCTTTTTGATAAAAAATACGCACGTTCAGTCAAGTGAGAAGGCTTTTCAATACGATCGTTGAACCTTGAGTTTTCAATTCAGCGGTTACTATTAACAATTATGGATAATTTTAAAACAGCATCACTAAAATGATTTCAAGGATTCCTTAGATGATAATCCTATCTCTCCTCCAAAAAGACGCTGCTTATAAATACAAAAGATGACAAGCCACAAAATGCACGAAACTGAAGAATGCCGCAACTTGAAGTCTGAAGGCTTGAACAAGCCTCAAAAAGAGTGAAAAAATTAATGCACTGTATTAGGAGACGGCAATGGGATGATATCATGCATTATCTGGTTTGGCATCTTTCGTACGCCAAGCGTATTTTGGGGGGGGGATATCGCACACTTCATGTGGTCTAGGAGGAAATGGTTGGAATGGAAAGATTGGTCAGATGGAACTTTGCCTCCAAACTATTACAGTTGAATTTCAAGGTAAAACCGAAGATTTACCCCAATGAGTTCTGAAATACAGTAGGTACCTACCTCCCGCATTAGCTATTTATTCTGAGAGTCCTTGCAATATAAATGTAAAAATCATTGTAACGTTTGTAACGTGACCCAGAAGCTTTCATTAGTTTATTTAACATAGTAGTGGTTTAAGTTACAAGAAAGAGTATTGAACCTATCAAGTCAATCAATAATATTAAATCGAATTGAGATACATAAATTTAATTGTTAAAAGGCGCAAAAGTGCACAAAAACTGTGTTCTTAGACCTTCAATTTCAAAAAATTTCTCCCCCTGACCCCTCCCCCCACTCTTACATGGGGGGTACTCTATACCCCCCGGTAGGGGCATAAAATGTGTCTTGCACACTTAAAATTTTCGCCTTAGGCTGGCCCTGTCATTGATCTGCGGAGTGAAGCCATCTTATACAAAAGAACTCTGTGTAACAACTTGCAGTGTTTGTAAACCTATTTTCAACTATAAAACCTCAAATCTATTGTATTAATCCCATGACTGCCTTATCTATCTAACTATGGGCCTGAGAAAGACTCGGTTGCCCCCTCGCCGTAAATCTCTCAAGGAATTTCTAGAGGATTTACACCTTAACGGGAAAAGGGACCTTTCACGCTTGATGAATCTCAACTCCGACAGGGGAAATGAACCTGAGGAAATGAATTGCGGAGGTTCGACTCAGCTCCGTTCTTTCTTTTTTCAACTGCAAAAGTGAAATCCAAAGTGTTTGGAAAACGTGAAAGCTTTTTCCCATCATCTTGGTCCGTGCGCTACCTGTTGCATCGACGCCAGGTTGGTTTGAGCCGAGAGCGATCGTGCTGTATCTAAGTGGATAAAATAGGTTTTACGCGTATGAAATTGAGTTCTTTGTGGAGAGAAATAGCTTGAATGTTCTGAGTCACGTTTTACACGTTTCCATTGTGCTTTGGCGTGATTGAGGATTATCTAGTAGTAGATACCTGTATCGTCTGGCAGATGCTGGTGCGTAACTTTCAAACTTTCTGGAATGAGATTAGACAAGATATGAGATGGATACAGTGTACGAGTAGAGAAGCTCGAGCTCAGGTACCTTCCCTATGCAGTGTTTTGCACAGTTTTTGAATGTTTTAATTCGTAGTTCATAAACTTTTGCTTACTGCCATTCTGAAAAAAAAAAGTTCCAGTTGCAGCATGATCGTATGAGCGGATTTTCGTAAATCATCTTACAATTTTATGTTACACTGTTTTGAAAATTAAGGACTTTGAGGGAAAATAAATTCTGGAAAATAAATTCTTAACTACCAATTTTATGTCCAAAAGCTCGTTCTAAATAATATTCTGTGATTAAAAAAGGATTTTTAGCTTTTTTGCAGTTTTTATCAATTTTTTAGCACATTTTAATGAAATTCAAGTACATTTTTCAGCATAATTTTGTGCGTAAATTTTCTATTGCTCTATTTTATAGTTAATAAACTTTATTTGACCAATATTCTGCTAAAAAAATAAATGTAACAATTTTGAGCGGTGTTTTGTTATTTTTAGTGATTTTTGTACACTTTTTTAAAAAGAATTTTACCAATTTTGTGTGCTCAAAAAATGCTGGCCAACGAACTCGTCCTTTCGTTTGAAAAACTTGGTTTTTCGGCGCATGAACGGAATTTTTATCTCAATCCTAAGGAGAGTTATCGTCTGAAAGGATATATATATATATATATATATATACATGGATTGATTTAGATAGTTCAATGAATCGAATGAGACCACCCGGAGCTTTGTAGAGCTAGGCTGAACTTCTCCCTATACGTCTTGAGCTTTGTATTTCTATTTTTACTTTTTTAATTTAATAATTTATTTAAGTCGTACCTTAACCTTCTTATTAGGTTTTTAGGTTAGTTAACATTGTCTATACAAGTGTAATGCCTGACGTATATCTGACTAGTGATCTGTGCAGAAGAGCTATCCAGTACAGAAATAATATACCTTTATGTAGTAATTTGCTTTGATTTTCCGCAATCCCCCTCATTACAATCTAGTTATAAATCAAGTATAATCGGGTCAGTTTTGCATAATTTTCGTGGTGAAACATGCGAAACCAGCACTTCGCGACGTTTTTTTCCCACGAAAGCCTCGCACGGCAAGGCCGTCCTCATTGAAAACACCGGCACACAATAACGGCCCTGTTGTCCGATTGAATCTTTTCAGATTCTGGCGAAGGATGCGTAGCGGGCCTTCTGTGTTGGCCCAACGACCCATAACGCCATCGCTTCATATCTCAACAAAGTCCTGATATCCCAAGAAAATGAACCTCTGGGTTAGGTGGTCCAGCCTTACGTGTACAGGTGTTTATTGACATGGATATGGTACATCTTTAGCTCTCGGGGTCATTAAAAATTTTGAGACCACTTGGAAGGGTAACGCAAGTATTTTTAAGTATTTTCGCTTACACCGAATCCGCTCACTAAAAACGTTTTGCGGACGTATGGCGTGTGTGACATGCACTTGTTGTCAGCTCGATTTAAACGTATGTCATGTGAGACATGCCGTCAAGTGGGGTGACTTGGTACAACTTCGAACTTCAACAAGTAGTACATATGTTGTCAAAAATCAATAATAAAGTGATAACTTTTGTTTTGAAACATGTTACGCTACTTCTTCTACAAAACCCACCTTTTGAAATTGTTTTATTTGCACCCTTTGTATTTTTAATTTTCTTAAAGTGCTAATTTCCAAGTCACCCCGTGGGTGGGGTGACTTGGAAACATCATTCCAAACGCCTCAGTTTTCATTTGTACATACTCCAGGGGCGTCTTGGAACTCTGCTATGATTTTTTAAAAAGGTTGTAACAGAAATTCCATTTAAAAAAAAAAGTATTTTATGATTAAATAAAAAAAACCATCAATTACCACAGAAGTTGGATAAAAAAAAAAAAAAAAAAAAAAAAAAAAAAAATTCAGACTTCTTTAAATTCAATTACCTATTTTAACACCTTTCACATCCAAATATTGCTGCACAACCCCTTTGACGTGCATAGATGTTAATGGAAAACCCCACTCACATGCGATATCCAAATTATTGCAGAAGTAATTCTCTTCTTTTATTGATAAAATACAATGGCCCCCATGTTTTTGGTTTATTATTTCCAATAATAAGCCTATGTGATCGTATAGCAAAAAATTTTTATAACCCCCCCTCAAACTTTGTCACTTTACGTTTCAAGGTGCGTAGAATCCAAATTTGAAATGTCCGTCCGCCGTCCGCCGTCCGCCGTTCGCCGTCCGCCGTCCGGGCCATAAAAGGCCTAAGAATTGACTTAAAAAACCCGTTCTTTCGCACATAGACTCCATTTGGGGTCTAGTTGGTCCTAACGTTTAACCATCCCGATAGCTTTACTCGCATAGATGCTATGGGCCAAAAACGGGCGAAAAAGTGTCATTTCAAGGCTTTGTTAGACTTACGCACGCACGCACGCCTGGCACGCTTGGCAGGGGGTCACAGTGGGTGGTGAGGGGGGGTGAGCGGGGGGTGGAGTGAGAGGAGGCGCCGCGGCACCATGAGGTGGGTACGGCGTTCCTTCGAGGCATGAATATATATTTTTTCTAGGTCATATTTGTGTGTTAATACCAATGCTTTTCCTACGCATATTTAATAACATATCCTCTCGACTTTTCGTACGTGGTTAGATAATGATATTATTAAGGCAATAACTATTTGAATAGATAGGAGCTCAAATCGAGAAATATAAACATGCGTATATAATTATAGAAGTATAGGTTGTGGCAACTCGAAATGGGACACGCCGAGGAGTCTGGACGGGCCTTATGACGTACGCAAGCCAACTAAAACTACGATCATACTCAATTGAAAAAATAATAAACCTTTGTGAAATAATTTGCAGCGTTTTTGGGGTTCAAATTACGCACTTTGCGTGATAATGTGGATACAACTATCCCATACAATCTACTTGCATGTCTTAGCTTCATGTTCTTGTTTTTTATATCAGAAACTGCCTTTTGAAGTGTTGCTTGGTCATAATCCATATACTTCCCCCCCCCTCCCCCCCCCCCCCCCACTTTCTTTTTGTATGTCCTCATAATGCCTGAAAACATTTTTTTTAAACCAATTAGTTACCTAAGACTACACAAAAAGCACTATTTGGCTGAAAAATAATGAATCAGAATGTTGGGGTAACTTGGATCGGGGTTTCCAAGTCACCCCGACATATGGAGTTTTTTGTTTACAAAATTATGAAAACACAATCATGCATGAACGGGGGGTGATGGCTTCGGCTTTTGAAAGTATGTATCCACAGTAATCTGCCCTGAGAGTCTCGTCACCCTCGGACAGACGTTTTGTAACAAACGAACCTACGTTTATTGTACTTCAAAAGTGCGGATATTACGGTACAACATTCATAATTTTAAAAATCCTAGAAATACTTACTTTTATGAGCCCAACTTCATGCCACGAAATTGCCAAGAAACAGACAAAGAGAACCCGACCTCAAACAGCTGATAAATATTTATTCAAGACTACCAACACACCAACAAAAAAATTTCGCCCAACTGATCCAAGTCACCCCACGTTTCCAAGTCACCCCACTTGACGGTGCCGTCGCTTTTATCCTCAATTAGTTATTCCTACAAACTTCTAAGTAATTTCTGGGCGATATTTACTCATCTGAGATAGGTACCTAGGCAACGAAATGCTTCTTACCTAATTTTTAAGAATAAAATAGTAATAATTTTAGAAGAGTTACGAAAAAATTAACTTGATCATAGGGTCCAGCCATTCATCAAGATTACAAATCAGTCGGGGAAATTTCAAAAATTTGACGCAGTTTGGAACACAAACAATATTTGTGAGAGTGTTCAAAAATTCCAATATCGATGTAAATACCATGACGTCCAGGCTAACTCATCATCACAGACTAAGCTTCGTCCTAGTTGGCAAATGGCGACTGGCATGTGACACATGCAAAGCAGTTTAGAAGCAGCTGATTTACACGCAAAGTTAATGAACTATAAATAATCCTCAACGTATAATACCTACCTGACCAGATGCATATAAATAAAGAAAACCACGATTAGGAAAGGTAATTATCGTTTATTTCAGAAACCACCTAAGTGCGCTTTTTTCAACTTTTGGAAAACTAAAAAAAAAACTGTTTTGCAGCTTAAATATAGGTCTAGTCTCCTTCAAATATTTTTTTACCAAATCAAGAACATGCTATTGGAGTTATCTATTTTGTTAAATTTTTTTTTCCTTCAAGTTTTTGAGTTATAAATTTTTGAAAATTTTGCACTTTGGTGGTTTCTGCAATAAATGAATAAATCCAAAGTGATTTTTTAAAAATTATTATTGAAATTAAATCAAACGATTAATTTTTATCTGTTTTGGTATCAAAGGTAAGTAAGAGACACACTTAAGTATAAACAAGAGTGGTTTTTACTAGACATTAAACGGAAAATACTGCACTACACGCTTCAGTGAGCTTGGGCTACAGCGACGGCGCTTGAGTTCTTTCTGAAATAATCGGATTCTTTTCAAGGCTGTCAAATAGCATTGGTGATATGAAACAGATATTATATTTCTGCACTAAACGATGTATTCACCTCTGAAGTGAACAGTACCACCAAAACAACATTTTTTGAATTTTTGTCGCTTAGGTGGTTTCTGAAATAAACGATTCATATTTTCTCCCGTTCACCGACGGAAGCTGAAATTTGATAGGGGGCTTCTTTGAGATATCAAAAGACAAATGAAATGACTGACTCCATTCTTATCAGCTGAGTGGACTAAATTCTGTCCTGTTCACAGTAGGAAATCCTAGGAAATTCAAGCGTGACAGGGAGCCTCTCTGGGGAAGAAGAGCTGAATGTTATGACGGATTTCATCTAGATCAACTGAGTAAGCTCAATTTTCTCCTGTTGATACAGAAATAATAAGCCGTTGAGTAATAAAGTTCGGCGTTTTTCTAACATAATCTGACAATTTCAGAATGATATGAAACATATTTTTATGCCATCCCGATAAATGAGTGATGTACTTATGATTTTGACCTGTAGAAAGGAACAAATGCAAACCTGTCTGAAATTGAATCCGTGAAAAAGACCCTGGATGACTAAGAATTCGAATACTGACATAATAGTATAATTTGGCATCCGATTTAGGCGGGAAATTTTTTGTTCGACGCTTAAAACTTTTGGTGTACACTACAGTACCTACCGGTGTTTCGAAAAGGCGTGAAAAGCAATAAGCAAGGGTAATTCGAGTTTTGGAAAACCTAAAATCGTTTGTGCTCTTGTACCAACACGAAAATTTCTCCTGCATCCTTGGTTATCTCGGAAGCAATACCTACACTTATGATAGTAAAAATAATAATAATGAACTCTGGTACGACAATGTTCTGCTTGCAATTTTCTGGTAGTGCATGATCTCGTTCAAAACTCTTTTGCCCCTCCAAAAAGGCCGATATAATTTCGTTTCGGCACGTATCAGTCAACTTCCATCATTCTGAAGAGAAAAAACTCGTATCTTCCAGATTCCTGCCATCCCTGAACCTAGAATTCGTGGAAAAATTAGTAGTTAGCTGGGTTTCTTTGTGTGGGCCTCCTACCCCAATTTCCTGCTCGATAGAAGCTGGGGGAGCTCGTTTGCCCAGTAGATCTCAGAATGGGACGTTTCCTCGGTATAATTAGCGGGGGAACTTGAGATATCCCAACTATCACGTCCGTTCTTTGTTTCGCCAGAATCTGAGCTTGTTGCGCTGTTCTATGTTCAGTGCCAGTTCAAGAGGTTCCTATCTAATATGGAACCTAGGAACCATACTGTTAATTAATGTTACTACTCGGAGGTATGTGATTGAAGTTACTGCTATTCATTTAATTTGTTTCTTTGTATAGTTGCTAATTATCCAATTTCGAAAGCAGTAGAAATGAGTATTATACTATGCCGAATAGCTTTCCTACTTAAACAGAAGTCCCTTTAAATCAAAAGTGGATTTCGCTGTCTAACCCGAGTTGGTGTGCCTAATCAAAAGTGACGTTTTTGCCAATACGGTCTGACGTTCCAGGTAGGCTAAGTGGGAGTTCTTATGGCTTGAGATCCCTCCTAGAATTGCATACGCAAACGTGAATTCCATCAAGCATCATTTTCTCACGCCCTAATCGTCCGATCTCGCTCAAATTTGGAGGGTAGTTGGGAGAAGACGATTTGAGCATTCCATACTACAATTCAGCAAACAATACAGCCAATGAAGAGTTTTGATCAGAAAACCTGTTTTGAATCACAAAGACTTCGATACCCTTATAAGAAATCCTTAAAAAGTAAAATTTGGAGGTAGGTAAGTGTTAACAGTTGAAGAACAAACTTACTAATGTTTATTGTGATTAATAATACAATCAGTAAAGAGTTTTGATTAGAAGACATGTTTTGAATCAGACAGGCTTCGATGCTCTAATAAGAAATCCACAAAAAATAGTTGCCATCAGTCCGGATTTGTGTTCCGACAAACCTCTTGATTCTGTTCCACGATATGCCTCAGAGAGAGCTGCGTTCAACAAAGAAACCAATGAGTGATACTCATGTTTGTGAATAACCCTTTTTTTTAAAACATGGAACATGTTTTTGCCATCATAACCCGGCCAAAAATGAGAAAAAATTACTGTTACGAGACGAAATTATAGTTACGAGACGATATTATCGTTACGAAATTACAGCCGCTATCACATATGGTTCAACGCAGGAAGCTGAAATTTGAGACAGAGGCTCATGGGAGAATGCTGAAGACGACCAACTAAGCACCAGTTAGCTGAGTGAGCTCTAAAGCAATTTTCTAATTCAATGCAGGAAGCTGAAATTTGAGAGGGAGGGTCCAGGGAGATTGCTGAAGGCTCCTGAGTGAGCTCCAACGCCATTTTCTCTCCTATTCAACGCAGGAAGCTGAAATTTGAGAGGGAGGGTTGAGGGAGAATTCTGAAGGCGCCTGAGTGATCATTGATCAGCTGAATGAGCTCCAAAGTCATTTTGTCTGCTATTCAACGGAGGAAGCTGAAATTTGAGAGAGAGGCTCAAGGGAGAATGCTGAACACGCATGAAAGGTCATCGATCTGCTGAGTGAAATTATATAACTTACTTCTGTTACTAGAAACCAATATTGTCAATTAATTCTTCGGAATAAAATAAAAAACAATTAAATCTCTACAGTTAACAGCTTTAATGGATGTAAAAACATGTTCCATGTTCTGCCAAGATGTAGAGCGTAGGACTAAATTTATTTATTTAATCATTAAATGGAAGTACATCTTATTGCAAGAAGTTTGACACCAACTGCACCTGCTATGACTGCCACTGCTAAGATAACTACCTACTACATCTATAATTTTTTAGAATGCAGTCTATTCAGTCTTGAGTAACGGATGAGGTGTTCAGCTGAGTTCACATCAGGAACACTTCATTTATATACTGATATATCAATGAAATGGTCAACGTTATACGAAAACAATGACAATGTGAATGCCAATCATGGTTTATACTCAGTTTCTCGCCAAAGATCAAGCGATGTAACAAGCATTTTAGGTAACATCCTGGTCTCACTACGTTCAGCAGTTACTTCAAACCACGGCATGTTTTATTCTTGTGCCACTCATCATTCAGTTTTCTCCTTCCAGATGTTTCTATAGATTCATTTGGCGCAAATATTTTTTTGAACACATTCAAGTTAACTAAAATGGAGTAAGATGAGAATTACAAATTATCCACCAAACTTCGTACACCATCAACCTTCAAAGTTTACCAGTATGAAGAGATTTTTATTCTCTAATTCTATACGTTCAATGGGTTCGGTACTTGTACTTACTTTCGAAAAACGGAAGAAACTAGGCCGTCGATTTCTACGTTACGACACCGTTGATTTACTCCATTACACCTCCAGACGACCGAAGATATTGGCAGCTCCAATTGCAGGTCAGGTGCGTAGCGAGACGTGATACCGAGCATTTAGGGCCTGCGAGATAACGGTTACGTTGGCAAGAGCACAGAGTTACAGAAGAGAATCAGTTGAAACCCAGTTTATATACAGACCTAATACCATATTATGATGGAGCAAGGGCTGATAGGTTTTTACAGTATAGACATATATCTATACTACTGTGACATACGAAATACCTGTACATGGTATCACAAAACGTTCTGACAATCCAAAGATTTAAAATCAATGTACATTTGATAGTACCTGGTACTATTACTTGCTATAGTGATTGTGGCTACCTACCTAGTCTCGCCTCCCTAAGTGGGTGGGCCCAGGTACGCCCACAATTGTAAATATTGAGAGCAGTCGCAATCCGCTCGCGAGAAATAAGAACCTATTTGGATCAAAATTTGATGGTCTGTGATTGGAGGACATGCCTGTTAACACCGCAAGACGTGTTTGACAGCTGAAGGAAGAAATGATGATTAAAAGGCAAACTTTAGGGAAGGTACTTAGACAATATTAAAAGTTTTTGGGGAGGAGGGAGGCATTCTGCTCATCAGCCTGTGCAAATATTAGGTTCGCGATTCAATTGCTCCAAATTGAACCTGCTGAGTGGAATAATTGTACTACCAATCAGCCATTCAGCCGAATGAAGCTTATATCTGTGAATAGAATTAGATTTTACCTTTACGCATCTACAAATACAATAACGATCCTATAATGATCTTAGCTTCTAGTAAGGAGAAGTAAGATGATTGCTAAAGCCTTTCTTGGGGTTGTGAAGCCTTGCACAGATATTTTACAACAGCAAACGAGTATGGATAGTCCTTCAGATTTTGTTAATCGAATATGTCAGGAATGCACCCATTTGATCCGTTTTGCGAGGAAAGTTGAGGGGTTAACTTGCGAGCAGATTATCACTTGGAAACAGCGTTTTTCAGTAAAAGTGAAGCATGCTCCAACTACTAAAACGGCCAAAGATTTTTCTTGCAGCGTAGAGTCCTTCTATAGACAACAAGAAATGAGACTATGATCGCCGAAAAAATGTGGAAAATTTCCAGAAGCTTCTGCGCTACAATAAACTCGACGCTTCAATCGCAGAAAAACTGTCGTTTCACCTAGTTTTGTTATTGATCCCTAGGAAAAACTGGGGTAAGGAAGTGCTTTTAAAAATTGAAACTTCGTCTCCAGATATTTCAATCTATATATATTCAGAATATATGCGGCCCAAACCCGTAAGAAAAAGCTTTTGTTTTGAGCATTGTCTCTCAAAAAGGCCTTTTCGCCCCAATTTGCGTCGGGACAACTTAAGTTGCAAAAAGCTACATCTGTACTCACCTCGGGTCAGATTGACGAGTAATGAGTAACCTTCTTCTACTAGGATCACAAAACTGAAACTGAAGGAAAGGGCTACGTGGGTTAGAAGTAAGTATACCATACGAAGAGATGACGCTTCCTGCGTAATAACTATAGGAACTTATAGGAAATATCTTGGTTTGTAGAAACACTCGTATCGAAAATCACTCGACGTGAGTTCCCGATGGCTAGATCCCTACTACCCTCAAAATCAGTCGGAAATCAGAAAATATTTGTGTTAGGCATTGGAACAACATTGAAAAGACCTTATTTGATTATAGGTTAATAGGCAATATTTTCAAACAGTTCCTAGGAATCGTGCTCCCCCCTAATCATCTAAACACAGTAATTTAGAAATATTGAATACAACCGGATATAGGTCGATGTGTATGTCCAATAGACGAGTGTTTACGTGTTTCATAACATCACTACGTATTTATGTGCCATAACCGCTCAAAACAAGTACACAACTTCCTTCCAACTTGTGAGAAAATGATAGCGATCCGTGTAAGAAACTTCACGCAAGACAAGTCACGAAACCAAAGAGGTCGGAGACATTTTCTTCCATCGGGCGCACAGGATGCGTCGAGATAGGGTAGCCTACCTACTACCACCTACAAACTTTTTTGTCGTTTGTTCCGCAACTTCCCGTTTAGTTGGTTGTGTCTTTTTCCAATGTCGTTGGTTTGAGAAGCTAAGAATTGGGTGGCATAATTCATTGTGCGGTAATGCAACAGTAACACAATGAATAACCCTATTAGTAGGTAGCTATACTACCTACTTGGTTCTTATACTTCCAGCAGGTAACGAGTTGGTGCTACCATAAGTTGCTATTACCTCTGTATTAATTAATTAACTTGGTACATCTATTGGAGGATTGCTACAAGTAGGTACATACCGCAAACCTACGAGTACCTACATCATTACTAGTATAATGAAATACTACATTTTTAGACCAGTGTACTGCAAGCGAAATTCAATTAATTATGAAACTCAAGAAAATTAACTAGCTATAGGTAGCTTAATTAACAGAACATGTATATCCACCTGCGTTCTACAAACACAAGTTATGTAGCCCCAAAACAATTTAAAATCGCATCCCAGAATTAAAATTATATGCATCTTCAACTTATCAGATTGGAAAAAATTCCCAGTTGTATTTAGTTGGTAGGTAAATTTTTTCTTACGTAATATCCCGCTAATAAACCTAACTTCAACAATTTTAAGCCTTTTTTGGTAATTTTTAGCAATTTTTTAGCCTTTTTTACAAATTTGAGCACTTTGTTGTGTTCAAAATGTGCTCCTCAATGAAAAATTTAAGCAGAGTGCTCTTACCCAGATGTTTGTGAACAAAAACATGCCTCAGGATAATAATATTATAATATATAACTGCGTAATATTGTTCAGCGCAAAATTAAAGAAATGGATTTACCATGAATCCGAATCCAAAAATTAATTATGCACGGAAACTGCTGTGAAAAAATACGAAAAAAAAACAAAATAATAATAATATCTAACCAAACGGTACTACGAACAATCACATTCAAATAAGGTCACTGTGCACGACTTGCTGCAACAGCATTAAGTGTTCTGCTGATGAAGTTGACTAATGTATTTCAAGTTCCCTGTATCTAAGTAACATTTCCCTGAATATCTTACCTGAACTGTAGGTACTTTGTTATTTCATTATTTGGTTTCAATATTCTACTTCTACGAAGAAGCGAGATGATTATGCAGTTAAGGAGCAAACTGACTCTCTTTTCTGATATTGATTTCTATATTCGTCTGACAATAGTTCAAAATCCAACGTTTAAGACAGCTCTCAAAATTAAAATGCTGCAATATATTACACAAAGGTTTAATATTTGCGTAGTAGATATCCCTTCTAAGGAGATCTGTCGGCCAATAATTATTAAACCCAGAATGTACAACATTAGTAAAATATATTAGCCTCTGAGGACCCTCTGCTGGTTGGTTTTCCTCTATATCTTGTAATTGTATTCTGCGTTTTCCAAACGCCCTTCATTTCAAATTTCATCATTGTAGGCTGATTAGAAAACAAATTAGGCTCAGAGGTCCCTCAGCTGATCAGAGCCGCTCCCTACTTCGTAATTGTATTCTAGGTATCCCAAAGGAGCACCTTTTCAAATTATAGCACCAGATGGATGAATGAAAGGAATGAATTTGTTTTCATTACGCAAAGAAAAAACTAATGCAATTAAATAAATCATCTACACTTTACTCTGACTCAAGTATAGCGACGTTGATGTAGGCATCCGCCAACTAAAAATTAATGAGAATAAAATAAAACACCTACCTACTCTTCACTAGTCCAACTATAGATGACAAGAGTTATAGTAAACTCTAAATTTTATTGGGATTATATCAGATGATAAGAGCATCAGAGTTTATAAGGCGATTTTTAATATGTTCGCTCCAGTTCCGATGGTAGAGCGAACGGATTTTCTTACAGCGATCCGGGTGGTTTCATTCGATTCTTAGGGATGATATCTATCAATGACAACCAAAAATACATTGCTCTTACCAGGTTTTCGAGATCTCAATTTCTTAATATTTCAGCCCTAAAATTAATTCTATCCGTGAGTATTGGTTGAAAGTGCCAAATTTCATGTTTGTCCCAGTGGTTTCGGAAAAAATCTTCGGACGGCAAAAGGACAGTTTTATACTATTTTTTAATTCGATTTTTGGAATCTACGTATCTTGAAACTAAATCATACAAGGGCTTAAACTGAACAGTGTATCTTGGTCGATTATAATGGTTCAATATGGAAAATAATAAACTAAAAACATACCAAACTACATAGAAACATATACTGCTGTGCACTGCACTGATCAAGCAATGTTGTATCGTGATCAGTTGCACAATCTTGCAACTTACGTACTTATTTGATTTCTACCCCACTTATCATCATTATTATCATTATGACATTATGCACGATATTATTATACCATCATCATCATTTGCTAATAATGTAAACAAAAATTATAGTATCAAGACATCTTGTGCATTTCTGTTCAATAAGTTGTCAATGACCGGCTGTTATAATGATAGCCCTGCAAACTGCTTCCTTTTCAAAATGTTCCTTTTGAGAAATTATTGCTCGTTCTCGGGCGCTAATGGCAGCTCTCGCTAATATTCTGTGCGGCCTTCCTCTCACGACCTTGATATATTTTTTCCTGGCGTGCCATTCAAGGAAGAATGTCGTGTGCCCTTCCAGGTTCATGAATAAGAAATCGGAGGATAATTGAGCTACATAGTTATTTATTTATTCACATATACAATCATTCACTCAAAATTCAATCAATCAATGTAATCAACTGTCTATAAGTTGATAACCCGTCTTAGAAGATCTCTTTTAATTATAAATATGCTTTACAAATCAAATCTCGTTGAACTACACAATATTCAATGTTCTATAGCCAAATGAATAGATGAGAGGTATTATTACAATCCTTATTTATAAATCTCAAAGTTTGTTTCTATCCATGTTTCTGTGCTCCCAATAGACGGCTAAACGTCTGGACCGATTCTGACGGGAGTGGTCGTAAAATGATCAGCGATTTCTGGCGCACAACATATGCTAGGTCTGAACCTCCGAAACATCCTTCTACTTCATAAATCAATCGATTTGTTTGGTTCCCGAACTTTTGTTATTATGGTTGCTAACGAGCAGTTTGTTAGAGGCGGAATTCGTGACAAGTGGAAAAGCCTTGTGGTTAAATCATTTTAATTGGTAATTTCTATACTTTACACTATAGGAAGCTGTAGCCTCTTTAGGACATTTACTTAACCATGCCCAGGGTCCGGATCAAATGAGTGGCTCTTAAAGCTAATTTCTATGCTTTACACTCTAGGAAGCTGTAATTTCGTCTGTAGCCTCTTTAGGACATTTACTTGACCATGCCCAGGGTCTGGATCAGATGAGTGGCTCTTAAAGCTAATTTCTATGCTTTACACTCTAGGAAGCTGTAATTTCGTATTTAGCCTCTTTAGGACATTTACTTGACGATGCCGGGGTCCGGATCAGATGAGTGGCTCTTAAAGCTAATTTCTATGCTTTACACTCTAGGAAGCTGTAATTTCGTATGTAGCCTCTTTAGGACATTTACTTGACCATGCCCAGGGTCTGGATCAGATGAGTGGCTCTTAAAGCTAATTTCTATGCTTTACACTCTAGGAAGCTGTAATTTCGTATGTAGCCTCTTTGGGACATTTACTTGACGATGCCCAGGGTCCGGATCAGCTGAGTGGCTCTTAAAGCTAATTTCTATGCTTTACACTCTAGGAAGCTGTAATTTCGTATGTAGCCTCTTTGGGACATTTACTTGACGATGCCCAGGGTCCGGATCAGCTGAGTGGCTCTTAAAGCTAATTTCTATGCTTTACACTCTAGGAAGCTGTAATTTCGTATGTAGCCTCTTTAGGACATTTACTTGACGATGCCCGGGGTCCGGATCAGCTGAGTGGCTCTTAGAGCTTGCATACGAGTCTGCAACTAAAGACATAAAATGTCCCAATGTGTTGCAGACTCGTATGCAAGTTTTTCTTTATACACTAAATAAGCATCAACTTTGCCAAAGCGAAAAGATGAGACCAACAACTCAAACGGATCCAGCCAAAATGACATTCGATTTTGTTTTGTGTTAGTCCCAATTTTATAGCCTTGTGATTTTCTTTTTAAATTAGAATCAGAATTTAACTCTTTCAATGTAATCGTCCCCAGATATGAATTGAGTTTATAAAAGCAGGTCATTCATAACTCCTCCCCCACATGCACCTCAGAAGATTCTACGTGGTTACATACATTACCAGCGGGGACGCGGTGGGGAGATCACGGACCTGACATTTACGCCCGAGAACGGGTTGGCCAACCAGCCCCAATCCAGCCCCGCGAATCGCAAACGTCCTTTTGCCTTCGTGTTCCTTTTGTTGCCCGAGAATTCCACGACGTGATCTAGGTAAAAATGGCCAGAAAAGATCTTGCTACAAAGGAAAAAAAAAAAAAAAGAAAAAGGAAGGGAGTATTCTCTCACTAGGTGGTGAGTAGGTGTGTTTTAAATAGGTCGACGAAACTTCGAAAAGATATACACATTGAAAACGACCGCATTTAGTAACAACCTAAAGAGCTATTCACCAACAAAGAATAAACCGCAAAACTATCGCAAAAAGGTGTGTTAAATTCATGTTATTTTGTTTTTTGTTGATATCTTTCTGCACAGATTAGCTATCTTTGCTGTTCAAAAATGCCCAATAGTTTTTTGTTAGACTTTATAAATTAAAAAAAAGTCCAGTCATGCAGCATGACCCCATGAGCGAATTTTTGAAGAAATCTTCGACATTTCAGTCGCTATTGATCGTGTAGAGAAATTTTAGTTTATGATTTTGATAGACAAACATGGAATCAAATTATTAAAAATAATTAGGAGGTACTCATACTTTATTATTATTAAACTAATCTTGTAGATTTAAAGACAAATGTAGGTAAATATTCATTGATTTCGATGTCCAATGTGGTCAGTATTGAAGGCAGTTGAAATCTTAACAGTATCCTATCATTAACATCATCAAATCTTGACATAAAATAAAATAACATACAGACGTCATTTGAAAGAAACGTATTTCCACAGCCAATCGATGATGAGGCTTTATATTACGAGTGATATAAAGTCAGTTGCATTCGAATCTAGTATCCCACAGCAAGAAATTGACAGACAAACTGTAGTCTCTGTTTCGAACAAATATTACCGATTTTTACAACTAGCGAACGGCATTATTTCGATTTTTGACTGATTTCTCAACTTTGAAATTTTTGAAAACTTGATACATATTCTTATAGGAAATTTTACGCTGATTCCGAATATACCACATGTTAGTATGCTGAAAAAATTATTTCGCACAACAAATCGCAAAAACAGGCTATTTTGAAATTTTTGACTACATTTTTGAAAATTTCAACCCGAAGATGTAATCCGATCATGCTGGCCAACGAACTTGAACTTTCGTTTTGTGTCCTTAACATTTTAAAATTTGTTTGAAGTTTCTAGCACAATTCTACGGACAGTTATCGTCTGGAATGACACATACATATATACATAGATATATACATACATACATACATACATAAAAAAATGCGTTAAACTTCAGAATATGATTCAGAATAGCCTGAAACGGATTTCTGCATAAAATTTTTTTCAAAAATTCGCTAAAAACAAACACTTGAACAAAATTTCGTCCAGCCAACACTTAAATTGATTTAGGTAATTGTAATGAAATACCTTTAGATTATCACATATTTATTGCATTACGAAAAAACACAAAGCTATTCAGCTAAATTTTAGCCATCTTCATACACACACTCTCCAGGCACTCTAAAAATGTGCCCGAAGATGTCAAAAATTTAGCTGAAAAGCTTTGTGTTTTTGCTTAATGCAATAAACATGTGATAATCTAAAGGTGCTTCATTACAATTACCAAAATTATGGAGGATTATCACAAGAAGTCTTCACCAACTCTTCTGAGATTACTAAAATTTATATTTAAACAAGTGAAGGGATATTTTTTATTCCATGTATCAACGTAACGAGGAATGCAAGAGTTACCCTCGATCAGAAATGAGCTCTCAAATCTACCCTCAGAGTTTGATGAACTTAAGTCGGGACACCCTGTATATCATCCATAATGTTAACATACCTTGAATTTTGTTTTCCTCCGTTCTTTTAGAATATTTAGTGGCGCCATAATCATATTTTCAACCCAAACCCAACCATTGGTTGGAACCTTCCTTTTAGCGAATTTTTGAAGAAAATTAAGCTATTGCTCTCGCCTCAAAATTTGTAGAATGTGAATTTTTGAAAACATTTTATGCAGAAATCCGTTTCAGGCTATTCTGAATCATATTCTGAAGTTTAACGCATTTTTTTATGTATGTATGTATATATGTATATATGTATGTATATATGTATGTATGTATGTGTCATTCCAGACGATAACTGTCAGTAGAATTGTGCTAGAAACTTCAAACAAATTTTAAAATGTTAAGGACACAAAACGAAAGTTCAAGTTCGTTGGCCAGCATGATCGGATTACATCTTCGGGTTGAAATTTTCAAAAATGTAGTCAAAATTTTCAAAATAGCCTGTTTTTTGCGATTTGTTGTGCGAAATAATTTTTTCAGCATACTAACATGTGGTATATTTGGAATCAGCGTAAAATTTCCTATAAGAATATGTATCAAGTTTTCAAAAATTTCAAAGTTGAAAAATCAGTCAAAAATCGAAATAATGCCGTTCGCTAGTTGTAAAAATCGGTAATATTTGCATGAAACACTGTCCAAATTCAGATTGAACGACTCTTATGGAAGTATCCCTGTATAACCAATCCTAGAACCATGCTGTCTGAAATGTTGGTAGTAGGTGCTTAAAAAAAGAAAAAAAAAAAAGTAATCACAACTGATGAGTTTACTCTGTGCATGTGTTCATAATTTGATTCCATGTTTGTCTATCAAAATCATAAACTAAAATTTCTCAACACGAAATGTCGACTGAAATGTCGAAGATTTCTTCAAAAATTCGCTCATGAGGTCATGCTGCATGACTGGACTTTTTACACGTAACCACCAAGTTGTACAACCACTTGCCATCGAAGAAGAAACTGTCTCACAAAAAAACTGACCCACGATTAAGACTTTCACGTCCATTATTTCGCAAGCGCTACACCCTTATCTTTTTTTTTCAGCCGTGCCCACTAAACCTTAGCTGCACATCGGATATCATAACAATTTATTTTTCGAGTCAATCTACTAGCTAGGTTACCTATACTGAAAGGCCCGCTGACTTACTGTTCTATAAAGACACAATAACTACCCTGTCCATAAGGAAATGTCTATCTCTACCTCAATAACTATAACTACAGTGTAAAGGTTCTTTCTAAGCTGCTCCTTGCTCCACTTCTGACGTTGGCTCACGCCTCTGTCACCCGAGCTTGCGGTTCATTCCAGACTGGCGACAGCCTCCCAGCACCTTGGCCAACCGTCTGATTTGCTCTGATTATTCAAAGGCGAAAGTGATGATGGGAACTTTTCTTGTAGACGACTTTTCACAAATAATTAGGTCTGATTAGGTAGATCCCGTTATATTTTTTTCTTAGGCAAATCTCTACTGTCTCTACCTAGGTTGATGAGAAAGTTGGACAGTAAAATATCATGACAAAAAATGAGGAAATTGCGTATCGAGTACCTACCAAGTTCGTGTCGTGGGTTTCATGGCAAGGAGTGGAGGTAGGTAGGTACTGTAGTGGGAACATTTGTAGCTTTGCCTTGTTTTACATTCCTTCCACCCCTGTGACTTGTCATTAATCTAATTTCCATTATTCAAACATTCATTTCTTCATGTCATTCGTCTCTTGATAACCTAGAGAGTCTCTCTATCAAATTTCAACTTTCAGGGTGGACAGTAGAGAATTCAGCTCATTCTTCATACTGTGTAATCAAAAAGGAAACTCCAACCAACTTGGTTCGTAATCCTTCGAGTAGACCTCAGCAGGAAGTTTTGGGGGAGGTTGGTAGCATTATATGATGTAGTGTGACGTGTAATAGCTTTTCTATCAAGCGGTGAACGATTTTTGAGGGGTGGAACATGATCAAGTACCATAGAATCATCTAATTAGGGTCACTTTTCAATTTCAATGGCAATTTCCAGCCCCTTTAACATATTTTGGAATTTTTAAAATGCGGGTTTCTATTTCTATGTAGTCTTAATCTCTAAATTGCATCCCATGGTCCACAATTCAATTATCAGTTTTCTGTGATTTTATATATATTTTTTGTACACTTATGACCAACAGGAGCCTATATTTAGGGCCACAGATAGTTTTTGATCAAAAACCCATTTTAAATCCTATGTTTAGTATAAGAATCAATAATCTTAGTTTAAAAAAACGAACAGATCAAAACTGAACAAAAAATGATATATTTATATAAAATATAAAATTTTGTATCATTTTTCAAGTTTTCAGTTTTCTAGGTAGTTACATACATTTTGCTTAGATGTTTTTTACTTAAAATATAAAGAAATGTTTCTACTTTTCCTAGTATTACTAAGAATGTTTGAAACCACAATACATGTAAAATACTTAGTTTTAATAACAAGATTAAACTAAAAAAGAGAGCCAATGAGCTAAATCCAAGAAAAAACCGAATTTTTCTAAATATCACATCGATTAATGATGTACTTAATCCCATTAGAATTCGGTGAATGTTTTTATCTATTGTTTATGGTAAACTTTTGTTCTCTCAGTTCCATCAGTTTTTTCCTCTTCATCAGTTTAGATAGTTGGACGTCCAGCACTCTGCCATTTTAATTGTGGCTTCTTGGCAGCATCTGGCAGTTGCAGGCAGCTATATGGGATACTCACTCCCAGCCAACTCACAGAAAACTGGTTTCTTCACTTTTTGCATTATATAGGGCCTGGAAGTGAAAAATTAATTCTAGCAACTTCACTACAGAGATCACGAGGAATAGTCTATCACAGAACCTCAGGAACAGTTGTTTACATTTTTCTTAACTCTTTCCATGTTAGTTCTTCACACCTAGTTCCATGAACATATATACTCATAATACCCATTGTAACCCTATAGTATAGTCATTATTCTGACCTGCGTCCATTGACATGTAAATAGTATAATATCCATGCAAGCCACAACCAACCAACAATTAAGTTACTGTGATGTAGTTACTTGTGATGTACAACTCTCTAGATTTTAAGGTAAGATACAAATTATGTACCCACTATTAATAAGCCCGTTAGTTTAAATTTTTCACCAAACTTTATTACCTAGATAATTTCCAATTTTTATCTTGTCTAGCATGACTAGGGTCTCACCAATGTTGGAGGCAGAAACGTTGCAACAATAAACAAATCATAAAACTGGTTGTCTACCGTCATTCCTGAAAAGAAAACACCTACACTTATTTACTATCGTTTGTAAGGTAAATAATATCATATTTTCAAAAAATGATGTAATTTTCTGGTCGGAATCGAGCCATTAATGCGAGAGGCGTCAGAGACAGCAAGCCCAGCTCTGATTGCAGACATCATGATTCCTGGCCTTCGGGAAAGAGACAGAGATGCGTACTAAGATAACGGAATCATAAACGCAGACGCCCACTCTTACTCTTCCCAAGACTGGAATACCATCTCAACATCTGCAGCTCGATCAAAGCACCGCAAGTATGATGCAACAGCAAAAGATCTGCGAGGCTCCTTCACCCCCTCATATATATGTTCATGCGATGCAGTTTTACACAGAGTTCGACCACTTTCAGAAGAGATTGACATTAACGTTATCTGAAAAATGGGAGAAGCCTGTATCAACAGTATTTGGGTGGGTAAGGGTCAAGTTGCCACTAGCAATAATACGGGCAGCATCGGTACGATTGCGGCATTGCAGAAGAGAAATTAGGCATTGGGCCTAGGATGGTGCACGATTACCTCTCTTGCGAGAATGAGGGCGAGACGAAATGGAGGAAAAAAAGAAACATCAAAGAAACCCCACAGTCCTTCACGCATAAAAGAAATATTTTAATTATGAAAAAGAAAAAAATGTACCATTATGGGTATAATGCGATAATTCACGAAAATTCGGTCGCGTTACTGGAATTTTTGGTTAGCCTTGATTTTTTTTACTACCTTCATTTTCTGGTGTCCGGCGCTTACATACTGCAGTTTTGAACGTTTCAGATCACAAAACCCCATCCTGTCTGAGGTCTTTGACTTGATAAAATATCTCAGATATTTTCAAAAAATTCAATCTTGAAAAAGACGTTGCCAACTTCTCAAATCTAATTTCAAAAAATTTGTAGATACTTTTGGCAGTCTTTCTGAAAAGGGCAGTATAGAGCCTGCATACCCACTAGTATGGTACTTGCGCATGGAGCAATTTACGGTAGGTACTTCATAAACTATTTTATACACGTTGCCAACCTACTCAGTTACTGGTCTATGACGGATTCGAGTCAAGCTTTCGCTGTCTTTTTCATGCCTGTTTACCCTACGGTTGTGGACCTATCGCGAAGTGAATCCAAAGTGGCATCCCCAATCGATCAAAGCAAAGAAAACTCCTCTCTCTAGCTGAGGCCCTCCAGTCAGAAGAACAAGGAAACACAATTTTCTATCCACTAAACGTCTTATTATCCTTTGATAAATCCTTTCAAGTTCAAATGTATTCGACCTAATTAATAATATTATCAAATTTATTACGCCAACTAATACTCATAAATATTACTTTATTACATAATCCAAAGCTCATTCTAACCAAAGCCTACCTAATGTATTGTCAATAAGTGACACGAGTGAATTTCGGTCCTATATACTGCATCATACTGAACCTATCTACCTAATACAGGGAGTCCCCAAACTCCCTCCCCACCCTCCCCCTGCTAAAATCGATAATAATGGGTCAAAAAAATGATTATTATTATAATTTTTTTCTTCTCAAAAATGACTAAATTGAGCACTGGGCACGTACGCAATTGACTTCAAAATCGTTATTTTAAATGGGAACCCTCATTTTTCATTGCAGATTTGAATTCTACGTGAAATTTAAAGAAAAATCGACCTTTCACTCGATATTTCAGGTGCGCGCAAATGGACGCAATTCCGCTCCAAAACTGCGCAATTCCGCTCTAAAAGTGCAATAACTGAGTTTTTAAAAACAATTGCCAACAAAAACAACTCAATTGCCTCAGGTAATAGATGATTTTAGAGTATTTAGTCGTGCTGAACCTCGTACTGATGTCGATTTATTGATATTTGCAACACCAACTTGGGAAAACACCGAAAAATCTACATTTTAGAACGGTTTGGACTTTGTGGAAATGTGTTAGAAAATTGCAATTCTGGTCAAATTGTCGATGTTTTTCCAAGTTTGTGTTTCAAATATCAATAAATGAATAACGTTTCGAGGATCGGCATGATCGTCCAATTCACTACATGGGTCTCCGAGCCACAGAATTCCCATTACCTTTCCATTTTGCTCCGCACAAACATTGCAGTTCAAATTCTGAATAATCGACTGCTTGTTTTCTCATCTGCTGCCAAAAAATCATTGTTCAAGTTGGATCGATATTAATGATGATTGAATTCCGCTGGTGTCCGATCGTTCAACGCTCTAAGAATGGGCTACATGTGTCTGTCTTGATTCATAATAAAGCGAGCAGAGTCAAATATTGGCTGGTGAGAGCTGAAGATGGGGCAACTAATAGTGTCTATCAACTAACCCCGTAAAAACGCTCGGGGCACAAATTACACCAACTTTCCTTTTCTTCAAACCAATTGCAACCATTACCTTCTATGATGTCGCCAACTTTCGCCTATCAGTTCCGTAACGTTGCTTTTCGTGAACCCTTCAATGGACTCAGCAATAGGTTCGTTTTGTGGACTGTAAGGTTTAAGATAGACGCCGATTTCTTCAACTTAATCAAAGATTTACCAATGTTGGATGGATTGACTCCAACTGGTATACTCGCACGGATGAACGGGAAATACCAAATTTAGTCTGTGCAGAGTGAAATTTTTAAGAATAACGAACCCTCTCGAACCGATTTTATTGGTACCTAACACTAATCTACGACAAAAAATTTGCAGATAGATATTTTGCTTCGAGCGTTTGTCTGTCTACATTTCTTTGCCATAGCCATAACTTCCACAATTTCGATTCGATTTCAATGAAATTTTCAGGAATAGTGTGGGTTTAGCCTCAGATGGTCCCCTATTAGTTTCATCATGATTGAATCAGCGGTACGCTCTGCGCATGCGTGAACGTAATTTTCTTGTGATAGTCAAAAGTCCGTCAATGTTGAACAGATTTTCAGTCAGGTTTTCAGGGATGATGCGGGGAAGATCCCTTGAGGTCCCTTACGACATTCATCATGATTGAATCAGTGGTACGCTGTGCGCATGCGCGAGCGTTTGTCTTTCTATATTTCCTTGTCACAGTCATAACTTCCACAATTTTGATCGGATTTCAATGAAATTTTCAGGAATAGTGTGGATTTAGCCCTAGATGGTCAGTCAGTTTCAGATGGTCAGTTTCATTATCATCGAATCAGCGGTACGCTTAGCGCGTGAGTGAACGTAATTTTCTTGTTGAAGTCACTAGGAAGCTTCTGTGCATGTCCTTGGCAGTGCATTTTAAAGATTTTGTTTTCGAGTATTTTCTAATGTAGAGCTGAGAAGTGTTGGAAATACGAGTATTTCTTCTCAATAAATATATCCCAAACTATTTCCACCAGTGAAGACGCGATAGCATTTACTTCTAAATCGACTTCCTTAGAAATACAGTTTGTGGGAATCTCGATAGTTTAAGGAATGCCCTTCGAGCAAACACGGGTAGTCAAGAGTCATTAGGATGGAATTTCCTGTCCTTTCGACTTTCAAATGTCAGCTCCTTTCTCACATACCTAATCTGAATTCCTATCTCGTCTTCAACCCAGCACCGCCCTCTCCTCTTAGGGATGTCGAAAGGTACAGTATACTGTACCGGTATCGAATAAAAAAGACTGGCTATCATTTCTTATCTTCAGTTTTCTACAACTCAGCTGTCCCATCCCATCTACATTAAATGGAGGCCTTTCACAAGCAAAATACAACATTCTATCTACTCCAGATTAAAAACCCGGACGGTAGACCTACGGTTCTACAGTCAGATAATTTATTTAATAATCATTTACCTATATAATAATGATTACCTAATAAATGTTAAACATTATTAGTTCATTATGGTTACTTAGCAAAATTAGTTTATAATTTAGTGTAATAAACCAGTTTTCCTTGACAGCACAGAGGCTTACGGATCATGAGATGTTATGATACAATGAAAGCATTCCAAAAAGTTACGAAAACGCTGCTATGAAAACTAAGGGAGTTACATTTCCCTAGTAACGCTTTGGTTGTACGTAAAAATAATTAAAAAATCAATATAACTCCCTTTAAAATCATTGTAAACTCATAACAAAGAACACTTTTGGAAGTACCCTTAAATTTCCTATAACCCTGATATAAAATAAAGTGTTTTAGTTAGTTTTAATTGGTCAAAAAAATGGCCAAAGTATAAAATTTTTAAAAAATATTTAAAATTAAGGTTTTTCCTTCTGTTTTTCGGCCACCGGTGTAGGACGTGCGCTCTTCGGAGCAAACGTCCTCAAACTGTCAGCTTTTGAACGGTGTAGTAAATTTTACTTTTATTTTGCTAATTGGTGGAGAAAAGTATGCTTGTATGTTGGAAAACATGGTTTTTTCTACGAAATCGAGGGTTTTAGTGAAAAAATGTCCCTCTATGATAATTAGAGTTAGGGACCGGTTTCTACGTATTTTTTCACGCTGAATCGAATGGTAACACTTGCAGATCTCCCCAACTCCGTTATAACCGAGTTTTACACAAAAACTAAATAGTTTGATCCTTAAAAACACATGAAATTGACCATAAAAAATAAACTGATAATTCAAGAGCTGGCAGTTTGAGGAAGTTTTTCCGATAATCCCTATACCGGTTGCAGAAAAACGGAAGGAAAACAAACGTAAAGACGAAACGCTTGCATACGAGTCTGCAACACATTGGGACATTTTATGTCTTTAGTTGCAGACGTTGCAGACTCGTATGCAAGCTCTAAGAGCCACTCAGCTGATCCGGACCCTTGGCATCGTCAAGTAAATGTCCTAAATAGGCTACATATGAAATTACAGCTTCCTAAGTGTAGCGTGTAGAAATCACCTATTAAAATGATTTAACCACCGCAATATTCGGATCACGAATCACACCAGCTCAACGAAATCATCAGAAATCAACAAATAGTTGCAATCATGTTCACAATATCAATTATTGAGAATGATCACCTGAGAGTACACAATTATTCAAATAACCATGCTCATAACTCAGCTTTTTGGCCACGCACTTCGCAGTAGTTAACATAATATTCATGGTTGAATAAATCGAGAGCTTTCGAACGAATGGTCAACGAATTTTGTGGGATGAAAAACGACGAAGTACCATTTCCCTAGCAACGACTCGGTTGTAAGCGGAAATCATCAGAATATTTTCGTGTGCAATTTCCGTCATTCAATTTCTGTGACGTTTTTTAGTTAATGTGCCATAGCAAAGACATAAAATGTCAAAATGTAAATTAACTATACTGTTCAAAAGCTGACAGTTTGAGGAAGTTTGTTCCGAAGAGCGCACGCCGAAGAATCCCCATACCGGTAGCAGAAAAACGGAAGGAAAAACGTCAATTTTAAACATTCTATAAGAAATGAGCTCTAAAATCTATTCCTTGAGTTTGTTTCATAATTACTGTAGACACCCTATATCATTCTAATAAAGAATCCTCTGTAGGAAAACCTAAATAATATTTTCCTACAATCATTTCTTCCTATGAGTATAGTAATAATCCAGCGCGATGGGATTTCGCCAATAAAGGCCGAGCCCGTTAGGTCGACGGAGGCCGAACGCCGAAGGATGCCGATATACCGCAGGCGGGGTGTGTAGGAATGTGACTGCACCACAGAGCAAACCCCCTCCAATTTCTCCTTAGAAGATAGAACCTATCCTTGGTGACGTCACGACTATAGAAAACCAAGGCTCTGCCCTGATCAAGGCCTCCTCCGTCCTTCGTGTTTCCGATCGCAAACTTTGCGGGTCAAGTACGGCAATCACTGTGAATCTCCAATGATTACCTACCTAGAAACCATTATAGTAAATTGGTTTGAATCACCAGTAAACACCAGCATAATACCTTCTTTCTGTATAGCATAATATTTTGTATCTTTCTGATAGATATTCTCAACTACTTACTGGCCCAACAGGTCCCTACAAACTCATTAATAGGAAACTCCCATAATGTGAACTCGAGACTTTTTGATGAGTTCCCTCATGGAGTGGGACACTAGTCGAAAATGAATGGCTGGGAAAGTATAAGGCCAAAAAATGAAATCAAACAAGATATAAATTGGGGAAAGATGAGAAATATTTTTTGATGAGTTTCCTGTTACCCGTGGAAACTAATCAAAAACTGTTGAGGTGAAAGCCATCGAAAGGAGACCAGGCAAAACTGGTTTAAGCTCGTCTACAACCACTCTTAGAGAGATTTTAGGCTGATCAGTTTTTTGCGTAGGTAAGTGGTCTAAAAAATAGATAATTTGAAGTAGTCAATCCTTTAGTAAAAATCCAGATGAGTTGGACATATCGATTAGTATCTTACTTTTGAAGGGTGTCCTGAAGAAAGTTTTCGAGGAATTTCCTGAAGCCAGGGAGTGCCCCACCTGTATACTGTGCTGGACATCATTCGGAACATCATAAATGATAACTCATCCGAACTTATGCGAATAAATTGATTTGACCCTTTTTTCTAAGAGTTGCATGTACTTGGAGTTTCGGTGAGCTTCCACCCCGGGCGGGAAACCGACCAAAAACTCCATTTCATTATTTTTTGATGAGTTTCCTTGTACTCGGCTCATCAAGATCTATCGGAAAAGAATTTAACATCATAATAATTAGGCCTCTTCACCAATGTGATGAACTGCAACCAAGTTGGCGGGCAGTATAGTATCCGAATTGATTGTAACGTGGTAATATAGGAATAGCCAAAGCGGCAATAAATTATTGTTCCAATACGCAATACCTATTCTTTTTACAATACCTCCTACCAATGAAGGCTATAAAAAATGTTGAAAATTGTGAGCAGATGATTACGTTTCATGAAGCAAATAAAAATAGCATCATAAATGCACTATTACTATGTCAATGTATCCCACGCAAATCGCAATCAAGTTCCTGGAGTGAATATAAGAGAATGTAGCTCACTCAGCCGATCAGAAAAGAGCCATTATTTCAATCGTCTTTTAATGCCTCAGAGTGTCGCCCTATCAAATTTCAACTTCCTAGGATCAAAAAGGTTGGAAGGGAACCCTTACGCGAATATTCAGATGCCGGGCCATCCTAAAGACATGAAGCATGTCAAAAACAACCCCGAGAGTCCCTTTCATTTCGGTTACCACATTTGCCTTCGCCGTTTAGTTCCTACCAAATCATGTTATTACGAGTATATCTCGAGAGCAATTTTCAAAAGGTTGTCTATGTATACTAGAATAGATATAACTTCCGTATTGGGCGGTGGGGCGTTCTGGTCTATCTCCCCTTGGCTAGCTCCCCCTCCATACGATTCCAATACGGAAGTTGTATCTATTCAAGTATAGTTATCAACTTTTGTTGTTGTTTAGTTATGGTCGGAAAACATAGTGTTAACTTTTATGTTGACTTGTACATTATGTGGAATACACCTATACTTAGTACTCACGTTGTAGGTACCTGCGTACCCATAATGCTCACTTTGTACCAGGGTGGAAGCTTTGTTGTGTCATACACCCGTTGGTATTATTTTCGGTAGTTATTAACTTCATACATTTACATTATTTTATTGTGTTGGTACTACAGAGAAACTACCATTGGAATCGTAAATATCGTTACCACTTTATTTTATCGTATCCACAGATCCACATTTACTAAGTAATTGAGACAATTTTTGCATTCAACCCTACAATTGTATTTGGCCGGACACTTTCTCCTATAAAAAGTGCCTTGTGTAGATATGTCAGTCTGATAGCTTTCATCTTCAACAGCGTCGATTTCTAGTTGTCATGGACTATACTTTGTCGGAAATAATCTATCATTTCTGTATCGGCCGATGAAAATTCATTAGATGTCACGAATAAGTAGGATCAACATTTTAATGGCTAAGCTGGTAGGCTGGGGCCAATTTTCTATTTTGAAGGTTTCATCATCAAGTTGTCTACCCCACTTTTATGAAATGTAAGAATTTATATTTCCATAGTGGAGCTGCCCGATCTCTAATGCAATGTGTATTTTGTTACAGGTATGAATTCAGTCAATATCGTATGAGCTAAATATAGTGCTACATTGGTTTGGTGAGTTTCGAGGTATCCTTATTCTACGTTCTTAATCCTGCCTACTTCTTATTATATACTTAGCATAACCCGTATATATACACTCTTATTTTGACCTAACGGCAAAAATACGATTATAATGTTATTGTGATGGATATGAGTAGTTCCTCCTTCTCGATTCTTGCAAATGTTACATCTAAGGAGATATTTACTGGTCTATCAGCGTTCAGGATATCCTCTGCTGGGTGTGGCAGGTTAATCGCCTCTCCCCTTTGAAGGGGGAACTACTACATTTCCATCACCTCAACTGTAATATGTTAGCAGAAATCCCCTCCCCTCCACACTCAACCAGCCGATTACTGACTGCCCCCCCCCCCCCCTTCTACAGGCAATATGGGCAATATACCCAAAACTTTTACAATTTAATAATTAAATGCATACCCCAGTCCTGCCTATTCGGTACCACCCTTCCACTCCCCCACACTCATCTGCTTTTTGGAAGAACCGGGGGGTGATGGATATGAGTAGTTGCTCCTTCTCGATTCTTCCAAATGTTACATCTAAGGGGATATTTCCTGGGCTATCAGCGTTCAGGATATCCTCTTCTGAGTGTAACAGGTCGCCTCTCCTCTTTGAAGGGGGAACTACTACATTTCCATCACCTCCATCATCATATGTTAGAGTTCGGTTTCGACCCCCCCCCCCCCCCCCCCCCAGTCATCCATAGGCAAAATGGGGAATATAACCAAAAATTTTACCATTTAATAATTAAATATATACCTCCAGTCCTGCCTATTCGGTACCTCCCTTCCAATCCCCTCCCTCTCCTGCTTTTTGAAAGACCTGGGGGTGAGATGGATATAAGAAGTTTCTCCTTCTCGATTCTCGCAAATGTTGCATCTAGGGGATAATTCCTGTATAATCAGCTTTTAGGATCCCCTCTGGGTGTGATAGGTTGATCGCCTCTCCTCTTTGAAGGGGGAATTTCTACATTTCCTTCACCTCCATTTTCATACTTTAGCAGAGCTGCGTTTCGAACCCCCTCCACTCAACCCCTCGATTATTGACTGTCCTGCGTCCCCCTCCCCCCCTTCAATAGGCAAAATAGGCAATATACCCAAAACTTTTACCAAAATACATACCCCAGTCCTGCCTATTTGGAACCCCCCCACCGATATGCCCCGTGGGTTATCACCTTTCAGGATACCCTCAGGGTTGATCGCCTCTCGTGTATGAAGGGAAAATACTTCATTTCCATCACCTCCATTGTCATATTATGAATCGGTGCATATATGTGTCGTCTTAATATTCATATGCATTTGTAAGGGTCGTGGATTAGATAATGGTAGAGCTTTGATATTCTTGAGTGGTTGGTTTGTCATTGAGGAATTAAACTTGGAATAGTTTTATACAAATTATGTTAATATTTGTACATATGAGTGAAAACGTACATAGGTTCTGGATGGACCTCTTAACAACTACTCGAGAGCGTTTACCTCTCATTACATTACAACAGCTAACTGTGATGAAGCTCTACTACCCAACTAACAGGGCAGGGGTTTTCCCTATTCTTTCAAATGAGATCTTGATGATAAAAGAAGCGCGTGACTTCATTCATGTGGTATGACGCATGACGAGACCAAGTGAGAAGGAAACAGAAATCGGATGTCGCCTCGTACTCTTAGCTAGTTGTTGCTAATCTGCTTGGATTTCAAAGCTGAAAACTGCCGTTGATGGGTTTTTTGGGGGTGTGGAATCAACAATTGCTAATTTCAACCTAATTGTATTTCTGATTCATCTACACGCACACCTGTTGTACGGGATAAATCCCAGGTTTACGTAAGCCCACAGAAACCGATTGTGTAATGGGGAAAAAAAGAAAGAAATAAAGAAGAAAAAAAACCAGGCTAGAGAAATACTTTGGTTAACCAGCCTTACGTTGTTTAAAAGTCAAATGTTGCGTGCGAGACCGCCCTTCACTGTACATCATAGGAAGAAAAGTTTTAGCAATGTATAGTTGAATTCAAGGGGCCCCAGCACTACGAAAAACATCTGGAGGTTTTTGCTGTTGAGTGATGTTCGCTAATGGAGGTTTCACTGCAGCACATTCCCTTAGCTACACAGCCTCCCTAAGTTGCTAATTGCCATTCGGCAGCGACACGTTTTCGGAATTAAATCACATCTTATCGAGCTTCCTGTGTACTATAATTTGGGATAACAACCTGTCGCTCGAACAATAGGTAGGTACCAAGGTCCCGCGTTTCAAAAAGCAACACGAAGTTTCCTTCAAGCGTTGTAGGTATCCCACTTTCAGTTTGAGTTCAGGCTTAGTTGACTTATGTTGACTGGTCTAGTGTCAATCCCAAGTTGAAGACTCTGAAGATTATTACAAAAAGGTCTATTGTAGCCCTTGTTATACAGGCTGAGGAATTGGCATACATCTATTCCTCCTAATCATAAAAATGGTGCAAGCAATGCGAGTTACAAATGTTACACTCTGATAGCCTCATCGCTACTTTTACCATGCACATATTAAAATATAATAAAATACAAATAAAAGTCAGAAAATGTCATCAAAATCAGGCAAAGACCCGGGTTCGCCTTCGAGCTTTTAGTTTTGTGGCGCGACAAGGTTGTCTGCTTGAAACATGCATACACTCTAATATTATTTATTAAACGTGGAGAGATGTCACATCAGGGACAAGATAAAACAATTTGGCTAGAAGAAGGCGTTTCAGATGATTTAATAATATTATTTTCAAATTCGATTGACTATTAATATTTTGGAATTTTTTGTTTCAATAAATGTTTTTACGTCATTTTGAATGTTTCTTTGACACCTACAACGAGAAACTTTGACATTTAGTGTAAAAAGGGTCTTTTCACAAAATGCCATATACAAATATATGTATATACAAGGTGTTCCTTAAACCCCCCCCCCTGCTAAAATCGTTAGTAATGGGCCAAAAAAATAATTTTAGTACACTGTGTGCTTTGTGGAAATGCGTTAGAGAAGTGCAATTCTGGTCTATATTTCGGAATTTTTCCGAGTTGGTGGCGTTGGTGTTGCAAATGTCAATAAATGGTAGACGCAAAAGGGCGCAATTCCACCCCAAAAGTGTGCAATAACTGAGTTTTTGAAGATACTCAATTGTCACATGTAATTCATAATTTCCTGACTAAACCTCATAATGATGTTCATTTATTAATATTTGCAACACCAACTTGGGAAAACACCGAAAAAAATGACCAGAATTGCACTTTTCTAACACATTTCCACAAAGCGTACTAAAATGTAGGTTTTTCGGTGTTTTCCCAAGTTGGTGTTGCAAATGTGAATAAATTAACATCATTACGAGGTTCACCACGAAAAAATACTCCAAAATCATGTGTTAAATGTGGCGTTTGATTACCTTCAAAACTCAGTTATTGCACTTTTAGAGCGGAATGGCGAACTATTGGAGCGAAATTGCATCCGTTTGAGCGCACCTAAAAAGAAGAGTGATGGGTACTTTCTACATAAAATTTTACGTAGAATTCAAATATGCAATAAAAAATGGGGGTTCCCATTTAAAATAATGAAGTTTATGTCAATTGCGCACGTTGGCGCACATGCGCGATTTTGTCATTTTTGAGATCCTTACAAAAAAACAGAAAAAAAAATAGGATCGAAAAAAAAACATATTATTTGTAGACCCACTATTAACGATTTTAGCAGGGGGGGGGGGGGGGGGGGGCTGTATATAAATATATGTACTAGTTTAAAGGAATTTTTAACTTAAATGCTTAGAGAGAAATCATGCTTAGGGATGATTCTTCTAGCAGGATTGCAAGTTTTTGATGGTTGAACTGTTTTTGGGCGCTCTGAAAAGTTCGAGAATGGTGAATTCATATAGGAATTTCAGTGCTTCCTCAAACGCTTCGGTTTTTATAAGATTTATTTTTAGTCAGTAAATCGACGACAATGCAATAGGTACCTACAATCGGCATTAGGTACATTATATAGGAACATTAGAATAAAATACACAT
Source organism: Adelphocoris suturalis (assembly GCA_030762985.1). Lineage (NCBI taxonomy): Eukaryota > Metazoa > Arthropoda > Insecta > Hemiptera > Miridae > Adelphocoris > Adelphocoris suturalis. Next base: position 22,474,699 of record CM061043.1, read on the forward strand.
GATGTAATATAAAAAATAATCAAATGAAGAATAATTAGTGGGGAAAAAATTAGAAAAAGCAATCCGCTTTGTGTGGCAGATTGGTGGATTAAGCGGATCCTGAATACATAAATCCCTGTGCATTATATTCTATCTATGTCAGTGGTAGCTTCTTTGCATGCGCATATTATCTCCATATCATATGTGCTGGATGGAATTTCATGGTGCTCTTATATGGTTTCCATTGTATTTGAATAAATGGTAGCTGCTGCGCATGCGAGATGCCTTGCAACTCTTTGAATTTTCGCGAGAAAATTATCTGGAAATTAGGGAAGGATGCAAGCTTTAACAATAATCACGGTGATCAGTGACAGAAGGGAAATCAACCCTAGTAATAATACACCATTGGTTAATAACTTCTAGCTTTTGTCAAGCTCATGTTGGTATATATTTCTCGCTTTCGAAGCATAGAATGTTCTTTCTGCTGGTGTTGCCATCGGCGTGCGCCGTAAACGGCGTCACCTAACGGTGTGGCCTGGCTCGCGCCGCTCCGCTGTTACACCTACATATTAGCATTCTTCCGTATCGCTTTTCGCTAATCAGAACGCCCTCCGAGTCGACAAGTCCAAGGCCAGAATAATAAAGGCCAACCGGTTAGCTCAGAGCAGGTTGTCCGAAGAGGAATCACTTTAGGGACCCTCCAGGCCAAACTTTGCATTTCCATCAACATTATTACTGGGTCTCAGCTTGAAATGGGAGTGGGGTAAGCGAAGATTCTACTTTTCATAGGTCCACTTCTTATTCATGATTATATTTTCATGAGTGGTACTATGGGATGTCTCTCCTTCCTCTGACAGATCAACCTATAATTATATGTAATTACTGCCCGACAATTTGGTTTCGAACATCTTGATTGAGGCCGTCGGAAATAAGGCCAGAACATACGGCGAGGAAGAAACGAAGAAGCTGGCTCAGTGCTGGACCCACAGGTCACAAACACGTCCATCTTTAGAATATAATAAAATAGAATGGTAGTACGATGAATACGATAGTATTAGTCCTGGAGCCGAAAACATGTAGTAATTTGAAGAGAGGGTTTGGGATTAGCATGGATTAGCATGGTTTTTTGGCGTGATGTACTATGATTGCCATTGGTCGGTGGTAACATTATCGACGGCAGAAAAAATAAGAGTTTTCAGATCTTCTAACTTGTTACTTGTCATTCGTCCAACATTGTTTTTTAGTTGTGACCACATCCATCTCAATCTGATTAAATTGATAATGGTAAGCAGGCGGATCACACGATGGCCCAGCTCTTTTGCCTTTTCATCCAAGAAGTAAATCGGTCTAGGAGGTTTCTTCTATCTTACTAACTCAAGAAGCACAGCTTTCAGCATATTGCTGCTGCAGGGTACAAAATGCTCCTGAAGCCATTTAATGATCAAGCTCTTCTTGCTGGCAGTGGTTGGAGCTTTGTCCAAGATTCTTGAATGATAAGAAGCATTATCCATGACGATTACAATATTGGGTTGGAGACTAGGCATCAGTGTTTCCAAAAACCACTTCCCAAACGTTTCGGCGATTTAGCGGTGAAAATCAACGGAAGTGCATCAATATGTTTACGATAACACGAATGACAACGATCAGGCTCAGTCCGATTTGCCAAATCATATATCAAATTAAAGGAATTAGCATTTCATATTAATGTTAATTATTTTCGAACTGAAATCAAATATATAATAAATTCTACTTTTCTCCCATTCAATTTCTCTACAGCTGCTTCTTAATGACACAAAATGTGTAATCTCTAAATTATGAGATTTATATTTTTGGTTTTTAACAATTTCTTTGTACTGAAATTGATCTAAATTCAATACAATTTAACATATAGTACGATGGGTAATTTAAAATTAATTCGCTTATACAATCATGCTGCATGACTGGAACTTTCTTTTCGTACATTCCGGCACAACTATAAAATAAATATTTGATTCAAAAGCGGTATATCTACCTGGTATTATACCTACGTACTTGTTTCAAATTTTGCCAGCCATCCTCGATTTATGAGAGATTGACGAGGAATCGTTTGAAAAGCTCGAATTGGGCCAGTTCCCCAATCTGATAAGGTTGGAAAGCTAAACTGCTCTGGTCATTGAAAAAACATCATTCAGCACGTTAGAGATAAAAATTTAAACATACTCATTTTCTATAATATGCACCTACCTATTGTCCTCCTTAGATACAGAAACATTGTTGGTTTCGAATAAATCGACTGTTTGTTAAATCTTGTTGAATTTAATGTTTAGTTCAAATTCCTTTTCATTTTCACTGGTCCTAACAAATTGACTACAACCTTTACTTTTTCTAGAATTTTAAGAGAAATCAAGCCACCGTCAATTTCTCAGGAGTCTGTTTCTAGGTTACCTATGCCAAAGTGAGGGACCTGGTGAAAGGACAGCATTTTAGGATTCCTTTTCTGTGTTTGGACGGCTGTCAAGACAAATCCTCCTGCTTTCCCCTCCTTTTGGCAATGTCCATCACACGTCTGCTTGGAGACGGACGGGTTGTGTTGTGTAGAAAATGTTTAAATAAAACGATTTGCTCCAGTTCGGCTTTTAAATGTCTGGAAACCAACCCTCCCTCAGTATGGTTTATTGACATGAATGTGTCTTATGGCTTGGGGTCAATCAAACTTGTCCGCAACACGAAAACGAAAAATGTGACGCAACGAATTGGGGCTACTAGCTTGAAACGAGGTAGGTAGTTATATTGTAACCAGGTAGTAAGAAGATAGTGTAAATAAGGTTCAGTGTCAGTGACAGTTACAAACACGCGAACTATCCACGAAACACTTGAGATACTTCCATGTACCGATGTATCTACATGCAGTGTATCCACTCGTTTGCGCATGTGCAGATTTATTTATTTATTTATTTATGAAACATACGGGCCGAAGCCCAATTACAAGAGCAACATTATAGTATGAATACTACAAAGGTACAGAAAAATTAATAAGCGAACACAAAAGAATGACTGATAAAAATAAAACAAGAAAATGAAACAAGGATTCCTAATTATAAAGAATCAAGTATTTTTTTTAAACGATAAAGGGAAACTGTGCTGATATCTATTTTTTCGGAGACAGAAGGAATATTGAATATGCGTTGTGCTCTATGGAGTGGATTGTTTAGCAGGTAATTTGTGGTTGTGGTAGGAATATAAAATAAGGTGGAGGTTCTAGTGCGATACAGGGGGGCATGAAAATTTAGAAGCTGAAGAAGCTCGGGACAATCAATCAAATTATGGATCAGCTTATAAATGAAAATACCATCAGCAGTTTTACGCCTACCCTCTAGCGAAGTTATACTATTACCATTAAGAAAAGCCTGATAATTAAAATCTTCCCAACCTACTCCTCTTTTAAATTCAGCATAGCGAGCGAACCTTTTCTGGACTTTTTCCAATCGAGCAATAGCGTTAGCGTAGTAAGGAGACCAAACCATCGATCCGTATTCAAGAGTGGGGCGCACTAATGCATTGTATAGCACGATCAAGGCATCTACATTATTGAAATCACGGGTATGACGTTTTAAGAAGCCCAACGATTTCATAGCTTTGCCACAGATCTTGTCAATGTGATCATTAAACGATAATTTACCGTCAAACAAGATACCAAGGTCAGTAACGGATGATACACGTTGAATGACCTGGTCGTTTAGCACATAATGAAAGACAAGAGGATCGGGCGATCTAGAAAAAGTAATTATTGAACATTTTTGGATATTTAAAAACAGGCAATTTTTGACACACCACGAGTGTAGTGCGTTGAGATTGCCTTGAAGATGATCCGAGTCAAACTGAGATGTGATTCTAGAATAAATTTTTAAATCATCTGCAAACAGAGAAAAACAACTGCTACCGGAAAAAATATCAGTAAGATCATTTACAAAAATTAGGAAGCACAAAGGCCCTACGTGGGACCCCTGTGGGACGCCCGATGTATTAGGAAACGAATGGGAAAAATTTGATTTGATTTTAACAATCTGGGATCGATTGGAAAGATAGCTCTCAAACCACCCAAGCAAAGAACCGAAAAAACCAAAGGCTCTCATTTTAGAGATCAAAAGAGAAAGAGGAACTTTATCAAAACATTTTGAAAAATCTGTATATATACAGTCAACTTGAGTACCGCATTCAAATGCGTCAAGAATAAACTGTTGAAAGCAAACAAGATTCGAAATAGTTGACCTCCCCTTAACGAAACCAAACTGGTGTATTGATAAGTTATTTTTAATTAAAGGTTCTAACTGGGAAACAATCAATTTTTCTAAGAGCTTCGGAATTGTGGATATAGAGCAAATAGGACGGTATTCAGTGATTTGAGACTTGTCACCTTTTTTAGGAACAGGGGTAACATAGGACACCTTCCAGTAATCAGGTACGTGGCCAAGCTGAAGCGAGCGGTTAAAAAGAAAAAATAAAGGCATGAATAAGCTATCAGCACAACCACGAAGTAGACAAGGAGGGACACAATCTGGGCCCATTCCTTTAGTAACATCCAATGATGAAAGTTCCTTCAAAACATTTTCCTTATTTATGTTAAGAAACCCCATCGAAAAATTAGAAAATGAGGTTTCGTCATCAAGTACACAGGTAGACGGCTTCTCATACACTGAAGAAAAGTACCTAGCAAACAGGTTAGCTATATCACGGTTATTATTAGCTGATTCAGTACCTAGATACATCAACTTAGGCAAATCTGAGTCTTTTCTTAAATAATTGAAATGGTTCCAGAACGCTTTGACATTATTCGATTTTACGGAGCCCTCAACAGTCTTAACGTAGTCCTTATACAACTTACTTGAAACTGATTTACATTTCTTTCTAATTTCTGAGAAAATTTCATAATCACTGGGTAGATCAGTAAATTTATATCTTGCGTGTGCAAAGTTTTTATCATTGACTAAATTAATCAATTCTCTATTAAACCATTTGGGGAAGGTAGTATTAACTTCTCTTATTCGAGGAACAAACAAATTGATGGCATCGTGAACAATATTATAAAAATTAATTATGGCGTCGTCAAAACGTAAATCAACACAGAAACTCCAATCAACATCTGACAGGTATTTGTTCATGGCAACATAGTTACCTTTTTTAAAACTAAAATTAAACTGTTCTGGCGTACGAAAACTATGACTACGAATTGAAGATGGGGTGAAATAACATTCAAACGCCGGGTGTGATAAATCAAGCTTAACAATGGGATCAGCATGGCGTAAACTCACTGAAGTTAAATCAGACAAGAATAAATCAAGAACATTGCCAGCATAATTTTTTAGTGTATTAAATTGACGGAAATTAAATAAGTTAATCATATCCAATATGACCCTAGACTTATTGGATATACCAGAGGAAGTAAGATCCGCAGCATATGAATCCCACGATAAACAAGGAAGGTTAAAGTCACCACCTATACAAAAGTTATGATCCGGGTATTCAAAAGTGAGCCGCTCAACTTCTTCAAACAAAGATTCAAAATGGGAAAGTGGTGAATAATCAGGAATATATAGGCAACCAATAATTAATTTGTGGTCAGGTAACAATACAAATAGTTGTTCGAGGCAAGTAAAGTGATTATTAAGTCTAATAGAAGCTAATGTATTAGAAACGGCAATGAGAACCCCACCGCCAGTAGTCTTTGAAGAGTTGAGTGAAGAACGATCATTCCTATAAATCTGATAACGAGATGATAAACCAAGTTCAATAGAATCCACTGCCGACGTAAGCCAGGTTTCTGTGAGTAATAGAAGATCGTAGCTTAAAGCTGCAATCTGAGAACGGAAACAGTCCAACTTGGTGTTTATTCCGCGGGTGTTTTGGTAATAGCAGGAGAGGCGACAAAGTTTTTTGAATTTCGTGGTTTGCTGGCTGAAGATGAGTTAAGTACAATCGTCGGAGTACCATTTACATAGCGTATAGTAAGGCCGGCTTCACCATTCTTAGTACGAGAATCCAATTCATTCCTCAGATCGAGGAGGTGCTTACGTTGCGCGGGAGATCGATCCTGGGAAACTGACAGAGGGTTACTCGATGATCGATTTTCCATAATTATCCTCAGTGCAGTTGTAGGGCTATCAAACGTGACAACCAAAGGGCGAACTCTACCAGCCACCACCTTACCAACTCGCACAATTTTACGTACATTCGCATCAGGGTCAACTGAAAAGGACCTTAAAACCTCCTTAATATTTACAAAATCAGAATTCAATCTGGAGATGGGCGAGGGATCATTGGTTTCAGGAACGCCATGAAAAAGTAAATTATGAGCTCTACGCTGCCTCTCATTGACTTCGGCCACAATCACATCGACGGGCAGCGATGAATGAGTGCTAAGTGAGCGTGACTCAAGCTGGGAATTGATTTCTGCTTTTATAATAGTTTTCACAGTTTCACCCTCTTCAAGTTTTTTAACTCTCAAGGACAAATTGTCGTATTTAGCCAGACAGTCATCAACTGATAACTGTAGTGTCGCAAGTTTATCATTAGTACCCTTCAACTCCTCCAACAATGTTTTTTTGAAGTCATTGATTGCGTGTATCAAAGTAGTCTCAAGCGCACATAGATCTTGCTTAGTGGTATACTGAGGCATTCGTTTGCAATTGAAACACTTCCATTTACCCAAAGTATCAGCCGACATTTTTGCGAAATTTATTTGGGTCATGTTGACACACTTGAAATGAAAAGTTGATGCACACACGGTGCATTTCAGCGCCTCAGAGGACACGAGAACATCATTGCATCCAGCGCAACCCATGACGACAAGAATAATTATGACAACAGATGACAAGAATTATACGATGAACAACAATCAATATAGGTCAGTACCGAATGATTTTAGCTGCAGTAAAGGAGAAATTAATATAATTATTGTATTACGGCCACCGGGCTCACCTCTTATGAAGCGCGCAGATCTTATTAATAACTATCTACCTTCGTTACCACCACCGTAATAGGCCTTTAGTAGCGTTGGTCTTGGCTGGTTCTCGAGATCTAAGGTCCAAGGGCGTTCCTCGCACTGCTCCGAGCGGACTATCCCTCCACACAACACACTTATCTGCGTTAACGATCTCAAGCGACACACCGTCGGCGATTGCTTCCAGAAAGTTGAAACCAATTGCTATTTCAATAGTATAATATCTACTAAATCCGATCCCTGACACCAAGAGAAACTGCGCCCGATCACAATTCTGTCTGCGAATAAAAGAAAAGAAAAATCAACTTCAAAACAGTTCATAAACCCCTTGAAAAAACACAGGATAGTAAGAGCCGATGTGAACGCGTTCGCTACCGAGACAAGACTGATGTTTAGTTTATCGACTCATTTTCAACATTTTTAGTCGATAAACCCCCACCTCCTTCGTTTCCACCTAGAGTTAAATATTGAAGAACGCGAAACACCCTTTACCTCTGGTGCTCCCTTTCAAATGTTAGGGTGAAAATTGAGATTAATCAGCTGACCAGGATGGAGCCCGTCATTTCACTCGGCTCTTGTCCCAGAGAGGCTACCAGTCAAATCTAAACTTACTAGCGTGAATAGGAGAGAATTTAGCTCACTCATCTAATCAGGGAAGATCCAATCATTGTAACAGTATCTTGATTTTTCATTGTTCCGGAAAGTCTCAAATATTGATTCATATTCTTAGGGTGAATTTAGCTCACTCAGCTGATCAGGAAAAATACTATCATTTCAGTCGTTTCTCTAGGGTGAACAGGAAAATCATGTTGGCAACAATAGTTTGTTTATTGGTATATAGTCATTTTTGTAACTCATTTTCCGGATATTTTTTTCCAGTTAGGCCACGGTAATATCGTGTTCCACTCTAAAATGTAACGTCTCCTCAAAATTCGTTGGTTTGCGTTTCAATTTTTGCGTTTCAAGATGCATTGAATCCGAAAATCGAACAAAGTCTATCTGCCGCGCCAGTCCTTTTCTCCTAATCCACTGTACCAAAGATTATGAAACTTGTGTCAAAAATCAAGCATGGGCCCTGTAACCTTGGAATAAATTTAAGAGCTACTCAGTCATGCAGCTTGGCTAATAGAGCACATTTTTAAAGAAAAGTTGTTGATAAAATTCAGTTAGGCGCTTAAATTCTGATCAATGAAGGCCAACCATGTTCTGAACGAAAATGAGGGGACAGCTGTGTGACAAAATCTCAAAGAAAATTTTAGGACATGCAGTCAAACTTAAAATCTGGTTAATTTTCACTTTTCTAACTAATTTAGGAATCTTAGAGATCTGGGAGTGATTGCAATCGACTCAGCGCTTGAAAATACTTCGAAAACTTTCGAAATAGAAGGGTAGTTTTGATAGAATGGTAGTTTAGGTAGAATAAGATCATTTGGAGCACTGTAGGACTAACCGTTCCTGCTCCAGAAAGGTAGGTACTAAAGTAATAGAAAGGAAAAATCACCATCTCGACTATGAATTGTAAAGCGACTTGAGCAAGTAGTAGTAGGCTGAATGTATATCTTTATTAGTATTATCATCTAGGGATGAATTGAGGGCGGTAACACTTGAGTTTCTTAGGAAGACTGAGGATTGAGGAATTTTCGCTACACAAATTCGAAAAGAAATGTAGGTTTTGATTCAACTTCAATGGCCGGAAACCGTGCTAACAGTGGTAAAGCGTGTTTAGTGAGTCCTCTCCGAGTCATCTTGTATATAAATTAGTCACCAAAGACGACCCAGTTAGATTAGATCGAAGACGACTCCATTAATTTCCATAGTTGAGGGAGGGGGAAAATTTGGGGCAAAATATTCGAAATCCAAAGAGAAAGTTTTCGAAGAAGGTCGAAAGACGAGTTGTTTGGCTCGGCGTGTCTGGAGACCAGTTTGTTTCCGACAGGCCAAGAAAGTCCTGAGCATGGGACGACCGGTGGAAAGTGGGATGGAGGTGGTCTATCCAAGAGGCGCTCTCATCATTTAATTTTCCAAACTGATGAAACTCTATTTGGTAAGGTGAATAAACGGGAGATTCGAAGAATTTCAGGGCAAAAAATATACTAATTAATTACCTACAATTATTGGGAAACAGGTGAGGCGCGAAGTATCAACGCTACACGCTTATACATTATGACATGGACTTGGGATAATATCCATTATTATCATGTCAACATTATGATTATAATATCTAACTTCGATGATAATATCCATTATTACAATCAATTATGATTATTATTATCATGTCATCATAGTATCAAGTCTATATAAGGGTGTGATTCGAAGATGTGTTTCAGTAGACATTACCTTTTACTTTCCAGGTTTTCTAGAAATTTTGTGAAGGAGAGAGACGGAGTGTTTAGATTAGTCTCCACTTTTTACCCAGTAGATGTAGAATCCTCCAGCATGCACTTCGTCCATTCTGAATGCGAAGTTTTTCAGTAAACAAATATTAACAAATAACTCTGTCTTCCAATTAGATCGGTCTGTCCCGTTGCCCTGTCGCTCAAACAGTGTAGGGGAAAAGACAAATAAAAGCAAACAGAGGTGTAATAATCAGTGAAGCATTTATTCGGAACTTACAGAAACTCGATGAAGCCAAAAGAAACTTGATATTCTCAAAAGTAACTGATCAATCTGATCACTAAACTTGAAAATGTCCTCTTACAAAGTCCAGTCCGAAACTGTATTATCTATTTCCATAGAAACGAAGAAACGTTGGACGCCGCCTGGTGCCAGCAACTTACATAGGTACATCCTACAGACAGTGATATCACAGATAGTTGAGATAAACAGGACAAAAAGGGGAGCTAGACAAAGACTTTCAGCCAAACAACCAGATGGGAAAGACCAACATTAACTGCAGAAGCAAACATTTTGGAGGAATCGCTACATCATTTTGTACATCAGTACGTTAATTTGGAAAAAAATGTTACACAGGTATATCTTTGTTCTCCACGTTTCAAACGGCTGTTTTGTTACGGTCAAGTAGGAGGAAGAAGATGAAGAATCCGTCGTTTTTTATTATACAGAAGAAGAAGAGGTAATTTGAGATCGTTTCCCCCAATTTACTTGATAGGTTCTGCGTGAGTGAGGAATATGTACCTACAATGTACGAAAGTATATACGTAGGTTCATGAAGAAGGGATGTCGCCACATCCGATGGCCGTCTATGCCATTGTGAAGGGATACGGCTGGAACGGTGGAGAAGAAAAGAAAATACTGTGTTGATAAAAAGGTGCATTACGCCATACATGCGCACGTCCCGTTGTGGCACGGCCGTCCCGAATTACCGGGACAACAACCGACTCCGGTTAGTTCGTTTGTTACTACGTTCTGAGGTTTTTATGGGCAGAGCACGATATGAACGTAGAGGGGGATGACGGCTGGAGGTAGATTGGACACGGAAGAGGTTAGGTACCTACTACCAGGTTTTAGTTACCTACCTAGGGTGGAGAGGCCAGTGTTTGACGCCTTAAGATAAATTTTGGCTTTTACAAGCAATTAAGTTATGTTTTTTCGTTTGTTCAAACTTAATCTTTCATCTATTGCTGCATCAGGATGTCCTCAAACTGCTCAGTATTGGAAAATCACTAATTCAAGCCACAAATCATCATAAATTTGGTTTTTCGAAATCAATTTTTTGACCCATTATTTATTTGACACCCAAATTTTTAGTTGCACTGTGATTGGCCCAATATGATTGACACAGCAGTTCTTCTGCTATAAATGGTTCCGTGTATCAACAAAACATTCATTTCAAAATTTTATAAATAAACTGAGCATTTGAACTTAGTTTTATTAATCTAAAAATAAAATTTATTTGAGTATTTATAAAGACAAAGTTGAAAATATCACCAGATGTTTCATCACAAAATAGGTACAATGTTTTCTCAATACCGTAGGTACAATACGCTTCTAATGGTAAACTAGCAGCTTGTGAGTTGCTATGTATTTATATAAATATAAAGAACAAATGACAAGAACGAATAGAGATCCATATTGACAGCACTGTCAATCACTGAGGGTAGCATCAGTTTGGTGACTAGTAATAGTGTTATTATTATTATTATTATTATTATTATTATTATTATTATAGTAACTGACATTTGCATTCTCACGTGTTATCTTTGATTATTTCCAAAAAATGATAGTAGAAATGCAATCTACACACAAAACTGATTGAGAAAAACCATGGTTACAATCGAATTTGAAAATGTAGAGGACATGGTGAAGTAATATAAAATACTTACCTCGTTAGCAAAATCACAAGAAACAGCACCAAAGAAATGACAACAAGGGGTTTTGTTGGGTAACTTCTCCAGATGTCACAAAAACCCGCCTGAAACCTTTTCCGCCTTTATACTTCATTGAGAATGTATTTTGTCTCAAAATTCAAAAGGATTCAAAAGGAAAAGGCCCGTAAGACACTTTTATGCCTTATTATTTAAACTTTTTGGTGAGATGTCAGTCACTGGGTCCTTGTCAAACACTAGTCCCTCCACCGTACTTAGTAATTCCACCAGTTTGTGGCTGGAAATGGTATAGGTATATGGCCTTAAAAGTCCTCACGCTCTAGCATTCCCAACTTTTGATGTTAACCGAAATGAAAACTTTTTACAGAACGGTTTATTATATCAGTGTTGAATGGGTATTTTTCCTGTGCTGATCACAAGGCAACCCTGGATTAGCTTGCATCTTTCCCTGAAAAATCACAAATATGTAGTTATAAGTGAGCGAGAAATGAGTCTACAAGGATTTCTGTTAACGAAGAAGTTTGTTAAGCTACCCATTATCCTTAAATGAAAAAATATTTCAATATTATTGAAATATTAATTTATTATCATTAAAATGTTTTTGTAAAAAAGCACTAAGCGCAGTTTGTATAATTTCGTCAGTTTTGAATATCTATACTATTTTATAACAATGAAACTGTCTGTTTGTCGTGTCTATGCACGGCCAAACGGCTGAGTGGGGGGAGTATACGAGTGGGGGGATCTTCTTGGGATTTTCCGATAGGGTGTATAAGCGAATTTAAAATTTTCTAATCCCAGCCGAACCATGGGCCGTAGGGCGGGAGGGGGGTCGAAGTAAGAATTAATGTGCGCTTTTTCCACTTCCCCGCATCCTCTACCCCTCTAAACGGCCGTTGAAAATTCCGGAAAAATACCGGTTTCGTAGGTTTTCCTACGAGGAAGACGACGGCGCGATCGGATCGCGAAAAAAGTATCGGGAAATGCGTCAAAAAAATGTGAGAGTACGGACCCGTTTTCTCGAAAAGTCCGACGAAAAACTACGTTTTTTCCCATTAAAATATACCCCGTAAAGGTACGTTTTTCGGAACGGTTTTCGCGGGCGAAATACAGCTTTGATCCCGCCGAATCTGAATCCGAAATCGGATATCGAAAAAAGTGACGGGAAGTAGGTCAAATTGCGAGCGGAAGCGAGACTAAGCTATTAAAATGAGAAATTATATGTGCCATGGACGCGAGAAGGATCTAGGAAGACGTGATTGGGGTTCGATGACACAGGTGTTTCACAACCTTGCGAGGCGAGCAGGTACACATAGGTACCTTGCGAGCGAAGCGAGAGCCATTTCAAATAATAAATACGGACTTTGTCCTACACATATACAGCAATACCTTGCGAGCAACATCCCCGAATAAACTTTTCGTGGTTCCACGTAGTTTTATAAGATTTAATTTGTAAGAATTCCCAACTGGAAAAACGTCTGCCAAGTTGGGTGGGCAGTATAACTTCCTCAAGCGAGCGAAGCGAGCAGCATCCCCTACAGAAGTTAAACCTACCCTTAGAGATCTACCGTTTGCGAGCAAAGCGAGCAACATCCCCTACACACGTTAAACCTACCCTTAGGGATTTACCGTTTGCGAGCAAAGCGAGCAACATTCCCTACATGCCACACTTTGCGAGCGAAGCGAGCAAAATTCCCTACATGCCACATTTTGCGAGCGAAGCGAGCAATTTAATGGGGGGTCCGGGGGGCTTGCCCCCCGGCTGGACGTGGAGGCGAGCGTAGCGAGCCGGAGCGGCTAGTATTGTAATATGATCGAACTTCAGTTAAGCTCAGTTCTTCTTAAGCTCACTTTCTATTAATCTAACGTCTTAATAATTCAATGTTACCGTACTCAAAACTCTGAATCTAATCTTCTGTGTTATGATCTTACAGGAAACTACAAAAGCAAGTATTTTCTAGTCCTGAGGATTGCCAGTAAATTAGTCGAAGCGTCAGCAATCTAAAAATACCTGGTCTTTCATTACTAAGCCACACCAACATCTGAAAACCCCATTTGAACTAGGTGCATATTTGTGTTCAGACCCCTGGCACTGAATAATTTTTCCTCTAATTTTTAAATTTGGAAAGGATATAAAACAAATTGTACCTTTTTAAAAACAATAAAATAATAAGTTTTGAAAAAATACGAAAAAACATTGTATTTAAAATGTGGCACTCTCCAAGATAACTAGGCACTTGAAACATACTGTACATTGTGTTGATGTTTCTACTTGCAAAAGTATGCTACTAATAATCTGACAACGTGCAGAATATATGACATTTTGGATTTAACAAGATTTTGACTATTTATTGGTCACTTCGATATGTGAGAGAGTTTTTAAAACTACTCCGTACTCGAAATGGACCTAACATGCTTGTTTCCGAAAACCCACTATTTGTAAAGGCGGTTCAGTTCCAAAGCCCAAAATACCGATCCTTTACGTAGATTTGAAAATATAATAGCCTACCTGTAAAATTAGGAATTTCAAAAATATTCTCAAAACGAAAGCTGTAGTCTCTTTACAAAAAATTCAAATGGACGTCATTCAAGGTTAAGGCTATAGGAACTGAAAGCAACCAGTTCATATACACCTAAACGAACTGAAAGTAAGTAAAGAGCAATTGATTTTAGGGATTTCAGACGACAAATATAACCTAATATTCATCGCCGTTTTTAGTAATTTACATAGCATGCTTTGTGACATCAGCTTTCTCCAATTTGTATAATGCAAAACCCCTTCACTTACGTTACGTAGGCCTACCAGAAATGAAAACAAACTTTACCATTTAATTTCGTGTTCGTTTAAGTACACTATAGCAGGAGGGCCTCAAATGGCTCGAATGCGTAATACCTGCTTTCACCTATTTGAATTGTGCTAATGTCGTGGAAAGAAAAATCTCGTTAGTTCGCTACCGTCTTCCTAGTTCTCAGAATATAAACAACACAATCCACTTTAATTTCACCTAAAATGGTTTCACTTTTAATATAATTCAGTAGGTTGGTATTAATAAGAAATTTCTTACTCTTCCTTGTTCTGATAAATTTATATGAGTCAGAAGATACTAAATGACATTGATAATAATAATTCAATAAATATAATCCTAAAATTTTAATAATTTCCTTAATAAATACGAAAAATCATGGTTTAGTTGGTATACGTCTACTCACTTATGATTTTCAGAATGGATGTTTGTATAGTTTTCTGGAAATCCAGAGAACGTAAGAATACTCACTCAGTACCTCATGTAATTAATCGTCTAAACGTTTAAGACTCTTTTGTGATTATTTATTGTCTCTTGAATCTCAAAAATTCTAAACTGGATACCTAGTTTGCTTCTTGCTGGTTGGTGCGTATTCCATGTTATAAACTATTTTAATCTGCGGGAGTGTTACAGTAAGTTAGTTTAACTGTAACATTTACTTTTAGCGAATTTTTGAAGAAAATTAAGCTATTGCTCTCGCCTCAAAATTTGTAGAATGTGAATTTTTGAAAAATTTTTATGCAGAAATCCGTTTCAGGCTATTCTGAATCATATTCTGAAGTTTAACGCATTTTTTTATGTATGTATGTATGTATATATATATGTATATATGTATATATGTATGTATGTGTCATTCCAGACGATAACTGTCCGTAGAATTGTGCTAGAAACTTCAAACAAATTTTAAAATGTTAAGGATACAAAACGAAAGTTCAAGTTCGTTGGCCAGCATGATCGGATTACATCTTCGGGTTGAAATTTTCAAAAATGTAGTCAAAACTTTCAAAATAGCCTGTTTTTTGCGATTTGTTGTGCGAAATAATTTTTTCAGCATACTAACATGTGGTATATTCGGAATCAGCGTAAAATTTCCTATAAGAAAATGTATCAAGTTTTCAAAAATTTCAAAGTTGAAAAATCAGTCAAAAATCGAAATAATGCCGTTCGCTAGTTGTAAAAATCGGTAATATTTGCATGAAACATTGTCCAAATTCAGATTGAACTACTCTTATGGAAGTATCCCTGTATAACCAATCCTAGAACCATGCTGTTTAAAACGTAGGTAGTAGGTGCTTTAAAAAAAAAAAAAAAAAAATGTAATCACAACTGATGAGTTTACTCTGTGCATGTGTTAATAATTTGATTCCATGTTTGTCTATCAAAATCATAAACTAAAATTTCTCAACACGATCAATAGCGACTGAAATGTCGAAGATTTCTTCAAAAATTCGCTCATGGGGTCATGCTGCATGACTGGACTTTTTGTACCTACATCTCAACGGGTGGGAAATGATCTATTGGCGTCAAAATAAGCCTAAATGATGGTTGTGAATCAATGAAAACGTCCGATGTCAAAATCAGTTAACGGCTATTCTTTCCCTATCGAGGGATCGGATTCATACCTGCTATGTAGAGACTGATTGGAAAGCCGTCAATCATTTTTCATTGAAAAAAGTGATTGGGCGACTGATTTTTGTGTTTGATTGAGAATCAGTTATATATATAGCGAATTTGTTTACTTGAATAGGTAGGTACATCTATGATTTTACCTCAAAAGGAACACTTGAGATCGAGACCAGATCATGTCCCGCTGGTGAACTTTTTCCGTCAGTCATACACCACGGTTAGCTGAGCACCCCGGCCGCACTCATTTCAAGCGAATAAAGGGGCTGGGGCGAGGTATAGGTAGGTAGGTAATCACCATAGTAATTTTAATGGAAGTTTGCAAGATGTGAAGGAACTGAGAGCAAGGCCACTGAACTCAGGACGTGCTCCAGCTATGGATACCAACCCGCTGTGCTCCATTATACCTTTTACGTGTAATAACGTTGGCTGAGATGACATATACCTATAATACAGGTACCTTTAACTTCTGCGTAGACCGTGAAGTGCAACTCATTGACCTATATTACCTTGAACAATCTCGTTTTATTGTTTTCGACTCCAACATCTAAATAGAAAAACGTCTTCTAAAAGTTAGGTGTGGCACATAGCTTCCTCGTATCCGTAACATGAAATGTTTAGATCACTAAAATGATTTAAATAATCGTAAATTTTTTAACGGGTTCCTATGGAAGAAATAGTCAGTCAATATGTAGCGTGAAACTTCAAAATCAATCGATTAGGGAACGAGAAATTGATGCTTGATAGAAGTTACGTTTGCGCATGAACAATCAAGTATTGATTTGAGAACAATGAAACTGATTAGTGGATATTTACCGTCTATTTTGAACATTCCCCGAAAATTTCATTAAATTCGAATGCAAAATGTAAAAATTAGGCTTGTTACAAGGATTTTACAACTGAGTATGACACAAACGTGTTTAAATTTATATGGGATGATTAAATCGTCATTTCCCAACTATCCTCCGAATTTGAGCGAAGTCCGACAAATTAGGCTTTGGAAAATGATGCTCATTGGAATTTACTTTTGCGCTTGCGCAGAGTGAAGTATTGATTCGGGAACGGAAACTGAGGGATCAATCCACAAGTCAAATAGCACATTCCTCGAAAATGTCATCAAAATTGGATGAAAACTGTGGCAATTAAGCTTGTTTCAAGGATTTTACATTCGCGCATGTGCAGCGGCAGCCAATGGATATACCCATGTTGAAATTTAAATGGGATGATTAAATCTTCTTTTTCCTAGTCCTTCAAATTCAAGTGAGATCGGAAGACAAGGCGTGAGAAAATGGTGCTTGATGAAATTTTTCGTTTCGCGCATGTACTTAATGAAGAACTGATGTGGGAACAATGAAACTGGTGGCCATCTACAGCCAAGCCTGCACATTCCCTGAAAATTTCATGAAAGTGGGATGAAAACCGTGATGAAAATTGAGCTCTAGTTACAAGGATTTGCGGACAAAAGAACGTTGTAAGAACGGCGTAAGGAAAGAACGTTGTTCAGCATGGTCTAAAACATAAAATGCAAGCGGGAATTTAGTAGGAACTTAGTACTTTGCTAAGCCTAAGGTTACTATGGATGCGAACTCTGACGAACTTCGGTCCGTAGGAATTCGTTGCAATGAATAGTCAGGTTGGATGGGTGGATACACTGGCTGCAGATTTCGATGGTCAGAACGTTTCTCGCCATCGCAGAAAATGGACAACAGACAAAAACCTACCTTGTTCTTTTTTCAATTATCATGATTTTTATTTGTTTTGTAGTCCCTAGTTTCTTGCTTTTGTCTATGAGATCACATTTATAAGGTAATCAAAAAAACATACAACACATTAAAGCAAAACATACCTACATGCCGGCACTATTGACTTCTTACACAACCTTCTACCACTTTGTTTCTCATGTCCCACAACAAAAAAAAAAGCGGCATTGTTTACTATATCCATTTATAACATAAATAAATATAAAACTACGACATGAATAGAAGAACAAGTACGAAAGAAATGCGTGATAAATCGAGAGCTTTCCAACGAATGGAGAACGATTTTTTTCCGGTGAAAAAAGTTTCATTTCCCCAGCAACGGCTTGGTTGTACGTAAAAATCAAGAGAAATAACTGAATTGTGGCTTAGAGAATGTATCAAAACACAAACGGTGGGTACAACTTTCGTACAAGTACGCAACCACGAGGGACATTTTATGTCTTTGCGCCCCCTCCCGCACCCACACCACGTACCTCGTACTTTATTTATTTATTTATATTTTTTTAATTTTTGAAACACAGTTCGAGATTTTGAAAAACAAACATAAACACAGTCCGAGCTTCATCTCCAAGACTCGTACATCTTCAAGAGATAATTCGTTTATCGGTTGTTTGGTCTTAAAATTATGTCTTTACTTATATGATGCTTGCAATCTTGTTCACAATATAAATTATTGAGAATGGTCACCTGTGTGTAAACAATTATTTAAACAATCACGCTCATACCGCAGCTTGTCGGCCACGCACTCCGCAGTGGTTAACGTAATATGGTTAGGTAAATCGAGAGCCATCCAACGAGTGGTGAACGATTTTTGTACGATGATAACTGGCGAAGTTAAAGTTCCGCAGGAATGAATCGGTTGTACGTGAAAATCATTAGAAAATTTTCATAACGCTTTCTTCGTCACACCGTAACGTCACACTTTTTGAGTTATGTGTCATAGTAAAGACATAAAATGTCAACAAAAAAATGTTCGGACGAATTAGTCGCTGCCAAAGGAACCACTCTCATTCAAAAGAATTTTTCGTACGAACAAAAGTTCGTCAGAATACGCATCCATAGTGACCTTAGCCTCCTCGCTGATAACGTCGCCACTAACTGTTGTGATACTGCAATATCATTGGGAACCTGTATCCTCCTGAGTGCTGCAATTAAAGTGGAAGGAATCAACTTGTGCGGATTTCTATGGTGATAAAAGGCAACACAAACTGATATGAAATATATTTTTATTCTGTTATCCGTAGGTGCGCATTGTATATGACACCTATTAGATCTGTTGAAGGTAGGTGCATTGCATATGACACCTTACCGTCGACGATTTTAGCTCGTCGGGTTTCCAATGGTCGTTTGGTCGATGACGACCGTTCCGTCGGATCTGGAGGCTTGGACGTCGAAGCGGTTTGGACGTGTCGCGATATTTCCTTCGTACCTCGGCCAAACCTCCAAGACAACTGTATGACCAGAGGAGATGTCATTGCGAATAGGGTCTTCTACCTTCTTTTTGTAGAGCACCTGGAAAAACAAATGTACAAATAAGTGTACAGAAATTCCGATTTTTAACAAACAATTTATTCAATGTAGGGAGTTAATGTATTGTTGTTCGTGGATCACAACATATAAAGCAATTAAACCGCCGGTATAAAGCATTAAAACCATTCATGGAAAAACTGGAGGCTAATTTTATACACGGGAGTAAAAGCTTCCATTGTTAAGCTGAGGCTAATGAAATCTTTAATCATTCACAGATCCTGTGAATGATCCCTTTCTCGTTCCGAACACAAACGTTTATATATATTTTTTTACATTCATTTATTGGATTTGTACATTGTGTACATGTTCCAGAACTACCTAAGTGGGTAAGTATGGGAATGAATGGGAATTGTGTATGGGTTTTCTTGTTGTCTTGTGTCCAGAAATGTAGTAGGAATGTGTCTTCTGTTCTTGAAATTTTGATGATTTTTGGAGTGTTTGTGACTGGTTTGGAGACGTGACGCATAGAAAAGTCTCCACGCTTGGCCGATCGGGGCCAATGTGCCCCGACCGGCCCGAACCCACCCACCATGACCGCTCCCGATGCCACCTGTTGTTTGATTGACCGAGTGACAAACTAAAACTTGAAGAAATTCAAACGTGGCGGGAGATTTAAAATTTATTCACGGTACAACAGATGGCTCTTTAATGAAGTAGAAAGTTTTTAAGCCAATTATTTATTTTTATCAAGTCAATTCATCAATCTAACTAGTCTTGGTTCATCATTTTAATACATCTATTATACTTCAAAACCGGAAAACTTCTCTAGCTGAGGGTGCCTAGGGACAAAACGTCAGTTACTTCGCATATATCTTCTTTTTTATGATTTGTGACTAATATAAGAAACGGCGTAAAATTCGTATTAATTAATTCCTTCAATGCGCAGATCACAATGTTGCGCCTTCAAGTCTTTTTGCGTTTAAGGTTTTGTCAACGGTATGGTCTCTCATGCCCCTATCAATAGTTCAAAAACGTCTAAGTAGTTAAGGGATAATTTATCGTTATAGTCCGGAATTGTAAGGAAGCTTTATAATCGACCAAGGAAAACACCCAGGTTAAGATTTATTCACTCTCTGTTGATGGTTTTTCGTTTTAAAAGGTGCAATGAGCCGATAAAGATTTAAAGATTAACTGAGTCTTTGGCTTCACGTTCGATCAATCCTAAAAGGTGAAATCATGGGATTGAAATACATATTATAAACAAGTAGATCAGTGCTTACGAAGAGAGTCACAAGATAGCGCATTTTCTTGAAGGAGATCCGCGTGAAATAGACGCTTCTTGCGTTGAATTGGAGGCTTTGGCGTGGAGCTCACTCACCTGATCGATGATCTTCAGTATTCTCCCTTCAGCCTCCTCTCAAATTTCAGCTTCCTGAACTAAATACGAACTAAATCACTCGCGACGAAGTTGTGGAAACCCATTTCAAAACGGAATTTAGTGAAAAACGTTGTCTATTTCCACGAAAATAAAGAGTTACACTGTTAAATCGATTTCGACGGTTAGGCCATCATCAGTAACATGTTGTTACTGATACAGTAACATATTGTTTGTTACTGGCCTAACCGTCGAAATCGATTTAACAGTACAACTCTTTATTTTCGTGGAAATAGACAACGTTTTTCACTAAATTCCGTTTTTTTTCAGCTTCCTGTGTCGAATAGGAGACAAAATGGCTTTGGAGCTCAATCAGCTAATCAATGACCTCTCAGTCGTCTTCAGCATTCTCCCTTCAGCCTCCCTCTCAAATTTCAGCTTCCTGCGTCGAATAGGAGACAAAATGGCTTTGGAGTTCACTCCGCTGATCAATGACCTCTCATGCGTCAGCGGTCCCTGATACATCTTTATCCTCGCCATGTTACAGATTACATCCATACCAAGTTTCATCAAAATCGGACGTCGGAAAGTGGCATTTAAAACGATTTTAAGAGGACATACATACATACATCAACGGACAAAGTGAACACAATTGCTCATTTTACCTTTTTTTCAAATGCGCTAAAAAGGGGATATCCAAAACTTTTGAAATAATTTTTTTAAATTATATAGGTATATATATATATATATATATATATATATATATATACTCGGCCCTTCGGGCCTCGCAAGGGGCTCCGCCCCTTGACCCCGCCAGGGGGCTTCGCCCCCCCTGGACCCCCCTAATCTATACTCGGCGCTTCGCGCCTCGCCGGATCTTTTCTCTTTTCTACTGTGTAGAAAACGAGGATAATTTGCTATGCAATTCGTCTCACGAGAAAAAAAAAAAAAAAATTTTTTCAGGCCTGGCCGGGATTCGAACCCACAACCTTCGTCTCACGAGAAAAAAAAATTTTTTTTTCAGGCCTGGCCGGGATTCGAACCCACGACCTCTCGCTTCCCATCTCGGGACAAAAAACGTTACACAAAAAAAGTGGACATTTTAAAAAAATTATTGGGGGTCGGCCTAAGAATTGCATAGCAATTAATATATATATAAATTTCATTTAGAAGAATTGAATGAGTCCACCCGGATCAATGCACGCTCTTCAAGGCTAGACCATTAGGCTAATTAGCAGTCAAAAGGCTGATGGCATTTGCAAGAAAAACGATCGCCAACATCAGGGTGAATGATAACACGTATTTTCACATGAATGCAGTAAAAATCCCCGTATAAACTATGATGAGTGAGCCAGCTGATTACAATGGAATTCCTTTATCACGATGTTAAGTATTGTAAACTGACTAGTTAACCGTAGATAAGTGTTTTATATCATTTTTCTTGAGGCTACTCCCAGGAACCACTTATGTAGTTATACTTAGATCGCACGAAGCACCGTAGTCTCAGTTAAATAATTATCTTTATACCAGTAATCTGAGTGGAAAGGCTATTTGATATAGGAATAATGAACGTTCGTGCAATCATTTGAAGCGTTTGAACTTTATTTTTAAACTAAAGTTGCAATGAAACGTATATTCCTGAAGGAGTTTTTCATATACCTAACATTATTCTCGTCTGGTAAGGAAGGCGCTATTTTGTTATCTTCTTTGTCTTACATTCGACCTTGTGAGTCTCAATCTGACTTCCATCAAACTTCTCCCACCGCCTTCCGCTATTTCAGTCACCTAGCATGTTGTTTCATAACTAGGAAAACAACAATCAGTGAAAACTCGCTAGACAATAACTATTCCTAACAAATTTGATAATTATCCCTTATACTTATAATTATATTCCTTTTTCGTATTTTATTGTATAATTGTTTACAAAAACGGTTTATTATTTCATCACTATTATAAACCCTCTGAGCAGGTCTTTGGTGTAAAGGTACATAATAATTAAATTAAACGTTGGTATTATGACATTATTTAATATACGTTACCTAGGCAACTACCGAGAGAAAATTGGGGAAATAAAATAAAACATCTACCTATGCTGTCCTACTCCATCAATAGGTAAAAAATGGTCATAGGTTCCATTAATATCATTACACACATACTAAGTAGCAATAAGCATCATTAACTAAAACTTTATAAAGATCTGTCTGCCCTTAATTTGGTTTGCAATTTGCCACCTACGTTTCTTCCCAGGAACTGGGGCTACTTCAGAGAAGCAGAACAAATGACAAAGATTTGTTACTCTTACAAACGCGTATAAATTGCATTTCGAACATTTAATACATACAGACGACTGTTCTCTGAACTAGAAGATTTCACACCAAAAGAACAACGTTTTGACTTGGTCTACCAGATCCCTTGTGGTTGTGATGGGTGTGGAATGGTTAAGTGGGAGAAACATCTCAGTCAGTTCGACGAAAATCAGATGTACGACGAGATGTTACGAATAACGCGATGGTTGCCCACTGTCGATCTTCAGGACGTGACATAGGCTTTCAAAATTTCAAAATTTTAACTTCCGTTAAGACACTCAAAGTTTGAGCAAAATTTTACTTATTTGATTGGGGGTCTCTACATTTATTTGCCGTCACCAAGTAGAACAAATGGCTAAACATTGTTACCTACATAAAAATAAACAGGCAACTTTAAATTTGATTTTTATAAAATTCCAATTTTAAATTTGATTTTCATGAACCACTAAAAGCAAACATTGTTAGAGATTTTACAATCTCAAAGTATCTTTTTCTTTGGAGGGAAACAAAACCAAATTAAGGACATAGGACATAATTAGGGCCTGTTTTAAAAAGTTTTATAATAATTTAAACTGTCCAAATAAAGAAACGTTGCATCAATATCTATGTACAACAATATGGACGAAATGAACTAATGAATGATGAAGTGAACTTTAGGGATCAATAATAATTTCATCAAAACAGGTTCAATAATCGAAATATGTTTTTGCGATTTACTATGCTCATACGTGTTTTTATACACACTCGTGTTCTCTTTTTTTTCTTTTTTTTTTAAGTTCTTGCCCTAGGGGAGGGCAAATGGATGAACGTTCAAAGACCCCAAGCGGTCTTATTTGATTCGTTGAACAATACTATCCTAAAGATCCTATAAGACCAGTCGCACGATTGGTGGAATCTCAGAATCAAAATGGTTCAATTTCTTTCTGGGGAGCTCTCATCATTCCTCCACGTAGCCACATAGTTTGGCAGAGGCAAGCATAAGCTGAAACGAGTTTCTGGTAAACTTATGTAACGAAGGGATCGCTCACCTTTATCGTCTTAAATTAGGTCACCTTTATTCTTACCTATATGTAGGAATTCATTAAGAAACGAAAATTGCCTTAGGTTCTATAAGAGCTCTCGCAAGTTTTGTGACCTTAAAGTTGCTATGGTGGTTAAATGCCATTCTGCGGAGCGTAGGAAGTTCATCCACATCCTTCTGAAGACGTCACCTCATAGTTTGGCAGAAATCTTATGTAGCGTGATTGTGTCCACTTATAACGAAGTGAGCGTTTAAATTGCACGTAAACTTGATTCAAACTTTAACCCTATCACTATTATGAAACAAACATGCCCTCGATCCTCCATGACCTGTAGCAAATTTAGAGGATCTTGAACTAAGTATCATGATCAAAAGTCTGATGGTCAGCTCAAGTACTTTTTGAAGATGCCACGTCAAAGTTCGGTAGGCAAATGTAAACGCGGCGCGGCGTTGTTTGGGTGAAACATTTTCCTGGCAAACTTGTGATAAAAGTTTCATATTTTAAGTGGAAATAAGTGAAGTATACGTACCGATTTGGTACGCTGGTTCATGGGAACTATGTTGGACGTATCGTCCCCTGGGCCTCCGAGACTCGGCGGTACCAACTGGCCAGCAACATCGTTTTTCCCGTTGGCGACGAGCTTGCGGAAGAAGACGAGAGCCGTTTCAGTCGGGCGAGTTCCTGTGTCGAGGTGCTGCGGCTGAATAACCGCCTTGACGTAGTCGACTCTACCAGAATAACCTCTTTTGGACTCTACAATGACATCCATAGCCCCCAACCCCAAGCTGCAACAGAATTCAAGAAATACTAGGTGCACCAGAATTATCACAAAAATCATCGGTCCCCAAATCAGGCTTGCCAGATCAGCGGCATGTAAATACCAACCTTGAATATCATCTTAATAACAACAATGTGCATTCCGATTCACATCTATAGTACATAAAAATCATTTCTACGCATCGATGGCGTAAATATAATTGTTTCCAAAATGATCAACACATTAAAACGTACTATTTGGTAATGGAGATTTACCTGAATGTTGATATGCAGATGAGAACGAAATATCGAATCATTTTGAAGATATGTAACAGGCCCAACTCCGATTCCTGTGCTGCAACAACAACCTATGGAGTAACAAAATTAAAATAATGATTACAGATGTGAACAAACTCTTCTCTCTAGGTTTAGCAAGTATTCCTGGCGATACCAAACTTCACATGCAAATCAAAGTTACATGGAACATTAACAGTAGATAACCTACCAATCTACATTTTGTTTATCGGTACTACAATTCGACCGAATTATAATCCGATTGTTGCAAATTACTAACTGCATTACTAGATAATTTTAGTTGACAAACCTTAACAATTAGTGCTATTTAATGACTAAATTATTAAAAATAAACCTTCATCTTTTTAATTTTCGAGTACCCATTCCCTAAACACAAAAAAGGTTCTGTCTACGAATTCAAAAATAAATAAAAAATATAATCATAATCTGCTCAATTGTGTAAATTTAGGTGCTGTTGTGCACCTTCACGGGTGGAGACATACAAATTATCACAAACGATTGTCCAAATTCATAGAACATCATATTATTGTATTATTATATTTTTTCTTTTTCTTATTTTTTATGGTCCCAGTGCATTATTTCCCACTTGTTTGTTGAAAAATTAGTAGGTGACTTGAAATAATGCATAGGTACGCGGTCAGGTTAGAACTAACGTTTGATTTCAACAGTTTTTATGGTACACTCGAAGACCTAAAAATATTTGGATTTGCGGTAGATGAATATTTGCAGATATTTACTACATAGCAATAAAGAAGTTATATATATATAGGTATATATATATATATATATATATATATATATATATATATATATATATATATATTTTTTTTTTTTTTTTTTTTCCAAGAATTTAGCCGCATCTCAACCTGAAGGGTCATTAGCAGCATTGCACGAGGTGTCAAGTGAGACACTAAAACTGGCACGATTCTAAACTATAACTAAGACTAGATAAATAGGCTTACATTAAATCTAAGTGAAATAAAGCTATGACTAGGTGGAAATAAATATATTCGTAGTTCGTAGTAGAGCTCTGTGGCTCTCTGGTACGTTAACAGAGAGTGGACCTGGTCTGGCCCAGATAGGACATTAACCCACTGAGGGGGTCTATGCAGGACTCTGAGGTCCATAAGAGCTGGGCAAACCTCTAAAAAGTGGTGGATGGACAGATCACCCCGACATCTTCCACACACAACATCACGAGCACCTGCACTAAGTAGGTGTCCATGGGTAAGACGTCTATGGCCAGTAGCAACCCGATTGACCACAATGCGGTTCCTCCTTGAAAGTTGGGTCACAAAAGGGCCAACCGGGCAAAGGTCCTGATGGACACTACGCAGACCAGTGACCTCACCCTGACATTGCTCAAGCCAGATGGAATTGGCTTAATATTGAATGTAGGATACTTGATCCTCAATGCGCATAGGCAAAGTCTCAATGGCTCTCCTTGCAAGAGAATCAGCAGACTCATTGCCATGGATACCAACATGGCTTGGCAACCACATTAAAGTGATGGAAGTACCAAGAGTTGTGGTGCAGTGATAAACGGAGTCTTTGTATCAGAGGATCATAGGAATAAGAGTCCCTGATAGCCTCAATGGTACTTGGTGAGTCACTGCAGATCACAGAGTTCCCAATTCCCAACAGCTGTCAGTGCACAACAGCCAATGTGCTGTGAACACAGACGCAAAAGGTGGTAATGAGCGTCTGGTGACTTGGATGTTGGGGTTCCATAGAGCAAGGCCAACACCATCAGGTGTCTTTGAGCCATCGGTAAGGAAGTAATATTATTCTAAACTCAGTAATTGTGTACTTATCGGTTGTAGTCTTCATATTTGCACAACGTATTTTGATGAGTGACTTTTACACTGTAATTTTATAAGTTCCGTGATTTGGGTAGGATGTCTAAAATAATTATTGCTGAGTAAATGCTTGTTCATCGATGTTATCCCGGGTGTTATGACTAAACTTGACGGCCGGCTTCTGCGCAAATGGGAGAAAGTGCCTCTGACTGGGTTTGCTATTTCACGATGGCGTAAGACTGATCTGCCTTTCTCTAACTCGGTTCCTCGCGATTACTATTTTTCATGCTTTGGTATCGCCCCATGATATTCGAGTAGTGTCTGAAAACTAAGTACGAAACGTGTAACTGAGCCCATAAAATGGTTTTGAGCGTCACTAATAAGGAGCAGGCCGACACAAATTGCATTTCCGCATGGCCGATAATGAAAGACCAAAGGGTTGCAATCTTCCTGCGGATTCAAATTGCTATGCTGGGGCAGCATTTCCTAGTAATCTTTCATGATTGTATAACTATTTTAAAAAACCAGAAGCTGTGGCTATGATTGATTTTACTGAAATAAAATTTATAGATAAGTACCTAATCTAACGTTCAATCTTCAACTGTTATAAACATTTCAAGGGAATCGGGCCAATAGGTCGCAAGAAATTGACGTTTGAAGGATTTAAAGCTCGCACATGCGCAGAGGCTCATGTTAATCATAGATCTTAGTTTCGTAGTTCTCTATTTACGGTTAAGACCCTGCGAGTTTCATTGAATTCGGAGTAACACTATAGAAGTTATATGCTTTTTACAAGAATTCCACGTGAGCACAGAGATCATTTCCGTTTGTCCGTGAACAACGGACTTAGTAGAAGACCGTTTATCCAAACGGATTCCATTTCTAAGAATTTCTTGAAAATCGGATGAAAACTGTAAAGATTCTGTTCGTGTTAATAATTTTTTGTTTGCGCATTCGCATGGACGAATAATAATTTGCAGCAATGAAATGCATAGGATTGACTCGGAAGTAAAATTAATCAATTTTTTCTACATAGGGTGGTGGTGCCTATTTGTTTATTTGATTGTCATAAGTTCAAAGCCCAATATTACTACATATACTTAGACAACAAAATAACGGTAGGTATACTTAACAAAATACAATAGGTAGGAATAGTAAGTTAATAACGTGCAGTAGTGATTCCTTAGGAAACACGATATCTCTTAATCTTAACAGAAGACAACTAAAATATGAATAATTAACAACATCAAAAAATGCAATACGATAGATTAATTACGTAATTTGGGACAAAATCGGTTTCCTACGGTAACCCAGACTTGACGTGAACAAATCCACATCATCAGACAATGAAGCTAAATTATATAATTTAAAAGGAAGATGCTAAAATTATTTATGATGCCTTTGTCATATATGGATTGATTTCTAAAGGACAGACACATTCTTTGTATGCATCGTAATACGCAACGTAATTTTCGAATACATTCAAGCTCAGTGGATCGTGAAATGTAACTAAAATTATTGAGATTACTAATCCAACTCTAACTATCCACCCAGAGAAAATCAATTATCGAAATCGGACGGTTTCTATGTGTCACTGGCTCTTATCGCGTAGTGACACACAACTAGTCATCAGACTATCTAAAACAACAATCCCACTTTCTCTTCAACAACGCCCGGTCAATATAGAAAATTCATTATCCACCAGATACATATTAGTATTGATTACTAGAGAAATATTGAATTTGGAATGTTTAAAATCCCGCTGTGGTATGACATACCAAAAAAAACACTCT
This sequence comes from Adelphocoris suturalis, assembly GCA_030762985.1. Classification (NCBI taxonomy): domain Eukaryota; kingdom Metazoa; phylum Arthropoda; class Insecta; order Hemiptera; family Miridae; genus Adelphocoris; species Adelphocoris suturalis. Next base: position 22,502,960 of record CM061043.1, read on the forward strand.
GGTAGGTGGAGTTTGAGGGGAAATTTTTCTTCATTAGGACGTCCCTCTGAAGCCAGGCTCCGTCAATAGGGACGACCTATTGGAATCGATCCAGAGGGGTGGGGGACAACCCAAGCATTAGAAAAAAATAACCGCATACAAATCCGTTTCAGACCATTCTAAGACTGAATCCGTGAAAAAAATCATAGGTGTGTGTGTGTGTGTGTGTGTGTGTGTGCCTAGACTTACTTTCGGCTCAAGTTTTATACTATGTGTGTCTCTACATAGTGAGGAAGTAAAAGATAGTACCTACTTATACTGTAAATAATTATGATTGAAAACTGAAGAGCGTTGAGTATTACACATCGAACAAAGTATAGTATACATTATATTATTGATAACTGAATAAATATTTAATTTTGGAATGTTGAAAATCCCGCTTACGTATGACACAACAAACTAAATACAAAACAAAGCTAAATAGAAACAATTTGTAGGCTTTCAACATTTTCCACCTAGTTTTTTACGGATTCAGTTTCAAAATGGTTATATGCATCCGCATTGAGTCTTACGGACAAAATTCTTTCACTTACCGAGTTCGGAGGTGATTCAGCTGGATTACTATCGAGTACCTTGCAGAAGAGTCCGAAGTAGCGGCGAAAATGCGTTGAGATGACCTCGCTTTCCCCCCAGGCGATCCGGGAGAGATGACGTTTCCCTCTGCAAGGACCACACCTTCTCCTGCCATCCAGTTGGAATTCTCATCCCTTCTTCGAGGCTTCGGATGGTCGCGGTCCTCGCTGATTTGGCGAGGCGCCGCGCACCGGACTGTTGCGTGAGGTTAAATTATATGGGTCATAAATACTCGAAACTACCTGAAGGAGCGGCTCGATCTAAAAATAATAATAAACAAATAGAACCTGGTGGCAGTGATAAAAATGAATAGTCAGGCGATATTCCTTGAGTTTTAGGAGTTTTACAGGTTAGTTCTTGAATCCTAAATAATAATACCTCGGTCGGAACAGGTAGCAGTGTCAGCAGTGCTGCCAGCACGGGGGATTTATCAGAGCCCTAGGGGGATTTCGTGTGGGAGGGGATTTTTGAGCTTCACTGACAATCCTTGATTTCTATTATTAGCGAATTTTTGAAGAAAATTAAGCTATTGCTCTCGCCTCAAAATGTGTAGAATGTGAATTTTTGAAAAAATTGTATGCAGAAACCCGTTTCAGGCGATTCTGAATCATATTCTGAAGCTTAACGCATTTTTTTATGTATGTATGTATGTGTCATTCCAGACGATAACTATCCTTAGAATTGTGCTAGAAACTTCAAAAAAATTTAACATTTTAAATTTTTTTTAAGGACACAAATCGAAAGTTCAAGTTCGTTGGCCAGCATGATCGGATTACATCTTCGGGTTGAAATTTTCAAAAATGTAGTCAAAAATTTCAAAATAGCCTGTTTTTTGCGATTTGTTGTGCGAAATAATTTTTTCAGCATACTAACATGTGGCATATTCGTAATCAGCGTAAAATTCCTATAAGAATATGTATCAAGTTTTCAAAAATTTCAAAGTTGAAAAAATCAGTCAAAAATCGAAATAATGCCGTTCGTTAGTTGTAATAATTGGTAATACAACTGCCATCAATACTGACCACATTGGACATCGAAATCTATGAATATTTACCTACATTTGTCTTTAAATCTACAAGATTAGTTTAATAATAATAAAGTATGAGTACCTCCTAATTATTTTTAATAATTTGATACCATGTTTGTTTATCAAAATCATAAACTAAAATTTCTCTACACGATCAATAGCGATTGAAATGTCGAAGATTTATTCAAAAATTCGCTCATGGGGTCATGCTGCATGACTGGACTTTTTTTTTACTGCCTTACATATTAATCAAGGTGAATTTCACCATAAAATACAAATGAAAAAATGATCCCTCCACTAGATTGTTCTTAGAACAACGACAAATGACACGAACGTACAGTGTCAGTAACGAACGTCAGTTTGCCAAACCAAATCAGACGAGAGTCAGTGAAGATGTAGAAAAGGGAAGTAGTTTGAACCCCAAGAAAAATGATTTTCTCCAAAATATTGGAGGAAAAATAAATGCATCTTTTTCTTCATGTACAGTAGGTGTACTTGTATTTTTTCCTATTTTACTTAATAGTCATACTAGTTGGTTTACTTTTTTTTTTTTGTTGATCCATGTGTTGGTGTTAACCTATTCAAATTAATTACTCGTGTGAAAGTTACCCGTCAAGTTTTTCTTTTATTGACAACATGATTCACCATAAGTACCTGCCTACTGTTGGTAACGGAGTTTCTCCTGTTTTTGTAATAATCCGCTCTTTAATTTCTTTCACATTGTTTTCCTTGTTATATGGTCTTTTATTACCTACTTAATAATTCAATTTGTGATAAATATTGTATCCAAAATCGCTTTTAACGGTACCTTAAATTTGGAGGATTTTCTGGTTCATCCTGGAGATTTTGGGGATGTCTTCTTGAATGGGGGGGGGGGGGGGGATTTTTTGCTGAAACGGGTTGGCAGCACTGAGTGTCAGCTTCCAAGGACGAGTGAACGTGAAAGTTGCCCTCGCTACAGTACCTTCTTATCTGCTGAATGTTTTTGTAAATGAAGAAGCACCTCTCACACAAATAAGTTGAATTTTCTCATTCACTGAATTTGCAGGAAGGAACCTCCGTAGTTTATAAAGAAATTATTTATTTATTTATTTCAATAATACGGGCAAGCCCAATACATGAGGAGAAAAATATATAGCAAATGTATAGATATAAAATACATAGCGTAAATTACCGCGGCGAGAAAAAATAAAATTAAGTATACTATAAAATAGAATAGAAAATAGATGGAAGAAAAGAAAGTTTACTGTCCAAAGTTAAGGGTGGTTCCACACAAGTTTTTCACTTTCGAGCGAAGCGAGGCTAATGAGGTGTTGAAAAGGTCGACATCTGGACATTCATTTAGAAGGTAGTTGGCTATACGTGGGAGTCTAGACAGGGGGCGGTGGTACATGTAGTTTGTCGGCGAGAAAGGTGTCCAAAATAAGCTGTTGGATCGTGAGGCGGAACGGGGTACCAACAAATTCACCATTTCCAGAAGGTGGGGAGAATCGACGCGACCATTCAGGATGTTGTATAAAAATGATTTATCGGCTTGTTGTCTTCTGACTCGATGGAGTAAAGTGCCGCAGTGCTCAGTAATAGCCTCATAGTTTATAGAGTCAAATGGTAGGTATATGAAGCTTAAATGCCTCATAACTGAGGAAGCGGCGATGAACCCTCTCTCGCTGGACAATATGGCAATTATAGAATGGGCTTCAGATAACAGAAGAGTATTCCTTGGGTATGGTGGGGTAAGGTCACTCTTCTACGGCAATACATTTTTTTTAACCACCCTTTTTTGCACCCTTCCCGCCTGGGCGGAACCCCCCTTACCCAGTGTGACTTCACTTTTTGCCGAAACTTTGAACAAAAAGAAGAAAAAACTTCTGCCAAGTTGGGTGGGCAGTTTAGCTTCCACACTTATTGTAACATAGACGTATATAGAATTAGTTGAAGAACAAAGTACGAGTCGACATTATTGATAAGTCGACGTTATAAGAAATTAATGTTTTAAGGCTACTGTACAATGACAATGACATTTATGGTGGAACTAAACCGCACAATCCTTGAAAATTTTCATAAATATCGGTTCATTAGTCTCGGAGTTTCGCCTGTGTCGATCAATTTTAGTTTTGCGCACGCGCTATAGTCATTACTCCAGTAACTCATGGGGGATATTCCTGGAACATATACCCATCTACTTCCCAAGTTTGAAGGAAATCAGACCAATAGATAAGAAATCAAAGTTATAATAAATTAACGTTTGCGCATGCGCATAGACTATTATTTATGTGACGGCGATGAAAGTTATAGGGGACCGTCTAGTAGTTATCCCGCACAATCCTTGTAAATTTAATCAAAATCATTCCATCAGGCTCTGAGTTATGCCTGTGTCAGTCGATATTAGTTTTGCGCATGCGCAATGGAACATTACTTTACCAATTGCAATATAATTTACAGGCCTTTTTTCTAGAACATTTACCGAATCACCTAGCAACTTTGAGCGAAATCGGTCCAACAGATGATGAGAAGTCGACGTTATGAGAAATTCACGTTTGCGCATGCGTACAGGCTACTGTTGATCCGACGGCATTGAAAATTATAGGGGACCGTCTAGAAGCTAACACTCACAATCCCTGAAAAGGTCATCGGAATCGGACTGAAACTTGGTAAAGTTTTGGGCGTGACAAGGATTTACTACAGACAGACACGGAACCAAAATTGATCATCAAGCTTTGAAATTCATTTTTGGAAATTCATTGGAAATTCTGATTTTGGAGTACAAAAATGTTTTCGACTTCAATCACGAACACAACAAAGCTTCCCTAGCTTGGAAGCAAAACAACCACACATCGGATAGTGCGGATGGTATCAAAATTCTCGGGATGAAATCTAATTTCGTTTAAAAATAATAAAGTCACACTTTTCAAACCGATGGGTATTCCTTATTGACTCGAAGTTGACCTGCCATTCAATGGACGTTGTCCTAACTTGCACGGTAACGCATTGAACCCTTGTTGCGGGGTCCTCCGTTCTGCTGGAGGACTCTACCCTACCTACCGTGCCAACCTCGAAAAAGTATTGACCACTTGTGTGACAAAAATCGAGATAACCATTTTTCGGAAAGTTCTTAAAAACGTTCTTAAACAACGAGAGCAAAATGTGTCACGAAAGTTGCGGAAAAACATTTGCTGCCTCAATCTCTCCGAAAATGAAAAAATTTGGTAGGGAACCTCCCTGAGACATCAAGAGACGAATAAAATGATGGACTCTTTCTTGATCAGCTGAGCGAGTTACATTCACTCCTTTTCACTCTAGGAATGTGATATTTGACAGGGAGCTTCTCTGGGACATTACGAGACGAATGAAATGACGGGTTCATCCTGATCATGTAAATAAGTTAAGTTCTCACCTGTTCACTTAAGATGAGCTCATACTTATATAAAACAACTGCAAAGTAATAGTGGATTGAAAATGGGACCCCTTGCATAGGGAAACAGCTAAAACCGCACTTGTGTTTTTCTTCAAACCTTCAAACTCTTGAAATCGTCATAGACTTGAAAGACCCAACTGGTAACTACCTCATCCCAACATATTTAAATAAAAATGACCAGCTTTTAGACATTTTTTACGTACCATTTAGGATTTTCAGATCAATTATTACTGGTATTTATATTTTCCTGTACCCACCAAGTCGTAAAAAGTAATAAGTACAATTCCACTAAAGTGCCGCAATAATTATGCCAAGATTTCGGCCAATATTTGATCATCGACCAAGTTTCACAGAAAATCACTCCAATGATGAACGGATATTAATAAATTCGATTGTTGGAATCTCGCATCTTGAAACGGAAATTTTCAGTAGGCGGAGGGAGGTGTAACTTTTTTTTTTCGGTTCAGTACCTATTGAATCTGACAAAATATTATTGATGGGGGGAGGAGATAATTCGTTGAAATCTGTTGTTTTCAATTAACCTAGTGCAATTTCAACGGTTAAAAAAGATTTGTTGAGGGCAGTAGGTACCTAAAGTGCCATTTCATCTTTCAAATATCTTTTCTTTAATTTTATTTTTATCTTTCAAAATTCGCTCATACGTTCGTGCAGCATGGCTAGTTTTTCATTTTTATTTATTTTTTAAGCTACGATCGGTTGGCTAAAATTATAGGTGTAGGCGTAGTTTACAATTATTGTGATGCAAGAAGAACTGTGTCCTCAGAAAAGGATGGGCCCTGTTTCAAAGAGGCTCAGAACAAGCAGTCGGTGTCGCGTCCCAGATCCAAACAATAGACAGCCGCCATTTTGCTTCGAAGACATCTTGCTACACCACCAATAAACCGGATAGAATTGAAGCTGCCATCCTTCCCTTAGTTAGAATCTACGGACTAGGTAGCTAGTAGTTCATTTAAATTATCCATCTGTGAACAAGGGAATTAAACCTAGTTTTGTTCTTTCAAAGCTGCTTAGTTTAAACAAGGGACAGACAGTTCAGCCATGAATATCCGAAAAGAACCTATCTCTTCTGTTTTCAACCTTAGCCTCGATTTCTGCTGTCCCAATGTTGCAACGCCGTTTGATTGCAACACTACCGGGTGCTCAGGAAAGGGGCTTAGCTCGAGTCAAATTAGTTTACCGTTGCGCTCTTTGGATGCACAAGGACACAACAGTTAGGTAGATGCATAACTACACCCTAGAATGAATAAATTACTATCTTCCGCAGCATGAATAACCTCTCTCCTACCCCTTTTTGAGAACAATTTAAATTAAGGTTCCAATTTCAAGGGTTTCTTCAACAATTGAAAGGATCGTTCAGGTAACTATACAAACTTAAAGAAGGTGCTCCATAACATTACCTATTACAAAATTACTGTTACCTTCATAATTTCTAACAACATTGTAATATAATTTTTACAGACAAGACGCAACCTGGTGAATCAATGATTTTATGTAATGGACGACTGAATGGCAATCCAAACAGTATCAGTGTATGCACCTACCCCAACTAGTACTTACCATATAAGTTGTCACTTTACTCAACTCTGTATAATAAGGAAGAACCCTAGTATTGAGACTTAGGGCTAAGAACAGCATGCTGTTATTGTTATATTTTAGATCCCTGATGAGGTCTGTACACAGGCGAAAGTGCTTGGAGCTGCAATAAATCATGATGAGTTGTAGTCATGCACGTATCTCATCCCCTCAAGTCACCCCTAACATACGATTTATAGGGAACAGTGACGTTGAAAAACTCCTATTACTGAGCCCTTATCGTTCAAAACATTCCTTAGTTTGTTCTTCAGTATTGTTATATTATGTTATTTAGTCCATCTCTGCTCGGTCTTCTTGAAAAGGGGTTTCCGCTGTAATTAAAAGTGATTTGGGTAAAAGGAGATTTTAATTGTGTTCACCTGGAATAACAGATGCTCTAATTCATACTTCTAAAGACGTTCCTTTATTCCATTGAAGTTCTACTCCCTCATCAAGAGCGAACGGGTATACCTGAGTATTACAGCTAGGGGCTGGACGATTGAAAACTGTTCTAATTATCCCTGCATTGAATGTTTTTTAAAAAGATTCGAATTTTTTTGTCTTAAGGGTTATTTGTTATTTCTCAGGATCCTAGTGACGCAGTGGAGTTGTTTTGGCTACCTACCTATACATACTTATAGTGCTGCTCCTCTCTGATGAAATCGTGGTATATAAATCGGATCTAAGTACCATGGATTTGCAGTATTGATAACTTGGATCTGAATATCAGACATGAATGATTTTCTTGAGCGGAACAGCCTTATTGCTAGTGACATTCTCCGTTTATTTCAAGCAGATGTAGATGCATTATCCGCTGATAGCCGTAGAAGCGAGGACTGAGGGATGACAACATAAGGAAGAAACAACTTGAGCAAAGCCTACGTAGGTAAGATATATGCGAATTGATGATATCTGCCAAATTCCACACAGCAAGAGGGGCCACTGCACTAAAATCCTGCACTGGACATTTGGGGCTAGAAAATAAGACAGCGTCGGCATCAAAATGGATTCTTAAGGTTTCAAGGCCGTAGAATCCAAATTTTAAGTATTTTTTTCGTTAATCGTTGTCTGTCTGTCCATAAGTCTATATTAATAAAATCTTAACTATGTCTGCTGTGCATTGATTAGAATCATGAAATTTTGCGTTTATTTTCTGTTTCATGCTATTTGTAGACGATTGGTACCATTTTCTCAATTTTTCTCTGTCTGTCTGTCCTGTTTCCTAGCTGTCTGTCCGTATATTTGTCCGCTTTTCACAGTTACAGGGGTCATTGGACAAGGTCTAGAAAGTATAGATCGGACGCTGTTACTTTTTATTTGCGATGAAAGAACTTGGTCAAATGTAATTATCCTTCTTTGTCTTGACAGACTGAACACATATCCGTTTTTATTTTTCAGGAGTATGCTTCGAAGAGGGGTGGACAGGAAGCGTTGCTGGAGGCGATGAACACGAAATATTACTACTACACGAGAACCAAGGGCCTCTTCAGGATATGTTTCCCTAAAGAACGCCCACCAACAGGTTAGTAAACGAGCCAAATTACCGATCCAAACGCTATAATGATTGAAAAATGTTATGTAACGACTAAATTTTTTTCAATGACTGTTTTCAAAAAGCTCAATTTCTGACCCTGACACGGCTAAGACATCCTGAGTGCTAGACGTAGTTCTAAAGTATTCACTTTGCTAAATATAGCCATCTCTTCTGCAGCAATCTCAGTACGTACTGAAATCTGTTTATCAATTGAGGGGACAAACATTTGCAACGTTGGGTAATCAATATTCTTAGCGTTAGTAGCTTACTTTTCAAAGTCTATCCTAGAATTTGACCAATATGGATTCAAGAATTTACTAGGACTTGTAGGGCAATAAACAAATTTAGTGTGCTGTAGATTTCTATAAACTTCTGTTCTTTCTGTTTTCACTAGGAATCAGTTGTGCGAAATCCAACGCTGAATGAAAAATATGATTTATTATAAGATACTAGGTTGTTATTGTATAATTTATGGTTTAATAAACTTGGATTAAGCAAGATTAAGTTAAGGGTAGGAAGAATCATGTCTCAAAGGAAGTCAAATGTGAACTCTATCCTGTAAATCAATCATCGAACAAAATGTTGCGAAATCTATAACTATTTCTTCGGTCTATTTGATTGTTTGAGTTAGTGCTTCAAGAACAAATAATATTTGAGTGAGAATAAATTATTAGGTATGCAAGTATAGACTGGAAATTGATACATACTATAGAGTGAATTCTTTTATAATCATATAAGGTTCAGTCCACCCACAGGGTGGTTTCTCTGCTAAGGAATTAAGAAATCGAGTGGGAAAGTTGATACCCGATAAAATTCCGGCAGTTCGATGCATTATTTATGGTGCAATACCTATGGCTATACCTGCCTTATGATATAACATAGCACAGTGTTGTCATCTCTGCTTTTCTCATGGATCGAATTACGACACTTTCAACTGGGAGAAATGAAAAGTGACCTGTTGGACTTGATTTATCGTTCAGTTTCCACAACGTTCTGCCATTACTACCTATTACGAAGTCGTGGGAGATGGCCGCTCCGTTACAACTCGGAAATGGAAACACTTTGTTTCGGTTGTTAATAGTGCTATAATAACCTGCTATAACGTCCTACTACTGCCAGTGCCTCGATGTTGTACTTCGTGATTGATTCAGTTCATTATCACATAGTTGTATTACCCGTATAAAAGCAATGAAATGATATAGTACAGCTGTCAGTATACATTTCCGTACTTGTGAGTAAGAAGTACAAGACCTCACATGTTCAACAATTTAACAAGTAGTAATGTTCCACTAAAACATGTGATGTTTAGATTCTTGTAAACAGACTCGAACGACCACCATCTCGTGAAATAATAGGTTTCTTCCAGCGTGCATGAGTTCATGTGCTGGGTCATGAACTTCTTGCTCCGAAACGAAGGTAGGGTTGTGAACTGAGCACGAAAAAGATAACCTTGCTGAAACGTGTAACCTTTCCTCCTTTAATTTCCTTGCTGACTTTTCCCCCGTTAACAAGTGCTTCTTGACTACTTTTTAAGACACTTCTACTCAGTCTAATCACTATTTTCCGTAATTTCTTCTGGCTTCTTCACTAGTTCTATTTATAATTTAGTATCTATATTTAAAAGGCTGGTATTATGCCTTTTACCGATTTAAAGTGATGGATCTCGATTTTTTAATTGACGAATTGCTGGCGATTCTTCGGGAGATGGGAAGAGAGGGATTTTCTTAAGGAGAGGGATATCTCTTAAAATACGGGATTTCTAGAAGTCCTAGAGTTGATGCCTACAACAATATTTGTAAAGCGTTTTCGTGTCAGTCAGAAAGTACATACCATGCTGACAAAATAGCAGAAGGATTTGAAGGTAGCTAGTACTTCAATCTAAAAACCGGAGACAGCGGGAAACTCAGTGCAATGCACCAGGTATTTAATAAAATCGTTGACTGGGATTTGCAGATCAATAGAGTGTCGTTAGATTACATTTTTTTAGTAGATTTCATTGCACTGAGTTTCCCGTTGCTTCCGGTTTCGAGGTTGAAGTACCGTCTGCCTTCAAAACCTTCAGCGATCATGACGTAAAAACGCTTTACAAATATTCATTCACCGTAGGCAGCAACAACTTCTCGAAATCTCGTTCATTGAACTAATAGGTACGTCTGCTTCGAAATGCAAGTTTCAAACTCTCATATTCCTTTTGGTTTTCTGGTCGTCAAACCGCTTCATTTAGAGTTGTGGCTTAGATTTCACCGCATCCATTACATGAGTGAACTTTCAAGTATAGTCATAAAATGGTCATCTGAAGGTGAGAGAAGGAGAATTGCGGAGGGATTCCGAAAAATTGGCTACGTAACGAATGTGTAATTGGGGATGTGGACGAGAGTTTGAGGAAGGAAGGTTAGGAATAAGATTGCCGTCAGCGTTCCTGCCGTTCAGTATAATTACTGAAAAGTCCGTGAACTCATCCCCACCTCCACGGTTCTCGTTCTGAATTTGTTGTGCTCTATTCATGTTCTCTTGACCGCGCTGGAACAAACTTAATTTATACACCAATTTTGTTTAAATTGTATTCTATATAAATAACGAATCAAAATACAAGATATACTGCAATGCTCTATATAATGTCTCCACACAAGAATAACTCAAGAAGGACGTTCACAGTTGTTTTTACAACGATTATCAAGACTTGAACAATACCTACGTTGTAGACAGTTTAAATGATTGGGATATTCCTGTTCGCTTATATGTCTAGTCATTGTGAGCAAACTCGACAAAATTATAAGTGTGCTTACAAAGAGTACCTACACTAATTAGATTACTAAAATCGCCCAATAAAAGATTTTTATTTTTATACTTTTGTGTATGCTATGCCAAATGCAACGTTAGATTCTGGGTTCAACTTGAAAAGCGAAATAAATTCCAATTTGTATTTTAGCTCGATGTGGTGTATCGTAATCGTCATCAATATTGATTATGATAACTTGATAAATTAACCACAGGGAGATGGTTAGTAGGTGTAACCATTCTTCACATTTAACTACCATTGTTAACAACTACAAGCTCTTTAATTTCATCAGTTTTCTGGTGCCTACCTACCATTCAAAACACGCTCAGTTTCTAATGCACCAATAATATTTTCTCACCCTACCTACTGTAGGTTTTCAATACTTAAAAAATAGTGTATTATTATTACGTAAAAACAAAAGAAAAAACAGCGTAGTGAGCCCCACAACATCGCATGTCTACCTAATGACTGAAGTGTAATATGAAATATGGAACAAGTAAAATGTGGTTTGTGGCTTTGAAATAAAAAAATCGAAGAGCAGACCAAGCCTTCTGAGCGTTATCCAGCCGTCCACGACGCACTCAATTTCGAATTTCAGTTTTTTAGTTTATCCGTAAAATAAATTATCATCGCAAAATAGAACTAATCCCGTTTTGTTTGAAGTTGCAGTTGTTTGAAAAGTAATGTTCGTCTCATTCCACACAAAGGAAAGTAAATTTAAACCCATTTGTATCATAAATACACAACCAACTCCTTGAACATATATATATTGTTTCGAATTTATTCGTTTTCCCCGTTTCATGTCGGTTTTAAGACTGAGAGGTTACAATTAAAGACCGGAGTGTAGCTACTAAAACTATTCTTTTTTATTTCCAATTTTTTATTTCCAATTAGATGAATCCACAAGAAACTTGGAAAATGCTGTTACATTTACTCTTTGAAAATTTTCGGATATATTGAAGAAGTACATAATGTAAATTTATGATTTCTCGTAGTAGGTAAGCTGGTATGCAATTAGATAGCCTATATTACTTGGCAGTATGTGATTAGATAACGGTGTTCAGCATTATCTAGATATCGACAACCACGCCTCTCGAAAGTAATAGTAAGCTGCGAACCAGGATAAGGATCGTCTTGCAAAGCCAGTGAGCACCACCTGAGCATACCAACCAGCTTCGACCTACAAGTTGACGCAACAGCCCGTAAGGAAGCGTAACGCCAGGGTTCTGAGTTCATAAACAGCAGCGTACGAATACAAAGGAGGGAACGAACATTTTAAAATCATCACCTTGGCACACATAACAGGATTGTACTAAACCATCTGACATACAAATAAATTTACCATAACTTATTACTATTAGGTATATAATACTATTGCGTAGCCATCATGGAAATCTCTCTCTCTCTCTCTCTCTCTCTCTCTCTCTCTCTCTCTCTCTCTCTCTCTCTCTCTCTCTCTCTCTCTCTCTCTCTCTCTCTCTCTCTCTCTCTCTATATATATATATATATATATATATATATATATATATATATATATGGATATAAATTTGGATATGATAGAGAAAGTAGAAAGATATAGTGACAAAAACGTGTGATAAGAGGGAAAAATACCTCAGTATTTCGGCGACTTGCCGTAGAAAGATACCTAGTGTATTTTTTTTAAAGAAGAAAGTAACTCGGTATTTTTACTTACATTTTCAATGTTCCAACGGTTCTTTAGATTTATGCGGGAAAAATAAAAGTTTGTCAAGAAAGATAGTCAGTTCGTAGGAAGATAAGTGACAGGAAAGATGGAGGAACGTTGCACTGAAGCTAAGGAAGTATGAAGGCACACCGGTGCAGTTTTCTTGGTTGTATTCTCATTGAGTTAATATAAATTTGGATATGATAGAGAAAGTAGAAAGATATAGTGACAAAAACTTCTGATAAAAGGGAAAATACCTCAATATTTCGGCGACTTGCCGTGATCACGAGTAGAAAGATAGTCTCTCTCTAATGTATATATATATTCCTTCTCTCCTCTACCTCCATCCCCCTCTCAGTTGTATGCTTTTATCTTAACTCCTAACCATCCGTTTCTATTCACCATCATGTTGACGTCTTTTTTTCCTCTTCAAATCGTTATTTCTGTCTCTCGTAGGAAGCAAGCAAATGGTTGGGGACCAGGGCATTGGAGGGTTGTTCTGATGCGATTCAATGAGCTAAAATGAATTTTACGTATACATATTTCAACATAAAATCACCCACTAGGTTGTTGAACTTATAAATCGGATTTTTAAAACTTTCAGCCCTTGGAGTAGTGACGCCAGTAGTGAATGCCACAGAAGCCGAAATTTCAGAATCATAGTCGAGCGATAAGTTAAAACAATGTCATCAAATTTGATCCAAGGAAGAAACGGCAGGCGATTATAATCCTGAAACCAAGAAATATTCTCTTACTTCTAACGAAGATTCATAATTATAAGTAGGTAATACGGCGTGCCAAAACTAAAATTAGTGAGGGTCTCTAAATGGATTTCAACTAATCATTCGATTCACAAAACTGGTTTGGTGGTTACCAATTTAGCTAATTTACTTTTATTATAAGCATATACTCCCAAACCAACGACATAATATATGTAAATGTGGCGTATTTTCTATTCTTTATATAACTTTTATATTCTATTAGGTACCTATTCTGATTTTTCGGTGGGCTGAAGCGGAACCATTTGGGGTACAGATAGATTGAGGAGAGGACTCACCCAAAATCAATCCGGATTTCAATTGTTTGTAACTCCCTTGAAAATTGAGATGCTTTAGGTAAGCTACACCTAAACTATAGATTGCCTATAGTTCTTTAGCTTATCTCACAGTTCTTCATAATTACCTCGAATAGTTTTGTTTTTAAAGCTCCACAACTGTTGTGCGGTTGAATATCTCCATAGGACGGACGGTTCAAGAATCATTGGAGAAAACTTTTAAAGGTTGCAATTTTCAACAGTTTTGTAAGGCCACCATTTGAATTTAAGCGGTTTAGTGATAACTGACGTACATTTTACTTCTCAGAATGGGTATGATTTTCAAAATGTCATTTCAACAACTTTTCTACTTATGAATACCTACAAATAATCGACCTCGGCTTTTCTGGGCGTATCCGTTTTGAGCAATGAACAGTCGAAAGTCGAAATCCATCTCCAATTTATGGGTAAGTCCCTATAAATACCTTTCCGTAGTTTTCTTCGTATTTCGATCTGCACCTATTTGGTCTTGAGAGAGAGACAAGGCCGAGTTCGTGCTCATCCGCGGAAATCCCTGGCGGTTTCAGTCAGTGAAGTTTCCTAATTCCTGGTGAGGTAACAACGTTTTCAAAACTCAACGGATCGTATCCCGTCTAAACACCCGATATAGATCGATCGTTCATAACGATGGGGATATTTAAAAAGTTTCGATCCATTTCGACTTTTGGTGTCTCTGATATTTATGCAAAGAAATTTGTCGTAAGGTTAAAGGAGCTTTAATAAAAATTGTGTTGTGGTAAGGTACCTAGTTTTATAAGTCTTTGAGCAATATATATATATATATATATATATATATATATATATATATATATTTAATAATATATATATGTTGTGATAAGGTAAACCAACTGAGTCTCAAGTCTATGACAAAGACGAAATATCAAATTATTCTTTTTTCTTTTTATCTGTGAAATTTCTCAATAAATAGTTTAGTTTGAGGATATATATATGGCAGAACTTAACTCTTATCTTAATTGAGAGATAAAACTAAAACAAGAGGGTCAAAGATGGACTTACTTCAGACGTTTCGCGAGGATGCTAGGTTATCAGTGATGAATATATATATGAAAAAATTTTAACTCTACGATTAATTTCAGAATGTCTCAAAACGGATTTCAATGTAGAAAATTTTCGAAAATTTTTATTTTAAAATTTTTGGAGCCATTGCAATAGTTTCATTTTCTACAAAAATTTGCTAATTAAAAAAAATCGAAATGGAAAAAAAGTTTGTTCAAGTGTGTTTTTGATATTTTCTTCCAAACAAATCCATAATTTTGTTGGAACTTCGTTAATTTCTGCTTTGTGAGTAGAAAGGCCATGTTGAAGTTATATTATCCTTTATTAATTTAGTCTGGTAGTTACAGTATTATAATCCCATTTTCTATTTTGAATTGCAGTCGTTACGTTGAATATCAATAAACTCGGTTAGTAGTTGTCTATCTGCATCGAAGAGACTGGCAGAAGAACAGAGGTAAATAAATTATTGATCCTGTCAATTCGTTATTTGAATATTACATGAGAATTCGGTTTATAGTAAGCTGTGAAAAATTATTAGTGCCGATACGTTGACGTACCTACCAAGGAAGAGAAGTGGTAGAATTTGTTCTGTTCAATGACCACTATGTATTGTTTCCTTGCTGTGATGATCGATTCTTACTTTTCTTTAAATGCGTGCTCATTGTATAAGTTGTTATTGAAGAGTTCAATAAGGCTTTTTTTTACGAAAATGGCAGGCTGCCATGAGTGCCATTCTCTCTGGGGTTTGTGACAAGTCCTACGTGACTGGCGGTCCATTGGAAAGCAACGGTGTGTGTGAACCAGGATGTGATGTGGGCTATATGTTGTAATTTGTTTTGAATAATATCTTGATCAAACTAAAAGTGTTAAATCTAAGCCTTTAAGCCAAACCAAAATATCCTTAAAACCAGAGATTTTATTCAGAAAACAGCAATACCTGTTATTCAAGTTTACCCATGAGTGACGGGTAAGTTGTGTGGGATCTGTCGCTACATGTTTTGAGAAAGCTTTTCAGAACTCGCTCAGTTTTTATCTCCATACGGGTTCGTAGATGTTTTACTGGTTTACTGGTAGAGGTTTTACTGGTACGTAGAATTTAATACTGATTCAAATATGTTACTTCTTAATGATATTATGACCAGGTTAACGTAGTTCGATCGTTCCAACCGACCAAATATCGCTGTTACTTTGGGATTTGGTTTAAGGGTATCCAGTTGAATTGTGAACTAGACAACTGTCTGTTTTTAATCCCATCATGACGTGACTTCTTGTTGTTGTGGTCAGATGTTGTTTTAATGGCGCCAATTGTTCCAAAAGTTACGAAACACCCAGACGTTTTGAGCCTCTTCACCAATCATCATTTGAGTTTCAAAATCGGTTACTGCTTCTTAATGGGCTTTGAAACTGAAGCTGGAAGAAATAGCATCTTGGAAACACCTCGCAGAAGAAGTTTGAGAAAACGAGCCTTCATTAGTTCTCACGAGCCCGCTTGAGGGCTTCGAAAAAAACTAAAAAGAAAAAATCCCTATAGGAAAATCGTTGAGGGAAGAAGAAGACTCTCTTGGTAAAAGAGACACGTACAGAACATGGAGTGGGTAGGTGCATTAAGTAAGTGAGAGTGAAACGTAGTGATAGAATGGCTGACCGGTGTAGGTATCATCTCTACTGTTCTCTCCTTGAAGGGAAATTGCCAAAGATGATCCCCTCTCTAACCCCAAGACGCCTCATTAGTATAAAATTTAGAATACCATTTCATGAATATTAAAATACCTTCCAAGCACCGACTAACACAAGGAATATAGTATGTAACCATTCCTCTTCCTCAATATCACTCAATCACAGACCACGGTTCCCGTAACAGTACAAATCGTGGACAATACGTGAATCTTCAACTAGGACAACTGGGCAGCTAATCTTTGGGACAAAAAAGGCGTAATTTACATACCAATATATGAATATCGAAATTTCAAGTTCCTGAGAGTTTGGTGAAAACCAGTTATAACAAAACAAAATAACATAACCTACAAAATAATTGTTTTTCATACACTCCAATGCCCGGGGTCTCTTAGAGAGAACTAGATAGTAGTACATTCCAATTCGATCCAGAGTATTCGATGTCTTGTTTCATCCTAAAGTCTCTATACTCAAGATAGGATTTTAGTAATGAGAAGTGCCTTGGAAGGTCCCTGTGCGATTTCTGGAAGTGTCTTAGGACCAGTACTCTATCTTCTGTACACGAACATTATCCCAAGAAGAAGGTACAGTTGTTGCATCATTTGTAGATGTCACGGCCATTCACTTTGTTGGGGATGACATAGACGCTGCAATCCGCAAACTAAAACATCTACTTAGTAATAAGGTTTCAAAATGTGCCACAAATTTGAAAATTAAGTGTAATCGATTGATATCAATACACATCATCTTCACTAATCGAATAATTCCATCCTTGGATGTTGCACTAAATTCAAACAAAAAGTTGATGCAATAATATACTTTTGCAAGAACATTGACTCCAAGTTAAACTGGGATAGTTACATAGATAAGAAGTAGGAGGAACTAAAAATTAGGTTCAGAAAGGTGTAGTTACTGGTTCATGGGAAGGAATTCTCATCTCTCACTTACAACAAACTGCTTATTATACTAGCAGGTTATTCGCCTGCTCTGGGTCTACAAGATATAGCTCTGGAGATGTGCCAAGAAATAAAATATTAAAAAATCCAAACGTCACATAATAAAATACTGAGAAGTGTATTTGGTGCCCCATGGTACATGCGAAACGATGATAATCCTTGAGACTTAAAGATAGTTTGTGAATGAAATTAGGTAATGTAAAATACGCAAGGAAGCATGGATGACGCCTCCATAAATTAATATGAGAACCTGTAGATATTAAATGTTTTGGATAACGAAGGAGAACTTCGGCACCTGATGCTAAACAAGCTCTGGGTTAGTTATGCTGTGGCAATATTAGTGTAATGAAACTCAAGTGTTACTTACCTTGCTATATAATAAGTGCTTTGTTTTGCTGTGAACCTACCTTCATTGAGCATAAATTTTACGACAAATATAAATCACGAAAGAATAAAATCGTATTCGAATGCCCTTATCTGAGACTGCTAGATGCTGGAGATGTCGAGGAGTGCCAAGTACCTAGGAGGTACTGAGGACTTGCGATTGGAGGCTCAGGTGTAGGATTGATCCAGTGACTACTGAAATTTACTCACCTGTTCTACTCTCTTCAGTGGTGATTATTCCTCAAGCAACTGGGACTCATTCGTCAGGAGAGATCAGCAGCTAACTCCATACTCAATCCGCCAAGTTACTCCATCCAAATACCGATCTTGGAGGTTATCTTACGCAAGCGCGTTCATTTCTCCACAGTTGATATCTTCGAAGAAGCAGACGTTTTTTCGGGCAATCAGTACCCCGGCCAATTCTGAATCCCGCAGCACCATCACGAGTACTTAGTTCCAGTAGATCTGTTATTCAAGGAATCACTTTTTGTCTTATCATCATCAACAGGCATGTATACGTTTGTCAACCTTACCTGGTCTGACACACAACTCCTGAAATGCGTTTGCCTGCTGCCTGCTGGATTCCCCAGGCACATATATAAATATATGCTTTCCTGACTGATACAATAGTTCCACTTCAATGTAGGAGTCTAGTAGGTGTGGCCGACATCTCTCAAAATTACAACCTTTATTACTTTTTACGTACATAATATTTATTTATGTTTGTCCGCTATAAATGAACGGTTGTGCGTAGTTCAACAATCTCTGAGAGCTATCTTTGTAGAAATTAATATTTTTCAATTTCATTTTCCCTATTTATCATGTGTCTGGAAGATGCCTGCACGTGAACGGGAAAAGTACCTACACTATTTTTCTATGTTGAGTGGTGGAAATTTTACACACTTCGTGAACGAACACTTCTATCTACTAACATATGATTGGGTGATCATCCTGGTTGAATAGTCTAAAAATAACTCGGCACAATGTAGAATAAAAGTCGTTAAATCTTGATATTAGCATGACAATCTTGAATATTCGTTCATTCAATACGATTGTATTACTGTGATTGTATTTTATTGTAGGAATCAATATAAAATCGCTGAAGTAATCTACACAGCACTACCTTGAATAGTTCAGGGTTTTTGTCAACTTCCAAGATAATGATGCAAAAAAACTTAATGAGAGCACGATTGACATTCGTGAGACAACAGGAGCTCCCAATAGTTGCCAAACAGCCCGTGACGGCCATGCGCTCCTCAGCTCGCTCATAAAGTGGCAGCGCACAACACACCGACGCCGTTAACTTGTCAACAGCTCTATTATGAGGCGAACCGCGCAGCCTCCTCGTTGCATTGTATGCTAATGTGCACTCTCTGTGACGGAACCCCTCCTTCGGCCTCCTATCGTGGCTAAAACCTTCAAAAAGATAACCTCCCCGTTGAGTAACAGTGTAACAGACTCCCACTCTGATTGCTGTCCTTTTCATTTGTCGTTGTCCGACCTCGTTAGGAGGATGTGCGTCTGGGTAGCAGGTATCGCTCACAAAAGAACGGTTCCCGGGCGAGTTCGTCAACCGTTTGGCCGTCATGCTTTTTTTCTCGTTTGTCCCGGAGCGTTCGATTGTGTGAAAAACCCAAGTGACCTACTCATCTCCAAGGAATCTCCAGCTGTGAGCTCTATCGCACAGTTCTATTCAGTATGTGGGTCTATTCACAAACTGAGTTCCGAAGTTGATGCAGATCTGCATACCGTTTGAGGGTTTCAAGTGCTGTGGCATACTTTCAAAACGGTGCTGAGGGGGTGTTTCAATGAGCATCATATGAACTTTGATGAGTTGCTACTCAGTACTTCATTTCTTGCCTACATTACAATACTGCTATCATAAATCAAACGTAAAACCTAGCTATGATTTCATTGTTTCCGAGTTAAAATGGTCTATTCTCTAACTGAATATTGTTGCAAATACACTTAAGGTTTCAAGTGTTATGGCATGTTACAAAACATGACTGTACAGGTAATTACCGTAGGGTATGCTGAACATGGATGAGTAGATTATTATATTCCGTGCTACATTTCTAACCTACTTTACTGCCATCCAAAGCCATTATTTAGTATCTCTTGAACAGTTTAAAGTCCTATATTGTGTTTTGGAGATGTTCCCGTTGTGGTCGCAGGGCAATCGTCTCAGGAGGTAGAATATTGTCCACCTCCCAAGATCATGAACACATTATCGAGAACATTTGTCTTTATTGAGCAGATCACTCTTTGACATCATCAATCATTCAATTATTTGATGTCATCCCACATAACTTCAATTGAAAACGAGCCAAGCAACCACCAGTATAACTGTGCTATGTAAGCACAAAGCTCTGCCTATTCCATCAACCGTAAGCTTATTAGGTCTTAAATACAGGGAAGGGTGTTACAATACAGGTTATCTACAAGAAAATTTTTCTTGAGCACTATTGTCTTATGCCTTTCACCGATGGTGAGAAAGCTTCTACTCCACTCACCCATTCGTCTTGAGGTGAAAATCCAACTTGCTATTCCCGCTCTCTGTTATCCAGCGAAAGGATATTGGACGGCTTTAGATCGCGCAACTCTGCCATTACACGCCTTAACAACATTATAGGTTTTTGTGTTCAGATAAGGATGAAACCGAAGCATTAAGTTTCAGTGGTCAAAGTATCTGGTTAGTCTGAGAAATATTACCACCTTTTTGCTAAGATTTCAGCTATATTTGTATTCTGACTTTTATTATTCAATATTTACATCATTATGACTCCAAGAATGTCATGTAGAAAAAGTTGAACATGTAAAAACATTCTGACATATGTACAGCAAGTAGATAATTGTTGAGTAAACTTTTGAAGCCTCACGATAGAATGACAGGAAACATTTTTCAAACAATGTGAAAACAAATACAAGTAAAATGTACCATTCATAACACCTCGTTCATAATTATGTAAAAAATAACTTCCTGGAAACCTGATGTCTTATATCTAAATTTAATAACATGTACTACATCTATCAGTTTGGTCGGAAATAATGGTAGTTTCATACAAATTACAGAGACAGTAGTGACTGAGAACTCTTTTTAGACAATCTATTATAGCGAAAACGAGATCTGCCGAAATTTTGGCGACGTTTTCAAGGCAGGAGCACTCTTATCGGGAATTATCCAGCTTTTTAAATTAATTTACAGGTAATTTGGTGCAAATCTCACAACATCAATATAACTCATATTAAATCAATATCAAAGAAAGGAATCGAAAAATTATTAATACTGAGGCAGCACATCTCACGCACATTGCACACTATCACCATTTGTTTTCATATGTGTTGGAATATTCACAGAAATTATGAGAAGCGAAAGTTGTAGGGGAATTCAAACAGCAGGGTCTTCTTCAAAACTACGGAATTGCAAAAAACGTGTCGCTAGCTCAAGGAATACATTTCAATAAGTTGCTTCTAATGGTGCAGAGAGATATATTTCGAATTTCAGCTGTTTGAGATTTTTCTAGGAATAAATTTGTAGTTCTCTACGGTAGTGACACCAAATTGACCATTTGAAAATAATAATAAATTGAACTTGACAATGAAGGAAGTCAATGAAATTGAAGGGGCCAAAAGTAGTAAAATTTGGGTAATCTACATGAGTGAAAGTGATATCTTGATACTCGCATTAGAGAAAGCAGGTACGTGGCAGATAAGTATGGTGGTCAAAATCAACACCTGTTGTATCCCACGAGAGGCATGCGTGAATAGGCCTGTACGCAGCCTTGGGCAAGGCACGTACGTCCCATCATCGATGAGAAAAAAATATAATTTCAGAATAAGTTTCCACTTCATCTTCACTGTACGTATAATCCTGCAATCCTCCCACCAATTATAGATTGAGCTTTATCTCCCGATAATCTTGAAGACCAGGGTCACGACTGAACGTGCCGCTCCTGACCACAGCTATGATTCTATACGTATTGACTCTTCCGACTCAACTTGCCTCCTGGTAATGGTAGTGAAAACTGCTGATTGTAAAGCACCCTACGTCGCAACCGCAAAGGTTTTATCTGTGTTGTACCCTTCGGCGACTTTCACTCGAGGCCGCTCACTCCCTTCTAGGACAACATCGGTTTCTATTTATCCATCTCATGAATGGGGCGGAAGACAAAAAGAAATCCAAGGTAGGTTTCTTTCCTGTAACAGGTTTCCCACGATTTCCGTTTTCGGGGAGACGCCACTGCCGCTTCTGCGGTTCCCATAGCAGTGACCTTCCTCTCTTGATGGCTCATGTGAATGACGCTTTGGATTGCTATAACCTTTTTCCCCTCTAGGTCTTCAAGCTTGGAGTAACAAATTTGGAACACAATGGATTCCAGAGTCAAATTATTAATGACGAAGTGAATTATTTTACTAGAAAACCATAAAAATATGTATATTTACCTGGACACCCATCATTTGTGTTAGGTATCTCTTCAGCAAATTATTTTGATACATCATCAGGGGCTTTTTTGCTGTTGCTCCGCTTCAGTTCTGGGTATTTCCAAATTTATGGATTCCTGGAAGAGATTACTATAGCCTTAGTTATTGTGCGTGTGTTTAATTATTGCGACTGGAGGTTTAGCAAGGAGGTTGTCTTAAACCAATAGCGATTGGCGTACCTACTCAATCCGAAATATGTCCATAATGAAATTTTATCCGGAATCACGTAAGTGAAAACACGTCCCTTGTGCAACTAGTGAGTTTTCTGACCAGTTTCCTCACGACTGAAAAAAAAAATCTTATGGATGATAGATTGAATAGGGTTATTCCATTCGATTCAGCATTCCCAAAATATCAAAAAGTACAATATGCACGTATCTTTGAGATTGTTGTCTGATATACTCAATAATTTTTGAAGACAAGATCCCGTGATTCTGTGGTCTTTCTTTCGATGTCGCCGACGATATCGCCTCCACATCAACAAGAATCGGCACCAAAAACTGTACAGAATTTCCCGGGTGTCTAACGGATTTACCTACCAAATTTCAAGCCAATAGCTCCAAAATTACAGCCTGTATCGTTCAACAGACAGATAGACAAATGCTAGCCGAGTCAAAGTTGCATTTTGCGTCCTGAATCAGTTATGATTCAACCAACATTCAATTCCCCTTTGGACCCTCCAGAAAAGTTATGATTGGTACTAATTGAATTGATGACAAAGTGAGGTAAGCATAATCAGCCGAGAGGACTCTGGAGTCAGCAGGCTGCAGCATATTCAGCTCATGCCTTATAATTTTAGCTGTCAGTTCTTCACTACTGGGTATAGAAACTCAATCCCGAATTTTAATGCCATATGTTGTCCCTCATTTATTAATTTATCTGATTTTTGAAGAAATTATTTAACGATGAGTCACAAGCATATCAATATGGAAAGGATTGTATACTTCTCTTAGCCCTTCTATATTTTTGGAAAGTAAAATAAAACATTAAATTCTACCTTCGAAGGTTTTTCAAGTAATTTGATAGTTGACCACTTCACAGTGCTATTGAATATATTTGTAGTTCTTAAATATACAGTTGTAACTCAACTGTCCATAGAATGGGGAATTTTCATGGCTATTTAATATTTGCTCGGTAGAAAGATATGAGCGAGATCTTTATGAAAAAGTGTCATATGATGGGTGTCTGACCAGTAAAACGGCTCTTTAAATTTGTTTGCCCTGTGTCGTCATTGCCTCCGCCAGCCTGGTGGGAACCGTCTGCTCCTTTTTCCTACTACGTCACGCGTGATCTTTTTGCAGGTTTATTGGCCAAACTAAAACGTCTTTCGAGCTGAAAATTAGTACGAGGGGGTTTTCAATTGCACTGAACCTGGTATCAAAAGTGTGAAATTCTAACAGGATTTCACATTTCTGAGAGGAAATATGAAAGTTCCCCATTGATTTTACCTCTATGTGAATCTACAAATAGGCAAAAAGCTGTGGTCGGAATCAGGGTCCCATATCAATCCTGGATCTTCAATATCAAGGTCAACCTACTGGAATCACCCACATTCAAGTCGGGAACTCCCCATCGTGTGAGCCCTGAGGCCGTTAAAGCCCCAGATTAAAATCCTGAATAAAACCAGTCAGGAACCCGAGCAACTAAAAAACAAGGTCTGAGGAGAAGGGCATAAACTCGGTTGCGATGCTTTGTGAATAGCATCCAAGGGCTCATCCATGGATACTATAAAACCCTCCAGCCTCTTAGGTCCAGCTCAAGAGGAATGCCGCCGATCTGGGGCACCCCCTTTCTCACCTCGCTCTGCTTCAGAGATCAACTGCGGGCCATCACGCACCCACCGTGTCCCGTGAATGCCAAGTGACGTTTACTACGGAATTCGAGTCTTGTTCACCTGAATACCATTATGGAGTGTCTTGATCAATCCTTGACGAACCTAAAATGACATAGCGTTAATTCAAATAGGCTAAAACAAACATTTGAATTGCGCAAATATGACTGAAGGTTGGTTTCCTGATGAACGCATTGTGATTATCGGGTGAATAATATCCACCAAGAGCTATTTCTTCAGAGCGTTTCGCTCACTTACGATGGTGAGATGAGCCTTTTCGTTCACCTCCCAAAATCTAAAAACTCTATCAACATCAAATAACTTGGAAAATTCAAGCCTCTTGCAAATAAATTCCTCAATTTTCTTCCGAGTATAATAAAATTATCAGTGATAACACGAGATAAACCATAGTTGATATGGATTCTACATCAGTCAGTCAGTCGAATTAATTTTTTGAATTTTATCGTCTTTTGGTTCATCTATCTGAAATTACAAACATATATATTACGTAGGTATGCATTTCAATTATCTTCATACAAAAAGCTTGGCACTAGATCTTAGTTGTATCCTACCTATGCCTTTATTTGATTATACTTTTATTCTTCGGTGTACAGAACACAACCAAATTTCTTTCACATAGAATGCCTGCTAAACGGTTGCTGAATTAGCTCTCTTGTATCCAGCTTATGAGAGAAATTATGATCATTGAAATGAATACAACAATAAATGAGCAACAATGGACCAAATCATATAAACTCTGATAAGACAGTCGAATATATGTATAAATTAATGGTAATTGTATTCAACTCTGAATATTTTTTGCGTCTGTTTTTAGCATAGGTAGTTATGGTACAGAGTATTTTACTGAAGCAGGAAGTAGCTGGTGTTCATCAGATGAGCCAGCTCATGTGCACACCGCATTAGAACTATGCAAACGCACTATAGGGATGTTAAGCCTATATATTGAATAGGTACTGGGAATTTATCTGTATTACTTCCATAATTCAACGGTCACTATTTTTACTCCACTTTAAACCTAAAATCAGATCCTTACATTTGATTACTTTAATGTGAATTTCAGTAGCAAATGTCGTCTTCCTCAACGGAGGTACTAATAATGTTGTAACGTTTTTCTTGGTACTGATTTAAAATATGGGCCTGCTTTCTCTCTGATTCATCCTTCGCGGAATGTACTGTGGGTTGAATAGTCGCAGTGACAAGTGAAACGGAGGTCCTTGACACTTCCAGTCGGCGTCTTCCTGGCTACAAGGTCAGAGCTTTGGAGAGTTTGAGACATTGGCAAAAAGCATCTATTCAGAACGATTGTGTTACCCGCGTTAAATATAGATTGGTTCACGACAACAGAACAACAACCTTGGTGTTCAGCTCCTCGCAAGGAGTTCCACCACTCTGAAACTACCAAAAACCTAACGACCACTACGATAAAACATGGAACACGTTTACGTGCTCACTAACTTCTTAGCGGTGATCAGGAGCTTCGTCATTTTTACCCACCAGTCTATGGGAAGCAACTTCGCGAACCTCTAACATCATGGGATATGTATATAATATATATATATATATATATATATATATATATATATATATATATATAGAGAGAGAGAGAGAGAGACAGAGAGAGAGTGTGTGTGTGTGTGTGTGTGTGTGTGTATCCTATAACTGCGCCCCTTCCACCTGATCCTGTTAGTATGCGTTTTTGAAGAAATCAAGAAATCGTGACGATAAATGTTTTTGAGAGTTTACAGGTAGCAAATTAAAATGTTCTAATGGAGTAAATAACAAGTCAAATCATAATCTAATCACGGAACTCCGAAAACTGTCACTATCCAGTGGGTGAGAAATGATAAGACTTTTTGAATCTCAGGAGGCTGGAAGGAAGTAGGATGAGGTTTCCCACCCATAACGATGGATTATGTTCGAAATCTGAAGTGGGGACCATGGATATATAGTTTAGCTATTGCTATTGTTCCATGATTAGTGTTGTATTTTAGGGAATTTTTGTAGAAAATGAAGCTATTGCAATAGCTCCAAAAATTTTAAAATCAAAATTTTCGAAAATTTTCTTCATTGATATCCGTTTTGAGACATTCTGAAACGAATCCTAGAGTTTAACATTTTTCATATATATATATATATATATATATATATATATATATATATATATGTGTGTGTGTGTGTGTGTGTGTGTGTGTGTGTGTGTGTGTGTGTGTGTGTGTGTGTGTGTGTGTGTGTGTGTGTGTGTGTGTGTGTGTGTGTGTGTGTGTGTGTCATTCCAGACGATTCCCTAGGATTGAGATGAAAATTCCGTTCTTGCGCTAAAGCTTTCCAAAAGAAAGGATGAGTTCGTTGGCCAAATTATTTTGAGTAAATTAAATTGGTCAAATTTCAAAAAATGTACTAAGAAATCACTGAAAACGGCTAAAAATTTTTGAATTTACATTTCGTAGCACAATTTTAGGCAGAAAAGTATATCATTAACGAACTAGAACAATAAAAAAATTATCCAAAAACTGTGCAGAAAAATTTAGGTACTCAAATTTCATTAATATTTGCTAAAAAATCTATAAAAACTCCCTAAAAAAGCTAAAATTTCCAAATCCTTTTTAAATTGCAGAATACTATTTAGAACAAATTTTGTTGCCATAATATTGGTAATTAGCTATTTCTTTGCACTCAAAGTGCTCAAATTTCAATTCGCTCATACGATCATGCTGCATGACTGGAACTTTTTTGTATTTCCCATCTTCTTCTTCTTCGAAGTCTAAATTCGTTCTTTCCAT
Source organism: Adelphocoris suturalis (assembly GCA_030762985.1). Classification (NCBI taxonomy): domain Eukaryota; kingdom Metazoa; phylum Arthropoda; class Insecta; order Hemiptera; family Miridae; genus Adelphocoris; species Adelphocoris suturalis. The sequence goes on from CM061043.1 coordinate 22,529,842, forward strand.
TTGTACGTAAGTTTTAGTGCTGCTGATACATTGTCAGATGTACTCTATGTGGGTTTTACTTAGGTCAAGGATCTGGGAGTTGCTGGTCTCAACTTCGAGCAGAATTAGCTATGCAGTATCAATATTATACAGGGAGCGAAAATCCCAGCAAGGAGGAGCACTCCGTTATGTTGACGCCCGCTAACGGTGAAAGTCGCCGCGTCAAATCCCTTCCCGACTCGCATCGCATAAACCGGCGTTTCCTTTGACCTAAACCAGCTTACCAACAGCTTGATACTTTCCTACCTGCCACGACCTTCTGGACCTTAGAGTATTGTAAATTAACCTGAAGTGACCGAAATGACCCTCAGTGACCTTGTAAAATTGAGGTGGATGGATAAAAAAGCAAGACCTTCAATATTGATGTGTCCAATAATTTGTACGATGGATTCCAGTTTTTTCGCGAGTAGCTCAAATTCTTCCATAATTTTTGGGGGTATGATAAAATCCGTCTACTACAACCTCAGAAACCCCTTTTGCAACCCTTACTAACAGCTTGGTACTTTCCCACCTACCGCGACCTTCTGAACCTTTGAGTATTGTAAATTAACCCGCAAGTGACCGAAATTACCCTCTGTGGCCTTGTAAAATAGCGGTGGATGGATAAAAGTCAAGAACATCAATATGGATAAGTGTCCATTAATTTTTGTGATGGTTTCCAGTTTTTCCTCAATTTGCTGTCTTCCATATTTTTGGGAGTTACAATAAAATCCGACTACTGCAACATCAGAAATCTCTTTTGCAACGGAAACGTGTAAGTATTGGAGCACTTACAAGCTAACACCGCACAATAGCAGTGCAGGAATACCTACTTTACTTTGGGTAATTCTTACCTTTCGGTTTCTTCATTCTATCCAGACCAATAATCATCAACAAAATTATCAACTGTAGATGCGATGTGACCCTGACCATTAATTTGCCCAAGGCATCCACCAATTTTAAAGTTGATAACGTCCATTTCCAACCACAACCAACAAAAGATAACGCCCATATTATTCAAAAGGCAATTATCAAAGTTATTAGTTTGGCTTCTCATATTAGCGTATGAATATACAGAGATAGCGTTGGAATTCTATGGGTGATGAATTCATCCAAATCTTCTATATCTCTTAGTTTGGGAGTCACACAATTGTAAATTTGCAAAGTAAGGAAGCTTAAATGATTGATTCCTATTTTCATGATGAACATATTCATCAACAGCAAATTACCTTCATGCAGTGATTATAGATTCTCGAGTTTTGTTGAATCAAACCTCTAGATAACATAACTTTGGGTTTGGTAGTCTTTATCAAATATAGACTGTCATCCTGAATGCAATTGATATCAGCTTGAATATAATTGATCAGTATTCCAAAAACTCCATTCAGTGAGTCTTCGACCATCGTGGATCTTTGATAGGTTTTTCCTTCTAAAGGGAGAAAAGGGCATTTGAGCAGAATTAGATGTGATTGGAGACACGGCCAAGATAATAAGAGGAGTCAGAATGTTAGGGGACAATTTTGCCAATTTACATGCTTCTAGAGATGTGCTGGCCCTTTCATCAGTATCAGCGGAATGACAGACCTTCCCATAATTCAAGTTCCCCTTCCAGGGATGGTAAACGGTTTTTAGCCCCCCCCCCTTCCCAAGACTGGAAACCCAGTAATGACACAGTACTATTCTTCTGTGTCATTTTTCAAAGGATTTCTCCGGTGCTGCTGTCTTTTAGCAATCCTTGGGGTGGAATTAGGGACAATGTGTCTGGATATTTTAAATTGTATCTCCTTATTAATATAGAGTCGTAAAATTGGTTACTGAAGTACCTAATCTCCTTGGAACAGAATAGTGATTAGAACCTAATAGCAAATGATATTAACCTGACCTAATTTTTGTTACGATACATAAATCAATCTTAGTTTAATGTCTTTAAAACCCTCGTTATGTTTATTCGAGATCCCCCCCCCCCCTCCCCCCCCACCGAACCATCAATAAGCTTGCAAATTACATAGCGTGGATGTGGGACAGATCGTGCCTTGTTAACGAAATTAACCTTCGTCCAGCGACCGCTTCCTGAAGAACGTGGAAACAAGACTCCAAAAAACTGACCCGTACTAACAACGTTGGCATTATCTACACCGCTACTCACCTGATTATCGTACTAATCACAGAGTAAGTTCGAAGAGCGCTAACGCAATTCATGTGTGTAATGAAGACTTTGTGAACACGCGAACAAGAGTTATGAATGGAAATGGAAAATATAACTAATTATGAAGAACCCCGAGGTAAACTGGCTGGCAATGGAGGTCAGAGTAGCGGAAGTCGCAATATACGTACGAAGTAGGCGATTTTTCCCACGGCGATTAGGTCAGTATCTTTATGTAGATGTAGGCCCATAGGTAGGTAGGCGCCTACGTCCTGCTTACGTCGTTTCCGAAAACTAACGGTTATAGATGGTTTTTCCGCCTCACAGTGAAGGGAGAGCGTTGAGAAAGATTAATCTTTGAATAGAATCGAAAATTGAACATATATAATATATTGAGTCTAAAATTCAACGCAGCGTGAATGTGAATAGTTAATCTTAAAGCCGAAGTATGCATAGCTGTTGAAGGAAAATTTGCATTCTTCTTCTTATTCATGTGCAGGAACGGGGTCCGGCTGAAGGTTGACGAACTAAAAAACAGTCTTTCGCATTTTTCATTTATTTATATATATTTAGTTGTATTTTTTCAAGTACAGTACTGCAAAAGTTCCCCTTCAACACCATGGACTAAAGAAGGACTGGAGAAGAAACTACTACTGTGATTTATGAGAGTCAAGCCAAGAAGAAAAAAAACCAAAACAAGAACTGCAAGTACTTGTACTTCAAGGCTTCAACTCGAGCCAGAATAAGTACAAGTACTTTTGATCAGAAGTCTAAGTTGTATTTGTCGGTTCTAATTTTAAGTATAAGAACTTGAACTTACTAATTACGAGTACCAGTAATTGGATTGTACTAAAAGTACTAAGTACTTCAGTTTTCTTGCAATGTCAGAACCTCCTGTATGAATGCCTGTGATGTAAAACTTGGCTAAATAGATTTCATAGCACAGCAGGATGTATGGTAGGTATAACAAGGGAGGTTGGCGTATTCGGATGTAATCTTTTTAGTTACCTACTACCTATTTTTAACTCGAATTTTGTTCTATTAGCACTTCAACTAGAACGGGGGATTTCCGTCTGAGCAAATGCCGGCGAGGAGACTCTTGGAAGCAATAGCGAAAGTGGGCAAACGAAGACGGCACCCTGTTTTTTTGTTTTATCTCAAACACTGAGAACAGCTAGCGATATCAAGCTCCGACTTGAGCCAAAACAGAATGAATCGCGCTTCTTTATGGCTATAAGCTCTGATCCGAGCATAAGATATCGCAATTCTGGATTCACCATCGTGTTCAGCACTAAAAACATCTTTGAAATGAGACGACACTTGGCAAAAAATGGAAAAATTGTTTTCTGAGTAGGTGTCCAATACCCCACTGGGAAGTCCGAAACATTATTGGATTTTTTTCTGATTTTCATTTGCTTAAAACTCAGTATCAGACACCTCATAAACGCTCTACAAGTTTCACTTCGATATCTCAAAAATTGTAGGAAAAAATTAGGAAGGTGGAGGTTACTTGTTTTGAGAAAAATGCTCAGAAGATTTCATTTTGTTTTGGCTCAAGTCGGAGCTAGACGTCCTCAGTGTTTGAGATTTAAAAAAATTATGAAATAAATACATAAAAAACAGGGTGAATCCCATCTTCATCAGGTGATATCACACGTGAGATATAATGTGAATTTCGTCCTATTGATCTGGGTTCTTTGGCGTCTACCAGGAAAGTGATCTCATAATTCTTTTGAGGTGTGTATATTCCTTTATAGCTCAATGCTCTTAGTACTAAGCGGCTGAATTAATACTGTGAAGGAATATAATATGGGCGTGGCACAATTTCGTGAAGGACGAATCCTAGTGTGGACGCACCTTAAAACACGACGTGGGATTGAACGTTCTAAAAGAAAACCCACAGACTTTTTCGGCGCGTTCTACTCGATTTGCTCGGAGCTGAGGGCAGAACGGAGTTTCCCCACGGACGGGATCCCGTCGACCGGAACGGGATGTGGTCACAGACATCCAGCTTTCCAGAAAGGAAGGAAAAATCCTCCGAACCTGCGAAAAAATGACCACTGGTTCCTACTTACTAACTGAAATCGAAAGTAGTTTCACAGGATGCCATCGTAATAATTTTGAACACTGCACGTTGATTTTCATGCACATAACATAGGTGCACATAACATCTTCCCTTATACAGGATATTCATCACTCAAGTATCATCGCTTAAGTATGTGACTAGCGGTATGGGAAAAACCCCACGCAAAACAAGCCACTATGATGCGGCTACACATGCGGTACTCGGCGATATAATCTCCTTGGTATATCCGAAATTCAACGCTCCACAATGGCTTGGACATCCCCTACATCTCGATGTGACCAAAAAGACCTACATCGATCTTCACATCTGCATGCCTGATCATCTAAACCCCTTAGTTTCACTATTTGCATCTAATCCTCCACCTATACCAAATAGACACATATTTAAGAGAAAGAGACCGTAAGATGCTATCCTCACATGAACTCAAGTAGGTACCTGCTGTATTTTTGTGCTAAAGACTTGTTTCATGTTAATTTCTTAGTTACTTCTTAGGTAATGCTGATTTTTCAAATAATAAAATCAACTGCGGTTTTAAAAAAAGAATGAAAACTAAACAACAATTACCCATTGGTCTAAAAAAATTGGGTTTGCTAATTTTAGCAAATTTTAAAAAATCAGCAAAATCTCAATTTACTTGAGAATCGTAACACCATCGACACGTTCCTACGATGAGTGGCTTGCTTTTTATATTTTCTGAGGGTTTGAGATTTTCGGAGAGTTTCGACAAAAACTGTAGCCAAAACTCAAAAATCGTTGAAAGAAAACTAGTTTTCCTACCAGAGAACAATCTATTGGTGTCTGTATTCTTGGAATTTCATCTGGTGTCATTTAAAAATAAAAAACAAACATCCGGGTATCCCTCATTCTTACAAAACAATGAATTTCCTTAGATATAATAATTCGACGATTCAATGAACAATAGAATATACTCGTACTTATATTAATTAACAAAGTGATATAATCATACAAGTGCATAGTAAATCGGGGAATATTACTGGTAACACTATTTCCGCATTACGCTTTTAATTTTCTTGGAACGCTACTGGTGTTTTCTGTGCGAAAACATGAAAATTGCTAAGTAGAATAATATTTAAGAGTTTCCAGAGCCGTCATTTCTTAATGAATCCGAATTGGGGGTGTCGAATATATTAGAATTTACCTACCTTCACAGCAATATAGGCAATATTAGGTTTACCTAGACAGCAATGCGTATGTCTTCCAAATGTCTCCCATAAGCTGATTGTTTCGCACAGCTGAATCTGAACTGAACTGTATTATGGAAATTCAATTTCGACGTTAAAATTTTAGAGAATAATAATTCAAATTTTTAGAAAATTATTCCTTCATGATATGGTAAATACTTGCAGTTCAAGTATATTATAGGAAGGTAATATTTTTTGACCAGTCCTTTTGTGACCCTTTAAACTTTTTTCACCCTCCTGGTTGCTTGCTGGGAAAGTAAACTGGTACAGGCAATTTATAGTAACATTCGTGAAGTGAACATAATGTAGGTAGGTATCTATCCACGCGGGGATATTTATCACTCCAGACTCACTGTTTGAGGATTCCGACCCTAATGACGATTTAATCGGCAGGCCGCAAACTTACTACGGTGAAATAAATGTTGGCGTGAACGTTTTTCTTGGTGATGACGAAATGGTGTGTGAATTATCTGGGAATGGAATGAGATAATAATAAAGTGGCCAAGGTGCGTCCGGATACGCCCAGGCGAAGGGAGATCTACTCAAGGCTCCTCATACCAATGAGCTGGGCGAGGCACCCAGCTGATTTTCATGGAGTATGACAGAGCAGTGAATATGTCGGAGGAAGAGAGCCACCGCAGTTTTACTTCTAGTTGAATTTGTGTGTTTAATTTGTTCAACGTTATACCTGTTTTTTTTTAAGGGGAGACCGTTGTACCTTGGAACACTTTTCAGTTTTTTGAAGATAGTGCTTCGAAATTCATCAATATAGCTCGGCTTTCGTCCAACAACCAATCATCAATTCAGCGGTTTTGACCAACAGTTACATGAGCCAAAATTGTAATTCCATCAAGCTTAGGCGCAGCTATTGTGATCACATTTTCCAAGTTTGTGTGTCCACCTCCAGGCCATCTCCTATCAATTCCATCGTCATATATACCTTTACCTTCTTTGGATGGTGAATGTAATTGGATTTTTGGTATGGCTTGCGCATGCGCAAACGAATTATAGCCTATTTTGCACATGTATTAGTAGGTATTGTTCTGTTTTCCATTCTATCTTTTTGACTCGTATTTTGTTTTTCAACTAATTCTTTACATCCATGTTGCAATTAGTGCGGAAGCAATACTGCCCACCCAACTTGGCAGACGTGTTTTTACCTACGGAAGTGAGAAAGCAATATACACCAGGCAAGGTGATAGCGCTGTACCTAAATAACGACGGTCGACATTCTCAAATGAACAATACCTACTGCTGGCTGCAATAACTGATGATTCACGAGTGAAGGGGTTGAAAATAAACTACCAACCTTTTTTTCAATCCTTATGTCAGTTTTAAGTGACTTGAAGGAACTCTCCGGAAGCATTTCATAGCTGCTGGGTCATCTAATGGCCTGCGGGGACTCAGATTATCCTCTCGCGCCGGTATAGCGTTGAAAAACTGCCTTGGAACTATCCAGTCCTACCTTTAGATTTCAAAACGCTTTTTCTCGCTTTCTGTCCCCCTCAAAGTGAAATCGGTGATAATTCAGCACGATCCAGAGCTGAATTCATGTTCGTTTATTGATCAGGTGGTTGTAATAGAATCCTTCAAAAATTTAGTTTTGCTCTCGAGTTTACCTATAGGTGGCGGTAACATCGTTTTCCCGTTCGAGAGTCAAACAAAATCAAAACTTCCACATTTTTCATGTAGTTTTGATGAATTTTTTAGGAAATCTGCGGTTTAAGCTGTGAACTGTCCCAAAATCAATACATCACAAACATAAATTCCATCAAGCATCATTTTCTTACGTTCTAAAGACAATCTTGCTCAAATTTATAGGGTAAGTAGTTAGGACAAGAAGATCATCACAACCAATTTCATCACGATCTTATCATTAGTAGTAGCTGCGCCTTCGCAAGCGTGAATGCGAAATCCTTGCAACACGCATACTTATACAGTTTCAATTTGTTTTTCATGAAATTCTCGGAGAATATGTAGGTTAGGTCCCCTATATTTTATCACTCAGCAATATTTATAGTTTTCACTGCGAACTGTGAATGCGCAAACTACGAGTAAGATCCATAGTGCGTCGTTTTCTCATGGCCTATTCGTCTGATCTCGTTCGATTTTAAATGTTATTTGGGAAATGACGGTGATTATCCCATATGAGTTTCATCGCGATGATCGTATCATTAGTAGAAGCTGTACATGCGCGAACCTCAGATCTTTATAGAACATGACTTTTACAGTTTTCTTCTAATTTCGATAATGATTTCTGGAGTCGAATGGTTCCTCTTGTAAGATTATTTAAATTTTCACTGATTTACACATTCATGTAACGGATACGAGGAAGCTATGTGCCATTTTTCCCCTTTACTATCGCCAGGTTATACTTACACCGAATGTCGTTATACGGAAGAGTGCATCTCTTGGAATAGATGCAAAAATTACTATGAAAAGGTACCGAGGCGCTGACTCTGCTGCGAATCCACGATGAGGCAGAGAGAAACACAAAACACGGGACGCGACGGACCATAAATGACCATCGGCCGGCAGTAAAGAAGTTGGCGGGACCATAAATGGTCGTTGTGGACCATCAAACGCCGGACACGACAGGTTCGACGGGAGTTCCACGAACGACTTGGCTCAAGTGTCGCTTCAGGAATGACAATAGTCTTCGTCAGTAGGCACTTTGAAACCCCCTAGTTCGCCTTCACATCGTTTTAGAACTCTCGAAGAATCGGACAATTTCCAAGAGTCGGGTCGTAACTTTATTTAGGTGCATATAACATTTCCAATCCATATTCAACCTTTAGCTACTAAGTCAAATCACACTTTTTTTGTTCCAAGCTCAACCTTCCCCGATTCCAGCAAAAACGTCTGCCAAGATAGGTGGGCTATAAATAGCTTCTTCACATATTGTAACATGTACGTATACATGTACATAGAAGAACAAAGACGACTCGGAATAATCGAATGCAAAATAGTACAATATGTATCCAACATATGAGTAGACATGTTACTATACAAAATAGTGTTATAATTATTTTTTTCGCATGCTCATACCGTACCATCAATCCCACGGCATTCACCATCGATGGCATTGGAATTGGTAGGATATTGTCTTAAGGGTTAAACGCACTATCCGAAAATTTCATCAAAATCGCTCCATAACTCGGAGGTTCAACTAATATTAGTTTTGCGGCTACACTATTGTCACCGCTCACCCAATCGCAATATAATTCATATCGCATCTTCCCGGGACATCAACCCAACAACCCTCCGAGTTTGAACGAAATCGGACCGGTAGATGATGAGAAATTGACATTTAAAAAATTCACGTTTACCGCATTGATTATTATTGGAGACCGTCTAGGAGTTGATCCGCACAATCTCTAAAAATGTCATAAAACATCAGACTAAAACATGGTATGGTTTAGGCGAGACAAGGATTTACCACAGACATACAATCGGACAGACAGACAGACTCGGAACCAACATTTATCTGCAAGTCCTGAAACGCAAAAATCGAGTAGAAATTTTGATTTTGGACAAACATAACATAAAAAATGTATGCACTGCATTATAATGCTGAAAAAAACGTCCCTACTTAAATTTTATTAATATTTGCTAAAAAATTGATAAAAATTAAAAAAACCTTGAACCTTAATCTTTTCTTTTTTGAACTGCAAAATTATTATTTAGAACGAGTTTTTTTAAGAAAAAAAATGAAGCTAGTCAACCATTTCCTTCCACTCAAAATACTTGAATTTCAAAACAATGTGATATAATGCAATATACGTGTACGTTAATCCACGAAAATTCCCTTGTATGGTCATGTTGAATGGCTGGAACTTTTTATACACCTAGATATAAATATAAAATATAATTTTTTTTTCACACCGGAACCTTTTAATCAACCATACTGGAAGAAACAGGCTGTAAATTAGTATACATACTCGTAATTTTGTGTAATAACCCCCCCAAATTTATACTTAATATGGACTCAACCGAAAATATGCTGTAATTTACTGGTTTTAATTAGTTTTTACCGGGACAAGGGAAAACAGCAGACAGTAAAAATCAGCATACATCACAATACATTATTTCGTTTCGTCGACTATGGCCACACACTACAAAACTAATGTGCACTCCTGAAAATTGAATATTTACTAGGAGAGAAGTGTGAAGCCTCGCACCAGATGTTTTGAAGTTCAGACCCTCGGAGTAGCTGTTTACTGCTTCAGGATTCGTGTTATTGGAACAGTCGTGACGAAATGTCGAGCTGACGCTTTGTCTCGACGTTGCCACACGTTGAAGGGTTTTAATAGAATTTTCACGGTAGAAGTGACGTCTCACGCACCAGTGCTCAGCTCCCGATTTTAGCGTTACTTCTGCGTCCACTGCTGTGAGTACGCTACCATCTAGGTTCGTCTTGTCGATCTTGTTTGTCACTGAGAAGAAACGGGAGGCAATTTCCTGTCCTGAAGATGACAGCGACATGGAGTAACGTTGAATTTCCTCCGAATCTACCGAGAAAGGAGGCAGAATGGTTTGGTTTTATTACTTAGTGAAATTCTAATTTCCACGACTCCAATAATAATACTATAGTTGTTCTGAAAGAATACTCAGCCGTTGTCTTATATTTACAGTAGTTTTACTCTATCTACTCGTGGTTACCTTTATTTTATCATGTTAGGCTCACATCTACCTCGTTGGTGCTGCTTAGAATCTAACAGCATATATTTAAAAACACGGAACATGCTGGCTCTCGATATCTGATCAGGATAAAATGCCCGTCATTTCATACGTCTCTTAATGACTCAGGGATATTCCCTATCCAATTTCAACTTCCTGGAAAAAACTGGGAGAGAATTAACTTAGCCGATCAGGATCTAATTTATCTCACGATGTCCCAGAAAAACTGCCTAAATTCAATGTAAACTTCCTGGGGCGAACAGGAAAGGACAGATAACCTACCTATTTATATCGTATTGTTACAAGTTTCAGAGGATTTAATTTCCCGCGGAACTTCTCGATCATGTACTTAAGTGGTTTTGATGCAATGCGACTTCACGTGTTACTTCCTTTCATTCATCCGCGGTATAAAATACCTACTATAATTATTATGATTGATTCGTATGAGCTCGTTGCGAAGGTTGCTATATTAACGGCAAAGTTTTTTAAAGAGAGTTTGCTTTTCTCTCATCAGAGGGATTGTTGTTGACCGTGATGTTATAACTATCAGTGGATGTTGAGGGTGGGTCAATGAAAACTCTTCTTATTTCGCCAACGTTTCGAGTTGAGTCGAGTATGAGTGAATATGTCACTCGAGTTTTGAGTGAAACCATGTCTTTTATGAGGCCCTGATGATGAGAAAATATATTCTCGAAATAAGAAGAGTTTTCATTGACCGACCTCCATTGTGAGTGTGTGTGTGTGTGTGTGTGTGTGCGTGTACAAATAGGTCCGAAGGTATTCCAAATGTTTCATTTTTACTACATACCTAGTAGATAGGTAAGTATGAGGTACAGGTAGGTACAGTATGATTGAGTACACGATTAAGTTTCAGTTACAAGTACTCAAAGTGCTGTGTTCCTGTGTCCGAACCGAAGGCGTCTATAACTTTGATTCTAACGCTTTCTAGGACCTTGTGGGGCCTACGAAGTGAACTCTGAAGTAGGTAGGTATATCTAACGCTCCCCATTGTCATCTGAGCAAAAAGACGTGCCCCCGCAAACAATGAAGGTAGGTAGGTGTACCTACTTCACAATCTCGGACATTCAAGGTTGCTGGAGTCAGAACTGTCCAAGATCAACTCCCCAAAACAAGACGGAAATTAGACCCGAGTATAATAACAAAACTTTTATACGACTTTGTATTTACTGCACGATTTACTTTTGAATAAGTTTTTATCGAAATCATTAAATTTGTTTGGATAACAATTCAAAAACCATCTTTATAGTGACCTGAATTATTAAGAACATTACAATTATGGTTATTAAGAGCTATTTTTTAGGCAGTGATTTGCTGTTGGTTAGGTAAGTATTATAGTATGTACTAATCCACAGAAACATTAAAGTGTTCACATCCACTTATAATTGATATTATGAAATATGTTTAAAAATAAATGTTGATTCAGATCAAATAAAGGGATCACGTTTCATGCCTACGAAATTCCAGCTTCATAGATTTAATAGCAAAGAAATTCGCTCCGTAGCTCACTCAGATGATAATAGAAACTTCAATTATTTCAAATCAGGGACTTTTTATAATTTAAGTAATTATAAATTAAAGTAATTAGGTAATCCTAAAGAATAATCCAATATGCTCCTTCCAATGAGTGGAAGTCGTGTTTGGGAGTCCTTAGCAATCGTGCCTTCTAGTCTCCCCTCAGACAAAATCTGGGAAGATCATTCTGAAAGGAGACAGGACCACTCAATGTCCTTCACAGATACGGATTGAGGCATGCGTTCTAGCTCGCATTATCAACTAAGCAGGTTGGTGTCCGAGTTTATGGAGATCCACAAAACTCTAAATGCTGACATCCGCGGAAAGAGACCCACCCCCACACGAGTCAATTCCCACGGATCTCTACCCCACATCAGCAGAATGGACGGAATGTTAGAGGTGATCACAGAGTAACAGAACACTTAATGATGATAATGATGAAACCACTGCCCCCGCGAATCCAACCCCAACTGGGGAGCAGGCAGGTGGTACTTTGACAAAGTCAGTGCACCTGTAGCCTGGGGCTCACCCTGCCTGCGGTACCATTTACTGAAGATGACGCCATACAGCACCCCTCCATTAAGGCCAAAATGGTCGCTAGCCCGACACAGAGAAGATGTCTCTATTCCTACCGCTTTGTCCTCACCTGAGAAATCCCACAGCTCAATCGTTATGAGATCCTAAAAAAAATACAACTGGATAATATAATAGCTCGTCGGTAGGCAGAGCCTGTTTTGACGAGTCAGAGCCGCTGACAAACATCCAGATCGTAAATACCTCAACAAAAATATAGTGCGCTGTCTTCATTTACAAACAAAATATAATTTTAGAAAGCAATCATACATTTGATTGTCAATACAATTGACTCTCTCTTTCCAAATAATATACAATTTTCTATAAATAAAACTAAACATAAATACTGTTGAGCATGTTTTCAGCGTTGTTTGGTCCTACTTGAATCAACCAAGTGAAAATAAGCCTCTTGTTGACCGAACGACTATAATTTTCTGGCTATTTGAGATCTCTTGGTAGGGAATTGTAAATCAAATGAACAAGATATTGCGGTCTTCTAGATGTAAGAGTTAAATTAGTTCTAGGGTTAACTGTGTTCCGGAAATATTGCGCTTATATAAAGTATCCCTTCTGAACGCTTGCAGTGCGGTAGGTGGCTAATGCAAATATTTTCATAAAAATCAAGCTGTATTGTTTCCCAGAAAGTTGAAGCGCTGGACATCAAGAAACTAGGATAAAGTGATCATTGTTGTTTAATTTTTTATGATTTGTATAACTTGATTAAAACTTCTGTTCTTTGCTGAAAGAGCCTAGAGTGAATAAAATTGAAAATACCATAACGCTAATTTAATTTTCCTGTGTTGTAAGTGCGAGCTAGATGCTTTCCTGGCAAACAATGCAATTTATAGGTATTTAGTGATGTACCTACATGAATAATAAATAGATAAATAATTAACCCTTTAGGTAGAAAGGCATATTGTAGTATATTGTGCAGAAACAATATATCTCTGTGTTCTGAAATTAGAAAACGCATGTCCATGTCCACCCACCGAAGGTTTTATTATTCATTAAATAGTCCAATCAGCAGTCTCCTATCAAATTTGCCTATCTAGTACCCCTATTTGTCTATAAAGATAGATTAGCATAATGAGTAATCCTATCTTCCCATTTGATGTTGAAATGGTTCGGGATCTGGAGTTAAAAATTGTAGTATATGGTGATCGTGTGCACTGGATTCGAAATCGAGGTAAAAATATAAAAATTCAAACTCAACAGCGTATACCTTAATTACATATTTCAAACACATACAGAAAAGAAACAGTGATGTTGAAAAAAACGCACCATTGATTCCTGTTTATTGAACAATTTTTCCGTCCAAGAACCGTGACTTCTAGTTGTAAATACAAGGTAAAGTAAGGTTCTCCTTTATTTTTTCCTTTTATAACCCAGTAGATACCTACCTACCTACTTCGATTTTTTTTTCGCAAAACCAACGTCCCATGACGACTTCCCGCCTTTCTCTAGTTTCTGAGTCCGGAGTGACGCGATGCTGAATAACTTCGTGGCTTTTTAGGATTGTGAAAGGGCGAGCAGGTGTGATGTATTCCTTCCGTGTCGACAAGTGTGAAAGCGACACCCCCTGATCCCCCATTATTGCGCAGAGGGAGGAATTATTCCCACGTCTGAAGTTGTATTTTTCCTTGCCTACCATTTACCATTATCACAGCCTGGCCTGTCTTCTTCATCATTTCTTATAACGACCGTGAACAACAGTGCCATACGCCTTCATCATAGTTTTTGAAAAATGGAACATAAAGAAATGTCATTATAACAACGTATTAGGTTGACATACGATGGCAAACTTGTAGTGAAATCTACAGATGTTCTCAGGTTCTGTACAAAGACGAAACGCTTGCTTACGAGTCTGCAACACGTTGGGACATTTTATGTCTTTAGTTGCAGACTCGTATGCAAGCTCTAAGAGCCACTCAGCTGATCCGGACTCTGGGCATCGTCAAGTAAATGTTCTAAAGAGGCTACATACGAAATTACAGCTTCCTACAGTGTAAAGTATAGAAATTACCTACTCAAATTATTTAACCACCGCTTCACAAATCAAACCGTTCTCGCAATATTCGGATCACCTGCTATGATCATCATCAGAAATTAACAAGCGGTTGCAATCATGTTCACAATATCAATTATTGAGAATGATCACCTGAGTTTACACAATTATTCAAATAACCATGCTCATAATTCAGCTTGTTGGCCACGCACTTCGCAGTAGTTAACATAATATGGTTGGATGAATCGAGAGCTTTTGAACGAATGGTCAACGAATTTTGTGGGATGAAAAACGACGAAGTAGGTACCATTTCCCTAGCAACGACTCGGCTGTAAGCGGAAATCATCAGAATATTTTCGTGAGCGATTTTCATCAGTCAATTTCCGTGACGTTTTTTTAGTTTATGTGCCATAGCAACGACATAAAATGTCAATTTGAGTTAGAGTTTTCAAGATGGCTCAAGTGGAGGATTACCACCTCTCCATGTTGCTCTCTGGGTATGGATACTTTCAAGCATACCTGTGCAGAATAAGCAAGGGACGAATCCAGGCTGTAAATATTGTATTTATGAGAATGATGATGCTGAACACACTTTCTTTGTATACCCAAGATGGAGAAATAACAGAGAAAGGCTGAAATAAATAGTTAGGGGAATAACACCAAAGCATCTAGTAGATAAGATGATCCGGAAAGGGTTCTGGAAAGCAGCTGTATCCTTTGCTATTCATGTGTACAAAACTTAAGAAATTATAGAAGGAAAAAGGTATAACGTAGATAAAATAACGTTAAAAAACTAAAGCCATGAGCTTGATTAGTGGTTCCCAACTGGGGGGTCGTAATTACTTTGAGAAGTGAAAAGTAGTTAACTAATAAAAGTAGAAATAAATCAGTCCGCCATTGGTATTCGCTGAAACTGTCAGCTACAAAGAAAACTTCTACCCTCTCTTCTATTCTGTTTGGTTCCCTTAGTTGCTAGGTGCAGGTGAATATGCGTTGCCATTCCTGAATCCCGTATCAGATATCTGATATTTAGCAAGTGTGTTTCGCTGTCATAGTAACGGGCGAAAAGGTGAGCCTCCCCACAGAAACGACTGCTGCCCTCTCTATTAAAAGCTGCCCCTCCCCCTGAGCTAAGCACAACTGATTTCCTAAGATGAATGATTTTATCTTGTAAGAATATGAAGAATTAAAAAATAAAACTTTCTAAACCGTGCATTTCAGCTGAGGCTTGAATGTTCTACCAGGTTCTTAGTAATACCCCAACAGTATCCCAGAGTTGAATACGTTGATCGATTTTGGAGGCCTGGTAACATCCAGCAGTAGTAGAATTTCAATTTTTTTAAAGCAATAAAGTCTTGAAACTGATTTTTTATTCATATGCTTTTAAAATACGCAATTACTCATTATTAGGGGTGTGAAAAAATCGATGTTAGAATCGATTAAATCGATTTTTTGGGAAAATCGAAAGAATCGATTTTTGGGGAAAACATCGATTAATAATCGGACTTTTTGGGTGGTACTGTTTTAAGCCACATTTTAGATTTTATCGTACAAACTAATCGTACATTTTTTTCCTTACGATTTGTCGAAGAAACGAGGTGTTAAACTCATGATCGAACGAGATGACGCGAACTTGTCATCAACAGCAATGACTAATAAACTCATGATTGATTCGTCACGTTAGCCGTGACGAGCAATGAGAATGAAACAACAACATGGTCAATGATTACTTATCAGTTTTTCAAATCTATGTTGTTGTTATTCGAATCCAAGCGGAGGAAAAGCTTTTTTCTGTATTTTATTTGACTTTAAAACTTTTCTTTTTTTTAACAATATTAATAGTGAAATTTTTCGTCATCCTTTCTCTTTCTCAATTTAAATTGACAATATTGACGACCTTAAACATATAAGGACACATTCACAAGACAATGAGTGATAAATCAACCAGATTTCCACAGTTTCATATTAACAAATACGACGAAACATTCCAATCTCTAAGATACCCTTTGGGATGTTGAAGAGGCCACAAAAAAGACAAAAAACGAAAGTTCGGAAGTACCGAATCACTAAATATAAGCTCTGACGAGGCCGATAATGGCGGAAGCGCTTAGCAATAAAACATGTTAAAAATTTGAGAAGCCTACTGTGAAACTCTCAATCCTCAAAAAGGACTACCGTTTAGAAGTATATGTATAAAATTTTCAAGTTTGCGAATGGTACAATTTTTTTTTAAATACATTTTATACCTATTACCTAACATTTTTATAAATTTTCATTTTTTATGAGTGCCTTTTTATTCACCTTGCCTTATTTGCCCAGACAGTAGAGGTGTTACTGGGCATACCAGGGTTCATCCATGGGCATACCATGAAGTGCTCTTCAGAATTACTTTAAAAAATCAAATTGAGCCATTGAATTAAAGAGGTTAAATTTCATACGATTTAAATCGATTTTTTGTCCAAAAAAATCGATTAAATCGAAAAGGGGGAAAATCGATTTTTTCACATCCCTACTCATTATGAAAAATGTGAAATCGGGAGTTGTCAGGCTATCTTCGATTTGCTAAGGGCGAGTGTTCTGGAGTGGGATGTCCAATGATGTTAGAAAAGGGTATGAGATGTTTTGGTCGGTATTTCCAGTAGGTCGGCACTGTAGAGTCCGACACTCGCTTTCAGCCAGTAAAAATCAATTTCATTTCAAATTTGAGCTCTCTAGGTAGGTCGTGTAGGAAATGAATAAACCTAAAAACATACACACAGTCCACCTAAACCCTAACGGCTATCATTAAAAGCGAGGTACGTGCTATAGCCTCAAAGCTCACTCAGCTGCTCAAGGTGGCTGCATACCTCCCTACTACTTCACTGATGGTACTCAACTAGGAAGTTCTATTCCAAATTTTAACATCATTGATTGAATAGAAAAGCAATTAGCTTCACAGCTCATGTAACTGATCAGATCTTGGATTAGATCGAAGGGAAATAGCAGGTAGAGAAAAATATTTTCTTTCAACTTTTCATTACAAATAAGCCCATATGTTGCCCCATTGAAAAAATATAAATTAAAACAATTATTCCTGGGTTTAGACCTAAGGCTGAGCCCTTGGGTAAAATAGAAGAAATGTTTCCTAAAAAATAACTTTTTCCATAAATATACGAACAAATAATAATCACGGAGTAATTGAAGGCGGTCAACGCTGCGTTTGTGCTAGGTTGATGGAAACTTCTCCAGCTGCAAGTGGCGATTTGAGTTTGTGGGTGTCTGGAGCAGGTCGAGATCGTGCCGTGGTTTCGTAATGAAATCTGCTAGAAGCGGTGGCACGAAATTCCCTTAGTTCTCCAGATAGGAGGTGAATATGAAGAGGAGGTTTATCGGAAATGGTCAAATAAGAAGAATAAAATCGTTTGCCTTTTGGTTTATTATTTCCAATAATAAGCCTATGTGATCGTATAGCAAAAAATTTTTATAACCCCCCCTCAAACTTTGTCACTTTACATTTCAAGGTGCGTAGAATCCAAATTTGAAATGTCCGTCCGCCGTCCGCCGTTCGCCGTCCGGGCCATAAAAGGCCTAAGAATTGACTTAAAAAATCCGTTCTTTCGCACATAGACTCCATTTGGGGTCTAGTTGGTCCTAACGTTTAACCATCCCGATCGCTTAACTCGCATAGATGCTATGAGAAAAAAACGGGCGAAAAAGTGTGAAAAAGTGTCAGTGTTAGACTGACGAAAGCGCGCACGCCTTGTGGGTGGGAGAGGGTGGACGGGAGAGAGAGTGAGAGGAAAGGGAGGGGAGGGAAGGCGAGAGAGAGTGTGATGAAATTAATTCCAATTAGAAGAGATTGTTTATGAGTATGAAAATACTCATTCTATTTTACGCTTTATGATATAAAGCTTCGCTTCCTTCGGGTGTCCCTAGACGGCCCCATTTATTATTTTTTTTCCTCAACTTTACTGTAAAGCGTAAAATTATGGGGTCCTGGAGCTGTGATGCAGTGAACGAGTGAACCAAATATTGGAAGCCCCGAGTTTCGATACCTAGTAAATATACTATAAGTGAGGCTAAATAATTACGGTCAGTTTTCTACGTAGAAGGTCTGTATGATACAGAAATAATAAACCTTTGTGTAATAATTTGCAGCGTTTTGTATCTTGTAGTCATGTTCGATCCAGGTCGAGATAAATCAACGATTCCCTCCAACGGATCACTGATGGAAATCCACCAAGTTTTTTGAGAACGAACGGTGATATTTTTTGGGAATGAACGAAGTTTATGATGGGATGTGACGAGGAACCTCCACTAGAACACGTAGAACGGAATCAAAACTTGCTCAAACATTCTGATCAGCTGGGTGGGTCGTGATGCTAATTTCCTTCTTAATTGTCCTACGATGCTAAAATTTTAACCAGAACCTCTCTAGATGTAACGTATTGAATTACGTGTAGAACTACTTGAGTGAGTTGAGAGGTCAATTCCTTTCCTAATCGATCTACGACGCTGAAATTTTAAACTGAGTTTCTCTGGGATAAATAGAAGGAATAAATACTTGCTCAAACACCCTGATCAGCTGAGTGGGTCGGGAGGCTAATTTCCTTCCTTGCTGCTTTATGATGCTTAATTTGGAACAGTGTTTCTCCAGAATACGTAGAATGGAATCACAACTTGCTGAACCACCCTGATCAGCTGAGTCAGGGTAATTTCCTTCCTAATTGTCCTACGAATCTGACTTTTGAAACGGAGCCTTCTCGATCTAGAGTATAGATGGACAATATGCGTAGCCATCAGCTGAGTGTGCTGCAAGGCTAATAATTTATTTCCTAGACGTCCTGCGATACTGAGATATGAAATGTAGCGTCTCTTAAGGCTCGTAGATCTGAATTAAAACGAGCAAAACTACCCTAATCAGCTGAGTGAGCTCTGATGCATTTATTTCCTAGTTGCCACACGACGGTGAAATTTGAAACGGAACCCTCTAGATCTTGTAGAATAGAATGACTACATCCGGAACCATCTCTGATCAGCTGAGTGAGCTGTGAGGTCATTTCCTTTCTTAGTCGATCTACGATGCTGAAATTCGAAAGGAAGTTTCTCTGGAATAGGTACGTAGAATGGAATGACAATTTGCTGCACCGCTGTCAGCTGTGAGGCTAATAATTTAATTCTTAAACGTCCTATGATGATGACATTTGAAATGAACCCTCTCTAGGACACGAAGACAAGAGCAAGAACCAATCACATCAGCTGAGTAAGCTCTGAGTGCCCAATTTATTTCGTAATTGTCATACGACGCAGAAATTTGAAACTGAGTTTCTCTAGGATACTTAGAATGATATAGCAACTTGCAAAATCACCGTGATCAGCTGAGGCTGTGAGGCTAATTTCTTTCCTGATCGACCTACGATGCTGACATTTGAAACGAAGTCTCTTTAGGAAACTTTGAATATAATTACAGCGTGTGGGGTATGTGTGGAACCACCCTGATCAGCTCAGTGATTTTGAAAATATTTCCTTAATCATCATTTCACATTTCAGCCATTCTAAAACTTTCGTAGGTACCTACTAACTAACCGTTTTTCAGTGGTTAGGTAGGCATTGTTACGAATATGAGTTTCTAATTAATTACCAGACCGACATGGAAATAACTCAAAAAGAACTTCGCTACTTTTTTGTTGCAGTTGAGACGTATCTAAGCCCTGTGGAAACCCATTGCATGAACATCGAGTATTATCTACCCGACGTCGACAACCTAACTCGCGGATTTTCTGAGGATGCAATGACCAGGCTACGTAAGTACTTTAATAATGATCATACTAATAATAATAATAAGCATATGCAATATTTGCAGATAGAGTTTTGCAAATAAAATCTTTACTCTATTCGCAAATACATGTAAAATTGTAGTATTCATGGTCTCCCGCATATGGTGGTCAGTACATCGGGGGTCGATTTTAGAGCTTTTTTTTTGTTTTTAGAAAAAGAGAGATTTTTTTATTAAACGCTTAGTTTTGAGTAATTTAATTTTTAAGATGTTTTTCGTGTTTTCGACTTTTTGTCACTAAAACGATCATAATTTTCTTTGTCAATTCGAATTTGAGGATGCCGTTGAAAAGAGCATTAAATTTTCTATCGGATAGATGTCCGAGCTTTCTTAAGAATTAAGTTTGAGGCATGAAATAGCCCTCTGAAAAGCAAATTTCACCTAATTCAAACCTTTAATTTTTTTCTATCGGGAATTGAACTATGAGAACCAATATCTTTCAGCACACTAGAAAGGTAAAAACTGAGCCAAAATATCACCTTTTCAACGATGTAGTCAATTTTACTTATACAATTAGGGGAGAAAACTGTGTTTTAATGTTGAAAAACATGGGTTTTTTCCCCCCAAACTCGTATTTCCAAAGAAGATCATTTTTCAAGGAAACCCTCGATTTCAGTGGAAAAACGATGTTTTCCAACATTAGAACAAAGTTTCCTCGCCTAATTTGCAGAGTCAAAGTAAAATTAACGACACCATTGAAAAAGTAAGATTTCGGCGCAGTTTTTACCATTCTTGTGTGTCTTGAAAAAATATTGGTTCTCATAATTAAATTCCCGATTGAACAAGGTTTCCAAAATGAGGTACAATTTGCATTTCAGAGGGCTTTTTGATGTCTCAAACCTTAATTCTGAAGAAAGCTCTGGTATTTATCCGATAGGAAATTTAATGCTCTTTCAAACGGTATCCTCAGATTTCAATTTACCAAGCAAATTAAGAGAGTTATGATCGTTTTAGTGACAAAAGGTCTAAAGCAAGACAAAAACTTAAATACTTATTAAATTACTCGAAAAGTGAACGTTAAAAAAAAATTCTACGAGGAACTTTCGATCAGAAATGAGCTGTAGAATCGACGCCTGAAGCACAACTGACCACCTTATGCGGCACACCCCGTGTATTGCAATTTAACACCTTGAAGTACTCGACATTTTGTACTTTTCGCACATTTTGCGCACTAATATTTGATTGATAAGTTATTTTTACATAACATTTTATGCAGATTTCGAATCTGCTGTCAAAAATGCGGGTTCCTCAATAGTTTGAAATAACGAAGCTGTGTGCATTACGCCAAACAATGGCAATGCTATGTGAATGTCATGTTTGGATTCTACATCAAAAATTATGGGGAGTTAGGTACTAGCAGAGTGTGGTGGGGAGGTTAGAGACTTGACATAACGCTCTGTATATTATATACCAATCATTTCCAAACCTTATTAGATATTTCCCTGTCAAAATGGTAAACAAGATACTTAATCTGCTTTGAACGTGTTTAATTCGTCCAAAAATAAGCGTGGACCTGTTTTCACCGTTTTTAACGAAAAATATGAGCTTCTCTTAAAGGTTCTCATCTTTATGATAACATTTTTTTCTTTTAGAATTCATTTCTTACCCGCATTTTACTATTATTCAAACCCACCAACAGGTCGTTGTCAAAAAATTCTTGATGTTAACCCCAAAATGAATTTCAATGAAAACACTATTGCAGATTTAGCCGGGTAAATAGTGCGAGATTGCAGCTAAAGGGAATCTGTTAATCATCCTTCCATTAAATGAAAGTAAAAATAGTCTTTTTCTCAATTATGTTTTTCATAATATGGGAGAAAACCTTCTCCAATCTGGGTGGGAACATCTGAGCGGTGGGATGTAGGTTGAGATCTGGCACCTGTTTGTGAGGACTTCTATTCAGAGGGTAAGTAGAAAAAAAAACGTATTCGAAAGAAAACTTCTTCGGCGCCACTCTCACATTTCACTTGTGGGAAATGATTACTCATTGTTCTCTTCTTGAAATCCAACCGCAACTCCGTAGAGTGTTGGCTACCGATATTGGCTGTTCAAACGGCTCATTCGATGGGGGGGGAAATTAGAAGCTTAAAACTAGTTAGTTCAATCCTATAATTAATAGGAGAATGAAATGAGAGAGAGAGATTATGACACATGAAATTTGGACTAGGAATTCTCAAGTCGGTAGGTACCTAGGTACATCATTGTACTTAGATACTCGATAAATATGTGCATTTCTCTTTCCTTTATTTATTTAATGATTTAAGCTGCACCTCAGCCGCACAAGGATTATTAGCGGCGTTGAACGCAAGGTTCTCTTAGAGATTGAAATTAATTGGAACATGGAACTTTTACATACTTTTTTATTGTTATATATATATATATATATATATATATATATATATATATATATATATATATATATATATATATATATATATATATATATAAATGTCTACATTTGACTATTTCAGAGATGATTTCTGATTTAAAATTCCTCATTGAGGTTTTTTCAAGCGCTTTGTTTCAAGTTTCTTTCGATCAGGTATTTTTTCATACTGAATCAAATAATTGTAACAGTTGCAGATCTCCCCAACTCTGCTATGACTTAGTTTTTCACTTTAACTATTTTTATACTGACCATAACAAATAAGCTAGAAAATTTGTGAGATCAGCAAAATTCCTGAAATGTTCATCAAAGCTATAATTTAGCATTGTCCACCACAATACGGAACCAAAATGGTTCAAAAAGAAGTTAAACGTTAAAAGCAAGATAGAATTTGGATTTTGAGGGACAACCTCCCGTACGGTTCAATTCTTCGGTGCCTATCTAGTGAGTAGGTACCTGCTAATCGAAAGCTTGGTCCCCCATCTCAATCCTACCCGAGGAAATCGAGTATTTTAATAGAATTTCTCTCTGTTTTCACCTAACAGACATGGGAAGGTCCGCAATCGCTCTCTTCATCTTGGCCTTCCTCACCATCTTCATAGCGTTTTGGACGGGCATCTTCGGCTGTTGGAGGAGGTCGCCTGGAAACATCACCGCCACTGCCATCCTTATGCTCCTCGCTTGTAAGTAACACTATAATACAACCTACACCAGCTCTATACCCCATCAGTGCTTGTTGCATTGCCGTGTAAGCAGAGGGAGTCACACTTTTGAGTGCACCACCGCACCGGCTAAGATTCTACAACTACATTCCAACAAAAAGTTCCCCTTAGACCTTTTCTTGACAACTTATAAACAAATTATAGCGATTTAAATTTTTTTTCGTGTTTTAGACCTTACGTATTTAGATGTCCATAAACTCCCTTTATTTATAAACTATACTCTAATTTGAAATCACCGTTGGAAAAGAGCGTTCAATTTTCAATCTCCCTAGTACAAATTCAATTTTTTTTTTTTTTTTTTTTATACAAAGGTGAAAAACCATACCAAAAAGAAAAATCCACTTCCGCATTCCACTTTGTTCAAACGCTTGTACGTCTTGTAATTCGACGTAGTTTTTCAATACCGTAATACTAAAAGTTCGCCCGAAAACTCAAATTCCCCTCTTCTTTAGTAGATTTTACTTTTACTTTGCTATTATGGGGAAAAAATGTTTTCATGTTGAAACCCCCCCCCATGGAATCTGGGTTTTCTTGAAAAATGACTCCATGACAACCTTTGTAATTTTTCACGTGAACCGAATGGGTTCACTTGCTGATTTCTCTAACGACTTTTTCGTTGGGTAATCGTTGTATGCTCGATTTTTTGTGTTTGTAGGGGTAAAAGTCAGTTATAACCGTGTCGGGAAAATCTGCAAGTAACCATTCGATTCATCATGAAAAATTACATCGAGACCTTGGTTACATTTACCTATTTATAGTCTGGTAGTCGAGGCCTTAAATGAGTGTTCACAGGTATAGACGTTTTGAGATAATATTTTGAAACTACCCGCTCCGGCTCGCTTCCACGTCCAGCCACGGCAAGCCCCCAGGAATTGAAACCCCCTAGCCGTGAACTTTCGTTTGAGCCCTCACACGGATTTTCCAGTTTTTCTACACCCCCACCCTTCACAATTACCCCTTACTGAGCAGGGGTTGCGCAATTTTGATGCGGCTTATATTTTGCGCCGGAAGTAGCTGGTCATATTAAAAAAAGAATCGCGCAAATCGGTCAATCCGTTCAAAAGTTATGTAGGTACCCAAATACAGACACTTTAATTTATTAAAGAAAATATAACATTTTAAAATATTAAAATAAAAGAATTTTCATTTTAAAATAAAATCAATTAAAATAAAATCTATTAAAAAATCATATTAAAATAAAGAAGATCCATTCCATTGCTGCTCCATTCTGAGGGATAAAATCTTTGTCTGTCATCTCAGTTAAAATACAAAATGGCGGCCTCACAAAGATGGCCAGAGATAGAGCTGGATTATCTTTAGTTTCTATTTTTGGATACGTATTTTCGAGTTTTTTTTTACAATAATTCCTAAACCTAACAGGGATTTTCCTGCTCATCAAAGTTTAAGGCTAAACAAAACTAAGTGATTCCACACCAAAAACTGAATTATCTCCTAAAAAAAGGGACATACAAATAAATGAAAAACGAGCTCATTTTGGGTGAGACCTCGCCAACCTGTCAAGACTTTTGCTTTTTCAAAATCACCTAGCAACCCTATTATACTGGTGGCTGGTGGGAATTCTGTGTGGCTCAATCATTTAAGACCCTTAGGAAGCCATCAAATTCATTTGTCTTCCAAAAATAATTTACATTTCACGTAATTTCAAGAGTTATGTACCTATTAGAAGTTTTTTAACTGTTGTCGAAGATAATTTTTGTTCACGATGTAACCACGGTCATCTTATGCTGTTGGCACTACTAGTTTTCAGTCTATATGGCTATCACATGGAAAGTTTAGTTTCTCGATGTTTGTTCATTTAGGTACCTATATAAAGTTTTCGATCGGCTTATTGTTGCTTTTCAGTGCGTACCATTAAGCGACCATTTTATCATTGGCGAACTTACCAACAGATTAATGGCCCAATTACGATAGATGAGAGCGTAGGTATTCTTAATCATGGCCCCCAAAATATAAAATTCCCGTAAAGTTGAATTCAAATGTTTTATAACTTGCCAGTAGACGAGCATTTTTTTCCGAGATTTGGAAGAAAATCTATACCTTTTATTGCAATTCTTACTTTTTCCGACCAAGTTTCCCAACGTATTTTAGTAATAGTATAAAGATAGGTATCAACTATTTCTTATAATGCATAACTATCTTATTGTATATTGGGATCTTGTCCGTTATGTTTCAGTTAACTTAGGAGTGTCAGAACTTTGCAACTAGGCCGCTCGTCACGCCGTGTCCGCCAACGAATCTGAATTTTTACTAATGGATTGACTAACTCTTGATGTTACGCATTTTTGAGATGCGAGAGTAGCGAGCATCCAGACCACTGATCTAAGCAAATAACTGATCTGGTAAAAGCTCTCCAAGAGTGGTTACACTAGCTTACACTAGTTTTGACTAGTTATACAGATCAGTGGTCTGGATGATCGCAAAAAATACATACCTACCTAATATCAAGTAGTAGTCAATCCCTTAGTAAAGATTCAGATTAGTTGGACACGGCGGGCGGTCTCCAAAGTTTGCTGACACATAACCGTATAGTATTACGAATAGTATAATGAAGCATGAAGTACGATCATCACCCGAGTATTGCTGTTTGTCCAATTAGCTGACAATCACCTTTGATCTAATGTAGGTTTGCTGTCTGCGGGAGCAATGGGACTCTGGCACGGAGTTGAATACTACGAAAAAGAAAGAGTCGTCGGCGAAGAATTCTACCAACAATGGAACAACGTGAGTTTAAAGACTTCAATTCCAATAATAAGCGCATCTTTTTTAGAAATTTCAAATATTAATCGCAATGATTGAGTTAATAATTAATTATTATTGTCGTAGTTTTATTCGACCTTTAACATTTTGCCTTTCATAATAGATTCGGATTCTTTTTTAACAAAGGATTTTGGAAGGGCGAGTACAATTTGAAAATCAAACCTGGGTCTTCATTTTTTTGTTATTCAGTCTGACCCATTCGAGCTGTGTTTTCCGTTTTAAATCCAATTTTGAAGGCACAAATATCAAAATGCCAATTTGGCAAGTTAGATGTTGTTTGATTACACCATTTCTATCCTTTCTCTGGTTGTAAAAATTGAAATATTGACATTTAGCATTATTGACCTACCTGCGTCGAAGGGAATATTTTCAATATCAGTTCATTCTCATATTCCCGACTAGAGAAAGATAAATGGCGTAATGGTGATAAATAGTGTAGATCGATGTTCCTTAATAGAAAACGTCCACATCTTGGTACCTACTTGAATATGGGATATTCTACCAGAAAGGGCGAACCCGAGATTCAACTTTCAGAAAAGTATAAATCACAATTAAATTCTGGAAAAGAAAAAAATCAGGAATGTTAGTCTAGCCAATTTTGTAGTAATTCAAACAAGAAGAAGCGTATTTAGAGAATTGAAAATTAATTAAGAAATCGGTAAAGTTAAAAAGAATGTCACGGATAGTGAACAATTTCTGAAGTATGAGGGAATCGGACTGCAAAGCTAGAGCTCATACCATTGAAACCCATTCAAATGTACACAACGCAGAAAATTTTAAAATTTCAGACAACATGCATGAATGGCATATGCAAATGAGAAATTTAGGATCTATGTTGAAAAGTACGTTGAATATGTAGGAAGGACAACAAAAAAATTCCACATTGAAAATACAAGGTGCAATAATGAACCAACTGCCTGCTTATTCAAAAAATGATAAACCTAAAGTGTTAAAAATAACCAGCTGAAATTATTTCACCTGATTTGACATTCTTTCACCAAGCGAAAAACATCAAGGAGAACGAATGTGAGAATAAAAGAAGTAAACTTGCGGGTTTTCTTTTATTTTCCAACTAAATTATGCTGTTATCTTGTGATTGAATACATCAATGAAAACTGGGACTGGAGCTCTACAAGAAGGAGTCAACGAGAAAAATTAATTTATCAGGTAATTTATTGAGATACGTCTAATGCAGGTGAAAGAATGCTAGGGTATGATTTGACGGTATAGAAATCAAGATGAGCTCATCACGGCTTCCATTTGTCATATGAGCGTCTTTGAGTACCTATAAATTTATAAGTTAGCGTTGCCCTTACACTAGGGGGAGGGAAAGCGAAATGTTTGGAAAGTAATAATACCGCCACAACTCGAAGAAACTGTTGCGGTGAAAGAATGTAGCAAAACCTCGGGACAAGAAGAGCGTTATTTCTTAACATTTTTAGATTTATTCGAACAATAGGCTAAATAAAAATAAAATAAAAACTTGGGAAATTTTTAAGGGTTCTCAAACCAAGCTGGAAAGTGCAGGGCCATTTTCTCCGGTTTCAATTATATGTCAAGGATATCTGATGAACAGAATTCGTGGAGCTTTTTCCAGTAAATACGCAAGTTGTTTTAAGCTGGAAAAGTGCACCAAGAAAAGGCTGGAGGATCTGGACAGCGATTTGCCCTTTCTGGTTAAATATCACATATAAATTGATAAGCAGAAATTTAAATGTATTAGGTAGGTATTTCAAAATATGATTTGCCATTTTATATGCTCTGATAATAGAGAAGTTGGTTTTCAGAAAGAAGTCTCCGTCTCCTGTGTTTGTTATAGTTAACACAAAGGTAACATCGGTATGTATTGTGCCTTATACAATATTGCAGCTCGTTAATTTCAAAAACGCTCCTTTTTTCCTGGGCAATGCCACCAACAGGTTCTCAGAAGCGACACAGTGACAACGCACGACTGGTCGTACGTTCTCGCATGGGCTTCCATCGCCAGCTCGTTCATCTCCTCAATATTCTTCATGGTCAGCGCCTGCTGCGTCAGATCCGAGAACCAGGAAACCCCTAACATGCACTATGTTCTTCCAGGTACCTCCAACAACCCCGTTCCACCCATGAAGCATCCTCTCCCAAACCGAGCATTCTAGAGGCGGAAAACGGACCAAAGTTTATGCCAGGGCTAAGAGTGGAGGATCCCGTTTCTTCAGACTTTCTTTTTTTCGCAGGATCTCACCCCCGCTGATTTCTAATCATGACAAGTTCTGGACTTCCCTGCTAACACTTCTCCGCAAAATCCATCATTTCTTATCATCATTTCAGGCTTTACATTCACAATCTTCCTCTTCCCAATCCAATCCATGTTTTCAAGAGAGTCCCCATATTCGCAAAATATTTCAAAGATTTGAGCTTATTTTGGAACTTAGAGGGAAACTGTGTGTTTTTATAACATATTCAGAAAATGTATTCCTCAGTGTATTAGTTGTTGAATCTTTGACAAATCTGTTTACACTTTTAGTAAGCTAATTTAAAATTGCAGCAAATTTTTTGTAAATTTGTACCGTAATGTGTCAGGGCTATGATCTAATCCTTCAACCCTTCACATAAAAGGTCATAACGTAACCTCTAAGTTCAATTCTGCAAATAATTAACCTGCAATACTCCATGACTTCATCATGCAGCTAAATTATCAAAGATGAAACGCTGGCCCGTATGGCATCGATCACTTTGAAAAAACATTGGCGAACTTCAGAACATATTTGAGGCTACCTGTTTTACAAAATAATTAATCATGGATCGTTTTTTCCAAACATTAAAATTTGACATGGCAGCTTCTAGGGCTTGTTGTCCCATCCTGTTCCCATCCTCTCCACCAAATGCCTACATCCCGTTTGGAGGGTTAACTTGTTGATTTGTGAAAATCAAACTCTTTTGCTACACTAACAGATTGACAAAGGGCATTGGGACGTTTTTCCGCAGGTCCTCCGTGAAGCCTCATTCACTGCCTACGACTGGTCATTCTTCCTCGCGTGGGCTGGTGTCGGCTTCTCCTTCGTATCCTCCATACTCTTTTCGGGTGCGGCGGTGTGCCTGAGGTCTGAGAGAATCAAGGAGGAAACTGTCAACATGCAGTACCTCATGCCCGGTACACCTTTTATCCCACATCTGATTTACTTTTTTTCTTCAAAAACAGAAAAAAATTCCTTTTAAGAAAGCGCACTATCATACAAATCATTTTTCGCACCAATTGCTTCTACTTTCTTTCCATAGGGGTGGCGAATGAATGAGAACTGTTGTACGAAACTGCTTTGAAGGGACACGTAAAAATCGGGAAATTTCTAGAGTCATTTATTTGTATACCCATTTTAACTTAAGAAGGTTAATCAGGTTCAGTATGTATCAGAGAGATGATGGAATAGAATTGCGCCCCTTCTCACCCAAAGGGGTGAGGCGATTAGCTTACAACACCCAGAGGATATTCTGTATAAGGAATTTAGGTGCCCCCCCCCCCCCCAGAGGTGCAATGGGGGCCTAAATCCTCATAAAAAGGTAGAGGAGAGTAACAGGCATCCCGTCAGAGAGATACCACCCCTACTAATAGCTTTTAATGAGCCATGTTCGGGGAAGGTTGATTTTCCAGTCACCTGGAATTCCATCCAACGCCAAACCAGCTGCCAAAAATGATCGCGAACAGCGCGTGGTTCCCATTGATTCCTCAACGGGACGCCGACAGCGCTATCTCTGGTGCTCTGACGGGAGCTTGATGGGCCTCTCAGGAGGTAACTCTGTTACACTCCTCCCCTTAAAGACATACTTGATTGAAGATCAAGTGTAGTAATTGGATGGAATAGTGAATAGCTGAGAACTGATGCTCATTCGTTCATAAATAGCTGCATTGGCGTTTTGGATGGGGAAATAGAAATTAAAACTGGATTGTCAATGAAGCTTCATAAGAAGTATCTTCATTGAACAATCGGGACAAAACGGATGCTCAACTATGGAGACTTATACCTTAGGAAATTAAAATATATATAGAAATTGAATGAATGAAAATTAAAGAATGACGACTGGCTTATTAGGCACAGACACTGGCTGACTAGGCACAGTAAGATTAAATTGCCCAACTATGGGGACTTAAAATGTGCACTAACCTGGTAATTGACATATAGCAATACTCAGGTGGCATGAAATTTAAATAATATAAAATATAAATGGGGAATAAAAGAGAGAAATCATAAGGCAAAGACCAATGAAATTATTTATATACCAAAGGGTGATAATGGGAATTCCTTCTGGAACCCCGGGCCATGTTTCTTCTGAAACATTAACGCCCCAAAAATAGTGGATTGGACTACTAGGCGTCAGCCGTGCATAATACAAACCACGCTCTGCTACCATATAAGGAATTTAGGTCCCCCCCCCCAGAGGTGCAATGGGGGCCTAAATCCTCATAAAAAGGTAGAGGAGAGTAACAGGCATCCCGTCAGAGAGATACCACCCCTACTAATGCCTGAAACTCTTTTCCAATGGAAACCCCTAGCAGTGAGTGAGTGTAGCATGAAATCTACTGGCATACAGTTCGCACAATGAACCGTTTCCGTATACATTGCCTATAAATAAAAACAATGCAGTATAATATAGTGTAGGTATATAACATAGTGTAATAGCTTGATTTTGGTAATGTTGGATTTGAATGGAAAATTAAGAATTATAACTAGGACTACAACAGTTCTCTTCAATAGTTGCCTACCCCTATTTTGTTTCCTAAACACAAAAAGTTTTCATTTCGGCACATTTAACAGTAGACCACTTGGGCACCGCACTTGTGCTATGATTTATTACCGCTTCAGATGTTTTTTCACCATTCATTCGAAAATCGTACTCGCACTCCGGATATAGAGATAAGAATCTTTATACTTACGAAAAATCACCAAACCATACATCATACACCATTGAGATCAGTAAACGCTTTTTCTATCTCTTTTCCATTTGCACATAATTTTTTACGAGACTTCGCTCCCTGAATGAATGTTTAAATAACAGTAAAGTTCAACATGAATTCCAATAAAAATTTAAATCTATAATCTATATAACATAATAAAGTTTTGCCACCTATCATTGTGGTTTATCTCCCCCTCTCTTGATAATTCTTCAAATAAAAAATGTGGTGATACAATTTTTTACCTGTCTCAACCTCTGCACCCTGTAAAAATGTATATAAACAAGTATACTAGTACATAATAATAATGTTTGGCTTGTAGTTGTGTCCTTTACACGAACTGGTGGCTTATAAAATTATTATTCATCGTTCCATAAAATGTCTCTAGATACCAATTTATCAAGAGTTTTCTTATATATGCCAGCAGTTCATCTGTAAAAATATTCACTGTGTATATTACATTTACGATAATACTAACTTTCAGTGCTTACTAAATCCAAAACCCAAATGTATATAATCTCCCACCTTTTCTCAATAGCTATAATATCTGTGTTAAGTATAAGATATTTGAGTGTAATATCTACTCGTATTTGAAGTTATCCCTAGGATTTATATGGTTAACTAATGCTATTATTGGTATTTTTATCATTAAATTATTAAGGGTACTTTGGGAATTCAACACTAAACTTTACAATTGAAACGGTGACTTCAGAAACAACAAGAGTGAGACATCCAGGTATTGAACAGTATAGCTTGGTGTACTGCCCCTATACCCGCAACTTTCAACGTAAAAACAAGACAGGATCGAATGTCACAATCATCATCTAGAAGATGATCATGAAGATCATCATCATCATCTTATATCGTCTCTTATATAATCAAAAGATATATTTCAATGTCCCCCCCCCCCACCCCCCCCCCCCCCCCCCTGAAATAACCGATTCAGTTTTAGGCACAAGGCACACAGATTTTATAAAAATAATAATGAATAAATAAACTTCCAATAGAGTTTCCAAAACCCATTTAATTTTATGTTTTTATGGGTGCTGAATCCGATAGTTATCAAACGTTTTTTTCGTACGCCTCATATTTCCCAGATATAGCCAATTCTCTGTACTTTGCGAGTTCCTACGGTCACTGAACAGCTTCCAATGAATTCCCCCAGTTTTTGGGATGTGGAATACGAATTTGATGTGAGATTTTGATTTACTACGCTCCATTTGAACCTAACCTCGACTTTACATTTGATTAAATAGCAAAAAAACAGGTTTTCCCTTCGCTAAAGCGATTTTCCCCTAGAACAAAATTCTTTTAAAAACAATCTACCATCAATCAAATTCGGATTATACGAGAAAAATAATTTCGGAATTGGTCAAGCCCAACACGTACTAACATAATTTTCCCACAGTTAACTGAAAAACTAGTTTCAGCAACAAAAAGTTAAAAAAAAAAAAAAAGTTTCTAGTTGGGGGGGGGAGGGGGGGCTGAATCGAAAAATGACGAAACTTTTAGCAATTGATGTCAAATTTTCCTAGCTATCACTAATAGCCACTTGTCGAATTCTTGAGGCTCGGTATGATCACTCACTAGTCCCATTGGACCCATAAACCACCACCCCACATTTTGCTGTTGAATATGAATCCAAAGTCAGATTTTGATTTACGGTGATCCGAGGTTATTCACCTCGTACTCCAGGCTCAATAGAACCCCTCATTCTATACAGGGAGTCCCAAAAATACCCCCCCCCCCCCCTCTTTCCACAGAATTTTTGAGATATCGAAGTGAAACTTTGAGCGCGTTATTTGGGTGCCTGACACCAAGTTTTAGTCAAAAAAAAAAAAATTCAGAAAAAATCCAAAAGTTTTTGGACTACCCAAAGAAGGGTAGGAGGGACTTTGAACTTCAAGAAGAAGAAGTTCAATTTTCAGCTTTTTCCCGAGGTCAACTTTTTTGACCGTTGGGCATCCTGGTTGAGGCATTTTTAAACACTTGAGAAAATTAAAACGTGTTCCAATTTTTATCTTGACGTAAAAAAAAAATGTTAAAACGTAACCCTTGGGAAGGTAACAATTTACTGGAAAACCCCTAGGAACCAATCCCACAGACTCCATAAAACTGCATTCTGCTAGAAAGCGCTGTTTTTGCAGTTATTCCTCTTCAATATTCAAATTTCTTAGTCTTCTTCAGCTGCTATTTTCGAACCCGCAATACAGCATTGAAAAATGCGAGAAAACCGCAGGAAAAACCGCTAGTGTGATACGGCCTTTGCGTAGTCCCAAGTAGATGGCACATCCATGCGCGAGATGCTGCCAGTGTAACGGCCCAAAAATGTTTGATGCCTCGACAGGAGTTCGAACTCACGTCGTTACAACTACGGTCAATTTCCCGTTAGTTGCAACATTCTAACGACCTGAGCTATGAGGTCAGGGTCCAGAGCGTGACACCAGCAATGGATGTCTCGGCTGGTTCGGGGTCGGACGAATGACGAAGTGAAACTGCAGGCTGCTGGCTCAGCAGATGATGCTCGCGGGAACAAGTCAGCAGTCAAGCGAGGTCATTCTCACGGTGTGTTTTGACTCAAGTGAGTGAGGAAGTGAAAGGTGCTAACGACAGGAAATGTGATGTTTACAGTATTTTGGCTCGAGAGGGATTTAATTAATTATTGTTTCGTATGATTTCAGGTCCTATTTTGACTGCGCCACTGTAACGGCCCAAAAATATTTGATACCTCGACAGGAGTTTGAACTCGCGTTGTTACAACTTCGGTCAATTTCCCGTAGTTGCAACATTCTAACGATCTGAGCTATGAGGCCAGGGTTATCAAACCTCTTTGACTGTGAGAGTTATATTCCTGGAGCGTAACACCAGCAATGGGGTCATACGAATTTTGCAGTCAAACCTTTTGGTTGTAGTGAAAGCATCCTACGTGGATTAGTATTGAGACAGGTGTGGGCGTATGAATTCACGCAGGGCAATTCCACTACATGGCCTAGGTTCGATTAAATGGATTGCCTGACATCCCCTTCTGATGCACCGAACGCACGCATTTGCAGTCTACGAGGGTTTTGCCTAAAAATTCGGTATTAACCATTTGCAGATTGGTCAACCTGGAAACTTCCGACCAACCAACCCCGTTCACAATACTTCACATTTTTTGTTTTAGTCCTTTTTTCTCCTTTTTTCGAAATTTCTAATTTTAAACTTCTAAAGATTTAGGAAGGCATATTATGACGAATCGATGCTATTTCCGCGTTTATATTTCATCACATTTTCAAGAACAAATGAAATCAGAAATCATGAAAATTGCCCATTCTGGCTTCATCATCATGTTCAGTGCTGAAAAATTCTTAAAATGAGGAGTGTGGAATAGAAAATTATCAAGTTCGTACACAATGCTACCTCTTGGGGTAGCCCAAAAACGTATGACTCCTCAATGTAGTCAGGTACCGAAAAAACGCGCTCCAAGATTTGCTTCGATATCTCAAAAATTTTGGTAAAAAGGGGGTTACTTTTGGGACACTCACCCAATGTGTATAGACCCCATTTTTATGTAGGCGACTATGAAGAAAACAGAAGTTAGTGGTGAAGAACTTTGTCTATTTCCATACACAAAAATAAATATTTACAATGTTAAATTGATTTTGATGGTTGGGCCACCATCAGCAACAAGCAATAATTTTACTATGCAATAACGTTGTTTGTTACTGTTCATTTTTTCGAGGAGATAGACAACATTCTTCACTAACTTCCATTTTCTTCATTGAAATGGATTTCCACAATTTCAACAAAATGGCTAGCGATTTAGTTCGTAGGCACCTATTTTCTTGGATAATATAGCATGCTGATGTGTGTATCATGTTTTCTCATTAATAATGCCACGTTTCTTT
This sequence comes from Adelphocoris suturalis, assembly GCA_030762985.1. NCBI lineage: Eukaryota > Metazoa > Arthropoda > Insecta > Hemiptera > Miridae > Adelphocoris > Adelphocoris suturalis. Next base: position 22,564,597 of record CM061043.1, read on the forward strand.
CTGGTGAACAGTGTACCCTCAAAAGCAGCAGTACGCCTACCCCCCTCCCGGCTACCCACCCCAGGCTTACCCACCAGGCCCTCCCTACTACCACGGCTCGCAGTACGGCCCCTACAACTACTAAGGCGATCAATGGGAGGGCGAAGCCTCCCGACACCCATCATCGCAACTGGACCTCGTCGCCACTGGTAAACTTGCTCACGATCCCGAAACCCGTTACCCCAACGTTGATTTACCAAAACGATAATTGTAATGCAGCAGAGAAGTGACCACTCACCCACGCTACAGGATAACATAATTCAAACATCCTCAAAACATCAAATTTAATTTTGCAATGCCATAGCGATAGATCATGTAAGAGTTGAGGCATTCGTGAATACTACTTATCAGTAACTGAAAACCTCCTCGTGAAACTGCAGTACTTACACTCGTTCCCGTGAATTACAAGATACCTATCAAGTTGTGAAGTCGCAATTTTCATTCAAGTCAATATGCCTCACTAGCTCATTCTGTCTTGTACTTCATGGATCGTGAACCAAAACCCAGCTCTGTTAGGAATATAGGTTAGGTTGGGTACACACCATGTTTTGTACCAAACAGTTTTTTCACTCCCTTTTGTTATAACGCAGGATGGCACAATAAGCAAGTTTTGCGTGGCAAGGTGCATCGTTATACTTTTGTTCTTTACATCATAATTATAAGGTGCCATTTAAATTTTATGGCTTCACGATTTATTTGAATTTTCCGAAAAGTACCTATTTCCGAGCAAGGGGTATTTATTATTTGAACACCCCAAGACTCCAAATAACAATATTTTTAACGCAGAGGGAAACATTAATTGTTTTCGTCTGAAAACATTAATTAGGTGCCTATTTCTACTTTCTTCAACCACATTTACAAAAATATAATAAAAATGAATAAAATAAGATGAAATATTGTTGGTGCGTGAATCCTGTCATATTTTAACAAATCTTAACTCTGCCAAAACCGAACTGATTGTAAATTTCTCATATAATCGCTTATATTAGCCCTAATTCACACTATGTAAAGTGTATGAATTATAATTAATGAATTGATTATCATTAATCAATCAATTGATTATCATCTCTTGAGGTTTGTGCCTTGATTGTTATATTTTTCTTAAGAGAGTCAAATTCAATTTCGAAGTCGACTTTACCATCATGACATTTTTTAAACATCACACTAGACATCATTGATAGACTGTAGTGTAAAACTAAGGTTCTTCGGGGAACGTGCACCCCAATTTTCTTGAAACAAGAATCGAAATTTTAAATTGAGCCGCACAAAAAAAGCATGAAAAGAAAATTTGTCTCATTCTAAGAACGACTGACCATTATTATTACATTCTCTATTATTGTTACTATTTTTCCCACAAAAAAATATTTTAATAAAATTTGTAAACCGTCCGTCATAATTATTTTCATTTTATTATTATTTTTATAATAGTTGACACTATTTTTAGTGTGTGGGAAATGTATAGAGGCCATTTGTAAGTATGCATTCGCATAGCTACAGTGGTGTGTAATCGTTGTAAATAGCTATAGATTTCTATAGGAAATCTGGTGTTTAACTCTCATTGAATTGTATATAACGAAATTCATTTACTGGACAATTGTGATTTAGTCATAAGCTGTCATGACTACGTCTTTCCAGTAAAACTATTATTTTTATATTTTTTAATTTCAGTTATTCTTTTAAATGAACAATACCTACGTTGTACTGATTTGTGTGTCAAATCTCGTGTATGTGAGAATATACAACGAATACCTGTACATGAATCTCTATTTTTGTTATCAACCAAGTAATATTGTACGTAGTTACTTAAATGAGTTTTGGCATTTAAAAAACTTGAAGTTTTTGCGAATTTACAGTAGATGCTACACAGTTGAAACTGTGGATTATTGTAAATATATTTTTATAATTGTATTGTAATACGTATCATTTGTTACATTATAAGTTAGTGCAAATAACGAAGTTTTAATCAAGAAGTAAATTTTTAGTTCAAGGTGACGATTCTGAGGTTGGACTTGGACGATGAGCATTTTTCGTGCATACCACTTCTTTTTTTTTAACCTAGATGTCAATAGAATTTGTTGTACCTCATCGTGAACCAAAATTCGTCAGCGTTTTCCGGCTTTATTTAGCGCTAGTTTGACTTTTTTACGTTTAATTGTTCTAAGGATAAGTTATAGACGAAAAAAATATATATAAAAGAAGAACTTCTTGTCATTTTTAATTACGAACCTAAATCCTTCAATGAATAAGATTCATACTGGTCGCATAACATTCGCACTTGGATCACACCTGAGCAGATCTAGATTACACTCCGTAGTAATTCATCCGACCCCAATTCAGTAAAGCCAGAAATTCAGTAATTGCAGCAAAACTCCAGAAGTCGAACGGGTTTGATTCAAATTGGCCTCAGTAGCCGAGTGGATAAAGGCGGCGGTCTTTCTCTGGTCTTCTCTCGGTGTAAGAAACGTTCAAATACTATTAAGAACGGATAGGTTTTTGTTCGTTCAGTCTATTAGGTTTGAGGACGAAACATTCTATAAAACTTTGGCGGTCTCAAACAAATCTTGTAGCCTTAACAACGAACAAATCAAGTTGCTTTTTTAACTAACAATTGTATAAAGTTTGGCAGCTATACGTGTTAGTGGCTATGTTGGGGTTGTTTCATACAAAAGAAACAGGCTACCTTCATTCGTACGAAATTCAAGCTAAACTACCACATCAGGCCGCTGGGGATGTGTGTGAATTATCATTTTACAATATAAGCATATACAATCTTGGGTAGTTGACCAATCAAGCAAACCTGTCTTACGAAAACTCCCTAATAATATCGAAAATATGCTGTGGGCATGATCTTACCTCCCATCAGTAGACGGTAAGCTTCTCCAGAGTGCAACTCAATTCATGTATTTGGGTGTTTCTTGGTGAAAGGGGCAGAAGTAGTGTCCGTTGCAATTTTGACGTTCGCATTGACACTTTCGAGTTTCCGAAAAAATTTTCTGGTAGTATTTATCTAATTCTAGTCTGGAGAACAGGGACAAGCCAGTGAAGCAATTTTTTCCAATTTAAAAAAATGCTAGAACCATCAAATCGTCAGGGGCCTGTCCTGTCCCCAGACGACCTTCCCAACTTCAAGTTGCAGTGGGGGCTCCTAAATCTATTTTACGAAGCTCACCAGTTTACCATCAGTTCGAATAACTCCAGAGATTCAAAAATGAGTGTCCCCACAATTTTCGGACAATCTCATCTTGATGAATCGTGGAAAATGTCAGTGTCCAGGCGAAATGTGTCAGGAGCCTGTCCACTTACGGGTTTTTCAATTTTAGCTGTCAAGGACGCACGTTTGACAGTTTTTTTTTGGCGCCATCGTTTTCCCGCGCATCTCAGCTTTTGGAAACGGAAGCCATCGGCCGAGATCAGTCGAGACTCTTCTCTCGTGGGAGAAGGTTGTAGTGCCGAGTGTGAGCTTGTCAAACAGCATCGTCAGAATCCTATCCAGTCTCAAGCGGAGAGTTTTCTATGCATTAATCTGGTAGATCTGAGCGAGCAGTTTCCATTTCTATAATCACTTCCGGGAAAATTATTGAAAATAGTCTAGTAAAATTGAAAAAACCCAAGTTCCGTCAGGAGCCTGTCTGTCAGGGGCCTGTCCTTGAAAAAAACTAAGAGGATAGGCACCTGATCGAACTGCTTCGTGGGTCATAAATTTGATTCAAAGTGCTTTAGTATTCCTACCGGATGTTACTATTAAGCAAATAAATTCATTGGAGTAGGTACAATATCGTCCAGAGTAACACAAAAACAGCATACAGTTGACAATAAAAACATTCATCCGATTTGCTAAAACCCTTGAAACCGTCTTCATTAGCTTTAAAGTGAAATCTTCGTGACATCCATTCGTGTAATACCGGTGAATATTTAAGAATGAGGAAATAATACTCAAAAAACGAGACAAGTGTGAAGTGGTTCATTTGCAGTACTTGGTTGAGCTATGTTTCTTGTGCGGAAGATCAGTCAGGAGTCAGGGGCCTGTCCACTGCGTCTGGGGCCTGTCCTAGTGCTTTATAATAATTGATTTTATTGCTTAATGAAGCCACCTACTGTTTGGTTGGGCTTCGAGATTCAATCGAGAAGTTGAAGAGATCGTTCTACATTTTTTTCCTGCTCATTTGTAAAAGTTCTAAAATTCCGAAAACTCAGATCCGAAAGTGTCCACTTCACCAAGAATCACCCATTTATTATGCTGAGAATCGGAGGAACATAAGCTCGTTGTTGTGATCAAACAATGTTGTAAATATTATCCTGGATTTTCCTGTATAAATACGAAACTCAAGTTGGATCCCAAAACAGCAGTTATGAGTGGGAGGTCAGGTGATCATAACCTATTCTTTCCTCTAGCCAAGATTTGCCATTCTCTCTTCATCTACATGGACAATAAAAGTACGGGCCAAGTCAAACTTGCCATGATTCTTGATTCAAACTTTCGACTTGATCTTTTCACTTCACCATTCTAAACTTCTCCTTCAGTACTACCCCTAAGGAGTATTGTCTATTCCAGAGGTAACATATCTCATCCTATCCTATCCCCTTGAGTTTTGGGGTGTCATTCCATCAATTTTATTTTCCTTTACAAAAGTTAGGGCAGTCTAGATGGGGAGTTCAGCAATCAAATACGCAAGTGCTTCAGATCGAACCAAAACACCCTATCATTTTACCACAGTAAATCGTTTACATGATACATACGATTATACACTGATTTACAGGATTTCCTTCTTTCCTTACCAACTATAGAAATGTGTGAGCAGTGTTGCTAACCCGTACGGTAATTTACTCCCCTGTACAAATAGCTGCAACGGGCTAAAAATATTTGATACCTCGACAGGAGTTCGAACTCGCGTCGTCACAACTACGAGAAATTAATATTAATTTCCCGCAGTTGCGACACTCTAACGATCAGAGCCATGAGGCCAGGGTTGCCAAACCTCTTCGAATGTGAGAGTTATTTTCCTGGAGCGTAACATAGCCTATAAGAAATGTAATTTCAGTTTTGGACAGTAGCACTGCCTAATGCAGCCATTTTTCATAAGTTATTTCATTATTGAGTCGTTATCTTGTGGATTTTAACCCTTGGAGCGTCTAAGTATGAAAATTGCAGCCTAATTTGTAACACGGCCACACAATAAGTAGTAGTACTGCAGTCCATACACCCCTGTTGACGGTGTACGATTGTTGGAAAGGAATCTGAAAGCAACAGGAATCGGTAAAGATGACTCTTCAAAGATGTATCATACACTGATTTATTGCAATAGATTTTCTCTAGTGGCACTTTTGAACAAGTATGCAAAATCATGGTACACGCAAAAATTTTAGTTTTGTTGCATTTGATTATACATATCGATAGTTTTCATTCTTAATACAATCATATTAGGTCAAAGTTCAATGCAGGTACTCTTTTAGCGACAAGATATACTTACTTGTTTTTCTTTCTTTCTCTCTGAGTAAATTTGAGGGTTAATTAAAGACGTAATTGACCGAAATACGAATCTTGTGCATACCCAGGGTCCTAACAGATAACGCTAGCTAGGAGAACTCAACAGACACTCGAGTGTCACAGCATGGCAGAATATGAGCGAGATTTTCTTTAACACGCCATCATTGAGCCGGAATGTTTTCAATGCTTGGTTCCATTGATTGTCCAAAGATTTTAAATTCTACAAAATAGGTTAATACTTGTTTCTCTAGGCACAAATACTTCAATCGTTGATCCGAAGTCATGTTTGCGAATGTGGACCTTTGAAGCCTCGACCCAAGATGAAGGTCTCTGCTGAGTCTGATCTGCTGCTTTTGGGCTTGACCCATCTGACGGAATCGTAGTAGTGTGTGACGTCACGTTCAAGGTCACGGCAGAACCTTCCTTCCCAGACCTTCATAAGGATGGAGGCTCCTTCCTTACTGATTCGTACGCTGAACCTGATTCGGACAAAGTGCATTCTAAATAAACTCAATCATATAGCTGTAATAATTAAATGTAATCATGTTGGCTGGCAGAATTCAGCCTTAGTATGTTCTGGAAGGTCACCAGTCGTGTTATAGTTCTAGAGATTGTGATTTTTTCGTTTGTTATCTATAAGCAAAACAAGAACTAGATGTTTACTATCTTGTGTTCTTGAACATGCAATAGCTCAGTTGGATATCATTTCAGAAAGCAGAAAGAACCTTACAAACATTTAGAGTGGCTTTATGTTGAATGGTGGAAGTGAATAATCAGGTCTAGGTTACACAACATGGCATTTTAAGCAAAATTTTGTATCTCGCTTTTTCATTATTCTCTGATCGACAAAAAAATAAATTAATAACCCCTTCTCTTAATTGGTTGGTTCACGCTTGAAGATAACATTTAGTACAAAATCGAATTAAACTACCGAAGCTGTTTTCCAAACTGCTGGGCCAAAGTTCACAAAATGTGGTTAAAAAATCACAGCATTATGTAGTGCTAATAACAGTTTGTAAGTGAACTAACCTCAAAACTTTACTGACTAGAGCAATGATAGCATCATGATCCATTGATTTAACCCCAGTGGCGTTGGGTGCCATGTCACTGAGCACCACATCAGCTTTTCTGTTGCCAAGGGCTTCCAGGAGCCGGGCTTCTGCATCAGGAACGGTGAAATCACACCCTCCAATTAGCTGAGCACCGTCTATTGGGTACAGGCTCAGACGGTCCAGCCCAACAACAAAACCATTTGGACGTCCTTTATCTGTAACAAAATAAGGGAGATTCTGAATTAACCTCTTAGTGCCGGGGTCCGAATATATGCGGAGCTAACTAAGTGAACGTCACTGCCGGGGTCTGCATATACAGGGTGATTCCCTCGCAGATGCAAAAAAAAATTTGGGTGAAACTACATCAAAAATGGAGTAAAATGCCGCCAACCGCATATTTTTATCTCAATCCGTACTCGAGATATGATTTTTTAAAGGTTTTTTTCAGGAATACCGTGTTTTTTCATTTTAAACTCGGATTTCTCCACTTTGCCTCATTTAATTTTAACTTTCAACCTCATTTTCGGTATCAACATTAAATTTCCTATAAGAATAGTGTACTTGGGTTCTTAAAAAGTACCATCCGAAGACCCTCACATCAGCTCAAACATTGACGATTTTGAAAAAAGAATATTTCTGAAAATCTTTAAAACTTTACCACTCTTTTAAAAAGAATCCTGGAAACTGGCAAATCTCATGAAAACTGCTTCATCTAATATGCTTTCCAACGGTATTATCAATTTTACTTTTATTTTGTTATTTAGGGGAGAAAATAATGTTTTAATGTTAAAAAATGTTGGTTTTTCAATGAAATTGTTGGTTTTCTCGAAAGATGACCCTCCATGAACCAACGAGTATGGGGTCGGTTTCTATGTATTTTTTCTCGCTGGATCAAATGGAAACTCTTGTAGATCTCTCAACTACGTTATAATCGAGTTTTACACTTTAATTAACTAGTTTTACCCCATAACACACATATATTTAATCGTAACAAACAAACTAAACATTTGCGATTTTAAGTGTAAAACTCGGTTATAACGGAGTTGGAGAGATCTACTAATGTTACCATTCGATACAGCGTGAAAAAATACATAGAAACCGACCCCATACTCGTTGGTTCATGGAGGGTCATCTTTCGAGAAAACCAACAATTTCATTGAAAAACCCACATTTTTTAACATTAAAACATTATTTTCTCCACTAAACAACTGTGGTGAAAACCACCCCCTCTTTTCAACAGCCCTTTTCAGGGCTACCAAAAAGAGGTAGACACAACACAAAAATATTTATAAGACGTCGAGTTATAACTCCGTCAAACAAAATATTTCACCAGAGAGAAAATACGAAATTCTCTCTCAAAAGTGAAATATTAACTAATAACATACAAGGCGACCTCCCTAGACACTTACTGGGCGAGAGAGATGCGACAAGTATCTCGAACCAAGTCGCCTTGAACGAGAAAACTCAAACAGAAAATCAAACGTCCTCTAAAACTAGCAAGGACAATTCAAACAAGCCTACTCGCCAATCAGAAACACTGATTACACGAGAGACAATAGGCGAACCAACCAAGAGGCGGCAAGCAACCACCTCTGGTCCAGCAGCCACCCCGGGGACCCCGTCTGAACAACGGACGCAGAGAAAACACCCGAGGTCCCCGTCTAAACTCAAGGTCGTCGGCTCCGCGACGGACGCTCGTAAGCCACCCCCGGGGACCCCGTCGCAGCGACGGACGTGGGGAAACCACCCCGGAGGACCAGCTCAGCTATCATACTCGCAGATACTGAGAAAACAATGTGCGAGCCAATGAGATTACACAGTTGAATTAACGAAATTAAGCGGACCAATCAGGAGGCGGCAGGAGGCGGCCACCTCCCTATAATTACCCCGCTCGGAGCCCTCCGAATTCATTCCACTCTCCGCTCTCGACGACTACACCTCGAAGTACGAAGATTTCTACACGCTCGTCGAACCTTCTGCTCCCGAGTTCATCTCAAGAACGGCTTCCTACTGCTTTCTACAAGGCCTACCTTCTCTCCACGCAGATCTCGCATTGGCATCTACGAGTCCAGTGATTATTCATCCTGCTCATTGCCCAACGTAGTTCTTCTGTCAGGACGCCACCCGGTACATCTATTGATATTCTCATTAGATCGTACGCCCGCTGGGACGTTCCGAGTCGTGTCGCCCGGGTTTCGTAGCACTAGGCTCGTCACCGACCGCTGTGGGCACGCCGGTAAATTACTCAGCTCATACGCTCTAATTTACCGTCCAAGGAAGTCTTTTTCAAGACTACAAGGTAGGACCCTGACATCCGAGCAAAGGAAAGAAGCTCTGTCAAGCGAGTCCACCTTCCAAACCCTCTATTTCTATACATAGAGGTATCGAAAACGAGTTAATAAACTCGGATCTTTCGATGGAGCGCCGCCCGTCCTATTTCCTCATGCAAGGGGAGGCGGAGCACGGCGCGGTCGGGCCTCTTAGCCCGCGCAGCGCTACCTACCCGCTGCTCGGCCAGTCCGCTGTTCCTAGCGACGGCTCAAAGCTCGATCCTCACGACGAGATCGCCTTCTCACCTAACGTATTCACGAAGGAAACGTTAGATCAAGCCTCACCTACACAAAAGTTCGAGGATACCTTTCAGACCCGCTCTGAAGTCAATCATTATGATTCGACAAAGATTTCCGAATATCCACGATATTCTACACAAGGCTACCCGGCCGATCCGAGTGTCAAATACACTCCAAATGTACAAAAAACAAAGGATACTTTTCAGTACCTCAACCAAGCTCAACATATTCCTCCTACAGATATAAATCTTAGGCCGGAATATTACAAAACGGCTCAGTACCAAACTGATCGAACCCAGCACCCACTATGCGAGCCCAGTGCTCCACGCGGCTGCGACACGAACTATCCCTCAGTTCATCCCGCCAAGCAAGCTGACCTTGGCGATTTCGCTCACATTCCTTACAGGAATACCGCAGGGACTAACCCGCATAATCAGAATATAAATGTCCCACTTGGTCTACCTACACCAAGTAAAACATATTTAAATCCACTACAAATGGTGACCCCGCCTTTGAACAGGCTTAACACGGAGCATTTCGTTCCCTCTTATGAAGCTAGTGGATTTCAGGGAACCACTGCGGGCGTGCGACCCCCGCCGGGCCTCTACGCCCCACATCTCACTCAACAACCCTCTACACAAAGTGGCTTTCGAGCACTTTTAGAGGAAATGGGAGATTATCAAAGACCAATTTTCCAAAAGAAGAATATCGATCGTGCACTCGCCGAGTTCGATCAATACTGCGTGCGAAAACACCTGAGAACGCAGAACGAATGCTTCTCAGCTATATACAAGTGGGTACCAGAAGAAATGAGGGAAGCTATCGACTCAGCTTACCTCACGGCACCCCACGCACCTTATGAAGAGGCCAAACAGCGCCTACAGCGAGAATACGGGTTGTCCTTACAGGACAGGCTCCTAGCACTCGAGGACCCCGCATCTCTCGCCAAAAAACCCAGCACCAAGTACCACGAAATGTACTCTAAAGCTGTTGGGTACTTCTCAGAGGCTCTGATCACTCAAAAGTGGATCGAAACTCTACCTATCGAAGCACGTGGTATGGTCGCAGCTCAGCCTACCACGACCGCCCGGCTCGACCTAGCTGATACGCTACACGCGTACAAAACGGAGAACCCCTCTCTCAACATACGAGGAGTAGAATCTACTCCGAAACCCATGAAAACTGGTTTCAAAAAGGCCCTCTCACAACAAGCTGAGTTCAAACCCCAACCAGTAGAGAGTAAGCCTCACAAACCGACGGCCTATGTCTGTCGAAACCACGCACGTTTCGGTAGCGAAACTCGCAAATGTGCAGACCCAGAACACTGCACTTGGAAGGCAAACACTGCTTCCAAAACTAGCAAAAAGGCAGCGCCTATAAGCCAGCCTAAAACCTGGGTTTCAAACGAAAATACTCAGAGATCGGTACAAGAAAGTACCGTTCCAACCTCCGACGTAGAGAGTTCGGAAAACGAATAACTGCCAGTGTATCTGAGCCTATACACCGGCAGTCTAATGAGTATAAAAGGCTTTTTTTCAAGTGCAAACTAAATGGCACTGAATTTCTCATCGACACGGGAGCAGAAGTGAACATTCTGCCCCACAATGTCACCAAAAAATTGGGCTTAAAAATTCGTAAGTCCAACGTAAAGCTCACAGCAGCTAACGGAGCCCCTATAGACACACTAGGGCGTGCTGACACGACAATTAACATCGGCCTCGGAGACATGACCACCGATTTTATGATCATGAAAGTTGATCTAGCGATCCTCGGTATACCATTCCTCGAGTCTTGGGATATCGGAATACGGGTCAAACACAAATACATCTATAAAGATAAAATAAAAAGCTATGCCGATCAAAAAATAGCTGCAGTCATGAACAAAAAATTCACTGACGAACAAATAGCAGCTACTATCCCTCATCGTGACAACAGCCCTCAACCAGAGGACGTGCAAATCACGGAGGACGAAAACATTCGCTCTATCATTGAAAAATACAATGATAAAATGAGCAAACTTCAAGGAAAGTGGAAAAACAACGGGGTTTACCACCGTATAACCACGGAAGGAACACCAGTACACTTCCGAGCAAGACCCATGGCGGGCGAAAAACGGGCTCAAGTCAAAAGTACTTTTGACAAAATGCTTTCCGAAGGCATAATTGCACCATCAGATTCCGAATGGGCATCCCCGTTACACTGTGTGCCAAAAAAAGACGGGTCATGGAGGATCACCGGCGACTACCGTTTCCTGAACGCGAAAACGAAGAAAGACGCCTACCCTCCTCCTCACATTCGCTCTTTCCAAGCGAATTTACATGATACACAAATCTATTCGACAATAGATTTAAAATCGGCATATTACCATATTCCGATGCACCCAGATGACGCTCATAAAACTGCAATTATTACACCTTTCGGTCTTTATGAGTTTAAGAAAATGAGCATGGGTTTGGCCGGAGCGGCTCAAACATGGCAAAGATACATGGACAGCATCATGCGAAAATTTGATTTCGCATTTGTATACCTAGATGACATACTGGTGGCTTCTAAAAATTATAAAGAACACATGAACCACCTCAAACAAATTTTTGACAAGCTAGGGGAACACGGACTTCGAGTAGGTTTTGATAAATGCATTTTTTCAAAACCTACCGTCGATTTCCTAGGTTTCACTATCTCGAAAGAAGGGATAATTCCTAAACGAGATAAAATAGAAGCCATAGAACAATTTCCTAGGCCAATAGACGTACGAAGTCTACGCAGATTCCTAGGTATGTGTGGTTTCTACCGAGCTTGCTCAAGTAAATTCGCTCACACGGCACAACCTCTGTATGACTCCATTCAGTCAAACAAAAAAAATGACAAAACACCTATCGAATGGACATCAGAGAGAGAAAAAGCTTTCAACAGCTTAAAACAAGCAATGATTAAAGCCACATTGCATAATATCGCTCATCCACACCCTACAGCAGAGTGGAGAATAGTCTGCGACGCATCCGACACACACATCGGAGCGGCACTGGAGCAGGAAATTACAGACAAACACGGCTCGAAATCTTACCAACCATTGGGATTTTTCAGTAAAGAAATTCCGGAACAATGGAAGAATAAAGCATCGTTCGACAAAGAGATGTTCGCCGTTTACCAAGCTTGCATCCACTGGCTCAATGACTTGGACGGCCGATCTTTTCATGTTTGTTCAGATCACAAGCCTCTGCTAGGCACGATGCTTAAGAAAAATGCACATTTTTCTAAAATGAGATTAAGATGGCTAACATACATCTCTCAAATGACAAGTGACATTCGTCATATACCCGGAGAGAACAACGTCGTCGCCGACGCACTCTCCAGACCCTTCGATCCAGTTGAAATTCAAACAAAATCGATTTCAACCCAAACCGACGAGGGTCCACCCATAGCCGAAATTTCGCAAATTACGGCTGCAATCGAGTGCAATCTTCTACTGCACATTTCAAATGCACAAATTCGTTCTCCTCCTAACGCAGAGGACAAATTGAAACTCACACGAGTTGAATTCCCTCAAGGAGAAATTTGGTGTAACCTAGACCTAGGACACCCAAGACCTTATATTCCAAACGAAATAAGGCAAGAAATAATCAGCCAAATTCACAATTTGGGACACCCAGGTATACACTCTACAGTGTATAAAGTTAAACAAAGATATTTTTGGCACGGACTCCGTGCAGATGTCTCCAACTGGGTCCGAGCGTGCGAGACTTGCCAACGAGCAAAAATCACTCGCTCCGTGAAGCTCCCTTACTCCGAATTTGAAACGGCTAACAAATTTGCACATGTACATGTTGACATTACCGGACCCTTACCTTTAGCTAAAGGAGGGAAACGTTACATTCTAATGATGGTCGATAGAGCAACGGGTTGGCTAGAGGCAGTCCCTCTCAACAACATCGAAACAGCCACGATCACAAACGCCTTTATCAATATTTGGGTAGCTTCAAAGGGCGTACCTAAATACTTCACAAGCGATCAAGGCACACAATTCGAATCAGATCTATTTAATTCCATTACGGAACGTCTCGGAGTAAAACATACTCACACGTTACCATACAAACCGTCAACAAACGGGATGGTAGAACGCAGAAATAGATCTTTGAAAGAGGCTCTCAAAGCACAAAACGAAAATTGGCTCGACGCCCTTCCAAAAGTTCTACTCGCCATGCGTACGGCAGTAGACCCAGCAACGGAAACTACACCGTTCCAAAAAGTTTACGGAATTGACGTACCACTCCCAGGAGACATTTTCGTAACTTCTACAAACCTTTCTGAGCCTCTTTTCTTCCGGCCTACACATATTAAACATAATAATACGAAGTATGCCGTCAACATGCCCAAAAACTTGGATACATGTACACATGTCTATATCAGAGTGCCCACACAGCTCTCCTCCCTGCAATGTCCTTACACGGGACCATTCAAAGTTATTAAGAGAGATAAGTTTTCGGTTACAGTACAAATTGCCGAACACACAAAAAAAGTTCCCAAACAACAAATAAAACCGGCTTACACTCTAAACTCAGACGAAGCTGTGTCACGAAACCAAAATCAGGCAGAAAATAAGGAGAAAACTCCCCGAAAATCCGCCAGAGGGCGCGTCCCCTCTACCAAATTCGACGAGAAGTGGGTGACTGCACTCGAAGCAGGCCACGCCCACTTTTCTCGGATAGGAACAGTGGGAGATATAAATATGGAACACCCCACGCCAGGAGCTCATACCAACTTCGACCATGGCAGCTTCGACACCTTCCGAGAAGATGATCACAGAAGAAGTGGAAGAGTTACTCCTGGCCGAGGAAATTCCGGCAACGATCAGCCCGCTACCACCTTCGCCGGAGAAGAAAACACCGGCGGACGCCAGCGCGCCGAGGGAGGTGGTGTGGAAAACACCAGCAGCGTACAAGACGCCGGCTACACCCGCTCCGCAGCTGCCCAGGGCTCCACCCGCTCAACAGCCCCCCACGGCCCCACGAAAGTGGATCAGCTCGGGCGACGTGCCCGTGCCTCGGTGGGACGAAATGAGCGCGGCGTGGTGGACAGAGCCGGAACGAGCACCTCCGCAACAGCCCAGCCGCGGCCGCGGGCCAAGCCCTCGCGGGTTTGGCTCCCGTCGGCAAAGCTCGGGCCAGCCACGGCCGCCCCGCGGCGCTCGTCGAAACCGGCGAGGCCGGGGCGCACACCAGGCGCGGGACGCGAGGCCTGCACCTCCGCCTCCGCCCCAACTGGTGAGGGTTTCCTACGGAGAATTCCGTGTGGACCTCCCAGTTCTCCCCAGCCGGCGTCGTCGTTAGTAACACGACGTCTTGGGGGGGGCGCCTGTGGTGAAAACCACCCCCTCTTTTCAACAGCCCTTTTCAGGGCTACCAAAAAGAGGTAGACACAACACAAAAATATTTATAAGACGTCGAGTTATAACTCCGTCAAACAAAATATTTCACCAGAGAGAAAATACGAAATTCTCTCTCAAAAGTGAAATATTAACTAATAACATACAAGGCGACCTCCCTAGACACTTACTGGGCGAGAGAGATGCGACAAGTATCTCGAACCAAGTCGCCTTGAACGAGAAAACTCAAACAGAAAATCAAACGTCCTCTAAAACTAGCAAGGACAATTCAAACAAGCCTACTCGCCAATCAGAAACACTGATTACACGAGAGACAATAGGCGAACCAACCAAGAGGCGGCAAGCAACCACCTCTGGTCCAGCAGCCACCCCGGGGACCCCGTCTGAACAACGGACGCAGAGAAAACACCCGAGGTCCCCGTCTAAACTCAAGGTCGTCGGCTCCGCGACGGACGCTCGTAAGCCACCCCCGGGGACCCCGTCGCAGCGACGGACGTGGGGAAACCACCCCGGAGGACCAGCTCAGCTATCATACTCGCAGATACTGAGAAAACAATGTGCGAGCCAATGAGATTACACAGTTGAATTAACGAAATTAAGCGGACCAATCAGGAGGCGGCAGGAGGCGGCCACCTCCCTATAATTACCCCGCTCGGAGCCCTCCGAATTCATTCCACTCTCCGCTCTCGACGACTACACCTCGAAGTACGAAGATTTCTACACGCTCGTCGAACCTTCTGCTCCCGAGTTCATCTCAAGAACGGCTTCCTACTACTTTCTACAAGACCTACCTTCTCTCCACGCAGATCTCGCATTGGCATCTACGAGTCCAGTGATTATTCATCCTGCTCATTGCCCAACGTAGTTCTTCTGTCAGGACGCCACCCGGTACATCTATTGATATTCTCATTAGATCGTACGCCCGCTGGGACGTTCCGAGTCGTGTCGCCCGGGTTTCGTAGCACTAGGCTCGTCACCGACCGCTGTGGGCACGCCGGTAAATTACTCAGCTCATACGCTCTAATTTACCGTCCAAGGAAGTCTTTTTCAAGACTACAAGGTAGGACCCTGACATCCGAGCAAAGGAAAGAAGCTCTGTCAAGCGAGTCCACCTTCCAAACCCTCTATTTCTATACATAGAGGTATCGAAAACGAGTTAATAAACTCGGATCTTTCGATGGAGCGCCGCCCGTCCTATTTCCTCATGCAAGGGGAGGCGGAGCACGGCGCGGTCGGGCCTCTTAGCCCGCGCAGCGCTACCTACCCGCTGCTCGGCCAGTCCGCTGTTCCTAGCGACGGCTCAAGACTCGATCCTCACGACGAGATCGCCTTCTCACCTAACGTATTCACGAAGGAAACGTTAGATCAAGCCTCACCTACACAAAAGTTCGAGGATACCTTTCAGACCCGCTCTGAAGTCAATCATTATGATTCGACAAAGATTTCCGAATATCCACGATATTCTACACAAGGCTACCCGGCCGATCCGAGTGTCAAATACACTCCAAATGTACAAAAAACAAAGGATACTTTTCAGTACCTCAACCAAGCTCAACATATTCCTCCTACAGATATAAATCTTAGGCCGGAATATTACAAAACGGCTCAGTACCAAACTGATCGAACCCAGCACCCACTATGCGAGCCCAGTGCTCCACGCGGCTGCGACACGAACTATCCCTCAGTTCATCCCGCCAAGCAAGCTGACCTTGGCGATTTCGCTCACATTCCTTACAGGAATACCGCAGGGACTAACCCGCATAATCAGAATATAAATGTCCCACTTGGTCTACCTACACCAAGTAAAACATATTTAAATCCACTACAACAACAAAATAAAAGTAAACTTGATTTATACCGTTGGAAAGAGTATTAGATGAAGCAGTTTTCATGAGATTTGCCAGTTTCCAGGATTCGTTTTGGAAGAGTAGTAAAGTTTTAAAGATTTTCAGAAATATTCTTTTTTCAAAATCGTCAATGTTTGAGCTGATGTGAGGGCCTTGGGATGGTACTTTTTAAGAACCCAAGTACACTATTCTTATAGTAAATTTAATGCTGATTTCGAAAATGTGGTCAAAAGTTAAAATTGAATGAAGTAAAGTGGAGAAATTTGAGTTTAAAAGGAAAAAAACACGGTTTTCCTGAAAAAACCTTTAAAAAATCATATCTCGAGAACGGATTGAGATAAAAATATGCAGTTGGCGGCATTTTACTCTATTTTTGATGTAGTTTCACCCAAAATTTTTTTTGCATCTGCGAGGGAATCACCCTGTATACAGTTTGCTTTTCGTTTTGTTACGACGTCACTCCATTCATTTTTCCTCCCTTCATTCATGGTTTTTTGGACTCGAGCGGTAGTTGGAAGACTATGGACTGTATTTACATAGAACACTCGACATTACTATGCAAGGGGAGGGAGGGTTTACCGTTCTCCTCCCAGAAGCTCCAGTACCGCTTGCCCTTTCATACAAGATTGTCTTGTATTATTCCATCCGTGTTATTTTCTGTGAAATGTCGCGAAGAAATCGTCTTGCTTTCACAGACGAAGAAATAATTGAACTTGTAACGGATTCCCTGTGTTTGAAGTTGAATTATTTGAATTAAGTTTGATTTGATTAAGTTGACATTTTTCACCTCATTTTCGGAACAAAGCTGTTTAGAAAAACGGTTGAACATAGAAAAATACTGTATATTTTTACGTGATCGAATAATGTATGATGTAACAAACATTATTTCAAAATTTGGTGAATTTCGAACGAGTTTTGAACCTTTAATACTTGAAAATGTAATGTAAGATGGCGGAACGGAAGAGTGCAAAAACGCAAAATAAGTCAGGACAAGAGAGCTGTCTTGGTCCGAGCGGGCCCTTTAAATACAGGACTGGGGAGCCGCATGGGCATTTTAAAGTCAGGCGCAGAAAGGTTAAGAAATATAGAATACTGTTGTACCACGATCTTAGAATTATAAGTGAGCAATGAAAGACAAATTTTGCTCAGATTTTCAAACTAAACTCTGTGATTGTAACAAATTGGTTCAGAATACAGCTAACAAGGCTCAGCTCAGATTGGCTACGAATGAAGGGAATGTTGGGAACAATTCCCACCTAAACCTCACAGAATTTGAAGTTGATAAACAACGAGGCTAGTAATTGTGATGATCAAATTGATACAGAAACATTTCCTAAGATTTTTCGGTGTTGTCTTTCAATGAGAATTCGGCAACAACAATTAATTTTCCCCTAAAAATTAGGACAATCGAATCGAGCATCTTATTAAACTCTTCTTGGGTAATGTGACCTTCTTGAATCATATTCCTCAAATGAAATTAAAATTCTGTCGAACTATTTTATGAGAAATTGAAGTGAAAAGTATAATGGAAGGTGCTGTTCTAACTTAAGACATTAGATAAATCCTCATAGATCCTAACATAACTATACGACCCTTGAGAGATACAATGTCTGGGTCAAGCAACAGCAGATGCTAGCCAAATGGCATTAGTATCTGCCATTTATATTTGATACTATGTGCAGTATCAAGGATCTGACATCACAGTTGTAAATGATCGTATCAAGATTCAGCATCGTATCGTAGGTTCCACGGGTAACAACTGTACCTACTAAGAACTCTCTATTGCCGTTGCATGTCGACTAGTGGAAGTTAAAGTTAGGCAGTGTTTGTCAGAGTGGAATGGGACAATTTTTTTGGTAACAGGCCAGAAGTTTGGGACTGAGGGAGGGAGTAGCCCTTGCAATAAGGGTGGCCAAATTACAAGACAATATTTCTCTATACACGCATCCTTACCTGAGATTACATTTTTAGACAAATGTTCCATTTCATTTATTTCAAGTTTTCTAGGTTTTGAGCAAGACCTAAAGACCGTATCACACTAGCATTTTTAATACCAAAACGCAAAGGAGAAGAAGTGTTTTTTTTTTTTTTTTCCAAAGTCAACTTTTTCTACCATTGCGCATCCTGGTGAAGCATTTTAAAACTCACTTGAGAAAATTACAATAGCTTCATTCTCAGTGCGCGTTCTGACAGTTCTCGAACTCATCAGAACTGGGACGGAGAATCCGCGGGGTTCCAAAACTTGTGGAACCGCGTTCTGCACTGCGAAAGATTTCAGAATGGTAATGGTAGAGGGTGCTGGCCTGGTAACGGTGGGCTAACTCCTCCGCGAGCCTACGGCTTATTCTTAAATGGTAAATAAACTCTTCGTCGTCGAATCTAGGCACGATTTTGTCGAAAAAATTCGAGTTTCGAGGATGTAGACGAGGTTTAGCTACAACTTCAATCTCGTCCTTATCGTCTACAAACCATGAAACTTCACCACCATCATCGAAACTATCGCTTTCCAAACTTGACGAGCTACTAGATGACATTTAGATGAAGAAATTCAAATAAAGAACAGCAAACAACAGAACAAAGTGAAATTTTACAGGGAAAATTACAGGGAACACGCGGCAACCAAAGCCGAAGAGAGCGTATTTTTACTACACAAGCTCCGAAAAATTCTGAAATGCGCATGCGTTAACTAAGTCCTTGCATTCGAGTTCTGACAGTTCCGAAATTGGGGACTGTCAGAAACATTCGGAAATGGGTTTGCAAAACACTGCGAACGCCAAACTCAGCATTCTCGGTGTTCGGGAACTGGGCGTTCTGGCACTGACAACGACAAAACTCGACTGGGCTTGCCCAGAACCGTTCCGAACTGGCAGAGCGCACACCGAGAACGAAGCTAATGTGTTCTAATTTTTACCTTGACGTAAAAAATGCTAAAACGTAACCCTTGGGAAGGAAACAATTCACTGGAAACCCCCTAGGAGAGCCCTAACCTGACAGACTCAATAAAACTGCTTTCCGCCAGAATGTACTGCTTTTGCAGTTATTCCTCTTCAACATTCACATTTCTAGTCTTCTTCCATTGCTGCTTTCGAAACTGCAATACAGCATTAAAAATTCGAGAAAAAAGCTAGTGTGATACGGTCTTTACATCAATAGCATGAGTGGTAGTACTAGTTATATCAAAAACAGAAAATTTATATTCTAATAAAATTGTTAACAGAGGTTTATTATTAGTTAATCATTAATAATTAATACACAAAGGAATTAATTAATGATACATTTTTGAAGCCAGTTTGCCAAATTAAATGGTACCTTTTGAGTGTATTTGAAAACCACATAACTAGCAGGTTTTTCGCATAAAGTTGTTTTGGGTTCTGCAGAACTATTTCAGATTATTATGTACCGGCTGCGGTTATTCACCCAATTTATCAAATTAAAGATTAACTCACCTGTTTTTGAAGAATTGGTTTTGCTAACAGCAACTTGAGTCCAACTCCCAGGAGCAGCACCGATATCTACGACACAGTGGCCAGGTAGCAGAATGTTGAACCTCTCATTGATTTCTAAAAGTTTGTAAGCACTTCGACACCTGGGAGACAACGTTTTCATTTCTTTTAGATAATGCCTACGTACGTACAGAAGTTTACTCAAACTTTTTCCAATACAAGAGTTTGATACACATGTGCTGATGAATCCTACCCTCCTTCCGAGCAAGATCATCTTGAGTGTGAAATGTGCATGTTTTCATTGTTTTCACCAGTAACAAGAGTTTTCAGTGAGGATTGAACTTTTACATCAAACTAAATGGAGGTCAAATATGGCAAATTTACAGTTAAGCGGCCCATTCATGGTCCTGCTGCAGGAAGTGAGGGGAACAAAAAACTTCCCTCTCTTCTTGCACGGAGGGCGTGCAGGACGTGTGTGGAGGCCTTCCTGCTGCAGGTTTCCTGCAGAGCTAGTCGGATGGGTTTCCCATCGGACCATCCTGTGGTACGGGGTCCCCCACCCTATCAACCTGCTAGGTCCGAGCGTGTGTGGAGCTGCCGGAAGACCTTCCATGTTCTAATCACCCGCCAACACAGGAAAATAGATTACCTCAGAATGACGGATCGTGTATGGAGAATGCACTCTGAGGCAGGAGAGCGAAAAGGGGAACTTCGTTGCACTCCCCACCTCCTGCAGCAGGATCGTGAATGGGCCGCTAAAGGCACAAGCAAGTAATCCAGAAGATTACTTTAATTAATGTAGGAGTGTTTCAGACTCGTGTTTCAGTCTGACTCGAAATTATCTTCACCAAAATGAATCTCATCGACAACGTATAGAAATATCATGAACTAAACCACTAGCAACAAAGTTATTGAAACCCATTTCAATGAAGAAAACAGAACTTAAGGAAGGAAGAAAGCAGATCTTTCCTATTGTATGTATGTGCAGTTATTGTTTGTTATTGATGGTTATACAGGGTGCGGCAGTGAGGACGGACGGTTTTAAAAAAATCATAAAATAGTTAATTTTTACTCAAAAACAAATTTATTGATGCAATCAGGTTCGCAAGGAAATAGCATTTGAGACAGTCAAGTGTGAAAAATCACATCAGGCATGTGGTGGTCGAAATCGTTGATGCAGTGCTAGAGGCGTTCTTGGAAGTTTGCGTAGACTCTCTCCAACATAGTGCTACGTCGAAATGATCAGCAACTTCTTTTTACCTGAATTACGAAGGTGACGTATTCCAACCTGACGTGTGGTTCCAGCAGGTTGGGGCGACCGCCCACACAGCCAGAGCATCAATGGATGCTCTTCCCTGGTCGCCTTATTTCCAGGTTTGGCGATGTTCATTGGCCTCCTCGGTCCCCAGATTTATCCATATGCGATTTTTTCTTATGGGGACACCTCAAGGCTAGAGTATACAAGAACAAGCCCCGAAATTTGGACGAGTTGAAGGACGCCATTCGCGTGGAAGTCGCCCAAGTTGAGAGAGCTATGTTGGAGAGAACGCCCAAGAACGCCTCCAGCACTGCATCAACAATTTCGGCCACCACATGCCTGATGTGATTTTTCACCCTTGACTGTCTTAAATGCTATTTCCTTGCGAACCTGATTGCATCAATAAATTTGTTTTTGAGTAAAAATTAACTATTTTATGATTTTTTTAAAACCGTCCGTCCTCACTGCCGCACCCTGTATAAGGGTAAATAGTAACGCATTGGTTGTGCATGAAAATCAATAAATATGGGATGAAGCAAACGGATACTTGTAAATTTTTACCGCTTACACGGAAATAGATATGTCTTTTGGCAATTATTGACAATATAATACAATGTAATTAAAATTAGATAATTTTAGATAATAAAGGTCGATGAGTACTGAAATATGAAATGTAACCACGCGTTTCTAGATTTACATGACGGCTAAAGACATCATCGATGCATGTATTATTTCTAGTGGTTGAGATTGAGACATTATTGTTCAATTCGAGTCCAAACTCTTCAGACATGAAATTCTTCAAAACAGTAGGTGGAAATCACTTAAATTAAAAATTCGAATTTTATTGTTGTTTCGTTAATTGCTAAGAAATAGTGACTTCCTCATTTTCTGGATAGAGTAGCGTGATTAGTAACGAAATGAAAGTAGGTAACAACCTAGTTACCCATTACATTTTGTGATCACGATCACGCTTATTTTGTCATGACCCCCAGCCAAAAGACATATCTATGTCAAAATAGATTCAACATTGTAACTTTTTTTTTTAAACATTGTTACTAATTTATTTGAAATAGACAACGTTCCTAGTTAACTTAGATTTTCTTCATGAAAATTATGGGTACAAAGTGTAATTAATTGCTCCTCACTGATTTCCCACCATGAAGGAGAAATCGGGTTTACTAACATGTAAAAGACTGATGTTTCGAAGGACTACATACATTGTGCAGAATAGGAATCACAAATTCAACGGAGGAGCTGGAATTGGTTCTCTTGTCCTTTGTCCCCATTGCAGTCCCCATTACAGCAGTTTTGTTCAAGTTAATGTTCACAATACACTATGCGCGTCTGAAAGACAGAGTAAGTAACGACTGCCCAAGCTGTCATCTAGCCTAGGCGATCCCAATTCTATGCCCACAGACATTTTAAGCCCCAAACAAGAGCAGACCAAATTTGACTTGCCACACGTGACGATTTAAAAAAAATGCTAACGCGACTTTTTCGCCATGGCATTGAATAATCTAATTTTCCTGGCTCCAAACGTGCCCTAAGGATTTCATATGTTCATCCTTGTACCAAACTCAAACCAAAGCTTCTCTCGATTTGACCCCACCCCTTTTTTGTTTGCTTCTTGCTTTGATCACAATTTGAGGACGACTACCAGTTCCGTGCAAAACCCTTCCCAGTACACCAGTGCCTCTTGGAGTGGATAAACCCAGTAGTCCAATTCCGCACGGAATCACCCCTTACAACTCACCAGTTTCGCGCTATACAACCAGCCAGTTCGAGTTAGGAACTTTTTTTGAATTTCTAAACTGCAAAAGACAAAACTCAACTGCTCTTCTGTACAATCATTCAGAGCGCTTGGCTACACAGAGCGCGTTCTGCCATGGTGGGCAGCAATCACGCAATCCCCATGGAAGTCGGCGATATCGGCATGCTACATACAAAGCGATATCCGAGTTAGCGATCCAGAGTTCAATCGCTCATGTTAAGCAACACTCAAGACAAAACTGCTTCCGTCCGTCTGGATCACGCGGTATTTTGTGTTTTTGTACAACTGGATCACCTGCTACTGCGGCCAAGACTGATTTGCTGTGACAGGTCGCTTTGAGTGTGGCAGGGGTGATGCCATGTCGTGTTAAATACAAATACCAGTATATCACCGGATCGCAGCATTCAGAGATCGCTATCTGCTGCAACAGACCGCGTTCTGATTAGCCAAGCCTAAACCTATGGAAACTTACCTGTAGTTCTCTTTCTTAGCCTTTTCAACGTATGGGTCCTTGAGATGTCGCTGGAGCCAGTTTTGTGAGCTTTGACTTCGCCCCTTGAGATTCTTTGCGAATTCCTTCAAAGAAGTAGAAGAAAAAGACAGCTGGCGGGTTAGCGTAGAGGTCATCTTAACAGTTTTACTGACTTGCAGCACAGTCCATTTCACTGTAAATTCAAATGGATACACGAGAGTCACAACACTACAACCTTACATACATTTCACCTACATTTTGGCTAAAAATCAATGTTCGAGCATGCTAGTATATAGGAACATATTTGTTTAATGAACACATTAGACAGTTTTCGAGTATATATATATATATATATATATATATATATATATATATATATATATATATATTGGGGTGAGATTCTGACTAGTTGTAATCGTACAATTGAGGTAGATAATGACCAGGCTAGTCTATGTTTTTTAAAAGGTTTTTAATTGTTCTGCGACGTTTTGGTCCTGGAGCAGGACCCTATTCACGCAGATGAACAAACAATATTGTTCTTCATTTAGATACTAATGAGGTAGGTACATATCACAGTTTTTTGTTTATAAACTACGATATGTTGTTTATAATCTACAATTATGGTACTATGGTAATCTGCCAACGTAATCTACCTTTTAGGCAGTCCCTTCCGTACCAATCGTAGTACGCCTCACCAAATTTGCTGTTAGACCCTAAGTCGAAGCTCAAAAACACCTTTCAGTCGGGGTTCCCCCAAACTCGTTACTCTCTGATTTATCATATAAAAAAACCTCTCGATTATCACTAATTCGGTGGTAATCTAAAGGTCTTTTAATACCAATAACATTCTCATTAAGGAAGATTATAATATTCAATCTTCAGGAATTGTAGTACGTACCTGCATACAAAAACAAACTAGCGGCATCATGATATGTATATGGCAAATAATGATAATAATGTTTTATAATTAATAAATAAATGATGATAATTAACTTCTTTTTTTAATAGATAAGATAAGCTCAGATTATTGGTGGCGGTGGAGGCGGAAGTTCGGTGGAGGTGGTGGTAAAAGTTCCTTGCTTTTTTGTCCTCTTTTAATGTCGGACACAGTATTTATTCTGATGATTGATGGATGATTCTTATTCTTTCTTGATGTCTTTTGGCGGCGAATTCGACATTCCCGAGGTTTCTTGCAAGTTTACTGAATATGCTTCAAGCAATCGTCCAAATGCGAACGGTGGATATTTCGAAATAGCTAGGGAAGTGAGAAGGGTTGAACGGTTGATATTAGGACGAACGACGCCGATGACAGCGCGGACAGCGGAAGAGAAGGAAGCAGCGTGAACCACTGGACAATCGAACTGTCAACTGCTTTAACCTCCTTGCTCTCTGATGCGCCTGGCTCTTCCACCCTTTGAGTTTAAGATTAATACTCAAAGCTTCCACCAATGTCCGACATAAACAAGACGACAATGGAGCCGAGAATCACCACCACCACTCCGCCACACGCCTGGCGCTTATACTCAAAACCTCAAAAGGATTTACCTATGTGTGTGTCAATCTCAATAAAGTACCTAACTGACAGTTGAATCATCTTCCGATCACAATTCTGTGGAAGCGATGGACACGATTGAAAGTAAGCAATTAGAATAGGTTATAAAAGATCTAGTTAATGGTTGTATGCATACCTAGCGTTACACCTCAGGTTTTGCCTACGGTTCGTAGCACCTTGAGTGTCCTGTGCCAAGTCAAATTGAAGATCACTCAAAAGGTTTCTTGGCTAAGTGCGTTCATCGAGGCTAACATTTCCAATGCAATGTTACACATAATCTTCCCCACATTGGTATAATTTACTTCCTGGTTTTCTTACTATTGGTGTTTATTCTAGGAAAAAATCCATTTTTAGCTGTAAGTACATACTTGTGTAACGGCCCAAAAATATTTGATACCTCGACAGGAGTTCGAACTCGTGTCCTTACAACTACGGGAAATTTTCCCTGAGTTGCAACACTCCAACGATCTGAGCTATGAGAGTTATTTTCCTGGAGCGTAACACTTGACTAACCCTAGAGCCACTTCGGTCATGAATGGACTGTTGGCAGGCGCCTAAGCGGCTGATATAATTTCTACCCTCAACGAGTTCTTAGTAGAGATGGGCGTAAGAGTGAGTGACTGCTTCTTTCCAGGGTGTTCTTTCACCAAGTCAGTCCCTTAGCTTAGATTGCTCTAGGAGATGACTTCTTTTTCAGTTAACCAGGGAAGGGCAAGGGACTCGTCCAACCTCAACAGGTCAAGTACCCAATCATTAAGCTTTGAGATCCGAGCTCAGTCCCAAGCTCTCACAATGGAGCCCTCAAATCGACCCTTTCTTTTGTGAGGCACTGAATAGAAAAACGGAAGGGATTGACAGCATTATTCAACTTAATGTCTGGAGGAGTGACTGGGACTTGATGGTGATTGAGACTCTAGTCATAGCCTTCGTTTCACTGATCACGTAACGCTATCTTGTCAACTCCCAGTTCATCTTTTCAGCTCTTACGCATTGTCGTGATATTTTTTTCGAGTTTTCGACTAAAACCGCCATAACTCTCAATTGATGAGGTAACATCCAATTTGATTATACTGTTGGAAAATCAAAATTTTTCGAATACCTAGGTAAAACGGTTGAAAAATGAACATGGATAGGCCAAATCTTGTAAATCAACCTCCATCGATTCAGCGTTATAAATTACATCAAAAACGACTCCATACCATTATTAAAAAAAAAAAAAAATTGAAAATACCATTTTTTACACTCATAGAAACCTTGGATGTGGGTAAATCATTTTGGGACCCATCTCAATATTAGCTTTGTTCGCAGTGCCTGTTTAGAAACGGTTGCCAACCGTTGGCGACCAGGTTTGTGATTGGTTTAGTGCGCATGCGTGACCACCACCTAATTTCAAACCGTTTGTAACCAAATCCGCACTGCGAACGGGTTTGACTGAAGTTAACCATCGTATAGCCTCCAACTACTGTAACCTGCTTGGTGGGCTCGCACCATACTTTGAATAGGTAAACATTTTATGTATTAATAAAGAACCCGAACCGTAAAGAGACACTAACAGTTTGAAAAATGAAAAATATTCATTGGGAACAAACCTTCCAACAGGAATGAGAAATCCATGCAATATGGATCCATGCTCAATCTTTTCTTGCATACAGCTGATGATTTTGTGGGAGAATGCGGTGTTTGTCTCGCAGGAAGAATTTAACTCTTCGGTCACCAATAAAATTTTCCGTATCACACAACTCAGAACAGGAAACTCTTAATAAATAACCGTAGAAGTATAACAAGGGTAAATGGAAACGCAAAACTTAGTAAACAGTGCACGACATGCAGATATCCGACTATCTCATCTCCTTCGGCTGGCTTATCTTATCATCTCTACGCTAAACTTAGCTCGCTCCCCATACATCTCACAGTGGAATAATTTGATTGGCTACTTCAAGTCGTGTTGAGGTGGGGGGCAAACCGTCAGATCGGTCAGCAGAAATTTCTCTGATCGGTCAAACTGACCCACAACTTGGTTCTAACTGGTTTGGTGGTCACTGCGAACAGACTACTATGCATGCTATACAGTCAGAGATTTCCCCAAATGGACATTGCGAACGCCCCAAACGCGTTTCCAACCATTTCTTACCGGTTTGATGGGCACTGCGAACAAACCTATAATTTCTACCCACAACGCCTTCTTTGTAGAGATGGGGAGCGTAAGAGTGGGTGACTCCTTAGGGGTTACTATTTCCAGGGGGCTCACCAAGTCAGTCCCTTAGCGTAGATTGCTCTAGGAGATGACTCCTTTCAATGAATTTAACCAGGGAAGGGCAAGGGACTCGTCCAACCTCAACAGGTCAAGTACACAATTATTAACCTTCGAGGTCCGAGCTCAGTCCCAAGCTCTCACAATGGAGCCCACAAATCGCCCTTTCTTTTGTGCAGCACTGAATAGAAAAACGAAAGGGATTGACAGCATTATTCAACTTAATGCCTGGAGAAGTGACTGGGACTTGATGGTGATTGAGACTCTAGTCATAGTCTTCGTTTCACTGATTACGTAACGCTATCTTGTCAACTCCCAGTCCATATTTTCAGCTCTTGCGTCGTCATATTTTTTCCGAGTTTTCAACTAAAATCGCCTAACTCTCAATTGATGAAGTAACGTCCAATTTGATTATACGAGGGTCATCCCAAAAGTAAGTTTCCCTATTTTCTTAAAAAAACCTACAAGTCATAGAAACCTACGGATGGTCTCAATTTTTTTGTTTGAATGTAGTGGTAGTCCTGTAAAAGTTTCAGGCGGCTGTGTCGGTTTGTTGATAACCTATTCAGTTAGAAACATGGATGCCCCCCTTGTGATTTCGTCCGATTGTGAAGTGCGTTCTGTGATCAAATTCCTGACCAGGGAGGGGGTTACCGCGATTGAAATTCATCGAAGACTTTATCAAGCATATGGTGAATGCGATGAGTGTCCAAATGGTCCGAAAGTGGCGAAAAAGTTTTGAGGAAGGACGTGTTTCGGTGCATGACGAGCAGCGTAGTGGACGCCCGTCGAGTTCGACTCGAGAGAAGACGATTGTGGCCGTTCGGGCAGCACTTGATGAAGATTGACTACCTACCTAAAGGTGATACCATTAATGCTGCTAGATATTGTGAAGTCTTGGAACAACTGAGAAAAAACATTAAAGCCAAAAGAACCTGACTTTTGAAGAGAAAAGTGCTGCTTCTTCATGACAACGCAAGGCCACATTCCACAAATTTGACCCAGGAATTGCTCAGAAAATTTGATTGGGACGTTTTCCCCCACCCAGCGTACTCTCCAGACCTCGCCCCATCTTTTCCCGGTATTGAAAACTTTTTTGGGAGGCCAGCGATTTTCCAATGACGCAGAAGTCGAGGGCGCCGTCAACGAGTGGCTGCGCGGATTGGACAGAAACTGGTATGCTGTTGGCTTACAAAAACTCGCCACACGGTATGCAAAGTGCCAGGAACGACTCGGCGACCATGTGGAAAAATAGTTCCATGCTTTATAGTGAATAGTTTTAGTCAATAAAGCATTTTTTCGATTTTTTCAAAAATAGGGAAACTTACTTTTGGGATGACCCTCGTACTGTTGGAAAGAGTGTTAAATTCCATTTGTCCCTGTTGGAAAATCAAAAATTTTCGAAGACCTAGGTAAAACGGTTGAAAAATGAACATGAAGAGGCCAAATCTTGTAAATCAACCTCCATCGATTCAGCGTCTTAAATGACATCAAAACCTGTACTCCTTACCATTGGGACTCATCTCAATATTGATTTATCGTGCCAGAAAACCATCCCCCTTTGAGACGTATCGATTGTACTGAGGTTTTGTCCCAAAATCAGCCATTTGGCACCACTGTGCGGCCACAGTGGTCGGAATTATTAAACTATAATTAAACCCTATTGGCCCAAATATAAAGAAGGCAAAAAACTCGTTTTAAATGATATTCTGCAATTAGATTTTTTTTAATTATTTAGTTTTAGCGAATTTTTATAGAAAATGAAAATGATCCGAATATTTTAAAATCAAAATTTCGAAAAATTTGTCTATTGAAATCCGTTTTGAGGCAATCTGAAACGAGTATTGGAGTTTAACACTTTTTCACATGTATATATCTATATATGTATTGATTCATATATTTCAAGCTTTCCAAATGAAGGGATGAGTTTGTTAGCCAGCAACTTTTGAGCACATTGGGGAAAAAAAATTGAAAAATCAAATTATTATCAAATCAATTATTGCTAATTAATTATTATTAAGTACTTATCAAATTATCTTTTTTTATTATTATTTTTGCTAAAAAATAACTAAAAATGGCTTCGAATTAATACATTTATATATTTTAATTGAATTTAAATTTAAATAAGTTTATTAACAACGAGCTAGGACATGAAAAAAAATTTATTCAAAATTATACTAACAACTGTGCTTAAATTTCATTAATAGATTGGGAGTTACCAATTTCGTTTGACTCCAAGTTCTGAATTTTCAAAGCAATTTACATATAGTACGATAATTTTCGAAAAATTCAATTCAAATACATAATTCAATGTGTAGCTTCCGATTGAGCTTGAAATCCAGACTAATACCGAGATACTTCACCTTATTAGTGAGTTAGAGGTTAATGTTTAGGTATGACAGTCCTGTTATTTGTGGAGGATGGCTTTTTCTGGTGAAATTAATTATTTCGATTTTGTTGGGATTAATGACTAGTCCTCTATTTCTACACCATTGTTCAAGGAGTCTCAATATAGTATTAGCATTCCTTGTGATCTCTGACGGAGAACCTGCAATTAGAACTACTCTATCATCTGCAAAAAATTGCACGTGATGGCAGAGTGTGGATAAACCATCCAATAGGTCATTGACAACTGAGGGGTGAGTGTGATCCCCCTGTGGGGTGTCTCTTTGAACATTATACCTTTTGGAGGTATTACCCAGAGAGCTATTACCTAGAAGTTGGTTGGTTACAAGGTGGGCAGTACTATATAGCAAACAACCG
The DNA here is from genome assembly GCA_030762985.1 of Adelphocoris suturalis. Classification (NCBI taxonomy): domain Eukaryota; kingdom Metazoa; phylum Arthropoda; class Insecta; order Hemiptera; family Miridae; genus Adelphocoris; species Adelphocoris suturalis. The sequence goes on from CM061043.1 coordinate 22,594,483, forward strand.
CAGGTTTCTCACTTTGTAAGGGGAAGCGATGGGCTAAGAACTTCGGTTGCTCAGGTCATCCTAGTATCTTGATAAACAGGCAATCTATCACCTCACCCTTCTCCTGTTTGTTGATATTAAATGAAAATATCTTTGCAGATCCAAGAACTATCATCAAGCAGGAGCTAGATGCTTCTGATTCATCTCCTACAGCCACATCACCTCAGCCCCACCTCCAGCTCCCTGCTAAGGATGAGCCAACATGCTCATATTCAGGTAACAGTTCCTTTACTAGTCATAATACTCATCTACTAATAGTCCACAATGGAGATAAGTATCCACCTCCTCTCATCACACCCAAATAAAATGTATTATTTGTTGGTTAGGAAGGCTTGTGGAGTCAGCCTTTCTAATATATTCATATTTTTCCAATAAACAAGTAGAATGTGGGTTGATCAAAGGGCCACTGAAATACGTTGAAGCCACCTACCTGGTATTACAGGTCACCCCACCATGAAGTGACGACTAGGTGGCTAGGAGGAAGCTAGTGTAAATTCCTTTGATTCAGTCTAGCCAGCACACTGTGCGAGCAAACTCCTCATCCCAAACCGTTCTGCAAGCATGGGGTTCATGCGGTTTAGCTTGTTACTAGAGAGTTTTTGTTCTTCCCATAATTTTCTACCCCCGTACGTAAAAAGATTGAAATACTAACTGCGCATGCTCGAATTCGCGCGTCAACGCGTGGAACTACGCGTGTACGGGAAAGAGGCCTACCTACACGTAAGCGGGAAAAATGCTTTCGTTGGAATCCCGTCCTACGGGTAGCCACCATAACCTGACACAAAGGTGACCACAGTTTTATGAGTATAGGTCAGGTACCTATTCGCTCTCCCTCTGACTGTCGTCTAATAACATTTCCCCTCCACAATTACCTACGGACTCGAGAAAAGTAAAAAACCTGTGATAAATATAATATTTGTATTATTAAATCATATTCCATTGATTATGTGAACAAAGTACCTACTTCGTCCGACATCCAGATATCCTGTTCACCTACTTGGGAGTAAATGCAGTCATTGATACTTTTCCGATCATCAAGTAGATACCTATTCTTCGTAAGCATTCGCTAGTACATTGGTACTACAAAGTTGTATTTACCAACATAAAGATTCAGACAACGATCAGGTTTGTGTTTAAATGATACGATTTTATATAAAAGCTGTTGTCAGTCCAATTACAAATGAGTAGATTGGTAGTAGAATTTGTGCTAGGTACCTTCTCAGATCTTGGAAATGACCATTTGATAAAGCAGGGAAGGCACTCAAAACGAACTATTCCACGAGGCCTGATTAAGTAAACATGATGTAGGTAGATGAAAAATTGAATGACGACACAAAAAACATAAGGAACGGTCACCCATCCAATTACTAACCTAGCCCCATGTTGCTTAACTTTGGTGATCAGACGAGAACCGATGTTTTCAATGAAATACCTATGCGTTGGCAAATACTTTTTTTTTTTTTTTTCAGGTCGTAGGTCTGTTAATTACTCGAACCTAGTTATTAGATGCCTGTAAAACTTCTTCTACTCTATCTCGAATTCAAGAGAATCGTTGACATTGAAATACTAAGAGACTGCACCGTGACGATAGTGTTACGCTCCAGGAAAATAACTCTCACGGTCAAAGAAGTTTGATCACCCTGGCCTCAGGGCCGCCACATAGGGGGGGGGGGGGGGGGGGGGGGGCAAGTGGGTACTGTTGCCCCAGGGTCCGGTCCTGTATTTTGTAAATAAAGTATTTTAGAATTTTTAGGCCTACATAAAACAGAGTGTATTACACTTGACGGGCCCTGATCAGATTATATTTGATTTACTACACCAGACTGTTTCTCTTAAACAGTTACTATTGCGATGGCCCAAAATATTACCCTTTACCGTCTTTACCAGTAGGTACCACAAAGAACGCTATCTATGGGAGACTGTATCTGGGAGTGGGAGACTGTACTCTGAGGCTTGCTCACCACGCCCCACCCCCCCCTCGCCGCATCACCACAACGCTACCCCTACACCTAGGGATGTTCGATAACGGCAAAGTATTGATATCAGTACTCGTAAAAGTACTTGAATCAAAATATCCATACCGTACTAGTATCGAATCAAAAGTATCGATACTGTACTGGTATCGATACAAAATTATCATTAGCATAAAGTGAGAAAGAAAATCAGCTACTAACTACAATAGTATACAGGTATACTACACTAGTACTAATAAAATATTATTCAATAGTACTGATACTAACGAATAAGTAGATTATTAAGAGGAAGGTATTGTTGGTACCTACTGATGATAAGATAATAAAAATATGTTAAAGGAACTGAACAGGCAAGAAAGTAAAACACCCTTTAATCAACCACCACCGCTTTTAATTATTTAAAAAAGCAACGAGATGCTAGTTAGGAGTGTCTGGAGACGGGCTGCCAGTGACGCCGCCACAGTTTTCGCAACTTCCTCTTATCTCTACCTACCACGGGGATGAAGGCAAGGCCAGAGAGCGAGGCAAGCGTTTTGAAAGTTCTTGAATGTTTTAAAATACAGGGTGTCCCACAACCTACCTCCTCCTTATCAACCGTAATAAATGAGTTAGAAGAACAATTCAAATGGTAACCCCCTTGTTTTTTCCGTAGATCTCGAGAATGTTCTTTAATACTGCCTCCCAATTTCAACGTTTTATTTCTCCCATTCAAAACATCACTTTCTCATTTTGAAAATATGGTTTGGACTCTTCAAAACTCCCTCTTCTTTACTGTTATAATTTTAAACATCCCAAGTATGATTAACATGATTAATTATGGTTTTTAAAATTAAGGGCGCAGTAGTTAAGTTTTTTACTAGGCAAAAACTTCACTGCTGCTCCCCAGGTTAACAACTAAATTAACAACACTTGAAAAATTCTCTTTCTATCAATTAGAAGGATAAGGATATATAGATAGGATAGATAGATAGATTTACTATAAGGATAGATTTAGGGTATTTTTCGTTCTTGAGTTGCGAGTTTTTGAGGATCCAAAACCTCCTATACACATGATTCAGATCAATTTTCCAAATAATCCATATTTTACTAAAAGGTCTGATTTAGGATGTATTGTAAGATGTATATTGTGGTACTAAAACTGCTAAGTTCAGCTCTGAAAGTGCGAAAATTGTGAAATAATGAATTTTCGAAGATAGGTATTAAACATGAACCTAGGAGGGAAATGGACTGGGTATTGAAGAGTTGACACATCCCAAGTATGATTAACCCTTTGCGGTCGAAAGTTGAATTCCGATCGTGTCCACAAGGACGGGACCCGGTCAGGGACCGGCATTATGCATGTACCTAACAGGACGGCTTATTACACGCCATTATATCTTTCAAGGACGATAAGCTTTTTGCAATAGGTCACCTAAAAACGGTACATCACGTTTGAAGACATATTCATCAAATAAAAGCACAGATTACCTATTATTATTATTTTTTTTTTATTGTAATCATTTCCCCAGAACAAAAAATATGAAAAATTTTGGACGACGTTATTCTTTATTTATTTAGAGTGTCATGTTTGAGATGGGAATATGATGAGCAATGTATTTTTTCCTTCCTTCACCATGAAGGAAAAAATACATTTTTCTAAAAACAAATTTATTTTTCAAGTGAAAATCATATTTTACATCATGATTCACATGTCTAGAAACAGTTATCAGTGAGAAAATAATGAGAAAAAGTCGTCAAGTAGTAACCAGTCACAGAAAGGTTTCTCATATTCCTTCCCAATGGGTTCATTTTATCAATAAAGTGCTGCGATCTATTGTTAAAACCTTCAGTAAAACCTACTGAATTGCCCCCAATATTTAAAAAATACCAAGCTACCACCGGATTTCGTCTGTGAAGACAAGAAAGGGCGCCGAGCAGTGACCGGCATTCGACCCCTACGAGGTAACAAGGTCGCCGAGCAGGGACCGGCATTCGTCCTGTGAGACATCCCTCTCTCAAAATGTTCTGTCCAAATGCGGATATTACCTAGCCGGGTCCTGACCGGGTTTCGTCCGGAAAGGGTTAACACTAATTATTGGTGGTTCTATAAAATTGGGGGCAGTAGTGAAGTTTTGTCTAGTGAAAAACCTTACTTATTACTCTTTCAAACAGCAGAATAATACAATAAAGATCTGTCTGATGAAGCAGATATTCGCTATCGAAAGTTAAGGGGTTGAGACTCAGAAACTTGATTAGGTACCTATGGCTGGACTCCTTTTCGTCCGATTTCAAGCGATTCTGGGAACCACCCTTCCCCCCACCCGTGTTCTATTTATGCAACTAACCTATACTATTTTACCAAAACGATTGATTTAGGATATCACTCTATTTTTGAGATCCAGACCACCAAAGAATACACATCATTCAGATCAATTTATCCTAAAATATATCCTAAATCAGTCCTGATCCAAAATCTTCTTTTAATGAGCACATTATTATTTAGAATAAGTTTTCTTTGACAATGAATTGGTAGTTTGCAATTTGATTACAATCACAGTGCTAAAAATTTCTAAACAATTCAACGTAATTAAACGAAAATTCGATCATTCGATCATGCTGCATGACAGGAATTTTTTGTTATAAAATTTGTCTTATTCATTGCATTTTTTACAGGATATCAGTGATTCAGTATGGGTACTGATATGACAGAAAATGAAAAAAAAAAAGTAAATTAAAAACAGTGGGTATTTGAAATCAATCCTTCTATTAAAATATAGATTAGTTGGATAAAGAGATCGTAGTTAAGTTTAAAAGTATATTTCGCAGGTTGAAATTAATGAAAAATTTTATGGTTCCGATTTGGATTCGAACCCGACATCTTCTGGACTGTAGAAGGAAGCATTAGCCACTCGGCTACGGAGAACCTTCACCAATAATAGTAATTAAAGTAACTCATTGCCAGGCATTAATTGGGGGGAGTTTGGCCGGACGGAGATAGTAGGTGGGTAGGAACGCTGTAGGAGGTAGTTGCAAAAACTCTCGACAGAACGCGCTGGCGGCGTCACTGGCAGCCCGTCTCCAGACACTCCTATGCTAGTTTCCGTTGGTTGGTTGATAGATTATTCTTATCATTAACATGGTGGTGGTGGTGGTTTGCGAAACACGAACCTGGCATAGTCTCGTAGTTAGGCATGGAAGAAGGAAGGTAGGTAAGAAAGAACGTTTTTATCTCATCCTAATCTGTCTTCCTCTACCAACCTATCTTTTTCCATCAATCTATTTTTTACAATCACACAATACAATAAGTTGATGATTAATTTCCTTTGAGTATTTCTTACGATACTTGACTTTTTTCCGATACCAGAACTAGTATCGATACCGTACTAATATCGATAAGTATCGAACGTCCCTAGTTACACCGAAGTCCTTGTGACTCTGATTGTTTAGCTTTCGCTGTTTGTGTCTGAAATCAATGTTGTGAAATTCAGTGTAGTAGAGTGTTGCAGAATGTAAAATAATTGTAAGTACTCTATCTGTGCTGTTCGTTTGTATTTAGTTATATTTTAATAGTTCAATTACTAAATGCACCAGGGCCCACGACTACTGGCATGATTTGATAGAGGCAGCCTATAAAGATTTTGAATTATTTAAACAACTGGTAAATTGTTAATGTAACCACTGTACTATCTTTATCAAACAGTTTAATCATCTCTGGTTTTCAGTTTCCATATAAAACTGTAGAATACCTCCTAAGTTAGCTTTGTTTGAGATTTACTGTAAGTTAACGAATAACCTAGGCCTAGGCCTAATAGAATTTGAACGGAATTTGTGGTCTAGCCTGCCTTGAAATAACCACCTCACTGTCGGTTTCTAAAAGCAACATATTCGAGTTTGAACGCCTGTCATAGATAAACCATTTGGCCTGTTATTATGAATTATGTACCATAATTTAGCTTATTTAATTTCATGTTACGACATATAAGTTAAACGTTTTTTAAGATCGTTTTTTTTTTTTTAATTGCAGTCGTAACACAAAAAACACGTTTTCCGATAGCTTCCTGATGGAGAGTTGACTTTGAAAAATTATACACAAAAAGTTTGCAAAATTTAGTAGTAAGTTGAAAATCTTTTTCCAGATGTCTTACAAACACAAATCTGGGGCACAGAAAAGGAAAGAGAAGGCAGACCGAGAAGCGGAGGTTAGCCGACACAAACCAATAAAAAAAATTTTCAAGAAACAAAAGGTACTTAGATGAAGAGGATAATTTAATTTCTGAAGGTACACCAAGCTTAATTGACCATCATGGCGGCAACCAACCAGATCCGATAGAATCGAGTAGAAGTATTGAAGAAACCAGTGTAGGTGATTCTCCCTCTAACCCTGGACCTTCAACCTCTACCCCTTGTCCCCTTCCACTTCCATTGACTATAATGACCGAGGAACTTGGCACTTCCCGCTTATTGACCGTGTCAGACAGGAGATTGTTCTTCATGTAAATGAATTTAAAGAATTCGTCAAGGAAACAAGAGTTTTTTCCTAAGGATACTCTTGGAAGGAATTTTCCTCAATATTTATTAAGCTCAAAGACTTTCAACAAAAAAGAACACGTGTCACGAGATTGGCTTTTATGGAGTAAGACGAAACAAACACTACATTGCCTCCCTTGTCTCCTATTTAGTGATAGTATCGTAAGCTCTAGCCCTGCTATATCCCAGAAAACCTGCCGAAGTAAACTGGCTAAAAGTACTATATCTTGGGAAAAATTGTTTGGAAGACTGTCATCACACGAACAAAGTCCAGACCACATGGCAATGTATTGTCAATGGAAAACCTTAAAAGAATCATTGAAAGGTAAAGGTGTCGATTCTCAGATACAACAACAAATACTAAGTGAAGCTGAAAGGTGGAAAGCTATTTTAGAACGTGTTTTACACGTAACCTTATTTTTAGCATCAAGAGGCCTACCTTTTAGGGGAGATAATGTTACTATTGGAGATGTCAGCAATGGAAACTTTCTCGGCATTCTGGAAGTCATTGCACAATACGATGATGTAACTCGGGAGCACATAGAAAGAATTAAATCAACTCAGGTTAAAGGAGATTCAATGAAAGGCCAAGCACACTACTTATCATGAAAGAGCCAGAATGAGTTTATTTCACTGTGTGGCGATCACGTGTTGGAGACTATCCTCCAAGAGAGAAATGAATCAATTTACTTTGGGTTAATAGTAGACGCAACACCCGACATATCACATCAAGAACAAAATGTATTGGTTTTGAGATATATTCACCGGAACAAAGATACCAAAAACTTTGACGTGTATGAGAGGTTTATTAAATTTCTAAATTTCAACGAGAAAACTGGTGCTGATATTGCTGCAGAGATATTATCAGAATTGCAGATTCTGAAAATACCACTCGCCGATTGTAGAGCACAAGGGTATGATGGTGGGTCCAATATGTGTGGGAAAGTCAAAGGGGTGAAATCAAGACTTCTTGAGTCAAACAAACTTGCTTTTTTCTCTCCGTGTGCAGCGCACTCTTTGAACCGAGTAGGTGTCAACGCAGCTAAGATTTGTCACCAAGTTGTTACATTCTTTGGGAATTTAGAAAGTTTGTATTCTTTTTTTTTCTAGTAGCCCGTCAAGATGGGAAATTTTAAGACAAGAAATGCCCCTCCCTTTAAAAAGACAATCAGAAACACGGTGGTCATAGCGAATTGAAGCTGTTCGTCTGGTAATTAAACACTACACTGGTTTGCTGAAAACCCTAGACAGACAGAAAACCGGCTGTCCTGAACACAGTACGAGGATTGAAGAACTACTTCACATCTTTTGAAAGACTGTTTATGGCAATATTTTGGCATAAAGTTTTGGCTTCAATTGACGAAAGAAGTGTTATCATCCAGAGTGAAGCTATATCTCTGGATGTTGAGATGAAACTAATCAATGATCTCAGAAACGACTTCTAACTTCTGCGAGACTCCTGGGAAAAAATCCTCGAAGAAGCTAAGACGATGGCAGAAGTTTTAAAGATTCCATCATCGTTTCAATTGAATAGAGCATCTGCTTCAGTACCACATCAACTTCGCCCTGAACCTGAAGAAAAGTTTAGAAACGAAGTTGTGTTTGTTGTGTTGGACTTTTTGTTACAAAACTTAAATGAGAGGTTTACTGCTGGTACAACCTTTTGTGAATTGTTTAGCCCCATCCTACAGTTTACAAATCTTGAACAGGATTCTTTGAAAGAAAAGGCTTCAACATTAGTGGAATTTTATAAAAGTGACCTTTCAACGTCTTTTGTGGAGGAAACATTACATTTAAAGAAAATATACTCTACAGTCTTTCACATGACTTCAATCAGCCCACTTAAGCTGTTGAATGCTATTTACGAAAAACAGCTAGATCCTGTGTTTATCAACGTCTGTTGCCTTGCGCATATTTTCTACTGCTCCTGTGACGGTGGCGTCAGCGGAACGGGCATTCAGCAAACTCGGCACTCGACTGAACACTTGGGAGAGAGCATCCATGGGCCAAGAAAGGTTGAATTCCCTTGCCATTCTCAGCATTGAGCACAACTTAGTATCCAAACTTGACTTTTCTAAGGTTATTAAAGAATTTTCATTGAAAAAAGCACGAAAGTTTCAAGTGTTTTGTCTTGTATTTTTCAAATGCAAGTACACTTTTTTCTTCGCTTCACTTTATTAGTTTTGAAATGTTTTATTTTATAAAACATGAAATTATAGCCTATTACAGTTTTCTATATTTAAAAAGTTTTCTACAATTATAATTACAATTACAAAATGCTATTGTCACTCAACAAAACAAATTTCTGATTTTCCTAATTCATATTTTTGATAGTTTTTTACTAAATAATTCTTGTATCTTTTGTTGTTATAAATATAATTCTTTACTGCATAGCTTCATTACAAGTAGATAAACTGTAATAAAACAATTATATTTTTGTAGATTTTTATTTTTTTCCAAAATTAATAAATGTATTCTTTCAAACATAATCATTGTTTCAATTAATTCCTTCAGCCATCTTGTATACAGAGACTTTCCTTTTTAATCCGTCCATAACATTAAAATGAAGTTAATTGTATGTGTTGATTAATGATTATATGAAATTTAGTCAATCATAATTTCTGCCACAATCGTCCAATTGAGGAATGAGTAAATTGGAACTTCTCTGAATACGCCCTCTATTCACAAACAATATTGTATTTAAAGTAGTTAAAATAAAAATCCTATGACTGATTGGATATCGAATTTTTGTTTCAAGGTAATTTATGGCATTTTTATGGTTTTGTAATTGGTTGGTAATTACTAGAGTATGAATACTTGAATTTTCAATTCTTAAGTTACACTTTACTTTTGATTAAATGTTGAATAAAACGTAGTGAAGTAGTAAGAGTTCAGCCCCTCAAGTGTTCTTATTCAAACACTGATCCTTGGTAGGAAGTGTAAATGATTTTTCGTTTGGTTAGAGGAGGTTTAATAGTTTTTTTAAAACAATTATCATAGCCATCTCTAGTAAAAGTGGCGCGACAAAAAAAAAGGGGGGGGGGGGGGGGGGGGAGGCCCGTGGCCAGAATCTGGTCCCGGGCCCGACGTGGAGATGTAGTGGCCCTGTCTGGCCTCATAGCTCTGATTGTTAGAGTGTTGCAACTTCGGGTAATTTCCCATAGTTGTAGCGACATAGCGACACGAGTTCGAACTCCTGTTGAGGTATCAAATATTTTTGGGCCGTTACCATAGCATTTGGTTAGTCATGTATATACATGTAAAAATACCTTTAGAAATACGCAAAGAGCTAGCATCTGCAGTTTTTTGCTTTAGATGCTGCTCTATGCGTTGACAGGGAAAAATCGTATGGGAAGAACAAAATCTCTCTACTTTCCTTACATTAAACAGATTGATCGGCATGTTTCCTTCAGCAATCGGTAATGTGGACTCTACATCCTTACAGCTTCTAGCAGGTTGACCGGGATGAATCCTTCATATTCATTGAAGTTGACTTCCGTTTAAAACTAGGGTCCAGTATTAGTCGAAGTTTAAAAATACGATCATGCAGCTTCATGTTCAAATTGATTTTATTTACTAGACCCGTTTACCTCGATTTGAATGTTGATGACTCACGATAATCTTGTTGATTATATTATTTTTATTTAGTTAAACTGTGAATTAAATTATAATAATATTAGCATCATGACCAACATAAAATTCTAACCTGGTAAAGTTAAATCTAATCTTAAGACTTTTTTTTTTTTTTTTTTATTTATTTTTTTTTTTTTATTAAGCCACTGAGGTTGTAATCTTTAAGTGAGGCTACTTATCTTCAAGTAATACAGGCATGAAACGCGAATGAGAACGGCCATTAAAACCAATAAAAAATTAATATCACTGTTATCGGTGTGTAAGGTTACTTTGAGATATGGAGGAAGTGATGTGATTGGTAGATTCGGGGTAAGACGTCTTATGTATAGTTAGGAATAAATCTGTCTTATTGGAGATAAGGCGCCTTATCTAGCCACACATACACAGTAGCGCTTTCCGTTCACAATAAGGTACCTCATCTCTATTCTTACATACACAGGTGATAATAATATATGACTTGTAAGTAATTAAAGGATAAAGTGTGTAAATCATGATTAGAGAATTAAGAAACAAATAAAAAATAACACATTCTTTTGAGCTAAACTTAACAATTGAACTGGGCAACCAGAAACTGTCTGTCACGCTACTCCGATTTACAAAAATCCGTCAAGCAGACCCACTACTCACACTTCCCGTTTAGTATGTCCTGTCGTGTGGTTTTGTTTGTCCTGGGAAATGGTACCATAGCCAAATGCTGGCTACCTGAATTCTCCAAGAACCGGACAAACAAACACACAAGAAATTAAAAATATCCTCCTTCTCACGTAGGTTGCGTAGGGAGTATTCCCCACCAGGGCTGGAACTGAAGGCCTCGCATTTACATTTAGCAACTCACAGCATAGCCTGATGAGCCATCTAGCTTCATACAAGCCAACGCCTTCAGAAGGATGCAAGACACTTGTGCACTTTATTTTTGGATCTAATTCCTTGTATAGTGTGTATGTCTCAGATTTCTCTAAAGCCCACAAACTTTTCTTCATCATAACCAGCCCCCCCCCCCCGTACCCGAATCACCCATTACTTATTAACGTTACACTAGCGTCAGAACTTTAATGAATCGACAAAGATTCGAGTATTTCAACTACATAAAACGGTTTTTTTGAGTTTTCTTGAATTGTTAATCTCAATCCTGATTACGGGCGGAAGAGATGGCTACATCAGTGGATGTTATACTAGCAGTTAATGAACTAAGATGTGTTAATTAAACTGTACGAACTAAACAGACATTTGACCCCGCCTCCAGCCAATATGCCCTTGCCCTATATTACTGTAGCATAGAACATTAAGACATTTAGAAGAGAAATTTGAAGATAATTGATGTGTCCTTTCCAAACGGTATGATGAAGAGAGACTACAGCATGGGTGGACCGAGTACTCAAATATCAGGTCCAAGCCCATTCACACATTCATCATAACTTACAATGTGCCGAACACAAAACCTAGAAAAGCATCACTGGCCACTTCAGAATCAACTAAACCCTCCCTCATCACCGAACCGCCCAAAAACTGTCAAAATGCTCGTCCATTGTCAACGGATGGGAATTGAGGTGTGGACACTGTAGGCAATACAAGTATTTCGTTGAAAACCTTAATTTCCCTCTTTCATCACAAAATCCCGAATTTCCGGCATTTTTTGCACAACTAGAGTAAACCTGCGATTGAACAAAAGAGAATCAGCCAGTAGTACTTCTGGTTTTTCAAGGTTTCGGTTTTAGAATGGTCTGAAATTGTGTGTACCTCTGATAGAAGGAGGTTTTCCCAATATGACCTAGCTTCAGAGGTACATCTTGAAAGAGAAGGCAGTTAATCCGAAGTGTACTTGATTAACCTTGCTTATGAGTGTTATATATATATCTTTGTTTAGATCTCGATCCAGACTGGGAGATCAAGATGGAGCCAGTCGACACAGACGACGAGATTCAGACGGCTCCCCTCTCAGCTGGGGAACACTCGAAAGGTAAAACAGCCTCCCTGAAGGAACAACCAGAACGCCATTAATAATTTTTTCATTTGGGGTAACCGTCTCAGAGACTGAAGCGCCCGAAAAGTCAACAACCAACAAATTTAGGTGTCCAAAATGAAAAATATTGCAAATTATTACACAAAGGTTTATTATTTCTGTATTAATAGCCCTTATACGCAGACAACTGGTCCGCAATTATTAAACCCTGTTTATACCTAGTAGATATATATATATATATATGTGTGTGTGTGTGTGTGTGTGTGTGTGTGTGTGTGTGCGTGTGTGATATGTATATGTGTGCGTGTGAGAGAGAGAGAGAGAGAGAGACAGTGTGTTTGTGTGTGTGTTTGCTCGTATCACCAAGGCTCCATTGAAGCCACAGCAGGAGTTGCGCCTCCTTCGCATACTTACTGCCAAAGCTAACCTGTGGGTTATTCTTTGGTAGGCTTACTGCGGGGAGGCTGCTTGAGTTAGATCACGAAGTGCGCTCTGCTGTGCACTCTTGGCTAGGCTTCCCACCTGGTGTCCCAAGTCCCTATATTCATGCATCAGTCAAGGCAGTGGGCTCGGTATTGTCTCTCTCTCAGCTAACATCCCATCATAATGCTGTCAGCGCCTGCTTGCCCTTAGGGCCTCGAGCTTGAAGGTCGCCCGCACTGCTGCTAACATGGACTTTAGATGGTAAAGAATCCGACAGTGCTCGGAATCCCCCATTTCTTCCCAGTGGGTGGAATGGGCTTCAGAGGGCATTTGGGCCCACGACTATTGCCATTTTCATGCCGTCCGGGTGGCTTCACTGTAGTGGCTACTGCTTCATAATCATTGACAGTACCTATATAGTAGGCAATAATTACTTCATTGATTATTAAGCTGCTGAGCACATGTGATATGAAATCAGGACTCTAGCAAGGAGTACTTTGCAAAAGTTGTCATTGTCTATTTGTAATCCTTACAGAATAAGTTTTATAATACAATGAACATTACTTTCTATTTAAACATTGAGTATTACTCATAGTAAGCAGAATAATAGAATATTCAAGAGTATGCAACATTTTGGCGCAGTTGGTTGGATAGTGAGGTGTTTGTGGAGTAGTTGTGGGACAGTAGACAACCTTTGCCGTTCCTGTTGAGGGCAAAAATGAGAATCTCTATCATGTGGTGCAGCAGTGTCCTCACACTTACAGTGCCCACATTCTGTGTCACGATGCGGTTGCCAAGCAGATAGCAGGCACTTTGTCATCCAGCGGTTAGAATGTCGAAAGGGAGAGACTTTACCACATGCCAAGTGACCGTGGCAAGAATCCAGAAATCGTTGTCATCAAACCCGATGGAGCACATCTGGTGGGCTAAAAACAGACAAGATGGTAGAAATTATCTGCAACAAGCGATATTTTAGCTGAAAGGAGTGGCAACCAATGACATCAAGCTGCGACCGTGTTATGGCATGAGGTGGTTGCAGGAAAAGTGCCACGGAGTTACGGGAGCTGGGCATCCCGGTGGGAGTGCTCTGTGGTATCTTCACCCATGTCCTTGGGGCTCTTACTCAACTGGTGGTCATTTTATAAGGGCACTTCCATTCATCCCTCTCATCCTACCCCTCCTGCAACTTCCTTCATCCCTAAGCCAGAGTCAAGTAAACCTGGGCGTCCTCCCCACTTTTTTATTTGTTTATTTTTCAATTTAAAAACGTGCTTTCATTATAAAAAAAAGGGCGCATGTGTGTATTTACCTGAAAAATTGTTAAACAAAGATTTGTTTCAGAATACCTCAAAACTGATTTTAATGAAGACAATTTAGATTTAAAGATTTGTGGAGCTATTGCTTTAATATTCTCCGCAAATTGACACACAAACTAATTGGATGGTTTTGTTGAAAATCCAGACATGCAGCATTATTATCATATCCCAGATACAACCTTTGAAATTTGACGTTTCTTTTACAGGTGAGAAGCCCCGTGCAACTGATAGCTGTCACCATCCTGCTAGTCAGCTTGGTAGTCTGAAAAATCACTTAATAACACATTCAGGTTTGTTTTTAATATTCCCCGATACATTATTACTAAAATTATTTCATTAACTGATGTCTATGGTACATCAGATCCCAGAAACTACCCCTTGTGTTAGCTGAATATAGTGAGAACTTTGACGTTGTTTTGACAGGTGAGAAGCCCTTTGCCTGTGGTAGCTGTGAGTATAGAGCTAGTAAGCCTGGTATTCTGAAAAGTCACCTAAAAATACATACAGGTCGGTTCAATTTATTCCCTGATACAACACTCACACTATTTCATTATCTGATATCTATGGTAGATCGGATTCCAGAAACTACCCCTTGTGTTTGCTGAATATAGTAAGACATTTGACGTTCCTTTGACAGGTGAGAAGCCCTTTGCCTGCTATAGCTGTGATTATAGATCTAATCACCTTGGTACTCTGAAAAATCACCTTAAAACACATACAGGTTGGTTTAATTTATTCCCTGTTATAATAATACTACTTCATTATTTGATATCTTTGGTAGATCAGATTCCAGAAACTAACCCTTGTGTTTGCTGTGTATAGTGAGAAATTTGACATTCCTTTGACAGGTGAGAAGCCCTTTGCCTGCTATAGCTGTGATTATAGATCTAATCACCTTGGTACTCTGAAAAGTCACCTTAAAACACATACAGGTTGGTTTAATTTATTCCCTGTTATAATAATACTACTTCATTATTTGATATCTTTGGTAGATCAGATTCCAGAAACTAACCCTTGTGTTTGCTGTGTATAGTGAGAAATTTGACATTCCTTTGACAGGTGAGAAGCCCTTTGCCTGTGATAGCTGTGATTATAGAGCTAGTCGCCTTGGTACTCTGAAAAGTCACCTTAAAACACATACAGGTTGGTTTAATTTATTCCCTGTTATAATAATACTACTTCATTATCTGATATCTGTGGTAGATCAGATTCCAGAAACTAACCCTTGTGTTTGCTGAATGTAGTGAGAAATTTGACATTCCTTTGACAGGTGAGAAGCCCTTTGCCTGTGGTAGCTGTGATTATAGAGCTAGTAAGCTTGGTAATCTGAAAAGTCACCTAAAAACACATACAGGTATGATTTATTTATTCCCTGTTATAATAATAGGTTTGTTCCATCCACCTCACCGCGGTTAACCCACGGTCAGCACACGGTCCACAGCCTCTATGATCGCAGTTGGACGACCGTAACTACGATCCAACCATGGATGGCACGCTCAACCGCAAGTGAGGTAGAATAGCGTTACACCAGTCATTTCGTGTGACTCCACTCCATTGGAAACATTTTCATCGTCTTGACAACAGTCAACTGTAAACAACAACTCGTTATAGTGATTTTCTATTCTTATTTTCAACAACTCATTGTAGTGATTTTATGTTCTCATTTTCTATTTCTGGCCGGTATTCATTTTTAAGTTCTCAACTTCACACACGAACACAGAGTACAAGACGAACGAACTAGGCATACGACGTACAACGAGTAGTATTTAATATCAGGAACTATCCGAAGAAAAGTGATAGGAAAACAAAACGTTCCACGAACAAAAGCAAGAAAATTAACGAACGAATAGAACTGAAACAATGAAACAGACTCTTACCTAAATGAATTTCTCAGAATAAAAAAGAGAATAAAGAGAATGAATAGAGAAATGAATTTCTCAGAATAAAAAAGAGAATAAAGAGAATGAATAGAGAATAGAGAAATTAATTTCTTAGAATAAAATAGAGAATAAAGAATTTCCCAAAATAGACCTACACGCATTGACGGTAAATTCGCAAGTGTTTTATTTTATCTTAGAAGAAAAACATATGAAATAATTATTTTGGGAAGAAACCAGGGAAAAATATAAATCAATACTGTTTGGGATTCAAATAAATCTTTATTTTTCAATCTTGAAGCCATTTTCCACAAGTAGGTTGAGGTGTCCACCCACCGAGCTCGAATTTCAAATGAGGAAGGTTATGAGTAGGTTTCAATTGCGTGAGGTTTCCTATAACAACCGGAATGAACCGCACTCCATCGGGCGGTCGGTTTTGGTTCGACCGCGGTCGACCACGCTGCAATGATGGAACAGCGGTTCAACCGCTGTGTTGAGCTGATTGTTGGGATGGAACAGCTGTTGATGTTACTGCGCATGAGTCGGTCGACCGCGTTTAGGTGGATGGAACAAAGCTAATACTACTTCATTATCTGATATCTGTGGTAGATCAGATTCCAGAAACTAACCCTTGTGTTTGCTGAATATAGTGAGAAATTTGACATTCCTTTGACAGGTGAGAAGCCCTTTGCCTGTGATAGCTGTGATTATAGAGCTAGTCACCTTGGTAATCTGAAAAGTCACCAAAATACACATACAGGTATTGATTTCTTTATTCCCTAATGTTTAGACTTACTAGAGCAGAATTTACGACACAGCTGCTTCCTCTCATAGTACAATATTTAGTTCAGCTGACCATTCATTTTAACCTAATTCCTCATAATCCATCGCAATTTCACTGTGTGCTGTGCCCAATCACTCAATCTTTGTTCATCTCCACCATAGGCATCAATCAGCTGATTAATAAATAATCCACGGCTGATTCGATCAAATAATTTAGTTATCAATGAGTTGATGACTGCCTACCTTTCTATTCAAAATTTGAGTTTAAATAAGTTTCAGCGAATTTTCGTAGAAAATGAAGCTATTGAGATGGCTCAGGAATTTAAAATCAAAATTTTTGTAAAATTTCTTCATTGAAATCCGTTTTAAGACATTCTGAAATGAATCCTAGTGTTTGGAAATAGATTTACCTGAGACAGAGATTTACGACTCCTTAATGCCTTTCACATCGTCAAATTGCACAATAAATTGTTGTAATTAATTATATAGATAAATAATGTTGTTTTTAATGTATGTAATGTTTGTAAGGTTCGCCTAATTTGTATTATTTTTCTGCTTATCATAATTATCACATCTTCGTCTTTCTTGTTCATTTAATGCGTTATTATGCCAAGTACGGAACCTACCATAGATTCACTTCTTCATGGATTTGTAGTAACTCGCTCGCACTACTTTTTCTGCGATGTCGCTCCTGGCTTGGTTTCTACAGACATTCGATGACGTTTCATACTGGAAAACCCTAGGTTTCCCTAGAGCTAGCAGGAAAAAGTACCATAGATACTTGGTCGTTGGATCATGCTTCC
Organism: Adelphocoris suturalis; assembly: GCA_030762985.1. Taxonomy (NCBI): domain Eukaryota; kingdom Metazoa; phylum Arthropoda; class Insecta; order Hemiptera; family Miridae; genus Adelphocoris; species Adelphocoris suturalis. The sequence goes on from CM061043.1 coordinate 22,611,796, forward strand.
AAAATCTGGGAAGTCGGTCTGAGACGCTATACACCGCACTAACTTCACCTGCTGGTGCAGATAGGCGAGTCGTTCGGTACATTAAACACCGGAAAACACAATTTTCGCGAAAAGATCGACACTCGTTTGTAAAGATCGAAACTTTCACAAAATATCGGGGTCACCAATTTTGAGGTCTTATATAGATAATAAGACGTACTTATATTTTCCAAGAAAAACTTATTTATTATTGGAATATTGAACATACCGTCGTAAATCAAATTAACTGGAGACCGCAAATTGTATAAACAAAAGTGAAGCTTTGGTAGGTAGGTAACTGTCACGCGAACTGCTACACCCTGATATAAAACAGTAACCGTACTCTACTTACTGATTTCAATGGTACCAGATTCCAGAAATTACCCATTCGCATAATATTGCAAATTTTGCTGTTCTTTTGACAGGTGAGAAGTCCTATGCCTGTGATAGCTGTGATTATAGAGCTGTTCAGCATGCTTGTCTGAAAAGACACTTACTAATACACACAGGTTTGTTTTCTTTATTCCCTGACATAATAACACTAACCTTACTTATTAACTGATATCAATGGTTCTCCAGATTCCAGAAATTACCCATTGTGTTTGTAAGCTATTGCAAAATTTGACATTTCTTTGACAGGTGAGAAGCCCTATGCCTGTGATAGCTGTGATTATAGAACTACTAAGCTTGGTAATCTAAAAAGTCACCTAAAAACACATACAGGTTTGTTTTATTTATTCCCTGATATAACTCTTACTTTATTTACTGTTATCAATGGTACACCAGATTCTAGAAATTACCCATTGTGTTTGCATAATATTGCAAAATTTGTCGTTTCTTTGACAGGTGATAAGCCTTATGCCTGTGATAGTTGTGAATATCGAACTAGTCATCACGGTAGTCTTAAAAGGCACTTACTAATACACACAGGTTTGTTTTCTTTATTCCCTGATGTAATAACACTAACCTTACTTATTAACTGATATTAATGGTACTACAGATTCCAGAAATTTCCCATTGTGTTTGCATAATATTGCAAAATTTGACGTTTCTATGACAGGTGAGAAGCCCTATGCCTGTGATAGCTGTGACTACCGTGCTAGACAGCTTAGTCTTCTGAAAAGTCACCTAAAAACACATACAGGTTTGTTTTATTTATTCCCTGATATAACTCTTACTTTATTTACTGATATCAATGGTACACCAGATTCTAGAAATTACCCATTGTTTTTGCATAATATTGCAAAATTTGTGGTTTCTTTGACAGGTGAGGAGCCCTATGCCTGTGATAGCTGTGACTACCACACTGGATCGCCATGTGGTTTCGGGAAAGAAAACTAGTCACATTCCGAAAACTCTTAAAAAAAATTACATGTCCAATACACAGCACAATTATTGATATGCATATTTGATATAAAACCACCATCATCACCCTGCTAGTGTAGTACTTGATGTGCATATTATTATCTGTATGTTCCGATCATTTTTTTTTTTTTTTTTTTTTTTTTCCCTTCAGTAGACCATTTTAAAAGTTGGAGGTGTGCAGCTGGTAACGCCCAGCTTTGATAAGCGTCTTGGCAATCCTATCAGTGAAAGACCAAATCTCGCCTGCTGACACTCTTTCAACGTATAATGGGGCAGTCTTTTATTATTTTCTAGTCGTTATCCTACGATCAGAAACCACAAATGCTTTGACTTGGTCAGTACATGCTGTCTCAAAGCTCACATCAGATATTTAACAAGTACTTAGCGTGAACTCCAATGCATAGGAACTATAATAGCATTTACTTACTATGTCTATTATATTTATGTTGTTCTCTCCCACTGTTATTGATAACACGAGTGTAGGTACATATCGCCTAGGAGGACATACACACTAGTGTTTATGCAAACGATGTAGATTGCATTTACCTTTGTAGCTACCGTGCTTTCTTCATAACAGATACCTTACTGAATCGTAGGATAGATAATAGACCGTGTTCAAGGCAGCCAGATGATGAGGGGGAGTGCCATGAACATATAATGATGTCCTAGGAATAGACTCTATAAACAAAAATTCTCATCCTGTCACCTCAGCAATTTACTAGCCTTCTTTATTATTATTATTTTTTAATATAATTCTTTATTGGCATAGTTTTTTAACATACAGCCATAAATAAAAATACAAGCATAAATCCTCTGGTATTAATTAAAATATATTTACAAAAACATCTTACCATCTAGACTTATATTCTAATATCATTCTCTTCTAAAAATTCCCATAATAATTGAAAAATAATAACATTTCCCTCTTGTAAAATACATTTATAATTAAAAGGTATTTCCAACATCCTATGTAACTTCTGGAATAACCTGTCCCTAGAGACAGCACAATGAGGACATGAATCGTCCATTATTTCGTGCTCGTTGCTCCTAGTCACCCTAGCCAAATACAACGGACACAGCGCATGATTACTCCTCATTCTACATAGGGCTCGAACAAATTTCTTGTTTGATATATGTTTGTACCATGGATCATTTTTTATCTGTGGGTGAATATCTTTGAAAAATCGGCCTTTGTCGCACTCAACATATCTATTTTGCCATTCTACGCTTACGTTTTTCTTGAATGCACTGTAGAAATCTTGCTTAGGCAAAAGGCATTCCAAAACTTCACCTGTCACAGCAGCAGTTTTTGCAGCCCTATCCGCTCTCTCGTTATATGTCAAACCACATACAAAAACCCATACAAAATGAACGTCAATATTCGCATTTCCACAAAACTTCACCAATTCAACAATCTTGGCTATAATATGATTGCTGAATTTAGTCAGCCTATCACTGGAAATCGCTCTTATCACGCTGTCAGAATCAGTGCAAATTATTGCATGGGTATCATTCGAATTTGCATTGCTGACTACCTATAATATATTCCAGAGCTAACTCTATATCTGTGGCTTCCGCAGTGTATATATTAGCTTCGTCGGGAAGTTGGAATTGTTTTTCTATGTCGTTCGAAATGTCAACAAACGCACAACCTACAGAATGTGGTGACTTCGATCCATCCGTGAAAATGATCCGGTAGTTTCTCCACTTTTTATCAACATACTCACGGAACTGTTCTGTGACCGCCACATTGCCAACGATCGGTCGAAAATGATGCACAGCTATGGGAGTGAATAATGTATCATACTCAATGGTAAAAATGATACTACCCCGGTTCGTATACATTCACAAGCATGATGCGTAGTTGTTGATGAGGGCATTCACAACAGGAGGTATGGTTTTCCTAATCCATTTAGGATTGAACGTCACATGATCTGCCAACTCCAGTATGTTAGTTAAAACAGGACTTTGTTGTTAGTTAAAACAGGCCTTCTTTATTATTTACCCTATAAATAAATTATTTACCAAAATAAAACATTCCAAAAGAAAAGTTGAGTTGGTTAGACAGCAAAATTTCTGAGCGCAATAAAGGGCTCAAATTTTGAAAAATGTGTACCTACGTATATTACTTGAAAAGATCATAAACTAATAACATATTTTTACAGAAAATTCATCTGATATATGTACATGTATGTATATATATATATATATATATATATATATATATATATATATGTATGTGTGAGTAGTAAGTGGGGCGCTTCAGGACACCCTGGTAAATCCTGTTGAAAATGCTTTTCTGTTAAACCCCTGATAAAACTGTTTAACACAAAACATCAGAACACATATTTTCACTTGAATCTCTGATGTTTTTATTTTCACTTGAATCCCTGATAAAACTTTTTATCACAAAACATCAGAACAAATTTTTTAACACAAAACATCAGAACCAGTGACTTTTTCGGTTTAGCGACTTAAATTCCTGTTAAAACTTTTTTTAACACAAAACAACAGAATCAGTGACTTTTTCATTTGGGGGGTATGTTAAAAGAATAACTTTTATAATAAAATGAGTAAAAGCGCATTATTACAAAAACTTAATTTTGAACAAACATACAATAAACTCTCGGATTTGGATGTGGGAAAGTCTTATCAGATTCTCGGTGGAGAATTTAAGAAAACAAAACACGGTGAAGCTATTCTCCTCAACTTGGAGAACGATTTTAATGTTTATTTACCATCTCGATACAACGATATTTTAACTAAAAACGATTTAATTAAAATTGTTAAGGGCCAATTTAAAATCGTTTATAATGGTATGGAAAAATATAAAGGAAAAGATATGCATGCTTTAAAATTCGTAGAATGGTTTTTTGAATGTGATCTGTTATTTTTATATAAAGAATTTCTTTATATAAACAATCCTTTCCCTCCAATCACCACAAATTCATAAAAAAATGATTTTTCTATCCTGAAAAATGTCTTGAAAAAAACCATGTTTTCATGGTTTTTTTTTCAGAAAGAGAATTGTAAAGCTGTTATTATTTTCCTTAATGAAAAAACTCTTAAGATTTCTAGAGTCTCATGCTATCTAGCTTGGTGTTTGTGAACTAAAGGAAATGATAAATAATGCGAGATTAATATTCCGTACACTATCTCAAAGGAGGTCAGCTAGTTGACCTTGCATTCCCCTTTCAGATAGAAACGGGAACAAGAAGAGGAAGAGGCGATATGCAGTTTTTATTCAGTTATAGGAGTGACCTGCTCTGCACACAACGTTTCAGCCTAAAGATTATTTGTGGTTAGCTATTGTTGAAGATTAAGACTTCAGAGTTACAAAACGTACCATAGTGAGTGTATAGATTTTATTGAGGAAGTGGAAAGTTGTGAAAATTGTGAAAGTTAGGAAGTTGCAAGAACTTTAATAACAGATGGAAACATTCAAGTGCTAGTGGCAAAAAGTATCAATTTATAATGAATTATTTGTACTTCCAATAACAGTTCTACGAGTGGAATCCAAGGGGGAAATAATACAAAATCATAATTATTTTTATTGGGAATGTCTCAATAAAAACAGAAATAATATTTCTGACGTGTGAAGAAAGAACCTTGGAGGGGCTCTCACAGGAGCCTCTCCAAGGTCACAGACAGCAAGATGTGAGATTCCAGAATATAAAACATTTTGGGAAACGAATTGAAATGCATTTGAACCAGAAGGTCGTGTTCTCCCACCCCAAGCGTTCCTATAGGAGCGCTTGTTTATCTTAATGCAAAAGCGGCCCTCGAGGACCGCGGGACAATATGACGTGATTCTCCCACCCAAGCGTTCCTATAGGAGCGCTTGTTTATCTTAATGCAAAAGCGGCCCTCGAGGACCGCGGGACGATGTGACGTAATTCTCCCCACCTCAAGCGCTCCTGCAAGAGCGCCTCGATCTACAGAAGCGTTTCTAGTTTATTCTTTTATAAAACTACTCGATGTAAAATAAAATGTTTATTATTGTTTATTGTTATTTCCTTTTCCAAAACTTAGACTTACAATAATTATACATTGTGTTTTTATAGGGAACCCCTATAAAAACTGACTTAAAACCTATTTTTTTAAAATTTCGTGAGTTGTAATTCCTCAGAATAAAAAGTTCCTTGAATTTCTTCTCCATTTAAATCTCTTATTCTATAAGTAACTGGGTTCGTTCCTAAAATCTCAGTTATTTCAAAAATCTCTTTCGTCCAATTTGCTTCGTATTTGTTTGCAAAAGTTTTCTTTGATTTCGTAATTCTTACACGATTTCCAATTTTAAATTTCTTTTTTCCATTTTTTCCACTCTTTTTAAATAAATATCTCAGGATTTCACTTTCATTTCTCGCGTCAACTTGAGCAGGTGTCGTTCCAATGGAACGGTGAATGTCTTGTTTGTTGTATTCATTAATTAATTCCTGCAGAATATCGATCCAATTTTTATTTCCATTCACCTCGAAACGAATTTTCATTTTCTGATTTAAAGTTCTGTTAAATCTTTCTATAATTGCGGATTTTTCTAAACTTTCCGTGTGATACATTTTAATTTTATACTCGTCTAAAAGTTCTTTGAAAAGTCTATTTTCAAATTCTAAACCTTTGTCCGTGTGAAGGAGTTTAGGAGTGGAATGGTTATGAAATTTTACATTTTCCAAAACGTCTTTGAAAGCTTTTGAAACTGCTATTCCGTTTTTCTTTTTCAATGGAATTGACCAAACGTACTTTGAAAAAGTATCAATGATATTCAACATGTAACCGAACCCCTTGTTTTCATTCTCGTATTGTTTCATTATAATCAAGTCCGCAGCCCAAAGAAAATCTTTTCCATGAGTAACAATTTTTCTTTTCTGAAATCTTTTTCTCACGGGTTTATGTAACTCTTTCGCAAATTCTAACTTTTCGTTTTCAGGTAAATTTATAACTTCAGTTTCAGGAATTACGTTAGTTTCCTCATTAGGATTTTTTATAAATTGACTTTTATTAGTCTTGCATTTTACACACTTAGAAGCAATTCTCCACCTTCCGTTCGCAGTTTGTACAATTTCCGCGTTTATATTTTTCGTTCTTTTCTTACACTTGTGGCAATAAATTTCATCCTCCATGTTTTTATTTAAGTTTAATACGATTTTTTTTTAATGGAGTGATCTCGAAGTGGTCGAGGGCTAGGTATCTTGCCTTCTATAGCCCAATCAAAAATGGTACGAATTGCTGCTTTTTCTCCGTTAGGATCTTGAATAAATTTACTCTTATTAGCCTTGCATTTTACACACTTAGAAACAATTCTCCACCTTCCATTCACAGTTTGTACAATTTCCACGTTTATATTTTTCGTTCTTTTCTTACACTTGTAGCAATAAATTTCGTTGTACATTATTTATTTAAGTTTAATACGATTTTTTTTTAATGGAGATCACTCCATTAAAAATATATAGCTTATAAAATAATTATAAAATTTCCTGTTTAATCATATTTTTAGTAGGATCATACACGAAATTCGATCCACTTACAATAATAACGTAACACGTAGTACCTTCTGTGCTACCTGTTGCTGCTGCTACAGATGTATTGAATTCAACATGGAGAATCAAATTGCTTTTACCTCTAGATAGACTCTGAGGCTGATCAGACAAATCGATGCTAAAAATTGGATATTCTTTTTTGAAAAACTGGGGATCGATGTACGGAATGGATTGTCTAGAACTTATAGTCTTTTTGTAATCTAAAAATGCGTTGTAAGCCAAACAATAATTATTTTCATTGAAATCTAAATCCATATTTTCCTCAGGATACCTTCTACCTCCTAATTCAAGCCAATAATTTCTCACATCTTTATGATGGAATTCAGAATTGTTTTTTGTCTGATCGTTCGAAACATCAGTTTGAAATACCACGAAGCACCATAATGGGTTATGAACGTTTCTGTAAATGTTAGTTACATCGAACATTAACGTTTTTCCAGTAACGTTCTTATGCTCTATGCATTGCCAACTTTTAAATTGGAGTTGATACGGAGTGCTTCTCAAATCTGCGATCAAATTAACTTTTGCTTCATTCGCGTATTCAATCACCGGAACTCTCAAAACGAAAGACTTAATTTCTAAAACACCTTCATTAGGAATAGGAGATTCTCTATCTTTTTTCCATCTAAAAATAATATTATTATCGCTGTTTCTCACAAAAGTTATTTCAAAACCTCCCTTGAAAATTGGAACTGTTAAATCTTTGAAAAAACCCAAACCTAAGTCACCAAGGTAACCAACTGCACTGAAATTCCCTCCTCTGAGAGCTTTTGAGTTGAACCCTGAATTCATAGCATCACCGTTATTATCTTTTGGACCTTCAAGAGTGGCTAAACCCTCCACCAAGCCAGAAATGCCTGGATTTTCAATTTCATCTACTACCACATTGTGTTTTTTCACTTCTATACTCGAAAACATATGACCCATGAAATTATCTACCAACTTAACATTATCTAAACCTGAATACGCCTTGGTTGAATCTTTTGACTTTAGAACTCCCTTCACGTAATATTGTATATCTTTAGACAGAAATTCGTCATCTAGCTCAATTTTGAAAGTAGTTCTTTTATTCTCTGCATTTAAATTCAAAGTTGAAGTTGGATTTATTGTACGAAATTGCTTTCGCTCAATAAAGTCTTGATATTTATCAAATACCTTTTTAGTTTGATGCATACTTTATTATAGTAAACATAATTTTTTTTATTTTTATTTACTAAAATTAATTACTTTTCAGCAACAAGTAAGCTTTAATATCGTTGAATCAAATCGGTTCATCATTTCCCGTGGTTGTTGACAATTTTATCATTTTTATTTCTTTCAGTCCTTTTCTTAGTGGAATGAAAACTACTTTCTTTGGTTTTTCCGTGTAAATAGTATTAGGTGGCAGTGGTTTCTCTATGAAAGAAACGTGTAATAACTCATGTTCAACGTGCAAATGTGGGTGTTCCTCGTGATTAGTAAAGCTGTATTCCGTAATGTTGCAATGCCATTCGATTATTTTGCTCAATAAGAGTTGAGTAGCATTGTTATTTGACACGTAGTTGGTGTTCTTTTTGAATGAATTATCGGAACAAGTTCTCAATTGGAATATGTCACAAAAGTTACCTTCATTTATAATTTTCATATCCATGGGAAAGTAAGCAGCAATTCTGTAAGTATCGTCAGTTAGGTGTTCGAGATTGAATTTCAAATTATTCGGATTAACTTTCTGTATATCTTTTTGTGTATCTTTTGGTATTTCTACCGTCTGGTTTTCGAGCTTTTTCAAAGTATCTATTTTCGCTAACAAAATATTATGGAAACTAGTCAAATGACTAATCAACTCGGCTTTGAACGAACTCATTGTGTATTCACCATTAAGTTCATGCACATCATCGTAAGTTTCATCGGGGAAAGGAAATGAGAATGAAAACTTGAAGTTTTTTATCTCAAACGTTTTCCTAGTTGTAAACATCAATGCTGACATGCCCAACTGATACTCTTTATTCGGATCGAGTGGAATAGGACTCTCAAACCTTATTGTATCTCCTGAAATTTTTATAAACATTATTTATTTATTATATAATATATAATAAATAAGATGAGTCAAAAATATAAGATCAAACCCTTTCCATTTGAAGAAAAGAAAGCTTCTCACGATTTACTACCTCTGCCTCTACGTTGTCTGGTGGTAGGGCCATCCGGATGTGGAAAAACAACTTTATTGTACAACTTGATTACTGAACCTTGGGGAATTCCGTTTGGAAATCTTTACATATTTTCCAAATCTTTAGATCAAGGAGTTTATAAAGTCTTGAGAAAAGCTTACGAAAAAATAGAGGATAAAGTTGGAATGGAAATAGCACAGTTTTACAATAGTTGCGATGAACTAATTGTAGTAGATGATTGTCAGTCGGACAGTTTGATAGTTTTCGATGATTGCGTTAATGCTCAACAGCAAGGAGTTATAAAAGATTATTACATGAGAGGACGCCATAAGGATATTTCGTGTATTTATATAACTCAATCATACACTAAAGTTGATACACAGTTGATTAGAGAAAATCTGAATTTTCTGTGTATTTTCAAGCAACGTCCAGTTTACATGAAAGCGATTTACGATGAGTTTACCGGAACGGATTTTACTTTCAAACGATTCAAAGAAATATGCAACGAATGTTGGAAAGATAAGTATGGATTTCTGGCGATAAACCTCGAGAAACAATTAAAAGATGGTCGATACATGAAAAATTTTGATAAAACGTTTCTTGAATAAACGATCAAAAACACCGTTAGACGATCAAAAACACCGTTAGACGATCAAAATAACCATTAAATAACCGTTAAATCACCGTTAAATCACCGTTAAAATAATCGTTAAATCACCGTTAAAATAATCGTTGAAACGTTTTTTAAATATTTGACAAAAAATTTTTGTTTTACTATAATAAATGCCTACTGAAAAACATTTAGAAAAACATTTAGAAAAACAGGTGTTGAAAAAATGTAACGAACATAAAAAAAAGATTGAAACTTGTGATCAAACTGATGATTCAGAAACTCGTGATCAAACTGATGATTCAGAACCAAAAAATCGAATTTTCCTGAGAAAACCCAAAAAAGAAATGACTGTCAAGGAAGCGAACAAAATTCGAGAAAAAAAAAAACAAGAGTTGAGACGTGCTTTCCGAGAAGCTAGAGTAGATAAGTTTAACGAAAGAGAAACTCAAGAAAAGATGTTTGCACCCATCACTGAAAAAGTAGTTGAAGTAATAAATGCTGTGAAACAAGCGGATGAAGATCTAAAGAAACTAGAAATTGTTCCCTACAAGCAAACTAGTTCTCCTAGAAAGAAAGTTGTAACTTTTGGGCCAACTAATACTTTTGACATTAATCCAAACGAAGGAGCTTCTGCACTAGTTGATACTGTGCCAGATGATACCGTAGTAAACACGAGAAGTAGCTTATCAAGCATCATGGATATGGTTGATCGGAATGAAACCCCATCGAATAGCGTTGGTCCGAAAGGAATTGGTCCTATTGCGAGACTTTACATCAGACAGGATGATAAACAATTTGGTATATGGGGAAAAGAGGACAAAATTTACATCGGAGACCAACAAATTCAAGTAAATGGAGATACAATCATCATTCAAAATGAAACTTACAAAGGAACTCACGGATTATGGCGTTTGTTAACTGATCCTCTAGGACCTGATCCTGATAAATACACTCAAGAGGATTTGAAAGTTTACAAGAAAATTCTCATTCAAACGAACTCTCTATACCAAAAGAACGATCCAACTACCAATAAAGTAAAGTCTAGTACGGGGAAAAAATGGAAAGAGTTGATCGCACCTATTTGGAAAGAAATCAAAGCAAGTAAAGTTGGTTCGGGTTTGATAGAATATTCTGAAAATCCAGTAGAATTTAAATACATCGACAACCTCCAACAGCTGCTACAGCGTTTGTTCTATTTGCACGCACAAGAACGAGCTGGTAATAACAATTTTCACAATGAAAAATTAGGAATTGTAAAGTTTATAAGCGATCAGTTGGAAAAAAACATAGATAATCCCAAAGGAATAGAATATCTGATGAAAGTTGTAAACAGTTTGCCGAAAGGAATTATTAAAAGTGGATCCGGAGTTTTAAATACTTTGCTGAATAAACTAGATGGTTTTGTACCTGAAATGCATTTGCCCGGTGGATACAACTATTGTGGTCCATTTACAAAACTAGATGAACGATTGAAAAGAGGGGATCCTGGAATTAATAAATTGGACGAAGGTTGTAAGCTACATGATATATTTTACAGAGATCACACAGACACGAAAGAAAGACACATAGCGGATAAAGCACTGGAGGAAGTAGCGAGAGAAAGAATGTTCGCCAGTGATGCAAGTTGGAAAGAAAAAGCTGCTGCAGCTGTAGTGAGAGGTGTAATGAAAGGTACCTAAACGATTCGTTGGTGGGGAAGTTGAAGGTATGGGAGTTGAAATGAGTAAACGGTCCTTTGGTATGAGAGTTCGTTATTTTAAAAAAAAAATTTACTATAATAAATAACTATGATTACGAAAAAAATAGATTTAACCGAAAATCAACTAACCAAAATGCGAGCCGCTTACAAGAAGCGCAGAAGTGTTACAATTCTTTTGACAGCGAAACAAATTTCAGGAAACGGAAAACATGAAATCAAACTGTGGGAAACTCAATCAAAAGCATTTGAAAAAGCGAGAGGAGAAAAGAAAGGAATTACGCTAACTTTTTATTACGAACAACTACAATTGAATCACACGGGTGGATTCTTACCATTGGTGTTTGCAGGAATGGGAGCACTTGGAGCGTTATTAGGTGGAAGTGCAGCAGTAGCATCTTCAGTAATAGATTCGAAACATAAAGCTGCTGAAGAAGCGGAAATAAAACGTCATAATCTCGAGATGGAAAAACTAGCTCAAAATGCAAAAAGTTTAAGTATTGGGTCCGGTTTAAAAAACGGAAAAAAACGGAAAACTACCAACCTTTGAGTAATTTAGATTTAAATCGTTTCGCGAAAAATTTTAAAATAAAACATTTCCGAGGTATTTTCATGAAAGATGAACTTCCTGATCGGTCTAAACCCGTTGAATGCGGAATTATTAATTTGGAAAATTCTTATCAAAATGGTAGTCACTGGACTTGTTATTTTAAAAAATCCGAAAAAGAAAAGTATTATTTCGATTCCTATGGAAACGCACCACCTCCTAAAGAGTTGGTAAAATACTTGGAAAATAAAAATATTTTTTACAATTCCGAACAAATTCAAAAGTATAACGATCCTCCAATTTGCGGTCATCTGTCTTTGATAGTGTTAAAAGAACTTTCAAACGGAAAAGATTATGAAACTGTTTTAAAAACATGCAGAGGGAAATTGAATTCTGAAAAAATCTTAGTATAATATTGTTGTTTTAATGGAAATTTTCCATTAAAACGTTTTTTATTAAACAAACTTGATGTTATACATGTCTCTCCCATTTATTGATTTGATGATTCCATGGTACACTAAACAAACACCGTACTCAACTAGAGCTTGGAGTTCATTTTTTTCAAATTTTTGAATATATCTTTCTGGTATGAACACTCTAAATTCTCCTAGATTGGCTATAACAGCCTCCCACGAGTATTTCGTTGACACAAATTCAAAGTTTATAATTTTGTAAGGTTTTCCGATTTCTAGTTCAGAAAGCTTGTTCGTGTTGTTTTCAAAATTAATTTTTTTCAATAGCTGCTCCCTATTCATTTCTATTTATTTATTATAGAATATATATTTTTAACTAGCCTTCCATCTTTAAGGATTCAACGCGTATCTAAAAAATGAGGGGTTAGTTAAAAGGATCTCTTTTCAAATAAAAATGTATGATTCGAAAAAAAATTATATACCCTATAATAAAATGTATGATGCGAGAAGACATTGTGAAAAGTGCGATGTTAGCACTACTTATAAAAACTGGGCTAGACACCTAAAGTCTAAGAACCATGGAAAAAACGACCCGGACTGGACTATAAAAGAAAAAGGACCAGAAGTAAAAGAATTGAAGGAATTGGCGAAACAGTACAGAATCAAAGGGGTGAGTAAGGGACAATTTCACTTAAGGGGACGAACTTGAAAAATAAAAAATTGGAAACAGTGATAATGTCATATAATTTTTTCAGTGGTTACTTACCTTTTCTAAAGATCTCAGGTGGCCTTCCTGAAAGCTTCCACGCTGAATTCCCATTATTTAATATTTTTTGGCCAAAAAACGTAAACTAGGCCAAGCTCGACTATCATTTCGGTCACACCCATAAAATCTGATAAATTGTTTCAAATCAGTAACTGCACGTGTACGTTGTGTATCTCATGTGCCCACGTTGGGAACGTGGGCAGAAACAAAAGATATTTTCAAAAGCTGTTATTTAAAATATTTTTCTTCAAGATATTTCCAAAAATTGGATCTCAATTTTCTTAAAATTTCGCATTTAAAAAATGCAAACTCCTGTTTTTGAGGGTACACGAAATTATTCGGAGTATTTTATTTGAACACAACATTACATTTTCGATTATGTTAACATTAGTTGGAATTTTTCTTGGTTTTTCAGTTGTGACCGGAATGATGGTAGTGTGACCGGAATGATGGCAGTGTGACCGAAATTATGGTAGCGTGACCGAAATGAATTGAACTGCTCTTTCATGTTTTAAACGAGTCGTTTCTCTTCTTTTAGGGGGCCACAATGGATGTTACTTCATTCAGCTCAACATCAGTAACGGTAACAGGAATGCAAGTTTCAGAAAAAAATTAAATGGAACTGAACAAATCTTGTATTTCACAAAATATTTAAAACGGAAAATAAAGAACGAATTCAATACAAAAATAGTTTTACATAAGTAGGTATGTTAGGGTAGGTAGATACCTATCTATCTTGTCTCAAAGTTAGAATAGCAAAAGACTTTGAACAAAAATCAGTAAGAAAGTAAAACGTCTTTTAAAATAAACTAAAACTTAGTTCAAAAACGACATTCATAAACTCTTGTAAGCCACAACTTCAAAGAAGAACGAATCATTCCTAACTTGATATTACAAATTGGGAAAACGTATCAAAACGACCTTCAATCCTACGTTACTAATAATATTACAAAAATAGTTCCAAAATTAGACCTATGCATTGCACCTTTAAAATACGAACTTATAAAATACCCGTTTGCCTTTAATCGACAGTGCAGGTTGAGGCAATACTCTCATGATTTCACTACGCATAACAAGACTAAAAACTATCAGCGCTTTCCTTTAAAATAGGCTTCAAATGAGCCCAGACAGCATGGGCTTGGTGGTCCAAGTTGTCTGAGACAGTACAATAGGATAGATGATCAACTTTATCTTGTGAGTATCTGTTGTATCTGATCACGGTGTGGAGGGAGACCTGACGCTTTGAGGCTCCAAAATGCATAGCTTGAATTTCGCTTTCATATTTCACTTAATAATTTTCAGAAAAATCTACCCGATACATGAGCTCGTCCTTTGTCAAAGAATTTTTCTTCTTGCGTATTTGATCAGCCTGATGGTACCTACCAGTTGAAAACGTGTGTTTTCAAAACAGTTAACTACTGATGAAATTGTTCATAGATTTCAGAAATTTTACGTTTTATTTAGATTTGATGAATTTGGAAACTGGTTTTGTTTTTTCTCCTACCGTTAGATTTTCCACGACTTTTTTCCATTGATAGTATTTTACTGAATAGTCGTGAGTTCTATCGTAGCTAAAGAGTATTTTTTTGGCTCTACAAATCTCACAAGTGCCGATCATGCACGCCTCCTCTCGCACCGAGCAAACAACTTTCTCCAAACACTCTTTCAATAAACGCTCAGTTATAATATTTAATCGATGAAGGGATTCAGTTAAAAAATTAGCAATAGCATGCTTGATGCAGCCACATGTTTCGCTGTCACGTTGTAGTGGGTGAGTAACCCAGAAAGGTCGGAAACGAGTGAAAGAGGAGTACGAAATCCTCACATCAACTTCTTTTCCGAACTTCTCGTGTAGGTTCTTCATTGTGTCGATTAGCACACGTCTCTGATCCTTCTGTTTATTTCTTCTGATGTAATCCTTCTTTCCTGGACATAACTGACTATATTTATCATCCTCAAAAAAGTTTTGTACAGGTTCTTTGATACGAAAAACTGAAGTTCGAGTACGTTTCTTTTGGTATTCCGAGGGATCACCTGCATCATATTTAATTTTTCGTGAAAGAATGTTTTTGAAATAACGCTGAACGCGGTATTTCTTCAGGACCTTGTTCCCAATGCACTTTTTAATAATCTGATTTTCTTTACTACAGCTTGGAGCTGCATATTTTGTTTGAAATGACAGTTGCTTCTCTAAGGCGAATCCAAGAAATAATTGTTTATTAATGGCAGGAGGAATTTTTCGGTTCCTCACCAGGGTTGCTACTTTTTTACGAGAAGAAGGGGACCCACCCACTTTGTCAACGTTTTTCTGTTTTTAACGGAAGTACTTTTTTTTAAATGTTTTTCCAGTCGTTTAGTAAGGTTAATAATTGTATCATCTTGTTTTTTTATTTTATTTATTTATTTTTTTTTTGTAAGCTTTTGCTCTGTCCCTCTTTACTGCTTTTCTACCTCTTCGTTTTTGAATACTTTCAGGGGTAACATTTTCATTTTCTCCCTACGATTCAGGAGTAGTATCACGCAAACATGACGCAAGATTCTTCTTTTTTTCTCTGTAGCGTTTTGAATTATTTTTCCATTGTTTTCGTTTTCTGCGCTGCTAACGGGGAGTCAAACCATCGACTGTTTTTAGCAAATTGATTTGTTTTAAATTTTGATATCGAGCTCGGTCCTTGGCTCTTTCCAATTCTAACTGCTCTGTTGTAAATTTTGTGCGCCGCCGTCTTTGCCGCTCTGCTGCTGATTTTCTAATTTGTTCAGCTGTTTTGAGTTTAGTGGGTGCCATTTTCCCCGTCTGAAACAAGAGCGACTGAATTGGAAAAAAATCGGAACTTGGCGGTTTTAATGGAGGGAAATTCAACAACGTCATTAATAAATGCCTAGATACCTACCTATATAGCAAGAACAAACTAGACAACGTTTAAAAACTCGTCTTATGTCTTGAAAAAAGATTATTTTCTCAAATTTACCATTATAATATTACAATTTGGGTACCCTCCTACTCATAAGATACGCAAGTACTGCTTGAAAACAAGGTGAAATAAAATGAATCTAGTTGAATCCTAGATTTCTCGATGGAAATCATCACTTCGGTCACAGAGAGTCATTTCGGTCACGGAGTGTCATCCTCGGTCACGTGACCGGAATGATGTTTTTCCCTCTTGAACGAAAAAACATGGCGACCATGTTCGGTATCACAAGAAGCCGTTGGCACGCAGCCTTTGCTAAACTAACAGCCTCCTACAAAAATATTATTTAACCGCAGATCAAACGCGACCAGTAGAAAAACCTAGTGACCGAAATGATGCTGAATAAACCTAACCATCGATTTTAGTGAAAACATTGACAAATCAGTTGATTATTATGGAAAATTACTTACCGGCTGGCGTCCCTGGCTATGCACAAGTGTCAAGTGAGTCGGTAGAACACGCTGCTGGCATCCAGCAGTAGACAGGTACAGCACCTTGAGGCGCCTTTGGAACACTGGTTACTCCTAATGCTTTTTCGGGGACGACACTTCGGATTTGATTAAAAAATGTTAAACGCGCGTGTTTGGCAATATTCTTTATGGATTATCCCTATCATTGGTTGCTTAAAATAACTCCATTAAAAAAGAGAGCTTAAATCCTTCTAGTAACAATGAACATTACACGCAAAGTCCGACTATGAGCCTCAGGGACATGTGACCGGAATGACGAATTGCAGTTGTTCTGTATAAATTCGGGTAATTTAACTAAAAAAACCGGCAATTTTTCACCTAGTCGTGTAGAATGGTTTAAGAACTAAGGAAATGATATCCTCTTTTCTTTTTTTAATTTTTTGTGAGACTGTAATGTCCCAAGGACTGAAGTTGTCCCCTTAAGTGAAATTGTACCTTAAATTGAAAAAGGATCAACTGATTTCTATCCTCGGGAAAGTCGAGAATTTATTTTTCAAAAAAGATGAGCTTGAAAAACTTAAAGTAAAACAACTCAAGGAACTATCACGAGAAAATCACATAAGAACGAGTCGTCGTAGTAAGAAATCCGAAATAATCAACGCTCTACTAGAGCCACAAAATAAAATCTTTAGAGAAAGTTTTATCAACGAATTAAATTTTGATGATAATTTGTTCACATCTCCGAGAGAAGCAAGAAAAAACCCCTTCAATATTGAACAGATCAAAAGTAGGTACATCAAGAAATTTGGAACAACGGAACTAGTTTATAAAATTCACTTGGAAAAAATCATGGAAGTAGAAAATGCTATTTTTGGCATGATAAAACGGGCAGCAGAAAATGGGGGATATAAACCCGGAGATAAAATCAAAATTGTAGCTCAACATCCCGGCTTCATTCACGACATTTCTGTAACCTTGAACACTAAAGGGAGGGACGGAATTATTTCTAAAGATCACGCTAGGAAATTCATAGATCACATAAAGAACATTATTACATCTAACGATCAACTAGATGTATCTCAGATGACCTTTCACATACGAATTACCAACATTCCTCACGGGGCAAAAAGGACTAAAATTTTGAATTTGAAGGAAAGTAAACATACCAAGAAATGTATTAATCAGATAAATAACAGCGACAACTTGTGTTGTCCGAGAGCTATAATTACGGGGTTGACTTATCATACCGATACAATCCTGGGTTGACAGTTTACTTGAAACGAACTAGTTTATATTCGGAAGGGAAGGGTACTCCAAACGGCACTTGCAAAAGAGCTGTGTGATAGTATGGAATATTACAATGAAGAAGGATTCACCCTAGACGATATAAAACATGTTGAAGAGTTGCTAAATATTCAGATAAAAGTTATTTGTGCGGAAAATTTCAACGCAGTTATTTACGAGGGTGAGGATAAACCCACTAAAATTTACCTGTATAAATGTGAAAATCATTTCGACGTCATCAACTCTTTATCAGCATTCTTTGCATCATCCTACTATTGTAACAAATGCGATACACCATACAATAATAAAGGCTCTCATGAGTGTAAAAATAACAAAAAGAAAGTGTGTTTGTTGTGTAAACAAACTCTGCATGATACACTGGAAAAATCCAAGATCTATTGTAAAGAATGTAACCGATACTGTTATAATGCGTTGTGCTTCAGCAATCATTCGGAAGTTTGTAAAGTAGCGTATAAATGTATTAGTTGCAACAAAATTTGTAAACGTTCAAATGAGCATGTATGTGGTTTTGGGGAATGTAAAAATTGTAAAGAGAAATTTGAACAGATCGAACAACACAAGTGTTTCATGCTTTCTAAGAAACAGAAAGGTGGATATTGTACTGAGCCTTGCGTTTGTAATAATCTATCCAGTACAAAACTCGGAAGTTGTAATTTCACTGAAAAATACATTATCATTGATTACGAAGCAAATCAGGAAACAGGAACCCATGAAGCAAATCTTGTTATAGCTCACTACCTTGATGGTACTAAATTCGTATTCAAAACTAATGAGGAATTTTGCGAGTGGTTGATTTCAAGTAAACACAAAGGGTACACCGCAATTGCTCATTATGCCAAAGGATACGATTCCCATTTCATTCTGAAATATTGCGTAGAAAATACTCTGAAACCTTACACAATTTACAGTGGAAGCAAATTAATGTTGTTGGATATTAACAGAATGATAAAAGTAATTGATAGTTCGAATTTTATTGCTCAACCACTTTCCAGTTTTCCTAAAACTTTTGGATTGAAGGAATTGAAAAAGGGTTACTTTCCTCATTATTTCAACACTAGAGAAAACCAAAATTACATCGGGCCGATACCTGGTGTTGAATTCTACGGTGAAAAGACCATGAAAAAAGAAATGAGAAAAGATTTCCTGGAATGGCACGCGGAAAAAGTAAAGGAAAATTACGTTTTTGATTTTCAAAACGAAATTCACGAATATTGTAATTCGGATGTAGACATATTACGTAGAGGAGTTATAGAATTCAGAAAACAATTTTTAGAAATAGCAAATGTCGATCCCTTCCAATATATTACCATTGCTAGTGTTTGTATGGCTGTTTACCGGTCTTTATATTTACAGGAAGAAACTATAGCATGTATCAAAGAGGACAGAAAGGAAATGTTTAGCAAAGGATCTATCACTTGGTTGAATACTTTTAAAAATGTACAGCACGCATTGAATGGAGGGGAAGTAACTGTTTGTGGTGCCAAAGTTGATGGTTTTGATCAAATTACTAACACGGTTTACCAATATCACGGGTGTTTTTGGCACGGCTGTCCTATATGTTTTCATGAAAATACCATCAATAATGTAAATAGAGAAACTATGGGAGACTTGTATGAAAAAACGAAAGAAAGGGCCAAACAAATCATTGATGCTGGATATCAATTAGTAGAAATGTGGGAATGTAACTGGATTAAATCGAAAGAGGGTAAAAAGGCACTAAAATGTAGTAAAGGTATAGTGGAACCATTAAATCCTAGAGATGCGTTCTATGGCGGTAGAACGAATGCTAGTAAGCTAAAAGTTATGAATAAAAAACTGAAATATATAGACGTTTGTAGTTTGTATCCCACAGTTCAGTTTTTCGATTACTATCCAGTCGGACATCCAAACAAAATAATGAGTCCTGAAAAATACGATTCGAGTTGGTACGGCTTGATCAAATGCAAAGTATTACCACCAAGACAGTTATACCACCCTGTACTTCCAATAAAAGATGAAAAATTGTTATTTATTCTTTGTCAGAAATGTTTCATCGATAAATGTAGCGAATGTAAACATAGTGAAGAAGAGAGAGCATTGATAGGAACTTGGACAACTGACGAGATAAATAAAGCCTTGGAAAAAGGATACAAGATCTTGGATATTTATGAAGTATGGAACTTTGAGAGAAAAAGTAACGATCTTTTCAAAGGATATGTGAAGGACTTTATGAAAATTAAATTAGAAACTAGCCCTTGGAAAGATGATTTTGAAAGTGTAAATGATTATATAAAATCAGTTAAAGAGAGTCTTGGCATTGAATTGAATCCAGAGGAAATAAATCCAAATCCCGGAAAAAGAGCAGTTGCTAAAATATGCCTCAACTCTTTGTGGGGTAAGTTCGGTCAAAGAATAAATATGTCTCAAACGGAATACGTAACGGATGTAAAAAGATGGTACGAGATTCTTTTAGATGATCGGTTGGAAATTAGTTCGTGTCTGTTTATTAATGAGAATATGGTTCAAGTATCTTACAAGTTCTTAAATCAATATGTAGCAGATAGTTTTTCAACTAACGTTTTTATAGCTGCATTTACAACATCCAATGCTAGACTTAGACTTTATAATATGTTAGATAGATTAGGAGAAAATGTAGTTTACTATGATACAGATAGCATAGTTTATATAGATGACGGCTCCAATGAGATAGAAACAGGCTGCATGCTAGGTGAGTGGACAGATGAGCTAGGAAAAAACAATCATATTACAGAATGGGTTTCCACTGGCCCAAAGAGTTACGCATACCTAGTTAACAATGGAAAACAAGAGATGAAGGTAAAAGGTTTTACTTTGAACTATGAAAATTCCGAAGTTCTCAATAGAAACACCATGCTCGCTATTTTGGAAAAAGATTTGGAAAAAATAGAATTGAGATACAATATGATAACTAGAAATAAATTGAATAAGACTTTGATCAATAAAGCTGTGGAAAAGAAATTCAAATTTGAATACGATAAGAGAAATATAGTTTGTAACGCAAATGCTAGTGTAATTGATACCTTGCCTTGGGGTTATTAGAAAAATAGGTTTTAAGTTTGTTTTATAAGGAATCCTTATAAAAAAGATCGCTATTTAACATCACTTTATTAGAAGCTCACTTCGTTGTTTCTCAATTGAATTCCACAGACTGACTGGAGGGGCGTATCATAGGAGTTGCAAAAGACGATGAAATTTCAGATAAGCGTGAATACGATCAAGGTAATTTTATATCGATAATATTACCATCGTCCACAATTATATTTTTATTTGGGATCATATTTAAAAAAATCTTTACGTTCAACTCTTGTAGAAATTTCTTATCTCGTTTATTACGAATAACGTAATTCTCCAACATATTTTCTTTGATTTTTTTCCTTTTATATTTCACGTCTTTTTCCGGTTCTTTAGGCATTGTTTTTTTAACGGTATTTATGAATTTTTCAGCCCCTACATTTTTCAACTGTGTTTTAAAATTTACAATTTTATCAGCGGAGATTTCTCCGTATACTAGTTGCTCAATAAACCTATATACTTTCATCTCTCTATCTCTATCGATATATGCGAAACATTCAATGAATTCGATATGCTTAAGTGAAAATTGTAAAAATGGATGAGACATTTTTATTTTATTGGAGAGATCCTTTTAACTAACCCCTCATCTGAATTGAATACTTAAAGGTGGGTCCCGGAAAAAAAATATTTTCTATAATAAATAAAGAGATATGGGTTTAAGCGACGAAGCAATAGATTTATGTAAAGAACATGGAGGTTTCTGGGAGTTGGTAAAGACACCTGAATTTAAATTTTATGATAAAAACCTTTACGTACTAGAGGATGTTTTACAAAGATTGAAGGAGTATAGATATCGTAAATGGTTGTGCAGAGAATGTTTATTTGGCGTCGATGGTAAACCACCACTCCATA
Source organism: Adelphocoris suturalis (assembly GCA_030762985.1). Taxonomy (NCBI): domain Eukaryota; kingdom Metazoa; phylum Arthropoda; class Insecta; order Hemiptera; family Miridae; genus Adelphocoris; species Adelphocoris suturalis. The sequence continues at coordinate 22,633,524 of CM061043.1, forward strand.
CAAAAGAAAAAGTTGAAGCAGACCTTAATAAAAAAAATATTAAGGTTACTAAAAAAGCCACTGAACATCAACTTAGAAAATTGGCTTATATTGTGTATAAAGCCATACTGAAGAAGCAGTTTGAGGATCTGTTTCAAGATATCTATTGCTAAAGTTCGGAATGCTTGGGGTATGAAGGAGATTTTATTTTTAATGAGCTGTGTTCATTAAAAGTTCTTAAGGAAAATAATAACAGCTTTTACAATTCTCTTTCTGAAAAAAACCATGAAAACATGAAAAAAACCATGAAAACATGGTTTTTTTCAAGACATTTTTCAGGATAGAAAAATCATTTTTTTATGAATTTGTGGTGATTGGAGGGAAAGGATTGTTTATATAAAGAAATTCTTTATATAAAAATAACAGATCACATTCAAAAAATCATTCTACGAATTTTAAAGCATGCATATCTTTTCCTTTATATTTTTCCATACCATTATAAACGATTTTAAATTGGCCCTTAACCATTTTAATTAAATCGTTTTTAGTTAAAATATCGTTGTATCGAGATGGTAAATAAACATTAAAATCGTTCTCCAAGTTGAGGAGAATAGCTTCACCGTGTTTTGTTTTCTTAAATTCTCCACCGAGAATCTGATAAGACTTTCCCACATCCAAATCCGAGAGTTTATTGTATGTTTGTTCAAAATTAAGTTTTTGTAATAATGCGCTTTTACTCATTTTATTATAAAAGTTATTCTTTTAACATAGGTACCCCCCAAATGAAAAAGTCACTGATTCTGTTGTTTTGTGTTAAAAAAAGTTTTAACAGGAATTTAAGTCGCTAAACCGAAAAAGTCACTGGTTCTGATGTTTTGTGTTAAAAAATTTGTTCTGATGTTTTGTGATAAAAAGTTTTATCAGGGATTCAAGTGAAAAAAAAAAAAATATTTTCTATAATAAATAAAGAGATATGGGTTTAAGCGACGATGCAATTGATTTATGTAAAGAACATGGAGGTTTCTGGAAGTTGGTAAAGACACCTGAATTTAAATTTCATGATAAAAACCTTTACGTACTAGAGGATGTTTTACAAAGATTGAAGGAGTATAGATATCGTAAATGGTTGTGCAGAGAATGTTTATTTGGCGTCGATGGTAAACCACCACTCCATACAAAAGAAAAAGTTGAAGCAGACCTTAATAAAAAAAAATATTAAGGTTACTAAAAAAGCCACTGAACATCAACTTAGAAAATTGGCTTATATTGTGTATAAAGCCATACTGAAGAAGCAGTTTGAGGATCTGTTTCAAGATATCTATTGCTAAAGTTCGGAATGCTTGGGGTATGAAGGAGATTTTATTTTTAATGAGCTGTGTTCATTAAAAGTTCTTAAGGAAAATAATAACAGCTTTTACAATTCTCTTTCTGAAAAAAACCATGAAAACATGAAAAAAACCATGAAAACATGGTTTTTTTTTTCAAGACATTTTTCAGGATAGAAAAATCATTTTTTTATGAATTGGTGGTGATTGGAGGGAAAGGATTGTTTATATAAAGAAATTCTTTATATAAAAATAACAGATCACATTCAAAAAATCATTCTACGAATTTTAAAGCATGCATATCTTTTCCTTTATATTTTTCCATACCATTATAAACGATTTTAAATTGGCCCTTAACCATTTTAATTAAATCGTTTTTAGTTAAAATATCGTTGTATCGAGATGGTAAATAAACATTAAAATCGTTCTCCAAGTTGAGGAGAATAGCTTCACCGTGTTTTGTTTTCTTAAATTCTCCACCGAGAATCTGATAAGACTTTCCCACATCCAAATCCGAGAGTTTATTGTATGTTTGTTCAAAATTAAGTTTTTGTAATAATGCGCTTTTACTCATTTTATTATAAAAGTTATTCTTTTAACATACCCCCCAAATGAAAAAGTCACTGATTCTGTTGTTTTGTGTTAAAAAAAAGTTTTAACAGGAATTTAAGTCGCTAAACCGAAAAAGTCACTGGTTCTGAGTGTAATATACGCACAACTACTATTGAACTACACTACAAAATACAAACACTATAGTTCACAATGACACAAATCATATATTCTTGAAAAGTAAACAGTCGCAATACAACATTAATCGAATTCTCTTAGAACACGTCAGTATATGTTTCTATCAACAACATTCCGTTGGTTAGCAACCATGGGGTTACTGTTATCCACTACACTACTCCCCTCCTTGGAAATGGTGGTCTCCATGGGGCAAGACATCTTCGTCAATGCTTGCTTGGACATGCTCGTCGATGTCCAAGGCTCCAGTTCGTTTTCTTAAATGGTCCGCATGTTTATTGGTAATTCTTCCATCAGCCATTACCTCGTAAAGTGCCGAGCCTAGTCTCTTCACGATCATTCCAGGGACCCAGATTTTTTTAGTTCGGTCCCTGCACCATACATCTTCTCCCCCAATAAACTCTCGCAACTGTGTTCCACGATCATAATATTCTTTTTGAGACCATTTCCTGCGTTCCATTTCTTCCCTTGGATCCGGTCTTATGTTATCCATTATTGATGGAAGTCGGCGTCCTAAGAATAGGTGCGCGGGTGATCTTCCCGTTGACCCGTGTGCTGTGTTACGATAAGAGAATAGGACCTCATTCAGTGCATCAGTTGTTGAAGTCCCTTCACGTTTGGCAGCTTTCATTCTCGATTTTAGAGTCTTGATGAATCGTTCTGCTGTTCCATTGCTTTTTGGATGGTATGGTGGTGAAAAAGTATGTGTCATACCACATCCTTCCACAAACTGTTTGAATTCACTTGACGTGTAAGGAGGCCCATTATCAGACACTAGTTTTCGAGGATAACCGTATGTGCTGAACCATTTCTTCAGTGTGCTTATCACGTTGGCCGCTCTTATGTTTTTCAAAATCGCTACTTCCGCCCATTTCGAGTATGCATCAACACCCACTAGCCAATATTGTCCGTCCATCGGGCCTGCAAAATCTAGATGTACTCTCTCCCATGCACTGTTAGGTATGTTCCATGGGTAAAGTGGTATCGCTGGTTCTTCTACTCTATTCTCCTGACATGGTATACACCCTCTCACAAACGTTTCTAGATCTTCATCAATTTTCGGCCACCATACGTAATATCGAGCCAATGATCGCATCGCTACCATTCCAGGATGCCCTCTGTGTAGCATGCTTAAGCATTCTTTTCGGAGTGATGTCGGAATTATTAGCCTTCCTCCCCGAATTAATATTCCCCCTTCTATGCCAATTTCATTTTTGTTCCTTGCATATGGTTTCACTTCTTCTAATGTATTGAATGGCCAAGACGTTTGTACGTATTCCACAATTTTCTTTAGGATGGGATCTTTCTTGGTTTCTTTCAGTACAACTTCTTTAGAGAGAAATACATTGAAACAATCAGGACGCCCAGCTTTTATTGTAAGTGTTTTGTTTTCTTCTTCTTCTACAGGTAAACGTGACAAATGATCTGCGTACGCAACGTCTCTTCCGTTCCTGAAACGTATGTCATACTGATAGGCATTCAAGGTCAATGCCCATCGGATCAGTCTGTTACTTGTAACTTTGGATAAATCTCTCTTTTCGCCAAACAATCTTTCCAATGGTTTATGGTCCGTTATTAACGTAAATTTCCTACCAAATATGTATTGGTGAAATTTGGACACAGCATACACCAGTGCAGCAGCTTCTCGATCGATCGGTGCATAATGTTTCTCCGCTTCCTTTAATGTTCGAGATGCATAGTAGATTGGTCTTTCACTTCCATCTGGGTATAAATGCAACAGTACTGAACCTAAGCCACTCTCAGATGCATCAGCCATCACAATAATTGGGAGAGTTTCGTCATAAGGGACTACTGTGTTACTACTACTCAATTTGTTTTTTGCTTCCTCAAACGCTTTTTGTTCATCTTCAGACCACTGCCAAGGTGTCTTCGTTCCTGTGAGTCTATGTAATATTGCACAGTCTGCATGAAGCCCTGGTACAAATTTTTCATAGAAGTTTATGGCTCCTAGAAATGCACGAAGTTGTGACACGTTTGTCGGTGCTGGGCAACTTTTAATGGCCTCTACTTTCTCCTCTGTAGGGTGAATACCAAACTTATCAATTTGGTGCCCCAAAAACGTTGTAGATTCCTTCAAAAATGAACACTTGTCTCTTTTCAATCTCAATCCAGCCAGTCGTAGTCTTTCCAATACTGTTCTTAACATTTTCATATGGTCCTTCCGGTTTGCTGCTGTCACAATTACATCATCAATATTCACTGCTACACCTTTCAACCCATGGAGCAACCCTTCCATGTACCTCTGAAATATTCCCGGACACGTTGAGACTCCAAAAGGAAGGCGTTTATATCTAAAATATCCTACATGTGTGGCAATAACTACATATTTCCGACTATTTTCATCAATTTCCATTTGAAGGTATGCGTCTCGCAAATCCACCACGGAAAACTCCTCACCACCTACCAGTTTTGAGGTCAATTCTGCAAATGTTGGCATTATATGGCTGTCAATGACCATAGCTGGGTTGATAGTTACCCGAAAGTCTCCACAAATCCGCACCCCGCCTTGCTTTTTCGGAGCTACTACGATAGGCGTGCTCCATTCTATAGCTGTTTGAGCCGGATCCACTTTTTCAAGCGCTCCCTCTCTTACCAGTCGTTCCAATTCCATTTCTACTGGTTTCTTCTGAGGGAATGGTAGCCGCCGTGCTTTCAGTGCTCTTGGTTCTATACCCTTCTTTATATGTATGGTTGCCTTATATCCTTTAATGGTTCCCAACGATTCATCGAACACCTCCTTGAATTCGTCCAACAAATCTTCGATTGTAGAGTACCCTGTTTCTTTCCTTTCATTTCTCACTTTCCGAATCTTCACTTCTTCAGGCAGTCCTAGATTGAAACTGATAATCCATGGTAATCCAAAAAGTGGTTCGTCTAGCTCATCCATTACGACAACTTGGAGCATCTTAGTCTGCTTCCCTAACTTTACTTTCACCTTGGTTTCTCCAAGTGTCCTCAGCTTACGTTTTCCATATCCTTGAATTCTATTTGTGGGATACAACGTGGGTTTGCCAATTTTCAGCCACATATCCTTGGTGATAGTAGACACCAATGCTCCAGAATCATATTCCATTCGCCAGACTACTCCATTGATTTTTTGATTGATTGAGTATTTTACCTCCTTTTTTATTCATATGACCGCGACTATCAATTTTGCTTATGTCCTTACACCCCACTTCCTTCTCTGCCTTCTCCAATGTTAATGCCATATGGAACAAGTCTTTGAAACTCACCGGTAACTTCGATACAGTTTTTGCGTTTGGCCATCGTACTCGAGCTTCCATCTCAGTCCTTTTGTGGTTCACTCCCGCCACGAATCTATCCCGTAGACGTTCATCCACGATTCGTGGTACGTAGTCACACTTCGCACTGAGTTCCTTCAATCTGGCCGCAAAATCAGAGAAGGTTTCAAAGGATTTTCGCTCCGCGCGTTCAAATGCGATCCTCGCCTCAAAAACTGTGGTTGAGGGTTGGAAAATTTCACTAAACCCCTCTTTTATTTTCACACAAGATACCTCGTCTATTTCTTCTGGCAGAAAATGGTTAGTAATTTTCTGTAGTGGTTCTGCCCCCACATATGCAAGTAGCAGATCCCGTTTCATTTGTTGACTAATATCTGACTCCGACCCCAATCCTTTCACCTGGCATACTCTCTCAAACCTATTGATATAGCTTCCCCATTTTTCAGCAGTGTCATACACGGGAAAACTAAATTTTTGAACGCACCTTTGCAATTCTTTAATATTATCCTCGTCCGATGAGTTGGATCTGTCCCTCTCGACTGCATGCTTCTTTTTCTTCGTCATCCTCGTCGCCATTGTAATATACGCACAACTACTATTGAACTACACTACAAAATACAAACACTATAGTTCACAATGACACAAATCATATATTCTTGAAAAGTAAACAGTCGCAATACAACATTAATCGAATTCTCTTAGAACACGTCAGTATATGTTTCTATCAACAACATTCCGTTGGTTAGCAACCATGGGGTTACTGTTATCCACTACACTGATGTTTTGTGTTAAAAAATTTGTTCTGATGTTTTGTGATAAAAAGTTTTATCAGGGATTCAAGTGAAAATACAAACATCAGAGATTCAAGTGAAAATATGTGTTCTGATGTTTTGTGTTAAACAATTTTATCAGGGGTTTAACAGAAAAGCATTTTCAACAGGATTTACCAGGGTGTCCTGAAGCGCCCCACTTACTACTTATATAATACTCGGCCCTTCGGGCCTCGCAAGGGGCTCCGCTCCTTGACCCCGCCAGGGGGGCTTCGCCCCCCTTCTACTGTGTAGAAAACGAGGATAATTTGCTATGCAATTCGTCTCACGAGAAAAAAAAAAATTTCAAGCCTGACTGGGATTCGAACCCACAACCTTCGTCTCACGAGAAAAAAAAATGGCTGGGATTCGAACCCACGACTCCCGGGTTCTAGTGGCGGGACAAAAAAAAATTATTGGGGGTCGGCCTAAGAATTGCATAGCAATTAATATATATATATATATATATATATATATATATATATATATATATATATATATATATATATAGTGACAATAATACCACCTCACAAGCTATAGGGATTCATCTTGGCCAATTGTAGGAACCAAAATTTTGTTTTTTGTTTCAGGACACCCAGGCAACCGTCCTTCCGACTGACGAAAATAACACACAGTACTGGATACGCTGGAACCTTAAGAGCCCCCCTCTTAAACCATCAGTGTGTCCAAGAAGACCTCAGTCAACTATATCTCCATTGCTACCACCCCAGCCTGTACTCTCTGATAGTGCACTTCAGAGATCACAGGCGTATAAATGCAGAGAATGTCCCTAAAGCATGTATGTGTCAAACTGTGGGACTAGGAATCGTGGGAGGCAGCAAGTACTAGAGCAAGGACGAGGGCATACTTGGAATTTAAGCAGGTGGAGATGTTGTGTACAGAAAGTACCGAAAGGGGACGTTGCCCAGCAACGTGGAAGGATTGTGCCCAGGATTGTGGATTTGTTCGCGATTGTGATTAGAGTTTTCTGACTTACTACCTGAGTTTTTAATTTGAAATTTCCCTTTTTATTCCCCCTTTTCTTTCAAAATATGTACAATCGTGTTGTATTTGCACACAGCATATCCTCTTCTTTGTGGGTATTAGAGTTGGTATAGTGATTAGTGATTGCTGTTTTTACTAGGTTGCAATGGATTTCCATCACTTTGAAAGGACCTAATCTATGATATGATTCAGCTGTGTAATAAGTACGATTCTTGAAATAACATGCCGCGCACGACTTTGACCGAGAAAACCCCAGCAAATAACCTAGACTCGATAAATCTTGGTCAGCAGGCATTTTCATTTCAATTTTACCAGTCGTTTCATTCATACGAAGATAATACGAACCCTCATTAATAGCAAACTGAGGAAGATTTTCATAATTTGACTTAATGAAGTCCAAGAACAAATTCTCAAAATTATTCACTTTATAATTCCCTCTATCCATATTTAATGTTTGATGATCGTCATCCTCACCAGTTTCAGGTTAGTATTTGTGAAAATTAACTTGAATAGGTTCGGGAACATTTAGAATGTAATTTGCACCATAAAATCCTGTCAAACCTAGTAAATAGTCCTTGTTTTCATCTAGATAACTGGGTTCTAAATGCAATTTCAATTTTGAACCGGTGCTAGTTATTTTGAAGAGCGTCATGATTTTTGTATAATCGTTATTCTTATTGTGGTGAAAACCACCCCCTCTTTTCAACAGCCCTTTTTAGGGCTACCAAAAAGAGGTAGACATGGCACACAAACGTTTATAAGACGTCGAGTTATAACTCCGTCAAACAAAATATTTCACCAGAGAGAAAATGCGATATTTTCTCTCAATAATGAAATATTATCAAATAACATACAAGGCGACCTCCCTAAACACTTACTGGGCGAGAGAGACGCGACAAGTATTTCGAACCAAGTCGCCTTGAATGAGAAAACTCAAAAAGACAATCAAATGTCCTCTAGAACTAACAAGGACGGTTCTAGCAAGCCTACACGCCAATCAGAAACTCTGATTGCGCGAGAGACAATAGACGAACCAACCAGGAGGCGGCGAGCAAATTACAACCGCCTCTGGTTCAGAAGCAAAGAGGGCCAAGAGACCCAGTCTCAACAACGGACGCAGAGAAGCCACCCCGGGGACCCTGTCTCAGCGACAGACGCAGAGAAGCCACCCCCGGGGACCCTGTCTCAGCGACGGACGCTTTAAGCCCCCCCCGGGGACCCCGTCTCAGAGACGGACGCGGGGAAGCCACCCCAACAACCAATCAGAAAATAGCCCAATAAATCAACGGGCTAATTTGCATACTAGCCATTAAGTGGCCACCCCTTTCAACGCCACCCCCGGGTATAATTAAGGGAGGCGTTGGCCGGGTTAATTATTCCACTCACCGCTCTCGACGAGTACACTCTACCAGTACGAAGTTTCTACACGCTCTACGCTGACGACCCTTCTGCTCACGAGTTCTTTTCAGAACGGCAATTTATTGCTCACAAGGCATATCTTCTCTCTTCACAGATCTCACTTTGGCATCTACGAGTCCAGTGATCTTTTATCCTGCTCATTGCCCAACGTAGTTCTTCTGTCAGAACGCCACCCGGTACATCTATTGATATCCTCATTAGATCGTACGCCCGCAGGGACGTTCTAGACGTGTCGCCCGGGTTTCGTAGCACTAAGCTCTTAACCGACCGCCGGGGCATGCCGATAAATTACTCAGCTCATCCGCTCTAATTTATCGTCCAAGGAAGCCTTTTTCAAGGCTACAAGGTAGGACCCTGACATCCGAGCAAAGGAAAGAAGCTCTGTCAAGCGAGTCCACCTTCCAAATCCTGCATCCTATACGGAGAGGGATTGAACACGAGCTAATCAACTCCGGTACATCGATGGAGCGCCGCCCGTCCTACTTCCTCATGCAAGAGGAAGCAGAGCCCGGCACGGTCGGGAGCTCTAGCCCACTAAGCGCTCCCTACCCGATACTCGACCCGTCCGCTGGTCCTAGCGACAGACAAAGGCTCGATTCTCGCGAAGAGATCGCCTTATTACCTAACATATCCGTGAAGGAAACGTTAGGTCAAGCCTCACACACACAAAAGTTCGAGGATCCCTTCCAGACTCGCTCTGAAGTCAATCATCGTGATTCGACAAAGATATCGGAATATCCACGATATTCTACGCAAGGCTACCCGGCCGATCCGAGTGTCAAATTCACTCCTAACTTGCTCAAAACACAAGATACTTTTCAGTACCTCAACCAAGCCCGTTATATTCCCCCTACAGATATAAATCTTAGACCGGAATATTACACAACGGCTCAGCACCAAACAGATCGGACCCAGCACGCACTAAGCGAGCCCAGTGCTCCACGCGGCCTATACACGAACTATCCTCAGGTTCCGCCCGCCAAGCAAGATGACCTTGGCGGTTTCACTCACATTCCTTTCGGAAATATTACGGGGACTAACCCGCATAATCAGAACATAAACGTCCCACTTGGTCTACCTACACCAAGTCAGACATATATAAATCCACTACAAATGGTGACCCCGCCTTTGAACAGGCTTAACACGGAGCATTTCGTTCCCTCTTATGAAGCTAGTGGATTTCAGGGAACCACTGCGGGCGTGCGACCCCCGCCGGGCTTATACGCCCCACATCTCACACAACAACCCTCTGCACAAAGTGGCTTTCGAGCACTTTTAGAGGAAATGGGAGATTACCAAAAACCTATCTTCCAAAAGAAGAATATTGATCGTGCACTCGCCGAGTTCGATCAATACTGCATGCTAAAAAACCTGAGAACGCAGAACGAATGTTTCTCAGCTATCTACAAGTGGGTACCTGAAGAAATGCGGGAAGCTATTGACTCAGCTTACCTCACGGCACCCCACGCACCTTACGAAGAGGCCAAACAGCGCCTACAACGGGAATACGGGCTGTCCTTGCAGGACAGGCTCCTCGCGCTCGAGGACCCCGCATCTCTCGCCAAAAAACCCAGCACCAAGTACCATGAAATGTACTCTAAGGCTGTTGGGTACTTCTCAGAGGCTTTGATCACTCAAAAGTGGATCGAAACTCTGCCCATCGAAGCCCGGGGCATGGTCACAGCACAGCTTACCACGAATGCCCGGCTTGACCTAGCTGATACGCTACACGCGTACAAAACAGCGAATCCTCCTCTTAACATAAGAGGAGTAGAATCTACTTCAAAACCTACCAAGACTGGTTTCAAAAAGGCCCTCTCACAAAAAGCTGAGTCCAAACCTCAGCAAGCAGAGCGTAAGCCTCACAAACCAACGGCCTACTTCTGCCGGAACCACGCCCGTTTCGGTAGCGAAACTCGCAAGTGTGCAGACCCAGAGTACTGCACTTGGAAGGCAAATACCGCCTCCAAACCTATCAAAAAGGCAGCGCCTATCAGCCAGCCTAAAAACTTGGTTTCAAGCGAAAAAACTCACAGACCGGTACAAGAAAGTACCGTTCCAACCTCAGACGCAGAGAGTTCGGAAAACGAATAACTGCCAGTGTATCTGAGCCTATACACCGGCAGACTAAAGAGTATAAAAGGCTCTTTTTCAAGTGCAAACTATATGGCACTGACTTTCTCATTGACACGGGAGCAGAAGTGAACATTCTGCCCCACAATGTCACCAAAAAATTGGGCTTAAAAATTCTTAAGTCCAATGTCAAGCTCACAGCAGCTAACGGCGCCCCTATAGACACACTAGGGCGTGCTGACACGACAATTAACATCGGCCTCGGAGACATGACCACCGATTTCATGATCACTAAAGTTGATCTAGCGATCCTCGGTATACCATTCCTCGAGTCTTGGGATATCGGAATACGGGTCAAACACAAATATATCTACAAAGATAAAGTAAAGAGCTATGCCGACCAAAAAATCGCTGCAGTCATGAGCAGAAAATTTACTGACGAACAAATAGCAGCTGCTATTCCTCATCGTGACAACAGTCCTAAACCAGAGGACACACAGCTCACAGAGGACGAAAACATACGCTCTATCATTGAAAAATACAATGATAAAATGAACAAACTTCAAGGAAAGTGGAAAAACAACGGTGTTTACCACCGTATAACCACGGAAGGAACACCAGTACACTTCCGTGCAAGGCCCATGGCAGGCGAAAAACGGGCTCAGGTTAAAAATACTTTCGACAAAATGCTCACAGAGGGCATCATCGCTCCCTCCGACTCCGAATGGGCTTCTCCGCTACATTGCGTGCCCAAAAAAGATGGAACATGGAGAATCACGGGCGATTACCGATTCCTCAATGCAAAAACTAAGAAAGACGCCTACCCGCCGCCTCACATTCGCTCTTTCCAAGCGAATTTACACAATACACAAATCTATTCGACAATAGATTTAAAATCGGCATATTACCATATCCCGATGCACCCAGATGACGCTCATAAAACGGCCATTATTACCCCTTTCGGTCTCTATGAGTTTAAAAAAATGAGCATGGGTTTGGCCGGAGCGGCTCAAACATGGCAAAGGTACATGGACAGCGTCATGCGGAAATTCGATTTCGCATTTGTCTACCTAGACGACATATTGGTGGCTTCTAAAAATTACAAAGAACACATGAACCACCTCAAACAAATTTTCGACAAACTAGGAGAACACGGACTCCGAGTAGGTTTTGACAAATGCATTTTTTCAAAACCTACCGTCGATTTTCTAGGTTTCACTATCTCAAAAGAAGGGATAATTCCTAAACGAGATAAAATAGAGGCCATAGAGCAATTCCCTCGGCCAATAGACGTACGAAGCCTACGCAGATTCCTAGGTATGTGTGGTTTCTACCGAGCTTGCTCAAGTAAATTCGCTCACACAGCGCAACCTCTGTATGACTCCATTCAGTCAAACAAAAAGAATGACAAAACCCCTATCGAATGGACATCAGAGAGAGAAAAAGCTTTCAACAGCTTAAAACACGCAATGATAAAAGCTACATTGCACAATATTGCTCATCCCCACCCTACAGCGGAGTGGAGAATAGTTTGCGATGCATCCGATACACACATCGGAGCGGCACTGGAGCAGGAAATTACGGACAAACACGGCTCGAAATCTTACCAACCATTGGGATTTTTCAGTAAAGAAATTCCGGAACAATGGAAGAATAAAGCCTCGTTCGACAAAGAGATGTTCGCCGCTTATCAAGCTTGCATTCATTGGCACAATGACTTGGACGGCCGCTCTTTTCATATTTGCTCAGATCACAAGCCTCTGCTAGGCACAATGCTAAAAAAAAAAAACGCACATTTTTCTAAAATGCGATTGAGATGGCTAACATACATCTCCCAAATGACAAGTGACATACGACACATACCCGGAGAAGACAACGTCGTAGCCGACGCACTCTCCAGACCTTTCGACCCAGTTGAAATTCAAACAAAGTCAATTTCAACCCAAACTGACGAGGGTCCGTCCGTAGCCGAAATTTCACAAATTACGGCCGCAATAGAGTGCAACCTTTTACTGCACATCTCAAATGCACAGATTCATTCTCCTCCTAACGCAGAGGACAAACTAAAACTCACACGAGTTGAATTCCCTCAAGGAGAGATTTGGTGTAACCTGGACTTAGGACACCCAAGACCTTATATTCCGAACGAAATAAGGCACGAAATAATCAGCCAAATTCACAGTTTGGGACACCCGGGCATACACTCTACAGTGTATAAGGTAAAACAGAGATATTTTTGGCACGGCCTTCGTGCGGATGTCTCCAACTGGGTCCGGGCATGCGAGACTTGCCAACGAGCAAAAATCACTCGCTCCGTGAAGCTCCCTTACTCCGAATTTGAAACGGCTACCAAATTCTCCCATGTACACGTTGACATTACCGGACCCTTACCTTTAGCTAAAGGAGGGAAGCGTTACATCCTAATGATGGTCGATAGAGCGACGGGTTGGCTAGAGGCAGTCCCTCTTAACAACATCGAAACGTCCACTATCACAAACGCCTTTATAAATATTTGGGTAGCCTCAAAAGGTGTACCTAAATACATTACAAGTGACCAGGGCACACAATTCGAATCAGACCTATTTCATTCCATTATGGAACGTCTCGGAGTAAAACATACTCACACGTTGCCATGCAAACCGTCAACAAACGGAATGGTGGAACGCAGAAATAGGTCCTTGAAAGAAGCTCTCAAAGCACAGGACGAACATTGGCTCGACGCCCTTCCGAAAGTACTACTCGCCATGCGTACGGCAGTAGACCCAGCAACGGAAACTACGCCCTTCCAAAAAGTTTATGGAATTGACGTGCCGCTCCCAGGCGACATATTCGTAACTTCTACGAACATTTCCGAGCCTCTCTTTTTCCGATCTACGCATATCAGGCATAATAATACGAAATATGCCGTCAACATGCCCAAAAATTTAGATACATGTACACATGTCTACATAAGAGTGCCCACACAGCTCTCCTCTTTGCAATGTCCTTACACAGGACCATTCAAAGTTGTTAAAAGAGATAAGTTTTCGGTTACAGTGCAAATTGGCGAACACACAAAAAAGGTTCCCAAACAGCAAATCAAACCAGCTTACACTCTAAACACAGACGAAGCTGTTTCACTAAGCACAAATCAGGCAGAAAATAAGGAGGAGACTCCCCGAAAATCCGCCAGAGGGCGCGTCCCCTCTACCAAATTCGACGAGAGGTGGGTGACTGCGCTCGAAGCAGGCCACGCCCACTTTTCTCGGGTAGGAGCAGTGGGAGATATAAATACGGAGCGCCCCGGGCCCGGAGCTCATACCAATCTTGACTATGGCAGCATCCACTACCACGCAAGAAGAAATGATGATGACGGAAGAGGTAGAGAATTTCCTCCTTGCGGAGGAAATTCCTGCGCCCATCGGCCCGCTCCTGCCTTCACCCGAGAAGAACAAACCGGCAGACGCCAGCGCTCCCAGAGAGGTAATTTGAAAACGCCAGCCCCGTTCACGAAGCTAGCTCCACCCGCTCAGCAGCTACCCAAAGCTCCACCCGCTCACCAGCTGCCCACTACGCCACGCAAGTGGATCAGCTCGGGCGACGTCCCCGTGCCTCGTTGGGACGAAATGAGCGCAGCGGGGTGGACGTCACCGGAACCAGCTCCTCCGCAACGACCCAGCCGCGGCCGCGGGCCAAACCCTCGCGGGTTTGGTACCCGTCGGCAGAGCTCGGGCCGGCCAAGAACGCCCCGCGGCGCTCGCCGAAACCGGCGAGGCCAGGGCTCACACCAGGCGCGGGACGAGAGGCCTGCACCTCCGCCTCCGCCCCAACTGGTGGAGGTAACATACGGGGAATTCCGTATGTCCCTCCCAGTTCTCCCCAACCGGCGTCGTCGTTGATAACACGACGTCTTGGGGGGGCGCCTGTGGTGAAAACCACCCCCTCTTTTCAACAGCCCTTTTTAGGGCTACCAAAAAGAGGTAGACATGGCACACAAACGTTTATAAGACGTCGAGTTATAACTCCGTCAAACAAAATATTTCACCAGAGAGAAAATGCGATATTTTCTCTCAATAATGAAATATTATCAAATAACATACAAGGCGACCTCCCTAAACACTTACTGGGCGAGAGAGACGCGACAAGTATTTCGAACCAAGTCGCCTTGAATGAGAAAACTCAAAAAGACAATCAAATGTCCTCTAGAACTAACAAGGACGGTTCTAGCAAGCCTACACGCCAATCAGAAACTCTGATTGCGCGAGAGACAATAGACGAACCAACCAGGAGGCGGCGAGCAAATTACAACCGCCTCTGGTTCAGAAGCAAAGAGGGCCAAGAGACCCAGTCTCAACAACGGACGCAGAGAAGCCACCCCGGGGACCCTGTCTCAGCGACGGACGCAGAGAAGCCACCCCCGGGGACCCTGTCTCAGCGACGGACGCAGAGAAGCCACCCCCGGGGACCCCGTCTCAGAGACGGACGCGGGGAAGCCACCCCAACAACCAATCAGAAAATAGCCCAATAAATCAACGGGCTAATTTGCATACTAGCCATTAAGTGGCCACCCCTTTCAACGCCACCCCCGGGTATAAATAAGGGAGGCGTTGGCCGGGTTAATTATTCCACTCACCGCTCTCGACGAGTACACTCTACCAGTACGAAGTTTCTACACGCTCTACGCTGACGACCCTTCTGCTCACGAGTTCTTTTCAGAACGGCAATTTATTGCTCACAAGGCATATCTTCTCTCTTCACAGATCTCACTTTGGCATCTACGAGTCCAGTGATCTTTTATCCTGCTCATTGCCCAACGTAGTTCTTCTGTCAGAACGCCACCCGGTACATCTATTGATATCCTCATTAGATCGTACGCCCGCAGGGATGTTCTAGACGTGTCGCCCGGGTTTCGTAGCACTAAGCTCTTAACCGACCGCCGGGGCACGCCGCTAAATTACTCAGCTCATCCGCTCTAATTTATCGTCCAAGGAAGCCTTTTTCAAGGCTACAAGGTAGGACTCTGACATCCGAGCAAAGGAAAGAAGCTCTGTCAAGCGAGTCCACCTTCCAAATCCTGCATCCTATACGGAGAGGGATTAAAGACGAGTTAATCAACTCGGGTACATTGATGGAGCGCCGCCCGTCCTACTTCCTCATGCAAGAGGAAGCAGAGCCCGGCACGGTCGGGAGCTCTAGCCCACGAAGCGCTCCCTACCCGATACTCGACCCGTCCGCTGGTCCTAGCGACAAACAAAGGCTCGATTCTCGCGAAGAGATCGCCTTACTACCTAACATATCCGTGAAGGAAACGTTAGGTCAAGCCTCACACACACAAAAGTTCGAGGATCCCTTCCAGACTCGCTCTGAAGTCAATCATCGTGATTCGACAAAGATATCGGAATATCCACGATATTCTACGCAAGGCTACCCGGCCGATCCGAGTGTCAAATTCACTCCTAACTTGCTCAAAACACAAGATACTTTTCAGTACCTCAACCAAGCCCGTTATATTCCCCCTACAGATATAAATCTTAGACCGGAATATTACACAACGGCTCAGCACCAAACAGATCGGACCCAGCACGCACTAAGCGAGCCCAGTGCTCCACGCGGCCTATACACGAACTATCCTCAGGTTCCGCCCGCCAAGCAAGATGACCTTGGCGGTTTCGCTCACATTCCTTTCGGAAATATTACGGGGACTAACCCGCATAATCAGAACATAAACGTCCCACTTGGTCTACCTACACCAAGTCAGACATATATAAATCCACTACACTTATTAACACCTTTCTCTTGTCTATCTTTTTATTTTAAAAAAGTTCCAAATTCCCACTGAGTCGAACGGTTGCAGGTTCTGTTTATGCAAGAGGAGAGGTGGATTCAGTGATAGGCTAGAGGGGTGTGATTTTGAGAACTGAAGAGAAAAACGAAACGAGAGAGGGTTGTGTTTCTAACCAGCACAGTACTCGGTTTGATCAAATTGTACTCCTCCATTTATGCTTTTTCTGAATACTTAGTGAGGTTTTTTTTGTTGTTTAAATCGTAAAGAATTTCATTATTGATCGATCCAAATAGCAACGGAACCCATCACTAAATACCATAAGTATCTGAACAAATTTTGTTTGATTTTTTTTTTTTAAGTTTTACAACACTATATAATTTACCAAGATAGATAGAAAACATGCTTTATTAAGACAGATAACGAAAATGTTTACACCAGTTGATCAAGGAGCCATGCAATAATCGTGGTCACGTAGGACCGTCCGATGGGTTTGCCTATAATATAATAGTCAGTGTCCTGAACTCCCCCAGTGATCGCCCACCTACCGCATTTATACCTTTTAGTCGTTGCATAGGACTTCAACATAATTATTCGCCATTATATCTATACCATATTCAAACTAATCAAATCAATAATTCAAACCATATTCACATGTTGTTCCATATCTCAGGTGCCAAGCTATCTTACAATACTTTATCAAATTTGGATCTCCCGTTTTCAACAATGCCATATATTCTCCCCAATCCAATTTCGCCTTTCCTAAATATCTATTTCTAACTGCACATAATGCCCTGCACCTCCCAATGAAATGAAAACAGTCGTCAATTTCCCCGCTACTGCAAATTAGACAGGCTTGGTTGTCAGAACTATAGGGTCTATACCTTAATGCCAAAAGGTCCCCTCTAATCTTAAAGAGCCATCTACAGAACTGAAAATCCTTGAACTGACCAAGTGGTACTACATCACTTTCAAGTCTTAGAGCCAGTTACTGAGGATGGTTTCGAGAACAGAGCGCTCTTTCTTGCAATTCAGCATACATTGCTCTGTCAATTATCTGTAAACTTCCCTCAATCAATGTTTTCCATTTGGGAAGATTTTCAAAATTCAAGAGCGGAATGCCATACTTTTCATATAAACTCCCCCACTCCTTTGCCCAATAAACATCAAGTTCGACACACTTCTTAGCCAAATAATTTGGGAGGCGATTACTCGGCATTTTCATTGCCTTCAATATATAGCTGAAGTGCATTCGAAGCGTGTACAGGTACAGGGGTTTTAATTGAGTCTCAAGGTACAGGATATAGTTAGGCGTGCACCTAGGGAGAGAGAAAACCATCCTAATGAAGAAACGCAAAACGGACTCAACGTATATAATTTACCAAATTCTAGTTCAGAATAATTTTCTAGCTCATTAAACTCCTCCTGATATGATTTACCAAGGGTGTTGATTACATTCAATGAAGAAAACATTATTTTGAACGGTTTTTCAGCAATCACAGCTCTTTGTCTTTCTTATTATAGTCTGTTGACAATTCCACAAACACCAGCGACCATTCTTGGCCTTTAAGGGCTGTGCCCATACTGGTACCGCGTCGGGTGGGGCCCCAGGCTTTCAGCTCTTCCATCCAGGCTTTCCTCTCTGGAGCTGGTCCAGCCTGCCCATGGTTGATGGTCCAGCCTGCATTTGAGGATGGTTTCGTGGGGGTAGTAGGTTTCACGCCCTTGTAGTCTCCCCTGTCCCTACCCAGGGGGGCGGCGGCTACAAAGTAGGCCTTGCTGGGGTGTGTGCCCCCTTCAAGGTGGAGTTCCACTGGCCTCAACCAGGGGGAACACGTTAACAGGCCCTAAGGTCTATGAGATTTCCGATGACAAACTGTCCATGCAGCTATTTGAAGACTCACCTGAGCCTGAGTAAGCTCAAAGTCCTTGACATTTCCTAGATCGTTCGACCTATAACAGTAAGTAATACCCAGTGTTGCCAGACTCTTCCCGAAAGAAAGAGGAACTGCCAATCATAAAAAGGGGTACAAAGAGTTACACGGTTTTTCCAAAAGGGGTAATTTTGGGGGTTCATATTTTCAGTCATGTTAAATAATTTCAACCTACACATCATCATTGTTAACTCAAAATTGTCAGATTAAAAAATATGTTTAATTCGGTTGATACATGAAAGACCCATAATCGTGATTCCAAAATGGATAAAAAAGGTGGTGGATGAAGAAGCAACTTCGCTCCGCCCCTGTGGGGAGTACATCCCTTCAAGTATTTAAATAGGTATATTATTTATACTCAAAGTCATATCCAGATAGCCACAGGCTGAATTTGAAAATGAATGACTATTGTAACGTTTTACACCCTCTGAAACGCAAAGAAAATGCATCCCCACCGTGCCGACGGCTGTAGTACCCCCTTCGCTTCAAAAAGTTGGGTTAAAGGAAAAAAAAATATTTTTCAGGTACTGACTGCAGTGACAGAAACTGAAACCTTTAAACTTGGTTTTGCGAGATTGATTCATTGTGGAACAACAGCATGAACTCGTATACTTACAACGTTCTTCATTTATTATAATACACCACTCACTTCGTCTAGAGTAGAGCTGTACAACCTCTTTGGACCTTGGTAAAACAATTTTATCGCTACTTTTCCTCATTTCTGGCGTAAAAACGCTTACCCTGAAACTTTAAACTGCTGCAGACATTCTAACGAGCATACCAATAGTATATTATTAATTACGAGGCCGATATTGCTGAATCAGTCCAAAGGCTGAAATCGAGATGTCCATCAACCAAGTCATCAATAGAGTTTGTGGGAGAAAACTTAAAGGCTTGGATTTCTAGTTTAAGGAATGAATAATCTCAAGAAAAATCTGATAAATTATATGTGTACTGTGTAAAATAATGATATTAGGACTGCTTTATTAGTAAAATATTATGCCTAATTATTACTACATACTTAATCCCCACAATTTATCAGACATAAAACAAAAATGTTTTCTTTAGCATGAGTTGTCTTATAGGGACTTCAATTTCGTATAAACAAGATTTTAATTTAGGTTTTAGCTAATGCCACCTGTTTGGCCCTAACCAAATTTGTATTCTCCCGCCAGGCCAGATGGAGTTGGTGTGGTGCCTTCCCAAACTGCTGACAGAGCGCTAATGTCGCTCAATGTTTTGATCCCGCTTTTTACATATTTCATAACGGCACCCTGATAATTCCTATTTTCCCGATCATCCTATAATAATATACGATTTGAGCTACCGAAGGTACATTGAAATTGTAAATTATTTAAGAACTTTCATACTGTAAACACTGCATTATTACTCACTAGTGCCCTTCTCCTCTAGCTAACGATGAAGCAAGGTTGATTCAGTCTATTTCCGCCTCCCGTACAAGTTAATTGCTCTCCCACCATTAAGTAACGCCTCCCGCCTTATATTCATTAAAAGTGGAATTGGATCCCGTCATTTGTGTTTTCTTATATCCGAAATTTTACACCACCCTTTCCCTATGTAAAACCTCATTAATTTAAACATGATAGCTCACATTTTCATCCGAAGGCTTGTTAAAAAAAGAAAAGGAAATTGACAAATATTGCAGTAAATTATTTAAAATATTATATTTCTAAGCAAAGGTCACAACAGGTCGTCTATGATACATCATTTTGAAACTTCAATCAACACTATATTAACAATAACACTAGGTACCTACCTACCTACTTAATTTTATGTGTAGAATGCTAAAATTACATTTTTCTTATTAGAATACTGTACAAAATAAGATAGATATACCGATTATCCA
Source organism: Adelphocoris suturalis (assembly GCA_030762985.1). Lineage (NCBI taxonomy): Eukaryota > Metazoa > Arthropoda > Insecta > Hemiptera > Miridae > Adelphocoris > Adelphocoris suturalis. The sequence continues at coordinate 22,653,703 of CM061043.1, forward strand.
CTTTGGAACTCAACTACTATAGGATAAGCGATCCACATGGTGTTCCTCACAACTGGGCTTCCCTCGAGTCGCACACTAGATGTAAATTGCACTATCACCGTTGAGCAATTTTCTTAAAATGTTTAAATCTGAAACTGCGTTCAAAGTTAGTTAATAAGTCCAGAATCCATTAGAGATATGAGAACTTAATTAATGTAAATCGAATTGTTCCAAGACAATATACCTATTAGAAAGTTCCAGTCATGCAGCATGAGCGTATGAGCGAATTTTCGTAAATTATCGTATTATATAATGTTTTACTGTTTTGAAATTTGAGCTTTTTGAGTGCTAGTAAATTTCTATTAATTTTATGGCAAAAAAACTTATTCTAAATAATAATCTCCTCTCCAAATACAGGTTTTGAAATTTTAGCTTTTTTTGAAGTTTTTATCAATTTTTTTAGTTTTAATGAATTTTAAGTAGATACATTTTTCAGTATAATTTTGTTCATACATTTTTGAATGTTGTACCTTATAGTTACTTAATAAACTTTATTTGAGCAATATTCTGCCAAAAAATATAAATTTAACAATTTTTAGCCGTTTATAGTGATTTTTTAAAATGTTGACCAATGTTTAATGTGCTCAAAAAGCGCTGGCCAACGAACTCATCCTTCTGTTTGGAAAGCTTGATTTTTTGCACAAGAACGGAATTTTTATCTCAATCCTAAGGAGAGTTATCGTCTGGAATGACACACACACACATCCATACATATATATTAAACAGCGTTACACTCTAGGATTCGCAAGAATTGATGAACTCATTAAGTAGCTACCTACCTAAGAGTCTCCTCCACCCCTATTAGACATGCAAACGAAATCAGACCTTGAGTGATCTATGCAATGGATGTCCCTGAACAAACTGATTATTTATTGAAGCAGGAACTAGGGATGAAATTTGGAGGACAGCTGTGCAATGGTGGTCCCGCCCAATGTCATAGCAAACTATGAAACTTCATAAATTTAGAATGAATTGCTGAGGAACTCATTTTAGTAGAAGCTTTTCTATTGTAATCATAAGATAAATGCACTAATTTCGATTGATAAAAATGTGGAAGACAGATGCTTGCTAATCTAATACAGGGTGATTCCTTCGCAGATGAAAAAAAAATTTTGGGTGAAACTGCATCAAAAATGGAGTAAAATGCCGCCAACTGCATATTTTTATCTCAATCCGTTCTCGAGATATGATTTTTTAAAAGTTTTTTCAGGAAAACCGTGTTTTTTTCCTTTTAAACTCAAATTTCTCCACTTTACTTCATTTAATTTTAACTTTTGACCACATTTTCGAAATCAGCATTAAATTTACTATAAGAATAGTGTACTTGGGTTCTTAAAAAGTACCATACAAAGGCCCTCACATCAGCTCAAACATTGACGATTTTGAAAATGAATATTTCTGAAAATCTTTACAACTGTACTACTCTTCCAAAACGAATTCTGGAAACTGGCGAATCTCATGAAAACTGCTTCGTCTAATACTCTTTCCAACCGTATAATCAAGTTTACTTTTATTTTGCTATTTAGTGGAGAAAATTATGTTTTAATGTAAAAAAATGTGGGTTTTTCAATGAAATTGTTGGTTTTCTCGAAAGATGACCCTCCATGAACCTACGAGTATGGGGTAGGTTTCTATGTATTTTTTCACGCTGTATCGAATGGTAACATTTGTAGATCTCTCCAACTCCGTTATAACCGAGTTTTACACTTAGAATCGCAAATGTTTAGTTTGTTTGTTACGATTAAATGTATGTGTGTTATGGGGTAAAACTAGTTAATTAAAGTGTAAAACTCGATTATAACGTAGTTGAGAGATCTGCAAGAGTTTCCATTCGATCCAGCGAGAAAAACTACATAGAAACCGACCCCATACTCGTTGGTTCATGGAGGGTCATCTTTCGAGAAAACCAACAATTTCGTTGAAAAACCCACATTTTTTAACATTAAAACATTATTTTCTCCCCTAAATAACAAAATAAAAGTAAAATTGATAATACCGTTGGAAAGCATATTAGATGAAGCAGTTTTTATGAGATTTGCCAGTTTTCAGGATTCTTTTTAAAAGAGTAGTAAAGTTTTAAATATTTTCAGAAATTTAGTTTTTTCAAAATCGTCAACGTTTGAGCTGATGTGAGGGTCTTCGGATGGTGCTTTTTAAGAACCAAAGTACACTATTCTTATAGGAAATTTAATGCTGATATTGAAAATGAGGTTTAAAGTTAAAATTAAATGAGGCAAAGTGGAGAAATCCGAGTTTAAAATTAAAAAACACGGTATTCCTGAAAAAGCCTTTAAAAAATCATATCCCGAGTACGGATGAGATAAAAATATGCGGTTGGCGGCATTTTACTCCATTTTCAATGTAGTTTCACCCAAAATTTTTTTTTTGCATCTGCGAGGGAATCACCGTGAGAGTGGACAAGAGGCAGTAGTGAAGCTAGGGCTATCTATCAGGGGTAGCGCATATCATCCGGCCAAAAATCGTCTTAAACATCACACATTCAATGACCTTGAGAGAGTAAAAAATTGTTTATTCAGTGATTGCACCTCAAACAGAAGAGTCATTAGCGGCAAATAAATCATTGAGCCATCAACAAATGGTATCAGAATGAATGATCAGAAATTTACTATCATGAATTTAACAAAACAACAGATTATATTAACAGTTTCAGTGCAGATCATGCACCTGGGAGAGTGTTCTGTAACTTTTGAAAATATAACCATCAGTGGACTAGTTTTTCACTGGACTAATTTTCCACCCTCGGCAAAACGCGGGCAAAGCAACAGTAGTAAACTAACCAAGCGTATTTAGTTTTAGACATTACCGCCGGTTGAACTCTTTTGGCGGCGAAGTGATTACAAATTTCTTCACTTCAACATTAAGGACTACAAAATTCATAGATTAAATTTATATTCAATGCATGAGTAATGAGAAATATAAATCAATGAGTTACAGAGTGACATAGGATGAGGAAACACCAAAATCTCAGTGTAAATACACTTAACCTCATCTTGTAAATCTTATGACCAGCTATGGAGGTGGTGAAAAGTTTACTAGAGTGGAGAAGATAACTGCCTTAAGCTGAAAACAGACTACGCTGACGTGACGTGGGATGACGCATGATCAGGCAGCGACAGACCACGTCAGAGATGGGCCCACAGGTTCACACTTTGCTGACGTGACGTGAGGGTGGGGGACGTGATGCTGGGATATCGCGCTCAAAGGAGGGTGGAAGGTGTGTTCAGTTGATGTGTAATCTTCGACAATGCAAGAACTGCTGGGATGGCAATTGCTTGTGCTGCAGCAGCAGCATCAAGGATATGGGTGCATCCCATAAACAGCACGCGGGGCCTGTATGGCGAATTTTCAACTTTGATTCCCGAATTGGTGGAGGTGTAGTTGGTCCAAAAATTGAGAAACGCTCGACTCAACTACGAGAGAGCATACCAGTGGACTGGCAGTTTGCTTAAGGTGGGTACAAACTGATAACTTAATTATCTAGACGACCTGACGCCGGCTGACATCTTCACACGCCTGACGAAAATCCCAATCTTTTGACATTGACCTGACGCGTAGATGGCGTGTTAAGGCGTAGGATACGCTAGACGACATCATATCCGAATCAAGTTAATTCTGATTGACCAAGATTCGGCTTCGAACGCTACGTTTAAATGTGAAGGGACTCTTCCCGCCTTCAGACCGAACGAATCTGGTTCAATCAGATTTGATTCGAGGTCCCGTTTGATTCTACCGGTCAGATTCCTCGTCCAGTCAGTCTTGAATCAACAACCAGACGAGATGGACGTGGAATTATTAATTTTAAAAGTGAAAGAAAATAGTGCGATATATGACGCTAGAGATAAAAATCACAGACAGAAATGTCATATCTTCTGTGTGGAGGAAAATTGGCGAAGATTTAAACATTCCAGGTAAGAATTATTTTGTACTCAGTAATAATAATATGCCCGTAATGATTGTATTTTGCAAAATTTGAGTTTTTCGGCTATAAATGAAAAGAAATTGTACAACACCACACTATGAATCACTAATATTTTAATAAAATAAATGGAAAATCATTTTAGCGAATTTTTGAAGAAAATTAAGCTATTGCTCTCGCCTCAAAATTTGTAGAGAGTGAATTTTTGAAAAAATTTTATGCAAAAATCCGTTTCAGGCTATTCTGAATCATATTCTGAAGTTTAACGCATTTTTTATGTATATATGTATGTGTCATTCCAGACGATAACTGTCCGTAGAATTGTGCTAGAAACTTCAAACAAATTTTAAAATGTTAAGGACACAAAACGAAAGTTCAAGTTCGTTGGCCAGCATGATCGGATTATATCTTCGGGTTGAAATTTTCAAAAATGTAGTCAAAAATTTCAAAATAGCCTGTTTTTTGCGATTTGTTGTGCGAAATAATTTTTTTCAGCATAAAAACATGTGGTATATTTGGAATCAGCGTAAAATTTCCTATAAGAATATGTATCAAGTTTTCAAAAATTTCAAAGTTGAAAAATCAGTCAAAAATCGAAATAATGCCTTTCGTTAGTTGAAAAAATCGGTAATATTTGCATGAAACATTGTCCAAATTCAGATTGTCTTTAAATCTACAAGATTAGTTTAATAATAATAAAGTATGAGTACCTCCTAATTATTTTTAATGATTTGATTCCATGTTTGTCTATCAAAATCATAAACTAAAATTTCTCTACACGATCAGTAGCGACTGAAATGTCGAAGATTTCTTCAAAAATTCGCTCATGGGGTCATGCTGCATGACTGGACTTTTTTTAAACACTTCTTGTTTTCTGTTTCCGCTGTTGCCTCCTTCGAAACACTATTGCATTTAAAACAACTGCGTCCATGATGATAACTAAAAAGCAACTAAATGAAGGAAAACAAAAGGAAGATGAAAGGATTTTTATAGATTCAGGTTTGGTAATATCAAACCAGATTGATTCAGATTCGTTTGGTGTGAAAGAGGCCTTACAGAACACCTGGAGAAGTTATCCACAGCAAAAGATGGCTGTCTATTTCGAGTTAGAGGCTTACAGAACACCTGGAGAAGTTATTCAAGGCAAAAATGGCGGCGTTTCCCTACTGTGGAAAAGTTTTCCTATTGAAATAAAGTTACAGAACCCCCTCCCCCCAGGTGTATTATCCTGGTCCGGTCTGCCAGACAGATTACGCACATGGTGCATCTTGTGCCATTGTAATTTTCAACGGTTCTCCTTTCATCCATCTAGCAAAACCGTCCCACCCTAGATACGAGTTCAAACTACCACCAGGTGGCGTCGTCACATTATTTTCCTTGTCACAGTGAATCTACTCAATTCCCCAGAACATAAATAATGTTGTGCTCGATAGTGTATTCATATGTGTTAAGTAGTGGTGACCATTTTTTAATTTGAAATGAGTGGGCGCAACACTAGCCATAAGTACGCAGCAATGAAATCAGAGCAGTAAACTCTATCACTTCAATTTGGAGAGGGAATCTTGCGATATGAATGGATCCTTTTCATTCTTTACAGCTTTGATATCTGTTTAGAAAGTAATCGTATTATATATTATTATCTATTTTTGTGCCATGTTTTGGCACACGCCACACAGAGGGTTTTTGTGCGTTCATCCCTCGAAGTAAATAATAGTCTGAATCAGGCTATGTAATTCCTCGATCACCGCTTGATTCAGATGGCAACAGGTCAAGAATCGTTTACCAGACAGTTCTCAATGTCCCCTCGATCAATGAAAATGCCCTTGCGTATTCTTTTCTTAACGCACTCGCTTTTCCATAGTGTCACCTTCTTCAACACGATAGAGTAATAAAGTTGTTTAACTCTGTGCCTAAATTGGAATCACAGGTAAGCAAAAGCAAATTCTTCAATTTTCACTGGCACAGTGCAATAGTGCTTTTTTGCTACTGCACTGCGTTATGCAACACAATGTCCGCCATAGCTTAGTTTTAGCGTACATTTTCAAACTACCCTCTTATACTTTTTCTCGTTACCGTAAGGTGGGGCGAATCGGGTCAGTGGGGTGAATAGGGTCAATTTTCGGGAAAATTACAAAAATCGAAAAATATCGGCAACGGACAAAGATATCGAGACGATCCAAATGGCATTCGATTCCTTAGGTATCGATTAGCTAACGATCTACTGTCCGCCATGGGTGCTACCCGGCCATGAAAATGGCAATGCCCAAATCAGCTGTTTTACAATAGCCCACAAACTTAGTTCACCCCGCCAACTGTGTGAAGGTTGGCAGCCTGTCCTTGTTATAACATAACCCTGAACTTGTTTCGATAATTCCCTCCGAATTTGACAGCAGTGGCATAAACCGTTCGATTTGTTTTGATTTTTTTTTTCGACGGGAGGCAGTTTTCGGGCAAAAGTGGGGCGAATCGGGTCAGCAACTGTAGAGGACTGTTGTGACGTGACTCCACAAAATATTGAGAGAATTATAAGGTTGAAGAAGCTTCAACGAGGACACTACCACTTCATGGTTGATGCCACTCATTTTGAGTGATTTGGAGCTTTCTAATTGTGATGCATTGGGTCTCAATCAAGTTGTAGCTCGATTCTTCATTGTGATTTTTAATTTATTCAATCATTCTTGATTCTTCATCGTGATTTTTTTTAAATTTGACTCTTTTTAATTCTAGTGCCTTCAGTCAGTTAATTTTATGAGTCAGTTTTTTCTAATTCTTCTAGTTCCTTTCAATTTTCGAGCTCAAACATGCTTCGATTGTGATAATTTATTTGGTTTAGAATAATGTTCAGTCATGGTTAATGTTTGCCTACTCAATATATCAGTCATTTCACGTGATAAATAGCATTTAAAGACTGAATAAATATTTATTCAACTTTTTATAAATAAACAAGTTATTGAGAAATTCGTTTTTTTGTTGTACAGCCCGAAAAATGGTTTAAAAAAAACTGGTGGTTTCGGAAAACATTTTTTTTTTTTTTTTTTTTGAAGATCCGTGACCCATTTGGTCCACGCTAGTGTTGAATAGGAGATATTTAATTTTTTGCTTGAAAAACCTATGGGTGACCCTATTCACCTCACCCGGTGGACCAATCGGGTCAGGGCCCTTTTTGGACCATAGCACTTTCCCTGTGATAGTATTACATTATTTGACCATGGTAATGAAAACTAGAAGCAGGGAACAACTGTATATTGCCGTTGGAATCAAATCTCTATCTCAAACAGGGAAAAAACTGCAGACGTTGAAAGTTGAAAAGTGACCCTATTCGCCCACCTTACGGTACTTCATTAAAGGAAAGATTACATGAGAGGGTCCATACACTATGATGAGAGTTGAATCCTTTCCAGCACAAAGCTTTCTATTATCTGTAAGGTAGATACTGCAAAGTTGAACAATACTTCTCACCAAAGTAAAATAGTGACTTGGTGATATATCACCTTTCCTTGGTGATAAATCACCTTACCGATCCGGGTCGTAAGGGAAGAAAAGATTAATATGGGGTGAACTGTGGTAAGATCATCCATTAAAAATCATAAGTTTAACTTAGCTTCACATAAAAATCTTCCCTCTACATAATCTGATTTTTTCCGCCCAAGTTCGATTCAGCTAGTTTTCTTTGTATAACCCCTTCCCCCAGGGGAGGATCGATCACGCCACAATTTGGAGATCTTCAGTAAGCTAAAAGAAATTTGAAAGGTTTTAGACTCTTGTTTGACTCGAGTAGACTTATAGGTACAATGGGGAACTTTCATGCGTTGGAATTCACACTTTTGACCTCAGATTCGGATTCAGCGCACTTGAAAACCTATAAATACCAATTTTCAGCTTAAAAAACCGTTTTTGGCCAATAAACGAAAAGGAAGATCCCGCGTGATCGAAGATCTCCGTTCTTGCGCCCAAAAATCAAGCATTTCAAATGAAAGGGTGAGTTCGTGCACTTTTTGAGTCCATACATTAAATTGGTCATTTTTAAAAAAATCATTAAAAATGAACATAAGTCGTCAAATTTATATTTTTAGCAGAATTTTAATCAAAAGTTTATCAATAATGAACCAGAACATTAAACAATTTCTACAAAACATTATGCTAAAAATGTACTTGAATATCATTGATAAGAACCTATAAATGTACGAAGAATCTACAAAAAATTTTAAAAATGCTAAAAATCTGATTTTATTCGCAGAATATTATGTAGGAGGAGCTTTTTTCCAGTAAAATTGGTAGTCAACAATTTCTTTGCACTCACAGTGCTCAAATTCCAAAACAATGCAATAATAGAATAATTTGCGAAAATTCGCTAATACGATCATGCTGCGTGACTCCAACTTTTTCCTGTTTACGCTCCAATAAAACGAACTTCAACCGACTGAAAACGTCAAGACATTCATTAAACGAACGTTAACTAGATTTGATGGAAGAGGTGAAAGATGCACAACAACAGAATAATGAGGCAACCTCATATTTTCCTTTCAAACACAAAATACACCGGGGCAAATAATCACGCCCGATTCAAACGATAAAAGGGCTGGCATTTTAACCAACATAATAAGCAGGATTTTCCTTTTACAGCCATCCACTAATCACACAAAGTGTGCTAAGTTATCTTTACATCTATTTTCTCCCAGATAATACGAAATTTGAGTGTTTCTACCAAATTAACCAATTTCGGTAGTAAAATTAAACAATTTCTGATGTACCTACGTAAGAAATATTTCCGATAACTCCAATTTTTGCGGATTCAGAAAAAATTAAATGAAATTTTACATTCCAAAATTGTTTAGGGGGGAACAGTCATGGAAGGGGGATTCCTGAGACTATGAGTAAAATGGGATTAAAGTAAACTTGCTAAGAGCTCAGAGTGAGTGTATGAAGTGCCCAAGAACAAAGAACTCAGGAATTCAATTATAAAAATGTTCAAAATAAATCAAAATTATGTAAGGATAAAAATCAGGGCTAGAAATGTAGCGATATGCATTTTTCGGAACCGCAAAATTATGACTTTGTTTCATTTTCCCACTCACTGGTACGAGTTTTTACATGCTTTGAAAATAAAATTCATGTTTTGAGTTTGTTTTTTTTGCTCAATATAAAGCTATTTCAGCTTCTTTTAGCTGAAATTATTTCCAGCATTTCAACAGCCCGATCAATGAGTGAAAAATAAGTATAAAAGTAGAAGGGGTTTTCTGGAATCAGCAGCATGTGGCCGTGTGTGGTGTCGTTTTCCATGTAGTAATTTTGGACGCTGGATCGATTGAAGTGGATTCCAAACCTGTCCAAGGGCATCTGAGAGACAGCGTAATTTCCAAGTTGAAAAGTGTTCTACTGTGCACTACAATTGATCAAAATAATCTGAAATCTCGCTCACAGGCCCATTTTGTTACCTAGAGGTACAAACACCACATATTGGCATCCCCTTCCTACTAAAAAAAAACCTACCAATTGATGCTTGGGCAGTCAACCACTTATCTGTTCATTAAGGGCCGATTACACGAGCAACAAAAGTTGCGCAACTCCGAAAAAATTGCACTAGAAAAGTTGTACGCAACACAAAGCAATAAAATTGCCTCGTGTTGCGTCAAGATGTTGCAAGGAATTAATTGCACTGTGTTGCACCAATAAAGTTGAGCAATAGAAATTGCTCAATTGTTTCGTTTACACGGGCGACTACAGTTTGCCCCATGGACGGTGAAGAAGTGGTTGTCGCTGCTGCTGCCGACCAAAGGAAAAAGTGGAGAATTTGGCAGCGCCAGTTTCTGAGCCAGAGAGAATGTGGGTTGGCTCTCACCTCTGAAATTCTTTCACGTCAATATTTGCTCATAAGGCCATGCTGCACAAATAAAGTTAAAATTCTCTCATGAGGTAATGCTGCACCCCATCAGTGCAGTTTCACGTCAGTATTCGCTCATAAGGCCATGCTGCACAAATAAACTCTCAATGTGATTGGCTGTTTCGTTCCCTCTCCCGACCCAAGGCCGAAAAATTGCCGCAATAGTGCAATAATTTTCCAAACCCCTTGGACTTCATTTCAACACGATGCAACAGTTGCCGAGAGGGCTCGTGGGCCTGAAATGTTGTACAACTCCCGTCAATTAATTACCTGCAATCTTCGGCAACTTTTTCGAGGAGAGAATAGTTGTCCAACTTTTTTGAAATAGTTGTGCAATACTTTTTTCTGCAATTATTGCCGGAAAAAATCGCTCGTGTAAAAGGGCCTTTACAGGCAATGTACCATAAAGTGAAACATGCGCGGTGACATGTGTGAGTGTTTGGAGTCACATTAGCCATATGCATAAAATAGAAGCTCAAAATGGAGCTGGCTGGTCAAACAATGGATAGATTTTTGTGTTGGAGGGGTGCAGTTGTCCAATATGAAATGCTAAAACCACATAGGTTCCTAGCTGTACCTATGTGCGAAATTTCAGATTATTTTTATCCTATTTAGAGCACAGAAGGCAATTTTTCAACTTAGGAAGTACACTTCTCTATTGGATGAATTTAGACAAGTTTTGAACCCATCACAATCGAGTCGGCGTCCAAAATCATGTGAAAAACGATACCCCAATGCCCGTATGTTCCTAATTTCTGAAAACTCTCATTCTACACTCATGATGAGATCAGGCTGTTGAAATTCTGGGACTAGATACTTTCAAAATTGGGCTGTCTGAGAAATTTCAGATTTTAAAATCAATGTTAGAACACAGAAAGCGTTTTGAGTTTTACTTTGAGCGACAAAAAGAAAAAAAATATATATATCAGTTGAGTTTTGGGAGGGGGGGGGGGGATAAAATATTGCTCAGAAAATAAAACTAAGGGAGCTAAAAAATTTAACTCAAAACCAGATATTGAGCGGTTCCAAAAAATAAATATCACTCCGTTTCAAATCTTGATATAAATAAAAAACATAGGTAGGTCCTCAACACGATATAGCTCAACAATTCTAATTTGCCAATCTCGTAAGCGTTTACAAATTGTATAGTCTAAGAAATGTTTAATAAGGTAGGGAAACCACAAAATACTTACTATTTTACGAGTAGAGGAGATAACCAAGAGCATCACTCGAGTCACGCGATGTTGACCAACTTACTCTTTGACGGTTGGATATCCGATGAATTGGTGTTGCCCCAAATGAACATCCTCCTCTTCTGAGTCCGACTGGCCAGCGATTTCCTCTTCCAAATACCCGTACTGTTCCTGTCCTGGGTCGGACTTGATTTTCTGCCCCGCGGATCTAACCACGATCGGTTGCTGGGCTTTCCACTCGTCTTCGTTCTCGATTTTGTGGGCCATTTTCATGTGGTTACGGCGGCTTCTGAGGGATGGGAAGCTCTGGGGGCAGGCGAAGCACACAAAGGGGTCCGACCGCCCAGAGTGGATGGGCAAGTGCCGATTGAGTTGAGCCCGAGAGGAAAAACTCGTGCCGCAAATATTACATTTCAAAGGTTTGTCGAAAGTGAGATGGTCGCGAATGTGGGCCTTCAGCTTGCTTTCAGAAGGGAAGGTCAGCAGACAGATCTCGCATCGGAACCTGTAAAAGTAGAGCCTAGATCAGTATTATTTATCATTATTTCCAGTGATCACAATGGGGCTTCAAACTCACAAGGAGGCGATGGACCTCAGGAACATGGTGGTTGCAACATCAACCTCATCAATACTGGTCAAAAATGAGAATTATATTAATAATAAATAAATTATAATAATAAAGAACACATACTAACAAACAACAACTGGAGAAAAACCAAAAACAACTTGTGTCTGTCACGACTGTGGTCATGAGCAACAAAAGAAGAGCAAATGAGTAAGGTCCTTGTTATGTGCTGTGCTCTACATCGAACTTCTCATGTATCTAAGCGGAAGACATGTTAAAAGTTTTACTACTTATGTATTGGCATTTTTTTATGGAAAAATAGTTTTTTTTTTTTTCATCATTTTACACAGGGTGACCGCAAAATAATGGTTCACCCTTTTTATCTCCTTGTTTCTAGGGATAAAAAAAACGTCAATCGAGGTAACCCCCTTTAATTTTTTGCGAAGAATTCAAATGAGAACCGTCTTTTTTATTGTAGATTTGAATTCTAAATGAAATTTCGTGAAGAAATGACCCATCACAAGATTTTTTTAGTGCGCGCAAACGGGCGCAATTCCACTCTAAAAGTGCAAAAATTGTGAAATACTGAGTTTTTGAACATATTCAATTGCCAGTTGTAACAAATGATTTCGGGGTATTATTTCGTGTTGAACCTCATAATGATGTTCATTTACTGATATTTGCAACACCAACTTGGGATAACATGACAACATTACATTTTGCATCACTGCCTCACTGGATTGCTCCAGGGTGGTTTGGGCGGGATCGAGCCTTCAGAACGGACTGCCCCAGCTGTTCCCGTTTTCCTGACACTTTCCGCTTTATATTCCCTCGCTCACCCTGCTGGGCGGCAGGAATAGAAGGGGGATGGTGTTTTCACAGTTTAACCAACCCACTCGCAGCCTCCTCCTAGGCCAGGTGTTCCTTATAGGTACCTGATACCCAGGCCATCACCAAACAGGCACTGCATAGACGGCACTCCCTTAGAAATAATTTCTAGTGGTGGGGTGCACACCTTGCAAATCGCTCGCCGCCTGGTTCTATTTACGTCAAAAAATAGAGTCGACAAAACTTTGCCAGTGTTACCATCCTCGCCGCCTCATCTCCCTGGTCTAATACTGTGGTGATACCTCGACCTAAAGCCGCCACGGCAGTTGTAATTTGTCTACAATGGGTAACCCCTTCGCGACGGACGTCGTTCAGCCACTGCAACGCGCCTGGCCTGACTGCCTCGGAGCCCTCCAACCCCCCGTGCCTGAATAAAATTGGCCCTCCACACGCGGTGAACCACCTTCGCTTTTCGGAACTGGATCAAGAATATTAGAATTTGAAATTTCCCGAGTATCATGATCACCACCATCGAGAAAACCGTCAATACAATCTTCATTGAGTTGATAAAAAAGTTTGTTGAACGAGCTTCAATTTCAACGTCAATCACATCACTCCTTAACTCACTGTCACTCCCGGTTATTATTTCTTTAGGAATTTCTTCATCCGTCCACCTACAGTAGTCCATGGTGAGGAATAAAAACGTAAAAGAAAGTACAAGTATGGAAACAGGTATGAGTAAAATTATGACAAAGACCGAATGCGGGCAAAGAACAAAACAGTGACCAAGTCAACGTTTTTCCTGCTATTTTGATGTGAATAAAAACTCTCAACAACGTCTTTGATCTCAGCGCATTCTATTAGATACTAGACGTAAATGTTAGTTACAATGCCTCTCAATGGATGGCATGAGAGTCGATAGAATGGAGGGAAATTCGAAAACGCCAAAATACGTCAGCAGGCGTTACCGAGCACTTGATTGCCGACGTATTAATACGGCGGCCGTCGCGAAAGGGTTAAAACACCCTCCAGTGCCCCTAGATATAATACGATAATTTGATAAAATTCGCTCCTTCAATCATGCTGCATGACTGGAACTTTTCTTCGTGTATTTTTTCAGCCATGGAAGAAGCAGGAACCCTCTGGGAAAGGAGTTGACCATAATATTTCCAATAGCGGTGAAAAACGTTATCTCTGGGTCTGTCACTCCCGATGTCGCCTAATTACCAACGTTATCAAATGAAGAGGGCTGCTGATTTCGATTGTTTGCCTTCCTGCACGTAGAAATAGAAATAAGAGAACACTAATTCTCACATGATATGAAAGGGGTAGAAGACAGAGGAGAGAAATGGTACCTAATTCATTTATTTAGCCCGCAAACCACCGAAATTTTGCTGGTTAGTTTGTATAGGCGATTTCTCGGTTTTGATCATTAATTTATCTTGCCGAGGTTGATGAAACCAGATATTTTTAGTTAACAACCGATATTACGGGTTCAAGGTGTAAACGTTGAAAAAGTTGAAGTTAGTTGAAAAATAAAAAAGAATAAGTGGCTGCATGGTTTAATTTTATAAACCACCTTAAGGGCCAGTTTATCAATTATCTACATTAACTGCAGGATAGCTATACTGAGTATAGCGCTATACTCCAGATAAAGAATGTGAGTCGTTTATCAATGCCGAAATACCTAGTGGATAAAATTATCCCTCAGATAAATTCTGTCTGGCAGATAGCGCTGTTAGCATCCTCATTGGTGTCCGTAGGCGACAAAATAAGGGCGATTTACACATGGAGCTACCACAGAGTAGTGTAGGAGCTACATTTTCTTCATGGATCGACTATTAAAAAACGCTGCAAATTATTACATAATGGTTTATTATTTCTGTATCATACAGACCTTCTACGTAGAAAACTGACCGTAATTATTTAGCTTCACTTATAGTATATTTACTAGGTATTTAAACTCGGGGCTTCCAATATTAGGTTCACTCGTTCACTGCATTACAGCTCCAGGACCCCACAATTTTATGCTTTATAGTAAAGTTGAGGGAAAAAGAAAATGGGGCCGTCTAGGGACACCCGAAGGAAGCAAGGCTTTATATCATAAAGCGTAGAATAGAATTATGAGTATTTTCATACTCATAAACAATCTCTTCTAATTGGAATTAATTTCATCACACTCTCTCTCCCTCCTTTCCTCTCCCCTCCCTTTCCTCTCAGTCCCTACGCCTCCCCCACACTCCCTTCCCTCTGCCTCCCCCATACTCCCTCGCCCCTCTTCTCTCTCACTCCCTCCGCCTCGCCCTCCCTCTCACTCTCTCCCACCCACAAGGCGTGCGCGCCTTCGTCAGTCTAAGACTCAAAAAGACACTTTTTCGCCCGTTTTGGCCCATAGCATCTATGTGGGTAAAGCGATCGGGATGGTTAAACGTTAGGACCAACTAGACCCCAAATGGAGTCTATGTGCGAAAGAACAGGTTTTTTAAGTCAATTCTTAGGCCTTTTATGGCCCGAACGGCGGACGGACATTTCAAATTTGGATTCTACGCACCTTGAAACGTAAAGTGACAAAGTTTGAGGGGGGGTTATAAAAATTGTTTGCTACACGATCACATAGGCTTATTATTGAAAATAATAAACTAAAAAACCGGGTTTGACGTCCACAACACAACAGTGTCATCATGCTATCAAGCTCGGCAAATAAGAAACCAACACATTTTTGCCATTTGCTAATTGCCTCATTTCTAGAGAGAAAAATACATATTATACGAATAGCGATATTGCAACCTGAATTATTATGAATGAATTATTGTGATTTGTAAGTTTTGAACTTAATTTCATCTTCGGTCTGTGTTATAAACGTAAACAAACGGTATCTTTGTCCTACCAAAACCTCAATAAAAAACGCACTCGTTCCATTTTAGTAGGTGATCTAGTGATCTACTGTCTGTCCACGATGAGAATGCCGAGGCACAGGTATAGAGAGGGATCCCTTCCCCCCGCGTCCACCGTGGGCGAGGGACAAAGGAAAACACCATTGTACTACCTGTCTCACTGTCAAGTACTGATACCGTTGATTCTCGCCGTTGACTCATTCCTTTCTACTCTCTCGTTGACAAACAAGATGACTCATTTACTTAATATAGTAAAGGTATTTAGGTATTACATTATATTAATTTATTGAGGTAAATATTCGCCGTATACAGGGTGAACACAAAGTTTTACAAACTTCTGGAGTCAATTCTAGAGCTCATTTCCGTCAAGAAATTCCTCATAGCAGTTTTTTTTAAACGCTTAGTTTTCACGTAATTTCTAATGGTATGGTCATTTTTTATTACACCTGCAAATTAGAGGAGAAAATGACATTTGAATGCAAAAGTTCCAGTCATGCAGAACGACCATGTGAGTGAATTTTTGTAGTTTTTACCGGTTTTAGTGATTTTTAAGCGCATTTTTAGAAATTTGAGCACTTTTGGCGCGCACCGAAATTTCTAATGTTCAAATTAATGGCATTTAAACTTTTTAAAATCAATATCAGTAAATGAGATGAAGTTTTAGTTTTTTTTCGCCATTTTTAGCTGTTTTCTGCGATTTTTTAGCACATTTTTGAAATTTGAGCACTTTTTGCGTACGCCAAAATTTTTAACGTTAAAATTTATGGAATTTAAACGTAATTAGTATACGACGTAATCATTTGGTTGTGGATGGGGAAGGAAGGGGTGCCGCAAACTTGGTGAAAGGGTAGTAGCAGAGTTGGGCTGCCCAGGGCAGTAGGGTGGGGACAGGTCACCTCGGCATTCTCATCGCGGCTGGACAGTACACGGGCTCTTTCTATGTATGTCTTCTTTACTAATTCTTCACTAATTTTTGTTTTAAATTGAGAAATATTTATAGTTTTATCACTTTAGATGTACATCTCCACAAAAATTTTTAATATTTCTCAATTTAAAACACAAATTGATCCCAGGAAATCATCCTATACTTATAAGGGCACAATAAAGAGGTACATCCTGCAGACATTCCGTGATCCGCCACACAGATTTTCAAATCTACTTAATTTTAACATAATTAACGCAAAATATACCTCCAAATATAAAAGGTATTCACTGAGATGTGAGGAGGGCCTAACAAGCTTCTATTAAACATGAACCAATAAATAATAAGCTCTGACGAGGCCACAAGATGACGAAAGTGCTAAGCAAACCAATAAACCACATTATTTGAGAAGCCTATGAAACAAATCTCAACCCTCAAACACCCAAACCTACGAAGGACAAGGCAAAAATCCATAACTAATTTATTATTTTGAATCGTTTACCTGTTGGCGCTTGAATGGGTCTGGACGTGTACTCTGAGCAACTCGCTAGAGTAAGAACTGTAGTCACAGTAGTCACATTGGTATGGTTTTGAGTCGGTGTTGTGGTTCGACAAATGAGTTCGAAGGCTAGCGCTGGTCGAGTATTTGTTGGGGCAAAGCGGGCAAGGAAAGAAGACCGTAGTTTTCTTCGGTGAAGAGTGACTCTTAAGATGTTGAAGAAGTGTGCTCTTTGTAACACACTTGAACTCGCAGATATAGCACGAAAATGGTTTAGTTTTGGAGTGCAACGTCATATGCATTTGAAGACGGTCCTGAGAGTTGAACTTCATTGAGCAGACAAAGCATGAGTAAATGTTGTCCCCATCAGTTGGAGTTACACCAATGTGAAGCTTACGGTGGACTTTGAACGAGCTGAAGTCACTGGACTCATACTTGCAGGTTTTACAACGAAATATGGTGTTAGATCCATGAACTTTCATATGAGTAGGTAGCCTGTTGGGTTTCAAGCACCGGTATTCACACATGGTGCAGCTAAATGGCAAATTTCCCTCGTCACCCACACCCCCTTCCTCACACCATTTTGCATGTGCCTTTATATGTTCAACTAAAAATAATAACTCCTCACTCTCAAAATCACATAACGTACAAGTGAATTTTTTGGGTTCCTTGGATTTCTCCAGCACTTCTTCACGCTCATGAACCACAGGGTAAACTATTTCTGGGCAATCATCACTATGGGGATTCTCTTCATCAGGTTTCGTCATTCCCGGGTCATCGCAATAGTTGC
Source organism: Adelphocoris suturalis (assembly GCA_030762985.1). Taxonomy (NCBI): domain Eukaryota; kingdom Metazoa; phylum Arthropoda; class Insecta; order Hemiptera; family Miridae; genus Adelphocoris; species Adelphocoris suturalis. Next base: position 22,671,251 of record CM061043.1, read on the forward strand.
ATTCGCCAAGAAACTCTCTTTCAGGCTTGTGCGTCATAATATGGTGTATCATAGTATCCACGTTTTTATGAGAATAGCTGCAAAGCTTACATTTCTGTATGGACTTGAAGTTGTCGTGACCAGTGACAGTTTGATGTCTTCGCAACGACTCGACTTTTGGAGCTTTGAAACCACATCCCGAACAGGAAAACATTTTCACTGCTTCTTGCTGTGGTTGCTGCTGCAGTTGTTGCTTAGCCGAATTCTTGGAAGTTTGATTCTGCTTTGGAACAGGTTTTTGACTGTGTGCTACTCTCACATGGTTATTATAAGCACTGATTTTGTCTGTTGAAAATGTACAAGTGTTACAATTCAACACTTTATTCTTCAAATGACCAGCGATATGAACTCGATAGTCTTTAGCACTTTTTGTTCTAAACTTACAAAAACAACAAGAATAATCCGTTTTATTTATATTCTCTCCCTGTTCCATGACTTTAGGACGCTTCATCGGAAGGAGTCCTTCACAATCTTCTTCTCCTTCAGTGTTAATCATTCCATGGTCCGAGTTATTTAATTGGGATTTATCAATCGGTTCCTTTTTAATGAACACTTTTTCAGGGGAGAATGTCCCCACTCCCTTTGCATTTGAATTAACATCCTGTGCTTCTGGATCTGGTTTGATTCTTATTTTATCAGTGGTCAATTGGTTAACAGAGGGATCATCGATGGTAGATTGAGCCTTGATAGGTCTGGAAGTACTCAGCTGTTTGATCTGAGTTTTTGCAATTATTTTTCTCAGAGAGTTCAAATCCACAGTTTTGGCGCCGGGCACAAGGCCAGTTTTACGCACAACCACTTTTACTGGACCTTTGCCGTCCATAGTCTCTCAGGATGTATGCATAAATGCTCCAAACCAGCAATAAGATCTGCCTGATAATCTGAAAAATAAGAAAAAATCACTTATTACTCATTTTATACACTGGATAACGAATTAAAGCTTTTGCTTCAATGGGGAATTTTCATGGTTGTTTTTTATTTTCCCAACAGAATGATCTGAGCGAGAGTTATACATCCACACATCGTGTTTTCATTTGTTCACAGTTAGGTACATATTTTATTGTACTGTTTGATTTATGTTGTGAGTGATTGATTGGATACCCGTCATGTGGTATAGATTAATAATTCGGTCTTGAGTGAACTTGAAAAATTAATATTTGCATATAAAGTGTACCTAACGGATTTCAGCTGGTTCTAAAGAGGTTAGATTAATTAACTCATCGTGATCATCATTTTATCACTAATACAGGAAGCAAAACGAAGTTAGGAACATGCAGTTTTCTCCATGAAACTGTAGATAATGAGTTTTAAAGAAGAAAACTGAAAATTAATGATATAAAATAAATCACCTACTTACGATTCACAGCTCCATTTATAGGTGACAAAAGCTATAATAATCTGAATTCCTTTGGAATTATACCAGCTGATACGATCATCATTAGACTGACAACGAAAAAAACGAAAGTTCGAATTTTTTTAGGGGCTCAAAGCTCAGATGAATGCATCAGATGCTAGGAACAACTCCTGAAAATTTCAGTCCGAACCGATAACCCCTTGAGGTCTCCTAAACCCGTTTTTTGGCAATTGAATTATCGATTTTAGAATACTAGACGCTTAGGACAAAAAGACGGTTACGACATGAAAGACCCATGCGTCTGGACACTTTTTATACTCTATTCCTATGTTTTCGGTGTCGCGGAACACGATGCCGCCATTATTGCAAGCGCAGAAGCTGTATTTCTTTTGATATTCAAGAAATCAGTCCAAATAAGTGATGGAAAAAAGGCATTTTTTGCCGTTTTTACCTAGTTTTGACTGGGAAAAAAATTGTTTGCGGGTCTTTTCTGCTTCGGACCTTGTTTCCTGGCTTGTTCCGAATGTAACAAGACCAATTTCGTCCTATAATATATTGTCCTTTTGGAAATATCTGCTCAAGAGCCGAGTTAGCTTTTTTAATGGTAACCGCTCTATACTTACCAGTAGCTGTGAAATCAAAATTTAACGCCCTGAAGCCCTTTTTATCACATTATTTTATGTTTTTGGGCTCGTTGAACATTACGTGCAAGTAGTAGTGCCACTATTGAATATAGAACGGTTACCATTAAATAAGTCGACTTGGCTCTTGAGCTGATATTTCGAGAAGAAAAATGTATTATGGGACAAACGTAGTCTTATCATATTCAGAATAAGTCACAGAACAAAGTCCAAGGCAGAGGAGGCACTCATAAATAGTTTTTCCCAATCAAAACTGGGTGTAACCGGCGGAAAATCCCTTATTTCTTTTAATTTTGTACACTGATTTTTTGAACATCAAGAAAAATCCACTCTATTCACCGATTTTTGACAACTAGCTCTTGATTATTAACCGAAATACGAGTCCTACGCCTCCACTACTAGCCCAAAAACATAAAAAAATGTGATAAAAAGGGCTTCAGGGCGTTAAATTTTGATTTCGCAGCTACTGGTAAGTATAGAGCGGTTACATTAAAAAAGCTAACTCGGCTCTTGAGCAGATATTTCCAAAAGGACAAAATATTATAGGACGAAATCTGTCTTGTTACATTCGGAACAAGCCAGGAAACAAGGTCCGAGGCAGAAAAGACCCGCAAACAATTTTTTTCCCAGTCAAAACTAGGTAAAAACGGCAAAAAATGCCTTTTTTCCATCACTTATTTGGACTGATTTCTTGAATATCAAAAGAAATACAGCTTCTGCGCTTGCAATAATGGCGGCATCGTGTTCCGCGACACCGAAAACATAGGAATAGAGTATAAAAAGTGTCCAGACGCATGGATCTTTCATGTCCTAACCGTCTTTTTGTCCTAAGCGTCTAGTGTTCTAAAATCGATAATTCAATTACCAAAAAACGGGTTTAGGAGACCTCAAGGGGTTATCGGTTCGGACTGAAATTTTCAGGAGTTGTCCCTAGCATCTGATGCAATCATCTGAGCTTTGAGCCCCTCAAAAATTCGAACTTTCGTTTTTTTCGTTGTCAGTCTAATCATCATAGTTTATTATGTCATTTTTACTATGATTCACCTATTGCGATTCATCCCATGTTGATTTTTTTCCCTGTTAAAGTTCTATCCCTTAGGGAGGAGAGCAAACCTGTGAAGTTAAAACTACCTGGGTGGTTTCTTTCGATTCTATGTGATGATATCTATGAATTATTATTAAACCCCGTATATAGTAAACCTGTATTAGATAGCCCTTCACCGCAGAACACTAGTACCAAAAAAAAATACCGACCAAACTGAGTCGAAGTTGCATTATCGAAATATAACTGAACGATGTCACCTACCAAAAGAAAAATCTAGACTACATGCAGATACATCGGTACATGGATATGCTTTATTTTTTCCCCTGTGAAATATGTGGTTTATGTCTCAAGTTGAAAATGTCTCACTTAAATTAGCTCAGTCAGCTGATCAGAAAATACCCAATCAATTCAATCGTCTCTTTGTGACCCAGAGAGCCTCTATATCTAATTTCAACTTCCTAGGATGAACAGGAGAGCCTGTAGCTTACTCAGCTAATTAGGAAAGACCCAATAATTGCAATCATCTAGTAGTGCTTACAAGTACCTACCATGTGCTTAGTGTCTTCTTTTCACATTATTAGTTCATTATGGTTACTTAGCAATATTAGTTTATAATTTAGCGTAATACATCAGCTTTCCTTCACACTACAATGGCTTAGGGATCAAGAGATGTTGTGATAAAATGAGAGCATTCCAAAAAGCGGCGAACGATTTTCCTGCAATGAAAACTAAGGGAGTTACACTTTGCTAGTAACGCATAGGTTGTACATGAAAATCAATAGAAATAGAAAAACCTAAGTATAAGGACAAATATGACGGGGAAAAACCATTTTTGGCTCATAGCATTGATGCGTGTGAAGCGATCGGGCTGGCTAGATTCTAGGACCAACTAGACCCCAAGTGGAGTCCATGTGCGAAAGTTCGGATTTTTTTCAACAAGGTTTTTTTAAGCCCGCACGGCGGACGGACATTGCAGTTTTGAAATCTACGCACCTTGAACGTAAAGTGACTAAGTTTGAGAGCAAATAGAAAAAAAATTCCTATACGATTACGAAGGCTTCATTGGAAATAATAAACCAAAATGATCTATTCATTTTTTAAATTAGTATCATTAAAAAAAATCTAGTAATGCAGCTTGATGGTATGAGCGAATTTTCGTAAATTAACGATATATATTTATGTTAGGTAAGTTGTTTTGAAATTTGAGCACTTTTGAGAGCAAACAAGTTGTGATTATCTGATTCATAGAAAGAGAACCTGTTCGTTTGAAGAAACGTGGTTTGAATAACAAATTATGAATAATAAACTGATATTCAAAAAATGTTGGATCTTGGTTTTGCGGTTAAATCGAAGGGCCATAATAGCTGTGTTCCAACCACCGCGAGTTCATGAACTTTTCGGAACTGGTTCGGCGCCAACCGTATGCGCATGTGAATCGTGTTCCAACCGTTTTCAGTTCAGGAACTCAACACTCGCTACGGTGTTCCCACCGCATCGGGTTCATGAACTGAGTTCAGTGAGTTCATGAACTTTTCAGACCTACTCGGGGATAGGGTTGAGAACTCGAACTGCAGGAAACCTTTCGTAACCTTCCAAAAATATCATTTCACTGCGAACCTTCACGCTAAATGCCTTGTCATTAGCCTGCTTGATGCTTGTTGTATTATCGTTTTTCACATCTCTTTTTCAATTTGCTCCAACGAATAATTATTACCACCGTCAGTTTTCTTTTATCAGCTGTCTACACATAGATAGAAAACATTTGTTTAAGGGTACCTAGTTGGTAATTGGCAGGCAAAGTCAAACTAGGTACTTATTGTTTTTCTTGGTGCACTTGGCTCACCCTACCTTACTTGAAAAAACGTCGTGTTTAGCACTTTTTTTTTGTTGCCTTTTCTCAATAATGGCTCGAGGGATTTTGATGAAAATCTCAACAGTTACTCTTCTTCTGGATAGGAATGATATCCCATACCCTTCATACCTAGGAAAATAGTCTGAGGGGGCAATTAGCAAATAAACTTCAAAAAAGTTGAAAATGCCGTTTGTTTTTTTTTTTTTTTTTCTACCTTTTTAGCCTTTTCTTCAAAATACTCAAAGGATTTCGATGACCAGGTGTTCACGTTACTAAACACGACGCTAGCGCTAGTTAGTGCATTGACTGTCGTGTGAACTACAGTGTTCCCACCGACGGGTTCTTGAACCTAAAAGTTTCATGAACTCATGGAACCCGTCTGAGTTCATGAACTCAGAGGAATGGTTGGAACACACCTAATAATCACATATGAATCGAAACCATCCGCCATCTCCAGTTCCGCCATTCCTTCATTTTCCTTTTAGATTTTTCACTACAACTTCGTATGCTTGGTAGGGAACACCCAGGGAAATAGCCGCAGAGGCCAATATGCACTTCTATTTCTATTCTATTATAGGTGGCAAACGGCCGGGCGATCGGCTACTGTATTCTTTAGATAATGCGGGTGCGAAAAGGTTAAAAGCTTACTTAGTATGGTGGTGTTGTAATTAAATTGATTATCTGTTTTTCTATTACGTATTGTTATTAACCTGACAACTATACTGCTAACTAGGCCCTGAAAATAGAACTTATAAATAGGTACTTAGAAGGTAATTATGTCGTTCCTTGTAATAACCACATCTCCAAAATGGATGAGAAGTGGATATTTTTAACTGATATATTTACCGATATTACGAGGTAAATACCATCCATATCTTGTAGGAAATAGTAAACGCAACGACTGATTCGACATTGCTAACTCGGTCATCAGGTCCCAGTGTGTGCCTGATTACATTGTAACCTAGAAAAGCTAACCAGTGGTAACTTTCTACAACCCTCTCAATTTAGCTAAATAATCGTAAATACTCAAACAACCCGGGCCAACCATAAAAATCTTGTTGGATCTAAAGTTCATGGGCTCAGCACCTGAAGGATAGAAGCCTCGAATAAAATTCCAAGGCAAATCACCCAGTTTTTACTATGGAGCATCTCACCAAATGCCCGTTCGCCGTACGAATGAGGAACATCCCTAAAATTACAAAACTAAAATACGGGCAATACCTATTTTCTTCAGGATTTTACAACTATAATACAATAATAATAATACAATCCAACCTGCCCAGTACCTAGTGAAAAGCAGCTATAGGATCGACGCTTCCTAAGAACATCTCAACCGACAAGGTATCAGATTCGATATGGAAACTACCACCCCGAATGCGAAAATCACTGATTCGAGATTTATTCAACTTACCAAAACACGAATTTCAAACGATTGAGTCACATAAAAAACAAAATTTAGCTCATTTCACCGTGAAAACCACAAAATAAATTCTCAAAAAGCCAAGCTCAACGCTCAATTTTCACAACAGAAAGGCTTAGCAAAGGTTTCTCGCGTGACGGTCACCTCAACTTTGCCGCGTGACGTAAGCAAGAAAGTTGATTCTTTGTTGGTGACGTCACATCATCCATGTTTCGTTTTACATGCTTCGACGTAAATCACCAAACTTGTTACAGATGAGAACCTAGCGACATGAAAATGAAGCAATTATAAACTGTACTCTAGCCATGGACCTTTCAGTAATACATTACATAAAACAAGTTAGATTCAAACACCTACCTAATAAAATTTGAGAATTTCTGAGTGATTGTAAACGTCCCTTTTGGTTTATTATTTTCAATGATGAACCTTTGTAATTGACCAAGAAAAAAAAAGTTTAACCCCCTCAAAATTTGTTGGTTTACGTTTCAAGATGCGTAGAATCCAAAAACTGAATTAAAAAAATCCGTCCGTCCGTCGTCCGAAGCTTTTCTTAAAAAGTATTGGAACAAAGTTTAAGAAGTTTGGCTTAAAAATCATTTATCATCAACATCACATTCAATCAACACTAAAGGGTAGAACCTAAGGGCTGAAATATTCAAAAATCGAGATCTAGAAATATTTCTATGTATTAGTAATGATACATAGAGCAGTAAATCAGAGCGTATATGTAGAGGAGGGATGATGGCGATTCTTCTGCAGCTAATTTTGCAGAATTGTCGGCGATTTCATTACCCATTATTCCAGAGTGTTCCGGAATCCAGCACATTATGATGGTTTTGCCACAATCCTTTTATGTTGATTAGTATGCTTGCAATCAATGGATGCGCTTCTACTTCTCTTTTAATTGCCTGTAATGCACTGAGTGAATCAGAACAAACCACAATTCTCTTCAGTTTGAGACATTAAACACAATGTTTTGTGTGCAAACAGTTCAGCAGTGAATATTGATGTATTCGTAACCAGTAAAACATATAAAAAATGGTCTTGAAAACTATGACAATTGTATCAGCTGATAATATCATTCCAATGAAATTCTGACTTCCTGAAATCGAGTTTATTTTTTATTATAACTTCTGTGTCCTTGTGAAGCGTAGGTAGGTAAGACGCTAACAGTAACAACCTAGAAATATAATGACAGACCTTTGGGGTTACCATGATAGAGTAACAACCATGAACAAGTGAATAAAATAAATGGAATAAAGTGAAGCTTTAGAAATCGACGTAGGTAGGTGAAGTACAAAGCTTTATTCAATCGAATTACTGACTTCAATTACCTATATTAAATTCTTGATTAGTAAATACTCACACTTAGGAATTACTCATAATCAAATTATTATTTCAATTCCAACAACAGTAGCTAAATTACTTCCGATCTACCTAGGCAGGAACGTTTTAGCCAATTTTCTAAGAAAATGAATGGTTGTCGAATGGTGCCTCCCTTCCCCTAATTCAGTAGAGTTACCTACGTAACTACATAACATTATATGCAAAAGTTTCAAGTTTACCTTACTATGAATGAGGATTGGTAGAATAGTAACATATCGTTAAGGAATTTTACATCTTGACATAACGTAAAGGAATCTACATACTTTTTACATGCTTGACATAACGTTAATTCCTTAACATAACGTTAAAGAATCTACATCTTGATTTAAAAACCAACAATAAAAACCCAATAAGGAATGTTTAGAATTATTTAAAACAATTCTGTGATCTATACATTCATGCATACTGAATCGAGGAAGCTATGTGCTACATCCAACTTGGTAGACGTTTTTTATTCTTGTTTAATTTCGAAGGTTTATTACGAATGATAAACCAAAATAATCCCCTCTAAATGAACGAAAAAGCCTGAAGGTGTTTTATTCTACGAAATGGGTTATTTTATAGGTAGTTATAATAATCGTGTTTTCATTGCCTATCCAGATTTACTCCCTGATTAGGCGGAGTCTCAATATTGGTTTCTTCTCCCTCCATGGCTTGTCCTCTTTCTTTATCCTATTATCAGCTCTTTGCATTCCTCACCTAGTCCATCGCCTATCTTAAAAGTTCATAACAGATCCATCCATAAATGCTATGAATGGATGCTTATAGTAACGTTTCTCGTGTCACTCTAAGTTTCTTGTTCTGTGTTGATCCGAATGGATGTAGGCATGTTGTGATTGTAAATTGTATTTATATTTATGTGGTCAAAGTCGGTCGGATTTCTTTATATTGCCCTATTACCTTTTTAATTAGACTTCGGAAGGATATCTACTTTCCCATCTAGGACAGCAGGAGTTATCGCGGATTACCGCGTTGCATAGAACGGGATCTCATCTCATGGGTCTGTCGGTCGCTGCGGCTGTAGTGGCTTGCCACAACAGGAAGATTGTAGTTCGGCGATAGAAAAGTCTGCTGTGGGCAGTAAGTTTATTAAAATTAATCGTCACCTGTCTTCCTTATTTTATTGCGAGGAGGTATTTCTGAATAGATACTTAAAAGGAATAAATTGCTAGAAAAATTTCTTCTCTTGTATTGATTGACCCGAAAACTTAGATAGGTCCTTGTCTTAAGTAGGGCACAGCTGGAAAACGACGCATATGGGGTTTGGGGTTGCAAACGCGAAGCGAACATATTTGCCTAATCAGTTGTACATATAATTATTCTTCTCTTCTCTAACCGTACATGTTTGCATTCTACATCGGGTTGGTATATCTGTAGACCACATTTGAAAAGTCACTGTTTCCACGAGTTTTCATTGAAAGCAAAGCTATTTCAATGGCGTCAATAATTCTTGAATGGAAATTATAAAAAACAGTGTAATTATGTGTTATGGAAAAATGAAGATTCACTCATGAGGGCATGTTGTATGTACGACTTGAATTATCTCTAGTTATCTAGGTGTTACTGAAAATAATAGGTTCACTGCTGCTCCGGAGCAGGTTAAGTGCAGAGCAAGGGCATCTCCAAGGCTGTTCGATTCATATGGCAGCGGTAACGCTCGAGGTCATTTGCGGGTAGTAACCCATGTATACACGAAGATCCATGAAAACGGCGTCATGTTAGCGGAATTGTCGCAAATAAACCCTTGTTTTCGTGTCCTCAGACGTCAGACCTGCTGTTGTTCTGTGTAACGTTATTGAAGTTTTAGGAAGGATATATTGGGTTATCCGAAGAGCGCATGCGCGGTACAAGCTGCACCTGGTTTTTTGGCGGAGCAGGAAGTTCGTGTTCGGATTCTGTCTGATTGCAGTGGAAACAATAGCTTTGTTTCTGCTGCTGACCCAAACAGGTTCAGGTCAAGTTGCGCTTGCGCAGTGAAGAAGGAGTAAGATAATGGCGTTTCTGCAGTAACTCGGTTCATATTCGGTGCAAGATGTCCAGCGTTTCCGCTGCTCAAGGAACATGATCCGAACATGAACTTCCTGCTCCGCCAGAAGAGGAGGTGTTGCTTACTCCGCGCATGCGCTCTTTGGAACTTGAGATAACCCGATATATCCTTCCTCAAATTCTGTAAAGGCCGTATCACACTTGCATTATTTTCGCATTTTTTCTGCGTTTTAAACGCTGAAACGTGAAGAAGGCAAACTGCGTTTTTTCAAGTTCAGTAGTGAATGTTGAAGAGGAATAACTGCAAAAACAGTGCATTCTGGCGGAATGCGTTTTTATTAAATCAGTCAGGTTAGGGCTCCTAGGGGTTTTTCATTGAATTGTAACCTCCCCAAGGGTTATGTTTAGCATTTTTCTTGCGTCAAGGTAAAAATTAGAACGTGTCCTAATTTTCCCAAGTGAGCTTAAAAACGCTCCGCCAGGATGCGCAATGGTCGAAAAAGCTGACCTTGGAAAAACGCACTTCTTCTTCTTCACGTTTTTGCCTTAAAAACGGAGAAAAAATGCGGAAAAGATACGGCCTTGAGGGCAGTGGAAACAATAGCTTTGTTTCTGCTGCTGACCCAAACAGGTTCAGGTCAAGTTGCGCTTGCGCAGTGAAGAATGAGTGAGATAATGGCGTTTCCGCAGTCCCTCTGTTCATATTCGGTGCAAGATGTCCAGTGTTTCCGCTGCTCAAGGAACATGATCCGAACATGAACTTCCTGCTCCGCCAGAAGAGGAGGTGCAGCTTGCTCCGCGCATGCGCTCTTTGGTACTTGAGATAACCCGATATATCCTTCCTCAAACTTCTGTAACCTTACACCTTACAAAAGCTTTGTTTCCACAACTGCTCCAGAGCAGGTTCAGTTCAGAGCAAGGGCACCTCCATGGCTGTTCAGTTCAGGTGGCAGCGGAAACGCTCAAGGACATATTCAGTGCAGTAACCATGGACACACGAAGATCCATGAAATGGAGTTACGTTAGTGGTACTTTAGCAAAATCATGAGCAAAACCTTGTGTCTCATTCTTATTCGACATCGACATTCTCGTGATTCACTCCCGAATATTTAGTTATTTCTGTTTCATTAGTTTAGTAGTAGAAATAAGGTCTATAATAAAGGAATAAACAATTCAAATTTAAAACTTTTAAAAGTTCGAAAATCGCTGAATCACATAATTAATATGAACAACTGACTCGAAAATAGGCACGAAATCAAAGGAAACCACAATTTGTTAGGTGTAAGGTTACAGAAGTTGGAGGAAGGATATATCGGGTTATCTCAAGTTCCATAGAGCGCATGCGCGGAGCAAGCTGCACCTCCTCTTCTGGTGGAGCAGGAAGTTCATGGTCGGATCGTGTTCCTTGAGCAGCGGAAAAACTGGACATCTTGCACCGAATATGAACCGAGGGACTGTGGAAACGCCATTATCTTACTCCTTCTTCACTGCGCAAGCGCAACTTGACCTGCACCTATTTGGGTCTGCAGCGGAAACAAAGCTAAATTGTGGTTTCCTTTGATTTCGTGCCTATTTTCGAGTCAATTGTTCGTATTTATTCAGGTAATTCTGCGATTTTCAAACTTTTAAAAGTTTTAAATTATAATTGTTTATTCATTTATTATATTCCTTATTTCTACTGCTAAACTAATGAAATAGAAATAACTAAATATTCGGGAGTGAATCACGAGAATGTGGACGTCGAATAAGAATGGAAGAATAAGAATGAGACACAAGGTTTTGCTCATGGTTTTGCTAAAGTACCGCTAACGGGACTCCATTTCATGGATCTTCGTGTATCCATGGTTACTGCACCGAATATGTCCTTGAGCATTTCCGCTGCCATCTGAACTGAACAGCCATGGAGGTGCCCTTGCTCTGCACTTGCTCTGAACTGCACCTGCTCCGGGGCAGTTGTGGAAACAAAGCTACTGGTTCTCTTGCACTGAATAGGATTGTTCCCACTGCTGTACCGAATAGGTGCAGGTCAAGCTGCGCTTGCGCAGTGAAGAAGGAGTAAGAAAAAGGCGTTTCCGCAGTCCTCCAGTTCATATTCAGTGCAAGATAACCGGTGTCCACTGCCCAAGGAAAATGATCCGAGCATAGACTTTCTGCTCCGCTGGAAGACCAGGTGTAGCTTGTTCCGCCCATGCACTGCTTGAAACTTTGGATAACCGTATATATCCTCCCTCAAACTTCTATAACCTTACACAGAGCAACAGCAGAAGATCGGACGTGTAGCGCACAAAAACAAGTGTTTGTTTGCCAAAGTTCCGCTAACGTGACTCCATTTTTATTTATCTTCATGAATGTATCCATGGTTACTGCCCCGAACATGTCCTTGAGCGTTTCCGCTGCCATCTGAACTGAACAGCCATGGAGGTGCTTTTGCTCTGCTCTTGCTCTGAACTAAACCTGCTCCGGAGAAGCAGTGGAAACAAACCTAATATGAACTGGGGGACTGTGGAAACGCCTTTTGGTTTATTGTTTTCAATAATGAACCTTTGTCATCGACCAAGAAAACAAAATATTAACCCTTTTTTGGTATAGTACGTTCCAAGATGCGTAGAATCCAAAAACCAAAAAAAAGATGAAAGAAAAAAAAAATCCGTTCCTCTGCCGTCCGTGGCTTTTCTCCAAAATTACTTGACCAAACTTTATGAAACATGTTAAAAATCACATTTGGGGTCTTGGTGGCCCTAAAAGCTTGGCATAAATTTTTATCAACCCTTAAGGGTTGTATTATACAAAACGTAATTTTGGTTTATCATTTCCAATAATAAGCCTATGTGATCGTGTAGCAAAAAATTTTTATAACCCCCCCTCAAACTTTGTCACTTTACGTTTCAAGGTGCGTAGAATCCAAATTTGAAATGTCCGTCCGCCGTCCCCCGTCCGCCGTCCGGGCCATAAAAGGCCTAAGAATTTACTTAAAAAACACGTTCTTTCGCACATAGACTCCATTTGGGGTCTAGTTGGTCCTAACGTTTAACCATCCCGATCGCTTTACTCGCATAGATGCTATGGGCCAAAAACGGGAGAAAAGTGTCTTTTTCGAGGCTTTTTTGGTTTATTATTTCCAATAATAAGCCTATGTGATCGTATAGCAAAAAATTTTTATAACCCCCCCTCAAACTTTGTCACTTTACGTTTCAAGATGCGTAGAATCCAAATTTGAAATGTCCGTCCGCCGTCCGGGCCATAAAAGGCCTTAGAATTGACTTAAAAAATCTGTTCTTTCGCACATAGACTCCACTTGGGGTCTAGTTGGTCCTAACTTCTCGCCAGCTCGATCGCTCCACTCTCATGGGTGCTATGAGCCAAAAATAGGTGAAAAAGTGTCTTTTTTTTGTATATTTCAAGTTGTATAGAAATTGGAGATTTATGAGTGAAAAGAAAATGTTAGCTATTAATTGTATGGGAAAAAAAAAGTATTCTAAATGATACTCTTCTATTCAAAAAGAGATTTTGGATTTTAGGCTATTTTTTGCAATTTTATAGATTTTTTAAAACAAAATTTAATGAAGTTCAAGTTTTTAGCATAATTTCGTACATAAATTTTTGAATGTTCTATTTCATAGTTGATAAACTTTATTTGACTAATCTTATGCTAAACATATCAATTTAACAATTCTTAGCCATTTTCAGTGATTTTGTCAGCACATATTTTGAAATTTGGCCAATTAGATGATATCACTATACAGTATAGGTAACACTTTTATGTGTTGGAAAGATGACTTAGTAATAAATTGTTTTGTTTATCAACTATATTAAAAAGCGTAAAATTGTGAGATTCCGCTGCTGTAATGGATTGAACCCATTTGTGAGGTCCGAAGCTCCGAGTTCCGATACTAAATATAGTTAATAATTATGGACCGGATCTACGTAGAAGGGGTGTCTAATACATAAATAACAAACCTTTGTGTAATAATTTGCAGCGTTTTTAGAATGATTGAGCGTCTTACCGCAGAATGGTGTGAGGCACAACTACGATCTACCTCTTGAATTATCCGTGCATTGCTAATTGCGCTATCCCCTTATCGCTGTTATTATTTTTTGGCACTGACTTTGACCATCAGTTACATTGTCACCTATGTATAATTTTATATCTAACTCGTGAGAATTTAATCAAAATCGTTGGTCACTTAGGAAAGATGAGATCCGAGGTTGTGATGAAGTGTAAAAAAAGCATGTGTAGTCTGTAAATAGTTCATGAATATGCTACAAAAGCGCTAGCTGTGCCTCGCTCCGTGCTGCAACCAGACACTCCTCAAGTATTAGGCTTAAATTCACAAACACTTATTCTTAGAACATTGTTGGAGTTATACCTATCTCAATATGAACAAATATTATTCATATCGTAGCTGAAATGGCATCCATAGAAGCTATATGATGATAATTTCTAGATCATCATACTATATACCGATACCGAATTTGTCATTCCAAATTATGCACCTCTTGAGAATCGAGATAATAATTCATCCTTTCGCCATGTATCGAACATACCAAAGTAAAGGATGGATTCTTAGAACAGCACTTTTTGTTCTCAATAAAGTGCTGAAGTTGCTACAGATGTGCTTTACAAAAATCTCTATAAATGGTGAAAATGGCTTAATTGTTGAATTGTAAATATTTGGCTGACATTTACTTGCATTAATTTTAAAAACGTGTTTAGAAAAACCTTTAAAACTGCAAAAAAATTAACATAAAAAAAAAAGGTTTGCATTGCAGAATGTTATTTTGAACATGTTGTTTGCCACTAATTTGATAGTTAACAAATTCTGTGTACACTAAGTATCAACTTTTTAAAAAATTGTAGAAAATTTTCTTTTAAGGCCATGATGTAAGGTTGGAACCTTTGTTTTTCAGTTCCACTAACTCGGCATTGGGTGAAGACGCAATTCAAAAATCTGGATCGGAACGATTATGGGTCCCACTGCTCTGCCGAAATCCATTGAACATGATAGTTATGGTTTCCCAGCTGCCACCATTTGTAAGTGTGTCAGTGGTGGTAACATCTCTCGTGGGCTCAGCTCAAAAGGAAAAGGAGGCCAAACCGAAGAGGCTGCCGCCAGCAAGGTTCACCAAGAAGCTCCTCCCGCAAACATCTTGATATCACCGATCCAAGAAAATGCCTCTTCTAGAAATATTACTGAGTTAATCCTGCCAGGTCAAAGTCTCAAATCATTCCCTGATACAGACGACTTATCCGGCCTCCTAAAACTTGATCTCTCGCATAACGAGATAGCCGAATTACCTTTAAAACTCAAGTCTTCCACTCACCTTAGGGTTCTTAACTTATCACACAACCGCCTTACAGAATTCCCCGAAGTGCTAGTCAAGGGTTTATTCGTACTGAAAAAAGTTAATTTATCATTCAACACTCTGAAATCCATTCCCCGCCCTGCATGCGTACAGCATCTGAGTGAATTTGCTGTACGAAGTTGTCAACTTAGCGAGTTACCGCGATGGATTCTTTTTGAAAGACACTGCATAGAGATCTTGGACATATCAATGAATCCAATTTTCGAACGGTTTCCACTTGACGAAAGATTAGTTTATCATAGCAGCGTGAAATCATTGAAAAATATCAACTTTTCAAATACGTATGCTTTCGATAGATTAAGGACGTTGTTTGCACAGCTGACCAACTTGGAGCACTTGGATATTAGTAATTATGGATCTAGGTTCTGTAACAGGCTTCTCAATTGTGAAGATATCCTTAGCCCGTCTTTGAAAGTCTTTAAAGCTTCAGATCTTGGACTGGCCTCCAACCCTTCACTGCAAAGTTGTAAAACGCTGGAGACTCTCAATCTAGCAAAAAACCCTATGAGTTGGATCAACTCGGATTTTCCCATCGAATCCCTGAGGATAGTTGTCCTACCCCACTGCTTCATTTGCTTACTGCCTGACAACATTGGTGACATGGTGAATCTGGAATACTTGAACCTCAGCCATAATGACGTAAGTTTCGCATTACAGTTTCAAATTGACTATCAGGTATAGGTCGTTCACTATAAGGAGGCGCGTTTCTCCAAACCGTCCGGCAAAAGTTTGTGCAGCTAGACTGAAGTTTTCACATCCCCTCTCTTACCAACCTATTACCTGGTAGCCCACCCCATCCGAGGTATAAGCTAGATTAGGTTGAGACTGTAGGCGTGGGTGGGAATGGAAAGAGAACGGGAGGGGTTCAGATTGAGTAGGACTGGACGTTGTGTGGGGGAAGGGTCCCACTGACTTCAGAGCCCCTCTCGGAGAAACGCGCCTCCTTATAGTGAATGACCTCTACTGTGAATGTAATACAAATAGGGTGGTGGGGCCAGTATTTGACACCTTAAGAGGCATTTTGACTTTGACAAGCAATTAAGTTATGTTTTTTCGTTTGTTAAAACTTGAAGCTTACATCTATTACTGCATCAGGATGTCCTCAAACTGCTCGGAATTGAAAAAATCACTAATTCAAGCCACAAAACATCATAAATTCGTTTTTTCGAAATCAATTTTTCGACCCAGTATTTGACAGCCACATTTTTTGTTGTACCTGTGATTGACACAGCAGTTCTTCTGCAATAAATGATTCCGTGTATCAAAAAAACATTTATTTCAACATTTTACAAATAAATTGAGCATTTGAACTTAGTTTTATTAATCTAAATATAAAATTAATATGAGTATTCATAATGACAAAGTTGAAAATACCGGATGTTTCATTACAAAATAGGTACAATGTTTTCTACCTAACCTAGCAGCTTGTGAGTTGCTATGTATTTATATAAATATAAAAAATGAAGAACGAATGACAAGAACGAATAGAGATCCATAATAGAGAGTTCCTAGGATGCTTTTTGATAACGGTATGCCGTTAGTGGTAGTGCCGTTACACAGTCTGTCTAGGGCGAATCACTCTGAAGCTAACTCGGATGAAAAATAACGGCATGGAAGGATGGAGAGTTAAGGCCATAATTTTAGTGACGCTAAATTGAAAAGTGACGCCAATTTTCCCATTCACCGTTAGTTTTACCTAGTTGATCGCTGTTTTGATTGCTCTTTCCTGTTTGAATCTCGTATTTTTTATTTTTCTGTATTTTCTATTTATATATCTATTTATTTTTACTTTTCTCTGTTTTGAAGAGAACGATTTTGTTATGGATCGCTTCATGCATCTATATTCCGTGGGCCTTATCTCCGCCGAAGAGTTTATACTCGTTTTGGATAACTTCGTGGAAAACGAGGGCCGACCCCGAATTCCTCGTCAGTTAGCAGAGGAGTTTGGAAGATTTTCACTTGACGGAATGTCGGAAGAAGATGCTCTTCTCCAGTTTCGATTTCGGAAACCTGATATTGATTTGTTGGTTCATCTCGGGGTACCGGAAATCGTTCGATCCAAGGGATATAAAGTGCCTGGCACTACTGCTCTTTGTATTCTCTTGCGACGATTATCATACCCCAATCGTCTGACAGATCTCGAGAGGATGTTTGGCATGAGCTCGTCAGGACGGACGACAAGTGAATCCTAATAGTATGTAATCTTAGTAAGTAATTGTAATAAAACCAAACTGAGCCCCCCAACCAACCTATGCAGGCGTATAAACTTGGCTCTTCTTGAAAAGGCTGTGTAGGTACCTACCTATGGAAAATCGAACAGGCAAACGTTTACAATGGTCTTACCAAGTCAACGCAAATCATTTTCGTAGAAAAGTGTTACCATCCTGTAAGGTAACACAGGATCGGGTTGGGGTGGGGTCTCCCCAACGGCGAGACGTTACGTTCATGACCGTTTTCACTGAGAACCATTGTTTACTGGCCTAGTACGGTCTTAGTTTAGCGCCAAAACGTAAATTCACACCGTTATAATGCGCATGCGCGCACGCATGCGCAGAACATACTCACTAACGTCGTTAGCTTCGCCGTACCGTTAAAAATCGTCTTTAGGAACTCTCTATTGACAGCACTGTCACTCACCGAGGGGAGCATCAGTTTGGGAACTAGTAATTGACATTTGCATTTTCACATGTTATCTTTGATTATTTCCAAAAAATGATAGCATAAATGCAAGCTACACAAAAAAGTGATTGAGAAAAACCATGGAAAGAATCGAATTTGAAAATGTGGAGGGCATGGTGAAGCAGAATAAAACGCTTACCTCCTTAGCAAAATCACAAAAAACATCACCAAAGAAATTACAACACGAGGTTCTGTTGGGTAACCTTCTCCAGATTTCACAAAAACCCGCCTGAAACCTTTTCCCGCCTTTTCACTTTACTGAGAAGGTATTTTGCCTCAAAGTTCAAATGGATCAAGCCCGTAAAACACTTTTAAATGCCTTATTATTAAAACTTCTTGGTGAGATGTCAATCACTGGGTCCCTGTTAATCACTGGTCCTTCCACCCTACTGCACAATAGCACATACCTGAGCAAAATTCGTAAAGCTATTTTGTATTTTGGTGGGAGCCCCATTGGGAAATTAAATCAGTTATCTTCTATTTGCTTAGCTGAAAGATTCAACTAGGTGACTTTACGAAAAGTTAAAATGTGGGTGTTAACTAACTATCCAATTTTCCGTAGTGGACAAATCCTTAAGTTTTCAGAGTTGTTTAGTCTGATTCTAACATTTAAAATAAAATTTCATCGCGAGAATTGTCCATTTTACCTGATGTATTGTACTATACGTGATTTAATTTTATAGATATTTTCTATTTGTTACTTGTCTTTCAATAATATATTCTTCATTTCATTCCATCTCGATTTCTAATGTTCCAGATATCAAATCTGCCCTCCAGTTTTGCCAAGTTAACTAATTTAAAACATCTGGATTTATACAAAAATAGTATGTCCTCTTTACCAGAAACATTCAGCTCCCTCAAGCAAATTACATGCCTTGATTTGTGTCAGAATAACCTGGAACCACCTTCTCATCCATTGGTTAGTATGAGTTGATATTATGCTTCGTTAATTTATCTTAAGGAAATAAGTGATAAGTAGTAGCTTAGGCAAGAATTATTCTTAGGCTAAGGTTATACTATGGATTCGTATTCTGTCGAACTTCTGTGTGTCTGTATAACATTCAACGAAAAAGTATGGAACAAAAACTGATATCCCACACAGAAGGTAACTATCCCTGATCATTGTTTACATCCGCTGGTTTGAGGCCAATTTGGACGAATTCAGATGGAAAGTTCCAGTCATGCAGTATGATCGTATGAGCGAATTTTCGTTAATTATCGTATTATATCCTGTTAAATAGTTTTGAAATTTGAGATTTTGGAGTGCGAAGAAGTTGTTAATTATTGATTTTATGGCAAAAAAATTGTTAACTATCAATTTTATTGCTGAAAAATTTGTTCTAAATAACATTCTATTATTTAAACAAAGATATTGGATTTCTAGAATTTTTTACATTTTTATCAATTTTGTAGCACATTTTAATGAAATTTAATTACAATTTTGAGCATAGGTTTGAGCTTTAATTTTTAAATTACCAACTTCATAGTTGATAAACTTTATTTGAGTAATATTCTACCAAAAAATATAAATTGAACGATTTTTAGAGATTTTTTGAGTACATTTTTTGAAATTTGACCAATTTAATGTGCTCAAAAAGTGTTGTCCAACGAACTCATCCTTTCTTTTGAAATGCTTGATTTTTTGGCGAAAGAACGAAGTTTTTATCTCAATTCTATCGAGAGTTATCGTCTGGAATGACACATACATATATATATTATACTTATATATATATATATATATATATATATATATATATATATATATATATATATATATATATATATATATATATATATATATATATATATATATATATATATATATATATATATATATTCAAGATCCCCCAACTTCAAATTATTTTTATAGAATACAGTCGAGAAAAACCTACAACCTATATATATATATATATATATATATATATATATATATATATATATATATATAAGCGTTAAAATCCAGGAATCATTTCAGAATGCCTCAAAACAGATTTCGATGAAGAAAATTTTTGAAAATTTTTATTTTAAAATTTTTGGAACCATTGCAATAGCTTTATTTTCTAAGAAAATTCGCTAAAAGAAACTAGTTTGATTGTTCAAACCGTTCTGACGTTCACGCACGTGCTCTGACCAGGGCTCTGCTGCTCCTTCATTTCAAAGGAAAAGAGTTGAGCTCGACGCTAGCGTGGCGGTGGGTGATGGTGAGTATTTGAACTACTTTGTAACCATCCACCGCCAAACCAACTACCCTCTGCCACCTTCTCCATTTCCTCAAACTGAATGTTTCATACTAATTTTAAAATTCATGGCGATATCTAGTATGGTTAACCATACTGAGGTTCAAAAACGTTTGAAAGTTGTCTAGTTCTTTAAAAACGTTTTTTCCAACTAACATTTTGAAGATTGGGGCGGACTACTTTCCTCTTCTGTTACTGGACGTCTTTTCATTAATTTTCCATTTTTAAACCTACAAACACCTCAACCGTTTCTGTTTCGTCGTTTTGTTTCGTTTTTATGAATATTATCTACCAAATTGTTCACCGTTCTCTATTTCAACAATAATTTTCGTTGCTACTGCAACCCGCGACTCCGCAAACTACATTCCCTGACATCTAAAGACGTAGTGCTGGCGGCCTTGACATTTTATGTCTTTACTATGGCACATAAATGAAAAAGCGTCTCGCGGGGGAGCTTCATGCGGAGAGCGTTACGCGGAGATTCCCTAATGATCCCACGATTCTGAGATTTGGTATGTAGCCCCTTGAGGGACTTCTGAACACAACTGACCGATCCCAGATCAGCTGAGTGGCTCTAGAATCCAGTTTTTTCCCTAATGATCCCACTATTCTGAGATTTGGTATGTGGGCCCTTGAGGGACTTCTGAACACAACTGACCGATCCCAGATCAGCTGAGTGGCTCTAGAATCCAGTTTTTTCTTTAATGATCCCACGATTCTGAGATTTGGTATGTGGGCCCTTGAGGGACGTCTGATCACAACTGACCGATCCCAGATCAGCTGAGTGGCTCTAGAATCCAGTTTTTTCCCTAATGATCCCACGATTCTGAGATTTGGTATGTGGGCCCTTGAGGGACTTCTGAACACAACTGATCGATCCCAGATCAGCTGAGTGGCTCTAGACTCCAGTTTTTTCCATAATGATCCCACGATTCTGAGATTTGGTATGTCCTTGAGGGACTTCTGAACACAACTGACCGATCCCAGATCAGCTAAAAATCAATTGTCGATCTTTTTCTTTGTCTGTTTCTAATCAATACTTTTAACGAATAAATAAGAAACAAAAGATAGGATTGTATGGAATACCCTCGTATTAATAATTAACTACAAAGCAAAATATAGGATTGTATGGAATGAGTAAAACAAAATTGTATTTTGGAATTTATTTGAATTTTTTTTTTTTTTTTAAAAACGTGTTTTTGCAATAAATTTCAACAAACAAAAGTACAATACGGGGTTTTATAGGAAGGGGAAAGGGGGCGCAAAGACATAAAATGTCTCTCGTGGTTGCGTACTTGTACGAAAGCTGTATCCACCGTATGAGTGTTTTTTCGCTTTTATCTTCCAAGTTTAATCAAAATCGATCAGTTAGGCAATTAGGAAATTATGCAACGATAGGCAATTAGCTTGTTGACTTGTTGCTCTATTATTGTCCTTTATGATATACTTTGGCAATAAACGGGTTTTATTATTATTATAACCCTGCTACAATGGTAAGTTTTGTTCTTATTGTTCACCTGCCTACTTGAATGAATCGAACCACCATCTGTCGATTTTTTTCCTCTGTCAGTTATACCTAGTGTTTATTTCGTTGTTTCAAGCATGTATTTTCGTTTGTTACGTTGTCAAAAGAGTTCAATACTTCATTGATGCGTTTCATTAGTCTGTAGATAATGTAATTTGACCATTTGGATACGAGACCTTCTCGAACGATCAAGTTTGTCCCACACCCCGGCAACGTCTTGGAACCGTTCCCTACAAGAAGAACAACTGTGAGTTCTTCAATTCCCTTTCAACGCGGAGCAGCTCATGAGTCACAAATGAAAAGTCACATTTACGTTTCTAAACTGTTATGTGATCGTGTTATGACCACCAAACTATACACTTCATTCTGATCTACATATCCAACTAATCTGCATTTTTACTAAGGGATTGACTACTTGATGTTATGTATTTTTGAGATGCGAGCTTGCGAGCACCCAGACCACCAAACTATACACTTCATTCTGACCTACATGGAATTGAAGAACTCACAGTTCTTCTTGTAGGGAACGGTTCCAAGTAGTTGCCGGGGTGGGGGACAAACTTGATCGTTCGAGAAGGTCTCGTCATTTGGATTGGTGAGTAACGATGTTTGGAGAAGCGATTCGTTAACTTGTAGTGGTGTTGTCTTGGCTTTAATCTAACAAATGGTGGTTTGCTTCATTTCATAATCGAATGAGTAGGTGAGCAATAAGAAAATTGGCATTGTTGAAGGTTTCAGATGCAGGGTTATCGAAGCAATGAAAGTTGCTTTTGCAAAGAAAAATAAAATAGTTAAGAGAACCAACTGCTGCTGGTTGGAGAGCTATAGCCTTCTCAGGCAGCTGTTTCTTACAGCTCACCATGAAGAGCGCTAGTAGCTGTGCAAAACTCTTTCTGTCTTGTTCCCCTTCAACTTTCTTCTTTGTCTTATTCCATTGCTCAGTGGTTCTGATGAATTAGTCGCACGCAAATTAGGAGAATGTTATTAGAAAAGTTTGTTCATAATTGATTTTCTAATATAGTTTGGAAAAAAAAGCAAATACAATAGCAGGCAGAGAGACCGGTAGTGGGGCGGTGGTGGTACCACCATAATTCCCGTTTCGATCCCTTCTCGTCTGTTCTCCAAAAGTTGTATGTGACACTCTGTCTGTCCGGCATAGGTATATGCCACTGAACTGAAGGTTGCGAACTTTGTACAAGATTTGTAGCAATACAAGGTAACCCACTTGTAAGAATCCGTTGACTGCCTATGGAGAAGGTTGTACCTGGAGAGTACAGCTGTCTGCTCTTTCACCCCCCTAATTCTGTTTTTACATCTGATATAAATC
Source organism: Adelphocoris suturalis (assembly GCA_030762985.1). Taxonomy (NCBI): domain Eukaryota; kingdom Metazoa; phylum Arthropoda; class Insecta; order Hemiptera; family Miridae; genus Adelphocoris; species Adelphocoris suturalis. The sequence continues at coordinate 22,694,106 of CM061043.1, forward strand.
AGCAGTCTATCGCCCACACGATCAAATTAAGGTTAAGCAGTTGATAGCTTCTCGTACCTCATTTCTCTCTGCTTAACATTTATACCATTTATTATGTAGGTAAAGCTAAAGAAAAATTTTGCAGCGAAGTTTTTTTCTTTTCTTTTTCTAATATTCATTAGTGAATAATTTTCATCTTTTGACGTATAGGGCGATGATAGAACTTGTTATGAAGAGCTGAAAGGGGCACTGAGAGCGACCCTAGCAGAGGAAAGGATCAACGGCATTATTGACAACAAATCAAACGACGTTTACCTTAGCGACGATGGTTCTGGAGGGTACAAGAGATTCGGAAGCACCAGTGGCAGCAGCATCGCTGATGGTGGGTGATGTATGGATGTTTTATCAATCTGATCAGCTTCACCTATCTTTAAGTATCCTGGATAGTGGAATCTATTCTAAAACTCTTCCTTAGAAGCTGATAGCGCCTCGTGATTCATTTCTTTTATATATAACATTGAAAATTGCGCCAACTGGTTAACCATGAAATGTTACATGCAAAGTTGACATGATAAGCTATAAGTTCACATTCAGGGAAGCAGTGTCTCTGTAGACGAGTGGTTTACAACTGGCGAGTTACGACCCACTGGTGGTTCGCGTAGAGGCTCCAGCTAGGTCGCTCGCGAGAAGGGGAAATATAATGGTTACTTATTATAACTAGAGGATGTTACAAATTTTGAAAAAAGTATAATCTACTTTTTATATGCTGCAGGAACCAAAAAATATTTCAAGTATACCTAATAAGTTCGCATAGGACGTGAAACGTGTGGAGGATTGGAGCACCATGTGTTGGGGGAAAAACTAACATCCAAATAGAGGGCTTGCGTAGTTGCCTACACAATTTTCACCAACAAATTGGATTATTAGTTAGTATTTTTCGTAAGGATGAAGATAGAGCTTCGAACTGGGTTAAACCACTCGTGGGCATCTCAAAAAACGATGAAAACCTCGATAATACATATTGTAGAGATTAGTCGTTGAATATCCTGGGCGAGTGATGATATCGTCATTGCATACGATCAAATCGCTTTGCAGTTGTATCGAACGATTCATCACATCAAAAAATAACCCTGTTCGGTTACCATTATTTCGGTTACCTGTTATCACCATTCAGTAAGGTTCTAATATTTCTATGTGGCATTAATATTTCTCCAGTACGTAACCACAGTATTCTAACGGTTAACTCAAATTATTTGGAAAAAATCGGATTCCTCACACTTTTTATACACTTATTGGTAGCAGTGAGATTCAAACAGCAACCAAACAAATACTTTCTAGAGTTGGAAGGAGTATAGTTCAACATGTGGAGCATTCCGGCCAAATTTGAAACATAATTTAAAAAGTGCACTTGTCAAATTTTCCAGAACTTGAAATGTCATCCATAATTTGTAACGTTCAAATCCTTGCCTCTTCAATGTTTATAATGTTTGAAATCATGGGAGCTTAAAATGTTAGGTAAACGGATGAAATGAACACAACCAAATCCAAGTGACTAAGTTAAAACATAATTATTTTAGAATGGGAGCTTATATGAAATGAACACAACCAAATCTAAGTGACAATAGCTTATATTAATTATTAAACTTTACAACCATGTGTTACTTAAGGTTTTCAACGTTGAGCCTACGCCTATTATCGGATAGTAAACATTTTAACATAGAGAAAAAACGTTCAACGTCACATGAAGCTATAGGTAAAAAATTCAATGCTGCAATTCCCCCGGGAGAGTGCTCAAGTTGGAGTGTAGAAATCTCGCCGTTCAGCATTTCTGAAATCTTCACAACGTTTGACCATCCAGGGTTTTTCTCCAGCACTGATGGTCTAGCTTCGGCTCCGATTTCCCTTGGTCAGCTTGAAGCTTTCGACTGCATTAACCGCCTCGCTTAGCTTCATCCCTTGCGTTTCGAGACTTTTTATGAGGTTTGGTAGAACCCAAGGGCCTTTCACTTCAATCCTTGCACAACATGAGACCACCCTGTCCCGTTAATACCTTATTATCTGAATTCCCCCTGAACCAAGACCAACGACTTCTTTCTAGTCAGAACCTGAAAAGTCCCGAATCTATTTCTAGGTGCAGTTTTTCGCAAAAAATTAAACCGTAGGAATTTCTTGTGAGATATATGCTCGTACACGCAAATTTTTGTGATATATGCAAAAAAAAAAAAAAAAAAAAGGCCAATATATGCAATTTCAAATTTGAAATTTCCCACTCAAATTAAGGGGAAAAGGTTTAAAACATTAAAGCATGAAAGATATACCATGAGAAAAAGACATATGCAAATATGATAAATTCCGAACCCTACTAATAACATAGAACAACTAAATTTATCTTTCTACTTGTGTTGGCAATGAGTGTACTTACTATGTGACAAAGCTTCCCCATTCTATAACTCCAACTCACCGTCGGGTCAAGTAAAAAATAACCGATTCTTAAAATCAGTTACAGTCTTGTAACTGCTAGAAAAGAACACGTTATCGAAAAATAACGTTTTAGACCGTTACTAGTGAATGGGTGAAGGTGTGAAGATTGGTAGGCATATATAAGTCTCGTGGGTCGGGTCGCCACTCTCGACTAATTGGTCCCGGTGGAAGTTAAGTTAACCTATAGACCTAGCTGTAGACGATCGTTCTATTAAAATACTAATATATCGTTGTGCGATAATTGACAGTGCTTTTTCTCAAAATTGTTCAAATTAATCTTTTTCTTAAAATGGTTTAAGTTAATTGTAAATAGTAGAGGACATGACTAATCCAAATCGTTCTTTCAGATGACGAGGACCGTGAACATCCTGAGAACCCAGTCTTCATCAGGTGGGTGTTCCATTCACTAAGCTTGCAAAATAAGTCAATGTAGCATACAATGGAAACTACGTGACACATCCATGAGGGGATAACGGCATAGGCCTAGACGTTGAGCGCAGAGTAAAAGTACAATAAGATAACTTAGGATGTTTAGATTTGGTAAACATAAATATTAGCTATGTATAACACATGTTATGGCAAGAAATCCTAAGGGGAGACAGGTCATGGGCGTTATCTGACAAAAGTCATTGGTCCTGACTGAATGGCGCTCCTACAGTCGAATTGAATTGAAATTCTAAATGATATAAAACAATTTTTGGCCCGTTTACAGGGAATTTAGATTAGTTTAAGCATAGGTTTAATGATTCCAAACATAAAATGATCAGATCATCAGATAGTTTATGATGGGCAGCTTGGTTATGTTGTGCTCATCATGAAGTACCAGCTAATGGTAGTAACTGCAATTCATCAGCCAAGAATCCTATATTTGTCTTAGGTAGGATTGGCATTTATTAATATAATCTGAGTTTTTGATTACATTAATTGGTGGATTAAGAAATAAGATTAGACAGTTAAACTCTAAAGAGAAACTACTAAAAATCTTTTTATTAACTTGGCCATGGTGGTCCTGTTTCGTTCAAAGAAAACTTCCGCATTCAAAAAGTCCGATTAAATCGGCCTCAGAGCTCATCTGGTTGGAGAGTTGTTACTAAAGAGAAATTTCCCCTTTATAATTAAGGACAGGAGTTTGAACTCTGTCGAGGTGGGCGACCGGCGCTATCTTCCGGAGTAGCTCTGGGAAGTTGCTTACAACGGCGCCATCTTCCCATCACTGAGCCTCGGGCAGAGTCCGTATTCGACATTAGTTCTTGTCCTGTCAAGTAGGTTGGGTTGGTTGAGGGTAGAGAATTTACAGGCTTCTCTGATAATGTGGTTTAATGAGGTATGCTGAGCGCTTTCGCCAAATATATGGCCTCTTCAGAGCGTATTATTTGATTGATGGTCTGTATAATGTTTAAGTAAAAGTTGGGATACCTCCTCGAACATCTTGGTCATGACCAGTTATGTTTGGTGATGTTACTAGGCTCAATTTAAGCACAAAATTGACCCTTTGATTGAAAAGGATTTATATATTTATGGGTAATGCTCATTGTTAATTCTCATCTAAAAATTCGGTTTGCAGGCCACTCCCTGTTAAAGAACCTGAGGAAGAATGGGACGTTGGATCTAGTCTCTATCAAGCCGACGAATATTTTTCAGGTAATAGTTACCAGATACCACCATTTTCCCAGTTGCATGTGAACCTTGAACGGGCTTAAGCAATAGTGGTGGTTTAACATTAGGTGCACTTCTCGCTTGAACATCAATCAGTTGTCTTTACTTTGGTATTCCAACAGTAATTGATTTGGTATCTCCCTACTTAACGGTGGCATATTCTACAACACAATGTTAATTTTATTCTTCCTTAACAAGTTGAGTGCCATGTGTATCTGTGCGATACACACCATTAACTGTCCCAGCGTGCCAGGTGTATCTGGGTGATACACAATCCTGGTTCGCTTCAAAAGCTCGTGTATCTCCCAGATTTACACTTAAGGCGTTTCTCTTTTCTTCTTTGACCTTGAGAAACCCTTCGGAAAGAAACCCTTGGCTACAACAAATTGGCCGAAACACATTCGGTACAAACGGAAGAAGAATAAGTTTTTGTCAGATGTCACTTTTATCATTTCAGCTATCTGGCACTTCATTTTCCTACTAGTTTTCGGTAGCAACGGAATAGTTTTTGTTTACTCACGTATACAGGCGTGGGGAAAATCGTCAACAAGTTCGAATAGGGGTGTATCAGAGTGATACACAATTTTCTGTTCCACCACTTGAAGTCCCAAATCGTCACTCACAGGCCATGTGTATCACACGTATACACGCGGTTTTTTCAATGAAAATGGGGGAAATACCGCTAAATAACTCTTTTACCATCAAAAGCAAGGTCTTCTGAAGCGAAAAAAATAGAAAAGCACGCTTGGCATCTGAGGACATTTTTTTTCAGTTGAGAGCGGACAGCTGTGGCACTCAACTTGTTAATTATTGGGTCACACTGTGACGAGTTGCATCCATAGAAAGCAGTGAAAATGTTTGCAATGCACGGAGGACGTGTTTCACAAGATCAGGGTTTTGGGAGGTCTCGGAGCCACCTAGTCCATAACTACCTCGGTACCGTCAAATGAGGTAACTTCGGACGCTTAGAGTAACTTCGGACATTTATACTCTGTGGCGATCATGCGCTGCTGCGCCCTTGCTGAGGCCCGTAAAATTACAAGAAACCTGCTCTACGGATTACTATCTTCCCACGGTTTGTTTTGGGTTGTTGCTGACATTATAGACGCCGAGGTAATTTTTCGAAAATATTTCATTTATAGAGGGGTTTTTTTTTTTTTTTTCTCTTTTTTTTTTTCAAAGTAGGGTTAGTTACTCATGTACTCAGAACACTGATCAAGTTAGGGTAATGGTTTCAATGACATTCAGTGGTGACAAGGGTTGACTTGGTGATCCCGTCAAAAGCTATGGTTTACCTTCATTAGTCTTTTTTTGAGCTGACGCTTTACCAAAAATCGTACTTTGCAGGAGTAACTTTGGGCATTTCTACTCTGGACAATGATGCACTGCTGTGCCCTTGCCTGTAAAATTACCTACAAATAAATTACACCTTGAGTAAATACCGAGCAAATTCAAATCATCAATCACAATATTGATTATTGAAATCCCTATATTTAACCATAAATAGATAAGCAAACCCTAAAAAATGTCATTAAGCGCCAGTTTATCAATCACATTTATCTAATGGATAAGGGGGATTTTCTAAGAGAGAAAAATTTTTGCTTTTTGAATTGATTACTGAGATGTGACGGATTCTAATTTATTTTTGTGAAATTTTTTGGAAGGTTTAAATGCACGAAAATTGTAAAAAACTTCCAAAATCGTCCGAAGTTAGTCCAGTTGCCGGTAATATCGCGTTCTCCCAGCAGAGCGCTCTCGTAGCTTGCGTCCTATAGCATACATATTTGGAACGATAACATGTTTTTCTTTTCAGATCGAGGTATTCATCATCATCAGTATGTCCCTGAATATTCTTCCGCATGCGATTTGAATGAGCATTTCATACAATACCTTCAACTTGTGCCAGAACGGATTCGCAACAGTCCCTTCTATTATCATAGAATAGATACTTCTTCGACCGTGTCACCTGTTAGAAAATTTACCAGAGCAGACATCGTTGAAGGGCAATTCGATGATTGAGGATACCTGTTGGGTAAATAAATAACCACAATATTCTAAGGTAACTAGTATTCTTTTCCAACTTAAATTATTTCCTAAAGGACACCCTGACCATTCATAACATTCTACGTTAGCTTTTGAATCTATGTCCATTAAAATTCAATTACTATTAAAATGACCAATAAAAATTCTGTGTAGTTTGGAATGGTTGAAAAATTCCGATTTCAGATCTTGGTTGGAAATTTCTGTCGGCGATCATACAATGGGCTACACAAATTATGTAAGGCCACATTCTCCCTTGGTAAAATGGGAGTTCCTCTTCAAAGTCATATAAATGGGAAATTATGTAGTAAATAAATCAGTAACAATAAAATCTGCTTCAACATAGTGATTTTTTTCAGTGAGGGTTTAGTAGGGAACCTTTGGAATTGGAGGGTTAAATAAATTAGTAACGTTGAAGATATGTTAGAATTAATATTGTAGGTTTTTCATATTTCTAAAATAGTAATTGAATCGTTTATTTCAGAAACCACCTAAGTGCGCTTTTTTCAACTTTTGGAAAACTAAAAAAAAAACTGTTTTGCAGCTCAAGTATAGGTCTAGTCTCCTTCAATTATTTTTTTTTTTACCAAATCAAGAATATGCTATTGGAATTATCTATTTTGTTAATTTTTTTTTCCTTCAAGTTTTTGAGTTATAAATTTTTGAAAATTTTGCACTTAGGTGGTTTCTGCAATAAATGAATAAATCCAAAGTGATTTTTTAAAAATTATTATTGAAATTAAGTCATAAATACTTGTACAAGTAGACTACACGCTTCAGTGCGCCGGGGGTACAGCGAGGCCCTTGGGTTCTATCTGAAATAAACGGATTCTTTTCAAGGCTGTCAAATAGCATTGGTGGTATGGAACATTAGTTATTTCTGCACTAAACGATGTATTCACCTCTGAAGTGAACAGTACCACCAAAACAACATTTTTTGAATTTTTGTCGCTTAGGTGGTTTCTGAAATAAACGATTCAATTTTTGTTCACGGCGGTTTCATGTTTGTTGTTAATTTTTTGTCATGGAAATGCAGAGACAGTTTGGGAAAAGTAATGGAATTTTGAAAAGTTAATTTGGCGGCCATTTTCCCTCTTTTTGTATGTAATTCATGGACAAAATTCAATCCACTACATATGACAAGCGCCAGAGGGAACAACGCATCCAGAGCCTCTTGATGGAATTCTCTTATTTTTCGATGCATATTAATTGATGATTAATCACTGATTATTTAAAATAAAACTGGTTCTATTTTTGCAGTATCTTCTGTTGGATTGTTCGTTGCCATGCTGAAAGCCACATTGCAGCGATTCCAAATCACCACAGCTCGGGAAGTTCGCACTCTGATCTCAGATTTATAATCGATACCTTCTGTTTATAATACTAAACAACTTGAATTTTTTTTTTAATTCACCACAATTCCTACCAAGTATGCGGTGAAAACTCACGTAGATCGACACTCAGTTAAATCATGTTTGAAATTATGCACTTGTATGACTTTTATTTGCCTTGAAAATTATATATAAATTTTTTTTCGTCGTTCAATTCCTCCTGTTCGATTAATGTAACATGTAAGTACAATTACATGTACAGATGTAAATAAATGTACCGAATTTCATCTCCGTCTTGTTGAAATAAAAATATTTGTTATAATATCTGATCTAATTTATTTTTCTCTCTTTTGTGGTTCATTATTTTCGAAAATGAACCTTTGTAATTGATCAGGGGGAAAAGTTAACTCACCCTCAAAATTTGGTAACTGTCTGGAAAAACCTGCAAGGGTTTGGTGAAGGACACAGGTAGCCTTTGGGCTTCTTTTGGCTGTATAGCAAGCCCAAAGCATCCTTAGTCGAGCTTGGCTTCTAACACACCTAGGAACCACCTTAAATTTGTTATCTGACGTTCATGTGTAACAGAGTTACCTCCTGTGAGGTCCATCGAGGTCCCGTCAGGGCACCAGAGATAGCGCTGTCGGCGTTCCATTGATGAAACAACGGGCGCCTCGGCTGTTACCGATCATTTTAGGAGCTGGGTTTGGCGTTGGATGGGATTCCAGGTGACTGGAAAACCAATCTACTCTGAACATGACTCATTAAAAGCTATATTAGTAGGGGTGGTATCTCTCTGACGGGATGCTCTTTACTCTCCTCTACCTTTTTATGAGGATTTAGGCCCCCATTGCACCTCTGGGGGGGGGGGGGGGTACCTAAATTCCTTATATGGTAGCAGACCGTGGTTAGGATTATGCACGGCTGACGCCTAGTAGTCCAATCCACTATTTTTTGGGGCGTTAATGTTTCAGAAGAAACATGGTCCGGGGTTCCAGAAGGAATTCCCATTATCACCCTTTGGTATATAAATAATTTCATTGGTCTTTGACTTATAATTTCGCTTTTATTCCCCATTTATGTTTTATATTTTTTCAATTTTACGCCAATTGAGTATTGCTATATGTCAATTACCAGGTTAGAGCAAGCATTTAAGTCCCCTTAGTCGGGCATATTAATTTAAGTCCCCTTAGTTGGGCATATTAATTAATGTCCCCAATGTTGGGCAAATTAATTTATATATATTTCATTTTCCTAAGGTATAAGTCTCCATAGTTGAGCCTCCGTTTTGTCCCGATTGTTCAATGAATACTTCTTATGGAGATTCATTGACAATCCTGTTTTAATTTCTATTGCCCCATCCTCAATCGCCAATGCAGCTATTTATGAATGAATGAGCATCAGTTCTCAGCTATCAACTATTCCACCCAGTTAACATCCTTGATCTTCAATCAAGGATGTCTTTAAGGGGAGGAGTGTAACAGAGTTACCTCCTGTGAGGTCCGTCGAGGTCCCGTCAGGGCACCAGAGATAGCGCTGTCAGCGTTCCGTTGATGAAACAACGGGCGCCTCGGCCGTTCTCGATCATTTTAGTAGCTGGGTTTGGCGTTGGATGGGATTCCAGGTGACTGGAAAACCAATCTACTCCGAACATGGCTCATTAAAAGCTATTAGTAGGAGTGGTATCTCTCTGACGGGATGCTCTTTACATCCTCTACCTTTTTATGAGGATTTAGGCCCCCATTGCACCTCGGGGGGGGGGGGGGGGGGGGGGGGTACCTAAATTCCTTATATGGTAGCAGAGCGAGTCTCTGTTTATCACACATGTCATCAAACAACCTATGAGCTTCCTGTTTTTATTGGGCTCAGGAAAATGTCCCCCATTAGGACCCGCTGTTCTTAAACGAAAGCCTTTAGATAAATGAATTGGACCCTTCTCGTGATTTGACCTAAAGAATCCAAAATCACCCTAAAATGTGCACACTGTAGTTTGTCAATCGCAATTAGTACTGCCCTAACCGGAAAGGTAGATGTTAGGACAAGGTTCAAGGTATTACTTTTTGGAACTGAGAGCTCTGTAGGAGTGATACAATCGGTAGTAGTCCGGAACTCCCAGCTCAATAGGCGTGATATGGGAGGAAGTATTACGGACTGGAACCTAGAGCTCCGTAGAGCTAATATTGAAGGAAGTAGTATTTTCATACAGAACTCACAGCTCCAAAGGTGAGATTTGAGAGGAGGTATTACAGTCTAGAACCTAAGAGCTCTGTAGGCCTAATATATTGAAAATAGTCTTTCGGTTTGGAACTCACAGCTTAGGAGGTGTGATATGTGAGGAAGTATTTACTGTCCAGAATTTAGAGCTCCGTTGGCGTAATACAGTCAGCATTGTCATGGTCTGGAACGCACAGCTTTGTTGGTGTGATAAGTATGAGAAGGAGTATTCAGTCCAGATCTTAGAGCCCCATAGGCGAGATTTGGGAGGAGGTATTACAGTCCAGAACTTGGAGCTCTGTATGCCTAATATTGAAGATAGTATTTAGGTTCGGAACTCAAAGCTCAGTAGGTGTGATATGTGAGGAAGTATTACTGTCCAGAATTTAGAGCTCCGTTGGCGTAATACAGTCAGAAATGTCATGGTCTGGAACTCACAGCTTCGTAGGCGTGACATGAAAAGGAGTATTACAGTTCGGAACTTGGAGCTCTGTAGGTCTCATATTGAAGATAGTATTTAGGTTCAAAACTCACTGCTCAGTAGGTGTGATATGTGAGGAAGTATTGCTGTCCAGAATTTAGAGCTCCGTTGGCGTAATACAGTCAGAATTGTCACAGTCAGGAACAAACAAGGCTCAAAGCGGAAAGCAACCGGGGAGTCCAGGTGGACAAAGACCCCCTAGCGGGGTCAAGGGGCGTTTTTTTTTTTAACGCAAATGACTCACTTCTCGGTAATGTAAACGAGATAGGGACTCCAAATTTTTAGGGTATTACATCTACGTACAGTAATTAGAGTGTAACGTTTCAGAACAAAATTAATGTTCCTAAAAATTACAAAAAAATTAACTTGAAAACATTTTTAAATTCTATTAATTAAAAGAAGACCTATCACACTCCATCAATGAATATAGCTTTAAAAAAATGAAAATAAAAAAACACATGAAATCTGAACGAAATCAGTTGAATAGTTCTTGAGAAAATGGGTATTTTGTTGAGCAAAAGTGGAATGTCCAGCAGAGAGTTAGAAAGGGAGGCGACAAGCAAGCGTGGGGAATCCCTTTCGATTCACGCGTTTCTATTGGTAGGCACTTTAAAACTCTGGAGACCAATGGCAATTCAGCATTCGAATTGGTATATCCTCCTTTTTGACCGCCTAGTGGCTAGCGGTAGTGCGAAAGAGTTAAAATTAATTTTAAGACAACTTCTGGTCAACAGATTAACTAGATTTTGGTTTCATTCACACTAGAATGTCTGGAATAAATATTGTGTATATAAACGCTTGCATACGAGTCTGCAACGCATTGGGACATTTTCATGTGTTTACCTATGAATGGTCAACGTAATTTCTGATGGTCATAATCATCGTTGTGGCCACTTGGGACAATTTTTTTCGTGACGATTTTTTTGTTATGTGCCATATGAAAGACATGAAAATGTCAAAAACTGACAAATTTTGAGAGAAAATAAATTTGTTTTTCCTATGCGATTACAAAGCCTTATTATTGGAAACTAGCTGGTTCACCCGTGCGTTGCACATGTTGACTTGAACATTCGCCCACCCAGTTGGTTCAGTGACGTTCAAAACGCTTTAACATCCTCCCCCCCTCCCATCTCCACTGGGTCAGATTTCAAAAATTTGAAAAAAGATGTTCGTTCATTAGCTTCACACCCATTAATAGTTCATTTCCTACTCCAGTTTTAGTTAATTACTGTTGTGAAGTTACCTGTTTAATGTATTGACGCGTTGGAACGTTCTGTTTTTTGCTACGAGAATATAATTTTTTACAAACGGAATTGCACATTCTTTTTCATCCTTATCAGGGATCTAGGTACCCCCCAGAGGTGCAATGGGGACCTACATCCTTGATAAAAAGGTAGAGGAGGTTGACAGTATCCCGTCAGAGAGATACCACACGTTGTTCACCAACAGGACGACGACAGCGCATTCTCTGAGATCCCGACGGGAACTCTATCACACTTCCCCACTTAAAGACATAACCTGTCAACTAGGACCTGTTAACTAGGTGGAATAGTTACTGGCTGAGAACTGATGCTCATTAACAATCAAAGATTGGAACAATCGGGAATAAACGGTGGCTCAACTATGGAGACTTATACCTTAAGGAAAATAAAATAGATATAAATTAATATGCCCAACATTGGGGACTTAAATTGGGTATTAGCCCTGGAAATAATAATTGGGAACAATGCCCTTGAATAATTGGGAACAATGCCCTTGAATAATTGGGAACCATGCCCGGGTATAAAGAATAATAATAAAAATGGCAAAGGCCAGGTATACCATAGGTATAAAATTGAAAATATAAGAAGGGGAATAAAAGAGAAATTATAAGTCAAAGACCAATGAAATTATTTATATACCAAAGGGTGATAATGGGAATTCCTTCTGGAACCCCGGGCCATGTTTCTTCTGAAACATTAACGCCCCAAAAATAGTGGATTGGATTACTAGGCGTTAGCCGTCCATAATCCTAACCACGCTCGCTCTACCGAGGAGAGTGTGACAGTACCGTAAGAGGTACCACTCCCGGAACGTAATGTGCAATGTTCCGGGAGAAGATTGGTTTCCAGGGACCTGGATCACCCATCCAACGCCAAACTCAGCTTCTCAAAAACACGAGAAAAGGCGTGCGACGCCCGTTGTTCACCAACGGGGCGACGACAGCGCATTCTCTGAGATCCCAACGGGAACTCTGTCACATCCTCAAAGTTAATAAAAGTAGTCTTTGACTTGAATTAGAGTGATCCAAACATATTCGACAATCAAATTCGAATTTCGTTCAGTGATGACAAATATACCCCATTTATCCCCCCCCTTTCCCCTAAAACACACCCCCTTCTATGGGTTAGGTTAGAAAATTTTCAAGTAGCCTGTGATTTAAGTTAGAATACACCAAACATATTCCACAACTCGGATCCCCTGTTAGTTCGTTCAGTGACGTTCGAAACGCTTTAACTCCCCCCCCCCCCCCCCCCTTCACCCTCCATTATGGGTCAGATTTGAAAAAAGTAGTCTTCGACTTGAATTGGAGTAATCCAAACATACTCGACAATCAAATCCCCAGTTTGTTCAGTGATGACAAAGATACCCCATTCCCCCCTCCTCCCCTAAAACAACCCCTTTGGGGGTGAAATTTTATGCCTTTTAAACCTTCTCTGGACTGGAATTTAAGACCAAAATTAGCCAAATCGGTCCAGTCGTTCTCGAGTTTTAGTGAGACTAACGAACAGCAATATATTATATATATATATATAATAAACCAAAATCAGCGATTTTCTCGCGATCGATTTTTTCTCCAAAAAAAGCTGTAGTGAGTCTCCTTAAGTGCCCATGAACTTTTCCGCCTCAGATCCAGGACTATTAAAAGTATAAGCAAGAGATTGAAGAGGGAAGGAATATAAAATTTCGAACTTTGATTGATACATCTTTACTGATCGATCGATCTTACACATATAATGACTCATAGGTAAGCAAACTAGTATTCCTTACCTTTTTTTCATATCCATGAAAAACACCTAATTAGTACATTAAATACGAAATAGAAAGAATAATGTATATACACATAGGTATATTAGTTTTATATAACTAAAGTGTGAATGATATAAATTAAAAATTAGGTAAAATAAAATGATGTGATGCGTCCAGAAGGTACTTGTACTTGCTAGCATAATAAACATCACTCAGATGTGACATACAACCTTTAACATTTTAATATTACGTATATTTATGTATATGGGTAAGTGGTACGATCATGTGCCATTGGGGTCAAATATAGTTCATACAAATCACACAAAAAATTATATTTGCAATTTACAAAACAGTAAATATAGCGAGTAACATTTGGGAAATCCCAGAATTTGATGGGGTTATAAAACATCTATATCGGAGTACCGAAAATCCATACCAAGTCATGAAAGCCCAAACCAGATCATATAAGTCTATACCAAATCATGGCTTCTGTTCCTGACGACACCATGCAAAGCAAACGTTTTGAAACTAACTTCTTCCTCTCCCCCTTCCACCATAACACTAAAACATAACGTATAGACCATTTAGCGAATTTTCGAAGAAAATATAACTAACTATTCCAATAGTACCAAAACTTTCAAATTCAAAATTTCCCACAATTTTCTTAAGGCATTCTGAAACAATTCCTGGAGCTTTATCATTATACCTATACACGGTGTCCACAAAAACGTTCTCCCTCTGCTAAAAACGTTAATAATGGGTAAAAAGAATTTTTTTTTTTTTTGTCAATCAATGTTTTTTCGTAAGGAAAATGAGAAAATTGCGAATTGCGCAATTGACATTAACTTCGTTATTTTAAATGAGAACCACCTTTTTTTTATTGCAGATTTGAATTCTACGTGAAATTTTATGAAGAAATTACCCATCACTCGATTTTTTAGGTGCGCGCAAACGGGCGCAATTTCGCTTAAAAGTGCAGTAAACGTTAAATACTTAGTTTTTGGAGTATTTTTTGGTGCTGAACCTCGCAATAATGTCTATTTATTGATACTGGCAACACCAACTTCGGAAAACACCGAAAAACCGACATTTTAGTACGCTTTGTGCTTTGTGAAAATGTGTAAAAAAGTGCAATTCCAGTCAATTTTTCGGTGTTTCCCCAAGTAGGTGTTAAATTAACATCATTGCGAGGTACAGCACGAAAAAATACTCCAAAATCATGTATTACCTGTGGCAATTGAGTATCTTGAAACTCAGTTATTCCACTTTCAGAGCGGAATTGCGCCCGTTTTCGCGCACCTAAAGAATCGAGTGATGGGTCATTTCTTCATGAAATTTCACGTAGAATTCGAATTCGCAATAAAAAACGAAAGTTCTCATTTAAAAGAACGAAGTTGATGTCAATTGCGCACGTGCGCTTTGCGCGATTTTGTCATTTTTGAGATCCTTACGAAAAAACATTAAAATTGAAAAAAAAAATTATTTTTTTTGACCCATTATTAACGATTTTAGCAGGGGGGATGGGGGCGTGTTTGGGGACACCCTGCATATATGAATGGCATTCCACACGATAACTCTCTTCAGGATTGAGATAAACAATCCTTTCTTTTGCCAAAAAAATCAAGCATTCCAAAAAAGATGAGTTTGTTGGGCAGCACTTTTTGAGGGCAATAAATTTGACAAATTTCAAAAAAATCTCCTTAAAAATGGCAAAAAACAGCCATAAATCGATGTATTTATATTTCATATATATGTTTACAAAAAAATCGATCAAAACTGCAAAAAAATGCTTGAAATCCAAAAACTTTGTTTGAATAGCAGAATATTATTCAGAATAAGTTTTTTGCCATAACATAGATGGTTAACCATTTCTATGCACTCAAAGTGTTCCAAGTTCCAAATAATTTAACATGAATATAATTTACGAAAATTCGCTCATATGATCATGCTGCAGGAATGGAAATTTTTTTCAAATGAAGCTTTCTTCCTTCTAGTCTCTTACTCTCTTAAACAACATCTTCGCACAATATGATGTCATTAATAATTACTAAACTCTGAACAATTATAGGAAAGAAACTACTGGGGTAAATGGGGATGGGAGTCCGATTAGTCTTAAAGTTTATTTTTAATACCCATGAAAATTCCATATAAGGAGTATCACCCTGTAATATTAAAACATGTAGAGTTGGTTGTTGGGGAGATTGTAATGAAGTTTGAGAAATCTGCACAACGTTTCCTAAGAGACCATCCACACTCGAGTCTATTCGAGTGTGTACCATTTGACCGGGTCATTATGAACAGAACTACTTCAAGACTGAACAAATCCATTCTTGAATTTGACCATTGGCACATGAACATAAGGCACTTTTCCGTAATTGTATACTTAGGTAACAATCATCTTAAAATAGTAGAAGGTACACAAGTAGGCAATAAACATCATATATCTGACTACACTGCAGAAGCTCGTAAAAAAATAAAATTACCATTATTAAAATAATGTATACAATCATCACATACATACAAGACCCTAGAATTTCCACAGTAGGTAGGTCCTACCGAAGCAGATAGGTATAACAAGATAAAGAACGGTGATTTTGAACAAGAAATTAAAAGGCGTCATATGATGTCAACTGCAGTACAATTAGGGTGAATACGGAATCAAATTTTCAAAGAATCAACGTTTGGAGGTTTCTTATGTGAAACATTAGATCCTGTGCAAAATTCGAAGAAAAAACTATTATACCAATGCCACTGATGGAAAGAATACACTGTCCACTAGCTGATTTGAATTATAATTTTTTAGTAATGAATACAAATCTGAAAGGAGCTCCAGAACAAGAGAAATCCTCAATTTGTGTTTGCCACTTTCATTTTAAAATTCAAATAGCAATTTTCGTCAAGAAAACGTTCAACGACATTTAGTTTTTTTCACTTATTCCGTATTTTTAATTCATAATTTTCTAGTCGTACATTACCCTTACATAAAAGAAATTAAATCAAAAGCTGAATGCTTAAGATCTTGGGGGAGGAGAGCACATAGGCAGGTACGGCTACGCAAAACCCTCTGACATGAAGTTTTCGTTTCAAACAGGTTTAGTTGTCTGCAGAGAGATTAAACGCAGTACTAATACGAGATTTCCGTGTTTTGTAAGCACTTTCCTCTGACAGCTGCAGTGAATACGAATGCAACACTACCAGACAACATGCATCATACGTATCTTCTACATTACGTATCAATCCAAGTTAAGAAAATACAAATCAGGCACGAATAAGTAATTTCATAAATTGGCCATATACCCTATATCATACAAATTGAGCATATAGCGATCGTACAGTGAAAAGTCTGTCTCGAGCTTGGAGTGTAAATAATTCTGTTAGTGGTAGTTGAGTCGTCAAACCACAGGTGCCGCAAGTGTTTCATTGGATTGTAAAATTTTGCGGCCTTCAAAGGAGAAATGTCCATACATTGATCAGCTAATTTTTTAAAGTTCCAGTTATATCTAGTATACAATTGCGTTTATAGGTTGAAGGGAATAGAGATTTTTTAGGGTAGCTAACCCGCGAGTGCACTGCTGTGCTTTGGAGCACTATCGATGATATCACCCTGAGAGTTTTTGCCAATCGATTATAGCACCTTGCCTCAACGATCAACCATCGATGAGTTCATGGTGGTTCAGTTCACCATGGATATTCTCTCAACTTTTCGCGTCGTATTGAATGTATTTTCAATTGTGTTCGAGCGCTGGAGGCAGGATGATCTCCAGTGAGGGGTGATGATGAAAGAGTGTTTGTGAGCATCAACTAAGTGGTGGTTATTGGCAAGTGATTCTCTACCACACAGACGGTTTAGGATCCACCTAGTAAATCAGTTGAAGGACAAACTGGAAGAATATAATTTACTCCGTCAATTAAAGGAAGACGAAGAGAGGTTCTACACCTACTTGAGGATGTCGAGGGACACTAGCAGCCAGCACTAGACCAAAAGGCTACTGTTCGGCGTCTAGTGATAACAAGAAACTGAGGATGGAGGCCCCCACCAATCATGAAGGAGCCCACATTGCTGCTCTGATCGCGATGAAAACTAAAAAATTGACATTCCGAAAACCAGCAATGGTCGACCGCGAGGGTGCGATCATAGTACCGCAGTGAAGGTGCGTCACTATGAATGCTCCTACATCACTGCACTAATTTGTTTCACGTCGCTGTGACCCTCAGGTGCGTTCATTTGAACAGTGTGATGGTGTTCCAATATATGGTACATAATAAAATGGTACTGTGGTATTTTGCAAGCAGAAGGCTTTCTTCGTTAGTTTCACAGTCCAAGCAAGTTCTTGGCTAACACTGTTCTTTTACTTGTGACAGTCAGCTAGAAGATGTATGCGAAGAGGGCTTGATTTCCCATTGGCTCCTAACCTATTCCTGTCCGTTCTTCATGCGAGAGTTATTGCTTTCAACGGTCTCCCCATGCAGCCACGCCCGTGAACGTAAACCTAGAGATAATACCAGGAGGATGCTAACCTGAACACTAAACTCTACGATAACGAGACCTATCTGGTCTTATCATAACCTGGTACATTCATCCCGCCCCCAATAAAACAAATACAATAAAAATGAGAACTAAGATTATCACTTGCAAATACGGTGTTGGAGGCCATGGGGGCAGCAACAAATGGAGCTTCGAGTTTGTGGTCCGCCTTTATTTGTTTTCAGAATAGGAGCCAATTTGTGTTAGTTTATTTGGTTTTCAGTTGTCATCATATCAGCTGACTACGCCTTACGGGCACATACAGTCAGCTTCCACAATAAGCAAAAACTCCAAATCTCCAAACTGAAAGTTCAACTTTTTATATCTACACAATTAGACTACTTCGGGAATTTTTCTATTTCAAACGTGAATCCATGATTTAGTCTTAGAAAAGTGCAATCATCGGCTTGATAAATCGTTTCCACAATTTCACCTCACAAGATTTAGTTAGGTCTTTTCTTGATGACGAAAATAATGATTCACATGTGCCTATTTGACTTTAAAAACAGATTCAAAAGTAGGCACTTCCACGACCTTTCAAAATTAGTTTTGGCGACCTTCGTGCCATGTGAAACTTTAGTGGCCAGCCATCGCTAAATATGAAGAGGTATTTTACTTTGGTTTTTTTAAACTCTAGACAGACTTTTTCGACATTCGTTTTTTCTTCTTTGGAACGATATACGTGTTCATTATGAAAAATAGAAGCAATATTAAGGAAATCATATCAATAACAATTGCATGCCTTTTTTCCTGCATGTAAGAATAACATATCATTATGACTGTTATCGTGGAATAAGTTCAAACATGCTTAGGAAACGGTAATTTTTGGATAAAACACGAAATAAAAAAACTGAACGCGTTCTCTATGTGTAGAATGAATACCTAGCCATTTTGTTAAAGGATTATCAACAACCGATTCATTAGAAGTTGATGTAGGTACTCACAATCATTCGATATTATAAATAGATACTAGATAACCAATCGTAGTGACATGTTACTACATTAACGGATTTATTACGAAAATGAACAGTGAAGACATGAATTAAAAAAACAAACATTTACCAACATTGAGACAATCAGTATTAATAGACATTCAACGTTAATAGGCGTCATCGCCATAAAACGAGAAGTTACCTTATTTCTTGACTAAATTTTAGGGCTGATGATGAATTTTCTTGCTTTCCAACAAATAAGGGGTCACGTTAAGTTTTGTTCGAGGAAATGGTAAGGGGAGTTAACAGAATTAACTTTGAAGAAACTTATACCCAGTTTCCCTATGGGATTTTTATGCAAGAAAATTGTGACGACCACTTCGAAAGGCTACATATATTATGCATTATCAGGGTTTACTGAAATGGATTTCAAGTCGAACAGTTTTGCTACTGCCTTCGGGAAACATATATATATTATTTATTTATTTAAAGTAACAAATCGATATAGTTTGCCGTTTAACCTTTTTTACTTTGAACAGGCAAGAAATATACAACATCATTAATTTTACCTCCTAGAAGGTAACCCAAAATTTCACTTCCTTACTGCCTAAACCTTACTGGTTATACTTAGGAACTATGATAGCCAAAGACAGAAGTGTGAGGTATCAATTTTTGAAACTTAGACGCCAAGCATGTAGCATTTCTTCTTGTCCGAAATGTTTTATTAACCACACTTGGTAGCCACATCGTCTATAAGGCGACCTTTACCAGAAGATTCACTCTGAGAATATCTATGAATTCGATATCTCTCAAGATATATATGTCAGATCAGTATAGTTGGTTAGATATGGTTTGCCCTTCGTTTCTCATTCAAGCCACTATGATCTGCTGCACAAATGGGTTACAAGAGGACGGCAAACTCTATCAATCCATGTCATTTAGAAGCCAGTAAGCCCAAAGGACACAAAGAATGCAGTTAAGCATCAATAGCAGCAGACAGCTATTAGATCAACAAGATCACTAGACCATCGACATCTAGCACCACTAGACCTTCCTTCTTCACCATGCACAGGCCTCAGGCCCAATGAATGCACCAAGTGATTAATTAGTAGTTGATAGACAATTAAGCCAAGCAGAACATGACACGAAATAAATGAAAACAGAAACTGGGGGGATCAACGACAAAGAGACTATCAGGTTGTACCAAGTAGACGTCCCTGCTTGTCCTTATGGTCCCAGCTCTCCAGCCGATCCACATATCCGTTCCATACTCAAACTCTTGTGCTTCCTCAGCCTGGCTCCTCTAGCCGTTCTATCTTTTTCTCTTCACTCCAAGCTAATGGTCGGCGTTACTGTCCACCAAATTTAGAGATTCTCTACCTTGCATATCGCACGGTGACTGAAAAGCAGTCACCGAAGCCCACATATCCCCTGCAAGGTGATTGTATATATAGTTGCCAAACTTAGGTGTTCACATTTTGCCATTAGATCACGGGTGATACCTTACCACCTGATACTTTAGTGTAAAAAAATTCAGGACAGAAAATACGAATTTCAATCAAGAAGGTGCTGGCGGGAATGTACAGCGAAACAATAATGGTGTGGCAGTGCGTGCCAAGCAAGCACCAACAATCTGTTACAGGTTGTTCTTGAGTTAAAATGGGGATAACCACACTCTGGGGGAAATTGTATCTTTGAACTGCAAAATTTTATTAAAAGAACATAGCCTACAACATTGACAGAACGTGACCCCGACATCAGCAGGAAAGCAACAAACAAATCATTGACAGACGATGATGCATAGATCTACTACAACAACTAGACATCAAATGATACATTATCATGGACATCTTAAACATTCAGTAGACATTCAACATTGAGGTTTTATATAACTAAGTATTCTGAGGGGTTTAATCCCAAACATTGAATACACAACATACCAAATACATTCAGTAGGCAACATCGAACAGTTTAATCGAAGTAACATTAAGTTTGGTACATTCATGTTTAGATTAAGCAAGCGATCAATGCAAGTACTTGGAATTGGACGATGAAAAATACAATTTACTGTAATTGAAACACGATGGGCAACTTTAATGAGACTATTTATTGAGGAGGGACATTATTTGAAAAGTGCATCATCAATTTTCAAAGTCCAAAGTCGGAAGGGTAAATGAACATAGTTTCCCAACGTAGAACAACCAATTCCCATATAACGAAATGGATATCAACGGATATGCTGGAATTAAAGAAACCCAACCTGCTTAAGTTGAAACCAGCTACTCACGCATAGGCCTATCCGAGAGTATATTGGAAGATGCGTCAGTCGATGTTATTGTGGTTTTTGGGTTGAAGAAATGGCCCACGTTCCCAAATAGCTGGAAAAAATTTAATTAGGGTAAATTCTCATCATACTAATACTACACTGAAATGTAGTTAAAAGTACATAATTACTGTATATAATTGAAATAATACCACTAGATTCATAAATCCTACATTTTCAATATCCTTAACGGGAGGCGTGGGGGTGATACCAATATAACGTAAAAAAGGGGGTACTTCAGGAACTTGCCCTGCCCTCATTTTTCGTTCAATTGAGCTGATTTTTTTTAAATTCACTCTTCATGTTGTCATCTTTCGATTGATTGGAGAATTTTCTTGAATACGATACTACATGATGGTTTGCATGAGTTGGCAAAATTGGAGGTTTTATCATGTCGTTCATTCATCCACCAGCGCATGCCCCC
Organism: Adelphocoris suturalis; assembly: GCA_030762985.1. Lineage (NCBI taxonomy): Eukaryota > Metazoa > Arthropoda > Insecta > Hemiptera > Miridae > Adelphocoris > Adelphocoris suturalis. The sequence goes on from CM061043.1 coordinate 22,715,498, forward strand.
AGGAAATTTCCAGTATTTTTTCCAGTCATTCAATTCCCACACTTCTCACGGTAATTTAGAAAAAAAATTCGATCCGATACGACAAACAGGCCGGTCAAAAAATGTTCCCGAAGAGCGGAAAACGTCGTTTCGAGAAAAACGCGATTGAAAAAAAGTCGGCTCTTGCAAACGCGCCTCGACTCCGGCCGAAGCACTTGCTCGTTTCGTTTGGTGGAAACTTCTACTTCTCTCTCAAGAAACTATTGAAACACTGTCTGACACTGACGCAGGCTAGGACAAATAAAATGATCAACATAAGTAGAAGAAGAATAAGATAACCTCATCTTACATAAGCTTTATTTTGATGAAGCTGACTGTAAGCTGTACGCGAGACTGTACTTCAGTGGGTTATTACGATACGCTATCATGTTTGTAAAATTTTGAAAATATATTCATTTTGTTCAGAAAATGATGTAGTTTTAGAAAATGTATTCACCCCAAAATCGAATTTCTTTTCCCCCCCACCCCCTCGCCTCCCGTTAAGAAGAAAAGCGAGTCATCTTAACACGTCGACTGCCTAGGCTTGGGAAAGCGCTGTTCATCCCCTACGCTGCACATTGTTCCAGATCACAAAACTAGCAAGAAAAAATTCCTACACCGCTTTTTTTTTGGCGCGCGATGTGTATATGTATTGATTACTTCGTTGGTAGATGGCATTATAATACAATTTAAAGGACCTCTCTCCAAAAAAGGGGTAGGAGTGCAAGCCATCTTGGAAGACGGAAGCTGCCAACACCAGGTGTGTGCAGATCTTCCAGAATGTTCCAGACCTTTTTGATATTTGAAGGATAACAAGATCTCTCGTCATCACGAATTTATATTATAATATTTATAATTTACATAAATAGATAACAATGAAAAAAACTAAGACAGAGTACAGAAAGTTTAAATTTGATTTTAAAAAACTCCATACAGAGCGTGCAGCGTGCCAGCAAATTTACATAAAGTAGGTATGGATGAAATATAAAACTACTAAGTGATGATCTGATATCACTGATACCTATAGGTTCGTTCGGACAGACCATTCTGAACCGTTCTACCTAGGCCACGCCCCTTTTTGGCCGTTCGGATAGTCACAGAACGCATTCTGAACGTGTGGTTTGCTGTTCGGACAAACAATCCCAAACTGTTCCAAACCCGTTCTACCGGTTCTGGATTTTCTTCAGAACGGTAGGTTCGGGATATGTGCACAGAATGTTTTCAGCATAAGCCCCGCCATATATGAATTAATTCTCGATTTCCCGCGCATTTTTATGGAACATTACTGTTAACTGTGCTGAATCATCGAAGAACGAGTGTCACACGTTCCGAACGGAGTTCAGAATGGCTCTCATCCCATTCCGTCCAGAACGCTGTTTTGAGAACCATGTTCAGAATGGTCTGTCCAAACAAACCTTATATACCAGTTGATTCAGTTGATAAGATGCCGAGGGCAACACTAATTTGAATTTCTAACAGAAAAATAAATCAACAATTAATGTAATTAGATATTCAATTGATTGTCGGAGTAGAAACAATAATCCGAGTGTAAAGTGTGTGAAGTTTTTTGAGGTGGTAATTAGGTACCTAACCATGACTCTACTGGTGGTGGCAAAAATCAAGTAAGTCTAAACATGTATTTTAAATTAATTTACTTATTATTTGCAGAATGCTAAGTGATATGTATCCTTTAAGTTGGAAAAAAAAGTTATTGGGCGCAGCGCACCCATAAAATACAATCAATAATACGCTGAAGCACAAATGAGAGCTCACCAATGGATTGATAGGGATATTATACACACGGTGTGCTGTAGTTAGTAACTCCCAATACGGAGTAGAACTGATGATGCAATGCGGGAACCTCGGATGCCCATTGCTTCCAACTGGAGGACGATCAGTAGTGGGATAAGAGATCTGCACATCCGATCATTCGAGTTGCCGCCACTCTACTTCTGGAACAGCAGAGGTGAGCTAACGAAGTGCTGCAGAAGCAGAGGCTCGATAGAAGACGTAGATTGTACCTTGAAAATGAATGGGAAAATTAACATAATTGCATTTGAGTACCTTTTCTGTCCATATCAAACCTAATAAACAAAGACGTATGTTATTGATGCCAACCCATAAGGTACTTGTCCAAACTCATCCGGTCAATTTCAAGAGAAGCAGCGACCATACTTGTGCTGCTCACTGGAATCCATTCTAAATCTGGTCTCGTTGGGTCAGGACCTTATTCCAGTTCCCGCTCCACCCCAATTCTCAACCTCTCGCTCTTCCCCCACCCAGCGCCATTCCTCATTACTACTTTTCAGTCTGGTTACAGGTTGAACTAGGGTTGCCAGACGTACTAATAAATAAAATACATAATATATTGTGTCATGTACGAAACGTGAGATTTACTTATTTTGCTTCAGTTGCATCCTGGTTTGTAATGAAAAAAACATGCAGGAAAAAAGTGTGAAACTGAACATCATTCAGTTTGGAGAAAAGGGTTTGAAAGTCACTGTACTGTGATCTATTGGCAACACATGGAAACATAGGATCTATCGGTGACATAGGAAACTTGTTTAACATTATAAACTAAGATATTATTTCTATTCAATTATAAGACTTGGGTTCTGGTTCCCAACTGATGAGAACTGATGTGTTGAATTACAAACTCCTGTGGTGTTTACATTCAAACTGGATTGAATTGGGCACCAAAGTTGGAATCTGGTGGATGAGGTGAAGTCAAGAGTGGTGTCAGTGTGCCCCCCTCCCCATTAAGGTCACCCGTACAGTGGCTCTAGTAAGGTCAAGTCTACTATCTCTTTATTGTATGATTCCGGATTCGAGTAAATCCCTCTTCACCATTTTTACATCAATAACATTCTAAATTTATGTTTATCTTACAATAAGTGAAATCCGGCTGTAAATAAGGTCGGGATCGAAATGTAGAAACAAGGGCCAGCTAATCCATCTAGTAATGATGTCTTCTAAAGGTTATGACACTGAATCTAATGCCCCCCAGTACAAGCTCGCCACCCCTGTTTAGTACGTGTGTACCAAGTACTACTCGCTCACCACTCTCTTCAGTAATCTGGGCAACGTGAGTTATGTAACGAGATCGAGTGGTGGGTACCAGGACAGTGAATTAATGTGGAAGTGCAGGTGGCTGGAACTGCAGCAATTGCTACATCTGCACTACAAATATGTTTACATTCTTTCTTTGAAAAAAGTGCAGAAGCTATGAAAATGTCTTTGTGACAACATCTTGGGCCCCATACGATAGATTCCACTTGGTAGTAGTCCAAAAATTAAAGAGCAACCTCATTACATCCATCTATTTCAACCACGAATAAAACACGGAAATATACATGTAAATAAAAAGGAAAATTATAGGTTACAGAAGGCCACCACGAGGGGAAAAAAGCTGAAGAGAACAGAACCCTGTCCACAGAAATGGGAGGGCAGGCAAGCCGAATGGAGGCAACTCGAGCCAACATGAGTGACTTCTGTACACACATGCCCTTGCCTGAATTTGGGTCGCCTCGGCGAGCGTGTACTGGGGGCATAAGATTATTACCAGTTAATTTTCAGTTTTACTCAACCCCCTTCCTAAATGTCGATTATGCAAGGGGTGACAGTGAGACTGGCTTTAGAGCTCCCAAAACAAAGCAGGAACACAGGCTGGGACAGCAGTTGGAACTAGGGCAGGTGGCAGCACTTAACTCCAAACGGAAATGAGAGGTCAGCTTTTTTTCATCAGAATGGGGATGTTATGTCACGGAACTGATTGCATTCTGCGAGAGTGAGAAAGATAAAATGTCTATCTCCTCATTTGTTAGTGTAAGGCCCTGGAGAGCAGACAAGTTTATCGCCCTGGGATCTATTAACAAGGGCGGGATGCTGACACAGGAGGACTTAGTAGGAGCTTTACCAAACCTTTTCAAGGACGCTGAGCTCTAAATTCACCAGAATCGAGAACAATGGACCTATGTGTGTGTACTTCCTGGTTCTCCACGGATAAATCCAATTTACAATAAGTGATAATACTATACTGCCCATCCAAACTGCCGAACTATTCGTTTCTGAATGGGGATGTATCTAATGTGCAAAGCGAGGTTTAGATTCGATGATCTCGAATTCCATGTGATTCCAAATGTGATATGCATATTTACAAATGCTACTAACTAAATATTTACAAAAGATGAACTTACAATTTCCATTGTCTTTGCCATCGTCTGCGAGCATCACCTTGGTTTTTGGATAGAAACTCGTCCACTTCGGAAAATGGGAAGTAGCAGATAGCATCCTGTAGATTTGGATCGAATAGACCTTTTTTGCTTCCTCATCTCAGTACCTAAGGATCAAAAACGATACTAGTCACACATTATGTACGAACAACAAAGCTAATTTTCAGTAACTGGTCATAATCTATAGACTCAATCATCAAAAGGCATCACACACACTTATAAATGCACATATTAAAAACTGGGAGTGTCTTAGAATACAGCTTTTAATATTGAAAATGTTAGATAATTAGCATGCATGCCAATTTTCAACGATAATTCGCTAAAAACAGCTAAAATTGGTTTCTATAGTAGAATATTATTTGGAATAGATTTCTTTATACAAATTTGAACCATGACGAATTTGGTGCACAAAAATGTGTTCTACTTTTGGTTAAAAAAATGGCTCAATTAAAAACAATTGAAAAGTTGCTATCAATTTTAAAAATATCGTTTGCATCAAATTCAACGTTCACTCAGAGTGAAAAGGTTCAAGGATGACGTATAATAAAAGCCATAAAAAGGGGGAAAACGCGATAGCGAGCATGTTTCCAAGTACGAGGGTGGAGTAAGTATAAAAGAGAATTTACTTGTCTCAAATTGCAAGATTCTGGGAGCTTTTTAATGCCGTAATGAATTTCCCCTTGTTGATACCTTCAGTCACCCCTTTTCGCTCGACCATTCATTCCCCGCACCATCAAACCTCATTAATACTGGTCAAAAATGAGAAATATATTTTTAACAAAAAAATTATTATATAAAAGAAGAAGAAAAAACACGCACTTCACAGTAGTTAACATAGGTAATTTTGGATAAATCGAGAGCTTTCGAACGAATAGTCAAAGAATTTTGTGGGATGAAAAATGACGAAGTACCATTTCTCTAACAACGACTCGGTTGTAAGTGGAAACCATCAGTTAATTGTTGCAATACATATTCGTTAGGTACCTACGCAAAAACGAAACACATTTTCGTTTACACAAAACGTTTCGTTTTCGGTTGGAGATGGCAAGGCTAAAATATATTCTATGTTAAAACTTGTATTCGTCACGGTTGCTGTAATAACAAAAGAAGAACAAATCGATTTTAAGGTCCTTGTTTACGTGTTGCACTCTACCTCAAGCTTCCCATGTTGGGAGCTCCTTTGCACACTAATGTTTCCACTGCAGTATCATCATCAAAAAGTTGACCTCCCAATGATTCTGTGGGCAAAACATGTAGAAATCGCATAGAGAAAGGTCTGGGCTGTAGGGGGGGGGGGGGTTTGCTCAATAGTCTTCCAGAAATATGCCAGAGTGATATCTGGCGTTGTCATGGAACAAAATGACACTCTTTAGGGGTTGTCATTGCCAGCTTGATTGGTAAGCAGCCTTAAATTGGTCAAGGAGCGTTGATAGGTGGTTGATCATGAAGAAAATCAAGCAAAATCACATTCAGGTGTCCCAATAAATGGTCTCTCACACTTTGCCTGCTGCCAAACACGTTTTAGCCTTAATGGGTGGTTGCTTGCCATTCCACGCTGTATTGATTACTCTGGGGGTATAGTTATGAACCCGTTGTCACTATACAGTTCAAGAACCCTCCCTCTTGGGCAGTGAAACATTCAAGAAGACGCAGCAAATGATGAGATGCACATGTTTTGGTTCTCCTGTCATAAAAGGCGTGGGACCCAACAAGCTGAAACTTTGCTGCTGAAGCCGTCAGCCTGAAATTTTCCACGTTCCTTTCTCTCCGACTAACTATCTTCTGAACCGTCCACTTCACCGCATCCCCCGTTCTGCAAACCTCTTCTGAAAGCTCATCAAAGATGATTTTCTGAGCGCTTCCTAGCTGATTTTAAGCTCAGGAGTAATTTCAGGAATTGCGAGATGACGATCACGTTCAATAAGGTCACGAACTGCACGAATGCTTTCTTCCGTCGACTTTTTCTCACCCTTCAAAGGAAGTTTTATGCCAGTGGTAAATTCGGGGCTGTGAAATAGTAGTCTCCCCAAACTGCGTAATCTTTGGAGAATTTAAGCCGGGTGTACGCCTTAATTTGCTAAGAATTTAATGATTATGATTTGCGCAATGGTACCTCCTTCTCACTCCGCCATTCAGATAGGAGGTTCGACGCAGCTCCCCCACTTTCAATCCCTCACTTCCACATTAAGCCTGTTTCACATGGAGCGGTATGAGCGTACAACCGGAAAGACAGAAGGCCGAAAAATCCAGTGGAGGGGGCGGCGGAATGCGGCACGTTGTTCACATGAAACGGCACCTTGGTGAACGGAATCATAACTTTCCTACTGAAACCCTCTCTGATCTGAAACCTCTACTTGAGGTTATCAACATTCCTGTCCAATGAGCTTGCGCAACGCTCGACGGCAAGCGGCGACGGTATACAAATTTCTACCGCCAACCTCCTACCGCCCATACCGTCAACATGGCAGCCACCATCCTCAACTGTTGTCCCAACAGCCAATCACATTGCGTTCCGTCGTTCCGTCTCCGGACATACCGCTCCATGTGAAATCGGTTTCACTCGCCCAAGGTCACTATGCCTTCCTCCATATCTCTAGAGCCCCACAGAGAAACTATAATTTATATTTGATTCAATCACGTATGAAACAATTTAAAATGTTATACCTATAAATATTTTTACACTCAATCAGCTGTTTATTAACCATTTTTGCACACGAAAATTCGTAGCGATCTAATTCTAATGGAGGGTATGTATAAAAACTGATTCATCTATGTTTTTAGCACATTTTTCGTGCAAAAGAAGTGCAACCCTTCAGAATCAAACGTTTCCAGGACTTCTTTAAATTTATCTATTTTTATTAGGTATTTATTTTATTTCTTCAAAATGAAAATTTGCAGGATAAAAATGTGAAACAAGTCAAGACATCACACGGAATAGATGGTCGACGTATGCTGGTTGATTAACAAGGTTTTTTGGGGGGGAAATAATAGTGAGTTTGAGTTTTCTCTTGACATGGTTAATCTCTGAAGTGGACTGTATAATATGACTACTAACAGAATGAAAAGCTTCAACTCTTTCAGTTATTTAAACTAGTACAGCACTTTATTCATTCATTCACTTCTCGAATTCGGCTGGAATAAACTAAATTTTCTTGATCTGTCCATCTCTTTGGTTTATGAGAAGCATGATTTTTCAATTTATAGAAAAGATAAATATAGCGATATAACGATCCATAGTACTTCAAATCACCGTTTAGTCCACAAACATGCAGCCTTCCAAAGTATGATTAACCGAGCACTATCTATTCCAATGAGTGAACGAAATTTATCAAAAGAAAATCCATTATCAGAAGCATAGCGGCTAGTTGATACCATATGGGACAAGGTTCTTAAGAAAAAGAGTGAGGAAAGAGTTTCCAATCTGGCTCGGGAAGATGTAACTTTAGAAGAAAAACAATGGACCTTATTATGGGAAAATTTCTGATAAAATTGGCAAAATTCTATCACCGAGAGGTTACAAAGTAGGTTTTAAAACTAAAAATAATCTTAAAGCATTACTAGGATCCGTTAAGGACAAAATCAATGTTCAGGATAAAAGAGGGGTTTGTAAATTAAAATGTTCTTTTGGCTAAGAATATTGCGGTCAGACTGTTAGGAAATTTAGGGAAAGAATAGACGAGCATCAGGAGGATTTCAGGGAAAATAAGGGTAAGGAATAAGGAATCCAATCATAGTTACAATTTTGATTTGACAGATAGACAGTTTGTAGAATTTCTTCATTTTTGCCCAAAGGGAGGTATGTTGAATGTACTTGAAAAATTCGAAATTATCAAAAGTGACAGATCCGGTAAATGTTTAAATGAGGCTATACTTCAATATATTTCACCACTGATAGGTCCATCCCTTTCACTTCATCTGATTAGCTATAATCCCCCTTCACTTTGTATGCACTTAATTGGTTGTACCTCCTGCCCTTTTCCTTTCTCTCGTCCAAGGGATTCAATCTCCCTTCACCTGTCACTATATAAGCTGTGTCCTTTCTGATGTGTCTTCAGTTATTGTTTGTTACTGATGATTGCCTAATCGTCGAAATCGATTCAACATTGTAACTCTTTATTTTTCGTAGAAATAGACAACGTTTTTTCCACTAACTTCCGTTTTGGCCTCACAATTCGTTTTGTATTTAGCCACAGGTACGAGTTCAATGTTACTACACGCTTAATAGGTACATATTTACCAATTTATATGTTGAAGGCAACCAAGTTATTTTAATAATAGTTTTTACTTTTAAGTGCACTTTAGGCAGTGTTTGTAGGTAGCGAGATCAATTCTCATTTACTAGCGTTGAGATTGTTGAATTTGAAATTTTCATGGTGGCTATCCACTTTTTCCTCTGTTTCGCAGCTAAGTTTCCATTGTTGATTAAATTTATTTTTCTTCACATGCTAGGAAGTCTATGGTGATTGGAGCGCAGTCCCATATGATTGTTGTCAGAATAGGTTGGAATAGTGTGAATTTTGTGTAGTGCGCATGTTTTTCTGTACTTGTTTTTGACATCCTATTGAGAAATAATTGACTTGAATGCTTTGCCTATCTTTGCAGTTCCTCGCGATGGGAAATCCTGCAATTACCTTTTATTTATATCATAAAACGTTGACTGATTTCTACAGAGTTGGCTGGTCGATCGTTGATATGATTACTCGTTAGCAAACCCTTACAACAGTGCGATATTGACGTATGATTGACTGACTGCAGTGGGCATCCGCATAAAGAAATCTCAGGCCTGCTGACCTATATTTCCCCAAAAAGGGCACCTTATTAGTCGGGGATTCTACTGTTGCTCCGTAACTCTAAATTCGTTTCTCTGCTCAACAAAACTTCAATCTTTTTCCGATCTAGGTCTCTGAAGGAGGCCTTTTCAATAATAATATATATTGTATTAGGAATCTTGCCTAGATCTCCGTATCTTTTTTTACCCTACGCTAATTTCAGATCATTGGCATTTCCGCCATCAGGTTACCACACGTTGAACAATAAAGCTTGGAAATTTTCGACCAGTAGGTCTCGTCTAGTGTTCATGTTGAGGACATTCGAAAAGATGGTCCGAAGTCATAGGCAAAGTTGAGTCATAGGAAGTAGCCATAGCTTTCCTTCACTCGGATCCGATGAAGGTGATCATTCAAATAATCAAGGTCAGTGGTGATTGCTCTGGAACATGCCGCTTAGAGGTAGATTAGCAGGAAAGAGATCTTTTTCCTCCACAAGGCTTGACCATTTCTTTCCTTCAGCAGCCATCAGATACACCACTGGAAGTTACTCATACACAGAATTCCTGGTACATATGTTGGCTGCTGATAACTTGTTTTACTTTCAGGCATGGATACCCGAGAACCTTCTTTGGTTAGGTTCTCCAAAATCTGTCACAGTTGTACAAAAATGTTACGCTCCAGGAAAGTAACTCTCACAGTCGAAGAGGTTTGAAAACCCTGACCTCTTAGCTCTGATCGTTAGAGTATCCCAACTGCGGGGAAATTTCCTGTAGTTGTGACGACGTGAGTTCGAACTTCTGTCGAGGTATCAAATATTTTTGGGCCGTTACAAAAAGTACTCAGCTGTGTCTTCCTCGATTCCACATTAGCAAAGTGTATAGGGTACCTTAGACATTATAGATAGGCCTCTTTTCTCCATATATCTGTTGAATCTTTTAAGGACCAGGTATTGGTCTTAACCTTGGACACATTCCTAGTGCTGGGGCTGGTCCATCATATTCCTTAGACGACTCCAGCCTAGCAAGGCGATCTACCTCCTTGTTTTCTGTGTTCCTCATGACCCGGTACCCAGTTAACTTACACTTTTTTGTTATGTTGGGGTGTACATAATTTGATCAGTTCATCTTTGCCCTATTGTAGCATCTTGGAGTTGTAACAGGATTCATCAGTGCCTTGATGAAAACCTGGCAACCTGTATGTAAAACTACTTGCCTGTTGATAATGATTTTCTCTAACATGCTGTCTCTATATAATATTGAGCAACACATTACCCGTACCTAGCTTATTTTATTCATACGGGTCCAGCTTTTGTCATTGTATACCGCAATTTGTTTCTTATAATATCTGACAGGAGTATCAATAGTGCTCAGCTTTCTAACTTTGGAACCCAGATACCTTGAGCGTTGGCATTATAAATAGGTTATTAGGGAGATCGAAATCAGATGCTAACCATGACTTAGTCACAAACGAATGCAAACTTGAAAATGATAGGAAAATTTTCTCGATTTTGTGATTTTCCACTCACTTTTCCAAGTAATCGTGGAATTTACAGTATATTCACACAGCATACTCACACCCGAAGGTCATATTATCGTTCGAGGAAGGCCAGTATGAACCAATGTTTCTGGTATAATCTTGCAATATCAACAATTCAAAAGTCAAAATGAAGATACCATTCAACGCAACATCAGGTTCTGAACTGAAATCTGAACCAAGTTCCAATAGTTATTATAGAGGGGTATGGGATGTTACAGGTAACTAATGCCAGTCTCCCTTCTTACCGTTTCATCACATAAATTATTACCAGTTTTATAGGGACATAACTTTGGAATTTCATGTTCCATTACTGGCCAGTTTGTGTGTATAAATCGCAGTTGTGGGGCTGCACAGATCCAACCTACAGACTGATCATCCAGTGGTTTCAGAACTCAGCAATACGATGTATCACTGACGCGCTGTGGTATTTCCGAAATGATGTTCTCCACTACAAACTTCAGGGTGACACCGTGGATGGAGATAAAAAAGTGAGCTACTGCTCATCTTGTCAGACTAAAAGATCAAGCAAATGAAGAAGCTGTAAAGCTTTTGGATGCGCAAGTCTAATTCGTTGCCTTAAAAGTTTGAAACCACACAAGCTAGTGTAGGGAGTGAATGTGAGAAGTAAGAGAGACATGGGGGTAAGTTATGCATCTTAACCCCTAAAAGATTTATACTAATAGAATAAGTCCAATTAATGTTATGAATGAGATTACTCGGTGATACAAAAAGTATCTTTATATATAATTCCGAACGGTATTTGAAATTGTGAAGAACTTCGGGGTCCGATTTTAGTGTTAGACGGCTCATTCGAATCAGCACAGCCCCAAGTTTGTTGCAAAAGTGTCGCCGTTCGTCTCTATACCCGCCTTGATCGTGTTCTAGGCGGTCCTTATCAACGAGAGTTGTTTATTAGGCTGTGGCGGTAACAACAGTTGCCATCAATTCACGGTAAGTAAGAAACGTAGTGTAGTTACTAACATCTAGGAGAGTTATTTCTAAACGAAGAAATTGAAACTGAAGAACTTAGCGGACTTTATATATAATTCCGAACGGTCTTTATATATTATTCAGCACGGCCCCAAGTTTGTTGCAAAAGTGTCGGTAAGTAAGAAACGTAGTGATGGGGTCTTTTCTGATCAGCTGAGTGAGCTAAATTCTTTCCTGTTCACAGTAGGAAGTTGAAATTTGATAGGTAGACTCTCTGGGACATTGAGACGAGTGAAGTGATGGGGTCTTTTCTGATCAGCTGAGTGAGCTAAATCCTTTCCTGTTCACTGTAGGAAGTTGAAATTTGATAGGGAGACTCTCTGTTTATTAGGCTGTGGCAGTAACAACAGTTGCCACAGTAAGTAAGAAACGTGGTGTAGTTACTAACATCTAGGGGAGTTATTTCTGAACGATCTTTGAAATTGCGAAGAACTTCGCGGACCGATTTCAGTGTTAGACGGCCCCAAGTGTCGCCGTTCGTCTCTGTGCTTATCTTGATCGTGTTCTAGGCGGTCCGATTTGTTTCAAATCCGTCAATCTTATCCAATGGGGGAAACAATTCAATTTCAACTCACATGACATCGTGGCAGCACACCTCATTACAACCAAAAAATTCAAAAATATATTCGAAGCACAAATTGGACATGACACAACACTCGAAATTAGTCCAGACACAGAACAAGCACGAGCTTTGCCGGAGTGGTACCAGACACATCAGGACGAAGACAGCTGTAGCATCTGCTACGTCACACAACTCAACACCAGTTCGACATCTACGAGTACTACCGATCAAGATACAATCAACGACATAAAGAAGGAGATAGAAGACACGGACGCGCAGATTCACATGCTTACAAAGAAACAAAGAAGACTCGAGATAGAATTACACCATCATCTCACCATACCCAAATTCTGATACGAACTAAATCACTCGCGACGAAGTTGTGGAAACCCATTATAAAACGGAAGTTAGTGAAAAACGTTGTCTATTTCCACGAAAAATAAAGAGTTACAATGTTAAATCGATTTCGACGGTTAGGCCATCATCAGTAACAAACAATAACCTAATAATAAGTTATTGTTTGTTACTGATGATGGCCTAACCGTCGAAATCGATTTAACATTGTAACTCTTTATTTTTCGTGGAAATAGACAACGTTTTTCACTAACTTCCGTTTTCCCCAAATTCTGAATTCCCCTATTAAACTTTTTGTTTAGTCTCATAGTGGCGAGGACCACCTCAACTGGTGATATTTATTTTATTACTTTTAATTTCATTTTGATCGGTATTTCCTCTTTTTTATTTAATCATTTAATAACATCGCCTTAGCTTTGCACCAGGTCACATAACGCCGCAAATAGGTAGGACTTATATCGTTACTATAATGTGCTGAGTTCTACTGTTATACGGACTAGATTAGGGCTTTCTAAGCCCTAACAGGCCCTAGTAATAATAATAATAATGATAAAATTATATTATAACCAAGTTTTTCTATTGTTACGCTCCAGGAAAATAAATCTCACAGTAGAAGAGGTTTGATTACACCGGCCTCATAGCTCAGAAAATTGGAGTGTTGCAACTAAGGTAAAATTTCCCATAGTTGTAAGGACATGAGTTCAAACTCCTGTCGAGGTATCGAATATTTTTGGGCCGTTACACTATTTTCAACCTCTAGTAATAATCGCATACCTTCAAGGAAAATGTTAAGCTGAGTCCGCTTCAAGTCCAAAAGGACTCGTGATATTCTGCTTTAAGCACCCTACTTACAAGATAATGGTAAGGATACCAATGATGGTGCTGATTTTCTGCTTTTAGACAAGCCTGATCCAGAGATCTGGATGAATACGAACTAAATCACTCGCAACGAGGTCGTAGAAACCCATTTTAATAAAAATTGGAAGTTGAAGACTAAAGTTGTCCAATTCCACGAAAATAAAGAGTTACAATGTTAGAATGTTAGATCGATTTTGACGGTTAGGTCATCATAACTATTGGTAACTATTGTTATTGTTCTTCAATTTTTTATTGATCTGGATTTATCTGGTCTTTCTATAAGCAGCAATTTGTTGGACTTCAGAATGATTAAATCTTGGACAGCCCATTTAATTTTCCCCTTGCAGGCATTTACAGATGAAAATGTTTGGAGACGGGGGTAAAAAGTTGCTGGTGCGAGCCTACTCTTATTAACCTATTCACAGCTACCCGTTATCAATTTTATTGTTTTCGAGGAAGAGATTGTTCATACTATACTTCTTTATATTGATTATAGCTCTTCTTATCGGTTTTGATAATGAAAGTCATAATGGAATGTTGATTTTAATCCTAAATGAAAATGCAGTATGATTAATCTGTTTGGAAAGGTAGGTGGGTTCAGTTTTGAATGCATCTTTTCTTAAATGTTAGGACAATAGAATATGAACACTTTTGTGATGTCTTGTAATTAGCTTTTACCAGGCTCAGTGAACTCTATAACAATAATGGCATTGTGGACGATCTGACTGGTTACGGGAAAAAATCGGATTTCTTATACCTTGATTTCATTCAGCCTATTTCCGTGGTGAGCAGCTCGAGTAGTCGATGCGATAGGCCCTACGCACACGATGCTACTTAAAAGAAACTAAACTGGTTGGTAACCCGGGTTACTTGCAATTTACTGACTTTGTGTCAGTGGTGACTTTATTCCACACCCTTGGTTACTAATCAGCAATCAACAACGAGACTCAAGCAAAGATGAAACTATCCTGTTGCACTATCTCAGGCAGTGGAAGAGGATAATAAGAAGATTTTGGGTACACCCATACCTTGAAAAATTTTTCACTCAAAAACAGCTAATCTGAATCCCCAAACTGCTACTAGACTAAGTTGGCATTGTCCGAAATTGGACCTACAATAGGTATGTTGGGTAACACACTTAACGGTAGAAGGGTGGGGCACACTCAGAAACAGCTAATCTACCTTCCTCAAACTGCTACCAGAGTGAGTTAGCGTTTAAATCCTTCCCCCATCAGCAACAAGATGGTGCATTGATCACTCATATAGAGAAACTAGTAATTGAAATCACTAGACAACCTGATATGCGAGTCACCAGGGGACCGGTTAAAAATGTGTTATTGTGAATCACAGACGAGTCCTCAACCAGTAATGTGCAGGGTACCGTTTATATTACAGAGAGTGACTCAAAGTAAACTAGTTGGTAACTTGTGTCACTGATAAGTTCCTTTTCAGTAGGTAGCTCTGTATGCATATGGCCTAAGTAAACACATTATTCAATTTTGGTGTGCACAAAGTGAGAAGATACTCCCAGATCGGGTATGTGGAACCTAATCTCACATAGAACTGCTCCAGGCCACTCAAGACAGTGATACAGTGGCTCTATGTTACTGATAAGAGCACGCTTTGTAACTCACACTGCCATATCTCCGAAGCGTTCTCAGTCTGTATTGATCCAGATTCGGTGTCCATTCAAGTTTGCAATTCATCGGAATTCCAGCCCCCTATTGAGGGATGTAGGGGAATTCTACAATTACGAGTCACGCACCTATTCAGAGAGTCATTCTACCTATTGCTACTTTAGGTGGAAGAGAAATGGGGAGGAGTAAAGGCGAGTGGAAGATTAGAAAATGGGTCGGGTTCAAGGGAAGGGTACACGTTTAGTATTTATATCCATACCACCAGATCCAACTGGATGTTTCTTTTCTGCGGTAGAACCCCTTAGAGCTCCCACCGGATTGGTAAGTAATCGGTAATAATTGGTAATTTGGAACTGTTTCGAGAATACTAGAGCAGGTAGAACACAAAAAAGATCGGGATCGGCACACCTCTATCATGGACTTCATGGAACTGGGAAGTGCAGGAATTACAGGCAAGCGCTAGAGGCAGTTAGTGAGGTAGTGGAAGTGGAAAAAATGTAAACGAGGCTATATTAGGAAAAAAAATCCTTAAATAAACTCCGCCCCCATTTGTAAGTAGTTGCTCTAAGGGGGGGGTGTCTTGAAACATTTGCTTGAGGACGAATCACTCACACATTGGCTGGCCAACCAACAAGTTAAACACTGTAACGTTCTCACCATCATAAAAATAAACTGAAGCTATTATCTAACAACACGGCTTCCTTGTTATTATTCCCAGTGATTGGGAACTTGACTACAGTTGAGACAAATAGTAGCTATGGTTGATTGTGACCCAACCCATTTTTCATTGTCTTGCTGCCAAATAGTGCTAATTTGTCTTTCATCTTTCTTGTGGGTTCCTTGAACCCCATCAAGTTCTTATTTATAGACAAAAAGTAGGTTTCCTCAAGCAACGTCTTACCACTTTTCCATAGTTAATCTTTGCCCTCATTCCTACCTGCTGGAAATAATGATTTGTGACTGACCCTTGTACGAGCATACCAGAACATCATAGCTGCTGATTCTGTGCCTCTCGCCAAAGTAATTGTGACCCCCCCCCAGAGTTTCGAAGTTGGAAAATCTAGCTTGAGAAATATATGATGAAAAGAGGGAATTTTGAAGTACAATGGAAAGAAATTGTTAGGTAATGTACGTTTCCAGGAAGACATTCGAAGCACTTTTCCTCTTATGTCCTGATAATTGAAATACTAAGAAATCAAATTGAAATAGAGGATAGTCGGTGACCAAGAGTTTCGCATTGTGATGACACAGCAGCGCGGCTTCATATTTTCCATTTGGGAAAATATTAATTTCACCCACGCTCCCCCACGTCTCTGTAGTTTGTGGTGGTATCAACATTATATCATGTAATCAAATAAATAACGATATAGTGGTGATTTATTTCTGTGTCCACATCAAAACAACATATCTGTCTTCTTTGAAGTGACAAAGAAAAAAATGTTACTCATCAATGGTCCACAAAAGTATCCATAGTTTTCTTATACCATCCTTGAATGCTCTATACATCAATCTCCTGATTATAATATTACTCAGGTCTCTATGTTTTGATTTCACTGTCCATGGCCTATTTGTAATTTTCATGGACCTTTTATAGTTTGAGAATGATTACTTTCAATGCCCCAACACCAGTTTATTTTACTTCCATAGATTTTTTACAGTGACCATTTAAAAACTACTCGTAACATTCACAGCAAATTTTACATTCATTCATAGAATTTTTAAAATTTTTAATCCATTTATAGAATTCACAACAACAAATATAGAATACACGACCCATTAGTAGTAGTTGCTAGGGCTTTTTTTACACAATACATTCAGAAACTACATCAGAAAGTAATATCATTTTAGACAACAATTTTACGTAAATACATCAAACACTCATCTTTGCAATATACCACAGCAGATAGTTTACAATTTTTTTCTGTAAGAAGCAAACATCAACTGTTTAGGTATGGAATAATTCGCGTCACCTACATTACTAGCATTTATCTAAATGATATATATATTTAGTGTAATCCATCCTTGGTGACTTTGAGGTTGTTGGAACAACCACCACCACCACCATACCATGTTTACCATTATTCCTCAAACTCAGAAGAAAGCCTAGTTCAAGTATGCTTGTACATTTACAGGTGCTAAGTAAGGTGTACCCGAACATTTCAATTGTAGCATCAAGCAACAATTCTAGTATGTTCGATCCTATAGCGGTTGCCAGTAAATATTGAAATGCTTTGAAGTACAATAAACATCCACGTTCATTCAGGAATCCATACTATTTTCATGGCCAATAAATGAGCAAGTTACTTGCAGTTAAGCTAGAGTTAATTTCCCAACATCTGAAGAGTCTAAAGGAAGTTATGATGGAAAATGGACATGAAACAACTTGTGCTTCGATCCTGGATTTCAGATTCAAGAGCAAAGCACTGATGAAGGTACGTTTTTTATATTCACAGTTAAGTGATGGGGAAAATAGTTGGAAGAAATACCAAATCGTTTGACGTCTTCGGCTTTTCCCCCAAAATGACAATGTAGCTCATGTTGGTTCATTTTACGAGCAAAGTAATTGCTAAAATCGCGTAACACATGCAGTTTTCTCCAAACTGTGAGGAGAATAAAAAACAAAATACCTTAGGATCTAGTTAATTTATTATAATGAAATTTCATTGGAATTGAAATAATTAATGTTAATGGTTATAGCTACTAATTATCACTCTACATTAAGTATAGTTTACATCAATTAGGAACAACTAAACATCAAAGGCATTACACAACACCGAAACAATCAGTGACACAATTTTCTACAGCTTCCAAAATGATAGGGGTTTCAGAAGAAATGACGGTAATGAATTTCATTTGCAGAGATCCTTTTCGCAAAATTTACTTTCATTTATAATTTAAGTGGTTTAAGTTGTTGGTGAAAGTGAGCCTTAGGAAATTAGTCAATATTCTATTTTATTTGTAGTATTATCAGTTTAGGTAATAGTTGTGCGGTCATATGGAAGTTAAATCATATTTCAGGCAAATCCATTTCAAACGCATTTACAAGTTCAAAGATAACTTGCTTCATGAATTATCAACAACCGACTGCACTATTGCCGCTTTTTGTATGTTGTTTGTTCCGCAAACAAAGCACACTAGCACGCATTAAGGAACTATAAATTGACGATTTTAGTATTACTGTCGTCATATAAATAGAATTCTACAACTCCAAGGTAAGAAGGTGCCGTTCATTTAATGATCCTTCCTACAGAGAACCATCTATAAATCCAGCTCCCAAATACCATTTAAATAAGTCGCGATGCCATAGTATCAACATTAACAAGAAATATTGACAAATATCCAATTTACATAAAGACCATAAAACAGTACATACCAGATTTCGCCTGCTGTCTTCTCCAAATAGATTTAAATCAGTTCGATTTACGGTTTAAGGTGAATGCATTATTTAAAACCCCTTAAATTCGTTTTAAATTACTAGTAATATAGATTTATACTTAAAGCAGTCTTTTCCAAAAATACCGCATTCTTCCAACGTTTCAAGAGGAACGTTCATGGGAATTAATGTGATGGAGTTTAATAATTTAGAATGAAAAGCTTGATCGCCAATAAAAATAACATCTAGTTCGATCTTCATTCAAGCTTCTTGAAGTTGGACTTCGTTCTTCTGTCTTCAAGTCTTCCTTTTCATTGAGCAATAATTGTATCGAACTCTTGAATTTATTTCTTTAGGTAGTTTCCTTCAGAAAAATGCCAGTCAAAAGGCACGAAAATAACGAAAACAAACACTACTGAAGTTTAGCAAGTATCCTAAATTTGTAAAAATATTATATTTAAACATATCACAGATGAAAATAAGAACGTAGATGTTCTGATAAGTCTACCATAACTATAAGCTCTCATCTTAAATTTATTTGCTACGTTTTAAGGTACTCAAAAATAAGTGTAAATATGAAATTAGAAAACATGGAAAGGATAAAATCATAAATAGATAACTTCACAGCTTTGAGAATGACTTGAGTTTAGCATGCTTATTTTTTCTTCTTCGAGCTCCTTCCACTTTTGCGTGAAGAGCTGGGTTCTTTTTTGGAGCGATTACTCCGGGTTTCAGATGCAGATGAGCTATGCTTACGGTAGGAGGCAGGATTACAGTAGCTGCTGGGTTCATCTTTGCTAGATCGAGTGTCTTTGGCGATGAATGCTTGCTTGAGCTGAGCTGGCGTCACAAACCGCCTGGAGGTGGCGTTACGCCGCGATGAGCGGTCTATTGAGGGAGCATCAAACTGAGAGGTTGAACTGTCAACGGAATGTTGTTCAAGCCTTGAGGCGCTGTCAGGGAAATGTGTAAGTGAAGGTATTGCTGCAGAGAAAGGCGGGAAACCTCCGCCAGGAGGCTTGGATGTGGAGGATCCCGAGTATCCACTCAAAAACTCGTGTGGGCGATTTGAGGAAAAACTACTACTTTGAAACCTAGAAGTGTAGTTTGTACCAAATCCAGTCGATAATACAGTGTCATCTTTTCTGGTTGGTACTAAATTACAGCTTGTACCAGCAGGTAGAGAACCTGGGTTGAGAGACTCAGTAGAGGAAATGCGAGGGAAACCTCCCACGGCTTGTAATGAATGTCCAGAATCATTATTCCTACTCGAAACAGCAGATGTTGAGGTAAAACTTGTTATTCCAGACAGTGTTGAGGCGTAACTCAAGTCACCAGTTGTATTACATTCTGGGATAGGAGGAGATATGTAACTTTCAGTACAGTTTTCTAAAAGGGCAATGCTCAACATAGGAGTTGCCGGATAATCAATTGATTCTACATCATCTTTAGTTTCTCCGCTCGGACTCACAAGGGCTTTCCTCTTTTTGAATGGAAGTTGTGGCACAGAGTCTACTGTGCCAATGCCATCATCATCTTGTTCTAAATGATCATCTTCCTGTTTGGGTTCAAACAGATGAGAAGTTGATGTGACAGTAGATGAAGAAGCGGCTGGTACTCCCTCATCAATTTCACATTCGCTGGAAGCTTTGAGAACTTCGTTTTGAAAGCCAACCAGGGCTTTGTGATTGAATATGAGTGCCTTGTAGTTACCAACACATTGATTGCAACTGCATCGTGCAACAGGCCTCCCAGTGTCTTGGTCAACTTCGACCGGAGAGGGGATGACTACAGTTATATTTGTGGGAAGCACGTCTCTCAGCTTGGTTTGTAACACAAAACAAATATGATCCCACCTACAAGTATTGTTATGAACAGCACGTAAGACAGGGTCAGCAAACTCCTCCTCTTTTTCAGGGGGAGGGTTGCTGAACTGTTCTTCAAGCTGCTCTGTGGCATTAATAGATTCTGTCGGCTTACTGACTGAAGCAGTTTCATCTACTTGGGCTTCTACAGACAAATCGTCACTGATTCGACGTTTCTTGGCAGGTGGAGAGGTAACATCTATTGCTTCAGGTGGAATGCCTTTCTCCTCATCAATAGTCAAGTACTTGTCTATTGAACTTTTATCGATGGACTCAGTGAACGATTCACAAGAACGCATATCATTGCCCTCAGCAGTATCAATCTCCATAGGAGCTTCAGGTGCGACACTACTACTGCTCAACCGTGAGTCCACATCATCAACTGGTAAATATCTAGATATGAATTTATCTACAACATTTCGGATATGTTCTTGGCTACCACCAGAAGGACTCCATGAATTTTCCTCATCATCAAAAAGAGCGTTATCTGATTTTCTATCAGGACTAGTAGCCAAACGTCCATTTTTACCATCACCAGCACTAACACATAGTTCAGAGTTAGGGATAGGCAAAGACATTTCAAGAGGCTTAGGTAGAACGTCATCACTAGTCAAATCCTTCACAAATTCATCTCGACACTTGATTTCATCAAAAAGATCTCGATTGATTCTAATATTGAGCTCCTTTTCTTTTGTAGGTAATTCCATTACCTTCTCTATTTTGAGGTCACAAGACTTTTCATTTAGAACCGCCGTTTCTTTAGAGAACCTATCAGGCATTGGAACTGAATAAGGAGAATCCGGTTGACCAAGATCAGCTTTCTTCAATGATACAGACACTTCTAGCTCCACTGTGTCATTCCTGTTATCCTCATCATTAACTTCTTTGTCGACTACAGGAGCAGGTTCAAGTTCTTTGGGGGGCTCAGGGCTTTCCATGATGATGACATCATCCGTTTCCATTTCCTGTTTTATTTGACTAGGGTTGATGAGATGTCTTTTAGAAACTGGAGAATTCAAAATAATCTCAGTAGGCCCTTCAGGAGCAGCAGTGGGCTTATCTTGCTTTTGCTCGATTGGTGTTGGAGACATTCTTTCCTGTTTCATTCTAACTGGAGGTGGGGACTTCGAGACCTTACTGGCTCTAGATTTTTTAGGAACTTCCACTGCCTCAACACTGCCTCTATCACTGTCGTCACTTAAGACTATAGTAGTGACCTCAGGACTATCTGCTCGAGGTTTATCCACAGAATCTGGTACTTTTCTTACGTCAGGTAATGTCTTATTCCCTGCAGGATCTTTAATTACTTTTTTATGTTTCAGAACATTGTGAATTTTCTTCTTTTCACTCACTTTTGCTTCATTCCTGTTGAACGTGGTGACATTTTGCATTCTAATGGCTTCCCTAAAACTCGCTTCATGATTAATGCTTGTCCACACTTCATTCATCAGTCGACTGCCACTCATGTCAATCTGAAAAAGTATCACATTGCATTCATAACGTGAGTATAAGGAATAAATTTATCCAAATATCAATATCGAAACCGCTAATAAGTTATTTAGAGACAAAGTTGAACCATTGTGTTTTTTATTATATATATATATACACCCTACAAGGGTATATATATATATATTCACCCTAGAAGGGTGTGGAATCAGCAGAGTGCCACTCAGAAATGTGTGTTTACCAATTAATAAGCCAAAAATACAATGATAATCAAGTGGCTTTCTACATTGGTAAAGCATCGCAACACAATCTGTTGATGAATAGCCACTGGGCTTCAGTAACCCATAACCGGCAACTCTCTATGAATGAGCATGCAAGATCCCATGGTGCATCATTTGATGAGTGTTTTTGTTGAGAGTTTTGAAAAAGATGCCATCAAGTGCCGTCTGACTGACTTCTCCGCCAATCAGAAAAAGCACACAAGTGGCTTTTGAAGGTGAAACAACCCTCTGATCTCAACATTAATGATTAAAACTATATTAGCAAGTCTACAATAGACCTCAATCTTCTCAGGGAGTATTTGCTTAAGGCTGTTTTACAGAATACCTCACCTGAATGAGTTTATTCTTATTATAATTTGACATTATCCTCACATGGCTCAGACGTCACAACACTCATCTCTACTGAGCACTCAGACATATTGAACACTCACAAATTTCACCCACTGGGTGTAGCACATTTCTATATTCGATATATTCGAGTTTCCCTTATATTATCTACATTAGCACAATTATGCAGCTCGCTCTACACACGCTCTCTCACAATTTTCATATTTGACACACATATTTGTTTCTAAACAATTACGGTTCATCTCATCTCCATTTGAATTGGATAGTCTATATAGTCTCTGGCCCCCCCCCCCCCCCCTTTTTCGTGATAAAAAAGGGGGGGGGGTTGTTTTTTATATACTGGTGGATCAGGTGGGTTTGGGGGCCATAGGATGATATATGGGGCCCCTACACACTCAAGGTGTGCACCACTAATGAACTTTTTTCGTCTGATTTTACTCCCACGAGCTCTCTCGCGCCTTCACCACCTCTCCCAGCCAGAAGATGAACAATATCTCTAAATGGGCAGCATAAGTTAACAGTCTTCTGCGAAGACCGTACTAAATTACTAACTCAACTTACCTTCAGGAAAGATTGAGTACAATTGAGGAGCTGACATGGAAAAGCAGTTAAGTCCAAAAATCAAATTTCATAGGAACTCCCTCTGAACTCTTATCAGATTTTTTTGGACATAATCTCTTCTCCATGCAAAGGTCACACATTTATGCAGGGAGCGATCTAGCAAGGACGGGAGGACCTAAGGCCGTTGGCGTGACTGTTTACTTGCACTTCGACGAAAAAAAAATGTTCTTTCGATTTTTTGACTGCTTTTCCATGTCAGCTCCTCGATTATAGTAGGTCGAGGAGAAGACCGTTTACTGCCTACTCTGGGCTAGTGCCTTTTTTCAGCCACCCAGTCATTCTTCTGCACCACCCACTAATATTTCAACTAAAGTGACGAGAATTTCCACATCCAACAAAATGGTGGAGCGTGGGGAGGCGCGAAGGGGAGCCAACATAGGGGAGCGTAAACTCTGGTGTCTTTTCAAAAAATCCGCGTTCCGCGCGTTTTTTTCAAATATTTTTCTCTGAAAAGTCACCGTGCGCAATGCGAGACATGATGCTTCATAAGTAAATAGTCTTCTCCTCGACCTACTAAAAGTGTACTCAATCTTTCCCGAAGGTAAGTTGAGTTAGTAATTATAAACTAACGACTAACAGTAAACTATTGACAATCAATGGAGGAAGAAAATGGAAAAAAATAGTGTTGGGAGTTAAACTCATTTGAGAAAGTTAACCGCAAGGTTTATTAAATTGTAAATTAACAATATTATAACTAAGCCACTCCACAAAGAAGATTTTTTTCCAACTCGAAATTCCTCCTCCATTCCTTGATAGTAAAAAGAAGCATAAAAAGTTGATTCGTTAATTTGCTTCGTTGATTGATTTTAAAAAGGTAAGTTAATTGGCACCACAGAAGGATTATCACAGTTTCACCTCGATATCCAAGAATTACAGGTGAATTCTTGTGAATTAGGTGAATACTTCACCAATGACCTAGTTGAAACAAATTAAGGTGTTCAATTCTAAAAAAGTTCAATTTAATTCTCGAAACGACCTAGTTATTTTATCTATTGAGGTACTTTCATATGACATTGATAAAATAATCAGTTTTTTACAAATCATGATAATTTTCAACAAGATCAGAATAAATGGGAAAATAGGATCAACCATTCCACTGCTGTACCACTACGGTTGATCCTAAGAAGATAACGGGTAGCCAATTTTTTTTTTTTTAAAAGCACAATGAGAAACGAACTGAAACATGAAGAAATGAAACTAATAGTGTACTTGTATCATTGCAATTCATTAATGAATTAGAAAACTAAGAAAAGATTAATATTACTTATTCAAATATGAATTACTTATTAGAAATAAGTTGATTGATTTTACATTTTTCCGATTGGTGTCTTTTTCATCGATGTGAGGTGGATCAAGTATCACTAGACTCAGAGATGGTCCAAAGTCGGGTAGGTATCCGGTAAGCAAGGGTATGTCAGTCTTAATAGGAGGGACGGCCGGGACAAACATGACATTTGTCTTGGACTCTGAGACGTATTTGAGGAACGCCTGAAACAAAGTGATAATAAAAGACAACAACATTAATTAAACAACATTATGATTGTTGAGCTACGTTAAGAGGACAAAAGCGAATTTGTTAATTTTTCATAAATACAAAATTGACGTGCCTGACTGTGCAACTTGTTAGCTTCACCAATAAACTAGATCAGAGCCTGACCGGGGAGCAGAGCACAGAGAAGACATGGTTAAACGAAGAGCCCCAGTGGCCACCACCACCTCAAAGTTCCCAGTGGACTTTTTAAATACCTCTCATCACTAGCCGAAAGCTCATTCTGATCGTTCACAAACTACAACTTGAACAAACTCGTTCACAAACTACAAATTACTTGCCTTATCCATACAATCATCTCAAATCTCACAACCAAGTTTGATCTTATTATTTCCATGTTATGGTACCTTTGAAATGGCATTCTCCTCATTCTTTTAGTTTTTCTATTTAGATTATTTCATAAAATCTATTCTACTTCCGAATCCGGTGCTTAGGTAGTTGAGCTACAGGCTTACAGTCCTGCTATTAGTGCTACTGGCTTAATGTCTGACTAATAAGTAATTAGAGCTACAGTATAATGATTGTCTATAAGGCAGGATGCCATGGTAACTTCAAATCCTTTTTGGAGTCAGTGATTCCATTAATTCAATGTACTCAAATTCAACACACACAGCAAAAACAAAAATTTAAATCCCTCTTGGAGAAAAATACGACTCTTAACAGAGATGATGACTGAACACTACAGTAGTTTTCCTGCACTTTAGAGGCTAAAGCATGTAATATTCTAAAAATTCACGTTAAATTAAAATAATGACTATAACATGACATACAAAACACAAGCAAATATAAACTCGCGTCAATCTAAAAGGTAAAATTGATCAAAAAGGAGAATAATGAGATCAAAGCAAATAATTCCTAATTAATCAGTTGATTTGTTCCAAAGGGATGATTTCACGTTTGAACAAGAGTTTGGGGTGATCTCTGTGTCCCAACAAACCATAGGGCATGCAGTTGAATTACCAATACAAAAGTTACGTTGAGTATCAACGGCTTCTTGAGTCCAAGGGCTGGTTTATCAATAGCATTTGCAAGCCCAATTAAAGTCTGAGGGCCAGTTTCACCTATCCAAGTTAATGTCCTGTCAACTTGACCGAATGGTAATGGAACACTGGCGATTAAGAGCGGCGTTAAGGAATTATCTTTCACCATATTAATTCAGACATCAAACGTTTGGTTAAGTTAACACTGAAACGTTTCATTTTGTCCAACTATCATGGAACATGTCTCCATGTTGGACAGAGAGGTGAATCCCCAGGGCATGGAATTAAAGCCTAAAAAACTTCAAAAGCTGTTTCTTATCTAATTCTTATTGCGATTAATTGATTTTTTCCAAGTTCAACACTTATTAGAATATAGGTAACTTAAAATGAGGAAGTGTAAAAACCACGATGCTTAACAATTTTTTTGAATGAGGAACTCGTGAAGTGTATGAAACAGAAATACTCGTATCTTTCTACTCTTTCGGTGGCCTAATTGAAGAAGATCTTCGGGTAGGTACTGGAGGGTATCATAACTAGAATACAAGAAATTCAATCATATATTGATATGTAGGAGGATACTAGTTGAACGGAAGGGTTGTGATAGAAAACCATGAAAATCCTCACTAAATAAGAAGTAAATACATACAAAATCTCTATGTCTCAATAGGAATAAATCGGGCTATCAAACTTAGTAAGGTATCTTCAAGGTAGTGCTTTATGCTGGATGAGTCAAAGCACTTCGGCAACATGGGTTTTCATCTACCCATTAAGAATAATTATTTTCCTTATGACTCGAAGTCGTTTTCACTTGACTAACATTCAAAATGATCAAACAAAACAAGTTGCAGAGCCGCCCATAGGAGTTTTGTGGTCTCTGATTTCTTGGGTGTAAAAACATTCAAAAAATTATAGGGTACACGCCAATATATTGAATACAAATGTTGGGATAGTATAGTGAAGCATTGCATCAAACGTCATGAGGCATTGCATTTTGAGTCTGAGAGCTGGTAGGTATGTAATCATTTATAGAGAAAAGCAACGGATTTAAAGTGAGAAAATTAAAATGATTCACCATTGATACAATGACGCAAAAGAGGTTAGGGAAGAATGATGTGCCTGAAATCAGAGGCCTGGCAGTTGCTATGGAAACAACTAATAATGCTATCAATCAATCAATGCTAATCATGCTACATACTAATAATGTTCCAACTCAATTTCGTCAGAATATTCTTTTATTGTTGTATTACCCTTGTTTTCCCTGTGGTAAATGGTATCTGAAAGTCCAACACATTCAACATTTGACTAATTGAAGCGTGGAAGTGCAAAAGGGTCCATGTGCCTTCTGTCAAAATTTTCAGCAGGCCTATTTAAATTTTTAGACGAGAATTGTATTAAAGGAACATGGCTGAATTAAAGAAAACAAATTTTCTCTGATAACATATGAATAGGTGAACACTTACACCAAGTTTATAGCCTAATGTAGTTTGCACTGCAGCAGTCAGACATTTAAAATTTTAGAAAGCAGAAAATATGTAAGTCCCACACGTGTTACTTCAAAAGGGTGTATGTGCCATAGGCCGATTCGCTGTAGGAACCGATGGCAATTGTACCTGCTTCATATCACTGGCCTTGGCACATAGACCTGTAAAATGCAAAAACACGAGTTTCCTATTCTTTGGAACTTGGACCCTTTTGCACTTCCAAGCTTAAATTATGATAAGTAATTAGTTAGTCGAAGATGAGACTGAGCATTAACAAACCGGCCCTAAAAACTTTGCAAGATCCTCAGAAATTATAAAAAATGGAGTTCTTAGGTCACAAAGCCGGTCCAAAGTGATCCAGGGATGCTTCAGGCATACCTTCCAAGTCTTGTTGAAATAAAGCTATTGAGAGTTTACCACACTATAGTACATACCAAGAGTATTGTAGCAAAAATAGGAATACCTTAGCCTTTTCTTTGACATCGAATTTTGCCTGAATTAGGAAAGTGGTGACATCACTTCTTTTCTTGGGTACTTTTGGAATGATACCGTTGAGCAGCCCAGCACGAATTTTTTCCACAAACTGCGGAGGGTGTTTGAGACGAAGGGAGGCCAGAGACATGATTCGCTTTCTCTCTTCTGGACCTTGAACCACACGCCTCCACGTCTTATACGTCAGGATGTATCTGACATACGTCAGCTCACTCATGATTTTATTGGGAGGCTCTTTCAACACAGCACTGAAAAACATAAATAAGAAATGAAAATGAAACAAATCAGTGTGTTCAGCAGAGCATCACATATAATAGTTGAAGGCAAAATGATAGGAAATTATTTAATGTATTCCACATCACCCATTAACATAGCTCTACTACGTATAATCTATCAGAGATGTAATTATTGAGAAACTTTATAGGAGCTAACCCACTTGAAAATGTGAGAATTGGCATCAAAGTGTCTGCATCTAGTACTTCATTTTGCTCATGCAGCACACACGTACTCACCACGATGAAACATATGAATAACCTTTTGCCAATTCATGGTAAGTCACCTTGGGTTCATTTTTCTACTGCCCATCAATTTCAAGTTAATTTCAGGACATTAAAACAAGAGGAACAGTTGGTTCCAGAAACTAATGGGACCCATGGTAGGTCCTTCATAGAAACTATATAAGTAGAGGCTGATCCGAACTATTTCATCCGATTTGACTAAATAGCAAGGCAGGTCCTACGTGGCTCCGCTACGAGCGTTGGTGCGTTGCCCCATCATGCCACGTGGCGGAAAAATTGGTGTCCTACGTGGAAACGCAAAAACGCTTCGTAGTTTAGCGAGCATCACCTGTTTTTCTGTTCTCGTCACTTGCGTTTTCAACTTCATTTTTTAAAATTTGATTTTGCATTCATGCCGTCGATCAACGAGTTTGAGCTGGTGACCAGCTCAACGGCTCTTTTGTATTATTTAGCTGAAAATAATTTAAAAAAAAAAGAAGGAGACCCGCGGAGGAAATGTTTAAAAGCCAGAACGGGTTCAGTGAATTTCATCACTCCAAATTCAGGGACAGTGAAGAGCATTTAAAAACATACGCAAGAGTGACAGTAGAAACTTTCGATTAAATCGTGAATATAATTAAGCTAGAATTTTAAGATTTACATTCAACAAGAACTTTAATACATTACAATGAATTTAAAAAAAGATAACAACTACAAATATTTGGTAGAATCCAAAACTTAGTTTTTATAGCGGAATATTAGAAATTACAAAAAAGATTTCAAGAAAAATTGCTCAAATTCCAAAACAATTTAACATAAATACTTATACTCAGAACATTTAATAAACTTAGGCATTGTGATCTAGGCGAGCGTGGCGTTAGCCGTTGTGCAGAGGGGCCTTAAGAGAAAGTGCACTGCACTTCAGAGAAACAGCGTATTGTGGAGTTTAAATTTTTCCCAAGTCTAGGGTGATAATTGAAACTTATGTTTCAATAAGTTGTTTTCTTACTTGAGAACTGCACACAGATTTAAATTCATCAAGTAAACAATTGAAAGACTACTTTAAAGAGAAACATTTAAACAAACCTGAGAATCAAAGAGCAGAGCTCCCAAAAGTTCTTGTTAACATTATTTGCTTTGAGTATGGAGTCGAGAATATGGTCATGGGATTTGTCTGAAAAAATAAAAAAATGCAATACATTAATATTATTGGGTATTATTATTAAATGCTGTTTGTCAATGGAAGAAGGAAATGCGTAGTAAATTCGAAGGCATGTAAAATTATCATTTACGTACCTTTCGGAGGAATCCGTTGTCATTAGCTAGACGAGCGATGGAGGCGAGCGCTTTTGATGATAAGACTTCATCCTCAGGCCGTCGAAACAGTACCTTACAGTTTCAACGGCCTGATGATGATGTATTTGCATCGAAAGCGCAAAACGACTGCTGTTTGTCGACTTGCTAGTGACGACAAATTCCTCCGAAAAGTACATAAATTATATGTTTACTGTTACTACTAGCAGAAATGACCCTTTAGATTAAACATCAAAGACACGTAATCTTCTTTATTGACTCGTCTTTTTCGTTTATTAAAAAGCCCTACGTTCTCAAAGAAAACATCGCCAAAAATTAATTTCAGTAGGATATCTCATAACTGAAATTCGAGGGTGTCATTCAAATCTGTTTTCATATCTATATTAATTTCAAAATGTATGTACTTTCTAGTGAGAAGGTACAGTACAGAAGTAGCATAACCCCAGCACGTTTAAGAACTTTCGGCCCCAGAGTCCCCGTTCTACCAAAGGGAATTAACTCCCGAGTCTTGTAACACAGCATTTACTTAGATAACAACCGTGAGTCACTGCTCCACCATCAATTTTTATTCCCAGATTATCCGATCCGTGGGCCATTGGTAGATCAATTAGTTAAGGGCCTTCCTAAGTCGAAAAATGAAGAAAAAAAGATTTTTTTTTTTATTTGCTCTTAAAATTCTTTATTCAATGCTGAATCGTTTGATACCAATATGTTGGTGGTTTGGCACTATATAATTACTGTAAACAGCTCTCAAAGTTGAGCATTTCACTCGAGCGCGCTCCTCTAGAAGCACCTTTTCAAACGCCCTGCTCTACTCTTTTCTTCCGTGCTTTTGCATGGGATTCCAACTTTCGATGTGTAAATAATGAGTGAACTGTAATGAACATGAACCATAGATAGGTACATAAATATATTTACATAAAAAATTTACGTATATATAAACGAAATTGGGGAACAAAGTAGAAGCGTTAGTGATTCTTCTTCTGCCTTCCACATTCACTTTTCTCCGCCCACATTTCCCTTTTCGGTTTTTGAAAACATGACCACTTTTGTGCATTATTTTATAAAACTCAATTCGATTGGAAGAAAGCAATGAGATGAAATGAAAGGCTGAGAAAAAAGCAAAACAACGTTCAGACGGAAAAGATATGGGTATTTTTTCTTCATTGTGAAAGTGAAGCCGTCAGTGGGAGTAGAGCAAGAAGCACGCGGACAACGCAGTTCCACGCCCCCGAAGTTTTCTCCCGTTTTCTCGAAACTACGTTTTTAAACACGTTCGCCCCTAATTCTCCGAAACTACTGAACCAATTGAGCTGCTTTTTTTTTTTTTTTTTTTGTTTTGTTGGGAAATAGCTAAATTCTACACTGAGTTTTTTTCATCGTCCTAAAAATTGTGTTAGTGGCATAAATGGCTGGAAAACTGAAACACAAAATAAGGGTTTGGGCAAATGAGGATAAAAAATATAACTTATTATTGTTTAGGTATATATTTAAAAAAACTCAGTAAACACAGCAGATCTAGATTTAGAAAAAATAAAAAAAATAAAAAAAAATAGAATTCTAGGTCATATAGTTGCTGAGAAAACGGGTCTCAAAGGAGATACAATTTTACCCTATGACTTAGGAAGGCCCTTAACATCCGAAAGCCTGAAGAAGAAGGAAAAAAACTGGATAGCGTAAAACATAATTATTCAGATTTCCATAATATATATAGGGTCAGGGTGGCGGGGGGAGTGGGTCCCCGTTTTTCATAAAACTGACTTTGTGATGCTACCATTCCCCTCAAACTACAAGTTTAATAATGACTACAGTTATATTTCATTCCCCAGACATTTCTACGTCGAAAAACGTGTGGTATAATGAATTGAAGTTAGTATTTCATTAAGAATTGGGAAAAACCTAGAAGCATTCAAACAACAACGCACTTCCCCCCCGTTGAGGGGCAAGTCACGTATAGTGGGGCAAGTGCATTTTCTACTGATAAATAATAAAAATAAAATAAACCAAAGTAGGTATAATTTAAAATGAATTGTTTATGAAAAATAAAACGCCGCAAAATAGATAATTTTTAGCAACTCAACATGAATTCCTGAGTAGATAAAATGATCAATAAACTCATCCAGTTGTTGACTGTCCCCTGATTCGTTGTCAGTTGGGGAATCAGGTTTTTGTGAGAGAGAATTTGAAGACTCCAGAGTTTTGCAGGATAAGATAGGACTAAGGTTTGGGAGAAGCGTGCGGTTGTGCTTGGGGTTGAGGAAGAGGTTCTGAATGGAAACTAAGCTTCAAGACCTTGATTTTCTTATTTTTACTGCAGCAATTTTTGTAGCCTTGAAGTTATCAAGTGCGCAGTTCATACAGAGAAAAGGCTGAAAGATAAACAGTGGAATAAACAGGAAAGTAAGGGTTTTAGAAAAGAAAACAATTGAAAACAGTATCTCCCTCAGATTTACACTCAGATTTCGGACGAAGGCTTCGTGGAAAATGGTTTCAATTACACTTACTTGTTCACTGAGAAGGTTAAAATTTTCATCAGGTGATCATAAACACCTGTTCTATCATTTTTTAAGAAACTTATTAAAATAGAGAGGCCTCATAGCGAAATACAACGAAGAGACGCACTTGCCCCGCCTGACCCTAATAGGTAAGTAAAACAGGCAAACAAATACATTTTCAGCTACTCTCTCTTCTTATATGTACGTTCTGTCCGAGATTAAAACGTACGAGGGTTATGGACATGCGTACTTTACATTACCAATGGTGCCTCCAAGCTATGACAAGAATGGACCTATTCAAATTATGAAAATGATGCTATCTAAATGTCTACATTGTAATCGATACATAGAACCTACCGTAGAACACTGTACGAACAGGCTGTCCATACCAAATTTACTAGGGCGTCCATATTGTAATCTTTGTATCCCAAATTCAATGCCTGGCTGCACACATCCTAATAATATTTCATGCTCTAAGGGGAACTCACTGACTTTCTAAAATATGATAACTTAGCTGAACTTACTCAGAAATATGAATAACGACGACGTGAGTTTCCCAGCAATCGACTGAGGAGTCTCTTTGGCTCGGCTGGAAAAAAGAAAAAACAACAGAAATATGTTAGTACGTCCATTAACAGAACACATATTAAAGCTGCAGAACTTGGTAACTCCGGCTACAGTGTAACCTCCTCGATAGGAGTTCTATGCGTTAGACAATGTCGATATTGGAGCGAATCACACTAGAATCTATTATTCGGGGAAACTCCAATGACATACCTACCGTTTGGGCATGGAATTACAACAAAATTCATGAGAATATGCACATCATTGGCAACACTGTTCTGATGAAACAAGTTCCTCCTCTGCTATTGTGATAACGCTCATAAAAACATGATTTTTCCTTTCGCTGCACAGAAGAATAATTTTTATCTTATTGTGACATTTCTGGCCATGGTTGTTTCCCAGTCTTTAATTGTATAGTAATGCGCACTTTGGTTTTCATGAGGGATTTAACAATAAATTAATTGGGAATTTCTTTCCCTATCATTGTCCAGATTCTATTAATAACATAAATAAATAAATATATATCTCTAGAAATTGTTTCAGAATGCCTCACAACGGATTTCCATGGAGAACATTTTGTGAAATTTCCAAGAAAATTTGCTGAGAATCGAAAAAAAAAACTGCGACAAATCTAGAAATCCTTAAAATCTTAAAAATCAGATTATTATTGAGAACTTTTTTTTCTTTGCCATAAAACTGATAGGTAACCATTTCTTTGCGCTCAATGTGCTAACATTTCAAAACAATTAAACAAATATAAAACGATAACTTTGGAAAATTCGCACATACGTTCTTGCTGCACGAGAGGGACTTCATTTATCGATTTTTAGTACATTTTGATGAAATTTAAGAAACGTATTTGAGCACAACCTTGTGTTCAAAGTTTTGAATGTCTTGATCACTTTCGATGCACTTTTAACTTTATATAACGATAAAATTTGTAGAAAAGTCTCTGATAAAATCATGCTGCATGACTGGAACATTTTTTTCCCCGCTGATCCAGGTGGGAAACATTCGATATCGTCAAGTCGATGTAGTTAGAAACGTAAACTGAAGTGGGTTATGACAGTGAGGTACATCGTTGTATTTATAGATTGGCAGGTGAGACAGTCAATCTTCCAATCGACAAACGCAATTACACGTACCTACCAATGCTTTTTATAGCAGTTTTTACGGCTTGGTAAACTTTAATGTTTCCGTTGTTGATGGACTGAGATGGAGGGAAAAAAAATCTGAGGTAGTCGACTAACGGAACGAATCTAAACAACTGAATGATAACACCAACTGGAAAGTAGTGGAGCGGAAAAACTGTGAATGCAGAGTTTGACGATAAACATGGTCGATAACTTCACAGTGGCAGTATCAAGATTATTTGGTCTGGAAGGGGCGACGGCTTAGCGGTTGTTATTGCTAGAACTTGTGTAGGAAAAAAATACGCGCATTTTATAGCATGCACATTACTATTTCTGCCGAGATAACTCTCCTACTGTGGATGTAGCTTTCAGGCACGCAGTGGGAAAGGTTTCACATTTGAACACGTTCACACCAACCAATTTTACAGTGAATGATGATACGAGGTTGTTCAATCAAGTTACGTGAAGTTGTCAAACGATTTTTCCCAGATATTTCAAAAAACTCGGTTCATGCTGCCCGGATCGTAAAATGCCAGTCCACTGAGACGAATTCTCACTTTTCGGTAAATAGACATCCAGAAAAAGAGTACAACTAATCCAAGCTCAAAATAGTGGTCCAGTCTGAAGTAAACCAAGAACACATTTTGTGAAAAAATCAATTTTCACGTCTTCAAACAAATGGTCGCCCAACTGGTCTCTTTCGAGGGTTTACAAAAATTGTACAGGTCATTGAAAAGCTGAGTTCATGCTGAACAATTTCAAATAAAATCTTCAAAAATGGTTTATTGTTGAAGGGTTTACAGCCAAAAATTCACTGAAAAAAGTAAGCGATTTTTTAAAAGTTGTGTTCAAAATTAAGGGATTACTCTGTTTTTGGTTTATTACTTCCAACAATAAGCCTATGTGATCGTGTAGCAAAAAATTGTTATAACCCTCCCTCAAACTTCGTCACTTTACGTTTCAAGGTGCGTAGAATCTAAATTTGAAATGTCCGTCCGCCGTTCGGGCTGTAAAAGGCCTAAGAATTTACTTTAAAAAACCCGTTCTTTCGCACATAGGCTCCATTTGGGGTCTAGTTGGTCCTAACGTTTAACCATCCCGATCGCTTTACTCGCATAGATGCTATGGGCCAAAAACGGGCGAAAAAGTGTCTTTTTCGAGGCTTTGAGTGTTAGACGTGTTAGACGCACGCCTGGCACGCTTGGCAGGGGGTCACGGTGGGTGGTGAGGGGGTGAGGGGGGGGTGGAGTGAGAGGAGGCGCCGCGGCACCTTGTGGTGGCTGGAGTGACCAGGGGCGTAGCAGAGGGGTGTAGGAGAATGGATATTTATTACTTTTACGTGTTATACCCATATAATACACCGCGGCACCATGAGGTGGGTACAGCATTCCTTCGAGGCATGAATATATGTTTTTTTCTAGGTCATATTTATGGGTTAATACCAATGCTTTTCCTACGCACACGTACCTATTTAATAACATATCCTCTCGACTTTTCGTACGTACTTAGATAATGATATTATTAAGGCAATAACTATTTGAATAGATAGGAGCTCAAATCGAGAAATATTAACATGCGTATATAATTATAGAAGTATAGGTTGTGGCAACTCGAAATAGGACACGCCGAGGAGTCTGGACGGACCTTATGACGTACGCAAGCCAACTAAAACTACGATCAAACAGAATTGACAAAATAATAAACCTTTGTGAAATAATTTGCAGCGTTTTTGTTTTTTATTCGGATTTTGAGGGTTAAGCTGAGCTGAAGGCGTGAAAGTTGGTTGTTGAGAGTACAACAGTCACACAAAAAAACCTTTTGAAAAAATTAATAAAAATTGAATGTTATCAGACGATTTAAGCTCGAGAGGACGGATTGAAATGAGAGAATATACCATTTCTGGCTTTAAAAGCTATCCGCACCATCCTGTCATTGACTGAGGACACTATCTCAATGACTGGATGCCAAGACGGATTTTTCTGCGATGGAACGAAATGTTCACGCCCCTCCCCCCTACATTTAAAAATTTGAAGCGATCTAAATAGCTCATTTCTTCTCTAAAAATTCGCTAACATAAAAAAGCGTTAAAATACAGTTGTTTCAGAATGCCTCAAAACGGATTTCTAAGAAGAAAATGTTAGAAAATTTTCATTTTATAATTTTTGAAGTCATTGCAACAGCGTAAATTTCTACGAAAATCTGCTAAAAATGGAAATTTGATTTCTGTGCGTGCTTTGAAATATTTTGCCAAAACTAAATGATACGGATTGGAAGCAGTGGAGCATGATTGTCAAAATCGTTACTTTGCAGTTTATTTTCTTGCTGTAATTACTAGATCGTCGTGTTCTTTTTTGGATTCTCAGAAAGCTAGCTGTTTTATGAAGATGTATTTAGAATGAAATTTAAGTACATCTGGTAAACGTGGATAGGGTTTTGGCCATCACAGATGGCAACTAGATCGGCAGGCCCTCAGCCACGGAACTGCCTTCTGAAGCTTAGAATCATGGAATAGTACATACACAAACCCCCAGTAGCAACCAATTATCAAGTGTCTACTGCAGAAACATCACCGTTAATACACATATTATGTGTAATATTACACAGGTAGAGTAAAATCGTATGTTGGAAGGTAATTACCTCGATGCTTGGATCTCCATATCTACGTAGTAAGCCATAAGTTCCGTCATTATGTCTAAATACGTCGAGTATATCTTCTTGTCCTGTAAACAAATGATGTTATAAAAACAACAGAGAATTTTCACCTAATTTGAAAACATAGGGTATATTACTTCAGGATCTTGATGCAGCAATAAATTGTTGTTTTTTTTCTTATCGAGTAACAACAATGGTTGTTTTAAACCATAATCCAGTGACTCTAAAGCTCTTCAGAGTTCAACGGGAATCTAGTAGACAGGCTACCATTTGTACTAACATAGAGAACTACCTTATATCCCGAAGTTGTAACAAAGCTTTTGGATGAAAAGTATAAAGTAGGCTGAAGAAGAGTGTTGGAGAAAATGTAGAACCAGCATTTTGCCACCCCTTGAATGAATTATTAATCTTTAAAGCCGATTTTGTGGCTGAGGATGTAACATTAATCGGTGCCTACATTTTTCTTTTCCTTTTTTATTGGAATATTTATTATATATTCTTACATTTATCAGGTATTCAGGAATGTTCAGGAAACATTTCCAAAATAACTAGAAATAAAATCTAATCTATAAAGTAATCTACAATGGTGCTTTGAATTAACAAGGTCCGCCGCTAGGAGCGCTAGGGGGTCAAGGACTTAACGAACATGATTGTTGACATGACTTTCCTGATACCTTGCGTCACAATATACCTTTTTGGTCTACAATTCGTTCCTCGCACCATCAAACTCATCAATACTGATCAAAAATTATACTTATATTATTAATAAATAGATTATTATTATGAAAAACACATACAAACAAATACCGGCAAAAATAAAAAACAACTTGTGTTCTTCACGACTGCGGTTATAGGCAACAGAAAGAAGAATAAATCGATAAGGTTCTTGTTTAAATGTTGCTCTCTACCCTTAGCTTCTCATGTTCAGGGCCCCAACTATTTTTCATTTAAAATATACTTTTATAACATCCAAACAAATAAAATAAAATGAATAATAATAATAAAATAAAATAATGAGTCATCGGGAAGGATTGGGCTCCCTGAATTGAATTGAAATTTCCCCCAGCTAAGACCCGGAGGTTACTGACTTCAAAAATTCATATCTCAAAAATTAGTGAAGATCGAAACGTGTGGCTAAGCTATTAAGTTGTTGTTGCACTCCTATACTTTAATAAATCTATACATATATAAATCAATTGCTGTTCCTTAGTGTCGCTAAAACTCGAGAACGGCTGGACCGATTTGGCTAATTTTGGTCTTAAATTATTTGTGGAAGTTCAGAGAAGGTTTAAAAGGTGTAGTTGTTGATATTTTGTGATATTGACACGGGAACCATAACATTTCTTTTAGGCACTGGACAGAACGTTGAAAGATCTTTGTGACAACCAAAATATTTATGTTGAGCAACCATAACATTTGACAATTGACAACCAACTAATATATCGATCCATCCTCTATGTCGATCGATTCCTCAGACGAAGAGT
The DNA here is from genome assembly GCA_030762985.1 of Adelphocoris suturalis. Taxonomy (NCBI): domain Eukaryota; kingdom Metazoa; phylum Arthropoda; class Insecta; order Hemiptera; family Miridae; genus Adelphocoris; species Adelphocoris suturalis. Next base: position 22,753,029 of record CM061043.1, read on the forward strand.
GCATCCTTCTATCTTTGTGAGTGGCGATTACCGCTACGTGCGCGAGAACTTTCTTTACTTCGGTGATTCTCTGTGATAGTAACATTTCAAGTTATGTGCTCTTTTTTTGTTGATCTTTTGTGATAGTGACACTTTACAGCTAAGTGCGCGAGAACTTTTCTCACTTTGATTAATTACAATTTATTTACGATGCCGAGGAGAAGACGACCTGACTTAGGTCGTCGCAGTCAATCAAACGTGCGAAGAGCTACCTCACGTGCTAACCGCACTGATGACCAGAGAGACAGATCAAGAAAATAGTCTTATTGCTATGTCAGAATTGCGTTCTTTAGTGAGTGACAATGAAGTACATAGGCTTAGGATGCAACGAGTTCGTGCACATCAAACACAACAACACCGATCACAACATAATGAAATTGAGCGATTCCGCAGACGCAGTGCTCCTGTGATTTTGGAACGAGCTGCATTCCACTATGATCCGGCAATACATTATTGTGCCCACAAATCGGTTACAATTGGGGAAATGTCAGATGTCAGTTCTTTAAAATGCCCTCGACAAATTTTATCCCATCCAAGCTTAAGGACAGTAAGAATGGCTTAAAGAGCGAAAAAGAGGGAAACACTACGCTGTACATATTAATGGTAACAAGGCTGTAACAAGAGGAATGGGAATGTTGAAATTTTCTCAAAAATTTGATTGCTTTATAATCATAGTTTTGTTCTCATAAGATTAACATACGTTTACTAATCATATTAATATACAGGGTGATTCCCTCACAGATGCAAAAAAAAAAAAAAAATAAAATGGGTGAAACTACATCAAAAATGGAGTAAAATGCCGCCAACTGCATATTTTTATCTCAATCCGTTCTCGAGATATGATTTTTTAAAGGATTTTTCAGGAAAACCGTGTTTTTTTCCTTTTAAACTCAAATTTCTCCACTTTACTTCATTCAATTTTAACTTTTGACCACATTTTCGGAATCAGCATTAAATTTACTATAAGAATAGTGTACTTGGATTCTTAAAAAGTACCATCCAAAGGCCCTCACATCAGCTAAAAAATTGACGATTTTGAAAAAATAATATTTCTGAAAATCTTTAAAGCTTTACTACTATTTTAAAAAGAATCCTGGAAACTTCCAAATCTCATGAAAACTGCTTCGTCTAATAATCTTTCCAACGGTATAATCAAGTTTACTTTTATTTTGTTATTTAGTGGAGAAAATTATTTTTTAATGTTAAAAAATGTGGGTTTTTCAATGAAATTGTTGGTTTTCTCGAAAGATGACCCTCCATGAACCTACGAGTGTGGGGTCGGTTTCTATGTATTTTTTCACGCAGTATCGAATGGTAAAATTTGTAGATCTCTCCAACTCCGTTATAACCGAGTTTTACACTTAAAATCGCAAATGTTTGGTTTGTTTGTTACGATTTAATTTTTGTATGTTATGGGGTCAAACTAGTTAATTAAAGTGTAAAACTCGATTAGAGATCTGCAAGAGTTTCCATTCGATCCAGCGAGAAAAAATACATAGAAACCGATCCCATACTCGTTGGTTCATGGAGGGTCATCTTTCGAAAAAACCAACATTTTCATTGAAAAACCCACATTTTTTAACATTAAAATATTATTTTCTCCCCTAAATAACAAAATAAAAGTAAAATTGATAATACCGTTGGAAAGCATATTAGATGAAGCAGTTTTCATGAGATTTGCCAGTTTCCAGGATTCTTTTTAAAAGAGTAGTAAAGTTTTAAAGATTTTCAGAAATATTATTTTTTCAAAATCGTCAATGTTTGAGCTTATGTGAGGGCCTTTGGATGGTACTTTTTAAGAACCCAAGTACACTATTCTTATAGTAAATTTAGTGCTGATTCCGAAAATGTGGTCAAAAGTTAAAATTGAATGAAGTAAAGTGGAGAAAGTTGAGTTTAAAAGGAAAAAAAACACGGTTTTCCTGAAAAAACCTTTAAAAAATCATATCTCGAGAACGGATTGAGATAAAAATATGCAGTTGGCGACATTTTACTCCATTTTTGATGTAGTTTCACCCAAATTTTTTCTTTGCATCTGCGAGGGAATCACCCTATATAAAATCCGATATCTGTTTGTTTGTCTACTTTACACCAAGTTATTTATGCACCCCGGCCGGGGCAACCCCCGGGTAATCAGCCAGTAAAAACATAAAAACTATGGGGAACAATTTTTTTTTAACCTTCCCATCCCCCTTAAGGCACATTAGCATAGTAATAAGTATAGAGTAGTATAAATTTCAACTACACAGAAGTCATGTAATCGATAAAAGATACCAATTAGAACACGAAGTTAGCATTGTGGCAAAGTGAATGAAGGAACACGGATAGGATACGTAGGTTTATCTTTCAACTTTGTGTCAACTCTATGTGTTTACAAAGTAAGAAGGTCGCAAGAATAAGATACCGCCATCAACACTAATGAGTGTTGATGAAAAGGGCATCAGCTAATGTGAAAAAACAGGTACTCAAGATGCCTAACTTATAATTATCTACCTATAAATAATCAGTGTTGATTACTACGGTAATGATGTTGTTTATTATGGTAAACATTTCCATTCATACACTTTCACATAAGGCGCGAATGCGTCATATCTATTATATAAACGTTTTCATGGATATAAAATCTTGTATGATAGGTTCCCGTTTTTTATCAGTATCCTTAACATAGTATCGCGTACAAGCACGACGATACTTGCAATGAAATTATCAATACTTATTTTATATAATATTACCAAGCAAATAAATAGTGGCAAAATTATTATTGATACTCCAAACCAATTAGGTGTTCAACTACGAAAGTTATACGCGTTTTCTTCTTGTGCATGTATTAATAGTCAATTGGTATTCAGTTTACTTATCAGTTTTTGTCGAGTTGGAAATCTTATTAAACCTCAATCTATAAGCTGGTAGTAGATAGATGTGAATAAAAATTTCTTTTAACTTTATGGAAACTAATTTTATTAGTGGAAGGCGATAAGGTTAGTAGTTGCTTGTTGACTTCACCACTGGGACACTCGTTATCATGACCCTTATCGTATTTCTAAGAACTGTGGTATCAAGAGACAAGCTTTGTTAGTGGACTGAGGTTAATCCGAGAAAATCAAATAGTTTAGCGTTATATTAGGTTTGTTCCAGCGTGGTCAAGAGAACATGAATAGAAAACAATGAATTCACAGTGAGAACTGAGGTAGAGGGAGAGGTTTCATGAATTTTTCAGTTGATATTTCATGAACTCAAACGCTGGGCCGCTGTCTAAAAACCTATTTCTAACCTACCTTCCTCAAGACTCAAACTTCCTTGCCAAGAAAAACAATGTTTCCTGCAAGTCAAACTGCAATTTCTGTATACGCAAGTTATAGAATAATTTATTGTGGAGCCGTTAAATACATAAAGTGATATTCACGAGGTAGAATACTAGCTTGGTAACATGAGAAAAGACACAAAATTAATTATAGCAAAGAAGGTTACACATCTCAGCGAGGCTATCTTTTTCCTGCTCAGTTTACAACTCTAAAGCGATCCTGCTGCAGGAAGTGAGGGGAACCAAAAACTTCCCTCTCTTCTTGCACGGGAGGCGTGCAGGACGTGTGTGGAGGCCTTCCTGCTACAGGTGTCCTGCAGAGCTCGTCGGATGGGTTTCCCATCGGACCATCCTGCGGTCCGGGGTCCCCCACCCTATCAACCTGCTAGGTCCGAGCGTGTGTGGAGCTGCTGGAAGACCTTTCATGTCCTAATCACCCGCCAACACGATTACCTCAGAACACCGTATACTGGCGAGAAACCTTTGGTTTGAGCTGGGAATGACGGAGAACGCACTTCAAGGCAGGAGAGCAAAGAGGGGAACTTCGTTTTTGGAGCAAGAAGTCCGCTTAAATTCGTTTTGGAGCAAGAAGTTCATGAACTCGGGGTTTTCGAACACTGAGAGTCAACAAGAACTTAACCACTAGCTGCGTAGAGCGACTGCACCGTACAAATACAGGGTGGTCCGTAATAAACGGAAACATTTTAAAATCCTGTAACATTCACAAATTCGATCGTAGGGATTAAAAAATAACCAGAACGTGTAGAGAAAATCAGTAAGTTTTATTCACAATCGAAAAATCGGAAAAAATTTATCAAGTTTTAAAAATTATGTCGTTTAAATGACGACCCTGTTTGGTAATGTATAGTTCAAGACGGTCCTTGAAGTTCTGCATCACTCTTTGCACCATATCTTCCGGTATTTCCGCGATTTCTCGTCTTATTGACTGCTTCAATGCTTGAATGGTTCGTGGTTTGTCCACGTACACTCTAGATTTCAGGTGGCTTTTTGCGAACGATTTTTCCCGGACGCGTGATCTCCCGGCATGGGGATGTTCCCTGGCCTCCGCGTTCCCCAGACCTTACCCCCTGTGACTTTTTTCTATGGGGCCACCTGAAATCTAAAGTGTACGTGGACAAACCACGAACTATTCAAACATTGAAGCAGTCAATAAGACGAGAAATCGCGGAAATACGGGAAGATATGGTGCAAAGAGTGATGCAGAACTTCAAGGACCGTCTTGAACTGTGCGTTACCAAGCAGGGTCGTCATTTAAATGACATAATTTTTAAAACTTGACAATTTTTTTTCCGATTTTTCGATTGTGAATAAAACTTACTGATTTTCTCTACACGTTCTGGTTATTTTTTAATCCCTACGATCGAATTTGTGAATGTTACAGGATTTTAAAATGTGTCCGTTTATTACGGACCACCCTGTACGTGAACTCAAGCTCGCTGTAACAAACCTATTAAAGCAAGATTGAACCTAGCTTCAACAAGAAGTATCGTTTTGAATGTAAAAGGTTGCTGGAATTACGGATCTATTTATTCTTCTATCTTTGTGCTTAACATATTTTTAATATTACATACCTCTGCAATTTCTTGATACATGAAGTTGAACAGCATCAGGACGTCATTCATGCAGCGTTTCATTTTGGCAGCTCGGTTAGGAACGTAACATTTTGAAATGCAAGATGAAACTTTCCTGTAGGCATTAAACATTTTATTATTGAAATTCTAGAAAACCAATAACTAAATATGGGGGGACAAATAATTTTACAATGCATATAATAATTATGTAAGGGGAAGGGGGGGGGGGGACGTTTTCTTAGGTGTTCATAAGATTTACAAGATGAGGTTTGGTGTAGTTTCATTGAGATTTTGATGTTTCCTCCTCCTAATACCCTAATACATTTTATAATTCGTTGACTTGTATTTTTTATTGAAGTATTAAATATAAATTCAATCTTGGTTCTTATTGTTGCAGTGAAAAAATAAGAAATTTGCGTTCATTATGCCATCATAAACTAAGTGTGCCCCGACTTTCGGTTATTTGAACAACAATTTTTGATGTAGTTTTGACTGTTTAAACCTGTTAATATGTCTAAGGTTGTCTATATCTTGAAAGTTTCAGAACATACAGAACCCTGATCTTAGTAAAACAAAGCCTACGTTTTCATATTATACGTTAATAGACACTGAATAGGGAACAATGCAAATTTCAAAAATATGAAGACGACGAATGACAAAGAATGTTTCATTCGAACTTACGAAAGGTATAGTGAGATCATATTTTCGAGTTCCTTGATATCCGGAGTGCCCAGCTTAGGGGCAAATTCCTTGGAGGCGTCAGCAACCCACGCGAGGACCTGCGAATGCAACAAATGAAAATAGTTCTCAAGTTAAATAATAATAAATGAAAAATTACTTCCAAAATATCACTACAGGTGGTGTGACCTGCCTAACGCGCCCATGTAAATATCGCACAAGAAACTTGCATACCTTTGGATATAGGTAGAAGTTTATTCCAAGGAGGTTCATTCTGACGTGTTCCTGAGTAAAAATACTCACATTTTTCAAAAGCGTTCTCCACGACGAAACACTCGTATTATGTAAAGCGTGCATAACAGGAATGTTATTTCCGTTTAAAAAAAATGTACACCCTCGAAAGAGAAAACAATTCTGATATTGTGGTTAAAAATTCTAGGGTAAGCAACAACCACGCATAAAAATTGAGAACTGGCCTATTAGAACTTATTGTTTGTTTATAATGATTATTTTTTCTTCCAGACCCCACATCGTTGGCCACCTCCTCATTCCTAAACGTGAATTTCGAAAACACGTTTACGAAGTGGACGATGGTAATAAGAGAATATGTCAAAAATCAACGGAAAAACTACCTCGGTAATCCGCTACACGAATTGGAGTTTATAAAATATAGAGGAAAGAAAAACAACCTTAAATCAACTAGGAAATAACCATGGTTAATATTAAATTAATAGTAATTATAAAAGGTCTGTCAAAATGAGTGGGCAGTATATCTTTCTCGCGTATGTGTAACATGTGTAGAATTATTTGAAGAACAAAGTACAAAGTAATGAGTCGAAATGATGGCATTGGAATTGGTAGGATATTGCCAAGGGGTTTACTCGCACAATCCTTGAAAATTTCATCAAAATTGCTCTTTTCTTCTCAGAGTGTCAACCGATATTAGTTTTGAGTATGTGCAATAGTTATCACTCAACCAATTGCGATATAATACATAACGCATATCTCTGGAACATATACCCCCCCCCCCTCCGCCCACCCGAGTTTGAAAGAAATTGGAAGTAGATAATGAGAAATGTAAGTTATAAAAAATTCACGTTTGAGCATGCACATGGACTATTAAAAATCTAGAGCATGGATTCCCAAACTGGGGGGCGTGAAGACGGGTTAGGAGTGGCGTGAGACCATTCGACCATTCTTCGAGGCAACATCGAGCCAATTCCAAGAGCGAGCTCGTTTTTGCCCTAAACTATCATGTATCATCCTTGGGGCAGACAGCAGGAAAAAAATTATCTCAAATACCACTGTCCGACAATACAGTGAAACGTCGTATTGATGATATTGCTGAAGACATAAAAAACCAGGTAGTCGATGAAATAAAACTATCACCATTTTCTGCCATCCAGCTAGACGAGAGTACAGACGTTGCTCAATGTTCTCAGTTAGTTGTATATGTTCGATATGTTGAAAATGAAACAATAAAAGACGAGCTACTCTTTTCAACAGAGCTGGAGACCACTACAAAAGCTGTTGATGTGATGAAAGCCGTGTCTGATTTTTTTTACAATCATGGACTCTCGTGGCAAAAACTAATTGGCGTATGCACTGATGGCGCTCCTTCAATGCTTGGTTCTCGCTCAGGCTTCGTGCAGTTAGTCAGAGGAAAAAACGCTGATGTGACTGAGATTCATTGCTCTAACACCGAACAAGCCTTGGCAGCCAAAACTCTTCCAAACGACCTCAATGACGTCTTAAAATCATGTATTAAAATAGTGAACTCCATAAAAAACAGTGCGCTAAATACAAAACTGTTTAAAATGCTTTGTGAAGATATAGGAACTGACCAAAAAACACTGCTATTTAACCCAGAAGTACTCTGGCTCTCAAAAGGAAACATGTTGGCAAGACTATTTGAGCTCTGGGATGAAGTAACTTCGTTCTTGGGAAACCAGAATCAAAATGAGCTAAGCATGAACTTCAGCAAACCTAGTTCTCAAGTAATGTTGGCATATTTGTCAGATTACCTTGATTCGTTAAACAGCCTTAACTTAAAACTGCAGAGTGGAGACTCAAACGTCATAACAAATCGTGACGACATCAAGACGTATGTGGAGATCTACAACTTTGGAGACGAAAAATATCAGCAAACCCCTGCAACTTTTCAAATTTCCCAAAACTAGTATCAGTCTTAGAAGAAACACGCTTCAAGGATGTTTTTGAGGGATAAAACTTGTCAAAACAAGTGTCAAACCATTTGGAGACGTTCACTGATGAATTCGGGAAATACTTCCCTAACACTGCTGACGAACATATTACAGACTTTCAACAGATCCTTTCCATATCAACGTTGAACATGTTCCAGAAGCCCTGCAAGAAGAATTTTCGGAAATAAAAAATGATTCTCCTGCCCAATATGACTTCGAAAAAATGGAAAAGTCATAATTTTGGATCAAATACTTCCAAGTGTATCCCAGAGTGTCACAGGAGGCTCTTCGGTTATTTTTGCCTTTTTCAACCTCCTACTTGTGTGAAAAAAAAGCATTCTCAAATCTCGTATCAATAAAAACAAAGAATCGGAACAAACTTGATGTTGCTAGTGACTTACGTTGTGCCCTTGCCAAAACTTCACCAAGAATACCATTGCTAGTAAAGAAAATGCAAGCCCATCCATCTCATTAAGATTAAGTTATTTTTATCTTAAAAGCTAATTCATAAAAGCTACGTGTTATCAAATCGTGTTTTGTATAAATAGCAAATAGAAAATTGTTTTCAGAGTAAAACTTGCATTTTTTTTTTCACATCCATTCATTAGTTATGTAAGGGGGGCGTGGGAGGCTTTCATTTAACCACAAGGGGGCATGGTACAAAAAAGTTTGGGAACCCCTGATCTAGAGCAACTAATAATCCCTGAAGATTAAACAAAATCGATCCATCAAGCCTTAGAGTTTTGCCTGTGTCAATCAATTTTAGTTTTTCGCATCCGCATAGCTACTACTTAACCAATTGGATATAATTCACAGGGCATCTTTCTGGAACACATGTCCAACCCCCACCCCTCCCCTTCCACACGAGTTTCAACGAAACGAGACCAATAGATGATGAGAAATCGAAGTTACAAAAAAAAAAAAAAAAAAAAAAAAAAAAAAAAAAAAAAAAAAAAAAAAAACGGACGGTAGACCTACGGTTCTACAGTCAGATCATTTAATAATGATTAATTTTACACATTATTAGTTCATTATGGTTACTTAGCAATATTAGTTTATAACTGAGCGTAATAAATCAGCTTTCCTAGACACTACAGAGGCTCAGGGATTATGAGATGCTGTGATAAAATGAGGGCATTCCAAAAAGTGGCAAACGATTTTCCTGCTATGAAAACTAAGGAAGTTACACTTCCCTAGTAACGCATTGGTTATACGTGGAAATCAATAGAAAACCCCACCGTGACGTGACGCTCGTGACGGACGAAAACAAATGGAAACGTCCTGCACGATCGCGCAAGCGCAAACTATGGACCCGACGGTAATGAAATTTATAGGGAACCATCAATGAGCTAAACCGCACAATCCCCGAAGATTTCATTAAAATCGGTCCATTAGTCTCGGAGTTTTGCACATGCGTCAATTTTAGTTTTGCGCATGCGTAATAGTTACCATAGGGCATCTTCCTGGAACATATATACCCAACTACCTCTCGAGTTTGATCGAAATCGGACCAATAGATGATGAATAATAGACGTTATGAGAAATTCACATTTGCGCATGCGCACAGGCTACTATTGATCCGACGGCAATGAAAGGAATAGGGACAGTCTAGGAGCTAATCCGCACTATCCCTTAAAATGTCAACAAAATTAGACTAAAACTTGATATACTCGTGGTTTTGGAATTGAAAAGGATTTACCACTAACAAGCAGACAGACAAGGAGCCAAAATTGATCAGCAAGGTCTGAAACGCAAAAACAAGTGGTAATTTTGTTTACAAGAGGACAGCAATTTTTTTGGCTTCCAAGAACATAAAGCTTCATCAACTCCGGTTAATTTTGTTATTATTATTCACTAGTTGTGTAACCATTCTTCCCCCTTGGATGATTTATGGTCATTTTTTGAGCGAAAAATCTGAGCGATTTGCTCAGTTTCGTTAAGATATGAGTGATTTGAACGATCTTGGTGATTTGACATAGTACTATATATCTTGCCACCATTAACCATTGAATTCAAATATTTATTTCGATTATGAAATATTTAAGTAGCGAATTGAATTGGGCGAACCTGACTAGGGCCATCTGCTTCCATGTCCTTCCTACTGCTGGCGGTGGTAGCCGGTAGTGGGATGTCCTCCACAGTTCGTTTCTCGTCATTGGCTGAATTCTTGTTGTTATCTGGAACATATTTTCAACAAAAAACAACGTGAGTGACCAGTTAAATGCATAACATGTAATAAACACACATCCTCCGACCATGTGGGAGGGAGGAATGCAATGAAGTCATTAATGTAGCGAACTGAAAATGCATGTATAAAGGCAGATTTGAAAATTAAATTTTCTCTTCTAGACGGATAAAACAGATACATTTGCTATATGTGGTGTATAAATGTATCAGATCCTCGAACGACCAGATAAGCATTTAAACTAATGATTAGTGAGTCCATCAAAGGCTTTCTATTTATATCCTCAGAAAGATCATCAGTTTTGTTCTATGATCATTCAATTTGAATATTTCACTTAGGCATTTTTTTTTAATAATTATCTTTTCCACGTCAGCAGGAAGTTCGAGAGTTATACATTTTTCGTTTTCGGGTAGGGGGAGGAGATTGCACACAGTAGGGAACGGAATCAAACGGGATACAAAATTATTTAATACACACCTCAAAAGAATTAAGGGATCACTTTTTCTTGTAGACGTCAACGACCCCAGATCAATCGGTCAAAGTTCATATTAGAAAGTTCCTAAACGATAAGCTGATGCTAAGCTGATTAAGTCAAGAGGGTCGAATTAGTGTCCTATCTTAAAGTGACGCTACTTATCTTTAAGTAACGCTGAACCACCAAGGGGGAAGTTCGAGAGTTATGAATTTTTCGTTTTCGGGTGGGGGAAGGAGATTGCACACAGTAGGGAACGGAATCAAACGGGATACAAAAGAATTAAGGGATAATTTTTTCTTGTAGAAGTCAACGACGCCAGATCAATCGGTCAACGTTCATATTAGAAAGTTCCTAAACGATAAGCTGATGCTAAGCTGATAAAGTCAAGAGGGTCGAATTAGTGTCCTATCTTAAAGTGACGCTACTTATCTTTAAGTAACGCTGAACCACCAAGGGGAAATTCCCGTCTATCTCGTGTGTTCAGTTTCATTTCTGTTTCCTAGTTCTTTTCTTATTCACGAAAAGGTTTCGCAATGGCAGATTTTGAAATTTATGAACAAGAAAATGAATATAATTCTCATGAATCATGAATACCAACAAGAAATGAATATCACTGTTATCGGTATGTAAGGTTACTTTGCGATAGGGAGGAAGAGATGAGATAGGTTGGTTCGGGATAAAGCGGCTTATGTTTAGGTGAAATAAATTTGTCTTATTGGAGATGAGGCGCCTCATCTCCCCGCACATGCGCAGTAGTGTCTTCCGTTCACGATAAGGGGCCTCATCTCTACCTCTCTATCGCTTTAGGAACTCTCTATTATATCTCATGATTTGGTACCTAAGGGAGATGGGATGCACCCTATTCTTGTTTTTTCTCAAACACTGAGAAAGACCAGTGATATCAGGCTCCGACATGAGCCAGAACAGAATGGAATCTGAGCATTTTTCTCAAGAGAAGCAACCCCTTCCTCCTGATTTCCCCAATTTTTGAGAAATCGAAGCGAAACTTGGAGAGCGTTTATGGGGTGCCTGATACTAAGTTTTAAGCAAATAAAAATCAGAAGAAAATAATACAAACATTTTTTGGACTACCCCTCCATCCAACTTTTTTCCCTTCATCCAAGGTTTTTGGGTACACAGAAATGTTTTCCCCACTTTTTGCCGAGTGAAGCCTCATTTCAAAGATTTTTTAGTGCTGAACACGATGGTGAAGCCAGAATTGCGATATCTTATTCCGTTCTCGGTTTAGAGCTGACAACCATGAAGAAGCGCGATTCATTCTGTTTTAGCTCATGTCTCGATGAAGGAGGAAGTTTAGACGATTTTACAATAGCCTATGTTCTATTCCGGAACTCGCACGTCAATTTGCGCCCAACCTCATGAAAATCGGTTCAGCCGTTCTTGAGTTATAAACAGCGTTACTAACAAATTTTCTTCACACTCAAAGCGCTCACATTTCAAAACAATTTAACGTTATATGATATGATAATCTACAAAAATTCGCTCATACGACCATGCTGCATGACTGGAACTTTTCCCACTTCAAAGTGGTCTATATTGGTAGCACATTGTTATATATATAAGTAGTACTAACGGAAAATTTTATCGCCGTCTTTTTCCTCAGTTGGGTAAATAATTGGTTATATAAGCTACACCGTGGATAACGAGCCCTAGAAATAGCTATTCTCCAGATAGCTAACCTTACTCACTTTGGATATTGGTAATACTGCCCAAAGAAATACGCTGTCGAAGTAAAAACTCACAGGATCATCTCCTATTCTATTTAAAAACCCGTAAAACTACTTTCTAATACCGATGAGTAATGATCTTTCGTAATGAGAAAGGTCTAGTACCTAGAATTGAATGCTAGGTAAACACGATTGTGGCAAAATATAACAATGTATTAAGGAGACTTTAATGACCTTTCGTAATGGGAAAGGTCTAGTACCTAGAATTGAATACTAGGTTATCACAATTGTGGCAAAATATAACAATGAATTAAGGAGAATTTAATCAAGATACAATTGAAATGCACTAATCGCAAAATGTTGGAACAACATTTTTGAGCAGATAGCAGATACCAATGAAGTAATGACTTCAAACTTTAAAATGGGTGTTGTAATTTGACAGGAAATCTTTACTCACACAGTATAGTGTTTTGTGAAAGGAACATAGGTAGAAAATCAATATAAAAAAATATATTCTGGCTGGAGATTCGTTTACTAACTTAATGAAATTGCAGGAATTTCAGTTTACCGAGATTACTATCCTATACTACTTAGGTACAGACAGCAGTGTTATGAACAGAAGGGATGCAATTAGGAGTATTTTCCAAACTCATTAACATTGTGATCTCAAGTAGTTAAGGAATACCCACCGAAAAACTCTGAATAAATAGGTCATGGTGCTGTGACTTACTGGTGTCCGTATCGAAGTGTGCTCGATGTGTATTTTCGTGTTTCCGTGATGACCGTTGTGTCCATGATGACCGGGGTGTCCATGATGACCGGTGTTTCCTTCTATCACGAGATACTCGGTGTTTTAGACGGGCCTGGAAGATTTCAATGGGATTCGGCCTAGATGCTGATGCAGCAGATGTGACTTCAACCCCATTGGGCTGGATCCCGGAAGTACTTGGCAGGGATGATGGCATGGGATTTGGGTCATATTTTGGTTCTAATATAGGTTGTGGCATTTCAACGGAATTAACGACGCCAGTGCATTGTCCATTTCCAAGATGACTCGTCAGCAAATTTCCAGCTTGAAAGTTGATTGGCCTAGATGCTGATGCAGCAGATGTGACTTCAACCCTATTAGGCTGGATCCCGGAAGTACTTGGCAGGGATGATGGCATGGGACTAGGGTCATCTTTTCGTTCTACTATAGGTCGTGGCATTTTAACGGAATTACCGCGAGTGCATTGTCCATTTCCAAGACGACTCGTCAGCATATTTCCAGCTTGAAAGTTGGTTGTTTGCGACTCCTCATAATTACATTCAACAGATTCGTTTTTTGGCTCCACTAAAGGCACTGGCATTTCTAGGGGCTCATCAGAAGAAGAAGGAGGAGTTGAAGATTCATCCATATGCTTTTTATAATGTGGATAACGTTTGGATGGATCTGTTGTCAATTTTGATCTTGGGTATGAGATTCCAGGAGAATCAACAACAGGTGCACATCCAGAACGTATTAAAGCCACAGGATATGGTTCTTCACTAGATTGGATGATTGGAATGTCAGCAGAATCAAGTTTCAAGTTTTCCTGAAGAGAGGTAGGTACACGAGGAAAAATATTATCAGTCTGAGTTTTGGGCACCTCAAACGTTATCTCGACGTGCATTGGTTCATCTTTAAATTCCACGATTGGAAGTGGCATTGTTAGGGAATCCATAGCTGCACTTCTCTCAGCGGAATCTTTTCCTAGTGATTTCTCAGCTAGAAATGCCACAGGCGCATGTCCAATTTCAGATAATACGCTACGGGTAACATCGTCGGAGACTGAATCATCTTTTGGCGCCTGCTCTTCTGCAAGCTCAGGAGAATTTGGAGGACATCTTTGTATATCACCCGACGTCGAGGATCTTCTTTCGCCAAGATCGAACACAGGCCTTGAAGTCTCGTCCTCGGAGATCTGATGATCTGACGGAAAGTACTTTGAGAAAAACTGATTCCCACAGATTACCCTCATTCGGAAAAACGAATCAGCACTGTCCTGTATTCAGAATGGTCATTAAATTAAAATTGTGTTTCTGAGAGACATATGGGATAAATTATATTAAATATGACGTATGGATGAAAGTTTCTTTTCGTTCATTATTTTCAATACATTATAATGGACCAAGAAAAGAAAAATATTTAAGCCCTCTCAAAATGTTATGGATTACGCGTTTCAAGAGAAATTTCCAAAAATCAACCAATGAATACGTAAAATAAAAATCCGCCGCTTTTCTCCCAAACTACGAACTTAAAGTAGAAATTACTGTATCAATAAAGAAAATCGCTATCTGATTCAGAAATAATAAACCTTTGTGTAATAATTTGCAGCGTTTTTTAACTTTATTATTCAATTCTACGATAAAGTATGAATAGCCCCACGGTTTATTGTTCGGAAAGTGGAGTGAAGCGTCACACCAGAAGAGTTGCTTGGTTCCATTGAGTGAAATGAAACGAAAGTGAGCTGGATTGCTCTTCAAGTTAAATTAGTAAAAATTCTATACAAATCATCATATTTGCAAATCCTCAAACTTTTCAGCAGAGCCGAAAGAAGTTCCGAAATTCATTCTATCTTGTCATGAAAAAGCTATAGTACCAAATATCAAAATAATGGTTATGAGCCACCATGCCACCATTTTTATTTCATAAAATGTTCCTCCTATGTTATGAACATTGTTTTCATAATTTTCTTCAGTTATCAAGGAGAGGGGAGCACTTATGATGGTTTACCTCTGACGCACAGAATTAATAATAATAATTAATTTGAAAAATATGTAGTGGAAGGTGAATGCTCTTTTATTGATAATTTTAAAAGCGATTCGGGGGGAAAATACTGTCAGAATAGCACATTTCTCCACGCAGCGCAAAATTTAACTAATAAAATTTCGTTTTTCGGTTTTTCCAAGTTGGTGTTGCGAATATCATTAAATTAAATATCATTACGTGGTTCAACGCGAAAAAATACCCCCAAAATCATGTATCACATGTGATAATTTAATATCTTCAAAACTCAATATTTCACAATTGCTGCTCTGTTTGCGCGTGAATGCGCTCGTTTGACAATATTCATGTGGTGGGTAATTTTTCAATGAAATTTTACGTAGAATCCAAATCTGCAATACAAAATGGGGTTTCCTATTTGAAGAAAGCAAAGTTGGTGTTGATTGCGCATGGTTACGCAATATGTTAATTAAATTGTGAGGTAGGTACCAGCTTGATGGTTAGCCTGATCTTGAGGTGAAATGTTGTTGGTGTTAAGAAAAAGAAGAAAAAATACGAGTCACATTGGGACATTTTATGTCTTTAGTTGAAGACAAGTATGTGTTGCAGACTCGTATGCAAGCTCTAAGAGCCACTCAGCTGATCCGGACCAGAGCCACTCAGCTGATCCGGACCAGAGCCACTCAGCTGATCCGGACCCTGGGCATCGTCACGTAAATGTGCTAAAGAGACTACATACGAAATTACAGCTTCCTTGAGTGTAAAACATAGAAATTAGCTTTAAGAGCCACTCATCTGATCCGGACCCTGGGCATCGTCAAGTAAATGTCCTAAAGAGGCTACATACGAAATTACAGCTTCCTAGAGTGTAAACATAGAAATATGATTTAACCACCGCTTCACAAATCAAACCGTTCTCGCAATATTTGGATCACCTGCTACGAATCAAATCATCGAAACACCAGCTCAATGAAATCATCAGAAATTAACAAGCGGTGGCAATCATGTTCACAATATCAATTATTGAGAATGATCACCTGAGTGTACACAATTATTCAAATAACCTTGCTCATAACTCAGCTTGTTGGCCACGCACTTCGCAGTAGTTAACATAATATGGTTGGATAAATCGAGAGCTTTCGAACGAATGGTCAACGAATTTTGTAGGATGAAAAACGACGAAGTACCATTTCTCTAGCAACGACTCGGTTGTAAGTGGAAATTATCAAAATATTTTCGTGAGCAATTTTCCGTGACGTTTTTTTAGTTTACTAGAGGCCTGTTAGGGCTTGGAAAGCCCTAATAAGACCGTTCGGAATTATATATAAAGTCCGCTAAGTTCTTCAGTTTCAATTTCTTCGTTCAGAAATAACTCTCCTAGATGTTATTAACTACACTACGTTTCTTATTGCCGTGAATTGATGGCAACTGTTGTTACCGCCACAGCCTAATAAACAACTCTCGTTGATAAGGACCGCCTAGAACACGATCAAGGCGGGTATAGAGACGAACGACGACACTTTTGCAACAAACTTGGGGCCGTGCTGATTCGAATGAGCAGTCTAACACTAAAATCGGACCGCGAAGTTCTTCACAATTTCAAAGACCGTTCGAAATTATATATAAAGAAAAGATGTGCCATAGCAAAGACATAAAATGTCAAAATGTATTTTCCTTCCCGATCCTGCTAAGCATTTCGAGTTTGAGACATCTGAACTCTTCATCGGAAAGTTCATACAAACTTCTGTAGGGTGACATTGCACCTAGCAAACAAAAATAATGTTTGTTTGGTTATAGAGACTAAAAAGAAGGTATTTGGTTACGCAGTGGTTAGATCGCCGTCATATGAGGGTACAATGTTAATGGGTAAGGTGAAAATACAGAGCAGAAAAATAAAATTAAAATAAATAAATTACTCAGTCATGCAGCATGACTAATAGAGCGAAATTTCAAAGATAAGTTGTGGATAGCATCAAATTAGACACTTACATTCCGATCATGGAGGCCAACCATGTCCTGAATAAAACTGAGAAGACATGTCTGACCAGAACGCAAAGAAATTGTTGAAACACGGAGCCGAACACGAAAATTCGGTCAATTGTGGACATTTATCACCAAAAAATCAATTTTTCTCACTTATGAATATGATGAATGTTAAAGATGAATATATATGAATTTGAGAGAGGTCGCAATCGTCTCAGTGGTGAAAAATACTTCGACTGTGACACTCCACATGCCCTTTTGTCAAAAAACCGATTTTTTTTTAGCAATTTTTTTGATATATACGACGTTAAAATTTAGGATTGTGTTCTTTGATGTATAAAACGGATTTGTAGGGGGTCCCCGACCCTTCCTACCCACTTTTCAAATTTCGAAGCCATCTAAATAGCTCATTTTTCTTCGAAAATTCGTTTAAAAAAAGGAGGGGGGAGGGGGGAAGAGAAACAAAAAATAAAAATTATGAAAATTAGGGTACCTTAGTCTCAGGTGAGGTATGATTAGCTATAAAGGGTTAAAACAGAAGGGTTTAATTGTACAAAAAGCAGTATTCCCTTGCTTAGATCCCAGCTCAGGGGCATCACATTGGTACAAAAAGGGAAAGGAGGGGATTAGAATTTCCAGTTTGAATTTACAATTATTTAGGTTGCTGTAAGGTTCCAAATTTTAGGTATGATATATTTTTGTATATTTATTTTGAATGAGAGGGGAAAATTGTGTGTGTTGAAATGGGATGCCTACTCCCTATATATCTGTCCTCCTTTTAGTCTCTATAACCAAACAAACTAGAGAAGTTTGTATGAACTGTCCGATGAAGAGTTGAGATGCGAACTCGAAATGCATATCATGATCAGGAAGGAAAAAAGAGTCATTTTTCTTTTTTCCCTCATCACTAACAACATTTAACCTTCAAGACTAACCTAAAGGCTCAAGGAAACATCAAACTGGTACCTACCTAACAATTTAATTGCCATACATTGAGATATCGTTGAATAATGAGTACATTTTGATGATGCAGAGCAGTTTCAATTTGAAACTCAGGTTGATTTTACACGCCTTTTAATGACATGGACATAAACCCACTAGATCGCATTTCCGTTCAAAGAGACGTTCTAATTTTATTTTCATGTCCTAATTTTCGACGTAACAACTTACTGCCAAATTTTCAATGACGCTAGTCTAAAAAAAAGAAAACGCTAGAAAATGGACAATAGACAAGCCAACAGTAATATCTAACAAACCGTATATAAAAAATGGATCAGTGACTGAAATGTAGAAATTTATGAACCGAAACGCATATAGAATGTTTACGGTCCTTTCAGTTTTTTCCAGAAAACAGTTAATAATAAATTAGACGATCTCCAGTTCAATTTGAAAATTGGATATCTGAACAACTCAATTCGGAAGAGCGTTAATGAAACTTCGAACAACGCTAATTCATCGCGGAAACATTGCACACATTTTCCGCAGTTTTTCTCTATTCTAGGTGGAAAAAATAGAAAATTCTAACAAGAATTTTTCTGCAAGAGCACAATACAGAGCGATGCATAGAAATGAGGTTTTCATGAAAACTAACTTCTGATTTTCATATTTTTAGTGACGATTAGGATTCTACGAGTAATTCAATAAGTACAGCCCCTAAACAATTCTTGTTGGAGTGAAGAAGGTGCATAAAGCATCTAAGCTGGTGTACTGATTAATAATTGATTATCAATCATTAATTAAAGCACTGGCTGCACTTCAATGGGCTTCGTTGAATAAAACCAAGACAAATTGCCTTGTTTTCCTTGCGTACAACAACCCCTTTGGAGCACGCTCCGTTCTTCTTTGGACCTGAGCCACTAAATTTGTGGATCACACTCATTCCTTTGAGTCATCATAAATTTGGAACTGAAATTTCGAGAGCATCTAGGTAATCTAGCCACTACATTGAACAGTGCCTGCTACTGTTAAGATCCGACATATTGCCTCATAGGAGACTGTTCTACGTGCATCCTTTTCTCACAAAAGCAAGGTATAGGTATGCCCTTTTGGGCAAATGAAAGAAATATGGCGATCATATTTAAAATCTATAAGTGCATACTACGATTGTTGCGTAGAGAATCTCCAATACGTTCTAGTAGGAGCCCATTTTAGAGGGATCATCTAACTCTGCCACCACTAAACATTTTAGATGTTTTGCTGAATTTCAAGACGCCTAAATCATTGTTCGTCCACAATTATACAACCCGCGATCAGGACTCCTATGCATCGGCTCCAATACTACAAAAGTAGCCCCAAGTTCCATGCCATAAAAATTGTAAATAATTGCATTCTACACCTGCAAAATGAGATCTGCCGCTTTAATTGTCCTGTTCCAATTTTCAAGAAGCATGTCAAGCAATTTATTCTGGGCCGGAAACCAGACGAAATTAATGATTTTTTTTTATGGCACAACAATTTTTGCTTTTATGTAGACCAGATGTGCATAGCTGTTTGTTTATTAACGTGTTAACGTATGCTCTACTGTTTTATAGATGTGCTATTGGCAATAAACTATATCTATCTATCCATCACTGACCTCCCTCACACTTGTTTCGTCTGTGCTTGAGAACAAAGAGATGTGCATAGTATGCAGTATGAAATTACCTCAGGCCTTTTCCCATTTTATATTACAGACCCCCCCATTACAGCACTACAGATCCCATCATCTGGTCGATTTCCAATATCCAGATTTCTGGGAAAGATTCTGACGAGACTGGAGAGATGAGGTTGATTGATATGCTCGATTTTGGCGATGACAAAAAGAAAAAGGCAGCACTCTACCAGTTTATCCTCAGATCCCTAATGCTAAGGTCTTTTGCCTCATGGCCAAAGAATATCGATTGTGAAAGCATTTGGTAGGGAACCTCTCTGAGGCATCAAAAGATTGCTGAGGCATGATGGGCTCATTCCTGATCAACTAAGTGAGCACAATTCTCACCTTTTCTCTCTAGGAAGTTGAAATTTGATAAGGAGACTCTGTGGAACATTAAAAGACACTTGAAATAAGAATCTATTTTCTGAACAGCAGAGTGAGCTAAATTCTCTCCAGTTCACCCTAGAAAATTGAAATGTGGCAGGGTGACTCTCTGTCACATTAAGAGACAAGGGATGTATTGATATAGTTATAGTGTAGACGTAAAACATGATCCGTTTTAGTGATCTGAATCAGAAATTTTAATGATATCAAATTAAATCTCAAGAGTACAGACACCAACCACACTCTTCATCAGAACCAATGGGAAATTCCCTTTCAAAGGACAAAATATAACCTCAAATCAGGACTTCTGGTTTATTAGTGTCATTTAATTCACACGTAAGAAAAATTATTAAAATATGATTTCAATCAAACGATTTTGCATCAAACGATACACCGAAGTGGTGCTGCCATACGTCGCGGTCTTTATCTTTTCTAATCTATTCGAAACTTTTCAGT
This sequence comes from Adelphocoris suturalis, assembly GCA_030762985.1. Classification (NCBI taxonomy): domain Eukaryota; kingdom Metazoa; phylum Arthropoda; class Insecta; order Hemiptera; family Miridae; genus Adelphocoris; species Adelphocoris suturalis. The sequence goes on from CM061043.1 coordinate 22,773,392, forward strand.
AATTTGGCACGTTTGGTGCACTTATCATAACAAAACATTATTTAGAAGGGGTAAAAGTGTCCAGCTTTACAATCTGAGATTTGCATAGTGCAGAACACAGTTAACTGTGTAATGCATGCGTAACAAGGGACTTAAAATAGTATTTCTCTTCTGCGTTGTTGTTTGTTTTCAAGAAGGCAAGCAAAAAGATCACAGTAAACATATGGATTTTGTGGCGTAAAGAAGACAGCATCGAGAAATGTGGGTAGGTGTTTCAACATCAATCCCTTCATGTTCTCCCTATAGTCGCAAAGAATAAATGTCACGAAAACCAAACAACTTATATTAAATGTGTCTATGAGGGATAGTAGCCTTAAAGTGAATGGGGAAGCCATTGATCGTGACGGACGCCTTCCAGTACCTACCTTGAAAGCTTTGTGGACGCCACTGGGGGTGCCGAAAATTATATTAAAAGGAGAATTAGGAGAGCAAACGGCTCTCTTGTCCAGCTTTGCCCGATTTGAAGAAACTCAAATATTTCTGTCAGGACGAAGCTCTGCCTGTTCAACTCAAATGAGAAGTCGGAGAAGTGTGTATGCCCGTGAAACGTGGAAGGTTACAAAAACCTTGTCTGACGAATCCTGGGGTTATGATGAATTACTGGAAAGAGTCCAGCAGCAACGTACCTCAATTGAGATACAAAGAAATAATTGGAGGTGGATAGGTCAAACCTTAAGAAAAGCTGGCGGAGCAATAGAGCAGCAGGCATTAGACTGGAACCTTCAAGGATATATATCGCAAGCTTGGACGACCCAGAACTACATGGAAACGCTCCATCGAGGCAGATGCAAGGCAATCTGGTAAAACTTGGTAGGAATCAAAACTTTGGCTGCTGATAGTGAAGGGAGGCGGGTTCAACCAGACTCTATGCTCCTCTTAGGAGTACAGGAAACAAGAAGAACAAGATACCAAGTTTGAAATTCCAACACAGACAATTAGACGTAAGAAATTACCGGTGCAATGGGTCATTGAGAATAGAGAATTTTCAAGGTTATTTTGACATGGATATGTCTTTGCTCTGGGGGGTCAACCAAAAATTTCCGTGACGCAAAATTTGTGTCACAATTTCAGTGTTTTTTACGTACAACCCAGCCGTTGCTAGGGGAATGGAACTTCCGCAGTTTTCATCGCACAGAAATCGTTCGCCACTCGTTGGAAAGCGCTTGATTTATGTGATAAATGTTCACATCTCAAGCTACCAATTTCCCCCTCCTTACGTACCTGGCTACATTCCTAAACTAAGTTGATTGGACGATAAACAATTTTAATAAGCCGGTTACAATATTCTTAACGTAAAGCAATAGCATCATTTACTCCATTCCATAGGAAACATTTTCATCCTCTTGACAACAGTCGACTGTTAACAACAACTCATTGTAGTGGCTTCTCTCCTCAGTCTCAACATTTCTATAAGAGTAAACCGTTGTTTTGCTGGAATTAATAATTAGTCGGGATGCAGCCCAGGGATTTGTTTAAAGTTAAAGGATTTGTTTACAACTCTCGAGGACAACCGTTATAAAATCCCCAATCAAAGACATAGCCATGTAACATGGTATCTGCTTGTAAAGCAGATGGTGGAACTTGTTTACGAGATGTTTTATTTGCTCAATAGAAAGATTTGAGCAAGATCTTTTCAATAAGGTGCTATATGACGAGTATCTGACCAGCAAAACGGCTCTTGACATGCAAGATGAAGTCACGGCTCCCCTCCCGTCTGGGGCTTGCCCTGTTACGTCACGCGTGATCTTCCTACGTTTGTTCGCCCAAATAAACAGGTTTTTGAGCTGAAAATTGCAGATAAGCGTTTTTCAAGTGCGCTGAATCCGAATCTGAGTTCAAAAGATTGAAATTCCGACAGATGAAAGTTTCCCATTGGGACCAGAAAAACGTGAGGTTTGGTAGAAAGACTTCTTTTTTTATTAGCGATCGACCCACTCACCCCTTTTGATGCGAATTTCAAAATTCTAGGGGAATAGCGTACGATTCCAGAAATCGAGTCGAACCACCACGGGTTGAGAATCGAATTCGAATCTTGGACAGCGTACGTACATTCCAATAAAAAACGGAAATTAAAGAAGAAAGTGTCTAATTCCACGAAAATTAAAGTTACAATGTTCGATCATACAATGATAGAACCTAAGACTATTGCTTGTTACTGACGATGAACAAACAGCCGAAATCGATCTAACATTGTAACTCTTTATTTTCGTCGAATTATACAACATTCTTTAACTGCCGTTTTTTATTGAAATTGGTTTCCACAACTTCTTCGTGAGGGATTTATTTCGTAGCTTACGTACATTCAACAGTACCTAACAACGTTGGGGTACAGCTGTTCAATAACTGTCCTGATGACGCTCCTAGAACAAAATTGTTCCTTACAGCGTCGGAGAATTTACAAGAAATAACTGGAAGAGCAACTATTTAATACACCTGCTTTATTTTTCATGATTTACTCGTATTAATTAATTTGTTTGTTTGAAGATTTTTATATAAACTATAGCGTTTGGCGGCTATAAATTAAGTTGTATTTATTGGGGTTCTATTACACTACATAAACCAAATAATTTTTGCGCTTATTCGGTGTCACGTTAGCCAGAAACGGATTATTGGTTTTCCGTTATACCACCCCCAGTCAATTTGTCTTCAACACGCCCGCCCGATGTTTCTAGGCATTACTTCTAACTTAGATTATATATTTACGTAGAATTGGTGACAATTTCAAGCTGTGGGAAGAAATATATTATTAAATAATAATAATAATAATAATTAGGAAAAAAAGAATTATTGTGTTATATTATTCAGAAGTTGCCGATGTCGGTGAGGATTTGTTGAAAGAAATTGGTTTGGTTGTGGTTTGATTGCCTCCACATGAATTCGCACAAGTAGAATGCACATTAATTCGCACAAATAGATCGGAATGCTGTGTATAGGTTGGTAGTCTGGATGCTCGCAAGCTCGCATCTCAAAATTACATAACATCAAGTAGTCAATCCCTTAGTAAAAAAAACGCTGCAAAATTTTCACAATGGTTTATTATTTTTTCAATTGAGTATGATCGTAGTTTCAGTTGGCTTGCGTACGTCCAGACTCCTAGGCGTGTCCTATTTCGAGTTGCCACAACCTATACTTCTATAATTATATACGCATGTTTATATTTCTCGATTTGAGCTCCTATCTATTCAAATAGTTATTGCCTTAATAATATCACTATCTAAGTACGTACGAAAAGTCGAGAGGATATGTTATTAAATATGCGTAGGAAAAGCATTGGTATTAACACACAAATATGACCTAGAAAAAAACATATATTCATGCCTCGAAGGAACGCTGTACCCACCTCATGGTGCCGCGGTGTATTATATATGTATAACGCGGCGCCTCCTCTCACTCCACCCCCCGCTCACCACCCACCGTGACCCCCTGCCAAGCGTGCCAGGCGTGCGTCTAACACGTCTAACACTCAAAACCTCGAAAAAGACACTTTTTCGCCCGTTTTTGGCCCATAGCATCTATGCGAGTAAAGCGATCGGGATGGTTAAACGTTAGGACCAACTAGACCCCAAATGGAGTCTATGTGCGAAAGAACGGGTTTTTTAAGTCAATTCTTAGGCCTTTTATGGCCCGGACGGCGGACGGACATTTCAAATTTGGATTCTACGCACCTTGAAACGTAAAGTGACAAAGTTTGAGGGGGGGTTATAAAAATTTTTTGCTACACGATCACATAGGCTTATTATTGGAAATAATAAACCAAAATACAGATTAGTTGGACATGTAGGTCAGAATGATGTGTATACTTTGGCGGTCTGGATGCTCGCAAGCTCGCATCTCAAGAATACATAACATAACATAACATAATCTAAGTAAGAAGTAATGCCTAGAAAAATATCGGGCGGGCGTGTTGAAGACAAATTGATTGGGGGTGGAAATTTCGAAATCCTCTCGTGTGCGCAAAGGTAAGCGCAAACAGGGGGGGTTGTATAACGGAAAAGTACCAAGAAATCTTAAGTGTTTTTGAACAAAACCGAAAACTTGAAGATGTATTTTACTAGTAAGGGACCCGAACCCCAAACCAATATTACTTTCAGAGAGTTTTTGTAGACAATGAAGCTATTGCAGTAGCTTCCAAAAATTTAAGTTGAGGTATTCTGAAACTAATTCCAGAATTACCGCTTTTTCGTGTATTTATATTTCTTTTTGGTAGAATTTTAGTCAAATAAAGTATATTGACAATGAACTTCAACTATGAAAAATCAATGCACGAAATTGTGCTGAAAAAAAAAAGCTAAATATTTTAAATCTTTCTCCCATGCTTGCTCCCATATCATGCGTATTTTATTAATTTTAAAATTAAAATTAACCCTCCCCCCTACCTTCAACAACATGTTAAAAGGTACAGCAGCAACAAGTATACAACAGAAACAAGAGGATGGGTCCCCCTAACATTGATATAAATAAAAAGACTTATATAGAGCAAATTACAAGACATACAAACTACCAAACGGAAATTGAACCACTAATCAACCCCCTAAGCACTAAGCAACCCCCATATATAAAACTAAGCTCTGACGAGGCCAATTAAGTCGAAAGCGCTAAGCTAATAAACTAATACGAGAAGCTGATCTCTTTCTCACCCTTAACAACCCTAGAATGTAAAACTGATAGTTAACAGTTTATGTGAACTCAAAGTGATCAAATTTCAAAATTAGCCAACATAAATATGATAATTTACGATCATGCTGAATGACTGGAACTTTTTTGTACATTGCGCGAGAGAAAATAGTTTAATTCCATTAAAAAATGTAAGATGATTAAGTACTCGAGAAAAATAGTTCAATTCTAATATGAAATGGAAAATGATTAAGTACTCTATTAGTATGATAGTATCACATGTTAACGGAAAGTCTGCCGAAAAGTTTTCCTTCCACCCTGTACGTGTGACAAATGTTGGCCGCGAGAGCTGCTGTCGGAGATCGTCACAACTGACGGCACAAGAACGAACTGCCGGGAAAACACTAAACAGTCGGATATCGACGGGAGGTTTACCTACGGGGCCGGGAGAGGGGGCTTCGCCTGAGATCCCCCCCGCCGTTGCTCGGGGATACAGCCTCCCGATCCCCGACCTCCTCAATAAAATTTCCTGGAACCCGTCCAGCCTCGGAATCCGCGATAGACGCTGTATTGACGCCAGGACCTGGGGTAACCTGGGCAACGGATATCGCAGGATATCATATTATTACGAACACGTCATCGAGGTAGTTGGAAGTTCAAAATGAGAATATCAGACAATGACTCGGATACATACATGCATATACCAGTAGGGTGGTTCAAAAAAAAAAAAAAAAAAAAAAAAAAGTTCTAGTATTTCTTGTCCCTTTTGCTTCCTCGGTATGTCAGGATGACCCTCCTAAATTTTTAGCAAAAAATATTAATCCTAACCACTTTACCTGGGTCGATTTTGGCCAGTTATCGACCGCTATCGTAAACCAACCTCTAAATTGGTGCCGAGGTGATGATTTGAAGGACGGATTTCAATTTTTTGGGGTCAATTTATGGGTTTTCGCATACGCTGAACACGATGAACTTATTTATTTTACGCTCCGTCCACTAGTTATCCGGTAAACTGGCAGAGGGCGCTGCTTGAAGATAAGTAAAAATCGAAAATTTCTAGAAACATGATATTATGGTAGGATAATATGGTATGGCATGTTATCTGAACATGATTCCCTCAAATTAATGGTAGGGTAATAGACAAATTCACCCTAATTTCACCGGAAATTATGTCGCGTTGATAATTTAAGGTCCCAAAATACCTTGTGCCGATAAAATTTGGTATTTTCCAGGATACTCGGTACATCGCCGTTGGTAATTTGGCAAGGAATTGAACCTGCATTGTACTTATTCGCCAAATATAGCGGCAAAATGGAGAAAATAGCTAAAATTTTCCCATTTTTCTGTAAAATTCCTTAGTTTCCATTGGTTTTCCGGGGTTAAATTCGTAGTTCTAAATTGTCTGAACTGTGAGTGGATCGTTAAATAAAAAATAATGTACTATAATTGAAAATAATGTAATATAATTTCAGTTTCACTTGCTCGAGGGACAATCTGTAATTTGGTCGATAAGCTGAAAGAATCCATGATCATGGAACATAAAACATAACATTTTAATGAGAATAACATATAATAAAAATATATTTAAAAAATTAACCACGATAAAATATAGAAAAACAGAATTTAAAACAGTCTTCAAAGTCTACTTTCAGCTTATCGACCAAATTATACGAACACGTCATCCCGGTAGTTGGAAGTTCAAAATGAGAATATCAAACAATGACTCGGATACATACATGCATATACCAGGGTGGCCCCCAGATGGAAATTTTGAATTTCCCTGACATTTCCCTGACTTTTACTTCAGATTTCCCTGACAAAAATAGCGGTACTTTTCCGTTATACCCCCCCCCCCCCCCCCCTAGTCAATTTGTCTTCAACGCACCCCCCCGATGTTTCTAGGCATTCCTTCTAACTTAGATTACATATTTACGTTGAATTAGTGAAAATTTCAAGCTGTGGGAAGAAATTACATTATTCAAAAAACGCTGCAAATTATTTCACAAAGGTTTATTATTTTTTCAATTGAGTTTGATCGTAGTTTTAGTTGGCTTGCGTACGTCATTAGGCTCAGACTCCTCGGCGTGTCCTATGTCGAGTTGCCACAACCTATACTTCTATAATTATATACGCATGTTTATATTTCTCGATTTGAGCTCCTATCTATTCAAATAGTTATTGCCTTAATAATATCATTATCTAAGTACGTACGAAAAGTCGAGAGGATATGTTACTAAATATGCGTAGGAAAAGCATTGGAATAAAACACAAATATGACCTTGAAAAAAACATATATTCATGCCTCGAAGGAACGCCGTACCCACCTCATGGTGCCGCGGTGTAATATAAATATGGGTATAACATGTAAAAGTAATAAATATCCATTCTCCTACACCCCTCTGCTACGCCCCTCGTCACCTCAAACACCACAAGGTGCCGCGACGCCTCCTCTCACTCCACCCCCCCCCCCCCGCTCACCCCCCTCACCACCCACCGTGACCCCCTTCCAAGCGTGCCAGGCGTGCGCGCGTGCGTAAGTCTAATACTCAAAGCCTCGAAAAAGACACTTTTTCGCTCGTTTTTGGCCTACAGCATCTATGCAAGTAATGCGATCGGGGTGGTTAAACGTTAGGACCAACTAGACCCCAAATGGAGTCTATGTGCGAAAGAACGGGTTTTTTAAGTCAATTCTTAGGCATTTTATGGCCCGGACGGCGGACGGACATTTCAAATTTGGATTCTACGCACCTTGAAACGTAAAGTGACAAAGTTTGAAGGGGGGGTAATAAAAATTTTTTGCTACAAGATCACATAGGCTCATTATTGGAAATCATAAACCAATATTGGAAATAATAAACCAAAATTCTCTACCCAAAAACACCAAAACCTCCAACACACTGGTGGTAATAATGAAGGTGAAGCATAGGAAAAAGATAAATTTTTTTCAAGTAATTGCATTTGTGAAAGAATGCATTACCAATCTTCAAAAAATCGCAGTTAGACATTGACTCCCAAGAAAGGAATGGTTTCGAATGCCTACATACTTAAGGTAACTAGAAACCTTAAAAACGTAGTAAAAAGCACCAAGTGGCCGATTCGGTTAAAAATCTTCAACTTTACATTTTTGGCGGAATATTACCTAAATAAAGTTCATTAACTATATCTAAATTAGAATATTCAAAAATTTATGCACAAAATCGGACTAAAAAATGTCCTTGAATTTCATTAATATGTGCAAAAAATCAATAAAAACTTAGAAAAAAGCTAGAAATCCAAAATAATTTTTTGAATAGCAGACCATTATTTAGAATGCTGCATGACTTTATTTCTATTAAATATTTTACGGTCTCTCACTTTGTAATCTGAAGCGATTTGTTGAAGCTCAAATTTTATTAATTTAAAATGAAGAAAAAATACACTGCCAAGGAAATGGCACATGAGCTTCCTCGTGACCTTCACAGTACGTCACCATTAAATTCCAGAAAACTAGAAACGACCGGTTCTGGCATCAGGGAATTAATAAGGTGGGAAATTGGAAGCTGAATGGTACATATAATAAATGAAATGAATAAGGAAAATTTTGATTTTAATGTGGGACCATCCAGGTTGTAGTCCGCATGTTTCCTGAAAATTTCGTCCAAATCGGATCAAAATTGAAGGAGTTTTTAATTGATTTACAGGATTTCATTAATATTTTGATGTAAATACATGATTGAAACATCCTTGGGGATATTTTTTGGCAACTTTTAGCATGATGGACCACCCGATTTGTTCATTTTCCAAACTTACCCTGTGTTGCTGGCCCACCCTGCTACCGCGCCGTTCATCCGCTAGAGCGCATTCAGAGCGTTCGGGCTCAAAGAAGATGGCCCGTGCATTCACGCTTGTACGTAAAGAGGCTTACCGTCTGGGAGGCTACTGCCTCTGCTAATTGTTACACCATGAAATGCCACAAAAATTAGAAACGACCTTTCCGGGCATCAGGGAGGTGGCAATATTAAGCACATTGGTACGTAATAAATAAAATTGTAATTGCTTATGAACAATAATAGCTACGTCGATATCACAAACTGTTAATCGACTGGAGGTGTTTTCCTTTTTAAAATTTGCCGACATGCAAGGAGTTTTTAATTGATTTACAGGATTTCATTAATATTTTGATCTAAATTCATGATTAAAACATACGGGACCTCAAGAAACCTTTCCCGCATCATTCCTGAAAATCTGACCGAAATCCATTCACAATTGCCTGAGTTATGACCGAAACAAGATTTTTTGTTTGTGCCTGCGCAGAGGCTACCCTTGATTCGATCATGACGGAACTTATAGGGGAACATGTAGAGCTATACCCGCACGATCCCTAAAAATTTGAAGAAAATCGCATCAAAATTGTGGAAATTACGGCTGTTGCAAGGACCGTAACAAGAATATTTCGTTCACGCATGCGCAGAGCGTACCGCTAATGCAATTATGATGATTGTCTTATGGGACCTCAAGGGACCTTACCCACATCATCCCTGAAAATCTTACCGAAATCCGTTCAACATTGACCGAGTTATGACCGTCACAAGGAATTCACGTTAGCGCCTGCGCAGAAGCTACCGTTGATTCGATCATGATGAAGTTGATAGGGGACCATCTAGAGCTTAACCCGCACGATCCCTGAAAATTTGGTTAAAATCGGATCAAAATTGTGGAAGTTATGGCTGTTACAAGGAAATGTGGACGGACAGACACGGAACCAAATTTGTTCAGGAGGCTCTGAAACGCAAAATGCGAGTGGAAATTTTGATTTTGGAGCAAAAATTTTTTTTTCATTTCGAAAGTGAAAACAAAGCTTCCGCTGCCTTGCAGTCTCGGAAGCAAAATATATATATGACATGGATATTTCTTAGCTCTGAGGGTAATCCCAAATTTTTGTCCAACAGCAAAAAATGTCACGCTTATTGCTTCCGAGACAGCAAGGCAGCGGAAGCTTTGTTTTTACTTTCGAAATGAAAAATAATTTTTTGCTCCAAAACCAAAATTTCCACTCGCATTTTGCGTTTCAGAGCCTCTTGAACAAATTTGGTTCCGTGTCTGTCTGTCTGTCCGTCCACATTTTCTTGTAACAGCCATAACTTCCACAATTTTGATCCGATTTTAACCAAATTTTCAGGAATCGTGCGGGTCTAGCTCTAGATGGTCCCCTATCAACTTCATCATGATCGAATCAACGGTAGCTTCTGCGCAGGCGCTAACGTGAATTCCTTGTGACGGTCATAACTCGGTCAATGTTGAACGGATTTCGGTCAGATTTTCAGGGATGATGTGGGTAAGATCCCTTGAGGTCAAATAAGACAATCATCATAATTGCATTAGCGGTATTTTCACCTACAACTATATTGTTGCTAGGCAGAATATAACTTCCCGATTTTCCGTCCCACAAAAATCGTTCGTTGGTAAGCCGTAAGTTATTATACAAGATTCCACATTTCAATGGGCCAATTTCCCTCACCTTAACCCTCCTGAGAAGTCGTAGCTCATGTGCCTATACAAACTAGTTGTTGAGACTCTCACTGGATGAATCCACTACTCTGCTGGGTTTGCTTCTAGTTCAATACTCAGATGATTTTTCTTACATGTGGTTTACTACTAGGTGCTGTAGTAAACAGAGGAGCCAGACATATCCTCTCTTACTCTTACTACGAACTAAATCACTCGCGACGAAATTTTGGAAACCCATTTCAAAACTGAAGTTAGAGAAGAACGTTGTCTACTTCCACAAAAAATAAAGAGTTAAAATATTAAATCGATTTCAAATCACCCTTTAGTACATAACCATGCAGCCTTCCATAGTATGATCAACCGAGCACTATCTATTCCAATGAGTGAACGAAATTTATCAAAAGAAAAATCCATTATCAAAAGCATAGCGGCTAGTAACGGATATGGAGGAGATCTCGTTGATACCATATGGGATAAGGTTCTTAGGAAAAAGAGTAGGGAAAAAGTTTCCAATCTGGCTCGGGAAGATGTAACTTTAGAAGAAAAACAATGGATAAGTTTACCTTATTATGGGAAAATTTCTGATAAAAAAGGCAAAATTCTATCATCGAGAGGTTACAAAGTAGGTTTTAAAACTAAAAATAGTGTTATTAATTACTAGGATCCGTTAAGGACAAAATTAGTGTGTAGGATAAGAGTGGAGTTTATAAATTAAAATGTTCTTGTGGCTACGAATATTGCGGTCAGACTGGTAAGAAATTTAGGGAAAGAATAGACGAGCATATGGAGGATTTCAGGGAAAATAAGGGTAAGTCTACATTTGCAAAACATCTTAAGTAATTTAATCATAGTTACAATTTTGAGTTGACAGACAGTCAGTTTGTAGAATTTCTTCATTTTTGTTGAATGTTGAAAAAGTATGTTGAATGTACTTGAAAAATTCGAAATTATCAAAAGTGGCAGGTCTGGTGAATGTTTAAATGAGGATATACCTCAATATATTTCACCACTGACAGGTCCATTTCTGTAAAGCTTGGAATTATCCCTTCACACTGTTGAAACCATATTTAGTTATTTCCCCCTTTCACTTCATCTGATTAGCTATAATCCCCTTTCACTTTGTATGCACTTAATTGGTTGTACCTCCTGCCCCTTTCCTTTCTCTCGACCAATGGGATTCAATCTCCCTTCACCTGTCACTATATAAGCTGTGTCCTTTCTAATGTGTCTTCAGTTATTGTTTGTTACTGATGATGGCCTAACCGTCGAAATCGATTTAACATTGTAACTCTTTATTTTTTGTGGAAATAGACATCGTTTTTCACTAACTTCCGTTACTCTTACTGTTCAACCACCACTCGATAATTATTTTCGTCATTCGCATAACTCACCTATGAAATAATATGTAGTATGATAAAGTAGGCTATAGAACTTTGATTGTTTAGGAGTTAGAATATACATAAAAACACTGTAAATTATTAAACAAAGTTTTCATTTAAGAAAATCCCTGACATTTGGTGGTTTTTGCCAAATTCCCAGACATTTCCTGGACTTTTCCAGACGCGAAGAATTCCCTGAAAATTCCAGGTTTCCCCTGAATTTTCCAATCGGGGACCTGATATACTGATAATGCCTAATCCTTAAAACCAAATGCCCGAATGTTCACTGAGGACAGGATTATGACAACGAGGCTAGTCAACGTACCACTTATAGCGAATTTTCCTCAAAAATGGAGCTATTGCAATTATGGCTCCAAAAATTTTAAATCAAAATTTTCGAAAAATTTCTTCGTTGAAATCCGTTTTGGGACATTCTGAAACGAATTCTAGAGTTTAACGCTTTTCCTTATATATATATATATATATATATATATATATATATATATATATATATATATATATATATATATATATATATATATATATATATTTGTGTGTGTGTGTGCGCGCGCGCGTGCGTGTGTGTTATTCCAGACGATAACCCTCCTAAGGATTGATATAAAAAAATGTCTTAAACTCGTAAACGAGTTCCACTATCTGCTTTACAAGCAGATACCATGTTACATGGATATGTCTTCGATTGGGGATTTCATAACGGTTGTCCTCGAGAGTTGTAAACAAATCCTTCAACTTTGGACTGTAGGCGACGAAATGTAGGATAAAGAATTCATTTTATTATTCTTGGAGGCACAAAAAGCATATATAAATACTGTTAAAGTTATTTCTCCGATATAGACGCTATTTAGTTTCCGCCAAACGAAAATTGTTTATAGTTCAATCAACTTAGTTTAGGAATGTAGCCAGGTACGTAAGGAGGGGGAAATTAGTAGCTGGAGATGTGAACATTGATCACATAAACCAAGCGCTTTCCAACGAGTGGCGAACGGTTTCTGTGCTATGAAAACTGCGTAAGTTCCATTCCCCTAGCAACGGCTTGGTTGTACGTGAACATCATTAGAAATTGTGACATCATCTTTTGCCATCCATGTCAAATTCCGTTCTTGCACCAAAAAAATCAAGCTTTCCAAACGAAAGGATGAGTTCGTAGGCCAACACTTAATGAGCACATTAAATTGGTGAAGTTTCAAAAAATGTACTAAATAAATCACTAAAAATTGTCAAATTTATTTTTTTAGCAGAATTTAAGCCAAAAAAGTTGATCAACAGTGAAATTGAACATTATAAAATTTACGCACAAAATTATGCAGAAAATCGTACTCAAATTTCATTAATATTTGCTGAAAAATCTATTTAAAAAATTCCCAAAAAGAGCTAAAATTTCCGAATCTTCTTTGAATAGCAGAATATTATTTTCAAAGAGTTTTGCTGCCATAAAATTAGTAGTTAACTATATTATGCTATGTTATCTATGTTATATGCACTCAAAATGCTCAAATTTCAAAACAATGTATTCTAAAACAATATATTTTATCACATAGTATAATACGATTATTAACGAAAATTCGCTCATACGATCATGCTGCATGACAGGAACTTTTTTTACTTTGCTTTTTACACATCTCGTTTTGACAGGATTCTCTTAACTCCTTACTCATTTACTGTTCCTATTATCCGTCTCAAGACTCTCCATTCAGAACAGGTAGATAGTGAATTGAAATCTTCAGCAGTCAGCGTCCAGACACTCTCTCTAGCGATACGCTAATCTCGAATTGCCAAGCCTTCAAAAAGCCGATTAGCCGCCACTGCAATGAGAAACGCTCCGAGATAAGTAACAAAGTAGAACTTCCGTTCAACATTGGCCCCCTACCGACTTCACCCTGTAGGCTCAAATTTAATTTTCTTTGCATATCCTGGGTGGGACATGCCTCCTGAGTCGCCTGATGCCAAATACGTAACGGTAGATCGTTTCTATGTAAGCGAAACCGGGGAGTCGAAATGCTTTCTTCATTTTTCCCTTTTGGTTTATTATTTACAATAATGAACCTTTGTCATCTACCAATAAGAATATATATATATATATTACTCGTACTTAGTTCAATGAAAGGCTCTACAAGATTATGTTCAAACAATTTTTACAAAAACAAGAAATTACGTCACAAAACTAATTTTTATATTTCGGCCTTAATGCCTTTTTCAAAACTACAGAGAAGAATGAATTTTAGGAATTTTGACGTTGATACGGAGATATACTTGCCAAGGAGAAGTTACCAGATTAACGCCTAATATTCACGCTTTTGTAGTCATACGCTCCCAACACATTGCTATGCGCTCGTTCCGAATGAAGTAGCATTATTTTATTTGCAATTGGTTTCATATTTTTTAGAACTTTGATGCCGAAACAATTATTTCATTGTGTGTTGTGGCATATTGGCTCACTGGTAACTCTTCATCTCTTCTAACAACAGTTGCCCAGAACGAGCGCATAGCAATGTGTTGGGAGCATATGATTATCCAGGCCTGAATATTAGGCGTTAATCTGGTAACTCTTTCTCCTTGCCAAGTATATCTTCGTATCAACGTCAAAATTCCCAAAATTCATTCTTTTTTGTAGTTTTGAAAAAGGCATTAAGGCCGAAATATAAAAATTAGTTTTGTGACGTACGTTCTTGTTTATATATATATATATATATAAACTCGGCCCTTCGGGCCTCGCAAGGGGCTCCGCCCCTTGACCCCGCCAGGGGGGCTTCGCCCCCCTGGACCCCCCTAATCTATACTCGGCGCTTCGCGCCTCGCCGGATCTTTTCTCTTTTCTACTGTGTAGAAAACGAGGATAATTTGCTATGCAATTCGTCTCACGAGAAAAAAAAAATTTTTTCAGGCCTGGCCGGGATTCGAACCCACAACCTTCGTCTCACGAGGAAAAAAAAAAAAAAAAAAAAAAAAAAAAAAAAAAAAAAAAAAAAAAAAAAAAAAAAAAATTTCAGGCCTGGCCGGGATTCGAACCCACGACCTCTCGCTTCCCATCTCGGGACAAAAAACGTTACACAAAAAAAGTGGACATTTTAAAAAAATTATTGGGGGTCGGCCTAAGAATTGCATAGCAATTAATATATATATATATATATATATATATATATATATATATATATATATATATATATATATATATATATATATATATATATATATATATATACATATGTGTGTGTGTGTGTGTGTGTGTGTGTGTGTGTGTGTGTGTGTGTGTGTGTGTGTGTGTGTGTGTGTGTGTGTGTGTGTGTGTGTGTGTGGGTGTGTGTGTGTGTGTGTGTGTTTGATATAATTGTTGACCGTGAATCATATAGTTGATTGAAATCGAAGATTTCGGGTGGTTATTGAGGTGCGGTCGATAAAAGACACTGGTTTATTTTACCAACGTTTCGTACGTTTATTCGTACCTCTTCAGGGTTCTATAACAGAGATAACAAACATGGGAACTTAGTCTAATGGTAAATTAATGTGATAATGGAATGATATCTGTAACATGATTGTGTGGAAAGTTGTACAGTGAAAAAAAAAAAAAAAAAAAAAAAAAAAAAAAACTTACATGAGTTGTGTTGAAAGATGAAACGCACAATTTCACTAAACATTTATGAAATGAAAATTCACTGCAGTTTAGAGTGAGTACCTACACCCAACGATGTCTAACACGAAACTGAGCTACGAGAGGGACATTCTTAAGCCTGTGAAAGGCTTAACTGTCCCATTGTCTGGGGTTTAGGTACCTGTAGTGTACCTAAAAGTGGTATATTTTCGGCACAGGGTTGGCTTGAGAGTGAGTCCGTTGAAGAGAGGATTGGTGGGGAACGGTTGATGTGACTGACTTTCGTTATGATTCAAATGGATTAAATTTTCGTAGCATTTACGTAAATTTTGAATATCAGATTTAGAATTTATTGCTGTATGGTTATTTCTTTCTATTAGTATCATTTTTTTAACGTTACTTTTAAATATATTGTTTTCATGTGTTACAATTTTGGTTTCATTAAAATTAAATATAAAATCTAAATTATATATATATATAATTTACCCCCGGATCTTTTCTCTTTTCTACTGCGTAGAAAACGAGGACAATTTGCAATGCAATTTATTAATTGCATATTATCAATGCTAGCGACGATTAATTAATTAAATTAATTAATGGATATAAAATAATAAATTACATTTAAAAAATGGATATAAAAAAATTTGGATATAAAAATTTTTTCAAGCCTGGCTGGGATTCGAACCCACGATGCGCATGAACGTGCGTAAAAATTGTTGGGGGTGGGCTTAAGAATTGCATAGCAATTAATATAAAAACCCTTCTTCAAAATTTGTTGGTTTTACGTTTCAAGATGTGTAGAATCCAAAAATCGAAGAGAAAAAATCCGTCCGTCCGCCGTCTAGAGCTTTTCTCCGAACTACTGGACCAAAGCTTATGAAATTTAGCTTAAAAATCATGCATCGGCCAGTAACATCGGCATCAACTGTGATCAACCCTAAAGGGTAGTAATTAAGGGCTAAAATATTAAAAAGTCGAGATCTCGAATACTTTCAAGGTAACAGTAATGATTTTTTCTTCTAATGATAAATATAATCCCAAAGAATCGATTAAAACCATCGGCAACGCTGTACGTTGAATTCATTTTCGCTAGAACTTCGAAAAAACACCTTCGTATTTCCAGGCGCGAGAACATAGAGAAATCCTGCGCTGACTAACATTGTTATACAGGCTCAGTCGATAGAGCGTCCGACTGGGGGAAAATGGAAACGTTTGGTTCAATTTGGAAAATGCTGAGACCAATTTGGAAAATATTGAATTTTAGTTACAAAATCTACTTTTTCAGACGATCTAAAAAATCAAAAATGGTGGCAAATGATCAATAATGTACCCAGAAAGGATAATTTATCCAAAAAAATTCATTATGATCTTTTTTTTCTCAATTTTTCAAAATTCAGTATGAGATTCTTTTTTCGATTTTTCAAAATTCAATGTAGTGTTGAATTCTATTTGGAAAATGCTGGATTCAATTAGTAAAATGTTGAGTTTAATCTGGAAAAGCTATATATACATATATATATATATATATATATATATATATATATATATATAAATATATTGTATGTACTTTTCTTCTCCAGACAATAATTATGTTAAAATCTGTAATGTTTCTTATAATTTCTCCATAATTCTACTTTCCACCACTAAAAAGGAGAAAAATAGTTAAACTGTGATTGGGAAAAGAGGCAGAAAGCCCATGAATTGATGGAAACGAGCGGCCGCATACTAGCTCTACGAAGTGTTCTGTATCAGTAAAACTGTGAGGTTGCACGCATCATTTCACAAATTAGGTATGTTTATGTGAATTTACATTTTGTTCATATGTTAGAGGGGTCTTCTCCAACCTACGGCCCGTGAGCAGATTTTGACCGCCCCTCGGAAAAACTACAAACTGAAAAACGATTTAAAAAAAAACTTTTACCGGTAACTACGAGTAGAGTAATCGTCTCTATTTTCGTCCCTTCCGTTCTCGATAAGTGTAAAGTTATCTGAGTCTGTAATCCAACAACAAAGATATATATGGAATATAGCTACCTAGAAAACTAGGCCCAGAATATCTCAATAATCACCACTGAGCAGTCTTCATTAAAACAAAACTTCGTGAATGTATGGGGGGGGGGGGGGGGGGAGGTGCTCCGTAAATATTAGTAAATTGCTGGCCCGCCTTGTATCAAATATTTTATAAAGTGGCCCTTCAGTTAAAAAGGTTGGAGATTTTCAAACTGAATTCGTCCTTTTACAAAATGAATTCGCCCTTCATAAAGAGGGACGAACCTTGAAGGTATCTTAGTAACTGCGGTGTCTGGGGCTCGGGAAAACGGTGGCGGTCGGAATGCAGTCTTTATGCAAGTGCGCGAAAATCTTCTCCCCTACCATCTAAGCACATCAGACACAAATTACTGTAGGCACCAACTTTGTAATGCATATACTTTCCCTCGTCCTAGAGCAGCCTCTGCATTGAGGGGGAAAAAACGAGGCAAATTTTTACACAGAAGTTTATTATTTCTGTATTATATAGCTCTTCCACGCTGAACACCTGTATATATAATTATATAAACGAATCATTAGGTAGTTATCAATTGCATCTGTTTAGGTGTAGACGCCTACTGAAGAGAAATGAATAAAACTAAATAATACACCTAAACTTTCTGTACAAGAGCTGTGATGGCGCAGTGCCGTGAATTGGCAAAACAGCGGCGTAACCTTAAGAGTTTTCGATATCTCGATTTTTCAATATTTCAGCCCTTAATTACTACCCTTTATGGTTGATCAAAATTGATGCCGATGTTACTGGCACATCCCCTGCCAATGTATGATTTTTCAGCCAAATGTAATAAACTTTGGCCTAGTAGTTTTGGAGAAAAGCTCTGGACAGCATACGGTGGACTGATGAATTTTTTCTTTTTTAAGATTCTATGCATCTTTAAACGTAAAACAACAAATATGGGGGGGGGGGGGGGACTTACTTATTGAAAATAATAAACCAAAACTCTGAAATTCGTGAATTTGTATGAATTTCTTGCAAACGTTTTTTAAATTTCTTGTGCCAATTCCTTGTAAACTTTGTAAATTTCTTCAATTACATCTTTATTAACTATGCAAACCAACGCAATAAATTATTATTCTTCGAAAAAGGAAAATGTATCGGCATATAATTTTCAGGTTGCCTTGAAGATGTTGTCCATCTTTCTGAACGAATTCATTTTGTAAAAGGACGAATTCATTTTGAAAAAGGACGAATTCAATTTGAAAAACCTATAAAAGAGACGGCTGTTGATTAAAAATTGATTTTTTACCCTCGGCAATGATGAGTGTTCAATCTACCATTTTAAATCTAAAAGGGGATCTAATTTCTTCAGGATTTTTCCAAATGAACGAAAAAAGAGCAGAGCAGGTGGCAGCTGAATTTTTTGTTCACCATACCTGTTATTGCAGCGGAGGAGTGAGTTATATGAACTATGCTACTTCCCGGCAGAAACAAGAGAATGCGCCTATCAAGAGGTCGAATGCAATTCCCCTTCTTTTAGGAGCGGTAATTAGGAATATTTCTAAATATAATAACCTAGGAAGGGAGCACTTAAGGTTTTATTGGACGTGCCACATTCATCTGCCACTATTGATGGTGTACATGGAGCCACTTTATCCAAGTTCGTTATATTTATGGAAGCAGAGCGTGGCGGAATTACAGACTGAAATATATCCTTAGGCGATTCATCTACTGAATTGGCAAGTAGTCCAGTCCAGAAGGATCACAGCAGATCCTCGATTGATTTATCGTTATTATTTATTTTGATTTTTTATTTATTTATTTATTCATTTTTTCCCATGAGAAATTTTCTCATTTTTTTTCATTTCCTTGTGTCTCCTCTGACAGAAACCTACCGATTACGATTTCCCAAAATACGAACTAATTATCTTTACCAAATGTTCCATTCATTAATTGGGGTTAAGAGTCCACTGAGAGTTTTAGTTGACTTTCTGAAGCAAGTCTCGTCGCTAATCCATCCATCTGTAAATATCTATATTTATCCCAATCGCCAACGCATCTATGTATTTACAAAAGAACTAAAAGTTTCCATTGGTGAAACTATTTGAGAAGCTTTAAGGAGGAAGCTAATTAGGTACTTTTCCTACCGTGAGGTCATTCATTATTTTCGATCATCTTAGATACTGTGGACCGAGAGATATCTAAACAGTGAATAACCGACGAGATAGAGGCTTCTTGATTGCTCCACAATAATGGTTTTATCGAAGCTGCCACACCCCTGTGATGGTGAACTTTGCGCTGCAATCCCTTTATTCAACGTATTATCGCAGCGATACTTTATCTTATGGCTATTTACGTTCAGTGGCTCATAGTAACAGTGTAGGCCATTACTAATATGTTAACACTCATGGACCCTGGAGGAAAGTTACCACTTACTTCAGATGCTTACCTCAAAAAAGTGAGGCATCGTTTTAATGCTCTCATCGGTTAGTGTTCACTAAAAATTCTGTGAGTATGAGCATTCATTTGACCCAAGTCTACTTATCATCGATATCATAGAAAAGTCGTTTGAGTGAACGTCAAGATAACTTCACTTCTCGATTAAGAGTACGGAGTGAAGGACATCAGCAATTTCCATGAAAAAATAAAGAGTAACAATGTTAAATCGATTTCGACTGTTAAGTCTTCAATCATCATCAGTAACAAACAATAATTGTAAAATAACTGTTATTGCTTGTTACTGATGATGACCATTGTTTCTCTGAAATCTAATATGTATTTAATTTGTCCCCTTCTGATCATTGCAGCGTGGAGAGGGATGGTTGGCCCGAAGGTTTAAACGAATAAGTAACACATGGTACCATTCTTAAATTTTGAATATTCATTTTTAATTAATTTATCTCTTTCCATCTGAAAAAGGGTATTGAAAACTAATGGTATAAAGTGAACAGTTCAAAAAAGTATGAGTCTGGTTTGTCAAGTCTCAAAACTTCTTCTTGCATTTTTTTTTTAATTGCTGATTTTGAATTTTCAACCCTTTCATTCCACAAACCTTTGAAAATACTGATTTTCTTCAATTTTCGGAAGCGTATTACATAATTTAAAACAGAGAGTTTTTTTAAAAACTGATCGTGAAACACCTAACGAAATAATGTCATTTATTCCTTCCTAGTTCCTAAATATAACTTGAAATTGAAAATTTCGTGGGTTTTAATAAAATAAATGCAAAATTACCATCCATTAGGCCAAAAGGATGAGGATGTTGGGCTTCTTGAAGAGAACGACATCAGATTTTACCAATGCCATGGCCCTGACTCTTCTATACACCGCACTTGTCCGATCCACGATTGAATATTGCGCTATAGTTTGGTCTCCTTTTCATAATATATTGGAGAAGATCCAGAATAAATTTCTAAGATTTTTAGCATTTAGAGTGGGAGTGCCGATCAGTGGTGACTCTTTACATGAAACGATGATGGGCATAAGTGGTCTGTCTCCGTTACAGACTAAACCAGGGGTTCCCAACACAAATTTTCCAGGGACCCCTAAAAAAATTACAAATATTTTGAGGACCCCCTACTTATATGTATACATTATGCACGCATTTATGTTGTACCACTAATGCATTTAATATATTAATATACCGGTATACAGTGAAATACGTACTAATTTATATAAAATTACAAAAAGGGAAATTTTATCGTTACAAAAAAATTAGGCCTACCCTTCTAGTTTGGTAAAACTGTAGTTTTTAGTTAATTTTTATACCAGTCTGTTATTATGTATTTTTATATATACAGTTATAGATCACATGGAAAGAGAAACAGGCGACTGTTACAAGTAATAATTTATTTTACATTGAAAGTATATTGCTTAATTGCTTATTGCTTAATCAATACAAAAACATAAGGACAAATTTATAACTCTCAGATTAACTTATTTCTTGTAAGAATGTCTTCTTGAAGTGTGTAAGTGTAAGATCAATGAGAAGAGTTGAATATTTCCTTGGTTTCCATTATACCGGAAATATTGGGCTGGATGTTTGACACTTTAACTCTAAAGTCAGATTTGATGTCGAGTCTATTTCTGTATTTATTTTTCATTACACACATTGCAGAGAATGCTTGTTCACAACGGTAGGGAGTAGCAAAAGGAAGTATATATTGTAACGTCTTACTAACGTCACTGCAGTCTTTGCTGGCTTTTAACCAAAACTCAGTGATATTTCCATCACTGAAAGCAGTTTTCATTGTACCACAACTTGTTAGGTCCACAAGTTGATCTTGGTGCTCTCCTGTAAGGGTTTGGATTTGGTCCACTTCGAGGCATTTGAATGGATTTCGAATCCAGTCGTTCTCATGATTAGGCTTTGGGAAATACTCCCGAAATGTAGTAGTCAAGCACTGGAGATGAGACTTGATGTCATCTTTTACTTCATGGGGCACATTCAGTTCCGATGATTCCAAAAACCCTTTCAAATTCGGAAAGTTAGTTAGTAGGTCTTTTTCCACCCTTTTTGCCCAGATCTCACACTTCTTTACCATCGCGCTGATGTTATCTTCGACCCTGAACAAGTCAACATCATTTCCTTGTAATTTTAGGTTCAGAGAATTTAAATGTTCAAACACATCAGACAGGTATGCAAGAGAACAAAGCCAAGAGAAGTTGTTAACTAGGTTGGAGTACTGTGTTTCAACGAGGAAGACTCGGACTTTATCTTTGAGCTCAAAAAACCTTGTCAAGATTTTACCACGGGAAAGCCAACGAACTTCCGTATGAATGAGAAGCTGTGTATGCTCACTCCCCATATCTTTGCATAACAAAGAGAATAACCTGGATTGCAAATGTCGAGTCTTGATAAAGTTAATAATTTTAACTATTTCATTTAATGTTTTTTTGCAAACCTTTCAGGCAGCCTTTTAGCTACTAGGGCTTCTCTGTGGATGCAACAATGTGTCCATACCACGTTAGGAGCAACCGCTTCAACGCGAGCTTTCAGGCCTATTTTGTGGCCGGCCATAGCTCTTGCCCCATCTGTAGACAAACCTACACATTTTTCCCAACTTATGTAATTTTTATTGAACAAATCATTCAACGCAGTGAAAATAGCATCGGCATCAGTAGGTATGGAGTAGTTCACAGAAAATCTTCAAATATTTGACCCTCCCATAAATAACGAACAAAAACCAGCATTATTGCTTTTTTTGCTATGGCGGTGCTTTGATCTACTTGTCGAGCAAACATATCACATGTTTCAAGGCGAGAAAACAATGTATTTTCAATATTATCCGCCATATCAGTGATTCGTCTTTGGACAGTGTTGTTGGAAAGTGGAACAGTGCTTACAAGCTTAGCTGCCGCTCTGCATGCACGATCCCCTTCCTCAACTCCTGCGAGCCTGCAACGCTGCGACTGCGCGTTCATTGCTGTCATTAGAGTTCCTAATAAAAAATAAGCTAAAATAATATTTTTTTAAAGCAGCTCGCGGACCCCCTGGTCTCCCTTCACGGACCCGCAGACCACCTGTTGGGAACCCCTGGACTAGACGAAGGTGGATGGATGCAGCATTCGTTGTCAAGCTGTTCAATGGTGGAATCGACTGTCCCTCACTCTTATCCTTATTTAATTTAAAGGTCCCCCAACTACAACATGCGCCACCATTTCATTTTCTCTATCCCTCACACCCACACTAATTATTTATTAAATAGCCCTATTACTAGAATTCAGAGACATATAAATTATTTAGCTTCATTGTCCGATGATTTAGATCTGTTCACCTCCAGTCTGGTTTTGTCCCTAAATATTTAGTTCGGTTTTTATTTCTCATGTCCTGTGACCTTCTTTATTGAAATTCGTGTTAATTGTTGGTGTATTTTTCCTGTAGGTCCCTTGTAATTTTGGTTAAGTTTAAGAAATTTCATGAACTTTTTCTGTTTTGTTATATGCATCTATCTTTTGTCATGTATATTGTAATTGGGCTACGCCCGTATCTATTCGAATAAACCAAATCACCTTATTTGAATTTCTAGCTCACTAAATCAATGAAATTATTACGCCTCAAACTGATTTTTTCTCTATTTATCTTATTTTTATTAGTTTCCACTACAAGGTAAATAAGATAGGGTATAAATAATAAGATAGGGTAAATAAACAGCGATATACGTTGTTATCGATTTCCGTGGTTTCGGGCTTTTTTCCACCGAAACCTTCAGGTTCGAAACACTGTGCGGTATTGCGGTACTTTTAGTAGTTTTTCGTATTGCCTGTTCAATAACGTTGTTAATTTATCAAAACTTTACTATTTATCGAGAGGTATCAATTCATTTTCGGGGAGTACTTTTCTGTTGTGATGCAACCCGATCTTATCTTGTGGAAAACTCGGGAAAGTGTGATTCAGACCGATTACATAACGTCTCCCTTCAGTCTTTGGGGGAGCCAGAAGAATAAAAATATGGTAATTTTAGCATAAACCTTTGTTTCAGATTGGCAGGCAGGAAAATATATATGATTATATCCATCAATATCGTGCGATAACATCCAAAGAGGCAATAAGAGAAAAGTGGTTACGTCAGTTGACACGTTCAGCTGCCCGTAGAAACATCCCCAGACAACGAATAACGATCGGATGAGAGAGAAACAACTTTATTGAAAAGCGATCTGCCCTCCTCCGAGGGTTGCCTAGAGACAAAAGTTCTCCGGTTTCGGCTTTTCTGTTTTCACTGACTTTACTGATCAGCGTAGTGTAATCTCCCTTTTTTGACATTTTGACATTTTATGTCTTTACTTTGGCACATAAACGAAAAAAGCGTTTAAAAAAAGCTTTACGATTGGTTTTCTGATGATTTCCGCTTACAACCGAGTCGTTGCTAGGGAAATGGTACTTCGTCGTTTTTCATTCCACAAAATTCGTTGACCATTCGTTCGAAAGCTCTCGATTTATCCAACCATATTATGTTAACTACTGCGAAGTGCGTGGCCAACAAGCTTAGTTATGAGCATGTTATTTGAATAATTGTGTACCGTCAGGTGATCATTCTCAATAATTGATATTGTGAACATGATTGAAACCACTTGGTAATTTCTGATGATTTCATTGAGCTGGTGTTTCGATTATGTGATTCATAGCAGGTGATCCGAATATTGCGAGAACGGGGGGATATTGCGGGTTAAATAATTTTAATAGGTAATTTCTATACTTTACACTGTAGGAAGCTGTAATTCCTCTTTAAGACATTTACTTGACGATGCCCAGGGTCCGGATCAGATGAGTGCCTCTTAAAGCTAATTTATATGCTTTACACTCTAAGAAGCTGTAATTTCGTATGTAGCCTCTTTAGGACATTTACTTGACGATGCCCAGGGTCCGGATCAACTGAGTGGCTTTTAAAGCTAATTTCTATGCTTTACACTCTAGGAAGCTGTTTCGTATGTAGCCTCTTTAGAACATTCACTTGACGAATTCCCACATCACCATCACCAGCAATCCACCACCACCCAGGGACCAACGAAGACTCAAACGCAAGAGGGCTCCTGACTTACTTTGAATACTCACCACACAACCAGCCATCACGAAATTGTTCACATATTCACTCGTTAAACCTTGTTAATACATATTGCTCCATTTTTAGCTTATTATAATATAAAACTCAATATTGTTGTCTGATAACGCATAAATTCACGCAAGGGCCAGGCACGTAGCCAGAGGGAGGGTCCATGGGGTCCGGACCCCCCCCCCCCCCCCCCCCGAAATTGATTGATTAATTAAAAATTTATTCATGGTTAGGGTAGTATCTATTATTTCACTAGAACGAACTACCAACAGACAATATTCGTCTGATGTGAAATTCTTCAGAAATTATTTTTATAATACTCATAGGTTCTGCTAATAGCTCTAATACGTAGAGGTAAGATTCCTGAGATAAGAAGTTAGATATTTCGGTACACGGACCTCGGTCATGTATACGACCTTAAAGACAGATCAACGCCTCTAGCACTATACCTGAACGACCCGTGTAAGCCTTGCCGTGTAGCAACTCTTCATACCTTTCAGCACTCCACATTTTGCTTCCGAGACTGCAAGGCAGCGGAAGCTTTGTTTTCACTTTCGAAATGAAAAAAAAAAAAAATTTTTGCTCCAAAATCAAAATTTCCACTCGCATTTTGCGTTTCAGAGCCTCCTGAAGAAATTTGGTTCTGTTTTTGTCTATCTGTCTGTCCGTCCACATTTCCTTGTAACAGCCATAACTTCCACAATTTTGATCCGATTTTAACCAAATTTTCAGGGATCGTGCGGGTTAAGCTCTAGATAGTCCCCTATCAACTTCATCATGATCGAATCAACGGTAGCTTCTGCGCAGGCGCTAACGTGAATTCCTTGTGACGGTCATAACTCGGTCAATGTTGAACGGATTTCAGTCAGATTTTCAGGGATGATGTGGGTAAGGTCCCTTGAGGTCCCATAAGACAATCATCATAATTGCATTAGCGGTACGCTCTGCGCATGCGTGAACGAAATATTCTTGTTACGGTCCTTGCAACAGCCGTAATTTCCACAATTTTGATGCGATTTTCTTCAAATTTTTAGGGATCGTGCGGGTATAGCTCTACATGGTCCCCTTATTTCCCACCTTATTAATTCCCTGATGCCAGAACCGGTCGTTTCTAGTTTTCTGGAATTTAATGGTGACGTACTGTGAAGGTCACGAGGAAGCTCATGTGCCATTTTCTTGGCAGTGTATTTATTATGGTGTTCAGAAGCCTTCTGACATCTTCCCCTGAAGAGATTCCTATCTCTCTCTGGAGGACAATACTATAGAGGAAGAAAATTCTCTCCGAATCTCGTATTCCCTCGGCTAGCCCTTTCACTTCATCAGCAAGGATGACACGCCGACCGCTCCCTGAGGTAACTCGTACTGCTTTCTTTGCAGACGCATGGCTCTCTGCTACAGCATGTCCCATCTTAATGTGGTCCAGCCTCCTGGAGAATTTAAAATCCCGTCCCCGAAGCCTCTTATGAAATAGTTCTGAATAGGATCAGCATTTGGTATTGATATTATACTTCGAGTACCACGGTTGGTATTCAGGTTCGCAATATTTGGATATCTGGAGCGTATATGTAGAGTGAGTTCTCTTCTTGTAAAGCCTCTAGATCTCTAGAACAATGGGGACATTGGGTTGCATTGTTTCTTTGACTATTCACCAAGGTATCATCCATGTTACTGAGCTACATAATTACGTTGCTCCAAAGATATCACAACAATAACAATAATTAAGTTAACATTTTTGGAATGAGTGAATGAGACAGAATTTGGCACTCAACTTCGAAGTAGGAATTTGAAGAAGTATGACTGGTAGTGTGAACCTGTCTGGTACGTTTTCCATCGGTTTTTGGTTTTAAAAAAAAAATAAATAAATAAAATAATAATAATAATTAAAAAAACGCGATCTAACGCTTCGAAAATTGATTTTCTTGCGGAGCGGAAATTCACACAACACATCACCATCCGTTCCGGGATTAGAAAATTCCTAAATTTACTTCATGGGATCTTGCAGTCTAGGGGAAATTTATCTATCCTATGTGCGTCACGGGGTTCTGTATTCCGCCCCACACTCCTTACAATATCCTACGGGGAGAATGTTCCTAGATGTCTTCCTAACTTTTACGTTACGGGATCCTGCAGTACCTTAGAAATTAAGATTAGAAAAATACCTTAGAAATAAGATGGGTAACGAACGCCTTTCTCATTTGACCATGATGGATTTGATGAATTTAAAAGCAAACAGAAAAGTCTTACTATAAACATTTTATGATAAACTAAATACCTAAAAATTGAACTTTTGTTGTTGTATAAAGATCAAGACTTATCGTGATTGTAAAAAATTGTTTTAACTATCACCCAAAATCCTTATTATGTACAATAAAGTTATTAAAAATAAAAAATAAAAAGGGTTGAATTTTGTGTGGCTCCTATGCGATGAAGATGGAGCTGTAGGGGTGAAAGCTGGTGATGAGGATGAGACCAATGTTTTTAGTTCCCTTACAGTTTCTCCCGAGTAGCCACTCAGTAAGTACCACCATGAGTTTATTGTAGACATGCCCCTCAATATTGGACAATTTTCTTGTGGTATGTTGGTTGATCCTGAAGGTAGTTTTTGGTAAGCCAACTGCTCGCTCAAGCCCTACAAAAGGGGTTTGGGAGCCCTTTCTTGCTAGCTCGTTCTTATTTCGTTACCAATAATGCCTCTGTGCCCCGGACCCACTCCAGGCAAACCCTGAGTTGTGTTTTGCGAGGAGATTGAGGGTTTTCATACAGCACCAAACTACTAGCAATTAGATGGTTGAAGCTGTTGATGATTTTATTGAGGTCAGAGAGGTTGATTGCAAAGGTTCTTTATTTAAAGTAATAAACTAAAAGGTAAAATTATAATTGTTGCGAAAATCGAGACTATAAGTAAACAGCGACGCAGCCAGTGAAGCCATGGCATTCTTTAAATTTATAAAATCGAGAGGTCGACAGGAATGACAGGGTTTTCCGCAATCGATAAACAGCCAGTGGGTATTATTAGGTGGCAAACGGCGGTAATGAAAATCATTCATTGACCTTGAACTTGGGAAGAGCTTAGCATGTTCGACTTCACGGTTATATGGTAACATAGATCTATTGATAAAGATTAAATAACAAAATTGCCAAATTTTGTACATTTTATGACATTTTAACACCCTTGAGCTTTGATAGTCCCCGTTTTGAGTAACGCTTCTTCCCACTGTCAAATAACCTGCATATTGATTCGTACAACGAATAAATGATTTTTAAAATAAATAACAAGATGAATAAATTATTTTCACAGTATTATTCAAGGGATTTCACAGAAACGTCTGCCAATTTGGGCGTGGCACATTTCTTCTTAGTGTTCACGACATATATTAATACGGGGGTTGAATCACGACCACAATCTCGAAGAATTTGATCAAATCGGATGAAAACTGAAAACGTGATGTCTGATATACAAATATAATGTTCACCAAGCGTAGATGCTTACCTGCTGTAAAATCAGAGATAAATTTAAAGGTACAATGATGCAATGAGACCATTCTATGCAGATTCTAAGCATCTTGAAACGAAAATCAACTAAACTGCGAGTGGGCGTTACTTTTTCTTCTTTTTTTGTCTACATTAATTATATTTTGAATAATTAAACAACATGAGTGGCCACTCACAACTTCAAAACTAAAACATATTGTTAACATTCAAGTATATCTGAGGTCCATGAGGGCTGGGCAATCCTCCTAAAAGTGGCGGATAGACAAACCACCCCCACATCTCCCACACACAACATCACGAGCTACTGGATCTAGCGGGTGTCTGTGAGTAAGACGGGTATGGCCAGTGGCTACCCGATTGACCACTATTTCGGTCCCTCCTTGGAAGTAGTGCCACGAAAGGATCAATCTGGCAAAGGTCCTGAAGGACTCCACGCAGACCAGTGACCTCGCCCTGCAATTGCTCGAGCCAGATGGAAATGGCTTTATGCTGCATGTAGGAGATTTGAGCCTCAATGTGCATAGGCAGTATTTCGATGGAGTCATCACCAAATGGCTCTCCATGCTAGGGCATCAGCACACCCATTGCCGTGAATACCTACATGGCTTGGCACCCACATAAAAGTTATGTTTGTGCTTAATGTTGTGGCTAGGTGTAGTGACACACGCGGGCTTTGGGTACTTTTCCGTTATACCCCCCCACCCCCACCCCCCACCCCCGGTCAATTTGTCTTCAACAAGCCCGCCCCATGTTTCTATGCATTACTTCTTACTTAGATGTTATGGTATGTATTCTTGAGATGCGAGCATCCAGACCACCAACGTATACAGTTCATTCTGATCTACATTTCCAACTGATCTGCATTTTTACTAAGGGATTGACTACTTGATGTTATGTATTTTTGAGATGCGAGCATCCAGACCACCAACGTATACACAGCATTCCGATATATTTGTGCGAATCAATGTGCATTCTACTTGTGCGAATTCATGTGGAGGCAATCAAACCACAACAACGCCAATTCGTTTCAACGAATCCTCACCGAAATCGGTAACTTCTGAAAACACGGTAATTCTTTTTTTAAATAATATAGACTTATTTCTTCCCACAGCTTGAAATTGTCACTAATTCTACGTAAATATGTAATACTAGAGGCCTGTTAGGGCTTGGAAAGCCCTAATATAGTCCGTATAACAGTAGTACCTAACAGGAACTCAGCACATTATAGTAACGATATTAGTCCTACCTATTTGCGGCGTTAAGTGACCAGGTGCAAAGCTAAGGCGATGTTAATAAATGATTAAAAATAGGACATACCGATCAAAATGTAAGTAATGTAATAAAATAAATATCACCAGTTGAGGTGGTCCTCGCCACTATGACACTAAACAAAATGAATCGGGGAATTCAGAATTCGGGCATGGTGAGATGATGGTGTAATTTCTATCTCGTGTCTTCTTCGTTTCTTTGTAAGCGTGTGAATCTGCGGGTCCGCGTCTTCTATCTCCTTCTTTATGTCGTTGATTGTATCCTTGTAGATGTCGAACTGGTGTTGTTGTGTGTAGGAGATGCTACAGCTGTCTTCGAGCTGATGTATCTAGTACAGTGAACAGGAAAGAATTTAGCTCACTCAGCTGATCAGAAAAGACCCCATCACTTCACTCGTCTCTTAATGTCCCAGAGAGTCTCCCTGTCAAATTTCAACTTCCTACAGTGAACAGGAAAGAATTTAGCTCACTCAGCTGATCAGAAAAGACCCCATCACTACGTTTCTTACTTTTGTAACAAACTTGGGGCCATGCTGATTCGGAATCATGTCCGGAATGTACAACCTGACACAACATCGACAAACTGCAAGTTTTCAAAGACTTCTATCACTCTACTAGGGTACAAAATATAGCATAAATCATGAATCTCGAACCATCGATATGCTACGGTTATGCTATGATAGTACTGGGTCATAGCTCCCTATCGGTGCTGAAATACTATGACAAAATAAGCAGTTTTGTTGATAGCAAAACGTTTTCAATAAAACCTGATTCAGACCCAGCTATTGAATTTCGACTATTGAAGAAGACGTGTAAACTCAATTTCCAGATCGATAACCAACGATTGACAGCTCACTGCAGAAACCGATGCGTCAGGAGTCGCTATCGCTCTCTACCTAGAATTTAATCTGAAACACTTTCAGACTCAGAAAAAAAGGCGATCCGCAAATGCAAGGGAAGCTTTGGCTATCAGTTCTATCCTTAAGAATGTGGTGTCACAAACTTTGATCGGCATTTTCAACTGACATACGCTTTATCTTTCCTTTTAAACTCGCAACTAGCAAAATAAAAATTGGTAACATACTTCGTTAGAGATTAGAATGGTTTTCTGGCTCCTTTGACGTTCAGTAGATACCTCCAGCATCAAAAATCAATATTTTTGTGTGGTTTTTGTAGGGCCTTATACACGCACGATACAATGCTTCATTATAATTAAATCTTATGTCAACCAAGAACCAAAGCAATAAAAACAACAATAAAATAATCTATATATATAAAAATTAATTGCTGTTCGTTAGTCTCGCTAAAACTCGAGAACGGCTGGACCGATTTGGCTAATTTTGGTCTTAAATTATTTATGGAAGTCCAGAGAAGGTTTAAAAGGTTTACAATTTCAAATCTGCCCCATATGGGGTGTTTTAGGGGAGAAGGGGGGAATGGGGTATATTTGTCATCACCAGAGGCCTTCAAGTGCCATTTTGCCATGGCGCCATCCTTAAGTGCCATGTTTGGCCAATTTTTGGGTAAAAAGCCATTTTTTGCCAATTTCTGGAAAAATGCCACGTTTGTGCCATTTTTCGCCTAATTTTCTTGAAAATTAGAGAGAAAAAAAAACATTTTTATTCTGGGAAAATTTGCAAAAAGTAGGAGTTCAAGAATTTCTTTCAACATTTTTTCTAAAAAGGCAAGCTAACAAGGGCTTTTTCATCTGGGCAAGTTCACAAGTCAACGACCGGGAATCGCCGTCTGAGAATTAAGTTCTCCAATGTCCCAGGATTACAGCCATTAAAGGAAAGGGTCATTGCAAGGTCATGAGGGGAAATAAGGGGGAAATGTCAAACCCCACGGCAATTCAAATTTATTCTATTTGTAAAGTGTAAATCAAGCATTTTAATTTCTCCCTTGATGGGAAAAACAAAAGATCATGGATATGTCTAGTACCTACTGCTTACCAGCTGGTACCTACTACTCAATCGTATACCAACCATGTAGTGCCTTCTTTTCACAAGATTATTCCATTATGGTTACAAAACAATATTAGTTTATAACTTAGAGTAATAAATCAGCATTTCTTGACACTACAATGGCTTAGAGGTCATGAAATGTCGTGGTAAAATGAGAGCATTCCAAAAAGTGGCGAACGATTTTCCTACTATGAAAACTATGGGAGTTACTCTTCCCTAGTAACGCCTTGGTTGTACGTGAAAATCAATAGAAAATGTGCCGGTCGGGAAAAAAAGTGTCGGTCGGGAAAAACTCGGCGCTCCGCGCCTCGCCAGGGGGCAAGCCCCCTGGACCCCCGGTTACCTCTATTTACAACCTTCGGACGAAATTATTGAAACACAGGATGTGTTTGCGTTGTCGCGCAACCAAGTGACAACCAAACAAGCGTCATTGTTTACTATTCATTTATAACATCAATTCTATATAGTTAAAGTATGAAACTACGAAAAAAAAATACGAAATAAATTCGTGATAAATCAAGAGCGATTTATCAAGTAAATGTCCTAAAGAGGCTACATACGAAATTACAGCTTCCTAGAGTGTAAAGTATAGAAATTAGCTTTAAAAGCCACTCATCTGATCCGGACCCTGGACATCGTCAAGTAAATGTCCTAAAGAGGCTACATACGAAATTACAGCTTCCTAGAGTGTAAAGCATAGAAATTAGCTTTAAGAGCCACACATCTGATCCGGACCCTGAGCATCGTCAAGTAAATGTCCTAAAGAGGCTACATACGAAATTACAGCTTCCTAGAGTGTAAAGCATAGAAATTAGCTTTAAGAGCCACACATCTGATCCGGACCCTGAGCATCGTCAAGTAAATGTCCTAAAGAGGCTACAAACGAAATTACAGCTTCCTAGAGTGTAAAGTATAGAAATTACCTATTCAAATTATTTAACCTCCGCTTCACAAATCAAACCGTTTTCGTAATACTCAGATCACCTGCTATGAATCAAATCATCGAAACACAAGCTCAATGAAATCATCAGAAATTAACAAGCGGTTGCAATCATGTTCACAATATCAATTATTGAGAATGATCACCTGTGTGTAAACAATTATTTATATAACCATGCTCATAACTCAGTTTGTTGGACACGCACTTCGCAGTAGTTAACATAATATTGTTGGATAAATCGAGAGCTTTCGAACGAATGGTCAACGAATTTTGTGGGATGAAAAACGACGAAGTACCATTTCCCTAGCAACGGTACGTGAAAATCATGCGTCACACATTTCGTTACCATCCCGCGTTCCATTTTCGGCTAGTTAGTCCATGGCTAAAACACATTCTGTGTTAAAAGTGTTGGTCGGGAAAAAAGTGTTGGTCGGGAAAAAAAGTGTCGCGAAAAATTCCTTGACCCCCAGCCAAAAGACATATCCATGTCAAAAAGAAAAAAATAAGTTTGGATTTTGAATAATAAAAGCCATGTTTGGCCAATTTTTGGGTAAAAAGCCATTTTTTGCCAATTTCTGGAAAAATGCCGCGTTTGTGCCATTTTTCGCCTAATTTCCTTGAAAATTTGTGGAAAAAAAAAATTTTTTTCTGGGAAAATTTGCAAAAAGTTGGGGTTTCAAGTATTTTTTCAAAAGAGGCAAGCTAACAAGGGCTTTTTCATGTGGGCAAGCTCACAAGTCAACGACCGGGAATTCCCTTCCGAGGATTTAAGGTCTCCAATGTCCGAGGATTACAGGCATTAGTGCTTGAAAAGGAAAGGGTCATTGCAAGGTCATGGGGGAAGAAATGGAAAAAAGTATGGATTTTGAAGAATAAATGCCATGTTCGACCAAAATAAAAGCCATGTTTGGTCAAAATAAGTGCCATTTTGCAATGTGTTTTAGAGCCACGTTTGGTCAAAATAAGTGCCATTTTGCCATGTGTTTTAGAGCCACGTTTGGTCAAAATAAGTGCCATTTTGCCATGTGTTTTAGAGCCATGTTTGGTCAAAATAAGTGCCATTTTGCCATGTGTTTTAGAGCCACGTTTGGCAAAAATAAATGCCATGCTGGGAAGGGCTCTGGTCATCACTGAACAAACTGGGGATTTGATTGTCGAGTATGTTTGGATTACTACGATTCAAGTCAAAGACTACTTTTTTAAAATTTTCAAATCTGACCCACAATGGAGGGGGGGGGGGGGGTTAAAGCGTTTCGAACATCACTGAACAAACTGGGGATTTGATTGTCGAGTATGTTTGGAGATTCTAACTTAAATCACAGGCTATTTGAAAATTTTCAAATCTAACCCATAGAAGGGGGTGTTTAAGGGGTAGGGGAGAAATGGGGTATCTTTGTCATCACAGAACGAACTGGGGATTTGATTGTCGAATATGTTCGGATTACTCTAATTCAAGTCAAAGACTACTTTTTTTCAAATTTTTGAAATCTGACCCAGTGAGGTGGAGAGGAGGGGAGGGGGGTTTAAAGCGTTTTGAACGTCACTGAACGAACTGGTGATCTGAGTGGGCGAATCTACCAGAATTACTTCAACTTGGGTCACAGGCTATTTGATAATGTTCAAGTCAACCTGTGCAACGCACGGGTGAACCACAGCTAGTAATGATAATAAAAATATAATTGAAAGGAAAAAAAAAAGTCACTTCTATCAGCTGAGTTGGATGACCCTACTTCCATGCCTCAAACCACCTTGCAGACGAAGTACTTCCCAACCAAAAACGCTGCAAATTATTACACAAAGGTTCATTTTGGTTTATTATTTCCAATAATAAGCCTATGTGATCGTATAGCAAAAAATTTTCATAACCCCCCCTCAAACTTTGTCACTTTACGTTTCAAGGTGCGTAGAATCCAAATTTGAAATGTCCGTCCGCCGTCCGGGCCATAAAAGGCCTTAGAATTGACTTAAAAAATCTGTTCTTTAGCACATAGACTCCACTTGGGGTCTAGTTGGTCCTAACTTCTCGCCAGCTCGATCGCTCCACACACATGGGTGCTATGAGCCAAAAATAGGTGAAAAAGTCTTTTTTTTATATTTCAAGTTGTATAGAAATTGGAGATTTATGAGTGAAAAGAAAATGTTAGCTATTAATTTTATGGAAAAAAAGTATTCTAAATGATACTCTTCTATTCAAAAAGAGATTTTGGATTTTAGGCTATTTTTTGCAATTTTATAGATTTTTTAAAACAAAATTTAATGAAGTTCAAGTTCTTAGCATAATTTCGTACATAAATTGTTGAATGTATTTTTTGTTTTACTCAGAAGACCTGACTATAATCATTGAACGAAGTCTATCAAATACATTAGTTACATATCAAAATATATGTGCATAAAAAACGGCGGGAATAAACTAAATTCGGCGGGAATAAACTAAATTTTCTTGATCTGTCCATCTCTTTGGTAAATGAGAAGCATGATTTTTCAATTTATAGAAAAGATACAGTATATAACAGATAAGTACAGCGATATAACGATCCATAGTACTTCAAATCACCCTTTAGTCCATAAGCATGCAGCCTTCCATAGTATGATCAACCGAGCACTATCTATACCAATGAGTGAACAAAATTTATCAGAAGAAAAATCCATTATCAAAAGCATAGCGGCTAGTAATGGATATGGAGGAGATCTCGTTGATACCATATGAGATAAGGTTCTTAGGAAAAAGAGTAGGGAAAAAGTTGCCAATCTGGCTCGGGAAGATGTAAATTTAGAAGAAAAACAATGGATAAGTTTACCTTATTATGGGAAAATTTCTGATAAAATTGGCAAAATTCTATCATCGAGAGGTATGTTGAATGTAGGTACTTGAAAAATTCTAAATTATCAAAAGTGACAGATCTGGTAAATGTTTAAATGAGGATATACCTCAATATATTTCACCACTGATAGGTCCATTTCTATAAAGCTTGGAATTATCCCTTCACACTGTTGAAACCATATTTAGTTATTTCCCCCTTTAGCTATAATCCCCGTTCACTTTGTATGCACTTAATTGGATGAACCTCCTGTCCTTTCCTTTCTCTCGACCAATGGGATTCAATCTCCCTTCACCTGTCACTATAAAAGCTGTGTCCTTTCTAATGTGTCTTCAGTTATTGTTAGTTATAGATGATGTCCTAACCGCCGAAATCGATTTATATCACCAACCTAAGCTTCAGAAGTGCACCTACAGGTGACGAAAGTTATAACGAACCCGGCGAAAATTCCATCGGAATTATATCAGCTGATACGAGCGTCGCACAGGGCCAAATCGCCAAAAAACGGAAAAAACTCCGTATCCTAAAAACGGATCGTCATATTGACCTAGGAATTGTTTTATTCAATTAAGGGAAAAATAGATTAGAAAAGAAAGAGAAAATATTTTAGAAAATTCTGCATGCAGCAAGGCTAAACGAGCGAATTTTCATTTGAAAAGACCCAAAAACTTGCGATGAAAAATGAAAAATACAAATTTCACCATAACACCTGATTTCTACGCTCAATAAAATGTACCTAAAATTGGATCACTATATTTCTTTTGCTAAATTGTGCAAATTATTCACAACATATGCACGATTTTGTAAACTAATGTGATACAAATTTACTATGATCTAATTTATAGATTAAACACTTTATTCTGCGTTGAAATGCAATTTTATGAAAAAATTAGCGATTTTTTTCGGGTCGATTTTTGCCATTTTTAGCAATTTATCGTGTGAATCCAACTTTATCAAAATCCCCATCGCTTTTCTACATGAAAGATGATAACGACCGAATCGGCAGGTATCGACAGCTGAAACTTTCACTGCAGGTTCGCCAATAAATATACAACAACCTAAATACATGCGCAGACCAACACTTCGTAAAGGTTATTTTTTCTTATCCAAGTGATTTAAAAAACCGTGATTTTATTGATCATTTTATACTTAAAAGCATGGAGAAATCATTGTACGGTTTTTTCGAAATCAAAAAATTAAGTTTGAAGACTCGCAACGTAATTAGAATGCAGGGGTGAAGGGTCAACACAGTAATGTTTACGGATGAAAAGCCGAATACCGAAAGTATCTACGCTTTATCTATAGGTACACTCGAACAAATCACCACAAACAAACTAAACGAGATTTGAAGCGGAAATGTACCGTCTACCAAGTATTTGTGACAGATGGGTAAACAAAAACAAGTTGTCCTGCCTGATCGTGCGCTCCCATTCTTACGGAATTATCGCTTTTTGGGCCCTATTTATAGTTCATAGGTGGGCTATAGCCGTAGGCGCGGATGATTTCCTTCTTAATTTGAATAACACTCCTACAGCGAGGAGAAACTTTCTCCATTCCCATGCTTGTCGACTAATTCATATTTGGCACTGCTGTACCGCACTTACATATATATATAAAACCTGAAAAGATATATATATATATATCTTTTCAGGTTTTGACCGCTGTTTCATTGTTAGGAATCCTACAGAAACAAAAATGAATAAATAAAAACGCTTGCATACGAGTCTGCAACACATTGGGACATTTTATGTCTTTAGTTGCAGACTCGTATCATCAGAATTTAGCAAGCGGTTGCAATCATGTTCACAATATCAATTATTGAGAATGGTCACCTGAGTGTACACAATTATTCAAATAACCATGCTCATAACTCAGCTTGTTGGCCACGCACTTCGCAGTAGTTAACATAATATGGTTGGATAAATCGAGAGCTTTCGAACGAATGGTCAACGAATTTTGTGGGATGAAAAACGAGAAGTACCATTTCCCTAGCAACGACTCGGTTGTAAGCGGAAATCATCAGAATATTTTCATGAGCAATTTCCGTGACGTTTTAACATGGAATCATGCTTTAGCGATGGATCCCCCGCCGAAAAGTGAGATGAAAGTAGCGCCAATAATTGTGATGATTTCCGCTTACAACCGAGTCGTTGCTAGGGATATGATACTTCGTCGTTTTTCATCCCACAAAATTCGTTGACCATTCGTTCGAAAGCTCTCGATTTATCCAACCATACTATATTAACTACTGCGAAGTGCGTGGCCAACAAGCTGAGTTATGAGCATGGTTATATGAATAATTGTTTACACACAGGTGATCATTCTCAATTATTGATATTGTGAACATGATTGCAACCGCTTGTTAATTTCTGATGATTTCATTGAGCTGGTGTTTCGATTATGTGATTCATAGGTGTTTGTAGGTATTTGTTTTCCAATTCAATTTTTCTGAAGTTAGGCCATTATTTTATGTGCGTAGAAGTGCTAATGGGAAACCCCATGAGTCATCGAGACCCTTCTGGTAAAGAAACGGCGGCGGGCTCGATTAACTTCTGATTTTAATTGCTTCGCCTCGCTTCCCATCGCAATTTGACCAACTTTCCGTCACTTTTTTCGATATCCGATTACGAATTCAGATTCGGTGGAATCAAACCTGTATTTCGCCCGCGAACACCGTTCCGAGAAACGTACGGTTATGGAGTATATTTTAATGGGAGAAAATCAAGTTTTTCGTCGGAATTTTCGAGAAAACGGGTCCGTACTCTTTAATTTTTTTGACGTATTTCCCGATACTTTTTTCGCGATCCGATGGCGCCGTCTTCTTCCTTGTAGAAAAACCTACGAAACCGGTCTTTTTCCGGAATTTTCGACGGCCGTTTAGAGGGGTAGAGGAAGCAGGGAAGTGGGAAAAGCGCGCATTAATCCGAGCTTCCACCCCCCTCCCCCCTACGGCCCATGGTTCGGGTAGGATTAGAAAATTTTAAAATCGCTTATACCTACACTATTCCGGAAAATCCAAAGAAGATCCTCCCATTCGTAGACTTCCCCCCACTCAGCCATTTGGCCGTGCATAGAGACGACAAACAAACAAACAGACAGACGGAGTTTCATTCTTGTATTATAATAAAGATTAGTAGTTAAGAGCTTCATGTTTTTGGGTTTTCCGTTGGGTAAATTATCAGCAAGTATGAAAAAATGTTAGTATAAAAAAAAGCACTTCACGCAATGTTCACGCAAAATCAGGCAAACTAAGAACAATACTGCAAAGAAGTAGTGTCTTGAAACTCAGGTTTCTCATTTAAAATATGTGAAATAATAATAAAAACAAGGATCTACCTAATCGACGAAATAGAGCCTGTGCGCAAAAGAAGAACGGATTTTTTCCGATCGAGTTGAAGGCTAGACGGCGGAGGCGGACTTCAGATAGAAGATACAGTTTCTACGCGACTTGAAACGTAGAATGACCAAGTTTGAGGGGTGTAGAAAAAACCTACCCGCTACATCAACATAATTAGTAGTTACTGAATTTGAAGAAAAACTATCATTATTTACTTCACCTGTATTTGGTAATTTTGAGGTGACCAGTAGAGCTACATTTACAGGAAGGTTAGGCTGGTGTTTTGCGCCTTTAGGTCCCCAGCTCGTTAGCAACGTCCCCCAAGGTCACGTACGTTAGGGTGACGTTAAGGGCACATTAGTGGTCACCAAAAACTCTCTATTAAGAATATGTTGATACCAAGAATTCCAATGATTCCGACAGACATGAAGTTCGAATTCATTCGTTTGCAGTTTCCTATCCGCCTTGCATTCGCAGTGAGCATCAACAAATTGCAAGGACAGACGCTCCAAGTCTGCGGCATAAATTTTGAAGAACCATGTTTTTCACACGGCCAATTAAATACGTGCCCTGTTCAAGGGCCAGATTACCACAAAATTCATTTATTCATGCAAGGGGCCGAAAATACAAAAATATAGTTTACCTCAATGGAGTGAGGTAAATAAATAA
The DNA here is from genome assembly GCA_030762985.1 of Adelphocoris suturalis. Lineage (NCBI taxonomy): Eukaryota > Metazoa > Arthropoda > Insecta > Hemiptera > Miridae > Adelphocoris > Adelphocoris suturalis. Next base: position 22,812,544 of record CM061043.1, read on the forward strand.
TTAATAAAAAACAAAATTCCACAAAACAGATTGATTTGACTTTACATTATAATTATATTTTTATTGAGTGCAGCAAAGCGCACCGGGTCAACTTAGTACAAAATATACGTATTATATAATTTAATTAACTTCTCTTTGGTTCGTGTAACACCCTTTTCATGTACAACCACTCCGTTGCTAAAGAATTGTAACTCCGTTAGCTTTAATCCCACGAAAATCGATCACCACGCGTTGGAAAGCTCTCAATTTACCTCTGTATCGTTCCAATTTTAGTATATGTACCGCCGAAGCGAGTACAGTTTACCTGAAAACATCACGGTGTCTCATTCCCCCTCTCCTTACTCCCTATTCCATAAAACGCGTAACCAACAATCATATATTTCAAATCATGACGAGAAGACGTTAACGGGATTGCGAGGCGTTTTCTCTTTCCTTGGACTCTGATGTAGTTCACTAGGTATGTACCAACTAATTTCTCCCGTAGGTTTTTGGAACGATGAAAAATAACAGATACAGTTCTGTAGCAACTATTTGGTTGAGAGAGAATCATCGGAAAATTTCGTCACCCGTAAAAAATGCGACTCCCTAAAAGTAACGCTTTTCGCGGTTAGATGCCAAAGCAAAGACAAAAACGTCCAGTCATGCAGCATGACCCCATGAGCGAATTTTTGAAGAAATCTTCGACATTTCAGTCGCTATTGATCGTGTAGAGAAATTTTAGTTTATGATTTTGATAGACAAACATGGAATCAAATTATTAAAAATAATTAGGAGGTACTCATACTTTATTATTATTAAACTAATCTTGTAGATTTAAAGACAAATGTAGGTAAATATTCATAGATTTCGATGTCCAATGTGGTCAGTATTGAAGGCAGTAGAAATCTTAACAGTATCCTATCATAACATCATCAAATCTTGACATAAAATAAAATAACATACCGACGTCGTATGAAAGAAACGTTTTCCACAGCTTTATATTACGAGTGATATAGAGTCAGTTGCATTCGAATCTAATATCCCACAGCAAGAAATTGACAGACAAAACTGTAGTCTCTGTTTCGAACAAATATTACCGATTTTTACAACTAGCGAACGGCATTATTTCGATTTTTGACTGATTTTTCAACTTTGAAATTTTTGAAAACTTGATACATATTCTTATAGGAAATTTTACGCTGATTCCGACTATACCACATGTTAGTATGCCGAAAAAATTATTTCGCACAACAAATCGCAAAAAACAGGCTATTTTGAAATTTTTGACTACATTTTTGAAAATTTCAACCCGAAGATGTAATCCGATCATGCTGGCCAACGAACTTGAACTTTCGTTTTGTGTCCTTAACATTTTAAAATTTGTTTGAAGTTTCTAGCACAATTCAACGAACAGTTATCGTCTGGAATGACACATACATACATACATACATACATTAAAAAATGCGTTAAACTTCAGAATATGATTCAGAATAGCCTGAAACGGATTTCTGCATAAAAATTTTTCAAAAATTCACATTCTACACATTTTGAGGCGAGAGCAATAGATATGTTCCCTTTTTATGGATCACCTACTCCTCAAATGTTCTGTGGAAATACGAAATGCGGGATTTTAATTCAGGCTTTAGTTCAGGTTATTCCATCAGAATCATCCGAGCGCGTTTGGACAGACTCAGTCCAGGACTCAATCCTGGACGGTTCTACCCCCTTCCTTTTCAGAACGTAATTCTGGGTCGTTTTCAAAAAAATGTCAGTTTTCTCAATTTACTATGTCCCAAAGATTTGAAACATAATTCCGGAGCCAGTTTTCAACTTATAGAAATGGGGTATGAATCAAAATTTTCTTTAGGTTATCCTTTGTAAAACCAACTATCAAACGTGAAGTTTTTCTAACAGTTAATAGGTTTTTAAATAACAACAGTTTTTAAAAAAGTCCAGATAGTTATGTCCCAGTGGAACTTACGATAGGTTTGTAACTTTTGACTAGAAAATGTTTCTTCAGATACTGAATGGGTTTCATCAGGAACTGACCCCATTCAACGATTTCCAAAGTAAATCTGGATGTCCGAAGAAAGTGAGGTTCAACAGAGGGTCCTGTCATGGATGTCATGACGCCAGTACTCGGCGAGCATTGGCGCGTCATGTACGTCATGACACCAGCGTCGAGAGTGTTACGATAGGTTTGTAACTTTTGACTAGAAAATGTTTCTTCAGATCTGAAATGTAATTTCTATCAGACATTAATCTATAGATGATGACTTAGCAAGGCTTTTTGAATTCTGAAGAGGCGAGGGCAGCTAGAAGAAGAAGCCCCTTGTCCCAGGGCTTTGGTCACAATAGTTGTGTCCCAATAGTCACGCAAGGGGTGGCGACTGGAGAGTATTTAGAGGAAAGGTGGAGGGGCTAGCAAGTGCGTGTGACGTTCCCCTAACGCCCTCTGCTGAGTGCCACGTGCTCTGCAGCATCTTTGGTTTGGAGTCCAAGGATTTTACACCTTCACCACAATGGTAAGTGGTTTAATTCAAGGTCCCCATAGTTACTATGAATTCTCTAGGGAAACGTTAGTTTGCAAACATCATTTATTGATTAATTTATACGCCTAGATAATCTATATTTTTGCAAATGTTAACCAATCGTTATTTATGAGATTGGAGGAGTGTAGCCATGTTCGAAGTTGAAATGTCCAGATAGTTATGATAACTATGGTGACCAACTATTTTTGACATTTTCATGTCTTTGCTTTGGCACATAAACTAAAAAAACGTCACGGAAAATAATTGCTCACGAAAATTGCTCACGAAAATTGTCCCAAGTGGCCACAACGATGATTATGACCATCAGAAATGACGTTTTTACCTAATAATCCCACGATTCTGAGATTTGGTATGTGGGCCCTTGAGGGACTTCTGAACACAACTGACCGATTACAGATCAGCTGAGTGGCTCTAGAATCCAGTTTTTTCCCTAATGATCCCACGATTCTGAGATTTGGTATGTAGCCCCTTGAGGGACTTCTGAACACAACTGACCGATCCAAGATCAGCTGAGTGGCTCTAGAATCCAGTTTTTTCCCTAATGATCCCACGATTCTGAGATTTGGTATGTGGGCCCTTGAGGGACTTCTGAACACAACTGACCGATCCCAGATCAGCTGAGTGGCTCTAGAATCCAGTTTTTTCCCTAATGATCCCAGGATTCTGAGATTTGGTATGTGGGCCCTTGAGGGACTTCTGAACACAACTGACCGATCCCAGATCAGCTGAGTGGCTCTAGAATCCAGTTTTTTCCCTACTGATCCCACGATTCTGAGATTTGGTATGTGGGCCCTTGAGGGACTTCTGAACACAACTGACCGATCCCAGATCAGCTGAGTGGCTCTAGAATCCAGTTTTTTCCCTAATGATCCCACGATTCTGAGATTTGGTATGTGGGCCCTTGAGGGACTTCTGAACACAACTGACCGATCCCAGATCAGCTGAGTGGCTGTAGAATCCAGTTTTTTCCCTAATGATCCCACGATTCTGAGATTTGGTATGTGGCCCCTTGAGGGACTTCTGAACACAACTGACCGATCCAAGATCAGCTGAGTGGCTCTAGAATCCAGTTTTTTCCCTAATGATCCCACGATTCTGAGATTTGGTATGTAGCCCCTTGAGGGACTTCTGAACGCAACTGACCGATCTCAGATCAGCTGAGTGGCTCTAGAATCCAGTTTTTTCCCTAATGATCCCACGATTCTGAGATTTGGTATGTAGCCCCTTGAGGGACTTCTGAACACAACTGACCGATTACAGATCAGCTGAGTGGCTCTAGAATTCAGTTTTTTCCCTAATGATCCCACGATTCTGAGATTTGGTATGTGGGCCCTTGAGGGACTTCTGAACACAACTGACTGATCCCAGATCAGCTGAGTGGCTCTAGAATCCAGTTTTTTCCCTAATGATCCCACGATTCTGAGATTTGGTATGTGGGCCCTTGAGGGACTTCTGAACACAACTGACCGATCCCAGATCAGCTGAGTGGCTCTAGAATCCAGTTTTTTCCCTAATGATCCCACGATTCTGAGATTTGGTATGTAGCCCCTTGAGGGACTTCTGAACACAACTGACCGATCCCAGATCAGCTGAGTGGCTCTAGAATCCAGTTTTTTCCCTAATGATCCCACGATTCTGAGATTTGGTATGTAGCCCCTTGAGGGACTTCTGAACGCAACTGACCGATCTCAGATCAGCTGAGTGGCTCTAGACTCCAGTTTTTTCCCTAATGATCCCACGATTCTGAGATTTGGTATGTAGCCCCTTGAGGGACTTCTGAACACAACTGACCGATTACAGATCAGCTGAGTGGCTCTAGAATCCAGTTTTTTCTCTAATGATAAGAAAATAATAAGAAAACACACATGAAAATGTCCCAATGTGTTGCAGACTCGTATGCAAGCATTTAATATACGTTGGTTTCCCTAATGATCCCACGATTCTGAGATTTGGTATGTGGTTTAACTTAGAGTAATAAATCAGCATTCCTTGACACTACAATGGCTTAGAGGTGATAAAATGAGATGTTGTGATAAAATGAAAGCATTCCAAAAAGTGGCGAACGTTTAAATTTATCAATGAAGTACATGAACAGGTAAATAATATACGGAAAGTATGTAGGTATACCTTCCCTCTAGGTACTTATTTCACGTACAACCCAGCCGTTGCTAGGGGAATGGAACTTTTTTTAATTCACCCTAAAGACCACTTTTTTCACTTTTTTTTTTTCTTATTTATTTATTTATTTATTTATTTTTTTTTTTTTTTGCAGTGTGTGATGCCAGGCAATTGATGTACAGTTCGACTAACACCGGCACTTTTGGGCTCCACGGCGTCCTCCACAGATTGGGCAAGGATGCTGTAGATTTATCCTCGGAATACTTCTAGAAGATCGGTCACTGTTGTTACCTGATTCATTGTTACGATGGACGAACATTTTGACAGTTTTCGGACGGTTTGGTGGTGAGGGTGTAGAAGTAGATTCTAAATTGTCCGGTGAAGCTTTTCTTGGTTTTGTATTTGGCACATCGTAAGTTTGATGAACATGTGAATGGGCTTGAACCTGATATTGGAGTACTCGTCCACCCTTGATCTCAGTGACTTGGAAATTCAGCTGAAATGCACAGCAGTGACTAGGAAGACAATCCTGATTACATCCCTCCTATGGAATTAGTGGATGCCTCAACAATTAAATGTGGAACCTTCGCGTTGGTGAAGCTAACTTGAAGTTCCCCTTTGCGAGTCATTATTATCAAGATAAATATAATACTCCAACTTTAGGACATTGGTTTGGTTTTCAAGACCATGAAACAATTAAAATAAGTTGAAAAGGAATTGAACTGTTATTAAGACTGTTTTATTAAAGAACTTTATTGCAGTTAGCCCTGGATATAGTTTAATAAAATTTTATCAAGTTTAATTGCCTGGCTTGAGTGTTTCGAATATGTTTCGAATATGTTCAACCTATTTCCCTCACTAAGTGCCCCACGCAGCTGTAGTGTTCAATAACACCTTTTTCGCCTGAATTTAATTTCTCACAAACATGTGCTATCAAAGTTTGGAGTTTTAGACATATTGACGGAAATTCCAGAACCAGATTGCTAAAAGAAACAGTTCAACATGAAAAAATAAATAAATGACCATTACGAACGTAACTCCTGTGACAAAAACCACAAAAATAAAATTCCATGACAATTTATGCCAACAATTTCAACATAATTGTTATGTAATTATTATCTCTGAGAAGTGTACCAACTCATTCAGAAAAAGAGTCTGCCTCCCGTAATCCATATTTTAAAAAAGGGACCCATAAAAACAAGTTTTTGGTAGTTTCTTGGCAACAGTAAATTGAAACAAAATCACATTGATAACTTAAATAACTTAAATTAATAACTTAAATTAAATTGACAAGGAAAATAATTTAATATTTTATTGACCCTGGATTCGTTGTAATTTTATGCAGACGTTCAATAGTATCCTTCTCCTCACTCCTCCCTACAATACACAACACTTGTAAGGTTTCCCATATTAAATTTCAAATTTTCGAAAATTTATAGTATAACTAACTTTTTCTTCGCGAAAATTTGATAAATTAAAATGTACGCCAGTATGAACTCGTGTGCAAAATTTCAGATCGATTGGATATCGGGAAGTGGGTTAAAAATCGATCTGAAATTTTGTCTCAAGAGCTCAAGAAGAGAATCGAAGTTAAAAGAAAGAGTTAAAAAAAGGAACCCATAAAAACAAGTTTTTAATGTAACTCTTTCTTTTTCTCATGTTCTCGGTTAATGTTATTGTTGTTTCAATATTTGGTAGTTTCTTGGCAACAGTAAATTGAAACAAAATCACATTGTTTCAAAATCACATTGATAATAACTTAAATTAAATTGACAAGGAAAATCATTTAATATTTTATTGACCCTGGATTCGTTGTCATTTTATGCAGACGTTCAATAGTATCCTTCTCCTCCTTCCTCCTCCTCCTCCTCCCTCACTCCTCCTCCCTACAATACACAACACTTGTAAGGTGTCCCATAGTAAATTTCAAATTTTCGAAACTTTATAGTATAACTAACTTTTTCTTCGAGAAAATTTGATAGATTAAAATGTACGCCAGCATGAACTCGTGTGCAAAAATTCAGATCGATTGGATATCGGGAAGTGGGTTAAAAATCGATCTGAAATTTTTTCTCAAGATCTCAAGAAGAGAATCGAAGTTACTCGTAAAAGAAAGAAGTTAAATAAAAAAGATTGCATCTTAACTACAGTGACCAAAAAAGTGTGGTTTTTTCTTTTTTTCAAATTGAAAAAAAAATATTTAGAAGTAAAAAAACTCATGGCTTTTGCATAGAACCTTATTTTAGACATCTTCAAGTATATCAGGAGCAACTCGTTTGCTAAAAAGATCAAGATTTAATTTTGACTGCTACACCACCTCAGAAATGAGAAAACGGATTTTTTTTTTTTAACGACCCTTCTAAGCTGGACTGGTCCAAGACTCTCTGTCCAAACAAACTACTAGATTCTAGGGCTATTAAAAAAAATCGAATTTTTGCCTCCCTTGCCCCACTGTGCCTCGTAGTTACAAGGCGATTTTTGCTATGTTCCACCAGTTATGAGTTGCTCCCATACTGTTGATTTTTTGCCTGATAATGCTCTAGCCCATAGCAAACGGATGAACGTACAGCGGTTACGGTTTGATACGATTTTTCCGGATGATATTTGAAGGGTCATGGGGGAAAAGGATCAAACTCCATTTGTTGACCGAATTGAGATAGGCACCCCCATATTGTAGCTTTGGAGGAGTAGAACCGAAGGGCTATTTCACTTGGGGGAAGAAAGATCGCATTCGTTTGTTTTAAAGCGAAAACAAATATGAGGCTCCGGGGAAAAATGATCAGATTCCGTGCGCTCACAGGGAAGAATTTAAACAGATTTAAAGACCCCTTTCCTCTCTCTCCCTCCCCTTTGCATGAGTTCTGTTTCTCTCTTGTCAGTTTGTTTCGCAGTCCACTTTCGCATTGGTTAATTTGTTTTCAAACCTTGCATTTTACTATAGAGCTTTAGACATGCCTCGTGTTGAGTGTGGTTTTAGTGATAGTTCATCCTCAGGCGAACCCAGTGGTGATCAGACAGCCAGAAAAAAGAAAAAAACCGGTCGGTTTTTGAGGTGACAGTAAGATACCAACAAACTAGTAGATATATTAAAGTGAATTACGAGATTTGAATAATGAATAGGTAACATGGTGATTAATATTAGGTAGTATGGTAACCGAGAACGCGAATATTCGTGGGGAAAAAATATCAAAGTCCATACCTTGTTTGGCATTTTTAATTATTTATAGAAATTATCTTCGATCTACCCAATTTTCTTTCTTGTCACCTAAACATAATGAAATTCCCAGTCAGGTGGCCCATACAGTTCAATTTTGTTATGCATAGCGTCTGTCTGGGACGACTTCAAACTTTGTTTTTCGATTTTCTTAGAATAAGGAAAAGAGGAGTTTGATCCTTTTTCCCCATGACCCTTCATTTATAAATGATACCAGAAGGAGTAGGGAGCTGTCTAGGAGGATGCTATCATGCTCGTCGGGGGTGGATGCAATCACCTATCCCTGGGATAGTTCATGTTTCTACGCATTCCCACCCCCCGTATTAATGCCGATGGTATTGAGAAAAATAAAGGCAGAGAATGTGATAGGCATCGTGGTTGCACACGATCTGCATACACAAGCACAGTATTCCGTGTTCATGTACATTATGTACATACATGATAGATTTGGAAGTACTGAAAATTTGGTCCATCTAACCACCAAGATCCTCTGATCAGAGATAGAGGATAGATCTTCTGATCTTTCCAGGTATACAAGTTTCCGATCCCTGCATCAAATGAAATTGATGGTGGCCATTTTATAAGGGAGGCAAGGTTAAAACGAGGAGTCACTCCAGATGTGGCGGTCACGTTGACAAAATCATTGGCCCCATCAACGATTAGGCAATATTAATCCTCCTTCAACTTATTGAACGCTTTCTGTGCAGAGCAAGGCTGGTATCTTACTGGTTACAGTTCATAGAACACTGGGGTTTTTTGAGAACATAACTGAAATCCTCAACTCAGGTCATTCGGCTCGTTCAACGTTCATAGGGCGGCCTTTTTATTAAGTGCGAACTGGGTTCAGATCCTTTAATTGAATGGTATTTAAAGGCAGTTTTTCGGCAAAGACCTCCGGCAGCCAAATATGGTAATACTGGGACCCTGAGGTAATCCTTCATAAATCCTCAACTGAAAGTTCCATGGCCTTTTTGACCTAGAAATCGGCAGTGATGCTTTTGCTGGCATCGGGTCAACGCCCACAATTTTGGCCATTCACAGATCCAATATACGGTTTGAACGTAATTGAGTTGAAATATTTATTCCGGTCTTACTAAATACTTCTCGATCGAAAGTATTAGCTCCATCATTTTCTCTTCTGGTGTTTCCCCTGAAACCAACACTGTGCCTCCCATCCTTGCTGCAACACCATAACGAATTTAGAGTACCAGGACATTTTATTCTTGTCTGCACGTCCTAGGTTTCGACCAGTGGCCAGAGCAACCTTGAGCCAATGGGTATCATCGACCCTATAGGCGGCTGGGATACAGCCAAATTCTTGGCATACTCCACCCGTCATGCGACGGTTTCTGCAGTGGCTAGGAAGGGAATTTCCCTGCCTATAATATTCAAAGAGGCAGGATGAAGCTCTGATTCAGTCATATTCGCAAACGTTTATAATCAACCTGTGGGGGGTCAGAGAGCATTCGAGTCTGCACTTCTGCAAGAGATGATAAGATCCCGGGTGGGGATAGCAGAAAAAATGCAAACCTCTAATGACGTAACATTAAAAAAAATTTTTTGAGACTCTTTCCTTTGCTTCGAGCCTGATAGTGAGTCGGATGCAGTCACATGAGTACCCCTACCTCCAATTCTTTCAAGCAGGTGGATGGGATCTTTGAACAAGCGCCAGTAATCAGTCTTCTACAAAGACTGTACTATAATTAATAACTCAACTTACCTATGGGAAAGATTGAGTAGAAATGTAGTAGGTCAATGTAGAAGACTGTTTAGCACCCATCCAGGCTGAAGCCTTTTATCTCCACCCATCGCCTGCATTTTTAGTCTTTGAACTAAAGTGTAGAGGCGTTCCCACAAGATGGTAGAGGCCGGGAGAGGAGGGGGCAGAGGAGAGCGAAATTCTATTTTTGTTCGAAAAATCGAGCTTTCGCGGGTTTTTTTCCAAATTATTTCTTTAAAAATCCACAGCAACAGTGTGCACACAAGAGCTGCGTCAGAAAAATTTATTCTACTGCGACCTGCTATAGTTCTACTCAATCTTTCCCACAGGTAGGTTGAGCTATCAGAGAGTTCCTACAGATCCGTCGATCTCAATACGGCATGTGGTAACGAGATACGTTTACCACACCCTAAAGTCAAGTCAAGTCCTTAACTATCTAGTTGTAGCGCTAAATCCATTGAAGGAGGAAATTATCCCTAGGAGGTTATATGAGTTCATGGAAGAAGGTTATTTTAAGCATTCACGATCCTACAGCAGGAGATGGGGAGTGCAACGAAGTTACCCTCTTCACTCTCCTGCCTCAGAGTGCGTTCTCCATACACGATCCCCCATTCCCAGCTCAAACCGAAGGTTTCCCGCCAGTATACGGTATTCTGTGTTCACCTTCTCCATTCTCCAATCTTCAATGGCTCCTTATTTAAGGTTTTCTGGCAGCTCCACACAAGGTTGATAGGGTGGGGGACCCCGGACCGCAGGATGGTCTGATGGGAAACCCATCCGACGAGCTCTGCAGGACACCTGCAGCAGGAAGGCCTCCACACGTCCTGCACGCCTCCCGTGCAAGAAGAGAGGGAAGTTTTTCGTTTGAACCCTCACTTACTGATGCAGGATCGTGAATGTGCCGCTTTAGACGATTACGTTTTTTCCGGATCCAGTAACGTATCTGTATGGAAGGATGCGTCACCGTAACTCATTGCGTCATAGTTATGGCGCCGGATTGTCACTACCGCAACGACGTATTGTGTTTAACGGATCTACTAGGAACTCTCTAATAACTACAACTTATTATTGTTGTGAATCAAAGTTCAATTAATAAAGTCAGTCAACTTTGGCCGCGTTCTCAGAGGCAGTTCTGCCTTTTCCGAAAGGCTCTGTGCAAGCGCAGGTCTATCGTATGCAGTGCTAGAACTTGCGGTCCAGGAATGAACGTCACCCACGCGTTCATTTTATATTTAAAAATGAAAATAGTTTCCATCCAAAGAAGCTTGACAAGACTCGCAATCTCCTTCAACGAGTATGTGTCTAGTTTTTTTTCAATAATTTTTCAACGTTTCGCGCACTGGTGACGTCAAATCGCCCCCCCCCCCCCCCTCGCCTGGGCGGGACCCCTGTGACTGCGAGACTGCCTTGTGACGTCCCCAATGCACGAAACGTTGAAATATCACGGAATGATAAGTACTTATCGTAGAAGAGAACAGTCGGTGCTAAACTTCTTAAAATGAAATCTTTTACCATTTAAAAAAAAGACCCATGAGTAGCGCTCATTCGAGTTCTACGTTCCTAGTTCCGATCGGTTCTTACTGTCCCCGATTTTTCGGGACTGCCGGAACTCGAACGTGAGGATGTCGTACGCTTCACACTTTCTTGGGCATTGTAAGTAAAGAACTTGGGCATTGTAAGTAAAGAAGTTGGGGTAAACAAACAACCAACACTTTTCTCTTATGATCGTAGTTATATTTTTCTGACACCTGCCTTTCACCTTTTTACTCGTTTCTGCTCTTCCTGTTTGAGATATTACACTTTATTCCTTCTTTCATAGATTTCTGAAATCGTTCGCAGAGCTGAAAACGGTTCCAATAGATCCGGAACGCTTACAGACGATTCGATTCGTTCCAATCCTGAGGAGTATGGAAATTCGTCAGAATTGCTTATGAAAACGAATCTAATTAAATAAAACGTGGTTTTTGCGCTACCCTTATCCTAGGGTACCCTACCGCTACCCTAATCCCAGGTCACCAACAAATTGGGGACTTTCCAACGGGTTAAACCAGAGAGTACATATCTCAATGGTAGACGGCACAGTTCAAGACAAGTAGGTAGAGGGTACATGATTATTGTACACCTACGAGTATATTATGTAGGTACCTACAAACACAGATGATGTATGTGTACCTATATATTATCCCCCAACGTAGAAAATTATAATTTATGAAAACAGTAATGGAGAACTATACTGCCGTTCTAAGAATAAATCCCGTATATCGGCATTTTTGGACATATTGAGTTAATGGTACCCCCCCCCCCTTTGAGGAGGTGGTTTCTTTCAATTTTGCTAGTCTCGAAGTCGGATCTCAACGGGAAATGCCTTAAAAATGGCTTACAATCATCGCATTAACTACGTTTTGGTTCGATTTACTTATGAAAATCCCGTAACTGACCTTTTCTAGAGCAAAAACCCGCATCTGGGCGTCATATATGATTATTTTATTTGTATTCAGGTACATACGAATCGCGACACTCTTGAAAGTCCACATTAGAATTTATTTCTTAGTATTTTATAACTCGTGGCGTCTGATACGATTTCGGAATCAGTGGCAGATACGAGTTTTCTCCCCAGTATTTTGATCATACTAACGTATTTTCTCCTGTCTTTCGAAGGTTGGCAACCACGATTTTTCTCCTAATATCCTGCATATACGAGAAAATAATTTTTCTTACCATGGTGAGCGGTACTAATTCTGTATTAGAAAAAAAAACGTATCAATATTATTGCAAAACAAAAACTCGTATGTGCACCAGATTCGAGGAAATCGCCTAGTACATTATGTTCTAAACCTTTTTTTGCAATTTTCTGACCAAAATAATGTTTTTCCAGCCACACCACGCAATTCAGCGAGAAATTTCCTTTGGAATGACTGCTTTTGGAGCTCGGGACAACGTAAAATAGAGCTAATTTCAGGAAATTTCGACTCAAAACCTATAGACGCATTTTCCCAAAAGTAGGGTTTGGTCATATACGGGATCTATTCTTAGTACGGTAGTAACAGCATTATGCAGTTGCAGTACGTAATTACACCTAACCACGTATAGTTGGTACGGATCTTACTACAAGTGCCTATTATTTATGTACCAATTTACACGAGATTATCCACGGTGCCAAGGTGTTCTCGCCACATGGAGACACGAAAATAAAGGTAGGGTAGATACGAAAGTATATGTACATGTTTCATCGTATAGTCAGGTCGTATTTTCAAACCAGACCATTTATGGACAAAGAAAGTACCTATTCTTCCGGACGGGAATTGCTAACTTCAGGTTGCTTGAAGACTTGTGATCACCCAATACGACGTTGAAAAGAGGGCAAATTACCAACCCAAACGGTACGACACTAGACTGATTCGTAACCCGGAGAATCAGACCAATTCATGATCATGTCAAGTTTAGAAATAAATATAAAGAAATTAGATGAGTCAAAAGAGAAAATGGCAGCGGTGAAAGGGCCACCTAGCTGCGACTAGCTAATGTTTACTTACGGTTTTGTGTTTGTGAATCTTCGGGCCTGGTCGACGAACGACTTTGCACGGTTGTTTTCATTTTGACGCACCATACACTACAACGCGGTTCCCGAACAAGAAAATGCACGGAAAATATCAATTGAACGGACGCACACCATTTTCATCCAAAGAATACTTGCACGGTTCACGTTCACGAAACGCTAATTTTCTAGGAGACAACGATAAGGTATCGATTGTTTCTCCGAACTCCTTCGAGAGCGATTCGAATTTTTTGATGAGTGGATCAATACGGTTTTAACCCGTATCCTTTCCTTTCATCCAAATTTTCCATGGTCCGTAGAAATCGGCCAACAGTAGGTACGCCCATGGAAGTACTAACAGGTTGGGGATAAGTTGAATTTTTTTATTTTTAGGTAAGTAAACGCTATTTATAGATACTCAACGTGTGTATAATAAAACTTTCATGGTGGTTACTGTAAAATATATTTTCTGTTATTTAGGTAGGTAGGTACCAGGTACCCCAGGTTTTACATGCTCATTGTAAGCTATATATGTTTTTTCTACCCTAGTTTTTCTGTTAGAGGCCCGTAGAGATGTGTAATACTCGTATTTTAACCATAGGTCGATGCAGGATTTTCGTTCTTTCAAATGTTCAATCATACAGTAGGTTTACTCGCTATCACATACTATCATCAGGAGCGACGAGCTGTTCCAGACCCGACGCGAGCACCTCCCACCCCACTGTCTTTTCCCCTCTGTATCTCAAAGCCTACCATCTGCGGCCGCGCGAAACTAGCGCTCGTTGCGGATACTGATGAAATCGCAGTATGACCAGCAATCACAGAGTAGAGTAGGAGTTAAGTAGCGATTGTTCACCGGTTCTTGTTCTTGTTGTCCTCTGTAGACTAGTGGATACTGGATAGCACAACCAGCGAGGTAAAACTACTGGAGTGATCGCCAGGTGAGCGAAAAACGGTCCGAACGGGACCAGTGTGGGTTCAAATGGTGGGCTACTGAGACCGCCGGGCGGTTTCTGGCGTTGAACGCGCTGTCGTTTACACACTCCTGGACCTCACTACCGTGGTTGAATCTTACTAAAATTTATATATTATTCATCTGCATGAACTACGGAATCTGACAGTATAAATACTTTTTATTTTATCACGCATATGAATTTTTAATAATGTAAAACATATAAGTGTTGTTAAAGCGGGACATGAAAAAGTTACTAAGCGTAAACTTTTTTTATTTTTAGGACAGAAACAAACTTCCAGCGAGAAAGTTGTAGCTAATTAGTTGATCTACAACTTTTATTCCAAAAATTATTTTATAAAGTGTTTGGTTTTCCCATAATCCGTCTCGAAAGAAGCTGGACAATGTTCGCCGCGCCAAAACCAAGTCGCGCGCCGCGCTGCCGTTCGACCCAATGATGCTGTGTTACAACGTCAATCTAGTTCTAAGAGAAAATACAAAAAGTTTCACAACTTGTTGTATATTTAGATACTCTTATTCGATTGCAGAAATTGGTTTTCGTTTTATTACCTCTGAAACGGTTTATTTTTATTACCGCGTCTTGGTCTGAGGCAGAAACTGACAAAACTTATTTTGTTCAGCAATGTTTGATTGCTTAGGTTTAGTAGTTGTACAACACATGTAATTGTTATGGTCATAATAAAATATTAACTTTTGAGTAAAACAACAGCATATCATTTAATCCTATTCTTTCCAGTAGCAATAGATACTCATATAATACTGACTAATGCTACAGATACATTTATAAAAAAGTACTTATAACGTATAGTCTTTCGGATCAATCGGAATTAATTATCACCATGCATTGTAAAACAGAGAAGACACTGCTTTGTTATCCTAAGGCCAAACGTTATATTACCTGCTCTAATGTTGGTAATTCCATACATATATGTTCTATTATATGAATAAAAAAGTATTTTTCTTGTGCGGTATTAATGTATCAAGATAATTGTATGATGTTGGCCCATTAGTTAACATTCTTGCCTAGAAATCCAACATTTTTAAGCGAACGTCAATGTTTAAGTTCTAAGATTCAAATTTTTTACTTTAATTTAAGACAAAAATACCGCTCATAAATAATTCTTTTTAGTCTGAAAATATCTAAACATTACTGTTGTACACCAACAAAAAGCCTACTGGGTCGAAAATAAATGTTCATGTCTAGAAATCTAAGAAATATAGCGAGCGATGAGGTTTTTTTAACGAAACTCTCAACTAACTATTCTTTTTACAGCAAACCCCCTAGCACAACAGACTACTGAGTCAAAGGACCGGAGATCGATTGTTGCATTTGAATTCACCTCCGAAACATATTTTTAAAAGTCATTATTTTAAGCCATATTTTAGATCGCTATTTGATCTATTCGTCTAACTAATCTGTACCTATTCTGCTAAGGGATTGACTTCTTGATGGTATGTACCTATTTTTGAGATTCGAGCTTGCCAGCATCCAGACTACCTACTATACAAATCATTCTGATGTATTTGACCAACTAATCTGAATTTTTTCAAAGGGATTGACTACTTCAATCAGAAAGAGATGAAATTGCGTTAAAATACAGACGTTCAAGTTCGATTCAGTATATTTTGTTTGCGCACTTGATAGTAACTCCCTACAGTTAAGGATCTTTACAAAGGTTGGCAACGCTGAGGGGTTACTTTGTGATGAAGAGGAGTTGCTCGCGTCGGGTCTGGAACGTCTCGTATCAGGAGTGCCACCTTGGACAGTGGTGGTGATGGAAATGGAATACCTTTACCCCATTATCGTAACTCCTATCCTACTTTACTCTGTGAGTTTCTCCTTCAAAGGGCAGAGACGGTAAACCTGCTACACCCAGGGGATATCCTGAAGGCTGAAGTGCCCAGGAACTATGCCAAGGTGTAGCATTTGCAAGAATCAAGAAGGAGGAACTACCCATATCCATCACAAACTCTATATATAAACACTTCATAAAAGTCATCCATTATTAGAGACTATGGAGGACTATGGTTGAGTTCCATCCATCTTATTTTATTGCTTGGAATGGGGGAACTTCCATCTGTTGGATTTCATGTTTTTTGACCTCAGATTCAACGCACTTGAAATCCCCGTAGAAATTTTCAGTTCAATAGACCGTTTAGATTTTATAAATGGGTAGGCAGGTCTTGCAAGACAGTGGCTTACTACTTACCTACTAGGGCACGTGACAAAGGGACACTGAACTGAGCGTATTTGATGATTAAGTGTATTCATGATCCATTTCGTAAATCATGAGGGCTCCCCTATCGAAAATCGAAATGCTAAGCAGCTAGGTACCTTGCGGAATTGGTGAAATGTGAAAACCAAATCAGTGCAGGTTACTTCCTAACCAGGCTATAAATAATACCTAAATTAAAATTATTTGTAAAGCAATAAACATATTAATGTCTTAACTATCTGTAAACTTAAAACTTTAGAATTTGAACTACTTTATTTATGCGTCAGTAAGCCTGAATAACATAAATGACAATCATGATTTATTGATAAGGAGTTTTGCTGAGCATCCAGTAGAGTCATTGCTACTTTTTGATGATCAGATGTCGAGACTCGACTTTCGAAAGCTTCTGCCAAATCAAATCGTCGTAAATGACCCTGATTTGACGTCAAAACTACTGGACCATGAATACCTCTGATATGTCTACACCAACACCGTAACTGCTTTGTAGGCCATTTTTTGTATTGATTTTTTTTTCTTTTTTGAGGTGATGCGAGTTTGCAATGTAGCAGCCCAAAAATGTTTGATACCTCGACAGTATAGAAGGATTCATCCCGGTCAACCAGCTGGAAGCTGTGAGGATGTAGAGTCCGAATTACCGATTGCTGAAGGAAACATGCTGATCAATCCGTTTAATGTAAGGAAAGTAGAGAGATTTTGTTCTTCCCATACGATTTTTCCTAGTCAACGCATAGAGCAGCATCTAAAGCAAGCAACTGCAGTTGCTAGTTCTTCGCGTATTTCTACAGGTATTTTTACATGTATATACATGACTAACCAAATGCTATAGCAACGGCCCAAAAATATTTGATACCTCAACAGGAGTTCGAACTCGCGTCGCTACAACTACGGGAAATTACCCGAAGTTGCAACAGTCTAACAATCAGAGCTATGAGGCCAGGGTGATCAAACCTCTTCAACTGTGAGAGTTATTTTCCTGGAGCGTAACGTTTCTCCCGAGTCAAATACTAGCTGTCTCGGCTGGTTTGGGGTTGGACGAATGAGGAAGTGTAACTGCAGGCCACTGGCTTAGCAGATGCTCGCTGGAACAAGTCAGCAGTCGAGTGAGGTCATTGTCACGGTGTGTTTTGACTCAGCTGAGTGAGGAAGTGAAAAGTACTGCGACAGGGAATATGATGTTTACAGTCTTTTGGCTCGAGAGGGATTTTATTAATTATTGTTTCGTATTATTTTGGGTCCTACCGACTGCGCCGCTGTAATGGCCCAAAAATATTTGATACCTCGACAGGAGTTTGAACTCGTGTCCTTACAACTACGGGAAATTTCCCCTTAGTCGCAACATTCCAACGATCTGAGCTGAGGTGTGATCAAACCTCTTTGTCTGTGAGACTCATTTTCCTGAAGCGCAACAAACCAAGCATCCAGACCACTAATTTATTCAAATCATTCTGATCTATTATGGAGGATGATTAGGGTTTACATGGAGGCCGATGTTTGTGTTGTTTTCCTTGTGTCCCACGAAAACAAAATGGTGTACTGATAATTCAAGTGTTGGTGTTGACAGATTGTCAGGTTACCCCCAGGTGGGTGAGGGCCATGAGGTCATAGTGCAAATGAATTTCAACACCGTTTTACTGGACAAATTCCGGGCCACTGTTACCCCCCATTTCTCACCAACTATCCGAATACATTGAAGTCTGATTGAATACTGAACGAGTTTGGACATGAGAACTCCCGCATACAATCAAGCCAGCTATACACATATGGGCGCTACACAGTGTGGCTTGGTGGCTCGGCTCTGTAGAGTTTGGCTCATCCAAAAATCTAGCCATTTTCCTCAAGCCGCTTGAGTTTCCCCATGCATGGGTGAGATTGAATCAGCGCAGAGCCGTTTGGCCTGATGGATCTGTCGTATATGGGCCAGCTTTATGGGTCCTGCTCAAGGATGATAGCCTCATATGAAGGGCCTGACATCTCATTCGGAATCTCAAGATGCGCATCTCAAAAGGAAGCGGGCAGAGAAAGGGGAGAATTTCTGGAATGCTGTGAAGACCAGAGCAAAGGCTCCACTCATATCACAACGGTCTCTCTGGTACCTAATTAAAAATTCAACACTGCCCGGCCACCCCAGGCCAGGCCTGACATGTCCATGTCTGTGTGTTATTGAATTGTATGCACTTAATTGGTTGTACCTCCTGCCCTTTTCCTTTCTGTCGACCAATGGGATTCTATATCCCTTAACCTGTCACTATATAAGCTGTGTCCTTTCTAATGTGTCTTCAGTTATTGATTGTTACTGATGATGGCCTAACCGTCGAAATCGATTTAACATTGTAACCATGGAAGAAGAGTCTCTTCTTCCATGTTGTCACTCTTTATTTTTCGTGGAAATAGACAATGTTTTTCACTAACTTCCGTTTTGAAGCATGGAATAGTCTTGGAAACTGTTAGTTGGTGTACTACTGCTAATCTTTCATACACATAGGCCAAGTTGGTGATACAAATATTAGAAAACCATTTTCTAAGGTCTCTGCCATGGGATATCGACGTCTTCAGATTGCGATCATTAAATTATATGAAATCAAGAGGTGGTTTAATTTAAAAAACGTGATAAAATGTTGATTTTAATTGCCCTCGACTAATAAAAAAGCTGTTCAGTAAGTCTACATGTTACCCATCTTGGTTTGTTTCAGTTGCAGCATATTTGTTGCAGTCTCCGGCTGTTACCTTCTGTGAGTGTTGGGATGTCGATAGTATACTGGTCTTCACACGTCTGAGAGCCGACAGATTGCCCCCACTGCGTCATGCCTGATCCCATAGTCATTTCCATGAACGTCATATGTTGCGCTATGCACCAGTTTTCACTTTGCGCAACCTCTGCCCAAAGTAAGAAAATACATCCGTTAATTTCATAGAGTTGGTGCCTCCTCTTTACATTTTCTAGATAGAATGTAGAACTTTTGAGTGATTTCCTGGAAGAAGGATCTCCAGCCTTTTAACGTTGACAAACTATACACATCATTCTGATCTATATTTCCAACTAATCTGAATTTTTACTTAGGGATTGACTACCTACTTAATGTTATGTATTCTTGAGATGCGAGCTTGCGAGCATCCAGACCACCAAACTACTAAGGCGGATCACACTCAGCCTTTTTGTCATATAGAATAGGTTGGTTTTGCAAAAAGGCTGAGCTCTTCCAGCTTCTTTACAAAAAGTCTAACAAATACCAGGCTGATTGTTATTCAATTCAAATAATTTATTGTGCAGGAAACAATATGTTTATGTAAGCACACATGAACAACAAATACAAGAGACAAAATTAGACATGAGGTGGCGAAGAAAAGAAAAACATCAAGTACAAATTAAAAATATTTAGGTAAATAAAGGAAATAATAATTAAAAGATAAAGGAAAGTTTAAAGATATTCTACATCACAAAAATCGCAATAAGAAGAAGGGGGAGAGGAGAACGAAGGGGAGTGCACTAAATGCTGGCTACTATCGGATGCCTTGATACTGAACAGTAGCCTTCAAGAATCGACCAATGGAGGGGGACGCACGAACAGACAAGGAAATAAAAATTCGAAAATTTTGAGTTTTTGTGCCAATTTCAGTAATACATTGGAAGAGAATTCCAGATCCTTGCTCCTGCCACCCCAAAGGACTTGGACATAGTTCGACTGGTATGCCTGATGACAGAGAGAGAGTGGGATCTAAAAGAAGAGGCTCTATTAACTAAGTTGGACAAATAGATTGGCATTGAACCATTATTTATTTCTGCAATTAATTTTAAATGCCTGAAAATGAAATAATCCTCCAGGGGAAGGCAAAGAAGGGTGAGATGGGATACAATTGACGTAACATTATATGCATATCTCAGGCAAGCATTATAGGCAACCACGAGTCTCAATTTCAAAGAAGCGGAAATAGCATAGGAGTAAACTGAGCAACAATGAAAGAAGTGAGGAGTTACTAAAGCCGTATTTTGAAGTTATTAGGAGTAAATTTAGATAAACGTCGGAGACTGTGGAGAGATCCATAAACTCTCTTGCACACCTGAACCACATGGTAGTCCCAAGACATGGCCTTGTCAAAATAAAGTCCCAGATTTCTTACATGTGATGAGTAAGGCACCACCATCCCAACGTTTTTAATTACAAAATGGCGGCGTATTGTAAAAAGGCTAGGCTTTTTACAAAAAAGCTGATTTCACAATAGGGCTGCGACATATATATAATATTACGTGGTGCCTACCTATGCGAGTTATTTCTTTTCAAGCACTAGGTTTGTTCGTGCCTTCCTTTGGGGCTTGGCTGGGTTCGTGCTACCTACGCATGCACAGCGATATTGGGGTCTGTTCAAGCTGACTTGTGAAATGCCCTCAGGCGGATAATCAATTAGTGCTTGAGCAATCTGTGAACACGCCTTTGTCTGCTCTCTCATTTCCTTCTACTTTAATTTTAACTTTACTCTAACTTGTGGTCTGCCCTGACCGACTGGAAGGATCAACTTGCTTCAAACAGATTGGTTTGTTTGAAAATTCGTAAAAATGACAAAAAAACAGTATTTGATTTTGATATTTTTTGTCAAGGGAATCTGAAGTTTGGTCAGGGAAAAGTCAGGGAAATTTCAAATTTCCATTTGGAGGCCTGTACTACAGGGTGCGGCAGAGAGAACGGATGATTTTAAAAAAATCATAAAATAGTTAATTTTTACTCAAAAACAAATTTATTGATGCAATCAGGTTTGCAAGGAAATAGTATTTGAGACAGTATAGTGTGAAAAATCACATCAGGCATGTGGTGGCCGAAATTGTTGATGCAGTGCTGGAGGCGTTCTTGGAAGTTCGTGTAGACTCTCCAACATAACGCTACGTCGTTATGATCTCCAACTCCTTTTTCCCTGAATTACGACGGCGACGTGTTCCAACCCGACGTGTGTGGTTCCAGCAGGATGGGGCGACCGCCCACACAGCCAGAGCATCAATGGACGATATTCGCCCTCTCTTCCCTGGTCGCCTTATTTCCAGGTTTAGCGATGTTCATTGGCCTCCTCGGTCCCCAGATTTATCCATATGCGATTTTTTCTTATGGGGACACCTCAAGGCTTAGAGTATACGAGAACAAGCCCCGAACTCTGGACGAATTGAAGGCATCCTGTAGTACTTAAGTACCTACTTATTTCAATTACTATCGTTAGAACTTAAATTTTCCACTTCAGAGGCATGTTAATGAAAGGTGCAGAGTGGAATTAGTGATTCAACAGCTTCAAGTACTTTGAAAGTACTTGCCAAGTACGAGTACAATTACTTTACCTGTTTCGACTTCAAGCCGCACAAGTACAAGCACGTGTATCCATTAGGGTCAAGTTTCAATTACAATCACTTGTAATTGTAATTCAAGTACAGCAAGTACATTACAATTTTGTGTTGAAAATCAATAATATTCGGCTTCAGAACGTCTTTCCAAATGAAATCTATCGGAGCCTTACCTTTTCTTAAATTAAAGTTCAAGTCACGAGAAAGCGCCCTAAAATCAAATTTTACGACATGTTTCCAAGATTTGAGAGGGAATGGGGTGGTACTTGCGTTGCTTAAAGTACAATTACAAGTACTTGTTCTTGCTGATTTTACAAGTACAAGTACTTGTGTACTTGTACTTAAACTTAAAAAAAATTGGCAAGTACTTTTACTTGTGCTTGTCTTGGCTATTCAATTACAAAGTAATTGTACTTGCCAGTGCAATCCTAAGTACAAGTACTTTTGAGGACTTGTACTTGCTATTACTTTTGTGACAGAGTTCCCGTCAGAATCCCAGAGAAAGCGCTGCCGTCGCTCCGTTGGAAAACAAAGGGCGTCGCACGCCTCTGCTCGTGTTCTTGAGAGGCTGAGTTTGGCGTTGGATGGGTGATCCAGGTCCTGGAAATCCAATCTACTCCGAACAATGCTCATTAATGCTATTAGTAGGAGTGGTATCTCTCTGTCGGGATACTGTCACTCTCCTCTACCTCTTTGTCGAGGATTTAGGATCCCATTGCACCTCTGGGGGGCTACCTAGATCCTTGATATGGTAGCAGAGCGTGGTTAGGATTATAGACGGCTTACGCCTAGTAATGCAATCCACTAGTTTTGGGGCGTTAATGTTTCAGAAGAAACATGGCCCGGGGTTCCAGAAGGAATTCCCATTATCACCCTTTGGTATATAAATAATTTCATTGGTCTTTGACTTATAATTTCTCTTTTATTCCCCTCTAATATTTTCAATTTCTTACCTATGGTATACCTGGCCTTTGCCATTTTTATTATTCTTTATACCCGGGTATGGTTCCCAATTATTCAAGGGCATTGTTCCCAATTATTCAAGGGCTTAGTCCCCAATTTAAGTCCCCAATGTAGGCATATTAATTTATATGTATTTTATTTTCCTAAAGGTATAAGTCTCCAAAGTTGAGCCACCGTTTATTCCCGATTGTTCCAATCTTTGATTGGGGGTTAATTACCTAATGAATACTTCATATGAAGATTCATTGGCAATCCATCCTTTTTTAATTTCTCTTTTCCCATCCTCAATCGCCAATGCAGCTATTTATTAATGAGCATCAGTTCTCAGCCAGTAAACTATTCTGCCTGGTTAACATACTTGCTCTTCAATCAAGTATGTATTTAAGTGGGGGAGTGTGACAGAGTTCCCGTCAGAATCCCAGAGAAAGCGCTGCAGTCGCTCCTCTGGAAAACAACGGGCGTCGCACGCCTATGCTCGTGTTCTTGAGAAGCGTTGGATGGGTGATCCAGGTCCTGGAAATCCAATCTACTCCGAACATAGCTCATTATACCTACTATTAGTAGGAGTGGTATCTCTCTGACGGGATACTGCCACTCTCCTCTATCTCTTTGTCGAGGATTTAGGACCCCATTGCACCTCTGGGGGGCTACCTAGATCCTCGATACTTTTCAATTACTTGTACTCGTACTTTGTACTTGCAAGTACGATTTAGTCAACTCTGTGCAATACGCACATACTGTAAACCATATGCTTATATTTATAAAAGTACTTGTGTATTATGTTTGGGCTTTTGAATGCGACGCAAGTATATAGTTTGTATATTTTGTCCTGTATATAAAGTACCTAAGTATGAAGTTTGTATATTTTTCCCTATAAATATAAATAAATATGATGATTGTAAAACATAAAATTTATTAACTGTAAATAAAAACATTCTGTAAAAAATATATAAAAATTCTGTATAATCATTAATAATAAATAATGTTCTGCTAAATATTTAATTCTGTTTAAGCATTCTGTTTATTTTATTTTTTTTTTTAATACCTACAGTAGATGACAATTTTCCCCGTGTACTCAGCTTGTGCATCTTTAATTACCTATCATACCTTTAGGGGCGTGCAGTCATGCGGGTTAGTCTAGACGTCCCTTGATCAAGCGCAACGCACTCGCATTTCAAAAAATTCCTACCCTGTGGCTGAAATAAACAGTCTATCACTTAACTAGATGGAGGGGGAGAAGGGGGGAATTTGATTTTTAGTTTTATTCTATGTATTAGAGCACTAAAATGAGTTGTATGATGAATTACTTTTTCAAAAAAATATCAGCCACGATGGATCAGTACTTTGCTCGTTCAACTCATTTTTTCGTCAGAGTTGACAAGCTCAAGCCCTCACTTGTGTGTCCATACGACGGACCTTTTCAGGTCAAAGAGCGAGTGGGAAAGTTCTGTTCGCTTGATATAGATGGGAATACTGTCAATATCTCGATAGATCGCCTAAAGCCATCATATCTACTCGCAGACCCAGAAACAGCAATTGAAGAACATTCACCTACGAAAATAGAGCAAGACAAGACGGAGATACAAACCAATCGACCAAAGAGGACCGTCAGATTCCCAGCGCAATTTCTGGAATCGGCCTAGTAATTCGCTGAGGAGGGAGTAGCTGTAGGGCTACGCAAGTTATTTTTATTATTTAACTTCATTTTATTTGTTAATAACCAATTTGAATATTAATCTATCTTACGATTTGAAGTTATTAACAACGTAAAAAAATAAAAGTTTTGTTCATCTTAATACAAGAAGTCATTAACATTGTTCTAATTTACTTAAAATAATAATTTAAATTTTGATATCATTAATTAAAGGTCCTAAGTAAATTTATAGGAAATCAGAGTAGATACCCGAAAGACTGGTAGGTAAGCGAAGTTCCAAAAAAATCAGCATTCAACGTGATCGGAAGTTTTTCTTCCCGATTTGATCACATCACATCACATACATCATCAGTACAAGACCAAAGTGCCATTTCCATGATTACCTACTTTAAGTCTTTAAATATCGTTAAGGGGTTTGGATTCAAGAAGAAAACACCAACTAGGTTGTATAAAAGTATGATAATTTTTGACGTTATTTACCCATCATCTCTGCCATCACTTCAGGGTATGTCCCCACCAGTTGCTGAAATGCAACTGGGAAGGCCGAATCTGATCCCACCCCGTCAGTGAACAGGAGTTGCCATGGAGACGGCAGAATCCCTAGAAATAGCTCCTACCTCAACATAAAATCGAAAACCATTAAACCCGATGTTTTTTAATTGTCTTTCATTTCAATGCCACTCGCCAATGGCCAAAAACATTTTTTTCGAGCGCAGTTTCAAATTTGGTTCCTATGTACTACCTACGGATCCGTCTCCCAGGACTTCGGTGTGGGGTGACCCAGAAAATCGAGATATGACCAACTTTCCAATGTGGTCCATTCCGATTATTTGTTCATACAAAACCACCCCAGCCCTAACCTCAAGGTGCCGGGGGTGGTTTGATGTTTTGTGGATGGCTAGTAGCACCCACCCTTCTGCTATTGATTTGGTCATGAGAGGGAAGAACAATTTCAGTTTATTTGCAGCCATGCATCCCCTTCCATTGTAATCTTCAACCGCATCCCTAATTTTTATGTTTCCTTCAATTTACCGACTGTAGATCGTATTCCAATTTGAGTCACCACAATTTTTCAGCCCTCGAATTCGGTATTGGTTTTTTAGAAAGCTTCTATTTGTGGATACGATCTTTCTGCAAGGGATTCTATGCAATGCTACAAACCGTTTAATCCTGTGTTTTCTTTAGTTTTCAAGTGATCGTTGTCGTCGTCAACTTAGTTAATCTGTCCAAGATGACTGCTCCAGTTCAGAGAGGATTTTACCTATTTAACCTACGGCAGGGGACTATGCTTGTTGGTATAGTCGTGCTGGTAAGCCTAGTCGCTTTCTTTTTTCCCAATATGCTCCCTCGATTGCGCCACAAATGTAAATCGTTACCTTCCATCTCCGCTTTATAATTTTCCCTCTGGTAGATATCAATTTTCTAGTTCTACCTTCAAGATTTTTAAAAATTCCAGAAGTTTACTTTCATTTGTCAACATGTACGAAATTCGAATCTACATATCAAAGATTTGCAATGGCAAATAAAATCGAGCAGAAAAACAAGTTGAATACCTATTCCTCATGCGGATGTATCCAACTAAAACTGTAGAAGATGTCTAACCTGCTTCACATACCACATAGGTACCTAAGTATTACGTACCTACCTATTTATCAGCAAATTTACCAACTTAAATTTGTGACCATTTATTGCGGACTGTATTTCACTGCTTATAGATGTCGAAATTGCAGATCTAGGTACCAATTGGCGATGTCTCTGAATAGGGCGAAGGTTGACTGCAGGTATATAACTTTCGATAACTCTAATCCAGGTTCGTGACCTGTTCAAACTTGGAAATAGCTCAAATTGCGGTAGGTATCTATTTGTTCGGCAATGCCTACAGTTACTGATCTTCGCATTCAAATTATGTTTTCAATTTCATTTTTATTTACATGTTGTCCAGAGAGGAACGTGAGAATTTGAGAGAACATGGGAGAGGAATTGAGAATGTACTTACTTACATATGGTATCATAACTACTGAAACACAGAGACGGTTCCTTTCCCCATCCCACGGATAAACATTGAAGACCACTCTGTTGAATAGACTAATAAATTTATCAGACCGAGAAATGTTCCATTCGCATCACGATATACACACACACACTCTGAGAATTATGGAAAACCGTCCATTGTGAGATCAAGGATAGTAGGTATGCAGCAAGCTTTTAACATGACGCTTTAGCCACAATCTAACCGCCGAAAAACGTTACAGGAAATCAGAATTATGATATTACTCCATACGAATCCAAAAACCGCGGAAAACTAGCTAGTTCACTCTAGAAAGTTAAAATTTGATAAGGAGGAAATTGATCTGGGTCAGCAAGTGACCAATGGAATCAAATGACGGGAATCATCCTGCTCACCTGAGAGAACTAAATTCTCTCCTGTTCGCTCTATGAGGTTGAAGTTTAGACGAAAGAGATGACGGGCTCTATGCTGATCTCCTGACAGAGCTAAATTCTTTCCTGTTCATCCAAGGATGTTGAAATTCGTAGGAGACCTCTAGAACACCAAGAGACAAATGAATTGACGGGCTCCAACATCAGCCTTGTGGGATATATTTTCCCCTGTTCACGCTAGGAACGAACTTGATTAGGAACCTCTTTGGTAAACAATAGACAAATTAATTTACGCTGCTTTACCTGGTCAGCGAAGTAGCTAAATTTTCTCCTGTTCATCCTAGAAAGTTGAATTTGATAGGGAGCTTCTCTATAACAAGGGGCAAATAAAATTATGGGCTTCATCTTGATCACCAGAGAGAGCAAGATTCTGTCCTCTTCACCCAAGAAAGTTGAAATGTAATTAGGACATTCTCACTAGGACAATAAGAAACGAATGGGATGACAGGCTTCATACTTACCACCTGAGAAATCTGAATAATTCTCGCCTGTTCACCCTAGGAAATTGACATGTGATAGGGGGACATCTGAGACAAAAAGATACGAATGAATAGACATGCTCCAAGAGGCAAATGAAATGAAACGACGATATTCAACCTGAACAACTTAATGAGCTTTATTTTTTCATGTTCACCCTGGGAAGTTGAAATTTGATATGGATTTTCTCTATATCAACAAGATACGAAAGAATTTACGGGCTCAGAATGCAGTAATTTGTAGGATACCTCTGTCACACCAAGAGACCAATGAATTAACGGCTCCATCCCGATCAACTGAGTGGGATAAAATCTCCCCTATTCACGCTAAGAAGAAAATTGATAAAGAACCTCTCCGGTAAAACAGGAGACAAATGAAATTATGGGCATCATCTTGATCAGCTAAATGAGCTAAATTTACTCCTGTTCACCCTAGAAAGTTAAAAATTGGTAGGGAGCTTCTCTGGGATAAGGAGCAAATGAAATTACGGGCATCATATTTTTGTTGATCCCCCGAGAGAGCTAGATTCTCTCCTGTCCACCCCAGGAAGTTGACATTTAATAAGCTTGCCTCCAGGGCGACAACATACGAATGAAATCACAAGCTACGTACAGATCTGCTAAGTAAGCTAGATTGTCTCCTTTCCATCCTAAGGAAATTTAATAAAGAGCTACTCTCTAGGACAACGAGAGACGAATGACATGATGGGCTTCAACCTGATCAGCTGAGTGATCAAAATTCTCTAGAACGGACAATAGGAAGTTGAAATTTGAAATAGAACCTCTCCGGGTGAAAAAAACGACGAATGAAATGACGGGCTTCATCCTGATCAGCTAAGTGAGCTAAATTCATTCCTATTCATCCTAGAAGTTGAAATTTGATAGTTATCCTGTCTAGGACAAGAAGGGACAAGTTAAATGACTGGGGTCATCTTGATCACCTGAGAAAGCTAGATTCTCTCATATACGCCCTAAGATGTTAAAATTTAATAAGGAACTTGCCTCTAGGGCAATAAGATACGAATGACATGACGAGCTTCAACCTGATCTGCTGAGTGAGCTACATTCACTCATGTTCACCCTTGGAAGTTGAAATTTGATTGGGAGTTTCTAATCTCTCTCTAATCTCTTGGGAGTCTATAACAAGAGACGAAAGAAAAAATGGACTCTATTCTGATGAGCTGAGTGAGCTTAATTCTCTTCTTTTCACCCAAGGTAGTTGGCATTTAACAAGGAGTTCTATATAGGAAAATAAGAGACGAATGGAATGACGGGCTTCATACTGATTACCTGAGGGAGCTAATTACTTCTCCCGTATCCACCCTAGGAAGTTGACATTGGAAAGGGAGACATCTGGGACAGCAGGAGACGAATGAATAGACTTGCGCCGTCCTGGTCAGGTGAAAGGGGTGAATTCTCTCCTTCACCCTGGGAAGAACTTTGATCAGGACCCTCTCTGGTACAGGGTGCCGCAGAGAGGACGGATGATTTTAAAAAAATCATGAAATAGGTAATTTTTACTCAAAAACAAATTTATTGATGCAATCAGGTTCACAAGGAAATAGCATTTGAGACAGTCAAGTGCGAAAAATCACATCAGGCGTGTGGTGGCCGAAATTTTTGATGCTGTGCTGGAGGCGTTCTTGGAAGTTCGCGTAGACTCTCTCCAACATAGCGCTACGTCGAAATGATCACCAACTTCTTTTTCCCTGAATTACGACGGCGACGTGTTCCAACCCGACGTGTGTGGTTCCAGCAGGATGGGGCGACAGCCCACACAGCAAGAGCATCAATGGACGTTATTCACCCTCTCTTCCCTGGTCGCCTTGTTTCCAGGTTTGGCGATGTTCATTGGCCTCCTCGGTCCCCAGATTTATCCATATGCGATTTTTTCTTATGGGGACACCTCAAGGCTAGAGTATATGAGAACAAGCCCCTAACTCTGGACGAATTGAAGGACGCAATTCGCGTGGAAGTCGCCCAAGTTGAGAGAGCTATGTTGGAGAGAACGCCCAAGAACGCCTCCAGCACTGCATCAACAATTTCGGCCACCACATGCCTGATGTGATTTTTCACACTTGACTGTCTCAAATGCTATTTCCTTGCGAACCTGATTGCATCAATAAATTTGTTTTTGAGTAAAAATTAACTATTTTATGATTTTTTTTAAAACCGTCCGTCCTCTCTGCCGCACCCTGTACAACATGAGACGAATGGAATGATCAGCTTCATTCTGATCAGCTGTGTGAGCTAAATTTTCTCCTGTTCACCTTAGGATGTTAACATTTGATAGGAAGCATGTTCGGGACAGCAAGAACGAAAGGAATGGCGGGCTCCACCCTGATCAGGTGATGCGTTGAGCAGTGTTTTTTTGTGTTCTGTTCCATGTTTTTGAATGTTAGCCATCAAGCTCTAAGTGTTAGCAATCCCCCCCCCCCCCCCCCCCAACAAGGCGCTAAGTGCTATTCATGTTCCATTCTATAACTAAATATTTGCTGCAATTTATCTATTATAAATAATTGCTCTTGACACTCTTCTGAAATAGCAAAGTATAATATAAATATAAAATAAATATATTTGCTACTTACATCTCCCTGTTTATATTTTCACGGATTGACTATGAAGATTTGCTCCTGAATCATAAATTAGTTCTCCTGTAAATTTTAGTTACACCTTGTACCCCCATTTTAGCAAGTTGTCGTTATTTTTTCCTGACAAACGCCTAACCATAATATTGCAATGGGGTTATAAAGAACTAATGATCGGTCGTGCATGCTGCTTTTCACAAGTGTAGCTCCTTATAGCTTTTATTAGGATTCTTCCTGGACAAATGTGCTCTGCCGATTTGAATATGAAGTATTTCCTAACTGACCTAACTGGAGTATGTTTATGTTCAGAAAAGTTATTTCTCATTTCAGCTCCTGTCGGGGTTCTGTCTCTTTCTGCTGCTCCTCGGCAGTGCCCATGCACACGAGATGGCGGCTATGTTGGAGACGGACATAGAAGAATCGGCTGAACGTGAAGGTTTCACACTGGTCGAAGAAAGTGCAGAAGTTCATAGCAACAACGTGATTCTTAACAAAGCTCACAATTTAGCAGTTTGTACGTATGCATTTTCACAACTAATCTACTGTTGAAAAAAAACAAAAAATCATTCCAGCCAAATGACTTTGTAAATTGTAAATCAACTGGCCTGATTGGCTATATATAATAATGTTGTTTTAATTTGAATTTCGTTTCCTACTCCTCTTTTGTTAAAAATCGGCCTTGGCGCAGTGTTGAATATTTTCCCATGTTATCAAATTTTGCATGTAATAAGAAAAACAATTGAAATTTTCAAATCTTAATTTTTCTATGAGTAGGTTCAATGCATAAATGATTTAATTTTCCCAAGCCTTGACTTTCTTTCAGCCATTCTAATGTGCCTGCCGATATACCATTACTACTACTTGGAATTAAGAACTTCCGAAATGCATTGCAAGAACTTTCATATTCCATAAATATTATCATAGATGATTAATTTTGTCTATCTACTAAATTTGAAAGATGAAGTAATGTACTGGAAAGGTTTCAATTATTTTGTTGACGTTGTAAACGTGCCTAATGATCACTGATCAATTTCAGTGGTGATTGTTTGGCTGTACCTTGGAGTTGCTTTGGCTACTGTACACTTAGTGCTCTGCGTTTTACTGCTGTATGGAGCTATCATGGTAAGTGACCTCACGTGTGATTCAGTTATGACTCAACTTAAAGTTGGACAAATAGAAATAATAATTATGAAAATCTTAGTAGGTAACTACTGTTGATATCTCATTCAAGGATAGATACTATATGAACTAAACTAACAAAATCACTTGCGACGAAGTTAAACCCCATTTCAATGGAGAAAACAGATATTTAATTAAGAACGTTGTTTATTTCTACGAAATCGAAAAATGAAGAGTTACAATGTTAAATCGATTCGGTTCAGTTATTGTTTGCTACTGATGATGACCTCACCTTCAAACTCGATTAAAATTGTAACTTTATTTTTCGAGGAAATGGAAAACGTTATCCAAGGATCTGCTTTATGCTCTTACTTTCCATTTCTTATCTGCTCATGGTTTTTCCCCCATTCGATGGACAAAATATCCGTAGTAAATATCTAATCTTCTTGCAGAGGGTGAGACAGCTCCTTCTTCCATGGATGTGTGTTGCGCTGATTGGTTTAGTTCTATGCTGTACTGCTATGCTCGTGTCTATGTACCTAGTGAGAGGTTATGGTGCCCTAGCCATCTTCATTGCATCAACCCTCATAATTGGTAAGGAAACTCCAACAATTTATTAGTACCAATCTCAATTACTCCACGTGTGTTTATTTATTTATTAATGAGGGACAAGGCCAACTACAATGTATAAAATTGGATTCATCCAGTTGATAATAAAATTACAAGAATAATTATTTTCAAAATGAATAGACATAGCGCTTAGTATTCACTAGGTATAGGTAATGAATTGAGGGTACCTGTGTATCTACTTTTGTACCACGTGTTTGTATAAAACTCACTTTAAACTCTAGAGCAAGTTAATTACAGATTTCTTAAATGTTGATAAAGATTTATGAAACACACCAACAGAAGGAACACTTTAAAATACTAAATTCAGTTTTCTAGCTAGGTGGGTAAGTGGTCGAATTAATAAACAGTTGGTCGTTATAAAAGGCACTTGAAGTCAAGTAGGGTTACGGCTGTTTAAGCCGTTGTAGGGTAAAAATGCCGATCCTGCTAATTAATTCGCTCGATTGAATTGTTAAAACTATAAAAATTAAAGTTACTGGTTGCAGGATATCCATAGAAATGATTTGATGAGAATATTATAAGGAGTTGGCGGAGTTAAGATTGGGTGGTCTATTTAAAGTGTTAATAATGCCTTCTACATGCCTGCTTGTGTAAGAAATTTCATAAATAAATGGTCTTTTAAAACAATGTATATATATATATATATATATATATATATATATATATATATATATATATATATATATATATATATATATATATATATATATATATATATATATATATATATATATATATATTCATTCCCAAAATATTATTAAGGATTTAGACTAAAAATGTATCTTGTTAACTGACACTGATGACTTACTTCATGCTCAGACTGGTGTCCCTTGATTGAACCCTTCAACATTTTGATCTCAGTTGATGTTTAAATTCCTACTAGCAAGTCAACTTAAATTAAACTAGGTCCTCTAGTAAATCATTGCTAAGTTGATAGCGAATCTGAGCAGCCTGGGCAACCTCTATGGAGACAGCATACCTTCTGTTGCTGCATGGTGTCCGTAGGTTTCTCGACTATTAACATTCAATTTACTTCTAAAGCTATCCATAGTACCTACCTACCTAAAATACTTTTTTTCAACTTTCTTCAAGAACAGTTGTACAGATTAATCTCACGTACGTTTGGACTCAAATTTACATGTTATGTATATTCCTATGCACAGCTCTTGGATTCTACATGTGGCTCATAGTTTATAGCCACTACCTGGAAATGGGTGAAGCAAAGAACTGCTCGGTGAGTGCTAGGACCCACCATACGATTGCTGAAAAAACACATCTCATGGCTAACACCACCAACGTCTAAGGTGAGTCTACGTACTTTTAACCGTTCAACACGAAAACATTGATATTGAGGGTTATACATAGAGGCAGCTGTGATATAGAAAAAAAATCTATTTAATGAACTATTACAATTAGTCCTCAAGGGCCTCAATGAATTCATAAAAGTTGTGATTGCGGTGATCTGTGAATTATGAAGATTTATTGTAAATGTGTGACTAGATAAGGGAGCAAAAAGATGACGGGTCGCTGTCTTGAGGCCAATGGGGGAAAATCCCAAATCTTGGCTCCTGATATGTTGAGAGATTATTCAAGAGAACTTGTCTGCTGGAAAACGATTTTAAAGCTTGTAGTCGTGCTGAACGAGTTGTAATTCATGGGATCTTCTGGGCCACGACACCAATCATGCAACAATTAGAAAAGTAAATAGCAAACTTTCTGAAATGATTCACTCGTGCTGCTAGAATATTGAGTTGGTACCTACCTATACTGAAATGAGGTAGGTAACACTATGTGATATAAGTGATGGGCGTTAAATGACGTAATCACTTGAAATAACCGATTGTCCAATAACGGTTAGTTGAATAACTAGAAAACCTACCTATGTTATTAGAATAACTTCTTTACTTACGCGCTTCTTTCTTATTATGAGGGAAACCCTTCCTGTGAACCCCCATAACTCGATCTAGGGATCTGAATGCCTCGAATATTTTTGAGGGAAGGGCGCTAGCGGATAGGTACGCAAATCAAATATAGCCAGTGCAAATATACATACAGTCAGTACTTATCCCCATCAAAACCTGAGTGAAATGGCTAGAAGGATACCTGTAGCACAGATAACCGAGGATGTAGTAGGATCAGTTAGTTATTAATTATGCGTCTGCGTTTCCAAGAATCATGATAAGTTGATGGAATAAACGAATAATTGTACAATTGATGTGATATGGGACAGTATTGCAGGGAGCAGATTTTTACTTATGCACCCCATACACTGTCAGTTTAACATATAATAACTGTCAGGCTGCCGATCAGGGTTACCGATCAGGGTCACTTTTATTAGTAAATCTGAATATCTTGGACCTGTCAGACGGTGATCTCAGCCCACAAGTTGGCCTCCAGGCACGTGATATGCGTTCTTCAGAGTTCAGTGGTTTCCATCAGTTTTACATAGGTTATTCTTGGTAAAGCGCTGGCGGGCAGAGATGGACAAGTTGTACGATGGTCAATGTATAGACCATAGGGCCTCTTAACGCGTCCCCCGGTTGAGGCCGGGGAAACACCACCTTGAAGGAGACAATTAACCCCAACAAGGCTCTACTTCCTAGCCGCCGCCCCCCTAGATAGGGGAGAACTACTAGGGCGTGAAACCTACTACCCCCGCGAATCCTTCCTCAACTGGGTGGCAGGCTAGACCTGGGGCCCCACCCGCCCGCGGTACCAGTATGGGCAGAGCCCTTAAAGGCCAAGAATGGTCGCTGGCCCGGAACAGAGAAGAAGACTCTGTACCTACCGCTTAACCCCACCTCGTCCTGCATGACTGCAGCACATGTGGGGAGGCCACGGTTGCCCCTGGCAGAGATGGCAACAAACCACCTTTCATTTTTGGTTTTATCGTATTGAATTGAACCGTTCGTCAACACTGATTGCATGGCTTCCACTTAACTGATTCCCAGTGAACCTAAATCTAGAAGTGTGTGGAAATTTTCTTCACTCATCCTCAAATAATTCACCAGATACTTGTGGTGAGACTGCCTCAGTTTGTGGAACAATGACCTGAGGGGGTGGGGGGTGGGATTCCAAAAACTAAGTGAAGGTAATTCAACGAAACATGCCCGACAAAGCATGGTGGAAAACTGGGTGGGGGTCGTCCCTAGAGAAGCTGTGATTCGCCTGCAGACTGATATTTCCACCTGCAGGCACTGAACGCTAAGTGTCTGCTATCTTCAGGCAAGCATCTCCTTTTCAGTACGTCCGCCTACAGGTCTGACTGGCTGTTGTTTGGCGATATTGGTCTTACCTTTGCCCATTGAAGCGACTGCATATAGGCAATCATATATTGTGTGCACCCCTTTAATTTGAGCTGACAGAATGCAATAAATATAGGAAAATATACCTATCAACCAATTCTATGACCAAGTGTATTCCGAAATGTTCCTTTCACATTGCATAATTCTCTATTGCTTATTCTTACTTATTTGAAACATAGGTGTCTCTTTTAAAAACTCACACAAAGTTTATCCTTATGCAAGATTTTTTGTATTTTTTTCAGCCTATTTATCAAAATTTAAGAATCTGCTTCGCCTGATCAACTTACGACATTCGATAGCAAATGAAAAGCAACATTGTTGTGCTGCGAATGTGATGTAGATTTTTGAGTTTTCCTGTAACGCTTTTTCTTGGTATTAGTTTGATATTTTACTCTATGAGTATAACATTAGACCACGTGCTGAACAATTTATTGCTTACTAAAAGGTGGATTACAAGTTAATTAATTATCCAAATTTGAGAATTTTTACCGATTAAAAGATGGCAAAGAGTGATATTTTTTATTGTAAGTACTTATTATTAAAGAAAAAAGTCTAAATTACCTGGAACAATCCACTCTGTAGATGATTTCGTAAATGTTAGCTTCGTAAAAGAGCACTTGGTAGATTCTAAGCTGACCAACCAACTTGTGAAAAGTAAGTTGCACAATCGCTGTACGATCAATCTGAAGAAGAGTAAAGTGTTCAAGGTGCTTACCTCAGTTAGTGGAACAGGTTTTGGAATTTCTTAATATTTCCACAGTTCCACATTGCTGAAATGGAGTTATACTAATAGAGTCCTCTGATACGAACTAAATCACTCGCGACGAGTCCTCTGACTTGAACAGAATAGATTCGGTACAGAGCTTATCCTTGAGACAATCTTAGTGATTGTCGTAATTAAATTTCTAATTTCTCTTTAATATATACTTACATTTATCATTTTTAAGAGTTATAAAATGAGATACGAAATTCGATGGTATGTTTATTTGCGATTTGCACAATAATGAACGAGTGTTACCTTGACATAGGTCGGGATGGTTGTATGGAGGGGCAACTGAACCGGGAACGGTTTGCTCGACGTTCTTTGGAACGTTCCGAGTAACAGTTCCTTCAACCAATTCCTATGATTGGTGTGGAACTGGTGAGAAATTTGTTAAGAGTTAGACAAACGATTGTGTTCGTTCTTTGCAAAAGTATTAATATGTTTAAAGGAAATCATAATTAAGATAAAGTTTTTTGGCAATAATATGTTTGAGTAGAATTATTTCGGATCCAGTTGTTTGGCTTACAAGCGTAAAACGAATGAGGAATTCAAACGATTTTTCGGAACATTCATCAGTGCTTCTTGAAAAAATAAACCCAAGAATTATGTATTCCATACAAATATAGATATAGTATGTGAGACTTATATGGGAGACGACTGATTGATTGATTGAATTGTTTATTTACTTATCTGTGCCAAAGCACAGAGACAGACCTCCTTTATCCTAATACTACGGGCAGGAATTCATTCAGGTACCTATATATATATATATATATATATAGTGTGTGTGCTGGTGT
Organism: Adelphocoris suturalis; assembly: GCA_030762985.1. Classification (NCBI taxonomy): domain Eukaryota; kingdom Metazoa; phylum Arthropoda; class Insecta; order Hemiptera; family Miridae; genus Adelphocoris; species Adelphocoris suturalis. The sequence continues at coordinate 22,848,923 of CM061043.1, forward strand.
TGGTAACATTGTTATATCCTCCTACCCTACCTACTCACACATGACTGTGAGCGCCATATTGTCAGTCTCTTTGAATAAAGTGAATTGCGTTTTGTACTTAACATCTCTCTCAACATTCCTCCTTTATATAAAACTTTACACACACACACACACACACACACACACACACACACACACACACACACACACACACACACACACACACACACACACACACATATATATATATATATATATATATATATATATATATATATATATATATATATATATAATGGATACTATAATCCTCATGCTTGAACCGTCTGAACTCCTTTTGTCACACACTCCATGCAAGACCATCTGCTAAAAGTACCCTTAACAAGGCGCTCAAAAAAACATCTGGCCCCAAGGGCTCGTAAATACATGCGTAGATGAAACTGTCTGTCTTCCTTTTGAAAAATTTCTTCTATATGGATAGAGTACCTGAATGAAACATTGTGATATACACTTTGGTTGAATGTTCTGATGTGCGCAAATTTGAAAATAAGTTTTTGTACTACCAAATTAGTTAAAATTCAAATCAAGTTAATGTACTTTGAGATGAATGAGCAGTTGGCTTTTATTGCTTTATTTCAGATTTAAATCTAGGTATCTAATCATATTTTCTTCTGTCGAAATGTTGACTTATTGACTTTATTTTTACACCATTGTCTTGTCTTGAGAACCTAAGAGAATAGTTCTAAGATATTTTATTAGGTACAAAATCTATTCAGTAACTCTCTTTGCCATCTCTTGATTGTTAGCTATTCCCACTCCTCCAACGTCCAGTTTCACCATTCTAGACGAATAAATGTTGATAAGACAATTGATGAAAAATGAAGATTTTAGTTTTAATTGGGTGGGAGACAAGAGTAGAGGAATGTTACAATGACTGGTGATGGGCAGGTCTAAAGGAACAGGTTTTGTAGAAGACCAAAAAAATGGAGCTGTCGTTCCAGCTGTAGTATCCATCCTTTTCATTTAGAAGAAAATGACTCTGATGTCAGCGCTCAACCTAAAATCCAGCTCCCGTCTCTTTACAGCCACCCTATCGGTTTGCATGGATCCATTTGTTTGTGTTATTCCTCATCAGCAAATTCTATTGGTTTGCATGGATCCATTTGTTTGTGTCATTCCTCATCAGCAAATTCTATTGGTTTGCTCGGAACCATTTTCTGCTCCAACTAATAGAGCCATGACATCAGTGTTGCCAGTTCTAAATATTGATTCGTAAATCTATGGATTTTCTGTCAAATCTGGGAATCTCGGAACTAATGGCGCATGATGTCGGGGTTTTTCTTTTTTCCTTATGAAAATCAAATAAACATAAACAGTCTTCTTTACACCATATTCAAATATTATGTTGGGTATCTTATTACCATAACATAAAACTTTCCATCCATCCCACTTCCTTCCAGCTCTTTCGGATCTGAAAGCAGAGGACTTGATCCGAAATCACCATGTGATTAGTCATTGCGGATTCACTCCAGTGGGGCCAATGGCAAAATGACACTTCAGAGCCAGTTCTCTGAAAGAATCCATGGGTTCAGCAGTACCTATATAATTATCCATGGACCCGTTCCTAGAACCACAACCTGGTAAGACAAAGCAATAACTTAGCCCATCACTACCAATGATCCTTATTTTGTAGAGATTCAGTGGGTAAAGTAATCATAATGTTTTGTCCAATACCTTCTGCGTGGAAAAGATCATGCTTAAGGCTCCTAACTACCACATTGGCTTTTTCAAATGGTCAAATGGTTTTCAAATTAACTTAGCATTAGTGGCTCAAACCATACATTAACCAAAGTTAATTCTACAAATTAGAATAGGTATGTTTTGCTGAAACAGTAGGGGCATACACACGTATATATGCATTGCAAGTATGCAATAATCGATCATTCTAAAATAAATGTGAGTTTCTACTCGACACATTTTTCACATACATGTACCCACCTATTAAATGAATCATAATTGCAATAGCTTGAATTTTAAATATTTTTATCGCAATAGCCTAAATAAAATTGAAAGCGGCTTTTTGTGTACCTACCTACCTACATGGTATGGTACCTACCTATGGTGTGATTGGCTAATGTAAGACTGTTTCTGTGTAAGTTTTTAAAAAAGAACGGTTTGGCGTAATTTTTTGAATTTATGATCGTAATAATAATCTCGGGAGTGTTGTTGAGGAATAAATTTTCCTCGTATTTTCAAAAATGTGTGAATGTAGAAAAAATGTTGAGGAAAGATACCCCAGCAAACTCAACCTTTGCCTGGAATTTGGGATAGTATGGGCAGATCGTTCCCAAAATTTAGGTCTGTTATAGTGAATTTTATTGATAAAACTGTTGAATTTGAAATCCGCTTATTTGTCCTTTTTGATTTTAGAAGTTAGGAGCTGATTATAGCTTGCAGGTGGGTTTCCATTATTTCCACGAACATTTTCTGCTCTAACACTGAATTAATTTTTCTTACTAACTTTTGTGAACGTTTCTATTTAACAATAGTATAGCCGGGATCCTATTCACTAGAGAGTTCCTAAAGGATAAGTCAATTGGGATAAGGTGCTTAGGGATTTTATCATCTGGGGCGAGCCACACCAGATGCTAACCTGATAAAGTCAACAGGGTCGAATTAGTGTCTTATCTTAAAGTGACGCTACTTATCCTCAAGTAACGCTAAACCATCAAGAAGATTTTCCCGCCTTTGTGTTACAACATTTCTAAGTTTCCTAGTTCTTTTCTTATTCACGAAAAGGTTTTGCATTGGCAGGTTTTGAAAATTCATCCAACCAAAGAATACCAACAAGAAATAAATATAACTGTTATCGCTGTGTCAGGTTACTTCAAATAAGGCGCCTCATCTCCCTGCACATGCGCAGTAGCGCTTTCAGTTCACGATAAGGCCATCTCTATCTCCCTATCGCTTTAGGAACTCTCTACTGATGCAAAGTCAGTAGACTTTTTATTTGGTGAAACTGGCCCTAATCCTTGCAATTCATTAGTAAACCATGTTGTTGTTTATAAACTTGAATTAAACCCGTTCGTAGGTTTGTTATGGATGCTGCGATAATGTCAGCTCGGTGTAAGAGCTTACATAATATGTATTCCTAAATTAATAATAACCACGTCATTAAAATATTCCGTCATTAAAAAATGTGTGTTGGTTGCATTCAAAGATTGATAGTACGTCATAGATTTGAGGTTAGATTTTACTAAACAAATTGACCAATGTGGTGTGGAGCTTTCAAGTGCGCTTGATGTTGATTCAGCTTTCACAATAATGATAGCTTTGGTTCCAAGCTAAGGTATAAACAAATTATAATGTAATAAAAGGACGTCTAGCTTCATTTAAAAGCATATAATGGCTGTTCATTATGCTAAGTATTGGTTTATTATCGTGAGGGATCAAAACTTTTTTGTACTGATATTTCTCTAGCTAGATTGTTTTCACTCCTTGATCATTTTGAGCACAGCAATTAAAATGAATGTGTCTTTATGAATTTACATTATGAATAACTTAGGTGTCCCCAAATTTCTATAATTTCAGTTTAAAACTAAATCCAAAAGTAAATTGAGATGAAGTAATGAGTAATGAGAAATGAGTAATTAAAACAAATCTAGAAGATTAATAGATTGATTCAGAGATGATACCAGAAGAATTTATTATGAAAATACCAATGTTAATTATCTATATTTTTTATATCCTTAACATATTTTAAACAAATCAATGCTACCTACGTATTAGTAGTCTCTACGCTTACCACCATAAAAATTCGATGTTATTGCAGTACGTCGAGTTTTACAGAAAATACAGCAATATTGCTCAGTACAGGAATAATTCTATTAAAGCGGATAGCATAACTACAATTATATTCAAATGATTACTTCACATAAACTTAGCGTTTTTGAGTGGACTTTCATCAAATTGGGTATCTTTTCAGTAACGCATCCAACATCTACTGGTTATTTTTATTCAATGATGCAATATTTCTTTTATTTAAACGTTGAAAAATCATTTCTTTTTGTATAATTCATGGAAACTGTCTAAAAAACAGCGACAAACTTAAGTAATTTGAGAATCCGGTGCCTACAACTAACTCAGCATTTTTTTCAAAATGTAAAGACGCATCATCTTATCTTTAATTTGCCAGACAATATTATCAAACCATAATGTATTACGCACTTTGTGCTTCAAGCCTTGACTTCAAGAAGCACAAAATATTTTTACTAAATGATTTTATATCATTACTTCGTTTAGCTGTAATAAATAATTTGTTATAAAAACATTAAAACTACATTATACATAAGACGCATTTATAGAATTTGTTGACGTGAGTTTTAGCTTTTGTTATGGAATACAGAGAGGATATTTGTACAGCACTTAGATTAATCATTAGAGAAAAAGAGTTTTCCAAGTTTTAAATAATCATGTGATAGAATTAAAGAAAGGAAGTCTCCACTATTAGTAGTTATTGTCATTTAGTAAATTAATTTTATTAATAAATTGAGCCTGAATTTCGTATAAATTACAAAGTATAAGTGATGAATTTGATAATTATTATTGATTTCAGATGAAAGCATCACGTTTTGCTAGACATTCGATGTTTTGTTGTGAATATCATGTGTTAATCTACGATAAATTTGGAAAAATAGGATTCAGGTACCCTGAAAAACAACGAAAATTAGCTTAGCCTACTAATTTAGTGCAGGCTAAAAATTTTAGCCTGTGTATCTTGATTTTCCTATTTCTTAGGCCTTTGCAGCACTTGTGGGTGCAGTGAACTTTCTTCGCATGGAAAGATGAGGTAGTTTTCTTCAAGTGCCTCTCACATTTTATATTTTTCTATCTTCTCTTGTATTTTGATTGTATTTCACCAAGGCTATCGTAAATCTGTGACATTCGAACTATCGATCATTACCTCTGTGAAAATGAAGTTTTAGTTAATATATTTCGTTATAAGACAATTATTGTGTCTATTTAAATGTGATGAGTTTATAAATTTCATCACTTGGCCAAGGGTTGATGATGTTCTTTATTATGTTTCTGACTGTTTTTCTCATCTGGTAAGAAATATGTGAGAAAATATACATGTTATTGCTATTACAAAGTATAAAAACTATACCGAAACCTTCATTCAAGTTTTGTCAGTTGTTGGATGGCATCCCTGGTCGCCCATACCTGTTGTCCAAGATTCAAACTGACATATTATCATTTAATAATTATATCTTGGGACTAGAGGGTGTTAAATGAATCATTGTAGTGGCCTTCGCCACGCGTCAGACAGAGCTGGTTTCAAAGGAATTCATTTTTAACAACCCCAACTGACAGCAAAACCAACAAATTTACGGGGCCATATTGACTGACATCATTGTTATCACAGCTGACGAAGATTAGTGATAGTAAATTTCCAGATTTTAGGGGTTTAAACTCAAGCTGTCTTAGTGGGAGTTTAAACTCGTGTGAAAGACAGTGAGTGGTGATCTCCATTAATTTCCAACCACTTCGAGTTTAAACTTGTTTAGAAAGTGGATCTAAGTTTAACTATGCTGTTAATGATGAATGTTTGCGAGTTGTCTCCCGATGCTTTTAACGAGAGATGCAGTTAGCCTTAGGTGTTAGAGGAGACCATTTTCATTTGATGCTCTTGGTGCAGTAAAAGAAATTAAGTTAAATGACAGGAAAAAATAAATAACACGAATAAGGACGAATGATTGACAGTTATCAAAAAACCAATAGATCATCCATATACATCTCAAATTCAGGGACCTCTTTAAGTTTTAAGGCAGGTCAAAATTGACTCGATTTGTTGAAGTGCCTAGATAGCACTTGCTTACTGAGGTTTTTAATTTCAGGGTAGGTATCCACCACCCCAATGAATTTTCAATTTTCATAGCTGCCATTGCCTATGGTAGTTTTGAGTAATACTGTATTCTGTAACCCTTGGCCTTGATGATGTCTTCTCTATGAGTGTAGGTACCTGGGTCGTCTAGAGAGTCCGAAAAATATTAGTACATATTGTATGGGAGATTATTCGGATGCAGGATCTTCGTTGAGTTGTGGACTTTATTCAATAACCCAGATGGGTTAAATACGGTGAAACTAATACGGAATAGATCTCTCTACTCTCATAACTAAATCCAAAGCTCATGATTGTACGATATGAAAGTATATGATATTAAATATGTACCTACCTAATCAATGAAAAACAGAAAAAGACAGTCAGTCTTACTGTTTTTCAGACTTGTAATCAAGCATTTCTAGAACTTGCAGTACTGTCAGAAAAATATAGTATCAAGAAATATACTGCCAGAAATATACTTTCACTTGCTAGTGATAAAATTTAGAAAAAATTCAAATAAAATTAAATAAATAAAAATTGTGTGGGTAGGGAAATCTTTTTCCTCTGGACGTCCCCATGTACTTACTCAGTCTCACAATTCCATATTTATGTCCATCTGTGATAAGTTATTTTCCAGGCCTTAACTCTAGTTACCAACTAAATTCCAATTTTTATACAAAATACTGTTGAACGTTGGTTTTGTTATTTTTGCAAACTCGTACCTACCAATCTTTTCATGAGATTTACTTTTTGAAAATTGTGATTATTGAAAATCTATTTTTGATTTCGTGTGAGATTATGTAGATGCTTATATGTGAACGTAAACTGAATATGTTGATGATGTGTTTATCTCTTGTATATTGTTTCAGACTGATGGTTTCCGTTTCTAGAGTAATTTATTGTAGGAGTCACAATTATATTTTAAGAACGTTTTATCTGAAAAAAATATACATTTTAATAAAAAAAAGTATTTTAACCGATGTAATCTTAGACGTTTATAGAAGTTACATTAAATCAAAAGAAGAAATGATATAACTGGGAGTAAATGCCTCAAATAAGATTAATGGCTAGATATTATTAAAATAATGTTTAGCGGTAGGTTTTCCATGACAAATAGTTAGTCAGTTCTCACAAGAAGCCTCTTAAAAGTATTATTAGGAACGAAGCTTGTAAAGTAGATAGTACCTACTCACGGAATACCTTACTGAAATATCTACACGATCTTCACATAGAATCTATAAACGTTTTGAATCCCCATTCAAACACATCTTCTCGTCAAAACAAGAATAAATGAAACATTTTCTTGATTTAATCAAATCAATTAATTAAAGTAATTGGACCACTGATCTTTTTAAAATGTCAATAATTCGAAAATTATATTGTTGCCGGATTTTGAAGTGCAATTTTCCTTCATTCAAGGGATATTTTACAGATATCTACATATTATTAAATGTATCTTCCAACGTGTTTTAAGATAATATAAACGTGAAAAGTTTGATTAAAAATTCTTGAAATAGTTTTTACTTTCTTATATTGATGTTTCAGTAATTCGGTCGAGGCTGGATATTTTTATCAAAGCCCGACTTCTCAATATATTTCTTAAACTTAACAATTTATTTCTGAAAATAATTAAGGAAGTCAATTTCAACTAACGTGCATTGACAATTCTTTGTGATTATTGTGAGCCATATCTGTTTTAACCATTGTTAATAAAGTATATTTTCCACAAAGTGTCTCTGTCTTTTTGTCACTCATAGGCTGCAAAAGTCTCTCTTTCATAGCGATCTTTTTTATGCAGTCCCTTACTTTTACATTTTCTAAATGTGTTTATTTTTTGTTCATAAAAATGAAGATGCTGATCCATCAAAGATGTATTCAGCTATTCAGTAATATCGTGAAGTATTCTTCGAATTATTTCACCCTCGCACCTTTTGTGAGGGTGAAAGAAATCTAGGTAGGTACCTACTTACGGGCGACACCCGACTCAGTCCAGGCCCTCCCCAACTCAGTCCCGCTTAGAAATGGAAAGGTCGGTCCACTCTCCCGACTCAGTCCCGCTAGTGAAAGTCCCGACTCAGTCCCGCTTTCCATTTACCAAAGTAACTACTTACTAGAACAATTAGAACTAGAAACCAACTTCCACTTACCTTTGCGGTACAAGCTGGAAAACCCTGGGACGATTTTCTTTCAACACTTGCTCTCACTAAGCATGTACTCATATCAGAGTTTGGCGCATGACAGTGTGGAGTGCTCTCTGAAGCATTTTCATGTAGCTTTTACAATTGAACTTATTCATTGCACCACATCTCCACCGTGTCACGCCACCCGCCAAAGGTTTATGGAAACTATAACTATAGTTCTCGTGAAAAACAAAATCCCCATCTCTATGGCTACCACCTTTGATAATTGACACGCTCATGACTAAACTAACACTGAAAATATAACGGCGGCGACCAACGCTACGGATTAATCTTATCGCTTTCATGTTCCTACGGGACTGAGTCGTCTAACAGCTTAAAGCGTAGCAATATCGCCCTTTCACCAGTTGGGATCGAGTCGGATGTCGCCCCTACCTACTTACCGTAGGAGATTGCGGTTTGTCTTAACTTAGAAAATGAAACGATTAACGGTCAGCCTTGGGGCGAACTTTCTCTGTTTTTTCCGTTGAATTTTCGTTAAATTATTTGAAATTCGAACACTGTGTGCTCAGGAAAGGTGAAATGTTTCATTTTATGGCAACAAATCATTTTCTAAATAATATTCTACAACACTATCAAATATTTGAATTTTTACAATATTTTACAGTATTCATCAACTTTTTAGCACAGTTTTGTAAAAAAAAAAACTGTATGTTCCTGTTTGTAACCTAGTTGATGAACCTTTTCTAAATAACCTGCAAAAAACTGATTTTTTTTAAAACAGTGTTTTAAAATTTGATCTATTTATCTTGTTTACAAAGCGCTGACGCCTAACCCTTCCCTTCCTTTAAGAATGCTTGATTTTTTTGGCGAAAGAACTGATTTTATACAGGGTGTCCATCACATAGTGTGAAGAAAAAAATCAGGTAGATCTACGTTGAAAATGAAACGGGATGCCCCCCACCGCACCGTAGCAACTGTTGACCACATTTTCGGAATCAGCGTTAAATTGTCTTTATGAACAGACGATTTTCATACTTATTTAGCATTATTCAGATTTTATTAAAATACAATACCTAATTCTTTTAGAAATTGGGAATTTAAAATAAATAAAAAATGTTTAAAAATTAGCCACTCTCTCAAAATGAAAATTAGAGAGCGTCAGCTTTCACAAAAACTGCTTCATTTTATACTCTTTTCAAAGGTATAGCTAGTTTTAATTTTAAATGGCGAAGTAAATGAGAAAATTATGTTATAATGTAGAAAAACGTGTTTTTTTTTAAATTAACCGTGAGTTTTATTGAAAGATGACCCTCTATGAACCTATGAGTTTGGGGTCGGTTCTACGTACGTATTTTTCACGCTGAATCTAATGGTATCACTGTCAGATCTCTCCGACTCCGTTACAACCGATATTTACACTTTAATTAACTGGATTTGCTCCTAAAAACACATACACAATTGAGCATAACACATAAACTAACAATTCGTGAGCAACATACACAATTGAGCATAACCATTTGTGAGTCAAAGTGTAAAACTCGGTTATGACGGAATTGGTGAGGTCTACAAGTGTTACTATTCGATTCAGCTTGAAAAAATGCGTAGAAACCGACCCCAAACTCGTAGATTCATTGAGTTTCAGTAAATAAAAAAAAAAATCTCATTTTTCAACATTAAAACATAATTTCCTCCCCCAATCAGCAAAGTAAAAGTAAAGTTGACTATACTGTTGGAAACTCTAACATAAATTTTAAGGGAGTGGCTAATTTTTGAACATTTTTTTAAATTACCAATTTCTAAAAGAAATAACTTTTTTTTTTTTTTAAATTAAATGAGTCCGAATGGTTTGAAAATCGTCTGTTCTAAAATACAATTTATCGGGTTCGAGGAACCTATATCCCAAACCCAACCTGGCAGACCTCTTTTATTTAGATTTAAAACGACATTTGTCATATATCCTGCTATTTGCCAAGAATACTGAATGCCCAATACCTTCGTACAACTACTGGGTTACTCGCAGCCAGCCGTTGGAACCTGAGAGGTAGAGGGAGTGAAATTGGACAGGTCGGATGAATGAGCTGCTACCGGTCTAATAAACTAGGAACGTTTCCCCGCCCTCTCCAATCCCTCCATTTAATCAATTGACCTATTAATTAATAAATACGTTGTGGGGACCAGAAGATGGTGCTAGTAAGTACCTACTCTCCCATTTAAATACTACGAAGGACGCTAAGAACCACCCAAATCCACATCTGATGAACTTTATAAAGGCAAATCGCTTAATTTGTCTCAATATTTCTTCTCGAAATGCTAATAATTATTACATATTGGTTTATTATTCGATAGTTTTTCTGTACAGGTCATTACCTAGTCTATAAAACTTTAGATAATTACCTAATTACACTCACATTATGTTTGTATTTCAGCTAACATAGTTAGGCAGACCAACATGGAAGTTTTTGAACTGTCCAATGAAATGGAAGTCGTGTTTAGGAGTTCTGAAGCATATTGCTTTATTCCCCCTCCCCCTAGGTTGAAACAACCTAGGGATACGAACTAAATCACTCGCGACGAAGTTGTGGAAACCCATTTAAAACCGGAAGTTAGTGAAAAACGTTGTCTATTTCCACGAAAAATAAAGAGTTACACTGTTAAATCGATTTCGACGGTTAGGCCATCATCAGTAACAAACAATAACTGAAGATACATTAGAAAGGACACAGCTTTTATAGTAACAGGTGAAGGGAGATTGAATCCCATTGGTCAAGAGAAAGGAAAGGGGCAGGAGGTACAACCAATTAAGTGCAAAAGTTTCCGGGGGATTATAGCTAATTAGATGAAATGAAAGGGGGAAATAACTAAATATGGTTTCAACATTGTGAAGGGATAATTCCAAGCTTTATAAAAATGGACCTATTAGTGGTGAAATATATTGAGGTATATCCTCATTTAAACATTTACCAGATCTGTCACTTTTGATAATTTCGAATTTTTCAAGTACATTCAACATACCTCCCTTCGGACAAAAATGAAGAAAAAAAAAAGCATAGTGGCTAGTAACGGATATGGAGGAGATCTCGTTGATACCATATGGGATAATGTTCTTAGGAAAAAGAGTAGGGAAAAAGTTTCCAATCTGGCCAGGGAAGATGTAAATTTAGAAGAAAAGCAATGGATAATTATACCTTATTGTGGGAAAAATTCTGATAAAATCGGCAAAATTCTATCATCGAGAGGTTACAAAGTAGGTTTTAGAACTAAAAATAGTCTTAAAGCATTACTAGGATCTGTTAAGGATAAAATAAATGTTTAGGATAAAAGTGGGGTTTATAAACTAAAATGTTCTTGTGGCTACGAATATTGCGGTCAAACTGGTAGGAAATTCAGGGAAAGAATAGACGAGCATCAGGAGGATTTCAGGGAAAATAAGGGTAAGTTTACATTTGCGAAACATCTTAAGGAATCCAATCATAGTAACAATTTTGATTTGACAGATCTATAGACAGTTTGTAGAATATCTTCATTTTTGTCCGAAGGGAGATATGTTGAATGTACTTGAAAAATTCGAAATTATCAAAAGTGACAGATCTGGTAAATGTTTAAATGAGGATATACCTCAATATATTTCACCACTAATAGGTCCATTTTTATAAAGCTTGGAATTATCCCTTCACAATGTTGAAACCATATTTAGTTATTTCCCCCTTTCACTTCATCTAATTAGCTACAATCCCCCGTCACCTTGTTTCCACTTCATTGGTTGTACCTCCTGCCCCTTTCCTTTCTCTTGACCAATGGGATTCAATCTCCCTTCACCTGTTACTATAAAAGCTGTGTCCTTTCTAATGTATCTTCAGTTATTGTTTGTTACTGATGATGGCCTAACCGACGAAATCGATTTAACAGTGTAACTCTTTATTTTTCGTGGAAATAGACAACGTTTTTCACTAACTTCCGTTTTTTAACCTAGGGATGACCTTCCTGGGAGAATTTCGTTACTCAGTTAGAGTCCTTGGATGTAGACAAGTTCCTGTTTTGAGCAACAGGTGAGGGCGTGTATCCCAGACGAGCCAACTAGGCGGGTTGTGGCCCGAATGCTCAGTACAGCTGAAATTGAGTTATTCATGGCCCAGAAGACTTGACGTTCAAAAACAAAGAGCGAATTTCTTTCTTATCTCCTATAACCGTCATATTCTATGCTGTCATCACTTTTTCTTAATAAGTAGTCGAGTTACTTGAAATATTTTTGGATTTGTTTAGCAATGGAAAAATATGATTAGGGACGTCTAGGGATGGGTAGGGGCAATTCAGGCCTCAAGCCTTTCTTTTCCTAACGTCTAATATATATATATTTAAAAAAAAGACACAGTTGCTAGTGTATAAATGAAAAAAGGTCATTATGATTTTAACCGAGTGGAACCGAACTTTCAACGATTTAATTTATGGATTGGATCCCCTTAATGGAGTTTGTATCAATGACGTTTTATTCAGTAATTCAAAGGAAAAGGGTCTGAGCTGAAACATGCTCCATATAAACTGGAAATTATTGGAAATTATTCAACCTTGAGTCGAATGAGCTTTTGCAGAGTTCTATCGGACCAATATTAAGGTTTCTATGTGATTTTGAAGGGCAAAAGTTAAGAGGGGGAGGGAGACCTCATAAACAACTGGCCCGATTTTCAATTTATTGTTCATAACTCTCTCATATTAGGAGATAATGTACCTATAGTTCTTGGGGCCTAGACGTATGGACTAGTTATGCTTATTTTGATTGGTTTTGTTCTTTTATATCTATTTTTAATTATGATGGTTATTACTAATTTATCAAAATGTTTACCTAACCTAATCTACTACCATCTCTTGTGCAATAATGTACACTCAGTGGGACCCAGGTCCTTTGTACTCGAATAAATAAATAAATGCTCTCCAACTTTGGTGTGTCTGAGAATCTCTGAAGGATACATGGGTTTGGGGCACACAAACAGCCTACCAATGCCACATATAACCAACTGACTGGTATCCCCAAATACCTAATCTTTAGAGTAGAGGTACCGTAAAATGGGGTGAAGGCGGACATAGCGGGGTGAAGCCGGACAAAACAGGGTTATCAGCTAAAAGTGTTATTTTTCCATCCCCAGGCTCTGGAATCGATGTCTTCGGCATGGTATCACATGTCCCGGTTCCTACTCGATGTATCAAGATGGTTTTGAGCTTTGTGGGTGTAGTGGATTTATATAGGTTTTACTTGGCGTAGGTAGGCCAAGTCGGACATTTATATCCCGGTTATGCGGGTTGGTCTCCGGGTCACCCCCGCGAGGAATGCGGGCGGAGCCGCCAAGGTCAACTGGTTTGGCGGACTGAAAGGGGAGATAGTCCGTGTCGCAGCCGCGTGGAGCGCTAGGCTCGCGTAGCAAGTGCTGGGTTCGATCAGTTTGGTACTGAGCCGTTTTGTAATATTCCGGCCTTAGATTTATATCTGAAAGGGGAATATGTTGAGCTTGGTTGAGGTACTGAAAAGTATCCTTTGCTTTTTGTGCATTTGGAGTGTATTTGACACTCGGATCGGCCGAGTAAGCCTGCGTCGAATATCGTGGGTATTCGGACAGCTTGGTCGAATCGTAATGATCGGCTTCAGAGCGAGTCTGAAAGGTTTCCTCGATCTTTTGTATATGCGAGGCTTGTTCGAAAGTTTCTCGAACGAATACGTCGGGCGAGAAGGCGATCCGGACGTGAGGGTCGCGCCTTGCGCTGTCGCTGGGTTCAGCGGATTCGCCGTGTGGCCGGTAGGGCGCACTACGTGGGCTACTCGGCCCGGCTTCGCCGTCGTCCTCCTCCCCTTGCAAGGGGAAGTAGGAAGGCCGACGTTCCATCGAAATGATCGAGTTTTAGCTCGTTTCGATGCCTCTATGTGTGAGAAATAGAGGGTTTTGGAGGTGGACTCGCTTGCCAGAGCGTCTTTCCAATGCTCGGATGGCAGGGTCCTACCTCGTAGCCTTGAAAAAGGCTTCCTTAGACGGTAAATTAGAGCGGAGGAGCTGAGTAATTTACCGGCGTGCCCACAGCGGTCGATTACGAGCTTAAGGCTACGTAATCCGGGCGACACGGCTCGGAACGTCCCTCGGGCGTGCGAGCTAAAGAGGATATCGATAGCTGCACCGGGTGGCGTCCTGACAGATGAACTACGTTGGGCAATGAGCAGGATGAATAATCACTGGACTCGTAGATGCCAATGCGAGATCTGCGTGGAGAGAAGGACTGGCTTGTAGAAAGCAGTAGGAAACCGTTCTTGAGATGACTTCGTAAGGCAGAAGGTTCGTCAGCGTAGAGCGTGTAGAATTCTTCGTACTTCAGAGTGTGTCGTCGTCGAGAGCGGAGAGTGGAATGAAATGCCAGGCTCTGAGCGAGGTATTTATAATCAAAAAGTGGTGGCCACTTTATGGTTAGTATGCAAATTAGTTTCGTCAAATAATTTGGTACGATCAAACTAGCTTCGGATTGGCTCGCTTAATTTCATAAATTCGACTGTGCAATCTCATTGGTTCGCACAGTGTTTTCTCAGTATCTGTGCATATGATAGCTGAGTTGGTCTTCCGAGGTGGTTTCCCTGCGTCCGTCGCTTTGACGGGGTCCCCGGGGGTGGCTGAACGACCTTGAGTTTTCCTGTTTGAGGTTTCTCATTCAAGGCGACCTGTTTCGAGATGTTTGTCGCATCTCTCTCGCCCAGTAAATGTTTGGGGAGGTCGCCTTGCGTGTTCTCATTCAAGGCGACTTGTTTCGAGGTGTTTGTCGCATCTCTCTCGCCCAGTAAATGTTTGGGGAGGTCGCCTTGCGTGTTATTCTTTAATATTTCACTTTTGGGAGAGAATTTAGTATTTTCTCTCTGGTGAAATATTTTGTTTGACGGAGTTATAATTCGACGTCTTGTAAATATTTTTGTGTTGTATCTACCTCTTTTTGGTAGCCCTGAAAAGGGCTGTTGACAAGAGGGGGTGGATTTCACCACAGGGGCCCTCCCAAGACGTCGTGTTAATAACGACGACGCCGGTTGGGGTGATTCGAGCGCCGTTACCCACCTCTCGTCGAATTTGGTAGAGGGGACGTGCCTTCTGGCAGATTTTCGGGGAGTTTTCTCCTTACTTTCTGTCTGATTTTGTGACACAGATTGTCCTTGTGAAACAGCTTCTTCCGAGTGTAGAGTATAAGCTGGTTTGATTTGCTGTTTGGGAACTTTTTTAGTATGTTCGCCAATTTGCACTGTAACCGAAAACTTATCTCTTTTAACCACTTTGAATGGTCCCGTGTAAGGACATTGCAGAGAGGTGAGCTGTGTGGGCACTCTGATATAGACATGAGTACATGTATCCAAATTTTTGGGCATGTTTACGGCATATTTCGTATTATTATGTTTAATATGCGTAGGCCGGAAGAAAAGAGGTTCCGAAAGGTTCGTAGAAGTTACGAAAATGTCTCCTGGGAGTGGTACATCAATCCCGTAAACTTTTTGGAACGGCGTAGTTTCGGTCGCCGGGTCTACTGCCGTACGCATGGCGAGTAGAACTTTGGGAAGTGCGTCGAGCCAATTTTCGTTTTGAGCTTTGAGAGCCTCTTTCAAAGATCTATTTCTGCGTTCTACCATCTCGTTTGTTGATGGTTTGTATGGTAACGTGTGAGTATGTTTTACTCCGAGACGTTCCATAATGGAATTGAACAGATCTGATTCAAATTGAGTGCCCTGATCACTTGTGATGTATTTAGGTACGCCCTTTGAAGCTACCCAAATATTGATAAAGGCATTTGTGATTGTGGTTGTTTCGATGTTGTTAAGAGGGACTGCCTCTAGCCAACCCGTTGCTCTATCAACCATCATCAAAATGTAACGTTTCCCTCCTTTAGCTAAAGGTAAGGGTCCGGTAATATCAACGTGTACGTGTGAAAATTTGTTTGCCGTTTCAAATTCGGAGTAAGGGAGCTTCACGGAGCGCGTGATTTTTGCTCGTTGGCAAGTTTCGCACGCTCGGACCCAGTTTGAGACATCTGCACGGAGTCCGTGCCAAAAATATCGTTGTTTAACTTTATACACTGTAGAGTGTATACCTGGGTGTCCCAAATTGTGAATTTGGCTTATTATTTCTTCCCTTATTTCGTTTGGAATATAAGGTCTAGGGTGTCCTAGGTCTAGGTTACACCAAATTTCTCCTTGAGAGGATTCAACTCGTGTGAGTTTCAATTTGTCCTCCGCGGTAGGGGGAGAACGAATTTGTGAATTTGAAATGTGCAGTAGAAGATTGCATTCTATTGCAGCCGTAATTTTCGAAATTTCGGCTATGGGTGGACCCTCGTCCGTCTGGGTTGAAATCGATTTCGTTTGAATTTCAACCGGATCGAAGGGTCTGGAGAGTGCCTCTGCGACGACGTTGCTCTCTCCGGAAATATGACGAATGTCACTCGTCATTTGAGAGATGTATGTTAGCCATCTTAATCTCATTTTAGAAAAATGTGCATTCTTCTTAAGCATCGTGCCTAGCAGAGGCTTGTGATCCGAACAAATATGGAAAGATCTGCCGTCCAAGTCGTTGTGCCAGTGAATGCACGCTTGGTAAACGGCGAACATTTCCTTGTCGAACGATGCTTTGTTCTTCCATTGTTCTGGAATTTCTTTACTGAAAAATCCCAATGGTTGGTACGAATTCGAGCCATGTTTGTCTGTAATTTCTTGTTCTAGTGCCGCTCTGATGTGTGTGTCGGATGCGTCACAGACTAATCTCCACTCCGCCGTAGGGTGTGGGTGAGCAATGTTATGCAATGTTGCTTTGATCATTGCTTGCTTTAAGCTGTTGAAAGCTTTTTCTCTCTCTGATGTCCATTCGATAGGTGTTCTGTCATTTTTTTTGTTTGACTGAATGGAGTCATACAGAGGTTGTGCCGTGTGAGCGAATTTGCTTGAGCATGCTCGGTAGAAACCACACATACCTAGGAATCTGCGTAGACTTCGTACGTCTACTGGCCTAGGGAATTGTTCTATGGCTTCTATTTTATCTCGTTTAGGAATTATCCCTTCCTTCGAGATAGTGAAACCTAGGAAATCGACGGTAGGTTTTGAAAAAATGCATTTATCAAAACCTACTCGAAGTCCGTGTTCCCCTAGTTTGTCAAAAATTTGTCTGAGGTGGTTCATGTGTTCGTTATAATTTTTAGAAGCCACCAGGATGTCATCTAGGTATACAAATGCGAAATCAAATTTTCGCATGATGCTGTCCATGTATCTTTGCCATGTTTGAGCCGCTCCGGCCAAACCCATGCTCATTTTCTTAAACTCATAAAGACCGAAAGGTGTAATAATCGCAGTTTTATGAGCGTCATCTGGGTGCATCGGAATATGATAATACGCTGATTTTAAATCTATTGTCGAATAGATTTGCGTATCATGTAAATTCGCTTGGAAAGAGCGAATGTGAGGAGGAGGGTAGGCGTCTTTCTTCGTTTTCGCGTTGAGGAAACGGTAGTCGCCGGTGATTCTCCATGACCCGTCTTTTTTTGGCACACAGTGTAACGGGGATGCCCATTCGGAATCCGATGGTGCAATTATGCCTTCTGAAAGCATTTTGTCAAAAGTACTTTTGACTTGAGCCCGTTTTTCGCCCGCCATGGGTCTTGCTCGGAAGTGTACTGGTGTTCCTTCCGTGGTTATACGGTGGTAAACCCCGTTGTTTTTCCATTTACCTTGAATTTTGCTCATTTTATCATTGTATTTGTTAATGATAGAGCGAATGTTTTCGTCCTCCGTGATTTGTACGTCCTCTGGTTGAGGAGTATTTTCACGATGAGGGATAGTAGCTGCTATTTGTTCGTCAGTGAACCTTTTGTCCATGACTGCAGCTATTTTTTGATCGGCATAGCACTTTATTTTATCTTTATAAATGTACTTGTGTTTGACCCGTATTCCGATATCCCAAGACTCGAGGAATGGAATACCTAGGATCGCTAGATCAACTTTCGTGATCATAAACTCGGTGGTCATGTCCCCGAGGCCGATGTTAATTGTTGTGTTAGCTCGCCCTAGTGTGTCTATAGGGGCTCCGTTAGCTGCTGTGAGCTTAACGTTGGACTTCAGAATTTTCAAGCCCAATTTTTTTGTGACATTGTGGGGCAGAATGTTCACTTCTGCTCCCGTGTCAATGAGAAATTCAGTGCCATTTAGTTTGCACTTGAAAAAAAGCCTTTTATACTCAGTAGACTGCCGGCGTATAGGCTCAGATACGCTGGCAGTTATTCGTTTTCCGAACTCTCTGTGTCGGAGGTTGGAATGGTACTTTCTTGTACCGACTGCTGAGTATTTTCGGTAGAAACCCGGGTTTTAGGCTGGCTTATAGTCGCAGCCTTTTTGCTAGTTTTGGAAGCAGTGTTTGCCTTCCAAGTGCAGTATTCTGGGTCTGCACATTTGCGAGTTTCGTTACCGAAACGTGCGTGGTTTCGACAGACATAGGCCGTTGGTTTGTGAGGCTTACTCTCCACTGGTTGGGGTTTGAACTCAGCTTGTTTCGAGAGGGCCTTTTTGAAACCAGTATTTATGGGTTTCGGAGTAGATTCTACTCCTCGTATGTTCAGAGAAGTATTCTCTGTTCTGTACGCGTGTAGCGTATCAGCTAGGTCGAGCCGGGAGGTCGTGGTAGGCTGAGCTGCGACCATACCTCGTGCTTCGATGGGAAGGGTCTCGATCCACTTTTGAGTGATCAGAGCTTCCGAAAAGTACCCAACAGCTTTCGAGTACATTTCGTGGTACTTGGTGCTGGGTTTTTTGGCGAGAGATGCGGGGTCCTCGAGTGCGAGGAGCCTGTCCTGTAAGGACAACCCATATTCTCGCTGGAGGCGCTGTTTGGCCTCTTCGTAGGGTGCGTGGGGTGCCGTGAGGTAAGCTGAGTCTATAGCTTCCCTCATTTCTTCTGGTACCCACTTGTATATAGCTGAGAAGCATTCGTTTTGCGTTCTCAGGTGTTTTCGCACGCAGTATTGATCGAATTCGGCGAGTGCACGATCGATATTTTTCTTTTGGAAGATTGGTTTTTGATAATCTCCCATCTCCTCTAAAAGTGCTTGAAAGCCACTGTGTGTAGAGGGATGTTGCGTGAGATGTGGGGCGTAGAGGCCCGGCGGGGGTCGCACGCCCGCAGTGGTTCCCTGAAATCCACTATCTTCATAAGAGGGAACGAAATGCTCCGTGTTGAGCCTGTTCAAAGGCGGGGTCACCATTTGTAGTGGATTTATATAGGTTTTACTTGGCGTAGGTAGGCCAAGTCGGACATTTATATCCCGGTTATGCGGGTTGGTCTCCGGGTCACCCCCGCGAGGAATGCGGGCGGAGCCGCCAAGGTCAACTGGTTTGGCGGACTGAAAGGGGAGATAGTCCGTGTCGCAGCCGCGTGGAGCGCTAGGCTCGCGTAGCAAGTGCTGGGTTCGATCAGTTTGGTACTGAGCCGTTTTGTAATATTCCGGCCTTAGATTTATATCTGAAAGGGGAATATGTTGAGCTTGGTTGAGGTACTGAAAAGTATCCTTTGCTTTTTGTGCATTTGGAGTGTATTTGACACTCGGATCGGCCGAGTAAGCCTGCGTCGAATATCGTGGGTATTCGGACAGCTTGGTCGAATCGTAATGATCGGCTTCAGAGCGAGTCTGAAAGGTTTCCTCGATCTTTTGTATATGCGAGGCTTGTTCGAAAGTTTCTCGAACGAATACGTCGGGCGAGAAGGCGATCCGGACGTGAGGGTCGCGCCTTGCGCTGTCGCTGGGTTCAGCGGATTCGCCGTGTGGCCGGTAGGGCGCACTACGTGGGCTACTCGGCCCGGCTTCGCCGTCGTCCTCCTCCCCTTGCAAGGGGAAGTAGGAAGGCCGACGTTCCATCGAAATGATCGAGTTTTAGCTCGTTTCGATGCCTCTATGTGTGAGAAATAGAGGGTTTTGGAGGTGGACTCGCTTGCCAGAGCGTCTTTCCAATGCTCGGATGGCAGGGTCCTACCTCGTAGCCTTGAAAAAGGCTTCCTTAGACGGTAAATTAGAGCGGAGGAGCTGAGTAATTTACCGGCGTGCCCACAGCGGTCGATTACGAGCTTAAGGCTACGTAATCCGGGCGACACGGCTCGGAACGTCCCTCGGGCGTGCGAACTAAAGAGGATATCGATAGCTGCACCGGGTGGCGTCCTGACAGATGAACTACGTTGGGCAATGAGCAGGATGAATAATCACTGGACTCGTAGATGCCAATGCGAGATCTGCGTGGAGAGAAGGACTGGCTTGTAGAAAGCAGTAGGAAACCGTTCTTGAGATGACTTCGTAAGGCAGAAGGTTCGTCAGCGTAGAGCGTGTAGAATTCTTCGTACTTCAGAGTGTGTCGTCGTCGAGAGCGGAGAGTGGAATGAAATGCCAGGCTCTGAGCGAGGTATTTATAATCAAAAAGTGGTGGCCACTTTATGGTTAGTATGCAAATTAGTTTCGTCAAATAATTTGGTACGATCAAACTAGCTTCGGATTGGCTCGTTTAATTTCATAAATTCGACTGTGCAATCTCATTGGTTCGCACAGTGTTTTCTCAGTATCTGTGCATATGATAGCTGAGTTGGTCTTCCGAGGTGGTTTCCCTGCGTCCGTCGCTTTGACGGGGTCCCCGGGGGTGGCTGAACGACCTTGAGTTTTCCTGTTTGAGGTTTCTCATTCAAGGCGACCTGTTTCGAGATGTTTGTCGCATCTCTCTCGCCCAGTAAATGTTTGGGGAGGTCGCCTTGCGTGTTCTCATTCAAGGCGACTTGTTTCGAGGTGTTTGTCGCATCTCTCTCGCCCAGTAAATGTTTGGGGAGGTCGCCTTGCGTGTTATTCTTTAATATTTCACTTTTGGGAGAGAATTTAGTATTTTCTCTCTGGTGAAATATTTTGTTTGACGGAGTTATAATTCGACGTCTTGTAAATATTTTTGTGTTGTATCTACCTCTTTTTGGTAGCCCTGAAAAGGGCTGTTGACAAGAGGGGTTGGATTTCACCACAGGGGGCAACACTGCGTCTCCAGAAATTTTTGAGTGGTGTGCCTGTTTTTGGCTGATTTTGGTAATAGTGATAAGTGCTCTCCTCCCTGTCCCCTATTGATAGGTTGTGCATTTCTTGTTCAGCGATTGTTTGTAAATATATTAGTCTAGGATTCCTGAAAATTTGAAGGAATATCATACACTTTTGTGTTGTTGGTGACCGACCGTTTTAGTGTTAAGTGCCAACTGTGGTGGGTGAACCCGGACAATGCCTTCGGGTATTTAACGAAGGTAGGCCCAACGATGTTGTTTAAATATTGCAAGGAAAATCTGGCGCTTGCCGTGAGGGAGTACAAAGCCAAAAAAACAAGCCTCAGGGAGCTCCAGAAAAAATATAATGTCCCCAAAACCACAATCTGGCAGTACCTCAAGGGCATCAGCGTGCACCTCACGGTGGTAAGACTGTTCTTTCAGCTGAGGAAGAACAAGGACTCTGAGAAACGCTTCTAACTTGTGCTAACTGGGGTTTCCCACTTAACAAAACTGATATCCGGGATATTGTTAGGAGTTACTTGAATAATGTTGGCAGAGTCGTCAAAAAATGCAAGCAAAACACGCCAGGGAAGGATCGGATGGACCACTTTTATCCACAACTCCGTCATCACAGTCGTCATCCACAACTGACCCAAAGATTTGTGCAGAATACCGAAAGGGCCAGAGCTACTTAAGTTCTGAATCCATAAACTCATACTTCGACAACTTGGAACAGGAGCTAGAGGGGGTACCACCTAGGGTAGCTAAAGGGTTTTTACGAACTGTTTTTGTCTCACCAGGTTCCAAATCCTAGTTCATGTTGATAATAAAGTTTTTAAAAAATGTAAAAAGTGTCCGGGTTCGGTTTATCTAGGTTGTTGAAGGCGATTTTCATTTAAAAAAAAAACCCCACTGTTACACTCCAGGAAAATAACTCTCACAGTCGAAGAGGTTTGGTCACCCTGGCCTCATAGCTCTGATCGTTAGAGTGTCGCAACTACTAGGAATTTCCCGTAATTTCTCGTAGTTGTGACGACGCGAGTTCGAACTCCTGTCGAGGTATCAAATATTTTTAGCCCGTTACAGTGGCGCAGTCGGTAGGAGTTCGATTTTTACACCCAAATCTTTTTCATTGAATAGTTTTGTGAGAATTCATGACAGACACAAGGCAAATTAGTGACGAACAATCTGGTAGTGGACTTTGCAGCGTTAGCCATCGATAATAGAGTAGATGATTACTTTCTGGTGATCTCTAACAAGTGAATGGTGTGATCTTTCATCAATTCGTTGATATCAATGCCTGAATCAGCCCCGAGGTTGTTGAGTGGCAAATGATCGCAACTGAGTCCCCACTTATTTAATAAGTGTTCGATCGACCAATCAGCGCTACGCTCTTGATAGACAGAGAGGAACCTTGCTTGAGGGTTGTTCTCTAACAAATAAGCAACAGTTACGATGATATCTTCGAAAACAGAGGGGTCGTAGAAACAACACACTCCAGGAAAATAATTCTCACAGTCGAAGAGGTTTGGTCACCCTAGCCTCATAGCTCTGATCGTTAGAGTATCACAACTCCGAGGAATTTCCCGTAATTTCTCGTAGTTGTGACGACGCGAGTTTGAACTCCTGTTGAGGTATCAAATATTTGTGGGCCGTTACAGTGGCGCAGTCGAAATAGGACCCGAAATGATACGAAACAATAATTAATTAAATCCCTCTCGAGCCAAAAGACTGTAAACATCACATTTCCTCACTCACTTGAGTCAAAACACACCGTGACAATGACCTCACTTGACTGCTGACTTGTTCCAGTGAGCATCTGCTGAGTCAGCAGCCTGCATTTTCACTTGGTCATTCGTCCGACCCCAAACCAGCCGAGACGGCTGGTATTTGTCTCCGGGGAAATGTTACGCTCCAGGAAAATAACTCTCACAGTCGAAGAGGTTTGGTCACCCTGGCCTCATAGCTCTGATCGTTAGAGTGCCTTAACTACGAGGAATTTCCCGTAATTTATAGTAGTTGTGACGACGCGAGTTCGAACTCCTGTCGAGGTATCAAATATTTTTAGCCCGTTACACCACAATGTCAGGTCAACCCGGACAACCTTAGCAAATAAAAAAGGGGGGGGCAGAAGCCCCCCAAATTTTTTTTTGGCAAATCATCTGAAAGAGGAGATTCTAAGGAAGCTAAAATGAGCTCGGGAAGCATTTAGCTCAATTTCTGGAGGAGAATATCTTCAAAAAACGTATTTTTTTTGTCCGCCTTCACCCCATTTTATGGTACTCGGAAACCATCTAATGCATCTGACGCCATCTTTGCGAGGCTGCCATTTTGTATTTCAGCAGTTTTGAGATGGGAGAAAACCTCAGAGGGTGAAGTACATCAGTTTTGTATGTGTTATTCAAATAGTATAATCAGTCATGTTTTTGGCCCTGGGTTACTGGACTGAGTCGATCGAAGTGTAAGGCATAGAATTAGAGGGAGGGTGGGGGAAAGAATTCAGACTTACCAATGGAAATCATTAGTAAGTTTCATCAAAATCCATTGGCCGATTGCTGTGCTGTAGAGCAGACTCCTGTGTTTGATCCATTGTCTCGTTCCAAAAATTACTTTGTACACCATCGCAGACGTTGTTAATAAAATGTTTACTTGGTCCACTAAATACATTAATAATTTTAAAATGACTACACATGAAAAGGAAATGATGATTCCTCCTGTTGATAAGAACAAAAAGCCGATTAACAAAGCAAGCATTTATTATATATCATAAATTTCCTATTGTTTGTACACATATAAAAGGGCAATATCAGTTCTTTTACGCTAGTATCGTTTTGATGAATTGGCAAAAGTCTTCTCATTTCAGAACGTATCACGTAACCAGGTACTCTCATCAAGGGAAGTAGGCTTGGAGGGGATAAAACTCAAAACCATGTTCCACAGCTTTAGGAGATGTGGCGGCGGATGTGGTGTCTCGGTGGGCTGCTAACGTCACGGCGTCCTTGTGTTCAGCAACAGTTGTGTGCTCAGCGACAGTCGTGTGTTCCGGGAGTGCTGGAGAAGTCACTTCCCTTTTGTGATGGTGTTTCTTTGAGTTGTGGTCATGTCTTTCCCTGAAAATTTAGATCTTATAATGTAAATCCGGTTTAGGGTCAGAGTGGAAGGATATATCTAGGCTGGCATTATCAACCAGCATGTTATTATTTGAAGGACTGCTTTTAACTCGGAACATGTTTTAGTTATCAACTTCCTGCTACAGTTCCCTCTTAAACACGAACAACACGGGACCATGATAAGCATATTAAGAGCCACAGGCATTGACAAAGAGACGATTGAGCTACCACATTATATTGGAATCAGACAGCCGAAGTGAGAGTTGAGCAAGTTACGTCAGAGGCCATGCAAATTGAGACAGGTGTGAGACAGGGATGTATCCTTTCGCCCCTGCTTTTTAAACTATATTCGGAAGCCATATTTAAAGAAGCCCTCGACAAATATATAAATAAGGGAATTTGTGTGAACGATGTTTACCTAAAAAACATATGCGATGCTGATGACACGGTCGTACTTGCTGACAACCTGGCTGATCTCCAATTTTTGATGGATTCTATTGTCCACCACAGCGAGGCTTATGGTCTGACACTGAACGTATCAAAAACCAAGGAAATCATGTTTTCAAAACAGGAGATAGACGTCAACCCTATGGTGGGTGGGAAACAAGTGGTACAAGTTGCGACATACAGGTACTTAGGAGCCTTGGTGAACAAGTACAATGATCCCAAGAAAGAAGTGCGGGCTAAAATAGAGATGGCGAGAGGAACCTTCTCTCAGATGAAGAAGTTTTTCGTTCGCTCTTCACTTAGCTTAACCCTAAGAATGCGAATGGTCAGGTGTTATTACTTCTATGTGCTATTATACGGGTGTGAAAGTTGGACCCTCGACCCCAATATGGAGAAGAATATTGTAGCATTTGAAATGTACATTTACCGGTGCATGCTTCGAATCCCCTGGGTCTAAAAAGTTACCAATCAAGAAGTCTTATGCAGAATGGGGAAAACGGAAGAGCTCCTACTCACTGTTGAAGGGTGTAAAACACGGTACATTGGGCATGTTATGCGAGGCTCCCGTTACGAGTTGCTTCGACTCATCATTGAGGGGAAAATATTGGGCAAGCGTTCAGTGGGAAGTCGAAAGAATTCGAGGCTGAAAGATTTGAGACGGTGGTTTGCATGCTCATCAGGGGAAGTATTTAGAGTGGCTTCCAACAAAAAAGAACTGGCTTTTTGGATCGCCAACCTCCGAGCGGAGTATGCAAATCAAGAAGAATAGATCCTATGGGGAATTTCAAAAGCAATAGATTGCGGCAAGAATCAACAAAACTGGTACAGGTGGTATTTGAATCCGGCAAAAGTTACATTTAAGGAAAACTTCCGCAGTTGAAGAGGTTTGATTAAAACAGCCTCATAGCTCTGCTGGTTAGAGCGTTGTTACCAAACGGAAATTTCTCCTTTTTAATGAAGGAAGTTTGAACTCTATCGAGGTATCAAATATTTTTGGATCACAACAATGTGTCTTTGGAGAAACACTGAGATTTTAAGATCTAGTTCAAATGATAAACGCTGAAAATTATTACATAGTGGTTTATTATTTCTGAATCAGATAGCCAGCTATAGTAAGCAGCATGCTCTGGGGCTTTCGCCAGTCTCTTTTCTAGTATCCACCTCTGTTCTCGCGTTACAGGCTGTGCTCCCGATGGGGAGCAAATGGAAGTACAGCCACCAGAGTGGTCTCATTCAATCCACGGATCTAATTTCTATAGGAATCAAACTAAAACCGTAGGTACACTGGATTCCAAAAGCATCTGGGACATATCCCAGTCGATTCTGCGTCCGAAATTACTTGGGTGACGACACCCCACTTACCTATGGCAGAAATATAAGTAAACAGCTAGGTATTCATCCAGAGGGTTCAGACTCCAACCAGCCCATCTAATGCAATTTTAATTTAAAAACGATTTGCTTCGAACTATCTGAGAAGATTTTAGGAAGGAGAAGAATGAAAGATTTTAGATGGGCTGGATCAATTATTTTTGTAACATACTAAAGTATGACATAATATACTAAATATACTAGTGTGTTCAAGGTAGGTTAAATGTTATATGGGGTAAAAGTAATGAAATATAAGTAATAAAATATATATTATATCCGTTCCGATACGCCCTGGACGCCTTTCTGCTACTCCACTATGCCCCTAATGCCGTACCCCCCTCAGGTTGGCGCGGCGTATTATATGGGTATAACACGTAAAAGTAATAAATATCCATTCTCCTACACCCCTCTACTACGCCCCTAGTCACCCCAGCCGCCACAAGGTGCCGCGGCGCCTCCTCTCACTCCACCCCCCCTCACCACCAACCGTGACCCCCTGCCAAGCGTGCCAGGCGTGCGTAAGTCTAACACTCAAAGCCTCGAAAAAGACACTTTTTCACCCGTTTTTGGCCCATAGCATCTATGCGAGTAAAGCGATCGGGATGGTTAAACGTTAGGACCAACT
The DNA here is from genome assembly GCA_030762985.1 of Adelphocoris suturalis. Taxonomy (NCBI): domain Eukaryota; kingdom Metazoa; phylum Arthropoda; class Insecta; order Hemiptera; family Miridae; genus Adelphocoris; species Adelphocoris suturalis. The sequence continues at coordinate 22,875,520 of CM061043.1, forward strand.
AGACCCCAAATGGAGTCTATGTGCGAAAGAACGGGTTTTTTGAGTTAATTCTTAGGCCTTCTATGGCCCGAACGGCGGACGGACATTTCAAATTTGGATTCTACGAACCTTGAAACGTAAAGTGACAAAGTTTGAGGGGGGTTATAAAAATTTTTTGCTATACGATCACATAGGCTTATTATTGGAAATAATAAACCAAAAACCGGATTTCAACCTACCTACGATTTTTTATTTCATTTACTTAACCACGGTTACCGAATCTTCTATAGCAAATAGGTAGGTACCTACAATAAAGGTCTTGTTAGAAATGAAATTTTTTTAAACGAAACCGCAATGTATATCAGTACTTACGCTGATGCGGAAGTGGATTCGTCAGAATGGCTTTTCGAATTGCTGTCACTGAAATAAATTTATATTTGAGAACCTCATGAGAATGATCCAATACTTTACGAAACGATTAATAATTAAGTTGATACTGACTTATGAATCGAAATATAAATGGAGCAAAAAAGAAGATAATGCTTACCTCACATCGTGCGACTTGGATTCAGAACTGTCAGAAGGAGTTGGGGCAGAGGAGACGTAGACCACCAGAGCCAAGAGGAAAACAGCAAGAACCTTTCATCACGAATCATGCAAATTATTAGGTAATTTTCCATGTTCATCAGATGGAGAACAATTTTGAATCAATTCATTACCCTACATCCTGAATTTTCATAATTATTTTTTATTTTATGACAGTTTTTTGGGTTTTTTTGAGAATCGGTCAGGCAATAATAAAATTCAAATCTTCAGGGTCAACGTTTCGATGTATTTATACATCATCTTCAGGGCTACAACATGTAGTGGATTTAAATATGTTTTACTTGGTGTAGGTAGACCAAGTGGGACATTTATATTCTGATTATGCGGGTTAGTCCCTGGGTTATTCCTGTAAGGAATGTGAGCGAAACCGTCAAGGTCAGCTTGCTTGGCGGGAGGAACTGAGAGATAGTTCGTGTCGCAGCCACGTGGAGCACTGGGCTCGCATAGTGGGTGCTGGGTTCGATCAGTTTGGTACTGAGCCGTTTTGTAATATTCCGGCCTAAGATTTATATCTGTAGGAGGAATATGTTGAGCTTGGTTGAGGTACTGAAAAGTATCCTTTGTTTTTTGTACATTTGGAGTGTATTTGACACTCGGATCGGCCGGGTAGCCTTGCGTCGAATATCGTGGATATTCGGAAATCTTTGTCGAATCATAATGATTGACTTCAGAGCGGGTCTGAAAGGTATCCTCGAACTTTTGTATAGGTGAGGCTTGATCTAACGTTTCCTTCGTGAATACGTTAGGTGAGAAGGCGATCTCGTCGCGAGGATCGAGCCTTGAGCCGTCGCTAGGAACGGCGGACTGGCCGGGCAGCGGGTAGGTAGCGCTGCGTGGGCTAAGAGGCCCGGCCGCGCCGTGTTCTACCTCCCCTTGCATGAGGAAATAGGACGGCCGACGTTCCATCGAAATATCCGAGTTATTAGCTCGTTTTCGATGCCTCTATGTATAGAAATAGAGGGTTTAGAAGGTGGACTCGCTTGACAGAGCTTCTTTCCTTTGCTCGTATGTCAGGGTCCTACCTTGTAGTCTTGAAAAAGACTTCCTTGGACGGTAAATTAGAGCGTATGAGCTGAGTAATTTACCGGCGTGCCCACAGCGGTCGGTGACGAGCCTAGTGCTACGAAACCCGGGCGACACGACTAGGAACGTCCCAGCGGGCGTACGATCTAAAGAGAATATCAATAGATGTACCGGGTGGCGTCCTGACAGATGAACTACGTTGGGCAATGAGCAGGATGAATAATCACTGGACTCGTAGATGCCAATGCGAGATCTGTGTGGAGAGAAGGTAGGCCTTGTAGAAAGCAGTAGGAAGCCGTTCTTGAGATGAACTCGGGAGCAGAAGGTTCGTCAGCGTAGAGCGTGTAGAAATCTTCGTACTTCCAGGTGTAGTCGTCGAGAGCGGAGAGTAGAATGAATTCGGAGGGCTCCGAGCGGGGTAATTATAGGGAGGTGGCCGCCTCCTGATTGGTCCGCTTAATTTCGTTAATTCGACTGTGTAATCTCATTGGCTCGCACATTGTTTTCTCAGTATCTGCGAGTATGATAGCTGAGCTGGTCCTCCGGGGTGGTTTCCCCACGTCCGTCGCTGCGACGGGGTCCCCGGGGGTGGCTTACGAGCGTCCGTCGCGGAGCCGACGACCTTGAGTTTAGACGGGGACCTCGGGTGCTTTCTCTGCGTCCGTTGTTCAGACGGGGTCCCCGGGGTGGCTGCTGGACCAGAGGTGGTTGCTTGCCGCCTCTTGGTTGGTTCGCCTATTGTCTCTCGTGTAATCAGTGTTTCTGATTGGCGAGTAGGCTTGTTTGAATTGTCCTTGTTAGTTTTAGAGGACGTTTGATTTTCTGTTTGAGTTTTCTCGTTCAAGGCGACTTGGTTCGAGATACTTGTCGCATCTCTCTCGCCCAGTAAGTGTCTAGGGAGGTCGCCTTGTATGTTATTAGTTAATATTTCACTTTTGAGAGAGAAATTCGTATTTTCTCTCTGGTGAAATATTTTGTTTGACGGAGTTGTAACTCGACGTCTTATAAATATTTTTGTGTTGTGTCTACCTCTTTTTGGTAGCCCTGAAAAGGGCTGTTGAAAAGAGGGGGTGATTTTCACCACACAACAAGATGAGATTCAAAGGGAGATTACATTATAGCCAAAGGAAAAATTGATAAATATTATACATAAAACATAATATTGCATACCTCGGAGAATCTATGCAGCTGTTCACAAGATCATCTTCTAGTATTTTGTAATACATTCATGAGTATTGAAAAATGAAAAAACACGTGAAAATCAGCAAATACTCGTGAAACAACAACATGTGAACATCAGCAAACAACATGTGAAAAACCGTTGAAAAAACCGTTTAAAAAAAAAAAACCTATTTCTCAAAGTAACGTACAGTTAGTTATCTATTAGCAGTTATTTGTCTGTGGGAGGAATTCTAAGATGGATGGAATATGAGGAGGATAGGAGACATACAAAGCACTTTTAGACCCTACAGTGGTGTTTGAAGATCATGCGGACCAGCCACAGAGGATAAATGAAGAGAAGAAAACGAAATATGTCCCAACCATCCCATTCTTCAAAGAAAAATACAACCTGACAGAAATTAGGGTTATCGGGCTGATGGTAGGGGCTAGAGGGACCATACCCGATTTCTTCCTTAACACACTAAAGGAATTGAACCTACCTCTAGATTTAGCTCGCCAAATCTCCCAACAAACCCTCCGACTATCTATAAGGATATTGAAGAACCACCTCTACGCACCCAACTAATGAAACAACACCCAAATGTATCAACACCTAATCTGACAAAAACCTTCAGACAAGACAGACAAGAAGAAGAAGACGATAAGAATTTCAAAACGAACCCAAAGAAGAAGTGAGTAGCATCCTCTGTCGTAAGGCAGACCACTTACGAGTGGAGAGGCGCAGCTGAGCTGATATATATAGTGGTGATAATTACAACTAATTTAAATCAATTTTCTTTAAATCTATTGAAGGTGTGACAGAACACTTCGTAGTGGTGATAATTACAACTAACTTAAATTAATTGAAAGGTGTGACTGAACTAAGAAACATGAAGTTTAATTTTAGGATATTAGGTAATATGAGAAAAAATGTGTTCGGATATTAAAAATATGAAAACAGACAAATTGAATTATTAATACATACATGAATATCTATCTGTTTATAATATTATAATAAATTTTGCTAAGTTTGTCTATATCAGTCTTCTTATTGCAGGTGTTGTGATCTTTGGCAATATAAATCATTTCTTTTAGTTTTCTTTTGGCGTCATGGGGTTCTACATCCAAAATTTTGGCATTATCAAATTCAAATCTGTGACCTGTAGATATGGAATGGTTAGCAAGCATGCAGTTGGTGTTAAATTGGTTTATATCAGATTTGTGCCCAGATATCCTATTTTTAATGTATTGTGTGGTTTCACCCACATATGTTGTTGGACAGCCTTGACATGGGATTGAGTAAACCACGTTGCTCTTAATGTCATGGGGGATCCGGGACTTTAAGGGAGTATAAATTAGTCTTTGAAGCGTATTTTGATTTTTGAATGCTATTTTGCAGTGGACTTTATTTTTGAAAGATTTTTTAATTTGTTCTGAGAGTCCCCTAACATAAATCATACTTTTGTAGGGCTGAGAATGTGATAATGTAATAGTTGGGGGGGCATTGGCATTGTTATTAGGAGAAGTAGGCGGAGGAGCTATTGTAGGAGAGATGTTGTTATTGGCATTGGTAATATTCGAAAGAGTTCCACTTGTAGTTGTAGGCATATGAACATTAACAGAGCTATTGTAAAGTAATGTGTTGATCAAAGATATGGGGAAACCATTCTTTTTCAATATTGATTTCACAAGAGAAAGATTCTTAGTATGAAATTGTGGATCACTAAGATGTAGAGCCCTATGTTTTAGATTGAGTGCTGAGTTGATTTTTTGACTAAGAGGGTGATGAGATTTATAGTTTAGATATCTATCACTTTTCAAAGGTTTTCTCCACCAATCAACTGGAGCTTTAAATTTTGTTCTATTTCAATGGTGAATCGTAGTTTAGAATGGTACCCATTGACCATACTAGCTGACTTGGTAATGAACAACTTACTAGATACTGTAATCCCTCAACTCCCATTTCAACTACCATTTGTATTCAAATATGTTGATGATTTATATCTTGCGATTCCCAATGACTCACAAAACGTTGTAATTGACATTTTCAATGGGTACCATTCTAAACTACGATTCACCATTGAAATAGAACAAAATTTAAAGCTCCCCTTTTTGGATACACTCACAACCCGAAATGATAACGACGGAACTATCTCTGTTGATTGGTGGAGAAAACCTTTGAAAAGTGATAGATATCTAAACTATAAATCTCATCACCCTCTTAGTCAAAAAATCAACTCAGCACTCAATCTAAAACATAGGGCTCTACATCTTAGTGATCCACAATTTCATACTAAGAATCTTTCTCTTGTGAAATCAATATTGAAAAAGAATGGTTTCCCCATATCTTTGATCAACACATTACTTTACAATAGCTCTGTTAATGTTCATATGCCTACAACTACAAGTGGAACTCTTTCGAATATTACCAATGCCAATAACAACATCTCTCCTACAATAGCTCCTCCGCCTACTTCTCCTAATAACAATGCCAATGCCCCCCCAACTATTACATTATCACATTCTCAGCCCTATAAAAGTATGATTTATGTTAGGGGACTCTCAGAACAAATTAAAAAATCTTTCAAAAATAAAGTCCACTGCAAAATAGCATTCAAAAATCAAAATACGCTTCAAAGACTAATTTATACTCCCTTAAAGTCCCGGATCCCCCATGACATTAAGAGCAACGTGGTTTACTCAATCCCATGTCAAGGCTGTCCAACAACATATGTGGGTGAAACCACACAATACATTAAAAATAGGATATCTGGGCACAAATCTGATATAAACCAATTTAACACCAACTGCATGCTTGCTAACCATTCCATATCTACAGGTCACAGATTTGAATTTGATAATGCCAAAATTTTGGATGTAGAACCCCATGACGCCAAAAGAAAACTAAAAGAAATGATTTATATTGCCAAAGGTCACAACACCTGCAATAAGAAGACTGATATAGACAAACTTAGCAAAATTTATTATAATATTATAAACAGATAGATATTCATGTATGTATTAATAATTCAATTTGTCTGTTTTCATATTTTTAATATCCGAACACATTTTTTCTCATATTACCTAATATTCTAAAATTAAACTTCATGTTTCTTAGTTCAGTCACACCTTTCAATTAATTTAAGTTAGTTGTAATTATCACCACTACGAAGTGTTCTGTCATACCTTTCAATAGATTTAAAGAAAATTGATTTAAATTAGTTGTAATTATCACCACTACGAAGTGCTTTGTATGTCTCCTATCCTCCTCATATTCTGACCAATCCATCTTAGAATTCCTCCCACAGACAAATAACTGCTAATAGATAACTAACTGTACGTTACTTTGAGAAATAGGTTTTTTTTTAACGGTTTTTTCAACGGTTTTTCACATGTTGTTTGCTGATGTTCACATGTTGTTGTTTCACGAGTAATTGCTGATTTTCACGTGTTTTTTCATTTTTCAATACTCATGAATGTATTACAAAATACTAGAAGATGACCTTGTGAACAGCTGCAGAGATTCTCCGAGGTATGCAATATTATGTTTTATGTACCGTAAATGGTGGTGAACTGGGTACAGTTTTGATAGTTTTCCACCTCTTCCAGCCACAATTTTCATAATTTTTTTGTGAACTTCATACTAAAGTAACTTAAACTATCAACCTTTCGAACCAAGTTTGAGTTGTTGAAATTCATCTATTGCAAGCTCGAGGGTGGGGGGGGTTAAAGTTGTACTATCTTCTCCCACACTTTGGTGGTGAAGATGGTACACCGTCGTTTTACACCTCCAACCAGGTTACAGAGGCTTCTGTACCAACTTCACCATCGTTTTTAACATCTACTTTCTTTCTACAAGTGGAGGGATGATGGAAAAATGGGACTAAAAAGGTCTAAGGTTGAATCAAACGAAGGAAAAAAATTAAAAGGCCTTTATTTAGCAAAAAATGTGTTTAAAACAGAAAGGGGCTTTATTGAGCAAACAATTCGATCAAGTTAAAGGATTTTTGGGTAACTTCCCCAGGAACAACAAAACGGTATCTACGTATCTTCAAATGGTACGAATCAGTCTTTTCAACATACCTACTCATAGGTAAGCAAAGAAAACGACTGTACCATCTCCACCACCTAAAGCTTAATTTTTTACAATTTTGGCTTCAGGAATTTTTCTTAAAGAGATAATTTGGATTTCTCGACGGATTTCCAATCCCAAATAGATGTGTAACCAAGGAAATACACTTAATTGGTGATCGCTGTTCAATTGTCGCAGCCCCAGGAGCAGTTTGGCAGAAAACACAGTTCACCTTGATTATCACGTTATCACTAATAGTGTTATCAGCGTCAAAGAGTACATGAGAAGAAGGTGCTCCACCGCTCAGATGCTGCTCCCTAGTGTCCTTAACACAAACCTGTCGGCCAATTTTGCTTGGGAACCCCCTTTTCCCGCCAAATGTCAATTTATTTGGAAAATCCGTCTTTGTACCATCTTCACCACCGGATCCCTCTTCACCACCATTTACGGTATAATATTTATCAATTTTTCCTTTGGCTATAATGTAATCTCCCTTTGAATTTCATCTTGTTGTAGCCCTGAAGATGATGTATAAATACATCGAAACGTTGGCCCTGAAGAATTGAATTTTATTATTGCCTGACCGATTCTCAAAAAACCCAAAAAACTGTCATAATTATCACCAAGCGGTCAATAAACTAAACCATATTATTTTTTATTTTAAGCATAGGTGAAATGTAACAAACTTTCACACTGTTATAGAATAGGAAAAAAGTGCAGTTCAATACACTAAAATTTTAATCCAATTTTTGAATGTTCTATTTTATAGTTGGTAAACTTAATTCAAGTAGGATTCTGCTAAAAATATAAATTTAAAGATTTTAAGCCGTCTCTGCCATTTTTAACGAGTTTTTAAAGCACTTTTTTTTTTATTTGACCGATTGAATGTGTTCAAAAAGTGCGGCCCAACGAAATCATCCTTTCTTATGGAATGCTTGATTTTTTGGCGAAGGAACGGATTTTTATCTGAATCCTAAGAAAATTAATTATTTATTGTCTGGAATGACATAAACGTATACACTATATATATATATATATATATATATATATATATATATATATATATATATATATATATATATATATATATATATATATATATATATATCTGTAAAGCCGACTGAAATGGCTCTACAAGAGCATATACATGATACCTATTTTAAATTTCAACATACACTATTAAATACATTTAAATTTCATTAAGTTTTTTTTTTTTAAATTTGAAAAAACGCCAAGATTGAACATCAGGCGTTAACTGGGCATCCACGCTTCTCCATAGCAAGATTTTCTTGACGAATTCCAAACACTCGCGTAAAATATTCGGAGGCGTTAACGGTGATAAAAAGCGTTAAAATAATTTACTCACAATTCGGAGAAGTTGCATTATAGGTAGGTATACTAGAAAGCTCCATAACGGACTTCCATTTCTACGATGAAAATTTATGATTTGTGCCATTCCTATTTACAGTTTATGTCAAAAATTCACTACGAGTAAAAATTTGTTAATCTTCACAAACTTTTTTTTCTCTATTTTATACCTATCACGTGGAATATGTTTTTTAGGGCGTTGAATCCATTGTAACTAGCCCCAGCTCACTTTTACGCACCAAAATATATTTTCCGAACGTTTTCTGAAAACAAAATTGCTCCTTGAGCCTAGTTGCATGACTGGAACTTCTGCTACTTCAGCAGCTTTTCAATTGCGGTGTCAATGTTATTGTTACAGCGGAATTTAAGGGAATTTCTTAAGTTTTGAACATTCCTCAGAAATTTGCCATTTCTTGATTATTTTATGCATGAGATCTCTAACAGATTGCATTCGACTCAGCATTGAAATACAGTTGAAAATTATGTGCCACACGTGGGGTCTACTACTATATCTACTTAATATATTGGATTTCAAGGTTCCGTCATAATTATTAATATGCGAAAACAAATACTGTAAACTGGTTGGCTGTAGGAAGGCTGTTTTGAAAGTTTGGAGGCATCAGACTAAATCTCAAGCAGTCAGAATTTTTTTTTTTTGAGCCGGAGCTTATGAAAATGCTGCAAATTATTACACAACGATTTATTATTTCTCTGTTAGATAGTCCTTCTACGCAGATCATTGGTCTATAATTAATAAACCCCGTATGTAATACATGATCAGAACATGGCGCATCGTGCCTCCGAGAAGGGTTCACACTTTTACAGTTCCAAGACCCCGCAAATTTACGCTTCACAGTAGGATTCTACACACAATCTGATATAGATATTTGCACAATCTGCCTAAATAACTTCTTAAAATATTTTAGAGAATAGAGAAAGTTAAAAACTTACGAGAGTCCTGAGTCCCATGGCGGGATGATTCCAAACACAGAGTGGGTATCACGAGCACAAAGAATACAGGGAGGATATGCAAGCTGAGTGACAGGAGGCGACACAATTCATCAGAGGCCGTCCTCACCACCGTTAAATACCTGCCTACCTCCATCCCTCTATGTCGCTCAACAGGGCAACGCGAATTAGCACGTCCTTCCCTCTCAATTATCGAATCTTCTTCTAAAACGCAATTAGCACTTAAAAGAAACGCAATACTCAGTGCGCTAACATTTGACGAAAGCTGAGAAATGAAAATTGTAACGAAAATATTTGAATTCCATATCCCCATTTCAAGAGTTTTTACATACGAGTATTTTCAAATCCATTCGTGATTAGAGAGTTGTTTACTGAACTAACCCACTGTTTTAAAGAAAAAGATGCAGTCATGCTGCATAATTGTATAAGCGCATTATCCTATTCCATTATATTACATTGTGATGCAATTCGAGCACTTTGAATGCAAAAAAATTGCCAAGTACCAAACAATTTTATGAAGAAAAAAGTTCTAAATACGATCTAAAAAGCTAAACTAATTGTTATTATTTGTCAAGTACTGATGATGACCTAACCATCGAAATCGATTTAACATTGTAACTAATATTCTGTAATTCGAAATAGATTTTAGATTTTTCCCAGTTTTATCGATTTTTCAGCAAATATAAATGAAATTTGAGTACATTTTGCAGCATAATTTTGTGCCAAACTTTTTAAATGTTCTAATTCATAGTTAATAAATTTCTTATGATTAAAATTATGTATAAAAAGTTCCAGTCATGCAGCATGATCGTATGAGCGAATTTTCGTAAATTATCGTACCGTATAATGTTGTTTTGAAATTTGAGATTTTTGAGTGCAAGGAATTTGTTAACTATTAATTTTATGGTAAAAATATATATTCTAAATAATAATATCATATTAAAATAGAGCTTTTGAATTTTTAGCATTTTTTTGCAGTTTTAGCGAATTTTGGTAGGTAACTAAAGCTACCTACTGCAATGGCTTAAAAAATTTTAAAATCTAAATTTTTGAAACTTTTTGTCATTGAAATCCGTTTTAAGGCATTCTGAAACGATTCCTGAAGTTTGCGCTTTTTCATATATATATATATATATATATATATATATATATATATATATATATATATATATATATATATATATATATATATGTGTGTGTGTGTGTGTGTGTGTGTGTGTGTGTGTGTGTGTGTGTGTGTGTGTGTGTGTGTGTGTGTGTGCGCGTGCGTGCGTGCGTGCGTGCGCGTGCGCGTGTGCGTGCGCGTGTGTGTGTGTGTGACATTATAGACGATAACTCTCCTTAGGATTGAGATAAAAATTCCGTTCACTTGCGCCGGAAAATCAAGCTTTCCAAACGACAGTATCAGTCAAAAAGAAATAAATAAAATTTGTCAAATTTCAATAAATTTGCTGAAAAAATCACTAAAATTGGCTAAAAATTGTTAAATTCATAATTTTTAGCAGAATATTGCTCAAATATAGTTTATCAAATATAAAATAGAACATTAGAAAATTTATGTACAAAATTATGTAGAAAAATGTACTTAAATTTCATTAAAATTTGCTATACAATCGATAAAAACTTGAAAAAAAGCGAAAAATCCAAAAGCCGTTTGTGAATAGCGGATTACTATTTAGAATACGTTTTTCGCTGTACAAATAATGGTTAAAATTTTCGTTGGACTCAAGAAGCTCGAATTTTAAAACAATTTTAACAAACCCAATATAATGAGATACCTTACGGAAATTCGCTAATACAATCATGCTGCATGACTGGAACTTTTTATAGATTTTTTAGCAAATTTTAATGAATTTTAACTACATTTTTCAGCACAATTTCGTAAACAAATTTTTGAATGTTCTACTTTGTGGTTAATAAACTTTATAAGAGCAATATTCTGCCAAAAAATATAAATTTAACGATTTTTGGCCATATTTATTGATTTTAGCGAATTTTCTTAGAAAATAAAGCTATTGCAATGGCTCCAAAAATTTTCAAACATTTTCTTCATCGAAATCTGTTTTGAGGCATTCTGAAATGATTCCAGGATTTTAACGCTTTTTTATATGTAAATCAAGCATTTCAAAAGAAAGGATGAGTTCGTTGGACACTTTTTGAGCACATTAAATTGGTCAAATTTCAAACAATGTGCTAAAAAAATCACTAAAAATGACTGAAAACGTCTAAAAACTGTTAAATTTATATTTTTATCAGAATCGTAGTCGAAAGAAGTTTATTGACGATGAACTAAAACATTCAAAAATGTATTCACAAAATTATGGTGAAAAATGTACTTGAATTTCATCAATATTTGCTGAAAGATCGATTGGAAAACTGAAAAATGGCTAAACATCCAAAATCTGTTTTTATGCGTAGAATATGATTTGGAACGAGTTTATTTGCCATAAAATTGGTGGTTAACAATTTCTTTGTACTCGGAATGCACCACACACACACACGCACACAATTTTGTTTTTTAAAATTTCCGAGCCATTGCAATAGTTCATTTTCTACAAAAATAAGCTAAACATATAAATTTAACGATTTTTTAGTTGTTTTTTATACAATTTTTAGTGATTTCTTGAGCACATTTTTTGAAATTTGAGCAATTTAATGTGCTCCAAAAATGCTGGCCAACGAACTCATCCTTTCATTTGGAAAGCTTGATTTTTGGGCGAAAGAATGGCATTTTTATCTCAATCCTAAGGGGAGTTATCGTCTGGAAATCTTATATATATAAAAGTGTTAAACTCAAGGATTCGTTTCAGAATGCCTCAAAACGGATTACGATGAAGGAAATATTTGAAAATTTTGATTTTAAATTTTTTGGTGCCATTGCAATAGCTTCATTTTTTACGAAAATACGCTAAAAAGGATTGGATAAAGAGTTATAGAACCAGAACTCTAGCTGTACATGGGCCAATTTTATAAGTGAATAGGTGATTAGTTTTAGTCCTCTAAAACAATGTAAATTTAGAGATTAAGTAGCACAGAAGATATAAGCTATTTGTAGGTATAGTACCTAGAAATAAAACGCTATTTGCAGTTGAACTGATCGATTAGGATGTGAATTAGAAATGTTTACATATGAGAGAGAGATGTTCCATACTCGTTACCACAAAGATTTCGTCAATTTAATCATTAAGGAAAAGTTGAAAAATCTACAATTTTCGCTCGCACAAAGGGAACATAATATGTTAAATTGAATACCTTCATAATTTTAAAACTACAGCAACCTGAAAATTTCAACGCTAGTTATTCTAAAATAATAACAAAGCTTTAATTGAAACAAATTAAGCACTTCTTTAATTCACAGTCCATATCTAAGATACTGGTATTCTCAATCGAAGATGTTTTTGATGGATGGTCCAGTTATCAAATTCGAAAGTTTTGAGTTTAGGAGAATCAGTTACCTACACCGAACGACTAGGCCTCTGCAGGGCGATAGAAAACGTCGGCTGCGTATAGCCTGTTTTCTACCTTGAATCCGGAAAAGTCTTTGCGTGTAACGAGTCCCACCAACTGCAAAGTCAATAAATATACTTATTATTCAAGTTAGTTAATGCACTAAATATTCAAATCAGTTGACATTTTATCATTCTTGGAAAGGTTCTGATTATGACTATCCTTCCGTATTTGTCAGTATAAAATTAAGACAAATAAATACCTACACTTTTGGTTATTTGCTATTTTGGATCTTATGGCCCTTTAGTTAGTTTATATGTCTTTCAGCTGCAATCCTGCGTGGTTCCATCCAAGTTTTGCCAATTTGACCTAGCTCTTTATCCATAGATTTTCGCCACGTCTCTCTCGGTTTTCTAAGTCTTGTTTGTCCCTGGCGGTTTCAATTTAAGGTCCCTGCACGCTAGGCAGGAACAGGACGGGAAACAGCCGTGGGACGCAAGCTGTATTTACTAATCTCATTTACCTTTACAGTGGCAGCTGTCCCGCCCTATGCCCTCACACACTAAACAGGAACAGGGCAGTGGTGATGGCCAGGGCTAGGCACAGGATGTGACATGCCGTGACCGCTCTTAGTGTAAATAACGCCCCGTTCTTGCACTGGAAGAACCTGTCCTGTTCCTGCCCCAGTCCTGTCTAATCTGTGGAGGGGCATAGGACGGGACGGGTGCCGCCGCACAATGGGCCAGAAACCGATTCTAGGAGGGCAAAATTATTTCATGAGTAAAGTGGGAAAAGGGTTGCACCCCTCCCACAAGATGTTCCGGTTAGTAGGTAGGTCCTTACCTGATGCGACTCGTTCACCACCAATAACGTGTGAATGTTGAGGCTTTCAAATAACGAATGGAGTCTGGTCAGTGGAAAGTCCTGCAATGCAAATGTGGAAGATTACCAATTTATTGATTTAGCAATAAGCAACAAGAATATTAAAAATGTCAACAAAATTATAAAAATGTTGATGTTTGAGCATATACCTGGTGAACGTGGTATGGTTGGTGATTCATGAAATGACCAATGTCTATAACAGCCTCTTGAGGAAGGTCACCTTTATCAAGCTAGAACACGTAAGTTAGCATTTTGAAAATGTAAATAAGCTGGATGCTTCCCTAGTTAATCAATTTTCATTTTAATGTAAAGCGTTTTTTGGTTATTTTTAATTTTCCAAAAATATTGTAGACAATATGATTTTGATTTATTACCATCGCGCGCGGTGAATTTTCAGAGAAAGTATTTGAAAAAACCCGTGAAACCACGGATTTTTTCAAAAAGACACCAGAGTTTACACTCCCCTTCATTGGATACCCTGTGTGTCTCGCTACGCTCCGCCATCGAGATGCAGAATGTATCGTCACTTTGCAGTTTTATCTCCATGCAGCTTGTTTTGCTTCCCGACTTTCAGCTTTCAATTTCCGTGTTTTCGTTTCAAAATCTCAGTCTTGTTTCTTATGTTTCGGTTTTGAGCGATTTGACGACAGTGTTAACATCGCATATCGATAGAGTGGGATTATAACGATCAAAAGACTGAGTCGAGTTGGAGACGCCTCGTGCTGGAGGGTCCGTGTCCGCTGGAATTTCGATCTGTGATGGAAATTCCCGTAATTTGTCTCCTCAGAGCGAAGATTATTCTACCGTTCCGGACTCGAGCCGCCTGGGGGATACTTTGTGCAAAAAGGTGCGTAAGGGGATGGTTCGATCGCTCTCCCGACTCTTGTGGGCCCAACAGGGGACGGGTTAAGAGACGACGCAAGCGTTCGAGGCGCTCTCCTTCGAGGTGTCATTGTCGCAGCACTGACAAGAGGTCGAAACGGGGAAACAGGTCTTCCTCTTCATCATCATTCACGACTTTGTCATCCGGGTCCTCTTCCCCCACGTCCACGGCTACCTCCTATGGGGATTTTAATGGCTGTGAGGCCGTGTCGGCACCATTGGAAGATCCGCCGATTGTCCTTGGGGACTTTATGACTCACCCACCGCTTAGCTGATTTTTATTCATCCTACTATGATCGAGAAATGGCAACAGGTTATGTCGGACCGATGTGAGTCGTGATACTTATACCGATCTAAATAACATGTTTGACTCTGAGGTACATTCTCCGGCCCTGCTACTTCCGATACTTGAACCTACCTTGAGCCTTGAATATAACTACATCCTCATTCATACCCGAGCCCGAACAGAAGGCACTTTATGAAGCTCTGTGGGATGCATCTAGCCTTATTATAGCCAATATCTATAGAGAGTCCTGGTCTTGGAAGAATGGGCTTGCCCAGTTAACTTAGTTGAGGGCTGCAACCAACAACCAACCACCTGGGCTTAAGTATCTCGTTGATGAGGCGGCAACCACATGGGTCCAACGCTCCTCTGATCGAGCTAAAATAAACAGTTCCCTTATTAGGGTCTAACGGAATAGGGGTCATTCCCAATCCACACCAGCTAACAAGCCCAAGAAGTCTGCACGACAGATTATTTTAAGACCATCTGATCGTGCTTCACCAGAGCTAAAAGATTGTCATTCAAACAAGAAAACTTGAAACAAATTGAAAAAAAGGTCAAACATGGAGTAACTTACTAGCAAAACGGTATTATATATACAATTTAAGGCCCTGTCAAACAGAACGCGGGCAGCCGCGGACTTTGTAACATGAGATTTTGCATTACGAGGGCCAAATAGAAGGCAGGCTGAGGCACTTGAGGCAGGCCAGTTGAGACCGCGGCAGGAAGCGGGCAGGTTGTAATTTTTTACAGCCTCCGCAGCGGGCAGGGTCGAAATTAGTGGTAAAAGGGAAGAAATCAGTGATAAATTTATTGGTCTTGAGTGGGCTTGCAGTACCTAGGTATTTTAAATTTAATTTACACCATCCTGATTATATTCGCTTTTGCATTTAGTTTGAAAAACCCCGTACTCATACAGAGAGTGCCTATAGACAACTACAACACGATTGCAAGGTACCCATTTCCCTTTTCGTCTTGTTATTGAGCTGACAGATAGCAAAACAAGCAATTCTTCTTCGTCAGAGGATATGGTCATGATAACCGTTTGAACTGAACATCCCCATCGCATTCGCGGTCAATTTGACACCCTCTAGTCTGCAGCGGACTGTCCCCACAGGCAACCTGCGTTCTGTTTGACAGAGTCTTTTGTGGAGTACATAAGTTTCACCACAGATAGTGCACCATCCGTGTTCCAGATGTTTAATGCTACCTACTAAGTAATTTATCTGGAGGTAAGTAATAATTAAGTACTATAGTCTCACCATTTTTTTCTCCGATTCCATGAGTAGCATGACAGATTCTTTCCGTTTTTCATTTAGAAGTGGTACTAACTGCTTTCTAAGGATAATACCTTTAGCAAGACCAACAGGTTCCCCGCTAGCCTAAAAAAAGGAGGCAATATTACAAAAAAAAAGTCCAGTCATGCAGCATGCATTTGTGACATTATACGTCTTGAGACCTCTCTATCCCCAGCTCTATCCCGATTGTGCCCTTACTATTTCTGATAAGCTGAAATTCGACTCAGGTCATTGTACCTTGTAATGAGGAACTTCGCTGTAGTTGCCTCAAGTGAAATATTGGTGTATCAAATCCACGAAACGTCGTGAATTGTCAGGAACCGGTGTCATGGCTGGGAACAATTCGAATTCTTAGAAGGCTACCAATAATTCAAAGTCGTCAAAAAAGTTTTAATGAACTGAATCGTATATAAGTCAAGTACATAAAGTACCAGGGACATTTTAGCGAATTGTTCCAAAATTTTCTCCATGAAAACCCGTTTTGAGACAGTCTGAAACGATTCGTGGAGTTTTATACTTTTACGTAGGTACGTGATTATATATGTAGGTATAATATTATACAGGGTGCCCCATCTAAACGGGCCCATCGGGAAATTACAGCCTTACGGTGCGAGCTATCGAAAAATTGAACTGGACCTTTTTTATAGTATTTCAACTCAGCTTCACGATGCGGAAGTCCGATTTTTATTTTTCCATGTTTTAGGGTCTCAAATCATTGATTGAAACTTACGGTTTCCTCTTGACCCCCTTTTTTATGGCTTTTTTCGATTTTAGGTTGAATTTGGAACAGAAAATGCCTCCTTGAAATTTTCTTTTTGGGGCTTCGTTTCTGAGTTATTCCACTTTTTGCGAAATACAGAAAATCGCCGATTTCTTTTAGACATTACCAACACTTTCTTACTATTTTTATCTTCAATTTTTGAGATGTTCACCACACTTTTGAAATCAGCATTAAACTATCTATCATCAGACCCCAGCGTCCATAATCAACAATCACCATCAGGGGGATGACATTACACTTGAACCGCTTACGATTTAAAAAAGTTTTCCAAATCGTCGTTTGAAAAAAAAAAAAAAAAAAAAAAAAAAAAAAAAAAAAAAAAAACCCTCAAACTGTTCAGTACACACAGAATCACTGTTCAGAATACAGTTTAAAAAATGTACCACAAGGAGACTTCCAGTCAGTTGTGTTGTGATAAATCGAAAATGCCACCCGCTCCTTCTGCAGCCTCTGCTCCTTCTCCTGCTAACTGTATTCAAGGGTCAAGAAAACAACAGCTTCTTGATACTTACTGTTCAGTCTACACTATGATCTTTATTATTTAAAGAAACTTACATTAGTCCAGAATACGGTGTCTAATACGTTCTTCTAATAAATGAGTAGGTAATAGTACTGAACAGTTTGAGGGTTTTATTTTTTAAACGACGATTTGGAAAACTTTTTTTAAAATCGTAAGCAGTTCAAGTGTAATGTCAAGTGTGTGGGGGATCCCTGATGGTGATTGTTGATTATGGACGCTGGGGTCTGATGATAGATAGTTTAATACTGATTTTAAAAGTGTGGTGAACATCTCAAAAATTGAAGATAAAAATAGTAAGAAAGTGTTGGTAATGTCTAAAAGGAATCGGCGATTTTCTGTATTTCGCAAAAAGTGGAATAACTCAGAAACGAAGCCCCAAAAAGAAAATTTCAATGAGGCATTTTCTGTTCCAAATTCAACCTAAAATCGAAAAAAGCAATAAAAAAGGGGGGTCAAGAGGAAACCGTCAGTTTCAATCAATGATTTGAGACCCTAAAACATGGAAAAATTAAAATCGGACTTCCGCATCGTGAAGCCGAGTTGAAATACTATAAAAAAGGTCCAGTTCAATTTTTCGATAGCTCGCACCGTAAGGCTGTAATTTCCCGATGGGCCCGTTTAGATGGGACACCCTGTATATTTGTGCCTGTCATTCCAGACGGTAATTACCCTTAGGACAAATCCGTCCTTTCGCCAAACTCAAACTTTTCAAAAGAAAGGATGAGTTCGTTGAACAGCACTTTTGGTACCTAATCAATAAGTTGGCGAGATGGGACATGAACTGACGTTAAGATATCCAACAGCTAAATTATTTAAGAAGTGCGAGTTGTTGGATGTTTATCAATTGATCGAAAAAACCACATTAACATATGTCCATAAGAAATTTCTTGAAAATAAAATTGAAAGGGTAGAGAAGTGCAGATAAGGTAACCAACAGTTGAACCTTTGAAGCTGAAAACCACTGCAGCCCAAAGATTTTATTTTCACAAAGGAGTTATTCTTTATAATTTATTGCCTAAATAACTTTTATGTAAAGAAATATTGCCTTTAAAAACATTTAAATTACTGATAAAAATGTATTACAGACGCTTTTATAGAAAACATTAATTTGTAATCTCGTGATATATTTTGTCCATTTTTTTATTGTATTTTATTATAATTTTTTAATAAGTATTTATTTTTTAGGTTTTTCTACTAGGAAGTAATAAAGTTTATGTTGTTTATTTTTAAGTATAGAGAGAGACGAATTTGGTTATGGGCGCTCCAGTCCCCAGCACAAGAGCTTCTTCTTAAAGGAAACTGTCGCATTTAGCAATGTTTATGCAAATTTTTATAAATTGTAAAATTGTAGTAATAAATACTTATTAATAATTTTAAATAAATCACTGTTTCTCTAATTTTTTCCTTCATAATATATTTGAGTGTTGAGACTAGTAGATGCAATCGTGAAAACTCTTCGATATGACAGACTCATTCCAAGGTGAGTAAGTTATTACTTCTATTTCAAAAAATGAATTATTTATCATTTGTTTATCTTTTTAATTACTACAAAAAATGTAAAAAATCGAAGAAATTAAGTTTTAAAATGTATAATTAATAATGTACGTCTTCGTTAAGACCCCGGGATCGCTTACAGGTAGGTTGCTCTGGAATAGTCAAATTTGAGGCAATTTTCAAGAAATGGCGGCGGCTGAAGCCTTTTGACGATCCTAGAGCTACCTGTAAACGATCACCGGGGATCGTTGGTATATCTTTAGTAGAACTCATATAAAACAAGTTTTTGACGGACAGAAAACGTGCAATGACGTTCATAATTAATTATGACTTTTTAAAACTCAATTTATTCGATTTTTTTGAAGTTTTTTTTTGTAATTGAAAAGTTGAAAAAATTAAAAATGATTAATTTTTTTACATAGACTAGATATTTTTTTATATAATAACTTACTCATCTTGGAATGACTCTGCCATATCGAAGAGTTTTTACGATTGCATCAACTCGTCTTGACACTCAAATGCATTATGAAGGGAAAAATGAGAGAAAACAGTGACATCGTCAGTTCATGTCTCATCTTGCCGCTTTGTGTTAACTGAAGCGCCTTTCCTCACAGGTTCAAGACCCTAACAACACCTCTTTCAATCTCAATCATTGAAACAGCTTTTAGTGGACTTCCGAAAATCGACTTTTTCGTGCAAATAATGCAATCTGGTCCTCTGTGCCAGTCAGTAGTGAATGATAATAAATGGAAGAAAACGGCAGTTGCTTATACATGAATCCAGATTATATCATGACTTACAGCGTCTAGCACATCGCCAATCTCCATCACAGGGAACTCAAGGTGTTGGTATTTCTCCAAAACGGCTTTGATTTTTCCAACAGACATGCTCATTGGTAGAGCGACCACTCTCTTGGACATCACGTCTTTGGTGGTCAAATGGAGACACAGAGGCGGTGCAGTGTCAAGCAGAATGGGGTATCCTTTGACACAGCTGATTATGCCATAAATACCCTAAAATGAGAATATAAGGCTCGAATAAATATTCGAGTTGCATGTTTGATATTAATCAAAACGATTTCATATGTTTTAGACATTGAGGAATGCTAATGTATACAATAGCTTTGTTACACTTGGGGGAAGTTTTTTAAACTCATTTCGGTTCAGAACGCACTTCACATACAAACTAAATTCCAAGCGAGACTGCTGATTAAGGTATGTGGATAATCTAGACAGCTCTGTAAAACCTGGTTCTATTTTCTATTCAACCAGTGATGAAGCCACAGCATAATACAGCTATTGTGGCATTTTTTTTAGTTCCTGAACATAAACTAAAACATCTCCACTTTTGGTTTATTATTTTCAATAATAAACCTTTGTAATCGAACAAGAAAAAAATGGTTAACAAAATTTGTTGGTTTATCTTTCAAGATGAGTAGAATCCAAAAATCAAAGAAAAAATCTGGCTCGCTCCAGAGCTTTTCTCAGAAAGTACTGGACCAAAGTTTATGAAATTCGGGTTAAAAATCACAAATGGGGACTAGTTGGTCCGAGAACCTCGGTATCAGTTCCGATCAACCCTGAAGGGATTCTATGGGATTGCTCTCTGAACTGAATACGAAGTATAGGTTTCTCAAGTTATCTAATTCAATAATAATATACAATCTTACGGAGCATATCATTTGAGCCATGTATCTTCCACAAAATATGACGATGAAAACTGGTAATGCAAAGTTGACAACACCAACGGTCTCAGCCATCATCACTCCAAAGGCAATCGAATACTGTGTCACTCCGGCTATTTGAGCAACAGCTCCTAGGAACGAGTATTTCGTCATTTTCGCAGTTTCCTGAGAAATTCACATTGAATATGAATAACTACTGCAATTACAATAATTAGCGGATGAGCCTGATCAAGAACTCTATCAATCCTAGTGAGAGAAAAAGCCAATTTCACCAATTAGGCGACATGAGTACATTCAGTAATTTAGCGAATGTTTATACCGGTTCAAAAAGCGCATCTGCCACAACAACTTTGAATATCCTCCCCCACAGAGCACCCATGAGCATGTTAGGAACAATGACACCATTTGTAGTTTGTGTGCCCAAGTGGAGAGCAGATGCGATAAATACGAAGCCAAACGCTAGGAAGGTGAACGACAGGCTCAGCTGATCTGTAATTCAGAATTCCTTGTATCAACAGAAGTGAACAAATTGATCACACTTAGTTTTAATGGCTTACCCAAGATAATTACTGTGTTATATATGTTAAGGATAGCATATATTGAGTTTACTTGAGCTTTTTTGAAATTAATTATCATTGTAGGGAGTATTGAGTTCAGGATGAAGCAAATGACTATCTACACAACTTAATGTGAGTGGACAGTGATTCCAGTACCTGTGTTTATCTGACAAAGTATCAAATAGTCCATGAATTCCTGTGACATGCTGATTCATGGAGTAATAATTTAATGTATGGTATTTTCTGTTGTAGCTTGCAACTGTTGCTATTTGCTCTTGGAACAGTGGTCAGAGCTCAAGCCTTCGGCAGGAACCTGAAACTTTAATCTACAAAAGAATGGTGGAAAAGTGGAATGGAATGGAATAGTAGATCTGTGAAGACGAAGAGTTTTGAAGAAGGTTTGAAAGAAAAGTTCTTGGTAAGATATTTGTGCCAGGTGTGTAACTGACCACTGGAAGATCAATTGGTGAAATAAAAACAAACCGAGTCAGATACTTCGGCCCTCGCGGAAAGAATTAATGTAAACAAAACCATGAAAAGGGTGTTCCAGGAAAGCCAGGAGGCCGCTGATTGAGGGGCAGGCCCAGGAAAATATGGCTAGATGACGTCGAGGATGACCTAAGAAGAATCGGAGTTGACAAATGGAGGTCCAAAGCACAGGATTGCACTGTTTTTTAGTTCGTATCAGTTCTGCAAGTCGAGCAGAAATCGCGAGTTGGTTTATAAAACTGAAGATACGTATAGCTTTAGCGGAAAGGAACATTTGGTTCAATCAACAGTGTATTTCTAAACGTGTAATTCCAAATTTTGTACGAATCCAATGTAAGCACCCTTCAGGTGCTGCAGTCCGAATTATTAATGAGGCACAAATCAAGCTTGTGAAAAGTGAACTCCATCGTTGGTATAGTGTTCGTGATATTGCCCGGGAGAAACTGTACTATATGTTTCAAGAACTCACCGCCCGCTACACCTCCGGGGAATGGGAACTTATCGAGCAGTATGCCGTACATCTTACATCTACATCTTAAGGAATCCAATCATAGTTACAATTTTGATTTGACAGATAGACAGT
Source organism: Adelphocoris suturalis (assembly GCA_030762985.1). NCBI lineage: Eukaryota > Metazoa > Arthropoda > Insecta > Hemiptera > Miridae > Adelphocoris > Adelphocoris suturalis. The sequence goes on from CM061043.1 coordinate 22,897,598, forward strand.
TTGTAGAATTTCTTCATTTTTGTCCGAAGGCAGGTATTATATGTTGAATGTACTTGAAAAATTCGAAATTATCAAAAGTGAAAGATCTGGTAAATGTTTAAATGAGGTACCACTAATTCGCCACTAATAGGTCCATTTTTATAAAGCTTGGAATTATCCCTTCACAATGTTGAAACCATATTTAGTTATTTCCCCCTTTCACTTCATCTAATTAGCTATAATCCCCCGTCACCTTGTTTGCACTTCATTGGTTGTACCTCCTGCCCCTTTCCTTTCTCTTGACCAATGGGATTCAATCTCCCTTCACCTGTTACTATAAAAGCTGTGTCCTTTCTAATGTATCTTCAGTTATTGTTTGTTACTGATGATGGCCTAACCGTCGAAATCGATTTAACAGTGTAACTCTTTATTTTTCGTGGAAATAGACAACGTTTTTCACTAACTTCCGTTTTTTAGGATTGCACTGATCGGCAGACTACTGTTGAGGAGGCCAGGTCCCAACACAGCCAAGAGTAGCAGTAGTAGAGTGCCTAGTAAAAGTATTTTGTGAGTCTTTGTTGGTGTTAATTTTACTGGTTTTGGTATCAAGTGTTTGGATTTGAGTTAGTGATTACTCTGTTACAGCTCATCAGACGTTATGGAATGTTATTCTTAAGCTCCTTTCTTCGTATTATTCCCTCCACTCAAGCAGTAGATGTTAGTGTAAATACGAGGTGTTATCGAGTTGAAACTTAAAAGTGCAGTGCTTGATAATAAATCTGGGGTCTTCGTAGTCCAGCTGTTTCGACGACGAAACTTGAGTTTTGATGGGTTCCAATACGATTCGATTTTCAATGGGCTGACGCCTTCGAAAATCCAGTTTAGACGTCGAATAAGCAAAACTTAGATGTGATCCTAACGGCTGCTTAGCGAAATATCCTCATGAATATAACACGACTGTCACTCTCGTTATTCAGATGTACTGACGCGTCGATAAAGTTGCTTGAATTCTCAAGTTTTAAGTTTATAGATAATTGGGTGACTACGCGAAGCTCCCCGTCAAAAGTGAAAGTCATTTGCGCTGTACTCGGTGCTCCCCGGCTAGTTCTAGCAGGCATACGCGAAGCGTCCCGTGCCAAGAGAATGGGTGTACGTGATGCTCCCCGTCGAACTTTCTTCCCCTTTCGAGGCGTTTCAAGCCTTATCAATGATTTGAACGGACTGGCTCTCAGTGATCATCGAACAGCATGAACGTATCCACGTTTCTAGCATCCGGTACTCGTCGCTGTCGCGATGTGCTATTGGTGGACAGTTTTAAATTTTATTTCCAAAAACCGTTGGCAAACGAAATGAGTAGGTGGGTTTGTAGTGTGAGGAAGTGTGAGTGCGCAGTAAAGACAATGGGAAGGCAGATTGTGGATGTGGTTGGCAGTAACGACCACGACCATCCCCCAGCTGTAGAAAGCGACGTTGCGAAATGGGTGCTCCAAAATAATGTGTAACGGAAGGCTTTGGAAGTCATCTCATCCCGACCATCAAAGGTTAGTTTAATAAATTAAATTGGAAAATTCTGTTCATTCCAGGTAGTTACAGCTGCAATTGACGAGGCCCCTTCTGCTAACATCATTCAGTTCCACGATGTTATAAACTTGAGACGTATCGCTTATTGGGCCAAAAGACGAAAATTAGGATCGCGATTTCCTCAAAATAGACGTGATGTATTCGAAGCCCTGTGAATGTTGGACACCACAACATCGAAAGGAGAGGATTTTCTACTCCACATAGATGAAATTCTTTCATGTAAAAACCAGCCAAGATTCGGTGTTTGATGACTGACCAGTTCGATGTTTATTTACAAGTAATATCACTTGGAGACGACGATCACGATATTATTCTGTGATAAATTAACTTTGTTTTAATATATATATATACTATAATTATTCGTGCATGCTGTTTTGTTCACCAAGCTCCCTTATGATCTACCCAGATCTACCGTGCAGTTTATTTTATGTTTCATCAAATTATTATTATTATTATTCATTAATATTTTTCATTTTGACATTTGTAATGCCAAAAGTCTAGGTTACTGGATTAGGTGACTTTCGTATATAGGTGACGGGGAGCTTCGCGTACATGAAGAGAAAGGAGGCGGGGAGCTTCGCGTACATGAAGAGAAAGGAGGCGGGGAGCTTCGCGTACATGAGGAGAAAGTAAGCGGGGAGCTTCACGTATAAAAACTCGTCGATGGGGAGCTTCGGGTGTGCGCCCAGATAGTTAAGTTCTATGTGTATTAATTTACAAATGATTTTGTGATTTATTATTTATAACCTGGTTAGGAGGTAAACTGTACTGATTTGGCTTTTACCTAATTCCTCAAGGGAGCTACTTGGCATTTTGATTTTTGACAATTCGACGAGGGAGCCTCATGAAACCATCACTTTTCGATGAATTCGATTTTCGAAATGGACCATAAATACCTATATATATCATTAAGGTGACCTCACCCTATCCATGATACTGATATCAGTAGGAGATCGGCCACACTAAAGTTCTTCAAATAAACAAAATTTGACTACCTAGAAGGATACTGGTGTAAATGAAGAACAAAATCAACCCTCTACACATAGGCACGTAGGTACCTGCACGTAGGTACTTCTACAAATGCTTAGTAATTATAAATACAATAACAGCTCAAGTCAGCAACACTCACTACTTCTGCACAGTGATATTGTTTTATCAACAGAGCGTAAAGTACTTCATACAATATCTCGAGTAATTGTTTCTGATTACCGTCTGGAAGTATCAGTATCGTCCTTACAACGGTCTCAGGATTAGCCAGCAGTACGAGTTCTGCGACGTTAAAATCGTCGCCTGCACATTGATACTGTAGGAAGAAAAATTTTTTTTATGTTGGTAGGTACAGGTAGGTACTTGTCTTCCTATCCAATTAAGGCTTTTAAATTGTTTAGATTGATAGATAATTGTTTGTTATTTGTTATGAAATTTGAAACTAATTCCAAAAATACTAATGTTTCATCCGTGTCTCCTCTGGTTAACAATAGGTAGGTTCAGCTCGGTTAGAATGACTTGTCATCTGAGGGGACTAGTAGCTGATCATAAAACATCAACTGAGGCGTCCTAAGTGACCGATCGGCCAAATGATAAGATTTGAAAAATTGCGGGGAAAAAGTAAACACAGCATCTAGCTGCCATTTTATGAAAATGAATCATTACTCAGAAAGAAAAGTTGGAAATGAGGTTGGTACTTGCATTACGGGAAGTTGTCCTCCCGCGCTTCAGTAATATAAAGACGGATTCAACACCCTCCTGCCCATCGCTGGAGAATGGCCGGTTCATCGACCTTGCTGCTGATTATGCAATACCTACCTAATAATTCCCTTGGTGCAGTACCTTACCTTCAACAACGTCTCCCATTAATTCAACTTTTTCGTATTTCTTGAGGTAGAGTAGAATTATTGACGAAGCAATCCTTCAAAGTGTGAAGCCTAAAAGCTAACAGATGTTCTTACAAAAGAAAAGAAAAGTGGAAAGTCGCATGAAGCCCCCCGCAAGGATTTTGTGGAGAAACAAAAAATCTACCTGGTTTGGGATTTGAATCCAGAATCTCTACTCATTGAGACAAAACCTGACTGTTTTTCATAACCAGTATAATTGATGAATAAACGAACTTCCTAGTGAAGTTCATTCATAAATATGTCAGGGGCACAAGAGGGTGTTTTATTAAACATTGTAGTGGCATTCACCACGTGCTGGACAGAGCTGGTTTCAAAGGTATTAAAAAAATCGCGGGACAGGTGCCTTAGGGAGATCGTACTAACCGACATTTCGCCCAATCATGTTGGCAGCACTGTCCGAGGTCTTTGTCACTAGTGCAAAGAGTCCCCCCTCTAGTGACCCTGATATAATTATGAATGAACTTCATTAGGAAGTTCGTTTATTCATCAATTATATCTAGGGGCACTAGAGGGTGTTTTATTAACCATAGTAGATGTTTAAAGGGATAATCCTATCAAAGTCATAGACTCCCGGGTCCAGGCCTAGGCGGATCGACCCCCTGAGGGAGAGCAAAAAACTCGTTACATCCCCTTCTCCTCCTCCCATAATAGGGGAGGGGGGATGTCGGTTTTGGCCCATATACTTGGGCCCCTATTACCTGCCCCTCTCCGTCGCACTGCCATCCACCCCCCCCCCCCCTCTTCTCTGGTGCCCCAAGGCCCCAGACGGGAACGACTGTGTCGAACTATTCACGACGGGAGCATTCGACCACTACCACACTTTCTGCCGAAGCAATATGGGACGCCAAAACGAAGTTCCCCCTCGTCTCACCATTCTCAGATTTCCCAGGCAAAGGAACATACCTCGAGGAAATCATATAGCCCTGCTTATTCACACAACTGATGGCTGTCGTATTGTCTGATGAAATGACAATTATCGATTTCCTAAACTGGTCACCAAAGTGCCTCAGCTCCAAGAGGATTGCTATTGATAGTTCCATAGCATTGATATGCCAAGAAGCCTCCTCCTGGGACCACCATTCGCTTATCGTGCGTCTGTCACAAGTCACCCACCTCCCTGAAGGACAGACGTTCGTGTTCAGTCTATTCCCCATGGAAAAACATGAGTGTACCACCACAGGAAGTCAGGTTAGATGGATGGGGGGAGGGCGGAGAATACATTTATCAAAATTGATAATGAAACCCAAGCCTTGTAATAAAACAACCAGCGTGGTGACGTGCGATGTGCAGCTAGCAAGGGAGGAACCTGGGACCCCAAAGTCATCTAAGTAATTGACACAGGGAATGTGTCGGAAACCTAGATAGTGGACTATGAGTCTTATTAATTTGAGAAAAATAAAAGGCAGATACACACACTTTCTGGGGAGCACAGAGACACACTACCCAGTCAGATACAAATTTCTCAACCAAATTGTTCACCTAGAAGCAGAACAATCTGCTATTAATTGCCTGATTTGTACACTTATACACGTACTATCTATAACTATAGCTGTGCGAGCCGCAAGGGCAGCTACAAGCACAGACAAATACTTATATCAAAGTATCCATGATACGATCCATATCGACTTGATTTTCCCTGGTGGGACAATGACACCCTACCTGGTCGGATACAAGTTTATAAGTGACATTTGGTTAATGAAAATGGGATCCTGGGAATGTAACAACAGATTAGATTGGGGAATGTGAACCCCTTCAACCAAGTCGCGATATCTGATCTGTAATTCCCGCAGGTCAAAACCCTCAAAACTGTCAGATTCACCCGATCAGGCAGGTTGCCGAATCGAGGTCTGAAGGTTTGTATCCCCGATGACCCAGTTCGAATTTCGTGAGTTGATCGGGTCAAAAAACACCCAATATAACCAACAGTAGTCTAGTTTTCCACCAAAAGGCAAAACGGGGCAAAGCAACAGTAGTAAGCTAACCAAAAGTATTTAGTTTCAGGCATTACCACCAGAACCGACATGGTTTAACTCTGTTGGTAGCAAAATGAATACAAACTTCTTCATTGGGAACCTTGTACTCAGCCAACCGTCTTGTACTCAGTTGGAAGATCCTTGCCTAACCTCACAACACTGTATATTGAGAAGCAACGGGGTTAGTTCACGTGACAACTAAGGTAACATAGAAATACCAACTAGAATTTTTAGTGAGCAATTTCAATAAGAATTCAGCCACATCTTTGTTCTCCATGTGATCCAGAGTTCATCAACCGTAAATGTCTCTCTCTTGATGAGGATGGATAATTCTGTGAATGTGAACACTTAGAACCCCTTGTCCATATCTTCTAGGATATCATCTACCTACCTCATAATGGTTGATCTAAAATCTCTAGCTATTTGATGAGGAGGTAATTGAAATTGCAATGAAATGCAAAATGGTAGGTGATATTCTAACTTCGACGTTATCATCACATATAGGTACAAAATTGAAGTTAGTTAGTCGACAAGCTAGCAGACTAGTAGAGGGGTTAGCATCTCGTTTTGTGTACTGAAACCCTTATTTTAGCTTATTGACAACCTAAGCTACTAGCTAAGCAATACTGTATTTCAAATACTCACACGTACCTAATAAAGAACCAATACCAAACAGACAGTAAAATAATAGTAAAGAAATGGAAATATCTTACATTCAACAAATTTACGATTCTTTCCCCAAAATTGTTTATCCACAACTTTTCTGCACATTGCTGATGGTGGAAGACCAGCAGGAGGGCCGGTAGTGCAATTATGACTGAAACGATTGCGATTTCCACCAATGCAAAGATTTTACCCTTCACGTACCTATTAAAAAACCAAAATGATTAAATATTATACAAATATTGCAACTGTTGTATAAATAGTATTTACACAACCAACCAATAAACATTCCAAAAGAGTGCCTATTGTCACGAAATATTGACTTTTCTAATGCTTTTGATTGTCAACCAATAAGTTGCTTGAGAGCTGAACTACTCGTTTGGAAAGTTTTGATGCATATAGTTTTGATGAATATCGGGAACCTCGGGGTAATGTGGATCGCCTAAAAGGTGCTCCAATTGAAAAGGTCCACAATTTCGCCCCTACAAGTGGCAAAAGGAAAATCTCCTAATAGGGCTGGGCGTTGAAGTTTTTCTTTATGTTTTGTAGTTAAGGCGTACGTCCCCCTTGGTTCGCTACATCCTCCATTTCTTTATTCCTGGATCATTGAAATTTGAAGTTTCTAAACTCACTATTGAGAAACCCAGTAATAGATTCTGGACTTCATCTGGAATGCTCGAAAGCCAACAGATCTTTTGGAGTCCTTGCAATTTCATTATCCTTTGACACTTCGCAAACAAAAGATTTATGGAGGTATGTACTATCTTTGGGTAATAATAATGCCATAGTTTTGTTACTTTCGCTATTTTACATAAATCAAACTAGCAATTAGAAATCTCACCTTACTCTAAATCGGCTGAGCTGACCATGGATGAAAACCCAAAAAGATCCTATGGAACCACCAATGACACTCATAAGAATGAACGTGGGGAACTCAGACAGGTTAAAATCTGGTTTATGTTGACTCTCAAACGGCGAAAAGAACGAATTCGCGTTATTGTAATGATCTGAAAAAAAAAAAAAAAAATATATATATATAAATACACACACACGTATATATATATATATATATATATATATATATATATATATATATATATATATATATATATATATATAAACAAAACAAATATAAATACAAAATCGTATTACCTACTATTTAGTATAAACAACGAATCATTTACAAAATATCCACTAATGACAAGAAAATTTAAAAGAATTTTGGTCTCACTCATTTTTTACATCTGAAAGCTGAGAGCTCTATCTAGTGTGAGGAACACACACACATCAGTAATTTATTGCCCAAAATGCCATTTCCAAAATACTTATTTGGATAACTTGATTGAATATGACTCAACAATTAAACTATTTCTAACCATCAACGTCTCTAATAACGTTGTAGATTGTGATGAACAAGTAAGATGCCATCAAACTGGACACTATGATGATGAAAGTTATACCGGCGTGCCAAGTGGATAGTTGTTGGAGAACGAAGAAAACGCCACCTGTTGAATGGTCAAAGAAACTGTAGTGAGTTCACGAACGAAGATGCACGGAAGTTTACATGAAATTATTGAAAACACAGGGTAAAAAATATAAGTGCCGAGTTAAAATGTCTTAATTATTATGAAAATGTGAAATGAGGAGGCGGCATTCAAAAGGTATCCTTTTAGACAAATTTTGGGAAATCCTTAAAAAAGCATGTGCCTAAATCAAATACGTACAGGTACCAATTGACAAATCAACTTGGTATTCGTTCTTTTTTATTTATTTTTATTTTGCAGATGTAAGCTTAATTGACATTACGTATATAACCAAAACTAAGAAGATCTGGCTGGAAATGGTTTCTTTTGAGGCAGTGGGATCATCCACATATTGAAGAATGTGGAAATATTTCCTATAGTGACTTCAAGCGGAACTATACAAAAACTGTAAAACTATTTTTTTAAACTTTTACTTACTTAATCTACAGGCCAATCATAATCATTCGACGATTCTGCTACTTTGCAACATAAAATGCACAACTGATAATCCAAATTTCGTTGTATTTTGACTTCACCGATCGATCAGATTCGGAAGACTCATAACTATTTTTCTCCCCACAAAATGAACAATGTTTCTGAACGACACCGCTTCAAATATAAAATTACACATCTCCTACTCACCCAAAGGTGTTCCGAAATTCGCAGAAGCTGCTGCTCCCAAACCAACTCCGCCAAAGTCCCTTCTGTCACTGTCGTATCTGTGGTTTGGAAAAACCCTGAAACCTTTCAATTTCAGTAGAGCCAAGTTGGACGCCACAGTAATCCCAATGGGGAGGAGAGCTTCGGTCTAAACCACAAAATGTACAATCAAGTTTCTTATTAATTGATTTAGGTAGGTACCTGCCAAAAGAACTAGGTGTGACTCATCTGACTGACTACGTGCTTTTTCACACTATAGAGACTGTGAGAGTCCTAGCATCAATAACAATAAAATTGAATCTGTCGACCATAGAAAATCTATGTCAAGTTGGTAGACTATGTCAAAGTAGAGGTCCACCCCCACAAGGTTGCTTACTCAATTAAACTAGTTATTATTTCACCTCCATACAATGTAGTATATTTTCCTGTTCTTAGTTCTGGTCCGCTCTGTTTAATTAATTATACCCTAAGGTGGAAATTGGATCCTCCATATGAGGGCCTCAAGTAAGTGGGATTCGAATCCGCTAAAACCTCACTTTTCTTTCCCACGTTGGAGCTCAGCCTGATGTGTTCAACACATTAGGTGTGTTCCAACCACCCCTCTGAGTTCATGAAACTTTTAGGTTCAAGAACCCGTCGGTGGGAACACTGTAGTTCACATGACAGTCAATGCACTAACTAGCGCTAGCGTCGTCTTTAGTAACGTGAACACCTCGTCATCGAAATCCTTTGAGCATTTTGAAGAAAAGGCCAAAAAGGTGAAAAAAAAAACAAACGGCATTTTCAACTTTTTTGAAGTTTATGTGCTAATTGCCACCTCAGACTATTTTCCTAGGTATGAAGGGTATGGGATATCATTCCTATCCAGAAGAAGAGTAACTGTTGAGATTTTCATCAAAATCCCTCGAGCCATTATTGAGAAAAGGCAAAAAAAAAAAAAAAGTGCTAAACACGACGTTTTTTCAAGTAGGGTAGGGTGAGCCAAGTGCGCCAAGAAAAACATTAAGTAGTTTGACTTTGCCTGCCAATTACCAACTAGGTACCCTTAAACAAATGTTTTCTATCTATGTGTAGACAGCTGATAAAAGAAAACTGACGTTGGTAATAATTATTCGATGGAGCAAATTGAAAAAGAGATGTGAAAAACGATAATACAACAAGCATCAAGCAGGCTAATGACAAGGCATTTAGCGTGAAGGTTCGCAGTGAAATGAGATTTTTGGAAGGTTACGAAAGGTTTCCTTCAGTTCGAGTTCTCAACCCTATCCCCGAGCAGGTCTGAAAAGTTCATGAACTCACTGAACTCAGTAAGTTCATGAACCCGATGCGGAGGGAACACCGTAGCGAGTGTTGAGTTCCTGAACTGAAGACGGTTGGAACACGATTCACGTGCGCACACGGTTCGGTGCCGAACCAGTTCCGAAAAGTTCATGTACTAGCGGTGGTTGGAACACACCTAACCAAAATTAAGAGTGCAGGTTTCGAACAATTTTTTCCCCACCTCCCGAAAGCGATCAAAATGCTCCCACTTCTCAAAGGTAGACTCCAAAGTAAAAAAGGTTAGGGTATCTTATGATGACATTACATCAACAATTGGAAGTGGTGGACATTTTGCTTGCCTTTCGCGATTGACCATTGCACATCACCAAGGTGGAAATAGTTTACCTGGTTAGTCTGCTGGCATTACACCTTCCATCATCCACACTTGATAGAGCCACTCTGACCACGCTCCCCTGAGGTCCATTCTTTTCTATGTAAAACGAGCTTTAGTCAACCCTAATATAATAGGTTTCCCACATCCAACCAAAATACATTTACTGTTTATTATCACCACCTAACTTTTTTTCCTTCAAATTCCAATTTTCAAACAGAACTAAACATCTTTGGATCGCACATATTCTCTATGAAACCTATTTTATACACAAGTGTTTAATAAAATTTTGAATACAAATCAATTAATGGATAATTGCTTGTTATTTTGTAGTTTTACCCACCTGACCACCAGGGAGGCCAGCGATGATCATGAGCAGTGTGCTGGACAGTCTGGCAGGGATTTGGGTCAAGTCCTCCAGACCCGGAATGTCAATTCCATTGAGGTAGCTCATTGTTTCAGGAACACCTACCCCTTGAACAGTTGGCTGGAATTCCCATTTGCATTGTGTTAACACAATAAATATAGACAACAACTAAAGACCTCGATAAGTTTATGATGACTCCAAAACAAAGGCGATTGGTTGGTATCTATGAGTGATACCAACATACAAGGAGTTCTAACAGTTCTACTAAACTGCTGAATGTCAAAGTATGAGGAAAGTTTAGACTGAATGATGATCCAATCTAGCTAGGAAGTGTTATATGCAGGTTTGACAGATACAAAGGGATTATGACTTTCTGGTACAACATAGAAAATTCCAGTAAAGAATATCAAGTTACTTACTACACTAACGATCAAGGTACTGTGGATAAACCAAATCTTACTTCATATAAAGACAAAAAATCGAGTAAGTGAAACAACGTATTTATACAGGTTTTATATTTTTCTTTCAAGTGACTCAAATAATTTTGATGAAATTCACACGATTTTCTCTTTAGGTGGGAACAAAAAGTTGTTTGATCAACAGCTTCATGGGTAGGTTAATTTTTATAGTTTTTGAAGAAAACCGTAAATTTCAGAATTTTTATTTAAAAATTCAGACCTATGAGTTTCAACAACCTAGCCAAAATATGTCCAAAACGACTTCTTACCTAAAACTAATTTTAAGGTTTCGGAAACTCCCAAAATGTTCTTCGCGATAATATATATCAAGAGCCCTTGTCATTTCCTTAGAAAAAATTGTTGAAGTATACATGAAATTGGACTTACGTGCCAGAAAAGGACAGGTAAAGAACTGAGAATACTGAAGCAAACAGTAAACACCAAGTAGATTGGGATAGCTGCAACTTCTCCCAGAGGAAAAACTGAATATTTGTAAGGAAACCACAACGTTGAAATACTGAATGATATTTATACATGAATTATTAACAACCCTAATTAACATCTAATTAAAAGTATGATTAATTTATGCATATCGTAATAGCATAAGTTGCATCGCATTAGAAATTTGCATGGAGCAGTACTTAACTAAAACCCACGTTCAGTTTCACAATGTGAACCTAGACTTACCTGCAAAACTTAATTCCTCTAATAATATCTTAATATATTAACTTTACTTCATATTATTATTATTTTATATTTACATTATTTCATGTAAACACTCAGTGTTAACACGTTATATCATGTTGTTATACTTTAAAAATCACGTAAAATCATGTAAAAATCACAAGAAGTTAACAGGGACAAATCGAATTGTAGCATACAAACATCCACAATTTCAAGGAAAACGGTCGTCTACAAACGTATTAATTGCCAGGAGTGGGTGTGTTATGATCAAGGAAAATAACCCACAGTCAAAGAGGTTTGATTACACCAGCCTCATAGCTAAACCCGTTTGAGTGTTGCAACGCTGGGGAAATTTCCCCTTAGTAGTAACGACGTGAGTTCGAACTCCGTCGGAGGTGTCAAATATTTTTGGGTCCGTTACAGGTTACAGTGGCGCAGTCAGTAGGACCCGAAATAATACGAAAATAATTATTATTAAGCCCCGTATTTAGTATATCATCAAAACTTGGCGCTTTGCGCCTTAAAGAAAGGTTCACGTCTTAAAATTGCGACCTTAAAATTGTATGCTATTTAGTACTTAAATGTCAAAAAATTTAGAAAAAAAGGAGAGGACATTTTACCACTGTAAAATGATCGTTATGTTCATACGTTGTTTTTCTGCTCGCTTACCTACTTTCTTTTACCTACATGTTATTATCCGTATAATGGTTCTCTTACATCATCATCTCATGCACATTTACCTCTTCTTATTGTGTTGCAGGTTGCAAATTCAGAAGCAGACCAAGATGAGCAGATTGCAGAGCCTTCTACCAAAAATGTTGACAAATCCGTCCATCCGCCGTACGAAGTTTTTCTCACTCTCTTTCTCACCTCTTGAAACTCATACGTTGGATACAGCTTTCGTACAAGTACGCAACCACGAGAGACATTTTATGTCTTTGCGCCCCCTTTCCCCTTCCTATCAAACCCCGTATTGTATTCTAGAGCCACTCAGCTGATCTGGGATCGGTCAGTTGTGTTCAGAAGTCCCTCAAGGGCCCACATACCAAATCTCAGAATCGTGGGATCATTAGGGAAAAAACTGGATTCTAGAGCCACTCAGCTGATCTAGGATCGGTCAGTTGTGTTCAGAAGTCCCTCAAGGGGCTACATACCAAATCTCAGAATCGTGGGATCATTAGGGAATCTCCGCGTAACGCTCTCCGTGTGACGCTCCCCCGCGTGACGCTATCCGCGTGACGGTCCCCCGCGTGACGCTTTTTCATTTATATGCCATAGTAAATACATAAAATGTCAGCAATAATTAATTAAATCCCTCTCGAGCCAAAAGACTGTAAACATCACATTCTCTGACTGCATCTTTCACTTCCTCACTCACTTGAGTCAAAACACACCATGATAACGACCTCGCTCGACTTCTGGGCGTCTTCCAGCAAGCATCTGCTGAGCCAGCGGCCTGCAGTTTCACTTCGTCGTTCTTCCGACCCCAAACCAGCTGAGACGGCTGGTAATTGACTCCGGGGAAATGTTATGATCAAGGAAAATAACCCACAGTTGAAGAGGTTTGATTACACTGGCCTCATAGCTCAACCTGTTGGAGTGTTGGAACACAGGGGAAATTTCCCCTTAGTAGTAACGACGCAAGTTCGAACTCCGTCTGAGGTATCAAATATTTTTGGGTCGTTACAGGTGGCACAAAAGTTCTCTCTTTGCCTTGCACTTGTGGTTCTTAGTAAACATATACCTGTGATAAACACGAAGCCATTATACCAAAGCGTTCAACGACTCTTTTTTCCCCAGATGACAGACTGTTTCACCATGTTCTCTTCCAGTAGGATAAATGCAGAGCTTCGATAGAGTCGACAATTATCCATACATAATTTTTATATAGTGCAAAATACTTCTCAAATCAAATAATATTGTAACGGGTGAACAAAAAGTACTTTTGATGTGCCTCCCATCATTCCTTCCTTCCCAAAACCTCCAGAATTTAACTTCTCCATGTCCATTTTATGAATATCGCAAAGGAAAAAACGCCAAATCAACAAAGACCGAGGAAATGTGCTGCAAAACAGCTTGAGAAACAGCAACGTGTGGAACGGCTGATGCATTCTATGCAAAGCACTGTACAATCGGATGGACTTGGGAGGGGGGTTCGCCTTTTCCACCTGTGCCCCAGCTGGCTTTCAGAACCACCAGGTAGCACGTGCTGCCTCGTCTGTTAGCACCCTACACAACTCATAAACCACTCACTGACATGGTTTGTCCCTCACTACAATATGCACTTATCATCTGAAAAATTTCCCTATTTTGAAGAGGTATACTGATGGAAAGGTCCTTCAAAGTAGTGCAGAAAAGCAGGGAGCAGTGCTGTGAACTAATCAATAGAATGATCCCCACTGGTTCTAGCGTTTTTCTTATCAAGATTGTTTCAATCACAGTTTTCAACTTCTCTGGTAGGGTGCATTGTCGGTGGCCATTATTTTAGTGGGAGGCCTATAACAGGTAGCAGAGAGGGTGAGGGGGTACTTTTCCACCAGCAATTACGTGAGCTATGTCTGCGTCGAATGAGACCACCAGCAACTCTGGAGGTGTAATACCTGATTTTTGGCTATTTTTCAACTACCGAAAAACGTGTTTTCTGAGAATATACCGAGAAAAAACAAGTTGTCAAAAACAGACAAGAAAGTTGGGCAGTGTTATTAAAAAAGGCTTTTGCAATATCAGTGGATATCACATCCACCTGCCGCCCTTTACGGAATGCGCCCAAAACATAATCCTGTAAAAGAAGGCGTAATTACTTAGGATGATCCACCCATTCCCCACTGATGATACCCAGGATATATGTGAGTGGCTTCCGGTAATTAATGCAATTTTATTAACAAATCAACACACTGTTTTCAGTTAGACACAATGAAAAATCGGCTTAAGACACCTTTTGAGCTCTACACCCTATGGAAGTGTTGAACTCACCATTTATTTTGGAAACATCAACAATAAACTCATGCTATGCCCAGTATGGATACCACATTCTACTTAAGATGAAACGACTTCATTCCGGCAAACCAGTACAATTAATGTAAATTTTCCCAGCAGATTAAAAGTAAATTATCTTGAAACAAAGGATACTATATCCTATAAATAGCCTTGTTTTCAATAACGTCACCTCTTCAATGAATAATGTCATCCCCAAGATGATGAAACCAATGATGATCCCTAGAAGTACTATCATCGCCCATTTTGTGTAGTGGTAGCTCAAAAGGTTCTTCCTTTCTTCTTTTGCGATACGTTCAGCGTTTGGAAAAGGGTAATCACAATTCAAAGACTGCAAATCGAAAATACAACTATGTTTTTCCCATTTAAAATAGATTCTTCTTTATAAAATTAAATATAAGAATACATTTCTTTCCACTTGTGATAGCTACAGTACCTACTATTTATACCTACTCCAAGGATATTTTCGGTTGTTTCAACATTTTTTAAAAGATTTGAAATGCGAATTCCGATGATTGGAAAGCGTATAATCAACCAAAGAAACATGGATATAATCACCAAACGGTGAACCATAAATATAATTTGATAACCCACAAACCGAAGTGCACACACAAACAGTGGAAATTGGCGAAGCAACGCAACAAAGCGCACTGTGGCACACAACTGTATATGCTTGATTACTACCATTGCAAATATTTATGGCGTCGCCGACACCACGGAAAAGACGATGTCGAGCAATTACTCAATGATATTTTCGCCTTCTGGTCTCCAAAATAAAGGAAAGGAGTTGATTGGACGTTTATCTCCAGGGTGTGTTGACACAAGAAATGACTACTTGATCAGAAATGGCCAGGTGGTCTCAGGAGCCATCATGGTGGGTGGGTCTGGGGCATCCTGACTCTTGATTGGCCAATACGCATTGTCTTGTTGCATATCCTTACATAATAAATTATTGTTATTTTCTACCAAAAAAAGGAGTTAATTTGTATTGTAAATTTTGACACATTACTACCGCTTTTGGTATACAACAAAATACATGTACAATCTATTTCTTAACAACAACAAAATAATAAAAATGGATTCCAGGTCATGATAATCATGTAGGCAATGTTAATGCGGACTGTTTGGTGCGGGCAGGCTCAGGACAACAGTTTCTGGGCACCTCTCCTGTCATCTGCATTCCCGAAAATACCTGTAAAACTAAAATTAAACCATTAGGTCACACAGGACCCAACAATTCTCTGGAGCTCAGAGAAACAGCTAAATATAGGCAAACCAGAATGCTTGTTACGTCCTCCAATCCTAAACAAGCACTTTGGATTTTGAGTAAAAGCAGAAAATCAATTAGAACTAAAATCGATTTATCATTACCGGACATTATGATTTCTGCAGGATGCTAAATATTATAGTTAACAACATCTCACCTATGTGCCCTAGCGGACCCTAGGAGGATTCCACAGAGCACTTTCTTTTCAGATTCGACCAATACTGGAGATCCAGAACAGAGGAATTTGGACATCATATAATTGAACGTGCTTCCCTCAGAGACATTGAGTGGAAAAGAATAAAACAATTTGTTGATATAAGCAAAAGATTTTCCAGTGACGACTCCAACTCGGGGTAAACGGAGGAATCCTCTTTTTAAATTAAAGGGGCCTCTACATGAGGAAGAGTATAAGCCGATTATGGTGCCTGAAACTCTTTTCAATGGGAACCCCTAGCAGTGAGTGAGTAAGTAGCTGATCCTGAATGGGGAGGTGGGCACACCATGGGCGTCCAAAATCAAAAGGCAAGGTGTTTGAATACTTACCATGTGAACCGTTGTGTTAGATTCCTTTCAACTGGAACAGCGGTATTTTTTAGTTCTTTGGAACCAGTCGGGAACTGTGGTTTTCTCAAGAAGTGACGGTGAAACTGAGGGCCATTCCGGTCAGGGAGATAGAACCCATAGGAGCGGTTCAGGATTTTTACTGGAACACCCCATCCCGACTTGAAGCCCAAAAGCAAAGAGTGGAAATTTCAGTAAAACCACACTGAACTTTCCATGACCACTAAATATCACTCAAGATATCACTAAAACTACCTTCCAATCGATGAAAGGTACTAAAATGTACACAGGTGGTTCAATTAAGTCCAATATGAAATTACACGGGTGTTAGTGCAACGTGCACACATTGGGCATTGGGGATTAGAGCTTTGCGACATCAAATACGAATGAATTTACTTCACATTGTTCGATTAGAATGTTGGAAGCAACCTGTATCCAAATCTAACTAAAGTTATATTTTCACTCACATTGATGTTCCGTTTGATCAGGAATTTCGGGTCGTCATGTACACTTAGAAAAGGGTTTTTTATCTTCATAACTGATAATTACAACAAATGTAAGACCCAAAATGCACTACGAATGAGTTGAATTCACAAACATAAATTCTGGAAAATAGTCACAACTTTGAGTAAATTACTTTTGATTGAAACCACGGAAGGTAACTAAGCTTTTGTTCGTCAGAGTAACTAAAAAAGCCAAGGACTAAAACAACTGTAGTATGTTTATTTTATAATAATGATGGTGCGCATCCTCAAAGTGTTAATAGTAAACCTTGGAAACTCGTAATTACATTGTTTTTCAACTTGCTGCAATATGCGTCATTTTCAGAACCTGTACAGCAATGTGTAGGAGAAATATAGGATTGCTCATGCCAGCACTGCGCCATTGAGCTCAAGATGCTGATTACAACCTATATATATATATATATATATACATATATATATGAGTCTGCATATAGAATAGAAAGTAGTAATAGAAATCTGGTGAAAATTGAGGGTGTTGAAGGATTGAACTGTTATCGCACGAACACCAATCACCTTAATTCAAATACACTCCATACGCATGAGGGAAATTTTATGATTGCGCATGCGCCCTTGATCCGGATACAATGAACTTTGTAAGGAATTACCCCATACGCTAGGCAGGATAGAGCATAAGAAAGAGGAATAAGGAAAATGAACACAGAAGAAAAAATGATGTACAGATTATAGCAAATGTACTAACAGAATTACACAAATCACTTTACAGAGCAAAGGAAGTAGGTAATACGAACGTATTTGAAGGTTCAAAGAACGAAATTATCTTTTCTGGAATCTTTGACTGATGAACGGGTTCTTTTCAGTTCTAATCTCTTTCGATTAGCCGCTTCCTTCCTGCAAACCCACAAACAAAACAAATACTAAGCAAGTAGAAGGCATTGACGTGGTAAAATGCTCAAAATTAAATAAAGAATAGTAATACTGATTAGTCTGCCCGTGGATGGAAAATTACAGCAGGTCAGCCTTGCTGACAGTTGCAAATGCTGGGAATCACAGTTATAGTTGCTCTCTGCTTGGGGCGTTCTGCCATGAGGGTCACTCCATCTTTACCACTCTGTCTTGCTTGCCTAATCCCGATTTTTTCTGCTATACAACGAGGGGGTTCATTTATTTCAATAAATCATAGTATTACTAGCTACATTCGAGCAGATCGTTTTGGGTAAACCACAGTTATGCCACCTGTCCAAGTGACGACACATCTGGCGTACGTCTGATTTATGCTGCTGTAACTTGTTCATTCATGTCTAGTGCTCTTTTTCAGCACAGGATTTTTTACAATCTGATTGTCATATTGATTATTTTCGTTCTAACGGCTACAAAGCATTCAAACTCGGCCATTGGATTCTCACCGACAATATAATTTGATACCTACAAGAGACAATCTCGATCTTTTCTGACTTTATAAAGCCGGTTTCACATGGAGCGGAACGAGCGGAAAGCGGAAGGACGGAACGCAATCTGATTGGCTGTTGGGACAACAGTTGAGGATGGTGGCTGCCATGTTGTCGGAATGGGCGGACAGCGGACGGCGGTAGAAATTTTTATACTGTTTCCGCGTTCCGTCGAGCGGAGCGCAAGCTCATTGGACAGGAATGTTGATAACCGCAAGTAGAGGTTTCAGATCAGAGAGGGTTTCAGTAGGAAGGTTATGATTCCGTTCACCAAGGTGACCGCTTCATGTGAACAATCTTTCCGACTCCGCCGCCCCTCCACTGGTTTTCCGTCCTTCCATCTTTCCGCTCGTTCCGCTCCATGTGAAACCGGCTTAAGTTTGGGCAATTAGCTGGCCCAATAGTTAATAGGAAGACACAATCAGTTTTAGTTCAGGTTGCACAACAGCTTTGTACAGCTTTCTACCTACTTGTTGTAACACGAACATGTAGAATTAACAAATAGAAACAACACGGTGGTGACAAAAATAACAAAACCGTTGCGCAACAATTTGCAGCGGTTTTTAACCATTTTGAACAAAACCGTGTCGTACATTGTCTTTGTGCATTGGCATTGGTTCTGCAGGAGAGTAGTGTTATCAACTTCAACTAGGTAGATATTAGAGAGTTCCTAAACGATAAGTCAATTTGGGAAAGGTGCTCGGGGATTTTTATCATCTGGGGCGAGCCACAGCGGATAGTAACCTGATAAAGTCAAGAGGGGCGAATTAGCATTTCATCTTAGAGTGACACTACTTATCTTCAAGTAACACTGAACCACCAAGGGGATTTTCCAGTGAATTCAGTTTCCAGCATTCCTAAGTTTCCTAGTTCTCTTCTAATTCACCAAAAGGTTTTGCAATGGCAGATTTTGAGAATTCATCAACAAGAAAATGGATATAATTTTCATTAATCATGAATACCACTGTTATCGATTTGTAAGGTCACTTTGCGATAGGGAGGAAGAGATGAAATAGGTTGGTTCGAGATAAAGCGCCTTATGTTTAGGTGAAATAAATTTGTCTTATTGGAGATGAGGCGCCTTATCTCCCCGCGCATGCGCAGTAGTTGTTTTCCATTCACGATAAAGCACTTTATCTCTATCTCCCTATCGCTTTCGGAACTCTCTATTTACTAAAACTCCAAATTTCAAACCTAATCGATGTACTCTATTCCCCGTACCCGTGCCTTGAACTAAGACTACACGAAGTGTAAGCATATAACTAAATATATGTTACTATAAATATACGAACAGCAAAGTAATATAAAATTATGACAGATATACATATATATATCACAGACAAAATATCTCAGTTCCTAGAAGAGCCCAGCGTCTAGACTTTGTCTGGTCTCGTGAAAGAATCAACATCTGGTTTTATAAGGAATTGATTTTAATACAGAATGTGTTTTCTACGGAGGGTTATTTGGTTTGAAAATGTCTGTCCAGTAAGATCCCCCCGAACCCCACCCCTCTGTCGTGTCTATGCACGGCCAAACGGCTGAGTGGGGGAAGTGTACGAGTGGGGGGATCTTCTTGGGATTTTCCGAAAGGGGGCATAAGCGAATTTAAAATTTTCTAATCCCACCCGAACCATGGGCCGTAGGGCGGGAGGGGGGTCGAAGTAACGTTGAAAATTCCGGAAAAATACCAGTTTCATAGGTTTTTCTACGAGGAAGACGACGGCGCGATCGGATCGCGAAAAAAGTATCAGGAAATGCGTCAAAAAATGCAAGAGTACGGACCTGTTTTCTCGAAAAGTCCGACGAAAAACTTGGTTTTTTCTGATTAAAATATACCCCATAAAGGTACGTTTTTCGGAACGGTTTTTGCGGGCAAAATAAAGGCTTGATCCCGACGAATCTGAATCCGAAATTGGATATTGAAAAAAGTGACGGGAAGTCGGTCAAATTGCGAGGGGAAGCGAGGCGAAGCGATTAAAGTGACGTGGAGGCGAGCGAAGCGGCTAGTATGTTGATAATGGTGAGTGGAAACGCTGCTCAAGTGTTCTCTACGGACTGGGCAATCAGTACCTACTCACGTAGCCCTGCGACCCATCATTCGCGCGAGTGTGTGTATAAATGAAAATATATCATATAATATAATATTCATATAATATAATACATAGTGGCAAGCATTATTATAATATTATTATAAATATTATAAATTGCTGCTGGATCCAGCCAGCCAGCCTCCATTCAGCCTCTTGTGATTAATAGTTCGAGTCTTGAAACCCGTTAGTTTGTCCAATTTCAATAAACTTACTCCTCGAGGTGAAATGCAATGTTTTGAGTTTTACCTTCAATTCAGCTGAATACAATTCGCACAAAACATTTACATTTTACATGCTCTCTGTCCTATTATAAGCTCTTTGCTACGATCCAAGGCGCTGGATTCCAAGAACGCGGAATGAACTTCGGCCAAACTTACCAGAATGCCACCAGCCCTCCGGGGAATCCCCGAAATACACATTCTGTGTTTCATTGGTTTGATCCTTGATCCTAACATTAACAATCCGGGGGTCTGGGGGTGTCCCCCAGATTTCATTTTACAATAAATGTACCATCATGAACACAAACCACTGGCGGCTAGACACCCCCAACGGCAACGTTTTTTTTTTCAATCTATTTTTGGGGCGAGCAAATTGATTTATTTAAAAAATGTTAGTGCTTACCCCAACAATAGTTCCAGCAATCAGCCTCTGAGAAAGAATTTCACCATTTCGGGTAAATTTTTGATCCAATTGATTAGGTCCCTACGTTGAAATTCAGAAGAAATAATTCCGTGTTCATCACAACCCAACTAACCCTCTGATCTGGAGAGAAATTCGTTTAGTATACAGCAAGAAACAAAAATTTCGTAAAATTCATGTTTGCACTTGTGCTATTAACGTTTGAAGGCGCATGGGACTGATGAGACGTTCGCGAACAATCATGTTGCGACATGAGACTTTAGACCCTGACTTGCTCTTTAGTTCAACAAACCACTGCGTGGCATTCCCAGCACTCCAGTCGTCATGAGATTTCACACATCAGTTTGTTACACATCAGTTTTCTGCTTAGATTAGTAATCTGGATTCTCACTACGCTCGCATCTCAAAAATACATAACATCAACTAGTCAATCCCGTTGTAAGAATTTAGATTAGTTGGTCAGAGTCTAGAATCTCCTGTATCAAATTGACTGTTTGCATCATCATGGGACTGTCTAGGGAGTAACACAACAATTTTATCAACACTAGAGTCCAATGACGAGATATTGACCAAATAATTTGGATTTTTGGGAACAACAAAATGATTAAACTTTTCTACGAATACAACGGTCCCCTGCCTTTGGTATTGAGGAATCTATATTATTTATATTGAAAATTGATCAAACCTCAAGAATCCAGAAGTCTTTAGGTGGTCGAGAAATCAATCACCCTAATAGTTTTAATAACTTTCGAGCTAACTAGAAAAATAATCGGTCCGATTCGGAGCCATCAGTTGATGGATCATGTTGATCCAGTGATACTTCGGGTTGCCTACAAAGTTGTTAACACATAATATTTCAGAACTTGATAGATTAATCCTCGCTTCATTTATGATTTCGATAAAAATATAGCAAACCTTTTTCTGAGCTGATGGACAGTTTCTTCAGATGGTCCAGAAGTTGGTTTATCAATAACGCTTCTGATAAGCTCCCTCAGGATCGTCATGGCGTCCGCCTGATTGTAAATCTGTGAACGAGTTTTGTCTGACCGCACAATGAGGTAACCATCCTTGTTCATTTTGTTTTTCAACTGAAATGGTTTAATTGAGCTTAAGAACTGGCTAAATGAAGTCTTTCAATATTGATATGAAATAAATAATAATGCTGAGTAGTCTCAGGCAGGGTCTGTGATACGAATTGAATAGCAAAGTACATTAAAGTAAGAACGTCGTATATTTCTAAAACGAAAGAGAGTAATAATGAAGGAAATATCCAAGACGATCTTGGAAAGATTCCAAGATCCAGAATGATGGAAAGATCCATTGATATTATTGGTCATGCAATAATACCAATCAGAAATCAGAGAAGAAGCGGCAACACAAGGTCGTGCTCTGATCTCGATACTTTAATAAGCAGTGATGGGAATCACCCTATTCGAAAAGTTGAGGGAGGGAAACTTCTGATTGCTGGACACAACTGCTCAATTAAATATTACTCCACTGTAAACTGTCATTATAAATCCCAGTGAACTGGGGAATACGTCGATTCAGAGAAGGAGAGTTTTTATAAGCAAATTTACTATAAGCCTAATTTATTTCATTGGTTTTCTGGGTTGACATCTAGCAGAGCATTGATAGTTTGACGATGTGTAGGTTGCGATCCAATCGCAGTTTTCTAAATGGAGCTTACAAACACAGGTTATTGACTCCCGAGTGCTCATCACAGTGTCAGGTTTGTGGGAATGATGAAGGAACATTACAAGATAATATGTTGATGGTATGCCCAACATACGTAAGTATTAATGCATAAGTAACGCATGCATTACAGGGAAATCCCTAAGTACCTATGGGTTGAATAATGTTTTGGTGTGAATAGATTGTGATTTTACTGGATCTACTCCCCCCCCCCCCCCTTATTCCATTACGTACAGTTGCTTTCATAAAAAGTAGTCTTCTATATCACATATGAATATTTTACAAGTTAAGGATTAAACATTTGATTAGTTAGATTTATCTATGTCAATTTTTATTGTTTTACAGCATTTGAGGCACCATTGTATGGATTAGTGTCTACTAAAGGAAGAAAAACAAGAAGTTTTATTGAAGCTGAAACGAAAACAACATTAGAGGCAGGGACAGCTATAAGGGATTACCTTCCATGGATGTCAGAGTTAATGTCCTTGTACATTAGGCAGGAACAGGACGGGACATTTATGTACCTAATTTATCTTAACTGTGGTAGTCGTCCTGTCCTATGTCTGCACATTAGGCAGGACAGGGGCAAGTGTAGGACAGATCACTTCGTTTTTTTGATCTGAGAACGATCACGGTGTTTCCCCATCTGCTGCCTGGCCCAGGCTGCCACCGTCTCGACCCACGGCTTGTGTGCGAAAGGGCATAGGACGGGACGGCTGCCACCATTAAGATAAATCAGGTATATAAATGTTCTGTCTAGTTCCTACCTAGTGTGCCCCTAACTTTACATGTCTCCCAATCACCGCTTGAAGGCACGGAAGCGTTGGAGACTATGATAGGTCATGGGCAGATGTGTTCACAGGTTAAGATGGGAACCGTCACTGCTGCCAGACCAGAATATGATGGAGAACTGTTCTTGTGGGTCCTGGACCTTCGCAACAATTCGCTGTATAACAGCATGAGTTCAGTTTGGAATGGGAATTTTCATGGTTGTTTTATTTTTCCAATAGAACGATCTTAGCAAGACCTTTCCAAAAAGGTGCAATATGATGGATACCCATCTATGAACCAGTTAACGGCTCTTGAAATTCATTTGGCCTATGACGTCACAGCCCCTGCCCACCAGGGAAACCCACAGTCTTTTGGTCTACTACGTCACTCGTTATTATTCTACTGTTTATTACCCAAACTAAATGGTCTTTTGAGCTGAAAATTGCTACAAAGGGGTTTTTAATGAGCTGAATCTGAATTTGAGGTCAAAAGTTTGAAAATCCAACAGTTGAAAGTTCCCCCATTACGCGCTGAAGAACTCTTCAAGAAGGAACACGAAAAAACCCAGGTCCTCATAAGGAACGCTCTTCGCCCCTTTTGGAGGAATCCGTCGTCACTAGCAAGTCGAAACAGTGAGTACCTTTCGATGCAAAGACATCATCATCAGGCTCTCAAAACAGTACTCATGATGTCTTTGCATCAAAAGCACTTGCCCCCAGTACTTGACTTGCGAGTGACGATGGATTCCTCCGAAAGGTAGGTAAATGATAATTTTACTATTACTACCAGCGGAAATAACCCTTTAGATTTAACACTTCTTTGCCCCTTTGATGAATAAATACTTAAGGGTGGTCACACACAAGTGACCTTTTCCTGAGAAACTGTTTTGTCTCTGTCACACTAGTGGTGGTGCCCATCTCAACCGAGACAGTAGGTATACCCTACAATCAACAGCGAAGTTGAAGTTTTGTGGTTAGATAGCAGAGTAGTCATACCTTTCAGCCGCTACAGCCATCAGGAACCCATACTTGATAAGCACCTGTCACTTCAGGTCATTAGCTTAGTGCACCTATGCACATACTGGGACTGCAATCTTCTGCGCCCATTCATTGAGATGGAGGCAGAAATGCCGAGATTGAAACATTGGGTTCACCCACTTCATTCAAAATCGGTAGAAAGAAAGAACACATAAAGTTGAAGAGGTTTGAAGGTTTTGTAAAAAAATTGCTTGGATTGGAGGAACGGTCCCCTGGGACGCCCTACCCTTTCGAGCCGTTCTCAGAGAAACTGGCAAGGTAACTGCACAACCTATACATAGTTTGGTGGTGTGTTTCGCATCTCAAAAGTTATAAAACACACTTAAGTCAATCAATAATGGAGAAATGTAGCAAGCTGGGTAACTCCCACTGTTTCCCTCTGGGAAAAGTTGAGATCGAATTTCGAAGAGGCATTAACAATTGTTACCCAGAAGCCAGAACAGCTGGTTACATGAAAAAGCTGTAGGCACACAGGTTGTACAGTTAAAGCACCCAGAAAGGCAGACAGTGAATGCAAGCAAAGTTAGAATTTCAAATATTATGAAGGTAATGAATGAACAAATACATGGTTTTTAGCGATAAAAATACAAACTTATTCACTAACCTTTTGTATGATATTTTCTCTGACGTCATGACTAAGCCAATCAGCTGATTCAACATGAAATCTTACGTCAACTTTGGTATTTGTTGTGTTTATGTGTTGGCCACCAGGGCCAGTGCTTTTGCTGTAGGAAATCTGTAGTTTATCTGAAACAGTATCAAGAGGGTAAGCTACCACATGTTTGTATACTCCCAACAACCCAAAGAGCTTAAGAAGTTATGTTGATCGTCTTTAAAACATTTTTCTGCAACATCTCCAAAACAAGGGACTGAACCGAAACTGACATATTTTCATGATTGGGAGAAAATTATGCATACGTAATTATTTGTGAGTCAGACCGAAGTGGGTGAAATTCATTCCGACCTGCAGGAGTGATATAGGTAAACAATTTCTATTTCGTTGTCAGGTTTCAATGCCTGGGAGTAAGGCTACGTACCACGTTGAGTGATGAGGTCGATGAAGAACACTGCGCGATTCATGCCCATACGAGTGTCCCAGGTAAACAGCGACAACATAACCGTGCAAACCCTGTTTCATTTTTTGTAATTCTTCGTTTGTATTTACTCGGCTATTTTTAAAGCAAAATTTTTATCGAATTTTAATACATACTGTAAACATCATTGACGATGATGCAGTGCATACAAGTAGAGGAAGAAGAAACAAAGAACAAAATAGATCCCATAAACCAAAGTTATTAAGAACGGGAACACATACTGGGAGTCTTATCACCTCTACCCTAATCTTTCAAAAAACAAAAACTTTATTCTGGCAAAGAAATAACATTCTTTATCTACTTGATTACTTTTCTATCCTTCATTAAAATTCTGTCTGCACCTTTTTAATCATATTGAGGTAATGATCTGACACGCACTGAACTATGAGATCTTGCGCTTTGGCATCCTCAATTAACCACCCTTTCAACTGCTCCTCACCGCCTACTGGCAGAGTCGTTTTCAGGTTATTCAACGCACCATTCCACTGTAACAGTTTCTCTATCCGATACATCCAGTTATCAAATCCAATTCCATCGAAAAGCTTCATGTTTACGGGGTATGTCAAAGCTGATGACATTGTAACCCAAACGATGATACACACTCAAATAGGTGTTTCTTCAACGCACCACGAGGAGGAACGTGCTCATAAACAGGGCACCCAACAAAACAACCTTCCTACTTGGATTACCGACACTCGCAAAAACTTAAAAAATTACAAAACTTTAAAAAGAAAAGGGCACTACTGGGCTCATACATAACCTCCAGGAAATAAAGAAAAAATAATTTTAAGAACGAGATTTGGTGGAACGCATGAGACGGAAACAGATTATGCAATATGGCTGAAGCCCATTTCAGATGGAACCCAACAGGTGGAAGAGGTGGGGGAACAGTTCATCCAACTTATCAAACCTAAAGTTGATATTTACGTAGAATTGACTTTTCACAAGTTTCATGTCTTTAGGATGGCCCAGTATCTAAATTCAAGGATGCATAAGAATTTTTAAATAAGAAAATGGTTCGAATGCACAACAATATTGTTAAATCCATCGTTCATATTATTATCATTTCTAAGCATCCAATGAGAGAACCGAGAACCCTTCCAAAGTCCATCCACATGGAAAATAGAAAGAGTTGTTACACAGTACAAAAGTAGGAAAAGGAACGACCAATAAAGCTGGAACATGTATAGTGTAATATCAGTTTTATTCGGTTGTGTAACAGCCCAAAAATATTTGATACCTCGCCAAGAGTTCAAACTCGCATTCTTACAGCTACGGGAAATTTCCCGAAGTTGCAACACTCAGGGTGTTTTGACTCAAGTGAGTGAGGACGTGAAAGGTGCCTAACGACAGGAAATGTGATGTTTACAGTCTTTTGGCTCGAGAGGGATCCTCGGCGGGTCCTATTTTGACTGCGCCACTGTAACGGCCCAAAAATATTTGATGCCAACAGGAGTTCGAACTCGCGTCATTACAACTACGGGAAATTTCCCAAAGTTGCAACACTCTAACCATCAGAGCTAAGAGGCCAGGGTTGATCAAACCTCTTCGACTGTGAGAGTTATTTTCCTGGAGCGTAACAGTTGGTATACCCCTGTTTAGGAACGAGCTCTCGATCCTCTCCTATAGACTGAACGCTCTTGCCATCCACACAGGACACCCGTATTTTTACGACTTTGCTTGCAGACGCCTCCAATGATTTTGATGCAACTTACATGAGTTATGTACTTTATATAATATAATGATATCGGATAACGTGAAAGAATATATGTTTTGGAAATTAGAAGAAAGTTTGCAACAAGGGCAAAAGTCATATTAAAAGTGACAATTGAAGAAGAAAGTACCCAATCTTCTATTAATTTGCTGTTATAGGGCAAGAATGAGTGGGTTCTAATGCTTCCATTGAAAAACATAGGGGCATTCTACAATAAATAAATAACAATTATTAATGAATTAAATAATAAGTTCCAATTTGTAATATGAACGTCTACAGAAGTGCCGTGCCTACCTAGGCACAAGTACAATTTTGAAAATGGTGGAGTACAATGAAGCAATAACCATTTTTCATTAGATACTCACCAATCGGTATAAATCCATTAAACTTTTCATTCTCTGGGATCTGAAACAGAAATGACAGAAACATTATTGGACCTCCTTAATCTAACTGTAGCTGTACCAACATACAGGGCCGTCGCTAGACAAAAATAGTGAGGGGGAGGGGATGAAATTCCCAACTGAACCAAAAGTTTCCCAACACCCCCTCCCCCTCCCAAAAGAAAAGAAGAAGAAATGTGTAGTATCACTTATAAATGATACCTGCTAACTACAGTTGATATCTATTGCCAATAAGTACCTATTTAATACACGTGACACTTCTGTAAAATGACCATTTTCATATGAGTTGTTATACGAAAATTTGATATCAATTATTAAGACAATAATTACTGTCATTATTCGAAATTCAAAAGTATGTAAATGACCTGGATAAATCTTCAGTATAATTTATTAAAAGCACATAGCGATTTGCTCATTAGTAAATCAGATATATATATTTACTTATATTTTTTGAATTGAAACAATACTTACAATCAAGAAATAATAATAAGAAAAACTTTTATTTCTGTACGATTAGTGTTTAAGGTTGAGTTTTTAATGGAAGAGGATATGCCGATTTTTCGATTTAGCCCACGCTTGTACCACACACACCACAGGCCTTGATACTTTTTTATCATTTAATAATGATTAACAGGACGTTTCCATTTGTTTTCGTCACGTCACGGTGTGGTTTTCTATTGATTTTCACGTACAACCAATGCGTTACTAGGGAAGTGTAACTCCCTTAGTTTTCATAGCAGGAAAATCGTTAGCCACTTTTTGGAATGCTCTCATTTTATCACAGCATCTCATAATCCCTAAGCCTCTGTAGTGTCAAGGAAAGCTGATTTATTACGCTCAGTTATAAACAATATTGCTAAGTAACCATAATGAACTAATAATGTGTAAAATTAATCATTATTAAATGATCTGACTGTAGAACCGTAGGTCTACCGTCCGTTTTTTTTTTTTTTTTTTTTTTTTTTTTTAGTGCTGAATAACGAAGTTGAAACTTGCCAAGGTCTACATGAGACCAATAATTATATTAAAATATTAAAAACAAATAAATGTTGGTAAAAATGTAGCTTTTTTTTACATTGTTTTCTGAATGCAGAGGTGTTTGTTTCTTCTGAAAACCCTACAAATCAGAACTCGACTTGAATTGGTAAAATAATAACATTTGTACAAATCTAGGGGTACTACTTGATGTTGTGTATTTTTGAGATGCGAGCATGCAGACCACCAAACTACAAAAATCATTCTGATCTATTTTGTCCAACTAATCTATACTTTAGCAGCAATAAGGTTTATTTTAAATTGCCCATGAAAAACTGCAATTTCCCACCTTTTGCTACATTCGCCTTTCTGCCATCGAATACAAGTTATTTTGATAGGTAAAAAAATAAACATTTAGATATTTTCGCACAATAAATTATTTTGAATTTGAAATAATGAAGTCGTCTAAGAACTTACTTTGACTGGTGTAATGAACGAGCTGTTCGGATACAAATTACTAAGGGAAAGGGCACTTCTGAAATTGGATAGGTTTCTTGAAAACGTGCCTGTCAAAAACCCAACAGTTTTCAGCGAAATCATTATACCTAATGCAAGTTAAACCAAGATATCAGTTTAAAATATATGACTCTACTAGAGTAAGGTCACGTTCCAACAATGAGCGTTTTTCGCTGTCTTTTAAAACACCTGACTTACAAAAAACTTCACATCACTGAACATAAATATAAGCTAAATTTGTGCAGTAGTTATACAAAAACCTGACGAGAAAAAAAGGACAGTAAATAGCTATAAACAATATTCTTTTTCTTCAAATTTTCATTAAAAAAAGTTTTGATAAAATTTGATAACACCACCACTACATTGTTGTTGTTGCTTTTCTTGTTTGATGCCGCGTTAGTCTATTTCCAAGCCGACAAAGGTATGTAGTGGGATGGGATAAATACACAACGATTTGAAAACCAGGTTGTATATCTAGGACTCCATGCTGATCATGGAACCTTTGTCGATTTGACACCGGCATCGTTGATACAAATATGATGATGCGTGGAGAAAGAACTCATGTTAGACTGCAAAATTCATGATAAATTTATCGAGTAAATCGCTATTCGCCAGTGGTCTCTGGGGGTAAAACTAGTCCAAATTTGAAGCGCATTCTATGGGATTGACCAGTTTTCTGATGGAAATGAATGAGTGTGACCCACGTATTCATTTTATATTTTTAAACGAAAGTAGATTTCATTTAACGAAAATTGATACCATCGTTGAGTAGTCTTCTTTAAACATGAACCTAGGAGGGGAAGTTTTTTTTAAAACCATACCTCTCTCATTCATAAGACCACTATGGGTCACCCTCAACATCGTCCATGTAAATGCAATACATGTTGAGAAAATTGTGTGAATCTTCTCATTCTATGAAGTTGAACGTAACCCACTCATATTAGCGAATTTTTGTGAAAAAAAAACAAGTTATTGCAATTGCTCCAAACATTTTAAAATTAAAATAAATTGAAATTTTTCAAAATTTCGATTATCTTTATGAAATCCGTTTTGATGCGTTCTAAGTTTAAAAGTTCTAAAAAAAAAAAAATAAAAAAAAAAAAAAAAAAAAAACGCATTCCAAATGAAGAAGAGACTTTTCCAAAGAAAAGACTTTTCGAGCACAATAAATTGGTCAATTTCAAAATATGTGCTGGAAAAATCACTAAAGTTTTTAAAAAACAGCTAAAATTCGTTAAATTTATATATTTAAGCAGCATCTTACTCAAACGAACTTTATCATCTATGAACTAGAATATTCAGAAATCATGCAGGAAAACTAGAATATTCAGGGTTTGTTCGGACACGTAGTTCGTAACCGTTCGTAACTGGACACGCCCACTTTTGGCTGTTCGGACAACACGAGAACCAGTTCTGGAAGACCTCAAACTAGCAGGTTCGTTGTTCGGACGTAGTAGTTCGTTACCGTTCCGAACCAGTTCTGTCTTTTTTCCAGAACTAATAGTTCTAGACATGCGCAGTAAACAAGCTTGGCCCCGCCCCGTATGCACGTACCTCCCGCCAAACTTTCAAGTTGTCATATCAGCCTTCTTAATTCACGTTCTCGCGCTCACATTTTTATCTGATGTCTTTTCAATTTATCTTGCCCTTAACGTTTCCTCCAACTGTAAGTAACTTGTGTAGGTACACGATTGCGACCTTACGGTACGACATAAAAACATTCCGATTCTAGAGATGGGCTTCTATACCCCTACTTAAAATAGCCTAAAATTATTATTTTAGGGTTAACAAATCGAAGTATGAGAAAAAACGTCTTTTTTAGCAGTTGTTGCCTTTTCTCTTAAACGCCTCGAAGGATTTTGATGAAATTCATAGGAGTTATTCTTCTTCTGGGTGCAAATTATATTCAGTTCCCCTCATCCCGTAAGACTGGTAGGTACTTTCCTAATTAGCAAAAAAGTTCTTAAATGGCCAATTTGGGGGAGGGGGGGGGGGAATAATAGGTTTTAGCACTTTTTGGTCTATTCTCCAAAATGGCTCGAAGGATATCAATGAAATTCATAGGAGTTACCGAGGTCAAGTTCAGTTCCTGACAGGGCAACTCTCAACTAATGATAAAGAGGTTTAGTTCAGATTTATGTGTTCAGTAGCCATTTTCAAAACACATCAAAGTCAAACCTTGGGCGGAAATACATTGAACATGAAAGTACGCAATTAAATTCAAAACATTTTATTGAATAACAATTTAGGTATTGCAGCTTAAATGTAGTATCAAAAGAAACTAACAGGCCTCATAAACATTAACAGGCGGTTAACAGACCTGATAAAGTATAACAAAAATATTGAGTTATAGTTTTTATAACACAAATTACAAACATGTAACCACGTTTTCGGAAAAAGACGGAGAGGTTATCAGGTTATCAATTCCGAACTACACGAAATGGCGTTCGGACTGGGAGTTCAGAACTAAGAGTTCTGAACCGGTTCCCATC
Source organism: Adelphocoris suturalis (assembly GCA_030762985.1). Taxonomy (NCBI): domain Eukaryota; kingdom Metazoa; phylum Arthropoda; class Insecta; order Hemiptera; family Miridae; genus Adelphocoris; species Adelphocoris suturalis. The sequence goes on from CM061043.1 coordinate 22,929,205, forward strand.
CCCTCCCTTTGCAGTTCGATTCCGAACTAGATGAATTCCGAACTGGTTCGGAACTACGTGTCCGAACAAACCCTCAGAAATTATGCTGGAAAACATGTTTGAATTTTGTTAAAATATGTTTTTATTTGGGTTGAATGATCCAAGACTGGTGTGGCCATTCAACCCAAATAAAATTTAACATCGACCGAGTCACAAACCAACAACAATGTGTTAAAATATGTTAAAAATGTATAAAAACTGCAAAAATGGCCGAGGTAATGAACCCCTCCTAGGTTCATCGTTCATTTCTGAAATTTTTCAGTTTGCTCTGATGACGTCATACTCACTGGCAGGGAGGGGGGGGTCCCGCCCAAGCGGGGAAAGGATGCTTGACGTCACCAGTGGGCGAAACTTTAAAAAATTAGAAAGAAAAAGTACTTATCGTAGGTGAGTGCCGCTGATGCCAAATTTCATAGGATGGAATCTTCTTCTATTCAAAAATAGTTAAAATACCTTTTTCAAACCCATGGGAAACACTCATTGGAAAACAGTAGGTACTTACCTATTGGTGTTTTCATTGCGTATGGACTTGAAGTTTAACGTTGGTAAGACTGAGTCTCGTGAAGTCGTGTTGGACTGTTTAGATTTTGCTTTATTTCCATAATTCCATAATTGATTTTTTTCCCCCTACTAATCTTTAATGTTTCTCACTTGTTTATAAGTGTGCAAAATCGTGTTATAAAACATTTATTTGAAAATTTTGTCTTGAATCGAATGCCACTATCGATAGTGGCGCCCCCCTCCGGTAGCCTTCTTTCAGGGTTTGTTCGGACACGTAGTTCCGAACCAGTTCGGAATTCATCTAGTTCGGAATCGAACTGCAAAGGGAGGGGATGGGAACCGGTTCAGAACTCTTAGTTCTGAACTCCCAGTCCGAACGCCATTTCGTGTAGTTCGTAATTGATAACCTGAGCCTCTCCGTCTTTTTCCCAAAACGTGGTTACATGTTTGCAATTTGTGTTATAAAAACTATAACTCAATATTTTTGTTACACTTTATCAGGTCTGTTAACCGCCTGTCAATGTTTATGAGGCCTGTTAGTATCTTGTGATACTACATTTAAGCAGCAATACCTACATTGTTATTCAATACAATGTTTTGAATTTAATTGCGTACTTTCATGTTCAATGTATTTCCGCCCAAGGTTTGACTTTGATGTGTTTTGAAAATGGCTACTGAACACATAAATCTGAACTAAACCTCTTTATCATTAGTTGAGAGTTGCCCTGTCAGGAACTGAACTTGACCTCGGTAACTCCTATGAATTTCATTGATATCCCTCGAGCCAGTTTGGAGAATAGACCAAAAAGTGCTAAAACCGATTATCCCCCCCCCCCCCCAATTGGCCATTTAAGAACTTTTTTGCTAATTAAGTACGTACCTGTCATACGAGATGAGGGGAACTGAATATAATTTGCACCCAGAAGAAGAATTTTAAGAGAAAAGGCAACAACTGCTAAAAAAGACGTTTTTTCACATACTTCGATTTGTTAACCCTAAAATAATAATTTTAGGCTATTTTAAGTAGGGGTATAGAAACCCATCTCTAGAATCGGAATGTTTTTATGTCGTACCGTAAGGTCGCAATCGTGTACCTACACGAGTTACTTACAGTTGTATGAAACGTTAAGGGCAAGATAAATTGAAAAGACATCAGATAAAAATGTGAGCGCGAGAACGTGAATTAAGAAGGCTGATGACAACTTGAAAGTTTGGCGGGAGGTACGTACATACGGGGCGGGGCCAAGCTTGTTTACTGCGCATGTCTAGAACTATTAGTTCTGGAAAAAAGACAGAACTGGTAGAACTGGTTCGGAACGGTAACGAACTACTACGTCCGAACAACGAACTGCTAGTTCGAGGTCTTCCAGAACTGGTTCTCGTGTTGTCCGAACGGCCAAAAGTGGGCGTGTCCAGTTACGAACGGTTACGAACTACGTGTCCGAACAAACCCTCAGTTTCGGTGTCCTACCCCCGCCCTGTCTTGTATCGGCCATTGAATAGACGCTTTTATTCGATCGAGTGCCCGTAATAAGTCGAGTTTGTCGGAGTTTTTTCGCTTTTTCGTCTAAAAAAGAAGACCCGGGGGAAAATGCAGGCCATCAAGTGCGTCGTCGTTGGCGATGGGTGAGTCATCAGTTGAAATTTCGACGTTGAAATTACATCTAACTGTGCAAACAAAAATCCCTTCTCCCGTAGTCTCGCCCTACGATAGGTTAGATTACTCGTATTTTGACAATACGTGGGGTTTTTTTCATTCTTCATCGAGCCTCACCCCGTTGGCCTTTCTATTATAATACCCGCATCTCTCCTGTTAAGAAAAATACACACTCAAATCACCATAGATTATACTAAAATTTCCACCGACAATGGTCTGGTTCATTTCCTTTTCAACTGCTCCGAATTATCACTAACGATCACCCCACTACCTCGCCCATAATTTTCACTTCGTTATCTTGTTCCGCTGATAGATTCCGATTAATTTCTCATTCATTAGGCTGAACGAGTTTTTCTCAGCTTAGCAATTTCACATCTTACGAGTAAAATCACGTATTCATTGGAATGTCATGTGATCACTAGGATAGGTGGAATTTCCGGAGGAGAGCTCCACCTAACTTTGAGTTATCTTGAAAACGGAATAAAAAAAACCAGTTCTCCTACACGATTTATGCAATGAAGTTGCGTTCTTTTGTTTTCAATTGGATCGTCAATCGTATTCAGACGTAAATATAGCGTGAATTTCGTATCATACTCAGATACACTCATATTCGTTATATTAGGAACCAGGTACCTATTATCTGTAAGTATATCTTGATTAGTGAGCCACAGTCTACTGAAATAAAATAATTTATGTGAAATTTGATGGGATTTGGGATGCATTTACTTGCCTAGGCACTTAGTTTTGGCTTACCAATAGACACGTCCTGGGAAACATATCTGGACATGATTTTATATTCATCTAACCACCATTAAGAATTATGACACAGCGTCATACCCAGTGGCGGATTAATAGAATTTCGTGGGTGGGGGCGGAAGTCCTCTGTGAAAAAATACCTGAAAAAAACTAGCATTTTTAGAGATTTTAGAACCACAGTTTATATTCAGAAATTAATAAGAAAAACATAATCTTTATTTGTACAAATAATCGTTTGTCTACCAAAAATCCATGTACCTATGTATTTTTTTCAAAAATTATATTGAAAAATGCTTTTATAAATCAATGCTACATAATAGCTTAATGTAATATTATTTATAAATTACATATTTATATTGTAAACACAGGATTTAAAATAATGGTATGCTCATTGAGAGCCACTGAACTCCACTACAAACTGTGATATCTGATCTGTGATATATTTATATTCATCTAGTCGTAGTTTTATTTCACTTTGCTGATTGTATATAGTAGCATGTATATAGTTATTAGCCTATCTAGTCTTAGTTGTCTTTATTTATTCATTTTTTATCCAATTTCGAGGCTAACCAGTGGTCATCACTGTAACCCTCATTTTTCCCCCCTCCGAGTTGCCAGTGGTTGAGGTGCGGCTTAAATCTTGAAATAAAAAAAATAAAATGATACGCTCTTTATTTTTTCAATATGCTTTATTTAGAGGCAAAAACTTTTAATAAACGCTCACCATCAAATTAAATGAACTGAGTACATTTTTCATTAAATATGAAAATACAAATTGAATATTACCTTGTTGAACAAAGGTAATATTACCTTGTTATTCTAAGTAAAACAGTGAATAATTCAATCCAATCGAAAAACACTGATTGTAGTCAGTTAAGAAAACATGGTTAGTTTCTTTTTTCGTCGAAACAGTACTGATTATATATCCTTACCGTTACCGAACGCAGTATCTAGTCGAGGGACAAATACAGTACCGTAACTTTTTAAATAAACTGATGAACACAAACATTATCCCTAATAATAAAAATTGACTATGGTAGGGGTGGTTCGAGGGGATGAGCATTTTGGTAGGCTGTATCTCATGGTGGTTTATTAGTGTCAAGTACTTTCGCTTGTAACAGGCCTCATGAGAGATCTAAAATATAAATAAAAATATGCTGCTCTTAGTTATAAGTCTTAGTACTAGCGTTCAGATTGTAAAGAGTTGACTAGAGTGACAACTTATATGGTAGGTACTAGTTGGGGTACTTACAGGTAAGCAGTTGGGGTTTGTTTTTGGTCTTGGATAATACAAAATCATTGTTTCGCCAAGTTGTAACTGGTCTGTAATGAATGGTATTACAATGCTGTTGAAATTATGAGGAAATAGTAGAGAGACAGAAGTCGAGGATATGGGCTTGGTTAAGTAATGCTAGCCTGTACTCACCAGTACTTGTTGATTGTCTACTCTTTATAGTCTTAACATTTTTTGCTACTTCCCACTTTATAATGAATTATATAAATTATTTACTACATCTAACTTTTGTAAACCTCCACCTCATGGGACCACAACCTGGCAATAATTTCATCTCATACAATCAACAAGTACTGATGAGTACAGGCTAGCATTACTTAACCAAGCCCATACCCTCGACTTTTGCCTCTCTACTATTATCTCATAATTTTAACAAAATTGTAATATCATTCATTACGGATCAGTTACAACTTGACACAACAATGATTCTCTATTATCGAGAGGGGGGAAAAAAAAAAAAAAATTCCAAACTGCTTACCTGTAATTACCCCAACTAGTACCTGCCATGTGAGTTGTCACTCTTGTCAACGCTTTACAATCTGAACTCTAGTACTAAGACTTATGACTAAGAGCAGCATAGAGGCCTGTTACAGGCAAAATACTTGAACAGTAATGATGAGTTACAGCCTCACAACTCACCAATCATATTAATAAAAGTTGTATTCCTTACCTACTGCCTTATGTGTTTTAAAGAAGAAAGATGCTATCTTTGATGCTCGTTTCATGACGGAGCTAAGCTCAAAAACACTCAAAAACTACTTTAGTTTGCATTCACCTGAAGTTTGTTTTCTACTGCTTTTCGACTCACGAACGACAGACGACAGCACGATGTGGACACCACCAGCGCTGATGATTCTTCCCTCAAGCGCTTTTGGAAATCTCCGAGTTTACCCACGAACCAGTTTGTAGGGCTACCAAAATTCAAATGCACAGATGAATAAATTGGCCGCGATAGATTAGTAATTTTTTCTTCTGTCTCTGGGGGGGGAGGGGGGGGGGGTTCCAGCACCCCCCTTTAATCCATCTTTGGTCATACCCACCAATGGAATCATGATAATAGTAAAAGATTAAGATGTTTGCCGTAAGTTTATAATCGTGTTTCTGTCTCAAAGTCATAATTTATCCTTAACATAACATTCAACCTCTCACTGCCTACTAGTATAATATGGAACGGACGTAACCTTTTATACCTAATAGTTAGGTTTTAAATCCTAGAATTAATATGTTTACTGGATAGCTTTCTACGGCAAATTTTTAAATTGGCTTCCATCCCGAAAATGTGTGTACTCACTGCTTCTGCTGAAGGTATATATAAATTATAGTTCTGTAGGTACCTGACTGACTTTAAATATTTTTTCGAACGTACGTAACCTTTCATACCTAATAGGTAGGTTTTAAATCCTGGAATTAAAATGTTTACTGGATAGCTTTCTACGGCAAATTTTTAAATTGGCTTCCATCCCGAAAATGTGTGTACTCACTGCTTCTGCTGAAGGTATATATAAATTATAGTTCTGTAGGTACCTGACTGACTTTTCATGATTTTTCGAAATTCGAAGATGATAATGCCACACTAGGTAGGCTGTGCTCAGGTACCCAAGAGTGCTCAGGAGGGGTGTCGTGATTCATAGGTAAAAAAGTATGTATCAATTCCCCGAGGCGAGTTTCGCTAAGGCTCGTATCTTATAATAAATATCACAACCAATACAATTCGGATTAGTTTTAATTAACCTGATGCAATAAATTTTTGTTTTCAGTGCCGTCGGTAAAACCTGTTTGCTGATCAGTTACACCACAAATGCTTTCCCAGGAGAATATATTCCAACCGTGTAAGTGCCTTCTTTGATTATACCTATATTTTAATGCGCCAGGTGCCCACATTATAAATAAATATATAGATTTAACTAGGTGAGTTGACTTGATCTTTTATGTGCATAGCAAAATAATTTGCGAGAGATCTTTTGAGGGTAAATTTTTGAATTTTCTAGTTTTGACAACTACTCGGCAAACGTCATGGTGGACGGAAAACCGATTAACTTGGGACTGTGGGATACAGCTGGTCAGGAAGACTACGATAGACTTCGTCCCTTATCGTATCCGCAGACGGTGAGCTCATCTTTCCTACTTATCTTAATTATTCATTTTGTCTATACGATAATAAATTCAGGTATCCTCTGCAGCTGTTATTATACACCAATTGAGGAGCTGACATGGAAAAGCAGTTAAGTCCAAAAATCAAATTTCATAGGAACTCTCTCTGAACTCTTATCAGATTTTTTTGGACATAATCTCTTCTCCATGCAAAGGTCACACATTTATTCAGGGTGCGATCTAGCAAGGACGGGAGGACCTAAGGCCGTTGGCGTGACTGTTTACTTGCACTTCGACGAAAAAAGATGTTCTTTCGATTTTTGGACTTAACTGCTTTTCCATGTCAGCTCCTCAATTATTGAAAATTCGTGTATGGTCCATTTGTCAGCCGAGTACTGCCATTGTTTTTGAGTTAGGTATTGAACTTTTGTGAAATTTTGTTTTGTTTTTCGGATCCGTGAACAACTTCTTAACGTCTTCTCTTTTTCTGTTCACATGCTTAAGGTAGTTTATGTTATGAAATGCTACAAATTAATTACTTAACAGTTTATTATTGCTGTAGTTGGGCTTCGAACAGGAGAAGCTCGTGGTAGAGCGCAGCACACAAACAATGACACCGATTTGCTACTCTTTTGTTGCCTATAAGGGCAGTCGTGATGGACACAAGTTGTTTTGTCGGTTTTTTGTTTGTTGGTGTGATTCTATAATATAATAATTTATTTATTAACAATATAATTTTCAATTTTGAAAAGGATTGATGAGGTTCGTGGTGCGGGGAAAGGATTGTAGAGCGAAAAGGGGCGATGCAAGGTACCGACAAGGAGAAAATATTGTCAACGACCATTTTCTTTAGGTCACTGCCCCCCTAGCGCACCTAGCGGTGGACCTAGTTAGTTCGGAGCCCCATTGGCAAACCTTGTATGCAGAACAATTGTCTATAATTTATTGACAATTGTAGTCTATGCGTACATTATCACAGTATAACAGCATCTAGACGTAGACATCTACGGAGGAGAAATGAATGAAATTAAATAAAAAACCTACACTTTATTGGTCCCTTTGAATTCTACAAGAGCTGATATCTAAGTTCAGTTGTAAATCAGAATCTAATTATATCGACATTGATGTATAGGCCAGTGATATTGTACCAAAAAAGGCTTTAGTGTGGAAAAGGTTTAGCTTTGTTGTTGTTCCGTGTCTGTTACCACTGGAAAAACACTGAAAATTTTTATTATTTCTGTATTAGATAGCCCTTCTATGCAGAACAATTGCCCATAAAAAATTATCTGTCAAACTGAGTATATGGTGTATTATCAAAATATAACTGGACGATATCACCTACCAAAAGAAAATAAATGAATTAACTTAAAAAAAAAGAATAAATGCAAAGAAAAAAAGAAAAAAAAAAAAAAAAAACCATGAAAGTGACTAGGATGAAAGAATTAAAGAATGTGTACACCCCGCTTGGTTACGAACTTCGACAGGTTGGCAGTAGTCTCGGCTGCCCCGCTCTATCCACTGATCTACGAAGGATCGTACAGTAAAAACTCAGATGCAGATTAGAACGGTAGGGAGGTATTAGAGACTTTTTGCAGTCGTCCCATGAACGAAACCGTCCGAGCCGTTGTCCCCGAGATAAGGCAAGCACAAGGATGCTAACTGGATCTGTGACAACCGCGACGACCGTAGAAGTAACGTTTAGCGTGACTTAAAGCTTGAAGTTTATGAAAATTAAATGGCTGAACCATTGAAGTCATAGGCAGCCAGTCTTTTAGTGTTTTGTTACTCTTTGCTGTCCAACTGACATTCCGATTATACCTTGGTTCCAAATCGGACAACCAAGGTAACAAATAAATCAGCCAATTAAAATCAGAACAAATGCAGTTGAGTATAGCTGAAAATATTTTTTAACATTTGCTAAAAATGAGAAGTTGTTTGTGAGCGGTACCTACCTATAGTTTCTTCATACCCGTCAACTGAACATATTCTTCATTCAAACTGAAATATCCGGTAGGCAGTATGATTTCCATCTGTATTTCCAATAAATTTAGCAGTAGAAGTAGGTGCTCCCATTGAGATCTTAACATTAAAACGATCCCTTCGTCCGTCAGTTGCTCCGAGCTGAACTCGCCAAACCTCTCACGCCAGAACCCTCATCTCCACTTATAACTGTGATATGTCTATCAAAAGCTTCGTACATAATATCCCCTCCATTAATCAACCCTTCATTGAAAAGCCGAAGCAGGCGATTGGGTTCATCCATTATCGAAAAATGGTAGGATGATATACCTATTTGATGCGGTAATTACATGATACGGACTACTATGTGACGATTTATTTTATTTTTTATTCAATAGTTTGAGCCGCACCTCAACCAGAACGGTCATATGTATAGGTATGATGTTATATTATATATATGATAAGGTAAGATCATATGAATATGAATGAAAAAGTAAATCGAAAATGTAACACTGAGGACTGAGACACCGACAAAAAGTAAATAAGTAATGGTACTGTTCATAAAGTGTCAGGTTAGGTAGCTCAACACGGTGTGAACTCGTCGAGGAGAAGAACGTAGGATTGCGGTTTTGCACGGCGTGTGATGACGAGACGCCCGGCTGTTTGTACATCGCGCATGCGCATTAACCATTTCGCTGAATACGGTACCGTGGTAGGCCGCCTCTTGGTGGCTGCAAAAAGTCTCTATTAAGTATAGTTTTACAGTGTGAAGCACCGAGTCCCTTATGTGTGACACCCAACATGCCTAATACAGGTCGGGTTTTTGGCGTGGGAATGAGTGATGAAGTGACGCCAGTACACTCTAGTGGATGTTTGAAAGAAGGTAGATCAGCTGTTCTGTGTGAGTGATGAAGTGACGTGTGTTGCCAGTACACTCTAGTGGATGTTTGGAAGAAGGTAGATGTGTGTGACACCCAACATACCTAATGCAGGTCGGGTTTTTGGCGTAAGAATTAATCCACCATCACCAGCAGTTTGCATACCCTCCCCAGAGAGAATAAAGTTCATCCTACACTCAGTGTTCCTCCTTATGGACCAATATCTAAATCTAAACCCTGCTTGGGTAAGGTCGTTCAATAAAAGGAATACGAGACTGGATATTTCAAAGTATTGATTTGGAAAAAAAATCAATTAGGTACAAACCCTCCATCTGTATGAATCTCTGAGCCACAGAGTAAAGTTTGTCGTGGCCCGCAGCGGACTTGATTATATCAGTGATAGGTGTAACTGGTCAAATGAGTAGTCATTTTAATGCTAAGCTGACACTCGGTGCTAGCGAAAATCGTATTGTCATCAAATGGCATGATACAGACAGGATGATACACATATTTACTTATATTTGTGGGTATTGAAGTCCAAAAAAGACCAATTTTTTCGCTGGTTGTTTCAGGATGTCTTTCTGATATGCTTCTCATTGGTGAATCCTGCGTCATTTGAAAACGTCAGAGCGAAGGTAAGTGTCCTTTAGAGTAATGTAATTGTTGGTTGGTTGCTATTCGCAGATAGGTAATATCAATAGCAGATTGATATGGGTTATTCTATTAATCGGGGGGGGGGGGGGGGGGGCGGGAATACTTAATCTCGAATTCGGCGGGAATAAACTAACTTTTCCTGATCTGTCCATCTCTTTGGTAAACGAGAAGCATGATTTTTCAATGTATAGAAAAGATACATATAGCGATATAACAATCCATAGTACTTCAAATCACCCTTTAGTCCATAAGCGTGCAGCTTTCCATAGTATGATCAACCGAGCACTACCTATTCCAATGAGTGAACGAAATTTATCAAAAGAAAAATCCATTATTAAAAGCATAGCGGCTAGTAACGGCTATGGAGGAGATCTCATTGATACCATATGGTATTAGGTTCTTAGGAAAAAGAGTAGAGATAAAGTTTCCAATCTCGTTAGGGAAGATGTAACTTTAGAAGAAAAACAATGAATAAGTATACTGAACATTCACGGAAACGAAACAACACAGTTTACGGGATCCTGAACACAATTTATTGTGAAATACAACTGTAAATTGAAATAATAATGGGAGAGCGATTTACAGACTGAAAACGAGAACTAGAATGACAAACATTTTTTTTTCCTTCCGCAACTTGCGCCGGGAGCGCTACAGTTCGTTCACAGGTTTCTTGATATCAATTAATGGACATGAGAAATATAAATGATTTACATAAATACAATTGCTTGACTAAATTACACAATTTTCGGGAGCTCAGATCACTGATTAATCAGGGATTCTTAATTAAATTGGGGTAGTAGTTTCATTGTTCCATTCAGATACATTGCATAGGTTTTAAGCTGGAGAAGACGCTACGCTAGCGCCCGACTCGGGAGTTCGGTAAACTTAGAGGCGGGAAATACGAATTTGGGTTGGAGGCGGGAATTACGAATTTGGTTACGGCCAAACATACTCCCCCCCCCAATTCCAGCGGAATTCTAACATGGGATCACAATTGTCAATAGGCAGGGGGCACAGCTTGCGGACGGGTCGGTCAAGAATGTTGGAGCTAGTGCGCACTTTTGCGACGCGGGAAACCTCATCCTTGCCGGGGATCAACTCGACTATGATGCCCTTTGGCCAAGAGAGAGGGGGAACATTGTCTTGCATGATCAGAACAACATCGCCTATCTTGGCTGGTTTGAACGGGGTATTCCATTTTTGTTTGGACTGCAGATCTAGTAAGTACTCGGTTCTCCATCTCTTCCAGAACTGTTCGACTACAGCATTAACAAATCTCCACTTGGGAGTGAGACGAGAGCTGAACTCAGCGATCGAAGATTCGGGAAGGGCAGTGAGGGGCCTCTGAATTAAAAAATGACCCGGGGTTAGAACCAAGAAATCATCAGGTGATTCTGATTGGTGAACTAGAGGGCGACTATTTAGAATTGCCTCGACACGAGACACTATTGTAGTGAACGTTTGTAAGTTAGGGGTGTGGGATTGTAACGTAAGGATCAGCAGCCGTTTGGCTGACTTAACTGCGGCTTCCCACAAGCCCCCGAAATGGGGAGCTCTGGGTGGAATGAATTTCCATTCTACCCCCCTTGCGGCTAAACGCACCTGCAAGTTGTCAGAGACACCGGAATCCATAGCTTTTCGAATTTCTGAGAATAGGCGTGCAGCACCGGCAAAGTTGGTGCCATTGTCAGACCAGATGGTGGAAGGTACACCTCGACGCGCCATGAAACGTTCAAGACATTGGAGGAAACCATCAGTCGTAAGGTCCATCACTGTTTCCAGGTGCACTGCTTTCGTAGCGAAACAAACAAACACGGCTAAATACACCTGGAATGAACGGGATCCTCTCTTCCCTAACAGAGTGATTTCAAATGGGCCTGCGTAATCAATGCCGACTGTTTGAAACGGAAAGGCCCGTTCAACACGACCTTCGGGCAGCTGTCCCATAGATGTCTCATACGGTACAGGTTTTATAGAAAAACATCGGACACAACCCTTTAAATAACGGGACACCACCACACGACCATTGATGATCCATAGGCGGGAACGGAGGTATGCCAGCGTGGCACGGGGACCTACATGTAGACAGGCTTCATGCGCCTGCTTAACTATCAGTTCGGTCAACTTGTCTTCGGACGGTAACAAGGCGGGATGCTGAGTTTGATACTCCAGACTACTCAGAGTCAATCTACCTCCCACTCTGAGCAAATTATCGGGAGCAAGGAATACGGAGAGTTGCGCGACAAATTTTGGTAAATTCTCTTCCTTCTCACGGGATTTCAGGGATTTAAAAACTTGCGGAAAGTGCCTCTGCTGCGCACGGCGAACCAATCTCCTCTCCGCCGAACCAAGCTCAGCCGTAGTAAGCGGACCGGTGCGCCTCCCGAACGCCCGACAATTGTGCGCAAAACGCAACACTCATCCTATGACTCTCTTTAAGTGAGAGTAGGAACTAAAGCGAGATTCAATGTCAAGAGGTACATCCCCTATCTTGGTGACTAAGTTAATGGCACGGGAAGCTCGGATTTCCGAGGTTACATCCGGAGAGGACAGGTCGGGGCGTACCCTTCTAATGGGCCACTCCGCTCTTGGAGTGCACAGCCATTCCGGACCACTCCACCATAGTGAGTCATTCACTATCTGGGATGGTAAAGCTCCACGCGAAGCCACGTCAGCGGGATTGTCCTGAGAACGCACGTGAAACCACGAATCGTGCGGAACATGATTGAGAACCTTTGCCACCCTATTTCCTACAAAGACCTTCCAAATTGGTGCGGGATCCGCAGTTATCCAAGACAGAGCTATAACACTATCAGAACAGGTGACCACATGCTCATCTGTGACGGAAGGGAAATTGGGGCGTACTTTCGAGATTGTTTTACCCAACAGTTCGGCGGCGAGCAGCTCAAGACGGGGAATTGTTTCTAGTTTTAAGGGAGCTATTCTAGCCTTAGCCATAATTAATCTGGGAAGATATTGGCCATTCACATCACTGACTACGTATATCACGGCAGCATACGCCTTTTCTGAGGCGTCAGCGAAACCTACTATCCATCGCGGAACGTTCGAGCTGGGGACGTGACGAGGAATCCTAAGGAGCTGCAACAAATCTAAGGATTCGGACAACCTCTGCCACTCTCTCAAGAGGTGTTCGGAAATAGGATCGTCCCAGTCGCATTTTGAGCGACAAACTTCTCGTTGTATAGATCTGGCGAAGACCGCCACAGGAATCACCCAACCCACGGGGTCATATATTTTTCCTATCTGACTCGCCAACTCTCTTTTCGTGCGAACTATTGGTGTAACAGGTACCTTGAAGAAGAAGGAGTCGGATCTGGGATCCCAAGCCACTCCTAGCATTTTGAGGGGCTTTTCCTCCTCTCCGGTTAAATCTACGCAGTCCGTATGCGGACTAACATGCTCCTCGGGAATCCCTTCTAATAGGGCGAGATCGCTGGAAGCCCATTTTCTGAGCTCCAAGCTAGCCGAAGCGAGGAGTGCCTGAAGTTCGTTTCGAACTTTGATGGCCTCCCCTATGGAATCTCCACCACCGTGTACATCATCCACGTAAGTGTTACTAAGCAGTACTTTAGATGCCAAGGGGAAGTCGTTCGCGGATGTCTCAGCCAAATGTTTTATGACACGATTAGCTAGAAACGGAGCACATGCCGTGCCGTACGTGACGGTTGAGAGAGCGAAATCCTTAACTGGGTCCTGAGGAGAATCCCTCCAAACTATACGGAGCATGTCTTGATCCTGAGGGGGGTGTCTGATTTGACGAAACATTTGTCTAATGTCGGCTATAAATGCGAATTTGAACAACCGGAATCAAGTTAATATCGTAGCTATTTCAGGGAGAAGGCTGGGACCTACGTGCAATATCTCATTGAGTGATCTCCCATTTGAGGAGCGCTGTGAAGCGTCAAAGACCACCCTTATTTTTTCTGGAGGGTCGCCTTCTCTGTGTACGGCGTGGTGCGGAATATAATAATGGGGTTGACCCAACTTGGGAGGTTGAACGAATCTCATGTGACCCTGATTGAGATAATCAGACATAAATTCTCTGTAGGCGGAAGCTAACTGACTATCAGTTCTGAATTTGCTCTCCACACTGTATAGTCGGCGGAGAGCAATGTTGCGTGAATCACCTAAGGATGCTTTATCCTGCGAAAACGGAAGTGCTACTTCATACCTTCCTAACGAGTCACGGGAAACGGAATTTAAGAAAATTTCCTCGGCTTCTTGTTCAGCGGGAGTATAATGGGAAACTTCTTCTACTGACTCAATTTCGAACATACGGCGGAGGAGTTCGTTCGTTTGAACATCAGATACACTATTACAACTGACCTCAAGTGTAGAAACTTGACAACTAATACGCTCGGGAACGACACTCTCTCCCAGGGGGGTTCGCAACCTATCAGCAACAGCAAATAAAGAAACAGATTCTGACGGTCTGACAATAGGGGGTACTAACGAATACAGATTGCGTAGGGAGATAGGAGCGGAACATGAATTTGTTTCCTCGGAGTCAACGGAATGCGGGTTCATGACAGCGGGAACTAGGTCAACGGGAACTAGGTCAGTGACAGCTGGGCTCAAGGTCAATGGAGTGCCTTCGCCTTGTGGCGTAGATTTGTCAAGTTCAGCCCCAGTAAGTGCCTCTCTACAATTCTCATCTCTCTCCTGATTTACCCTCTCATTAAACCGGACCTTCCTTTCCTTGAGGAAGGGGAAGTGATAGCTTTGCTCATAGCTATTGGGAAAAATTCTTGGTACGTTACCTAAAGCTATCCATCCTACACGAGTTCTTATGAAATGAGGCCCCTGACCCTTGGGTGCTACTATTTCCGGGAGCATGAGCGCTGCAAATAGACCGGAGCTAAACAACATATCAATATTGGCTTGTTTACTAAACTCGGGATCCGCTAACTGTGACCTTAATTTTCCCCTTGCCCTTGGCATGTTGAAAGATCGAGTCGGAATAGGTATGGTTAATTTCTCGATCACCGAGGCTCCTACAGTTAAGAAAGTACCATCCTTAAGATGCAATACTAACGAGGTCGTGAACTTCAATGATTGTCTAGCCTCGCCAACGCCCATGACCTCAGCGTCGCAGGGATCCAGAGGGAGTTTGGCTCTTCAAGCCGCTTCTAAGGAAATTATATTAGTTTCTGCACCAGAGTCTAATAATACTCGGATGCGTTGCAAGCGGGAGCTACTAGGTGGGGATATATAAACCATTGCCGTAGGCACCAAGCTAGGAACATTAAATTTAATGGCCTTTCTAGCGTGATCATCAATTGAGGGAATTTTTAAAATAGATTTAGCGGGAGGTTGGAGTTTACCCAGCTCATTGGAAACATTGTTACTTGAATGAATTTTTATGCTGGGTTTAGTGGTAGATTGGAAATTACTTATTTTAGCGGAAATACAATTAGTGGGATTACAATCATGAATGGAACAATGAAAACCATGATTAAACTCACCAATCGTAGCGGGACGGCGGGCGAAATTGCGGGATATGTTTTCGCCACGCCTGGAAGAGGCGTGGCCTAAACTTCAGAAACTTGAATTTAGTTGTCGTGAACTATTATGTGATCTGAACTCGCGACTTGAGATACTATCGGCACTTCTTTCACTCACTGCACTTGGACAACTGACTTCACTAGACTGACTTCGGTAATTGGCGGAATCCTGATGCTGTGGCAGCGTCCTCGCTGGACCACCTGATGTATTGGGCGGAAATGTCGAGCCCCTTTCAAAACTTGGGCTACTTCGTGGTTTAGATTTCATGACGGGATCGCATATTAGGTAGTGATGACGTTCGTTACACTCACTACACCTTCTCTTCGACGTACAGTTCATCACTCTGTGGTATGGAGAAAAGCAGTTTATGCAAAGATTGTTGCGTTTAATTACGTCCTTCCTCTCCGCCAACGATTGTCTCTTGAAACGATGACAGAGATAAAGAAAGTGTTCCTGGTCACAGAACGCACACGGATACGGGATCACTCGACGGGATGGTCCTGGCTTTGTTTGGAAATCAGAGGGATGAGCGGCAGAAGCGGGATTTGGGGCTCCTTTGGAGCGGGTGGCGGAATCTGGCGGCACGGGCTGTAACTGCACAACCCTTAGCTCCTCCTCAAGGAACTCCAACAATTGCACGTGCGTTGGGATGAAGCCCTCATCCTTTACTCGCTCCCTATTGAATTTCTGCTGAAGGGCGGCGTCGATTTTCGAGAAGAGAGCCTCAAACAACAGGAAGCCCGTTAGATCGGTAGCTTCCACCGAAAAAATCGCTTCTATCCATGCCTTGGCTGAAGATAGATACTGCTCGAACGTACTGGCGTCTATCCGATTTAATTTAGGGATCGTAGATCTTTTGGCGAATGTGGCTCTGGCTATTCTGTACCTTCCGGAGTTTTCCGAACACAAGTACTGATAGAATTGTTCGTAATTAGCAGATTGATGCTCTGTGCCTTTAAGCCATTGTTCTGCCTGAGCTACCAACTTCCCCTTTAGGGATTCGAACTTCACGGGATCCGGAAGATGTGGTACGTTATGTACTGCGGAGTTGAAACTTCGGATAAAATGAGCAAATTTCGTAATGTCACCATCATAAGTCGGAACGGATGGGAGCAAAATATGCATGACTTTCACTGCTTCATAGGGAGTTTTAACATCATGAAACGAGAACTCACCTTTTGTGCGTGCGGCCGCGTCGGCCCTTCCCTTTTCAGCTATCAGTTTTTTTGCTTTCTGACAACCTTCTATAATGTGCGGGATCCATGCTAATCTTAGCTCTTCTTTGATCTCAGAACCGTTTACTTGTTCTAAAAGTCGTTCCCCTTCCTTTAGAATGTCCGTGGTTATTTGAACCACGAAGTGAGGTTCCTGATTGTCGTCATTTAGGTTCTGATATAATGTCATGACCCATGACGAAATTTTGCGGTATAGAACCTTAATATTTTCCGGTAATTTATCTACCTTGCTGGGTTCCATACAAAACCCTTTTGGCTTGGTGTCCGTCATGGTTAGGTTCTCCACCGACGGTAAAGATATCGGAGGTGAAGGTTGACGGGATCTGCGCTTTGATTTTGGCATCCTGAAATTTTAAATCCTTTTTACTGGATGCAAAACTCAGACGGATGTACAACACGATAACTTCACTACGGGATCCAAAGCCAATGGTGAATACGGTTTTCCTATTCAATATGGCGAGAGCAGCGTGGTCTGTTGAAAAGAGATCCTTTCTTCACGGACTGGAACAACGCTCAGCTCCGTGAAGCCTAATTTCCGGGTTAATCGGCACCAATGAACATTCACGGAAACGAAACAACACAGTTTACGGGATCCTGAACACAATTTATTGTGAAATACAACTGTAAATTGAAATAATAATGGGAGAGCGATTTACAGACTGAAAACGAGAACTAGAATGACAAACATTTTTTTTTCCTTCCGCAACTTGCGCCGGGAGCGCTACAGTTCGTTCACAGGTTTCTTGATATCAATTAATGGACATGAGAAATATAAATGATTTACATAAATACAATTGCTTGACTAAATTACACAATTTTCGGGAGCTCAGATCACTGATTAATCAGGGATTCTTAATTAAATTGGGGTAGTAGTTTCATTGTTCCATTCAGATACATTGCATAGGTTTTAAGCTGGAGAAGACGCTACGCTAGCGCCCGACTCGGGAGTTCGGTGAACTTAGAGGCGGGAAATACGAATTTGGGTTGGAGGCGGGAATTACGAATTTGGTTACGGCCAAACATATACCTTATGGGAAAATTTCTGATAAAATCGGCAAAATTCTATCATCGAGGGGTTACAAAGTGGGTTTTAAAACTAGAAATAGTCTTAGAGCATTACCAGGTTCCGTTAAAGACAAAATCAATGTTCGGGATAAAAGTGGGGTTTATATACTAAAATATTCGTGCGGCAACGAATATTGTGGTCAAACTGGTAGGAAATTCAGGGGAATAATAGGAGAGTATCAGGTGGATTTCAGGGAAACCCTTAATTCTTCTCCTCCTTTCACTTCATCTAATTAGCTATAATCCCCCTTAATTTTGCTTGCACTTAATTGGTTGTACCTCCTAGCACCCTTTCCTTTCTCTCGACGAATGGGATTCGATCTCCCTTCACCTGTGACTATATAAGCTGTGTCCTTTCTAATGTGTGTTCAGTTATTGTTTGTTACTGATGATGGTCTAACTGTCGAAATCGATTTAACATTGTAACTCTTTATTATTCGTGGAAATAGACAACGTTTTTTCCCTAACTTCCGTATTCCCAATGCATTGAGCTTTGTCAAATTTTGGCAATCACATTGTCCATAACCTCAAAATTCTAATTTCTAGTGGTATCCAGAAGTACGTCACCACTGTCCACAAACTCCCATAATTTTGGTCGGGACAAAACTGGATTTGAGAGAAGACAAAGAGACAATTGAAAAACTCAAGGAGAAGAAACTGGCTCCAATCACGTACCCTCAGGTAATTTAATAATTTTTTCAGTCAGAGAAGTTTTTTAATTTTACGCACCACAAATTTGTTTGGTTTTTATTTTTCATTGAATACTGAATGTGGTGTATTATCTCTAAATGCAGGGACTCGCCATGGCCAAAGAAATCGGGGCTGTCAAGTATCTTGAATGCAGTGCCCTTACGCAGAAAGGACTCAAAAACGTTTTTGACGAAGCGATTCGTGCTGTCCTCTGTCCAGTGTGCCCGCCCAAGCCGAGGAGAAAGTGTGCCGTCTTATAATTTCCCCCAACGCAAACATCCCGCAAACCTCCAAACTCAACCGAAGGGATAACCATGTTATAACCTCTCCCTCTCCTCCCTCTAACGACCCCTAACGGACCTCCCTTGTTACGATAACTACTTGGTGGTGCTGCGAGGTAGAAAACAGCTTTCTTAACCTCTCACTGAAGGCAGTGTGTACTGCCGAAAATACAGTGAAGCTTACCAACTGCGGTTGAAGTTTCTCCCTTAAAATTCTAGGCTAGGCATAGAAAACCCAAGCTGTTCTTCCGCACCTTGTCTACCTTACAGAGCCACCATGCGATAATCCTTTTCACGAGTCCCATAGGCTTAGAAAATCTGTGGCACTCAGCTATTTAGGAAGACGATGCAACTGTCTACACGTTCTACGTTTAAAAAACTGAGTCCAGTATTTTTTTATATTTGGGGAATAAAGGTTTGTTGAAAACGAGAAGGCAAAAGTAACCTTTTGTAAAAGTCATCTTGGCCGTGTATTAACCGTGTAACTTTTTGTATATAGTTATCCGTTCTAAGCTTCTCAATATGATAGCTTCGTATATGTTATTTCCACTCCCATAAACTAAAAAAATGTACATAAAATGTATTTAATCCAAAAAAGAGAATATTTAGTGCTGGCAACGAGTGCAATACGTGTGTAACTCAACTAGCCAAGTCCTTTCGAGGTACGGTAGACGTTTTTAGTGACTAATTTTACTTTTTATCAAAAAAGAACTTTTAGAAAGTGGGAAGATTGTATTAATACATAATTAAAATAATATTATTGTCTAGGATATAGGTGACTATTCATTCGTATGCAACCAGTATTGTAAATAGACACTGAAAATGTTTTTCAGACGGCTGAATGAGATTGAGTAGGATAGTTTCCTAGCTATTCTCCTACATCAGTTGACCGGTGTTGATTGTATTGTTTGTGTTAGGTGCGGTAGACATCCGAAAATGTGTCAGCTCAATACGCTATGATAAGTTCATTCAATCTAAAAGTGAAGAAGGTGGCATAAAACATATGCAATATAAATGTCTAACTAGATTAGTTATAAATCGATGTTTCAAGTGAAATCGGTGGTCTATATGAACAGAATTCGTGATTCAAAATATTGTAAATGCTCCAAATTTCGTTACCGATTTTATCTACCAATAATTTTGCCATTACTCTTTATTTTGTGTCTTGGAATTTGATTGTTGGTTTTTGAATTGTCTAAAATCTTCAGAAAAACTCTTATTTATCATTATTACGTACAAAGCAGTTTTGTTGTTTACCTCTATGTTCTACAGAGTGAACTCATGTAGTTGAATTTGGATCATTCAAACTGCTTTTTGAACAATATAGATTCCCTTTGAATGTGTGGATTCATAAGAAAAATTGGCGTGGAACACTGTACTAACAGAATTAAGTGAAATTCTTTCAGAGTTATAAATAATTTATTGTTCAAGTTCGCAGGTGGCGTAGTACAATGAAATGTGGGCAAATGGCCTGAATGTATCCAAATTTTAAAGTTCCCCAAGTTAAATGAAACTGGAAAATTGGGAATTTCAGTTTGGATGAAACTTTCCATTAATTTATTCCTTCTGCATTTCCAGTGAGTAGTAAGAACCCCGGCACTTTGAAACGATAAAGATTTCACTAATATCTGCACATAAACCTTTGGAGTATCTTTAGTAACTAACATTTAGTGCCAAAAGCTTAAGCTGACACATTTTACTCACGTATTTCTACACAAATGAAGTATCTATATTAATTTCATTCACTCATCAGCATTTTGCCAGGTAATGGAAACCATTCTCGTTGCCAATACTATTAAATTGCCTCACTGCGTGTTTCCGAAAAGCGTCCAGTCTTGAATGGCCAACAGTGTCATCATGCGTACGGAAAACGTAGGTACCATAATATTATCTTTGATCTTGTTCTGTCCATGACCCCCGCTGAAAACATCCTAGCTTTGTATCGCATTTTTACGAAATAAGACGTTTGGTTCAACTGAGGTATTTTTCACCTAGTATCCTAGTTGCACAAAATAATGTTAATAGTTAATTTCTATGATTATAATGGTGCTTTCCCTTGTTAATAGCCGATAGGCAGTGGATTGTGAATGTTGTTCATTTAAAACTTATATTTTATCCCTTCTTACCTTCTAACTTAATGGAATCTCATTGAACGAAGATAATAGCGTTACGTGGTTCTTTAATTGAAAGTTAGTATCAGGATACTTATGTTTTCTTCCTTGTAACTGTTAACATTGCCATCGTGTGGGCTTGCTCATTGTTGTTTTAATTTAATATAGTAGATTTTAATTTTATGGGGATATCTATACTTTTCTTAACGCTTTGTGATTGGTTGTGGCTTGAGTCATCGTCTATGCCAGAACATTAAGATAAAAAACTATTTAGTTAACTGATGTATGCAACTATCAAGGGGTTAAAAAAATTCGTATTCTATCGGTTTAGTGGCCCAGCTCTAAAAAATGTTTTTAGGTAGTACAAAATCGTAAATAGTTTTAGTTGTTGTATTTACGTTTATTATACACTCTAGCCATTCATAATTTATTTCATACTTAGTGGAATATAAATATCTATTGTGAGACATGAATGTTTTGATATTTTTCCCAAGTTTGATGAATCCATGTAGATACGATTTGGGTATATGACAGCTTTATTCTAATCCATATTTTTCTTCTAATGAATGTATCCAAAAGAATCGATTTCACTGTCAGAAAACGAGTTTGAAACTGATAAGATAACATTTTTAAGTCGGGTGAAATATCAAATAATAATTTGGCACCCGTATAAAGATAACCTTGTTATGACACTTGGAATTGTTGGAATCAAATTATTTTGAATCAGGAAAGAAAGTTGATCTTTATTTCTATATTTCGCATGTCGTTGTATAAATTCAAAAATTATTCCAATTCCCAATGATAATTGTTCAACCTACACTATTTACGAGTGGATTACAGCTGCAGGACTCCAAACCGATAGTACGAGTCTCTGAATTCCGCGTTATCTGTTTTCATTACCTACTGATTTCATTTTAGTTGAAAACGCCTCTATTGTACCTATTATGTGTCCAGTACTCCTTTCCATCGTTTCTCGAAATTCGTTCTTCTTTGATTCTGTGAAACACTGCCTTCTTAAAAAATATTTCAACCCTTATTATTATTTTCACCCCCTTTCACCCTTTATTATTATCAATGAAGAAAAAAAAATTAGTTATTGTGGCCTTTTCTTCGCATTGTACAGTACGTTACAAGATAAACTGCATACAAATTACAGTTAGTTTAATATTGTTATTGGTTAAGTGTATATTTTAATCTAAGCTGAATGATGAGAGAAGTAACTCGTGTAAATAATTTATGCTTTTTGACCATGAAAGTAATATAATTTTCAGATTATATTTGTTAAGATGTAAACGATATATAAAAATATAATATAAATATTTAACAGGATAGTCTCGTGTCTCGATGTTTTGGTTTTCCTTGAACACATCAGTAAAGGTGAAAGCTGTACCCTGTGTTCGTGATCGTTTTTGTACATTTTCATTAAAAATGATGCAATGGCTCCTGATTATATTGATACATATTTATGTGTACATGTCATTCAAAGAAAATCAAGCATCTAAAAGAAAGGATGCGTTTATTGGTTAGCACTTTTTGGAGCTCAATAAGGGCCGCTTTATCAATGGCTGGTTAGCACGATTTAGAGGACTGATTAGGAATGATCAAGCGGTTACGAACGAAGTTGCCTTTATCAACCGCCGGTTAAACCCTAAGTGATGACTAAGTTTAGTCAACGCTCCGAGGCTCGGTTACGCAATAATCACTCGACTAATATTATTGACTAATATACCCTTTTCAAGTCAATTTGAGATTTTTCCAAACCAATTTGAGAATTTTCCAAAAAAATTGGAGAATTTTCCTAACTAAAAATGTTCTAAAGAAGAAAGGAGAAGGGAATCATCCAAACCAAAGTGACAATTTGTCAAAGCAAATCAAAACTTTTAATTAGGAATAAAATTGCACAATACATCGTTTTAAAAGAAAGAAATTCGCATTTTTTCATTTAAAAAAATCACATTTTTCATATTTTTGAGAAAAATGAGGTATTATGAAAATTCTATGTAGAGGGATCCCAGCTGCTGCGTTCGTTAATTGCACGAACATATCCATCATCCAATTTGTGCAATCAGCTGATGAAATGGTGGGGATGCTTCGAGCCACCGTTATGAACTTCACTGCCATGAGACGACTAGTATATACATTCAAGCAGCACAACAAAGTACCCACTTACTACATACGTTACAAAACAAAAAAGTTGTGGATCGTGTATTTTAATTCGGATTCTCAAATTGTTTTGGAAATTTCTCAAATTGGTTTGGAAAATTCTCAAATCGGTTTGGAAAATTCTCGATTCGACTTGGAAATGCTATATTTTACCTGTATCTATTCAAAAAGTTGGTTCTGCTTACGCAAACTGCATAAGTGTTTTTTAATTTTATTTGTTTATTTTTAATTTTACTTTTTTCAATTTCCAATTTTGGTAAGCTCGAGACCAACCTCAGGTTGGAAAGAAAGAATTATTGTTCTCGAGATAATACCCCCTCCCAAGATTCTAAGCATTTTAAAATATTTTGAAGAGAGGGAGAATGGTTAATTTCAAAGGTTTATTATTGCAAATAAAACACCAAAACGAGGATTGTTGCTGTCCAGGTGTTTCAATTAAAGCTTCATATATCATAAATATCTCGTCAACCCACATTTCGAACGAACCAGTACGTTCCTGAAGGTTCTCAAGCAGTACCTGAGTTTGGGACTGTATCGCATTAGCAAACTCCTTACAAGTTGAGAAACTTGGAATGATTGGTTTGAAGAGCGCCTTTCCCTATTGATTAGGAGTACTTATTGAGTACGTTAAACGATCATCAATCTATTATGTAAACTGCGTACCGCTCATGTAAACACAGCCAACGTGAAAAATAGAATGATGAGCAAGATAAATGTCTATTTACATCGATATTGTTGATAACTGAGAGATAACGCCCATGAATAATCGATTAATGTAACTTCGATATGATTTTCTGGGTCTAGGGACAGCACATGGGCGCTCAACCTCTTAGTCAGCACTTAAAGTTAGTCAACAGTTCCTCCCTAAATGATAAAGGTGTCATAAATGTCATATATAAAAAAATGTGCTGAAAAAATGACTAAAACTGGCAAAAAACCAACAAAAATCAATTAATTTATATATTAAAAACAATCAGAATATGTACTTAGTGACGGATTAATAGAATTTTGTGGGTGGGGGCGTCCGGAACACCCTCCAGTAGAATGGGGTCGAGGGGCCCCCTGGAAATTTTGTGAAAAAAACCTTAAAAACCTATAAATACTAGCAGTTTCAGAGGTCTTAGACCCACACTTTATATGTACAAATTAGCGAGAAAAACATAATTTTCATTTGTCCAGATATTTAGCTTGGCCACCAAAAATCCATGTACTCTTAAAAAAAAGTAGATCAGTGCTCACGAAGTGAGTCACATGATAGCGCTTTTTCTTGCAACTCAGCTGATCGATGACCTCTCATGCGTCTTCACTATTCCCCCTCACAGCGGTCAGGAACTAGACAAAAGTTCGGCTGCGATGCCGACGAAAACCCATGGTGAAAAACGATACTTTGAAGTACCAGAAAACCAAAAATTCAAACCCCAAAATCAAAGCGGTGCATCTCCAAAAACGGCGCATGAATTGAGAATGTATCGGTTACAACATTTTTTGACGTTCGATTATGACCCAAGCACAACGATAGGGTGGTTCAAAAAAAAAAAAAAAAAAAGTTCTGGGATTTCTTGTCCCCATTGTTTTTTTTTTTTTTTGCTGCCTCGGTAGGTATGTCAGGATGACACTCCTAAATTTTTAGCAAAAAATATTAATCCTAATCACTTTACCTGGGTCGATTTTGGCCAGTTATCGACCGCTATCATAAACCAACCTCTAAATTGGTGCCGAGATGATGATTTGAAGGACGGATTTCATTTTTTTGGATCAATTTATGGGTTATCGCATGCGCTGAACACGATGAACCTATTTATTTTACGCTCCGTCCACTAGTTATCCGGTAAACTGGCAGAGGGCGCTGCTTGAAGATAAGTAAAAATCGAAAATTTCACCGAAAATGCTGTCGCCTGGTTAAGAATTGTACTAGAAACATGCTAAAATGGTCGGATAATATGCTTTGGCATGTTCTGAACATGATTCCGTTTTTTACTATACTTTTCCGCCGATGATTGCTTCGTTTATCGGCCATAAATCTCAAATTAATAGTAGGGTAATAGACAAACTCACCCTAATTTCACCGGAAATTATGTCGCGTTGATAATTTAAGGTTCTGAAATACCTTGTGCCGATAAAATTTGATATTTTCCAGGATACTCGGTACAAAGCCGTTGGTAATTTGGCAAGGACTTGAACCGGCATTGTACTTATTTGCCAAATATAGCGGCAAAATGGAAAAAATAGCTAAAATTTTCCAATTTGTCTGTAAAATTCCTTAGTTCCATCGGTTTTCCGGGGTCAAATTCGTAGTTCTGAATTGTCTGAACTGTGATTGGCTCGTTTGAGCGTAGGGTCACCTATTGTCAGCAGTATTGGTCACGTGTAAAAGCTTGTAGGTACAATGGTATCGGGTCGCTAAGAGAATAAGTACAATGCCGGTTCAAGTCCTTGCCAAATTACCGACGGCTTTGTATCGAGTATCCTGGAAAATACCAAATTTTATCGACACAAGGTATTTTAGAACCTTAAATTATCAACGCGACATAATTTCCGGTGAAATTAGGGTGAATTTGTCTATTACCCTATAATTAATTTGAGAGTTATGGCCGTTAAACGAAGCAATCATTGGCGGAAAAGTATAGTAAAAAACGGAATCATGTTCAGAACATGCCAAAGCATATTGTCCGACCATAATAGCATGTTTCTAGTACAATTCTTAACCAGGGGACAGCATTTTCGGTGAAATTTTCGATTTTTACTTATCTTCAAGCAGCGCCCTCTGCCAGTTTACCGGATAACTAGTGGACGGAGCGTAAAATAAATAGGTTCATCGTGTTCAGCGCATGCGATAACCCAAAAAATTACCTAACAAAATTGAAATCCGTCCGTCAAATCATCACCTCGGCACCAATTTAGAGGTTGGTTTACGATAGCGGTCGATAACTGGCCAAAATCGACCCAGGTAAAGTGATTAGGATTAATATTTTTTGCTAAAAATTTAGGAGTGTCATCCTGACATACCGAGGAAGCAAAAAAAAAAAAAAAAAAAAAAAAAAAAAAAAAAAAACAATGGGGACAAGAAATCCCAGAACTTTTTTTTTTTTAACCACCCTATCGTTGTGCTTGGGTCATAATCGAACGTCAAAAAATGTTGTAACCGATACATTCTCAATTCATGCGCCGTTTTTGGAGATGCACTGCTTTGATTTTGGGGTTTGAATTTTTGGTTTTCTGGTACTTCAAAGTATCGTTTTTCACCATGGGTTTTCGTCGGCATCGCAGCCGAACTTTTGTCTAGTTCCTGACCGCTGTGCCCTTCGGCCTCAGCTGATGATTCCCCCTCCAGCATTTGCAAACGTTAATTTATTATACTTGACGTTGTTTTCTTATCATATATTGGTTCGACTTGGTTCAAACTCGGGGAGTAGATGGGTATATGTTCCAGGAAATTTCCCTATGAATTATATTGAGATTGGTGTAGTAATAACTATAGCGTATGCGCAAAACGAAAATTTATTATAACGTTGACTTATCAATAATTTCGGCTCGTACTTTGTTCTCCAACTAATTCTATACGTCCACGTGACAATATGTGAGGAAGCTATACTGCCCACCCAACTTGGCAAACGTTTTTTAAATAAGAAAGATGTTATCTTCTATGCTCGTTTCATGATGGAGCTAAACTCAAACCCTAAAAACAACTTTAGTTCGCATTTCACCTGAAGTGTGTTTTCTACTGCTCTTCTACTCACGAAATGGCGACGACGGACGACAGTAACACGAACACGACACCAGCGTTATCAACCTGCTTTGATTATTGCTTCAGAGACTGCAAGGCAGCAGAAGCTTTGTTTTCACTTTCGAAATGAAAAAAAATTTTTTGCTCCAAAATCAAAATTTCCACTCGCATTTTGCGTTTCAGAGCCTCCTGAACAAATTTGGTTCCGTGTCTGTCTGTCTGTCTGTCCGTCCACATTTCCTTGTAACAGCCATAACTTCCACAATTTTGATCCGATTTTAACCAAATTTTCAGGGATCGTGCGGGTTAAGCTCTAGATGGTCCCCTATCAACTTCATCATGATCGAATCAACGGTAGCTTCTGCGCAGGCGCTAACGTGAGTTCCTTGTGACGGTCATAACTCGGTCAATGTTGAACGGATTTCGGTCAGATTTTCAGGGATGATGTGGGTAAGGTCCCTTGAGGTCCTATAAGACAATCTAATAATAAGACTAATTGCATTAGCGGTACGCTCTGCGCATGCGTGAACGAAATATTCTTGTTACGGTCCTTGCAACAGCCGTAATTTCCACAATTTTGTTGCGATTTTCTTCAAATTTTTAGGGATCGTGCGGGTATAGCTCTACATGGTCCCCTATCAGTTCCGTCATGATCGAATCAACGGTAGCCTCTGCGCAGGCGCAAACAAAATTTTCTTGTTTCGGTCATAACTCAGGCAATTGTGAAGGGATTTCGGTCAGATTTTCAGGGATGATGCGGGCAAGGTTTCTTGAGGTCCCGAATCACATTCTTCGCAATCATCAGCAGCGGTACGCTAGGCGCATGCGCGAAAGTGGTGTTTTTGTTACGGTAACAGCTTAGTTAATGAAATCCTGTAAATCAATTAAATATTAGTGACACTAAAGATGCACTTGGGACTCAGCCCTTCACTAATTTCTTGCCCAGTAAATTTTTGCTGAATCCCGACTGTACACTTTATCCAGCTCATGTAATCAATATAATTAGAAGATAATATCCAAACGTTACAACAATATTTAATTATCATACAATAGAATTTAAAACTAACAAAGTCGAAATCAAAAGTTCCATTCATGTAGCATGATCGTAGTATTAATTTTCATGAATTATCGTATTATTTTTGGTACATTGTTTTGTAATTTAAGCTCGTAATTTCTAAGAAACTGTTGAATACAAATTTCATGGTAAAAAAACTTGTTCTAATACAACAACCATTTTGTGATTTAAGAAAAAGTTATGCCAACATGTCATCAAGATTATTTCTGTTCTAGAACCAAAAATTTCAACCATGTATCATGTTTTCTCCTCGATATTGATTCGAAATTCTATGAACTTGTTTTTTTTTCCTGTTTTTTTCGTCAAAAACACGACACACGGTTGAAATTTTTGGTTCTAGAACAGAAATAAGCATCGTTATGTTAAATTGCAATATTAAAATTGACACTCTTCTTTGGTCAGAGGAGAAATATCTCCCCACTATATGTTTCGTGCGCGGATGAATCGACGCTCGGAATCGACGCTCGAAATTTCGTACGTCTCTCCACTATGTATTGCGCGGAAAAAAATTGACGCGCAAAATTGACGCGCAAAAATTGCTAGGACCCCAGGGAGAAATATCTCCCCACTATATGTTTCGTGCGCGGATGAATCGACGCTCGGAATCGACGCTCGAAATTTCGTACGTCTCTCCACTATGTATTGCGCGGAAAAAAATTGACGCGCAAAATTGACGCGCAAAAATTGCTAGGACCCCAGGGCTAAAACATGATACATGTTAAAACTCCTTCAGTTTTGATCCGATTTAGACGAAATTTTCAGGGAACATGCGGACTACATCCCGGATGGTCCCATATTAAAATCAAAATTTTCCTCATTAATTTCATTTACCTATTATAAGTACCATTCAGCTTCCAATTTCCCACCTTAATTATTCCCTGATGCCAGAACCGGTCGTTTCTAGTTTTCTGGAATTTAATGGTGACGTACTGTGAAGGTCACGAGGAAGCTCATGTGCCATTTCCTTGGCAGTGTATTTTTCCCTCTAGCGATTTTGGAAATCTCCGAGTCTGACACCACCCGTGTCAATCCCCTATTGATCCCCCGTGGACACCAACAGTTTGTAGGCCTACCAAAATTCAAACGAACAGATTAGTAAATTGGCCGCGACAGATCAGTAATTTTTTTCAACTGTCCCCATCGGCCGCCATTAATCCCTGTATTAGGTACTCGTCATATTATGTTGATCGACTATGAACTGGAACTTTGAAAGATTTGTGCCCGAACTTTTACTGCAAAATAAACTTGAATTTCATTAAAATGTGCTAAAAATCTATTAAAACTACAAATAATAGGAAA
Organism: Adelphocoris suturalis; assembly: GCA_030762985.1. NCBI lineage: Eukaryota > Metazoa > Arthropoda > Insecta > Hemiptera > Miridae > Adelphocoris > Adelphocoris suturalis. The sequence continues at coordinate 22,958,203 of CM061043.1, forward strand.
TATCCTTTTTTTGTAGCAGAATGTGGTAGTGAAGGTGTTTTTGTTCCATACAATTAATAGTTAATAATATATTTATGTGCACACTAATTACAAAAATTTCAAAATAATATCTTACGAAAATACGCTCAAAACGATAATGCTACATGCATGACTTGTTTTGCTTCCTCACTACCGGATGTAGGGAAGCTTTGTGTTCGTGATTGAAGTTGACAAATTTTTTTATCCTCCAAAATCAAAATTTCCACTTGTTTTTTGAATTTCAGAGCTTGTTGATCAATTTTGGTTCCGTGTCTGTCTGTCTGATGTCTGTCTGTGGTAAATCCTCGTCACGCCCAAAACTATACTTACCAAGTTTCAGTCCGATTCCGATGAAAATTTCAGGGAGTGTGTGGGTTAGCTCCTAGATGGTCCCCTATAATTTTCAGTGCCGTCGATTTAACTGTAGTCTGTGCGTATGCGCATATGTGAATTTCTCATAACGTTGATTTCTCATCATCTGTTGGTCCGATTTCGTTCAAACTCTGTTGGTAATTGGTTATACTTACGTTCCATAAAAATGCCCTATAAATTATATCGCGGTCGGTAGAGCATTAACCATTGTGCATGCGCGAAACTAATATCGATTGACACAGGCAAAACACAGAGTCTAATGGAACGATTTTGATGAAATTTCCAGGGATTGTGCGGGATAGCTTCTAGACTGTCTCCTATAACTTTCATTGCTGATTTGGTTCAAACTCGGGGAGTAGATGGGTATATGTTCGAGGGGAATTCCCTATGAATTATATCGCGATTGGTGGAGTAAAACTGTGATTCTGTGATAGTATATTTTGTTAAAAATAGTTTGTTCCTGCCTATATATATATATATATATATATATATATATATATATATATATATATATATATATAAACTCGGCCCTTCGGGCCTAACCCCGCCAGGGGGGCTTCGCCCCCCCGGAGCCCCCTAATCTATACTCGGCGCTTCGCGCCTCGCCGGATCTTTTCTCTTTTCTACTGTGTAGAAAACGAGGATAATTTGCTATGCAATTCGTCTCACGAGAAAAAAAAAAAAAAAAAAAAAATTTCAAGCCTGGCTGGGATTCGAACCCACAACCTTCGTCTCACGAGAAAAAAAAAAAAAAAAAATTTCAAGCCTGGCTGGGATTCGAACCCACGACCTCGCGGGTTCTAGTGGCGGGACAAAAAAAATTATTGGGGGTCGGTCTAAGAATTGCATAGCAATTAATATATATATTTATTTATTTGTTTAAGCCTATGCTTAATGATATATGTTTGTTGAATTATTATAATAGTTGTTTTATATAGATATTTATTCAGTAGTTGTTGATAGCTGGTGCTTATTTTCATTTTCACGTTACCTGCAATAGCCTGGATTGTTCTTCTTTTGGTTTTCCTTCTTCTGTATTGACTGTGAGGATGAGGGGTGGCGCTTCTCATCAGCACTAGGAGCCCTTGAGCCCTGATGAAGAAAATACATTTTTCGAAAGCTCGGCGATAGAGGCGCTTTATTAGTTCCGACCCCATTCCCGATTGTTGACATCAGAGTGGAAAGTAATGTACCGTCAACTCATACAACTTTGTGCCACTTTTTTGGTTTTTTGAGCGTCAGAACTTTATTTGTCGTCGTATCTCGTTGAAATGTTTACCCAAGATACTTACACATCTCAGTGATCAAATGTCGCTAAGGAAAAAATTCCATCTGTTCAGCGAATAGAATGGGAACTATTTATTCGTGGCACATTCATTACCCCAAGAAGGTGCAACTTTGAGCCACCATCTTTTTTAGCCTATAATGAAATGAAAAACCTAATGTGGCTCATTGTGACGGTCTGAATCTTGTTAATCAGCATGTTGACTGTGCAACGTAATACAAAAAAAAATTTGCCCTCGGAATTTTTAGTGTTTTTTCGATTTTTTAAACAAGGTGAATATAAAAATCAATGCAAGGCAACTTTCTGTTCGTTTTTATTATAAAATCTTAACAATTCATACAAAAATATCCCAACAAATCTTCAACTCGTCCAGCCACCTTTCTCCGATTCTGAGCACCCATTTTATGTAAAAATACAACGAGAAAGCATTAAATTTTATTGCAGAAATAATAAAAAAACGGTGGCACAAAGTTGTACCCCTAAGTTCCCGTTTCTAACATATCTGTTCATATCATAGAAACAAACAAACTTCTGATAACACCAAATACTGTAATTGGTAGCTGACAGTATAGGGATGAAAATATGAACTTACAGACTATTCAGAAATCCGCAGCATACTCATCCAAAGGAGACTCCCAGCACAAACTGACAATTCCCTTTTAGTGGACAAGAGAAAGAGCTACCTTGCCGGCACTGAAATCCACAGGGAAGACTTGTGGAAGCGTCGGCATCCTCTTCTACCATCCCGCTGCTCGTGGGAATTTTTTCGAACTAATAACTTCAAGTTTGTTACCGTTAGAGAGCATAAGGTTCAAAAAACGAGATTGGCACAATGTTGAACGGGGTGCACAAAGTTGTATGAGTTGACGGTAATGTCCATTTTTACTTTTCCAACATCCCAACAGAGTGGAAAGTAATGTCCATTTTTAGTTTTTTGACATGGATATGTCTTTGTGCTGGGGGTCATGGAAAAATGTGTGTAACGAAATTTTCAGCCTGTGACGAAATTTTCAGCCCTGAAAATGTAATGTCCATTTTTACTTCCCCAACATCTACATCCCAACAGAGTGGAAAGTAATGTCTACTTTTAATTTCCCAACATCCCAATAGAGTGGAAAGTAATATCCGTTTTTACTTTAACAACATCCCAATAGAGTGGAAAGTAATGTCCATTTATACTTTTTCCAAACATCCAACAAAGTGAAAAGTAATTTCCATTTATACTTTAGAAAGCATGTTCCATGTTTTAGCGTTTTAGCCGAAAGCTCAAGGCGGAAAGTTACCGGGGGTCTTGCGAGGCCCGAAGGACAGAGTTTTAATTTATTAATGACTATTTTAAATATTGAAAATTTGTTGTTGTTAATAACTCGTTACCTACTAACTCAGATTAGGGATAATTAAAAAATCACACTTGACTTATAAACAAACTTTATTATCAATAACCTCACTGCTTAGTATACGGCAAACTTACAACTACAAAAGTAATTTCATGATTCTAAAAGTGGAGCCCCGGTTGACTAATAGCTATTGTAAATGGGTTGTATCTACACAAAAAATATGGTAATGCCTTAAGCTAAATTTATCTAAATATTTGACGAGAAAGAAAAATATTTGATTTACACGTTGGATTAAACTACAGTTGATGCTGTGGTTTTCTACTAAGACTGTATAAGAAAGCTCATACTTCGGTCGGTAGTTTACCTTATTATTACAAGACCATAAATAAAATGTGTATTGTGATTGGTTGAGAGCTTCAAGCTCGTTGGTTTCATCGTGTACGTAACGTGTTTCTCGATTCAAACGAAAAAACAGTTTGGGGCCCATTAATAACTATACTACGAATAGATGAATAATTTAAAGAATTATACTTAAGGTAAATTTACAACCAAAAATAACACAGTTGATATCGAGTTTTGCGCATTTGTTACACAATGATAAAATTATTTTGTTGCGACCTATCAATCATCAAGATCACTTCTTAATGTTTCGAAAAGTACAATTTTGCGAGCTACGTATCAGAGTTTTTGTACGCAGTACCTTAATATTAAATAGTACGTAATATGTAAAAAATGTAACATATTGCACGATATTGAACATACTTGGATGTACTGGCGTTAATAAATCTTGTTACAACTAACATTGAAAAGACGAAAATCGGCATGTGGGCTCTTAATATGAATTGATTTCTGAAAAACATTTTAGCACATTTTTGAGCAACTCTGAAAAGTATTGCTTTTTCAAGAAGATAATAGGAACATAATATTTTCATCATTATTATAATAACTTTTCACGTAATGTTATCGCAATTTCGGAATGAATCGTGTGACTGATGTACTAGTACGTATGAAGACCGATTTTCTTCTTATCCATTCATGGACCAAACTACATAATGCTGGTAGGAGTTAAGTTGTGTGTAGGTACAAAGGTACAAGCAAATTAAAAACTAGAACCAAAATCTCATTACAGCATAACTCGATAAAGTTTGTACGATTTCATTTCAACAAAGTATTTTGATCCGAAATAACCGGCCTAGAATGTTTTTTTGCCCGATATATGAGCATTGGCTGAAATCGATCGTCTATTTACATAAATCAGAAAAAGTTTGCTCAGCAAAGAGCGGGTGACTCTGCCCGCAACAGGCGAAGATACCACCAGGAACCTCTTAAATGAATTCTAGTTTTGAAGTTGGTTTCTATAACCAAGTATCTACCCAGAGCCTATAAATCAATCCATAAAAGATATATTGGTGACTCTGCGTTCCGCGACTCGTCGGAGGTGGACCCTCAAACCTCACTTTGTTTTACCAGAAACTAGGTACACAACATGTCCCCCCCCCCCCCCCCACCAACAACACTTTGTACTAGCGTCAGCTGGCAATGGAAATAAGTTCCCTTATGGATAGTTAAGTTCTGTGATTACTCAAACTTTACTAGAGTCCTCCGTAGAGTACCTAGATGATGGCATATCAGAAGTCCTAGTCAAGGGACCCAAATTCAATCCTAAGCTCGAGGCTATATATTTTTCCATTCGAATTCAACCTCCGAAACAAATTTTTAAAGTTCATTATTATAAATGTTTTAAATCATTCTTCCGAACGTCATTCTGATCTTTATGCCCAACTAATCTGTATTTTCAAGTATCTACCCAGAGCCTATAAATCAATCCATAAAAGATATATTGGTGACTCTGCGTTCCGCGACTCGTCGGAGGTGGACCCTCAGACCTCACATTGTTTTACCAGACACTAGGTACACAACATCCCCCCCCCCCCCCCCCCCCCCCAACAACAATTTGTACTAGCGTCAGCTGGCAATGGAAATAAGCTCCCTATACTAGAATAGATATAACTTCTGTATTGGGCCGTTGTGTGTTCTGGCGTTGGAGTGAGAGGGAGAAGTGCCTGGTTGACCAATGAGAGCGAGGAGCGCTTCACATGGTTGCCACATCGCACCGCTTCGAAACGACCAGCTTGTGGTTTACTGTGTCAAGAAAACAAAACTATGCTGGAAACAATGTAGCTCACCGCAGTGCCAGCACCAACGCGGCAACACTGCGCCGGCTGCCTCCCCACGGCTAGCTCCCCCACCATACGACTCCAATACGGAAGTTGTATCTATTCAAGTATAATGGATAGTTGAGTTCTGTGATTACTCAAACTTTACTAGAGTCCTCCGTAGAGTACCTAGTACCTAGGACACTTATCAGAAATCCTAGTCGAGGGACCCAAGTTCAATCCCAAGCTCGAGGCCATATATTTTTCCATTCGAATTCAACCTCCGAAACAAATTTTTAAAGGTCATTATTATAAATGTTTTAAATCATACTTCCGAACGTCATTCTGATCTTTATACCCCAACTAATCTGTATTTTACTAAGGGATTGACTACTTGATGTTATGTATTTTTGAGATGCGAGCTTGCGAGCATCCAGACCACCGAACTACACAAATCATTCTGATCTGTTTGTCCAATTCAATCCAATCTATATTTTAGCAGCGAGCATAGATTTATATAAATTGAGGCGCCAATTCATTCTACGGAACCTATTCGTGCGAAAAGACGGGGAACGTAGTTACAATTCAGCTCGCTAGGGGCGCGCACAGCTGGACATGTTGTGTACCCAACGTCAAGTATTTTTTTTCACCTAGAGCTAAACATTGAAGAACCAGTACACGCTTTTACCTCTGGTGACGGTAGCCTGGTTCATCTGCTCGCTGATTCTTTGGATGCTGGTATTTGAATTTTTGTTGTTAGATTTTTCGTATTGAAAAAAGAAAAAATGTATATAAAAGTTAATTGAAAGAAAGAAGCATTTTAAATTTATTGCAACGTTGCTTTATTCGGACAGTTAAAATGATTTCACATTAGAATTATTTCAAGGAAAGAATGGCCTTTTTTGTAAAGTTTTGAATTTTTTAAATGTATTGACACTCAATCAGAGACTTACTGCGGTCTGTGATACTGCTTCCCTATTAGCTGCGTTGTTAGACGCATAACTACCTATTTTTTATCCTGATTCGGAGCGAAATAAACCTAATTTTAGATGTCTATTTTATTTCAGAAGTTACATTATAGGCCCTGTAACTCATTCCTACCTAGTTGCAGTGGTAATTATTGAACAATAAGGTTAGGATAGGAACCTATAGTGGAGATTATTGACAATTTCGTTACATAAGTTCCTCCACAAATAATTGAACGAAATCGAAACCCTTCAAGAAGGATTTTCACTCCTATATATATGTGTGACGTTTGGAGACGCATTCGAGGAATCATATCGGAAAAAAGAAAATAAAAGAAAATTCAAAAATAAATAGATAAAGATTCGCTCTGAGGAATAATTGATGGCCACCTGCATACGATCATCTGAGTCCAAATGCCCCGGTTGGTGAGGGAAAGAGACAATGAACATCTTAGGTACCTACTACCTACTGTGGTACGGATTGGGTACAGATGAACAGATTGGGTTATATAACGTTCTAATAAACACCGCTAACAAACCGGGTTGCGATTTTTGATTCTGTTCGAAAATCAGCTAGGTTTTGAGGTTCTCTGGTCGGTTTGTAGATTATTTTTCTTTATAACACTGGGGAACAAAAAAAAGTGATGTCGAGTAACAAAGAAAGTAATAGTGGACTGGGGGGTTTCTGAGGTCGCTGAATCAGAAAATGAAAGCCGTTTTTCCAGATTGGCTCGAATTTTAAAGTTACAGCCCATACGCCCGTTTTTCTCATGTTAAGTAAAATCTGAAAAATCAAAAGTTGCTAAAAGTTTTGCATCGCATTTTCAGGTTTAATCACCTTAATTTTTGTTTTTTGGGGAGCTGAATCCGAATATGAAACCGGATTTTAATTATCTAGCTCGTTTCAGGTGCCAATCTCGTTTAAACCCAGTAAAAATAGCCTAAAACAACGTTTCTCAACACATTAAAAGTTATTTTCCTCTGAAACGAAAAACGATAGAAAAATTCCGGTTGCAAATTTGAATTCTGCGTTAAAAATCCTATGAAGATCACGTATTTATTTTATCGATTTCTTTTTCATAAATTCAAAAGATGAGACTACGTAGGTAAGTAGTAGTCATTTAGAGACTTGGAATGACGTAATGTTCTACTCGTCCGAGCATGTTTGACCAGGGCCAGTGAATCCACCTACTGTCGGTGCCAAAGTCTTGCCGTTATCTTCATCAAGTGATAAATCTATTAAATTCATAATCAATTCCTTTCAACAATTTTAATCTTAGCGCAGAAACATCTTAGGCGCAGAGAAATGTCATCTTTTGAATCTATGAACAAAATTTGATGAAATAAATACGTGTAGGTACTTTATAAGATTTTAAACGTAGAATTCAAATTTGCAACCGATTTTTGGTTTATTATTTCCAATAATAAGCCTATGTGATCGTGTAGCAAAAAAATTTGTATAAACCCCCCCTCAAACTTTGTCACTTTACGTTTCAAGGTGCGTAGAATCCAAATTTGAAATGTCCGTTCGCCGTCCGCCGTCCGAGCCATAAAAGGCCTAAGAATTGACTTAAAAAACCCGTTCTTTCGCACATAGACTCCATTTGGGGTCTAGTTGGTCCTAACGTTTAACCATCCCGATCGCTTTACTCGCATAGATGCTATGGGCCAAAAACGGGCGAAAAAGTGTCTTTTTCGAGACTTTGAGTGAGACGCACGCACGCACGCCTGGCACGCTTGGCAGGGGGTCACGGTTGGAGGTGAGGGGGTTGGAGTGAGAGGAGGGGCCGCGGCACCTTGTGGTGTTTGGGGTGACGCATTTATTACTTTTACGTGTTATACCCATATAATACACCGCGGCACCATGAGATGAGTACGGCGTTCCTTCGAGGCATGAATATATGTTTTTTTCTAGGTCATTTTTGTGTGTTAATACCAATGCTTTTCCTACGCATATTTAATAACATATCCTCTCGACTTTTCGTACGTACTTAGATAATGATATTATTAAGGCAATAACTATTTGAATAGATAGGAGCTCAAATCGAGAAATATAAACATGCGTACCTATATAATTATAGAAGTATAGGTTGTGGCAACTCGAAATAGGACACGCCGAGGAGTCTTGACGGGCCTTATGACGTACGCAAGCCAACTAAAACTACGATCATACTCAATTGAAAAAATAATAAACCTTTGTGAAATAATTTGCAGCGTTTTTTTTGACGATTTTTTTTCGATTTTTACTGGATTTAACCGAGATTTGTGCCTGATATGAGCTAGATAATTAAAATCCGGTTTCATATTAGGATTTAGCACCCCAAAAAACATAAAGTACGGTGGTTAAACCTGGAAATACGATGCAACACTTTTAGTTGTGATTTTTCAGATTACTGAACATCAGAAAAACAGGGGTATGGGCTGTAGGTAACTTTAAAATGAGAGCCAATCTGGAAAAACGGCTTTCATTTTCAAATTTAGTGACCTCGAAAACCCCTCAGTCCACTGTTACTTTCTTTTTTAGTTGACATCACTTTTTTTTTTGTTCCCACCGTAATTATTACCAATGAAAAAAGCTAAATTTCCTGAAAGTACTCCCTACCATATAAATGAAGAACCTACTATTATAAAAGATCTAGGTATACTGTGACCTTACAATTATATAAAAATATATCGTTAATGGAAATTGATTTGGCCCATGAATTTCCTGATTATAACAAGCTTCTGAAAATAAATACCAATCAATATTATATGAAAAGTGGAAAATCGAATTTCACTAGAGCACCAATTGTGTTCTTAGCTAAATTTTCAAGCTGCAGTTGCCAAATATCACTCGCAATTTATGAAATAGTTATCAAGAATTTATGTACAATGACCAAATAACAAGAAAATAACATTTAGATACAAGTTAAAAATATCACAGTGAAAATACACATTTAGTTGTAAAACAACTGTCTACCTACCTTTCCGACATTGTAAAAAAATGGCAAATCTAAAAAATTGTTATAGTAATATGGGATTTTGCGAGCAGGTTGTTTGATGCCCAATAGTATTACATGTATATTCTAGTTGGGTAATAATAGTTAGGTACCTAATCACTAAACATTATTTTGTTGGGTTTCGAGAAAGCCATGGGCGATATATTCGCGTTTGGAGAGGCCAGGTGTTATGGTAGATATGTATATGAAGCTTTGTTGAGGTAGGGGTTATGAAGGGATGATTTGTAGGTAGTAAGTAGGTATAAATACGTACCTACCTATTCAGGAATCACTCAAGTTTGGTATTCAATTGGATACACAAGTTCGGTAAAGCCTTTTCCGACCCTTCTGATATTGGGGTTTTATAAGATGCTCTAGTTGTTATTTCATCACTAAACAGTACCTACCTCGCTAACCTAGGTATTAACATTAATCTTCCTCTTCTCCATAAAAAGGGCGGACAAAATTAATTATCCCTCAGGGACCCCAAATATATATATATATAGGTATATATATATATATATATATATATATATATATATATATATATATATATATATATATATATATATATATATAGGTATATATATATATATATATTTGGTATTTGGTTGACTAGTGATATATATCTATATTCGGGAGGTTGAATGACCAGTCTAGTGTTGAGTTTTTTTAGGTGTTTAATCACAACGTTTCAACCCAGGAGCTGGGTCCTATTCATGTGAATGATTGATGTGCTGGATCTTCCAAGTCAGATGTAAAGACTTTTGAGAAGTAACATACGTGTTGTTGGTGAAGCCAGACATATTCCTGATGACATACTGCCAGATGACTGAGATCAGCATAGTTCACGTACGGGTTCAGTTCACGGACTGCCTAGAGAAACTCTTCCTGGTTCATGTAGTGTTATCCTTCTTGCTGTACAGCCCCTTGAGGTAGTAGATGATGAATTAGTAGCCCTCCTCGGGGTAGCTCCCGAGGAGTATGTCATCTGGCAGTATGTCATCAGGAATATGTCAACTGGCTTCACCAACAACACGTATGTTACTTCTCAAAAGTCTTTACATCTGACTTGGAAGATCCAGCACATCAATCATTCACATGAATAGGACCCAGCTCCTGGGTTGAAACGTTGTGATTAAACACCTAAAAAAACTCAAGACTAGACTGGTAATTCACCCTCCCGAATATATATATATACTGTTTTATTTTTTGCCTTATTTTAATGATTGTATACACCAATACATCATTATGGGTGGTTTGATGAAATATTAGTTTAGGAATCATGAAAATGAATAAACAAATCGTGGTGAACGATTTATTCCTTCCTAATTTCAACGGAAAATGTTAACGTACAAGTGGGGTCTCTCAGGGATATTGATAATGTAAAAAAGAACCCACGCTGCATTAGTTCGTGTAATCTGCGTGTTGACACAAGGGGGTTAGAAGGTGGATTCAGAGAATCGCGGAGACCCCAGCATAGTCTTTCATAATGTATCACCTTAATATGATGTTGATCATGTAGTAAGTTAAAAACAGAGTCGAATTTTCCCCGATAGTTTCAGGATAAATGTCACAAAACTTCACGAAAACTGATGAACTTATATCAATTTCAACTGCATTTGGGTTTGGGGAGACCCCACTTGGTATTAGGAGGGTTAAAAGTTCAATCAGGAGGTAGGAACCTAAAAGAAATTAACACACCGCTTTGTCATGGGATTTTGTATGCGCGAACCGTTGCGATCAATCAGCATCGACCAGTTCTTGTTACCGGATTCAGATAATTTGTGTTGGTCAGAAAATAGTTTATTCATCTATACTATTAATAAGAATGAAACTCCGTCCGTTTGTCTGTTTGTCCGCGCTATGCACGGCCAAACGGCTGAGTGGGCCGGATCTACGAGTGGGGGGATCTTCTTGGGATTTTCCGATAGGGTGTATAAGCGAATTTAAAATTTTCTAATCCCACCCGAACCATGGGCCGTAGGGCGGGAGGGGGGTCGAAGTAAGAATTAATGTGCGCTTTTTGGACTTCCCCGCTTCCCCTACCCCTCTAAACGGCCGTTTACAATTCCGGAAAAATACGGGTTTCGTAGGTTTTTGAACGAGGAAGACGACGGCGCGATCGGATCGCGAAAAAAGTATCGGGAAATTCGTCAAAAAAATGCGAGAGTACGGACCCGTTTTCTCGAAAAGTCCGCCGAAAAACTTGGTTTTTTCCGATTAAAATATACCCCATAAAGGTACGTTTTTCGGAACGGTTTTCGCGGGCGAAATACAGCTTTGGGTCCGCCGAATCTGAATCCGAAATCGGATAGCGAAAAAAGTGACGTTAAGTTGGTCAAATCACGAGCGGAAGCTAGAAGAAGCGATTAAAATGATTCTGCCGTGGACGAGAGAAGGCTCAAGAATTGACGTGAAGGGTTCGATGTCACAACGTTGCGAGGCGAGCAGGTATGCCTACATAGGTACCTTACCTACCTTGCGAGCGAAGCGAGAGCCATTTCAAATAATAATACGGACTTTGTCCTACACATATACAGGTATACCTTGCGAGCGAAGCGAGCAACATCCCCGAATAAACTTTTCGTGGTTCCACGTAATTTTATAAGATTTAATTTGTTTGTAATAATTCCCAACTGGAAAAAACGTCTGCCAAGTTGGGTGGGCAGTATAACTTCCTCAAGCGAGCGAAGCGAGCAGCATCCCCTACAGAAGTTAAACCTACCCTTAGAGATCTACCGTTTGCGAGCGAAGCGAGCAGCATCCCCTACAGAAGTTAAACCTACCCTTAGAGATCTACCGTTTGCGAGCGAACCGAGCAACATCCCCTAAATGCCATACTTTGCGAGCGAAGCGAGCAACATTTTCTACATGCCAGACTTTGCGAGCGAAGCGAGCAACATATCCTACATGCCAGACTTTGCGAGCGAAGCGAGCAATATTCCCTACATGCCACACGTTGCGAGCGAAGCGAGCAACTTAATGGGGGGTCCGGGGGGCTTGCCCCCCGGCTGGACGTGGAGGCGAGCGTAGCGAGCCGGAGCGGCTAGTCCCTAAGAAAATCGGTTTGAAGTTGGGGGGCACCAGTTAGTTTCACGTCTGTGGTTATTAGCTCTAATTGTCAAATGTCATGTGCAACACCAAGGGCCCTTTGATTACTGTTGGATTCTGGACACATGGAACCGAGCACATGGAAAACTGATCCTTTCACACTGGTAATTCACGTAGCAGCTACATCCATCAGATCAGCAGTTGTTACAATGGAGCTCCCATTCTTGACAAACATTGTCCAGAAAGTACATAGACAGGAATACGGCAATGTGGGGACCATTTCACTCGTCCCACGTTCCATTATCAAATAAGGATGTATTTAGGTACTCCAGCTATATCAACCCAAATATATTTGATACCTCGACACAGTTCGAACTCGAGTCCTTAATTACAAAGGAGAAATTCTTCTTTAGTAACAGCGCTCCAACCAGATGAGCTATGAGGACGATTTAATCAAACCATTTCGACTGCGGAAGTTCTCCTTGAACGTAACACAGCGAAAGGAAGTGGATCTCAGTGGACTGGAGTGAAACTAGCGTTTGTAGCAGCGAACACTTTTCATTCGATCAAAACCTCCTTAGCCTTTTAGTTATTCTCAGCACACTGGGATGGAGGCAGTATAAAGAGTATGAAGGCAGTGGTGAAGAGAGTGGGGATGGGTGAGTAGTCACGTAGAGAGCAATAAACCTACTAATATAGAAGAACCACAGAAGAAATATATGGAGAAATTCGCCTCAAGGGGATGTACAATTGGCCAATGCTATAGGTAGGGACCAAAATGATGATACAGTCCCGAGCGTCGAGTGCGCTCCTAAAACTTCACACCTTGCCAGTGTTACCATTCGATTCAGCTTGAATGAGAAAGACCTCATACTCATTATTTTATAGAGGTGGTGGGAGTTTATGGAATGTAATGGGTTTGTTAACCGAGTCACCAATTCTCTTACACGCCTTTAAAGTTAAGCTTCAGGCCAGATTTATTTCGGAAAACGTGATTTATGGAAAAAACCTTGTTATGAAAAATCACCCGAAAACTAAGAGTTCAAATGACATTTGCATAGGAGAACTTTCGACTCGGAATGACTGAATAAATTGTATCTTGACGTCTTTCAGATCTGTACATACATGTATTGATGAGTAAAACATGCATGAAAATGCAAGATCAGATTTTTCCTCCGTAAGAAAATGCATTGAAATTACCTTTTAAAATAATTTCTGGTTTTAAAATTACCTTTTTAAACCAGACAGTGAAGTACCAACCGAGCCAGAGGGAGCTAAATAGAAAATGTAGCAGTTAATGGATCCTGCTTCTAGTTCAACAGCAGGACGCATGATTCATCAGTACTAAGGTGCAGGAAGTAACTCCCCACAGCCTGTCGTTTTTTGTTAAAGAGATCTCTTCTTTTACATTTCAGCTGGCCAACCAGCCTGTATTTCGAATAATATTTACGATATTTGTCAGATGACTGCTCTTGTCAATGGCTCTTTTCATAGTCCCCATCTAAATAAAGAACTTCAGGCGCCCTGGTATAAAAATCACGAACCACCAGCTGTCTTGGGAGATGTTTTCAGTTTTCTACGAGCTCTGAACTTGTGATAAATACTTGGGAAAAGACTTGGCTGCTCGGTTACAATAGAACTTAGAATCAACATTGTCTGTGGTAGTTACCAGCGAAGTACAGTCCGTAATCTTCAAGCAAGGAATCATTTCAAGCTTTTTTCAAGCAAGGAATCATACGGTATCCGACCATTTTGTGGACATTTTCCGTTAGAGAAAAGGTGGGCCGGAAAAGAGAAGAGTGCTGGACACTCAGCCGCTTAAGTAGGCCAATACGAAAAAGCGGGTGGTGTCTATATCTTATGCTCAACAGTCTTTGCGGTCGGATGATTTACAAAACACACCACCGATGAACGGAAAAATGTATGTCGTCACTCTTGGTTAACTAGGTATGTAGTTAAACTGATTTGTTAAACTTGATAACGATATCAAATTAAACAGCTTTTACTAACTCCTTGTTTCCACCCTGTTCGTTTGTATCGCAATTTCCTGCTAGCTTCGGCTGTGCTCTTACAATTTTTAGCCAGTTTTGATGGATATGCTAGCTATGTAATTAAGATTGATGGTCACCTCAAAGCCTCCAAATCGTGAAATCACAACTCTCTCAATTTCGGTCCTATTTAAGATATCTGCGATTTGGACATTTGACAAAATTTCGATATTTCTTTTGACTGGGCCCTAAGATGGAACTCATCCGTCTATCCGTCCAAAAGCTGCTTATGATCTCCCTTTTCAATTCTCTCGTCTACAAACTGTAGATTATACAACCTTTAAACGCTTTATACACGCATATGCACGCTTTACGACCCAATACTGTGTGGTGGTGTCACCAGTTATTACCACCGTAGACGGACAGGCATATGCTAGGTAACCTATTTTTTTAAAATTACTTTTCAGGGTTACGATATCAGTGATTGAAATAACTGTAGTTATCAGCACAAAATATTTGATTCGGGGAAGAAATCAGGCGCAACAGTCATTGACGCTACTTTGGTTAAATTCATCGAATATTTGAATCGAAACAGAATGCAGTTTTACCCATCATTGAAGGTTAAATGTCAGGGTGGATGCAACTTAGCTATCTCGGATCAACCTTATTGATCAACATTATTGACAATAATTACTTTAGTTGGGGGTGTAAATATTATAGTAAGAAGCTTACAGTCTCCTTTAACTTTGAGGTTTTGTGGCAGAGGCACCAGTACTGACAAGGCTCTATAAGTATTAGTATCACCGAGCATTAGAGTGGGTACAGACTTGAATACCTATCTGACATCCATTGGAAAATCATGGCTTATTTGGATGGTGGCACCTGGCTTATTTGGATTGAACGAATAATAAAAGATGAGGAGGTTGGCCCTTCCACGCAGGGTATTCATATATCGACTTTCTGCAGTTTAACGTGAATGTATGAGCCGTGCTCCTCGATCTCTCTTTGCTATCTAACTTTGGATTTGGGAGCGGCTGGAAGTTTTTGTATGATCCGCTTTTTGACTTGCGCCTGCTCCACGTTCCCGATGGCGCAGGTCCTTTGAAGTTCTTTCCATTTTTTCTTCACTCTTGCAACGAGTCGGTCTTTGTACCTGGACACAAAAATCAATTCTAATTAGCATTGATTGTAAAGAGCAGCGCTAAAAGAAAATTTGTAATGTTGGGGTCTGCTTTTGCGGTAGATAGCGAAACTACCAGTAACAGCCCCCGATGTAGGATAACTCATCACCAATGAATCGTTTTAGGAAGAAGTATCTAAAGTTAATTGATTTACTTGCGTCTCTGGTCATCATAAAATTATCCAAAAGGCTGTTTGATCTATAGTTTTAGGACACTGGATGTACCCACCAAGACATTCACAGGCCGTGCGCCTCTGCCCAGAGATTGAGTATTCAAACGAATTCTCGACAAAAATTGACAAAATAACATTTTTTATGGTCTTAGGACGACTAAGACTTGTTTCATACCAATATTGACTCATTCAAACGACTAAATATGAAAAGCTTTCATGGAATGCTTTCTTTTGTAATATCTTCATTTTGGGAATTGCATTCCTTTTCTCCTAGGCCCTATCATTCCGGCGATGCTCACGAACAGTGAGAGTCAGCCAGTGATAATCAATTCATGGTTAACTGTAAAAAGAAGTTCATTCTTAAAATTATAAATTATTTAATAAAGCAATCTATTGCAGGAAAGTACATTAATGAATTTTCGTAAAAAAAAGAAGCAATTAAAATGGGTAAACAAATTATAAATTCGAAAAATTTCGAAAATTGTCGTAATTGAGATCTGTTTTGAGGCATTCTGAAAGGAACCCTAGGGTTTATATATTCTCCTTAGGTTTGAGGTAAAAATTGTGTTCTTGCGCAGAAATCCAAAATTTTCACATGAGAGGATGGGTTCGTTGGCCAGAGCTTTTTGAGCACACCAAATTGCTCAAATGAAAAAAACTGCTTAAAAATTACCTACTAAAAATGGCTGAAAACAGATAAAAATTGTTAAATTTATATAATTTATATTTTATACTAATATTATTATCTTTTTTAGCAGAATGCTAGTCAAAAGAAGTTTATCAACGATGAACTTGAACATTAAAAAATTGTGCACGAAATTATGCTGAAAAATGTACATACATTTCAATCTCATTCGCCGAAAAAAATCGATTAAAATCGTTTTGAATTGCAGGATATTATTTAGAACGAGTTTTTTTGTGCATAATATTGGTACTTAGTAAACAAATTCTTTGCACTCAAAGTGCTCAAAGTTCAAATCTAATATGGTAATTTACATAAATTCGCTTATATGGCCATGCTGCATGGCTGGAACTTATTTTTACCCCAAAGATACAATTTTTAACGATGTGGCTGTCACAAAATCATTCCAAGGAGTGTTTTAATGCGCAGTCATTTAGAATAATCCATCAAACGTAAAACAGTTTAATATTTGGAGCCTGGCAAGTCAAGATGATTTGAAAAAAACTCAATTATTTTTGTTGCTTCATAACATAAGCTGCCTATCAGTAACTATTTTAATTATGTAGTTCTCTTGATATATATATATATATATATATTGTGGAAGGATAAGTTGATGATAACTTGGGAATATGATTTACCTATTATTAGATGTCTTGAAAGTAGAAGATGAGTGTATTGAGGATATTAAGTTTAATTTAAGTTGCGCATGCGCATTGACTACTATTGATCTGACTGCAACATTATGTCTACAAGCAATATCCCTTGAGTACCGCGCACGAGCGTCGGGCAATAGGTAATAGCCAAAAAGCAGGGAAGCTGACAGTTGAAATGAACTTAAAGGTATTTTTGTAGGAAAATATTTGTATAATGCATTTTGTATGTGATTTGTGGCACACTTTCGATCCTTAAACTCATGATTACACTCACCTGAATGCAGTTCTGTCAATGACTGATGCTGATTTGACGCAGTCATCACCGCCAAACTCGCAGACGCGGTAGTGGTTGAGGATGCCGGCGTCCGCGGGCACGTTGAGCGTCCCATGACCCGGTACAAACTCCCAGACGAAGTGGTTGCCTGCCTCAATCACGAATTCGGGGCGGCAAATATACTTGGAGCGTTGCTTGTGAGGGTGAAGTTTCGCCCTAGTGAATAATTTATGTAATGTAATGTATGAAGGTATTATATAATGTGCAATATAATCTACGTCGGTATTATAGAGATTCAATCATAACACGAACAAGGGGAGTGTACGATCTTGGGGTCGGGGGATTTGTTCTTCAATGGCCTTAGGACTTCCGAAAGTGCTTCATTATTTTATTTTATTTTTTGAGTGTGTAGATTATGAATAAAATGCTCCCAGCTCCAACCCACGCCATAAGAAAAATATAAGATTGTTTTAGATTTAAAAAGGTTTTATATGTGTAAATTATTCATATTTTGTTTACCACATAAATATTTTAGACATTTACGCCTATTAATACGTACAAAAAGCAAACTTCTGACTTCAAAAGCAAATATTTTGAGGAAACCTGGTAATTTTTCTCAAAGTTAAGGTTAGAAAATGCAAGCACAATCACTTTCAACCCCAGACACATTTTTTTCTTCTTTTGAATTATAAATTGTAAAAACAATGTATTCAACAAATTAAGGATTTGGCAACAGCAAAAAATGGTCTTCTGGTTAACGGCGTTTCGTGTTTCATGGTTTAAAAAAACAAAAAATTATGCTTCTGGAAAGACGATGATCCACTTTCTATTATGCCAAATGCAAGGCTGCCCCATCCCCAAACCTCAGCAAATCTTCAGCCGCTCGCCATTTTTCGCGTGTGCCTCTCAGGCACATACTAGAGGCTCGAATTACCGCAAAGGCGATGCGGGCCCTTAAATATCCTTTAATGGCACTCTGAGGACGCATCCAGACCTCTTGCAGCCGCTCAGCCAACACTCTCACAAATCCGGCCATCTAAGGGGCGAACGTAGCGTCCACAGAACATACCAAAGGCGTGAATGAAGCATGACGCGTTTCACATGCATCGAGATATTTTCTCTTTTTTTCCTGTTCTGCTACTGTCAGGACTGAGAGGACTGAGCGGGAAACATATGAGGGGGCGTCGGTGTCAACGAAACGGACGTCAAATAACGCCATTCTCTGTGGTTTCCACACTCCTCTGCATGCCAGATCCCCTCGCAATCCTGGAATGGTCGCTGATGCCTCTTCAATGATACCCTCTCTAACACAGTTCCCCCATGCTGTTGACATCAGCACTCCCAAGGTGTCCCTCACTTCATTGTGCCTCCTAGAAATCAGACCTCTAGTCTTGCAACTTAGCGCAAATTCTTGTGATAAGTTAGTACACCCACAACCATCACATGAAGTCGGCATCTCAATGGTGTCCTCTTGTACCGCATCGCCAGTGCCACCGTAGAACTCGCATCTAGGAAACCAAAGCTGTGCTTCATAAGGGGCATTACCAAGAGCCATCCTGAGGGTTTCTATTTATCAGAAATAGAAGGTTTTATCGCCCTCTGCCGATCTGGGGGGAACTGATGTAATACTGCCTCTAACAAAGCATCATCTTGCTCAGGTTTTCTTTGTTTACCTTCTTTTTTTGCAATCTTTGTTTTGTCGAAATGAGTGGTAAGGTCCAGCTGGGTTCCATCCTGTATTGCTGTAGAAAGATTCTCCGTTCCATTTTTAGAGGTTTCATAGGACAAATCTGACGAACGAACCGGATTCCTTATCGCCAAGCCACCTTTTGACACTGGCAACGAAAACAAGTCACATTCTTGTTCTGAAACGTCACCCCCTACAATCGTAGGAATAAGCAATTTGTTTATTCGTCACACAGTGTTATCATAATAGTATAGTATACCTATATATATTTGTATCGACTTCTCCATTTAATAAACACTTTGTTCCAAATACATTATATATTTATCTTTCTATCTACGAACACGGAACCTGTAGACGAAGCATTTTTGAAAATACATTGACACTGGAGTGTAAAATTTGGCTCACCTTCTTCGCGTTTTTCGCATCGATGTCAAACTACTTTCAAAAACGTCGTCGGACAACATCAGATCGTCCGGCCACTGGAGGTAGAAGAAGGCGTTTTGAAACGAGTAAGATCCCGTAGATTTTGTATTCAGTCTTGTTCCCATCCACCTGATGAAAAATCAATTGACAAGTATGTAAAAAGTCGTAGCAAATTTCCGTAAAAAATGAAGCTATTGCAATGGGTCAACGAGCTATAACATTTAAATTTTTCATGGAAATCCGTTTAGAGCCATTCTGAAACGATTCCTGAAGTTTTCTCGTATATATATAAAGGACGTATGTAGGTATATATACATGAACCATGAAAATCCTGAAACTAACAATAAACTTATTCGGATTCCGAGCAACTTCGAGCTTACAATTCAAAGTACATTAGGTTCATTTCAATACTTTGAAGGGATATTCTTTGTGACGTCTCACGAGGTAGATTAGTGCATAATGCTGACTTGTCACTCGTGTCGAGAAATTGGAAATATTAGTATCAAAATCTTACAAAGGTTTCTCAAAGACACCTCCCCAGATAACAATGGTAAACAAAATCAAAACAAACAAAACACAAAAAAAGGTGTTGCTGCTGTTTTGGGAAATTAATGTGACGTTCTTCTTGGAAATGAAAAGCTAGGTATTATCTCAACAGTCCTATGTTTCATCAAATATGTTTAAAATCGTGTTGGATAGATTTTTGAGTGATGCGGTGACTACGAAAAAAAATCTTTGATAAATTAAAATACTCTCTAAAGCAACATTAATATTATCATTGTTATTGAACATTTTCTTTCCGCCAATTTCTGTAGGAAATGAACTTGAGAACCGATTCAAAATATGCACACGTAGTACATTCAGTCAATGACGACCTATATAGGTACTATATATATAAAAAAAAAAAAAAACTTAAAATTCCGGTATCAACTCTTTTTTGGTTTATATTTTCAATAATTTACCTTTGTAATCGACCAAGGGTAACACATTTTTCGATCAGCCCTAAAGGATAAATATGAAGGTTTTAAATATAAAAAAACGATATCTCAAAACTTAGTTTTAGATAGAACTTAGTTCAAGGAATCGAATAACACCACCTGGAATGACCAACCAATCGCGCTCGTATTGTTTCTTCAGTTTTTATTATGAGGAAGGTTGTTTCCTCAGTTGCAAGAGGATGCAGAAAACTTCATTTTTCAACAAGATGGTGCACCCCCTCACTGGTCCCTTGCAGTACCTACGGCATTTTCTGAATGAGACTCTCCCTCAAAGGTGGATCGGCCGGTCGGGAGATAGGGATCTCTTACTTATCCACTGACCGCCCAGGTCACCAGACATTACACCTTGCGATTTTTTTGTATGGGGCTATGTGAAAGAGTGCGATTTTACTCCGCCAATGCCTAAGAATGTGGAAGAAATCAAGGTAAAGATTAGTACTGCTGCATTTCAAACGGTCTCTCCTGATATGTTAGAGAGAGTTTGGGAAGAATGTGAATATCGATTAAATATTGTGAGAGTTACTCGTGGGGGGCATATTGAACTAATTTAGACAATATGGGAAAAGAGTAAAATTTACTAAAACTGTTTTTGCATTTACGAGTATATTCTTATTAATACAGCTCTTCGAAACTCCGATATCTTTTTGAAACACCCTGTAGAATTAAATTCCAATATAATGCGGAAATAGATTAACTTCCGTTTTCATCACTATAAACCCAAAAAGACCAGTGAACGGATTTCCAATATAGATATAATACACCTGCGTATTAAAATTGGCTACTTTTTTTTTTAAATCGATGAACTACAAAAATGCAAAATGGGTAGGTACCAAATAACTTTAATGAAATCACTAATTAGACATTAATCGGAACACTATCAATCTAACAGCCCATTTTCCAGCAACATATATATTAAATTAAAAACAATTAACCAGAGGCCTCCCATTCCCTTACGAAGCTGATGTATAATTTCACGATGATCATTCCCAAAAGAATGATTGCACGGACTAAAAAAAAAGGGCTTTCTGCTGAGTTCAAAAGTTTACTCACTCGATAAACTGCTGGATGGTGTCGTTATGTTTGGGCATGACGATCTCATCGAGGTCGATAAGGGCGACATAACCAAAGTCGTACATGCTCCTGTACAGGCAGTCGTTGAGAGCCGCGAACAGCCCTTCAGTCCTGATCTCTCTCTGTGACACCATGTCCAGCTTCCATGGCAAAACCGTCACTCTACCTGTAAATAAATTGGTGAAAGTTATAGAAAACTACATTTAGTGGTTCTTAAGATTTTTTGTACCACAATCATACTCAAGAGTTGATGTTCCCGTAATGTAAAAAAGAATCTTAGCACAATCAAGAATGAGTAACAATAATCGTTAGTCTTTTTATTTCAGTGGTGTATTAGCTATTAAAACAGCTCAAAGTCCTCATCGTATTCTACGCAACATGAACAGAGGAGAGCTTATATAATGTAATTTGTAAATGTCCAGGGAGGAGGAAGCAAGGAAGAATTGCTAATGATCTTTCAATATACATCAACATTTGAAAATTCATTCCCAAACGTTTTCAGGTCTTAATTTGAAGTAAATATATACATTTTAAATAACACGATGTATGCTATGTTTTGGAATTTTTGAAGACGTGGGGGATTTGGGTGTCTTGAGGTGAGTTGCCACTTTATTCGCTTTTATTCTAGTAACAAAATGAGAAGCTCCATCTTCCAATCCAAATTATCTTACTTTCCGACGAGCAACACGTAGCCTGACTGAAACTGCTCGTATGATGGAGAATTGAAATTTAACCCGCACCCAACCAAGATGGGTTTTTCCAATTTCTGGCAAATAAGAGGGGTTTTTTTTTGCGAATACCTTTACACTAAACCCTTTACACTAAACTCTATCACACGAGCATATGAGAGGCAAGAACGAGCCCTGTAAATCTTCTCCCTCGCTACCCTGTGCCATACTCGGTCAGTCTTGGGAGTAGTGAGAGGCGACTTCAGCATTATCAAAGAACGCCACCCCTCCACTCTCCCAGACACCTTCTACCTTGATGTCAGCAATAAGAGCCGAACTTTCACAACTTATTTGCCTTCGCGGGTCAGTGGTAAATCCTCCCCATACAATCGCTGCAAGCCTCGCTGTGTCGTCCCTCACACTACAGGGTGTTACACCTAAGTGACTGACACCGGCCAGGAGTCGATTTTACAACAAATTTACAACAAAGTTCCGCCTAGAATTTGTTTTTTAAACGCAATCAAATTCAAAGGTCAGACTGGTAGGAAATTTAGGGAAATGTCGGTCGTGAAAAGTAAATCAAGCATTTTAATTTCTCCCTTGATGGGAAAAACAAAAGATCATGGATATGTCTAGTACCTACTGCTTACCAGTTGGTACCTACTACTCAATTGTATACCAACCATGTAGTGCCTTCTTTTCACAAGATTATTCCATTATGGTTACAAAACAATATTAGTTTTTAACTTAGAGTAATAAATCAGCATTCCTTGACACTACAATGGCTTAGAGGTTATGAAATGTCGTGGTAAAATGAGAGCATTCCAAAAAGTGGCGAACGATTTTCCTACTATGAAAACTATGGGAGTTACTCTTCCCTTGTAACGCCTTGGTTGTACGTGAAAATCAATCGAAAATGTGCCGGTCGGGAAAAAAAGTGTCGGTCGGGAAAAAAAAGTGTCGCGAAAAATTCCTTGACCCCCAGCCAAAAGACATATCCATGTCAAAATGAGTACACCGTTGGAAAGAGCGTTGAATTTCCTACCACCCTGATACCAATTCAATATTTTGTAAGCCGGTTTAATGGGAGAGAAATCCGGCTGAAAGTTGACATTTGACAAATCTGAAGAAATCTGAAAAAAATTAGGAGCGAATAGCTCAAAATTCTTCAACTGAATTTTACCCCCGAGGACGGAAAAAATTGTGCCAAGATTTCACCTTTCCAACAGTGTGGTCAATTTTACTTTTAATTTGCTAATTAGGGGAGAAAATTGTGTTATAATGTTAAAAAACATTGTTTTTTCAATGAAATTGATGGTTTTCTTGAAAAATGACCTTCTATGAAAATACAAGTTTGGGGTTAGTTTCTACATGGTCTTCATCAGCAGTTTGGAGATACGTATGCTAGTTTATTGTAAAATAATTGAAAAGTAATCGGCTTAATGAAATTACTCACCCTCACTCATGTAGTGCTTGAGAACGCAATCCGTACTTGAACTTATTGAGTCGTTGTAGAATGTTATGTGGTCCATCCCTAACAAGCTGTTTAGCTCGATGAACTCAATCAACTGGAGCGTCTGAAAAAAATTGAATCAACAATATTGCAATTTTAGTTAAAAGTCACCACACTTTTTCAGTGTACCTACATTTAATAACATTTTTTCTCTCCATTAACTGCAAATATTTATTTATCCATCTTTTATTTATCAAAAAACAAGGGCAGAACTCAATTTACATAAAAATGTTGACGAAGAAGTGAACGAAATAGGTACATATCAACTATAAAGTATACCTATAATTTTACTATTTTCTTTTTCTATCTTTTATTAGAGCCTCCCATTACTTTAATTTCCCCCAAACATTTATTATCTTTTATTATAAGTTCACTTTGTAAAACTCTTTATGGCCGCAAAACGCATCATATGTAATTTGTATTTGTTAACATTTTTATACTTTTTTTTTGTATTAATTACCTTTGTAATTCTGGTGTGTATAATAGGCCACCAGGCCTTTTCACAATAAATGATTATAAATAAATAAAGCGCCATACATAGATAATACAGAATAAACAGGTTCATAAACTAATACACAAAACTAAATACAACAATATACTCGTATATTAATTTAAATACCATAAAATTCTAGGAAAAAGACGTTTAAGAAATGAGTGACTGTTGTATTAATAATACAGATAAAGTGTCACACTAAGGGCTCAGGGCTGTCATTACTTTTCGACAAAGAAGGCTGTCGCTAATGAGATCCACCTGCATTAAATTCGCATTACTTTGGATCCTAATCAATGGCCAGTTTGATAGGTGATTGTGAAGATGCAAATTAGTATCTACTCGAAACAATCCCTTCCTGTTAATAATGTTGACGATATGCTTTATTTACATGTTGACAACAATACCTATGTTTAATTGTTCAGAACTTATATTCTTGTGTTGAATCTTGATCTGCGTATACTCTGTATAGAAAATATTTTTATATTAGGTTATGGGCCCAGCATGCTTCCACTGGGCACTTCTTACCCAAGACCAAAAATAGGGGAAGCTATTTATGAGTCAGAAGAAGTAAACTCAAGACATCCTGAAGCGTTTTAGAATGGAAAACTCAAGAACCTTTAGCTAAACCGACTGAAACTGGACTGAAGCTGAAAAAGCCGTAACAACCAAACACGATAGAAATGCCCAGATATCTATATCAGATTAATAGGGTCATTGATGTATATGGAAGTATCCACCCGTCCACACATAACGCAAGCCGTGAATTCACATTTCAAATATGCACAAAATTAGACTAAAAAATTTACTTAAATGTCATTAATATTTGCTGAAAATTCTATAATAACTGCCTAAAAAAAGCTAAAAATCCCAAATGTTTTGTGAATCGCAGAATATAATTTAGAATTAGTTTTTTTTTTGTATAAAATTGGTAGTTTACAATTTCTTTACTCTCGAAAGTTATAATATAGGTACGATAATTTACGAAAATTGGCTCATATGATCATGCTGCATGACTGGAACTTTGCATTGTTTTCACTTTAGGGAGAAGAAAAATTTTTGGTCTCCAAAATCAAAATTCCCACACGCATTTTACGTTTTAGACCATTCTTTGGTTCCGTGTCTCTCTGCGCGAGTGTGTGTGTGTGTTTGTCGTGTGTCCGCAAATCCATGTAACAAGCTTATTTTCCACAATTTTCATTAAATTTGAATGCAATTTTCAGGGAATGTGTGGGCTAGGGGGTAGATGGTCCGCTATCAGTTTCATCGTTCTTGACTCTATACCTCACTCTGCACATGCGCAAACGTAAATTCTACCAAGCATCATTTTCTCACGCCCTAGCCGTTCGATCTCGCTCAAATTTGGATGATAGTAGGGGGATGACAATTTGATCTAGGAGCTGCTGCGCTACGAACTGTGATATCTGATCCGTGATATATTTATATACATCCAGTCGTAGTTTTATTTCACTTTGCTGATTGTGTATAATAGCATGTATATAGTTATTAGCCTATTTTACATCTAGTCTTAGTTGTATCATTTTAATTTTGGGTTTTTTTTTAATCCACTTTTAGGGCTAAACAGTGGTCATCTCTGTTCCCCTCATTTTTTCCCCCTTCCGAGTTGACAGTGGAGTCCATGATGGCGCTCCTTTTAGCGAATTTTCTTAGAAACTGAAGCTATTGCAATGGCTCCAAAAATTTTAAAATAAAAATTTTCAAAAATTTTCTTCATCGAAATCTGTTTTGAGGCATTCTGAAATGATTCCTGGATTTTAACGCTTTTTTATATGTATATATATATGTATGTATGTATGTGTCATTCCAGACGATAACTCTCGATAGAATTGAGATAAAAACTTCGTTCTTTCGCCAAAAAATCAAGCATTTCAAAAGAAAGGATGAGTTTGTTGGACAACACTTTTTGAGCACATTAAATTGGTCAAATTTCAAAAAATGTGCTAAAAAAATCACTAAAAATGACTGAAAACGTCTAAAAACTGTTGAATTTATATTTTTATCAGAATCGTAGTCGAAAGAAGTTTATTGACGATGAACTAAAACATTCGAGAATGTATTCACAAAATTATGGTGAAAAATGTACTTGAATTTCATCAATATTTGCTGAAAAATTGATTGAAAAACTGCTAAACATCCAAAATCTGTTTTTATTCGTAGAATATGATTTGGAACGAGTTTATTTGCCATAAAATTGGTGGTTAACAATTTCTTTGTACTTGGAATGCACAAATTTCAAAACAGTAATATAATATAATGTTACGATAATCTACAAAAATTCGCTCATACGGTCATGCTGCATGACTGAAACTTTAAGTCAAGGATGGCAACATGGCTCCCCTTAGAATCGTGCCACTTCCAGTGTCCCTTTAGACGCCTCGCTAATGACCCTTCAGGTTGAGATGCGGCCCAAACCTTTAAAAAAAGCTACTGCGCATGCGCCTATGTGAAATCCTTGTAACGACCTTAATTTAAATTGTTTCCATCCGATTTCGCATCCAATTTCGATGAAATGGTCAAAGAATGCGCGGGTTTGGTTGTAGATGGTCCCTTATCAGTTTCACTGTTGCCATATCAAGACTTCATTCTGCGCACGCGCAAACGTAAATTCCATCATGTTCCATCTTTTCACTCTCTAGTCGCTCGAGTTCGCTTAAATTTGGATGATGGAAAGAAAATGATAGGTAAACGAGGAAGCTATGTGCCACACCCAACTTGGCAGACGTTTTTTGGATTATACACCGATATGTTAGGACTATACACCTTGAAACGTAAACTAACAAATTTTGATGGGGGTGTTAAAACCTTTTTTTCATGTCTATTAAAAAGGTTAATTATTGAAAACAATAAACAAAAAGTTAATCAATGACGTGATGAGGAATATTTTACCCAATAGCTTAGTTAGTAGGAGAGTGGGAAGGTTTCCAATTAAACGTTTCAACTTTTCGATGACGAAATTGCAGGAAGGAGAGCTTTGGTCGTAAAACAAAGTTGTTCCCGAAAAGCAATTTATTTTCAAATAAGTTCCCGTCCGTTCTATATATCGATGGTTCTATCGCATCAGATCTATTGGTGGGTACCCACGAGAAACTTGTGGTATGTCACTTGCATATGACGGGCGGCACGCGAGCTTCAAATAACTTGGGGTCCTCTTCCCATATCGGTGAATCGCACGAATGAAAAATGCATGTAAATCAAGTGCTTAACCATAAATCGTCTTGCTCCCTTCCTTACTCCTCTTCAACTGTACCCAATCATAGATTATTACTTGAGATATAACTTTTGTTCTCCATATTTACAGAGAAAATGGGAGAATGGCTTTGATAGAAATGTTTAGCTGTCAAGTTGAAAGATATTTTTAGGTGGCTTGGAATGACCGGCTCGATGGCAGATTTTATTTCATTTCCCACTCATTGTATCTTGTGATTTCTCTTGGTGCAAAGTTCAGGTGAAGTGAGCATCTAATGAAAAAAGTTAGAAAAAATATTTGATTGCTCGGCATGTACCTACTACTCTGAACTATGCTTACATAACAAATGGGCAGTTTTATCCACTTCATTTTATCCCATCAGCTGGAATACCATGCCAAAGAGCTTTCCAAGAAGGTGTAATATAAAGGGTATCGGATGATTGAATGTGACTGAACCAATGGTGTAAATAAATCTGAATGACGTGGGTAATAGGGAAACGACCTCGGGGGAACTTCAGCGTCGTCCAGCTATGATGTCAATTCAGTCATTTCTATCGGCTTTTGGGCCAAACCGTTTGGAGTTTTGAGCTGACAATTTGAAAGTTTGGGGTTTCCAAGGAATCAGAAGCAAATTCTTAGATCAAAAACGAAAATTTACTACACATGGAAGTTGCCCATCGCTTATTTAGGATCGCATTCTGCTTGTAATGATGTAAGACATTCAGCTTATGGACTTTAAAGGGGGAAAAAATGAAACAGCAAGATTACACAAACATTCCAGGACAAGATGAAAACTAAGTGTATTTTTACATCATGAAATATTTCCAGTTCTGCCTGCAAAGTAGTACCAGGGGTGCACAGAGTCTTCCCCCGAACATAATTCATGGCGAATTTTGCAGATTTGGACTATTGCTGTAGGTGCTTCACAAATTAAATTCTAACTACAATGATTTACCTATGTATCCAACACTTCTGGAGTGAATCTTCAAATGTCCGCCATTAAGGACATTTGTAAGTCGAAACTTGAGTAATAACCTTTTCTAAATCCCACACGTCTAGTGTTATTTAAAGGATAGTTAGTAAGTACCTACCTGATTATAATTGAAGTGAAGTGGTTTGACGCATACACCAATTTTGGATGACTGAGGCGTTGGGTGGGCCTTGGCATTCTCGAAGGCGTGATTTACGAGGAGACGATTGGTCGGGGACAAGACCACTCGGCTCATCACAGACACTGAGTGCGGAACACTCATGTTACTCGCCAGAGGACATAAAATGAAGCAAGCGCTGAACTTCAGATTCCAATTCTCTCGAATCACCTGAAAACAATTCATTCAATTGCGTACAAGTGGGTTTTACCCTAAATTGAAATTCATATTTAAATGGTAGTATTGCAAATAACGATTACGTCCAGCTATACTAGTTATTATCTATTGGTGAATAGATCTGTAGAGACCTTGGAGCATCTATTTCTGTTTATGTCAAATCGGATTGGCAATTATTTTGGAAAAAAAAAAAAAACAGAACCTTTTCATACGCTTTGTGTATTTATTTTAGAAAAATATAAGTTTGTGTGTATATTATACGTGATTACCTATTGAAATAATTTAGTTATAATGTTGACATCCCCATGATAGAATCTTCTGAAGCTTGAAAATGGTGAACGTGGTTAACAGTTCTGGTAGCTCACTTGAGATACAGACAACGTCAGACAGATCCTATTTGGATGTTTTTTAGTTGTAGTCACAATTGGTGGTGGACCAACACTCCAGGGGAGTCAAGAACCTAGTCTGCCATGGAAATGTTTGTGCAACAACCACCAGTGGCGTAAGGTGATTGTTTGTACACAGTGAGCAAACACGTAGTGTAACGAGGATTGTTCCTTAAGCAAATGTGAACTGCCGACTAAAAGGTATGTCATAATTTAAGTCATTTTACCACAACAGCCCTAAGGTATCCCTACTATAAGCGAGGGTTTAGAGAAATTGACTCACTTGGGTTTAGACCAATTGACTGACTAAGAGCAGAAGCATAACTAACATGCACAGTTAACATGCAGTTAACATGCACAGAAGATGAATTTTGCTCTGTCGTGTATAATTCAAGCGACACCTTCTGGTCCTCAGGATATAGCCCATTGTACACCAGATGTTGAAACGTAGTTTTAGGGATGTTGCGATACCACTCAAGTATCTGTAGGTACCAGTATCAAAAAGATATCAAGGCCTGCGGTACCGATACCTCTTCCGATACTGGTATCAAATCAAACGTATCCATATCAGTATCATATGATACCCACCCACTAGTCACGGATTATGTTAACTTATTTTTCTCGTATTATACAGTTAGGTACTTTGTTGAATAAACTCAATTTTCCCCCTGAAATATTTATATTTCTAAACACCCTAGATAAGGAAAACTATCGAATCAAACTTTCGAGAAATTTAATCATATTGTTTTCATCAAGTGAAATGTATCATAGGCATAAAAAGGTGGTTATACATGTAGCTCAGGAATATAAAATGTACCGAGTAAAGAAACAATCCTCGAATAACTCAATTAATGACAGGTACTTACCTATTTTTTAAGAAGAGAAATGAAGGATCGCTATCACTTAGGAAGAACAATTTTTCCATTCTCTTGCCGAGGACGGTTTCTGTCCTTCGTCAGAATTGACCCCGATTTCGAAAATAATCATTCAAGAAGCGATGAGATATCTTCGAGCTTCTTTGCTAAGTTCAGCGAATATAGTTGACATTCCTTCGGGGTGGTAGCAGTTGGGCTTTGGGTATCGAATCGGTATCGAATAAAAGTACGTGGTATCAAATCGAAAGAAAAGTATCGATACCAGTATCATATGAATAGTATCGCAACGTCGAAGTTTTGACAGGGTGGTGCGCTGATAGTACGATTCGTGCAGTGCCAATGCGTACCTCACGATTCTTTAGATGGGGGCTTAAAGAGCTTTATTTTACTGCTGATCAAATAAATACGTGATATGCCAAAAAATACCCCCATGTAGACTGTAGTATTATATCCTAGTATAAAATATTCAAATGATGCCACTCCATACAATACACTTGAGACATGAATGTAGTTTATCAACGATTTATGAATCAGTACACGATTTCCCAAATCTTGTACATAGTGCTGTTCAAATTGGCCATTCTTTCGCTACTGGTATTTGATAACGTTTCTTTATTCGGACAGTATAGATTATAGCAAGTTTTATAAAAAAGGCCTTCTGTCTTTGATTTTTAAAAAACTCGTGAGTGATATTCTACACTTTTGAATATTATATTGGGGCTGAAGAAGCCCCAGTTCCTGGAGAGAAACGTTACATTTTAATTTAAAAAAACCAATTTAAGGACAGAAGGCTTTTTTTTTTTTTTTTTTTTAAATAAAAACTGGTATTTGATGCGTAATGTAACTCTTGCAATGAGGAATCGAAGAGTTACATTACTTTCTATTCCTCTCTTTCATAACTGATTCCACAGTCGAGTATCATATTATTGTAAATTAGTGCTTGATAATTCGTGACAAGGCATTCGGTAATTTGATTTTACCAACTCCTAACTCACCTTGACTTTGGCGGGGACGGTGAGAGTGGTTGTAGAGTTAGATGACTGGTACCAAAGGACGCACCAAACTCTGTCTGGTCCGCGAGTCTTGGTGGCCCCCATTACGCGGATCATGCGAGCACCTCGCCGGTCGTAGTAGGCAGAGAACACAAAAAACTTGAATCTAAAACACATAACAGTGTTGTTATTGTAATTCACATAACGCTGGTTGTAACTGTTGCACTATGATGAAGGAGGACCTCCCTTTAACTATAAACTTACCTATCGCTATTCTTATAAGCACCAAACTAAAGCTCTGATGAGGCCACAAAGGCGAAATACTAAACTAAATATACACCACCAAAGAAAAGCCTAACAAACCTCTCCCTCACAACCTACCACTTTTCTTTGGTGGTGTATATTTAGTTTAGTATTTCGCCTTTGTGGCCTCATCAGAGCTTTAGTTTGGTGCTTATAAGAATAGCGATAGGTAAGTTTATAGTTAAAGGGAGGTCCTCCTTCATCATAGTGCAACAGTTACAACCAGTTGTTTTTGGTTGTTAGTTATATCAATTTAAATTTAAATTGAGAAATAATGGAACTATTGTGAGTGGAGCTCATTCTTCTTGGGAAAACTGGTATATTTATAAAGAGACATAATCCCCAGCATATAGACTGTAAGTCTACAACGGTACGCATGTCTTTGAAGAGTTTTGTATATTTTGAATTTATTTATAAAAATAAATTTTTTCATTCATTCATTGCATCGAATTTATTATGGATCAAAATATTAAGTAAATATTATTAGAATAATGATATTAGTGTTTATCACCTGGTTCCTCCAACGGATTGCCAGAAGCCATCTCTGGCCGGTATCGTTATGTTGGTGATAGGTTTGAAAACAGCCAACTGGTTCGGCAGGATGTACTGGGGCACTCGCCCGAACTGATTTTTCCCGTCGTCAGGTCCTTGGTACACCACATAGTCTTCTCCATGCTGAAAAAATCATCAAATCATCATCATAGTCATATACCGTAAAACCGGATGAATCAGATTAATTTTCAACTTTGCATAGCTGTTTAAACTTATCTAATTGTGATTGCGGCCCTATCTCAACGATATAGTTTGAGTCACAGTCAAGTTTTTCAAGTGCCATGATCCGATTTACCTTACTCGGGGTAACCCGGACTAGTACCCGTTTTACACAAAAAATCCGATTTTGATCTTTGTAAGTGCAATGGGATCATAAATTGAAGTTTTATAAGAGCACCAAGAAGGTATACATGAATAGAATTGATTAAAAAAACCTTAAATTACAGAATTTTCACTTAATTTGTGGATAATGTAAGTTTACCTTGGTACAAGTTCAGTGCACCAGCTAGCTTGCCGAGTAATCCTGTAATCCGAGTAATGAATCCTGATCGTGTTGGAGTAAGAACAAAATCTGCTAAGCTATTTGGATATGTGTGCCTTTGAATTTATAAAATTTAAATTGGCAAACACAAAAAACCAAGAGAGTTAACAGGGGAGCAGATCAGAGAAAACGCCAGTTATGGTGGTATTTGTTATAATGGGAGTAAAAAGAAGAAAAAAGCAATCAACTGGATACAACACTACGGGTTCAAAATTCAAGGGTGTCAAGTTTGGAGGGAGATGTTTGCCTTCATGAAAAAATAGACATTAGTTAAGATTGAGTAGATAATTGAAGCCTCGGAGGCTAAAGTCAAAATAGGGAATTTGGTAGTCACCGGTTAACAAAGACAACCTACGAATCGTTCCTACATTATATTCTACGGGGGAGGTCCTAAAATATGGGAGTACTTAATCTAATGATTTGAGGTGCATTGAGGAGGCCAGTCGAGGTTTGTACGAAGGTCTAAACAGGCAATGAAGAATAGGAAAAGAAGCCCCTTTTCCTAGCGAGAATTGAAGACAGAAGTCTTGTGGTTGTACAAAGCAGGACTTTGGCCCAATAATAAAAATGCAAATACTATTGTTCGAATCTACTAAGCTCGTGGAGACAGGAACGGATATGGTCTGGAAGCTGCCTTCTGGTCCAGTTCTGTTCTCTAGGTGGTGTTCGGATCGTCAATTCTCTGGCAAAGTCTGGCGGATAAGAAGAAATCCTACTTCAGGAAGGAATCCCCAAAGGTTTGGGTAATCGAGAATTTCCGCTATTGAAACCGGGAAATGTCGCGGAATATAATCCTGCACAAGCAAGCAGATGCCAGGTTCACGTGAGAACGACAGAGAAAACTGCTCAAGAGCACAGGCAAAGAGGCAAAGGGGTGGTCGAGCGTGTAGATGGACTTCGTTGCAATGGACTCTACAGATCCTCTTACCGGAAACTCCGGAATCAGGAAGAGCCTTTGATGGAAAATACAGCTCATGGAAATTGGGCCTCACGGTAAGGAGCAGGATCCAGTCGGATAACTAACTAGTTACAACCACTCAATCAACAACTAAAAAAAGTTAGTCAGGACACAACCATTGCCTCCTATTGAACGGCAATTACCATCTCTCTCCTCCTCCTCCTGAGACAGACCGGTTTTTCTCATTTTACGTTGTCAGATAAAGTTCACCACAGAAAATGTGAATCAAACTGAAATCGGACCGATACATCGTAAGAAATCGATGCTATGACCAATTGACGTTTGCACACGCCATTATTGATACGGCGCCAGCAAAAATAATAGGGAACTATCCAAGAGCTTACTATCCCTAAAAATTTCATCAAGATCGGTAAATAAGTTTTGGAATGTCACGACTTGTGTCAATAAACTTTAGTTTTACGCATGCCTTTTAATTATTTTTCATCCAATTACAATAAAGCTCATAGGGAACCTCCCCGAAACCTTTGACCAACTACCCTCAAAGTTTGAACAAAATCGAACTGATAGATCGTGAGAAATCGACGTTATAAGAAATTCTCGTTTGCGAATGCGCATGCGAGATTATTGATCTGACAATGAAATTTATAGAGAACCAAGGGGAAAACAAGTTGACATTTCGATTTTGGAGGGAAAAATGTTTTTTCAACATCTTGCACGAATACATAGCTTCCCTACCTTCTGTAGTGAGGAAACAAAAGTTATGTTTTGTCACATAAGCACCCATACACATTTCTCGTCTCCATTGTTTGTCTTCTCACTTGGTGCTCTATGGGACATTTTTATGAATTTGTCGTATCCATCCTTTTTAGTAGCAACAAGAGAATGAAATGAACAATAGGGATAAGATTGCTAGAGATTACTAGAGATTAGATCTTTTGTAGAGTAGTGACAATGCCAATCGAAACAGCGACCCTGTTTACTTTACATTGTTTGCAGTAGTAAACCTTTACTAATTAGATTACCTACCCTAGAAATTATCACAGCGTCATCGTAGCTGGAGCGCTGTCGGGAGTGTTGTCGCCTATTCCTGTTGCGGCTGTTCTGATCGATGAGAAAGATCTCTGTGAGGACGATTATGAAGAAGACGGCGAAAAAGATGATGACGATGCAGAAAGACATGTTGGCCCGTTCGCGCAACACGCGCCCCGACACTCTACCCATGTCATCTGCAACACATGATATCAATACATTAGTGGATTATTGAGCAATATTCCCTTTTATTCAATATTCATTTCTATTAGTTTATCCATACAATACTTCCAACAAGGATCTAAAATCAAAAATCTTGACGGATAAGAAAAATCAAGAAAATTTAACGAAATATCTGACGAAAGCAATGAGGAAAATTTGCATCCAGACCGTGATGAGATGATATATTTGTAAGTTTGTATATATTTGTTAAGTAGGTGAGATGAGAACAAGTAGGTGAATTTTACTGTGTTCGGAAAGAGTGCGCTTCAGTGAAAACACTGTGCAGCTCTGGCGACTGAATTCCGCGAATGATTTTTTTTTTCTTCTCCATAGCGAAGAATTTGCACTAAACAGCGTTCTCCAGCTGGAGGCGTATAAATATAGCTGCCGACCTCTCACTGAGCGCATTCAACATGTGACGACTCTGCCCACCGCCAGCCCAACGCCAAGCGGCTCATGGAACCTGGGATATTTAGAAATCCTTGAATCCCATAAATTATACGTTAGGAATGATGACAAGACTTTTACAAAAAAAGAATATTTCTAGAAATGGGTAAGATAAAAATTCAAATTCAATTAACTTCCGAAAAGAAACTCAAAACTTGAGCAAAATTTACTCGTATTTGATTGAGGGACTCTAAATTTATTCATCACCGGCGAACTAGCTAAAACATACGTAAAAACATTGTTAGGTACTTACATAAACTTGAACAATTATAAATTTGATTTTCATAAACTGATAACTTTAAATTCGGTTTTTATCACAAAAATAAAACAATATGTATTTATTGTACAAATTTTGAATTTGATATTTTGAATTTTTTTCTCCCTGAAGAAGCCCCAGTTTCTGGAGGGAAACGTCGGAGATTAATTAAAAACCAATTTCAAGGACAGAAAGGCCTTATTTTGTAAAGTTTTATAATTTGAACTGACCAAATAAAGAATCGTTATTTAGGAATGATGAGCACAAAACCGTGGTCGAATTTAAATTTAAAAGAAGTTCCAGTCATGCAGCATGATTGTGTGAACGAATTTTTTGTAAATTATATTATTTTCAATA
Source organism: Adelphocoris suturalis (assembly GCA_030762985.1). Lineage (NCBI taxonomy): Eukaryota > Metazoa > Arthropoda > Insecta > Hemiptera > Miridae > Adelphocoris > Adelphocoris suturalis. Next base: position 22,993,580 of record CM061043.1, read on the forward strand.
ATGAACCTTTGTAATCGACCAAGACAAAAAATTTTTTAACCCCAACTGAAAATTTTTTGATATACCTACGTTTCAAGATAAGCAGAAACCAAAAATCGAAAAAAAAAAAAAAAATATATATATATATATATATATATATATATATACTATAGCGGATAGTGGAATTCGTTTACGAGTTTGATTTAGTTGACATGGATTTGTCTTTGCTTTAAATAAAATATATATATTTTTTTTTTTACAGTGGTAAAATTTCCACTCGCATTTTACGTTTTAGACTATTCTGAACAACTTTCGTTCCGTGTCTTTCTCTCTCTATCTGTGTGTGTGTGTGTGTGTGTGTGTGTGTTTGTCTGTGTGTGTATGTCCGCAAATCCTTGTAACAAGCTTAATTTCCACAATATTCAACCGATTCTTATGAAATTTTCATGGAATGTGCGGGTTAGGGTGAAGATGGTCCCCTATGAGTTTCGTTGTTCCCAAATCAGTATGCATGAATACGCATGCGCAAACGTAAATTCCATCAAGCATAATTTTCTCACGCTCCCGTTATCCGATCTCGCTCAGATTTCGAGGATAGGTGGAAGGAGTTGACGTAGGCATCACCTAGTAATTTCAACATAATCCTATCATTAGTAGCTGCTGCGCATGCGCGAATATGTATTCACTTTTAAACGAGCCTAATTTTAACAGTTTTCATCCGATTTTGATGAAATTTTCAGGGAATCGCGGGTTAGGCTATAAATGGTCCACTATCAACTCCATACTTCATCAAATCATTACTTCATTTTGAGCATGCGTAAACGTAAATTCCTTCAAGTGTAATTATTAATTTACGCCCTAATCGTCCAATCCCGCTCAAATTTGGTGCATAGTTGGGGGACAATGGTTTAATAATTCCATGTTAATTTCAACATGATTGCATAATCATTAGCTCCTACGCATGCGCGAAAGTGCAGTCCCAGGAAAAAGGTCTAGTTTTCATCAGATTTTGGTTACATTTTCTGGGAATTTGTGGGTTAGGCTGTAGATTGTTCCCTACCAATTTCATTTTTCTCAAATCATTACTCCATTCTGTGCATACGCTAACGTATTTTTTTAAACATGTTTACTGTGAAGCGTGAAATTGCGGGGTCTTAGAGCTGTATAAATGTGAACCCTGCTCGGAGGCACGATGCGCCATGTTATGATCATATATTACATATGGGTTTAATAATTATAGACCAACGATCTTCGTTGAAGGGCTATCTAACACAGAAATAATAAACCATTGTGTAATAATTTGCTGCGTTTTTTTCAGTTTTAATCGATTATTCAGAGCACATATTAATGGAATATTAGTACAATTTTCAGCATAATTTTGCGTTAGAAATTTTTGAATACTCCAGTTTATAGATTATGAAATTTGATCACCTAGTATTCTGCAAAAAATATAAATGTAACGATTTTTTAGTGAATTTTTCAGGACATTGGTGAAATGTGACTAATCTATTAGGCTCAAAAATGCTGCCTAATGAACTCTTGGAATTCCCGACACTATTCTGCTGACTATTCCTACTTTTCCGATGAAATGGCCTTTATAAGGGAAAAAAGGTATATCTGATGCCCTCATCCACCTCACGAGTTCCTACAATCATTTTGAGACCAAAATAGAATTTCTGTGTGATCAGTAGATTCTTCCGACTTTCTCATAAAACGCATAAAAGACTTTTTCGTCGGAAAGGAATCTCATCCGCTCACAATTCACCGCTCTTTCCGCAAATGAGCCCTAATGAGTTATTTCCCTTTTATTGGATCTGCTCTTCTGTTATTGGCCGCCTCGGGGTTCCAATATTGCGGGGCCTTGTCCCTTTGAACGGAAGAATGTCTTTTTCCCTACACCACTTTTTGATCTGAAAGGCAGTGGATGGACTTTCAGGAGGTACAGGCTGCACCCTTCTTGCCCTTTAGTAGGAAACTCGATGAGATTTATTGATCTTTTTTCGCCCGTTTTCTGTCAGCGACCTTTATTTTCTTCGTCGATTCCATTGGTCAACTTTTCGTCCACTTCAAAGGCTTGTTTTCTTATTTCATTCCCATTCGAGAAACCATTAAGAGAAAGGTCTCTGTGAAAGGAATGGATGTGCGTCAAAAGAAAAGCACTGGATACGTGCAACTTATCTATGTTTAGTGAAGCAGGGGTATCGTCTGAAAAGGGCTACCTATTCGAAATCATAAAACTCGTAAGACATGGACTTGCTTTTTCTTTCCTTGGTAGCTTTACCGCTAAAATAATTAAAATGTCACGAATTATTACACAATGGTTTAGAAGTTCAGGATTTTGAATGTACGAGTACTTCATGAGTTTTGTAGCAGAAGTATTAGGGTAATTACGTAGGTTCTCAAAATAAAAGTTATGTTCCATGACGGAGATCTCATTACCAATTCTAGGAATTTTGAGTGGGCTGAACTCGATTCCAAAGCCCATTTTTTCCATCTCATCAGGATTTTGAGATATGGTCAAAATTCGCCCAATTTTGGCCCATTTTGTCAAATGTTTCCAATTATTTTATTTGAAGAGTGTGAGGCATTGTTTCCTATGGTTCTCGACCTTCTGAATCGAATGAGCCCAACCGTAGGTCGCTACGTTTACTGCTTACGGAGCTGGAGCACTTTAAAGCCCGAAAAACGTATTTTGCTTCCGAGACTGCAAGGCAGCGGAAGCTTTGTTTTCATTTTCGAAATGAAAAAAAATTTTTTGCTCCAAAATCAAAATTTCCACTCGCATTTTGCGTTTCAGAGCCTCCTGAACAAATTTGGTTCCGTGTCTGTCTGTCTGTCTGTCTGTCCGTCCACATTTCCTTGTAACAGCCATAACTTCCACAATTTTGATCCGATTTTAACCAAATTTTCAGGGATCGTGCGGGTTAAGCTCTAGATGGTCCCCTATCAACTTCATCATGATAGAATCAACGGTAGCTTCTGCGCAGGCGCTAACGTGAATTCCTTGTGACGGTCATAACTCGGTCAATGTTGAACGGATTTCAGTCAGATTTTCAGGGATGATGTGGGTAAGGTCCCTTGAGGTCCCATAAGACAATCATCATAATTGCATTAGCGCATGCGTGAACGAAATATTCTTGTGACGGTCCTTGCAACAGCCGTAATTTCCACAATTTTGATGCTATTTTTGCCATGCTCAAAGTTGCCAAAAAATATCCCCAAGGATGGTTTAATCATGAATTTAGATCAAAATATTAATGAAATCCTGTAAATAAATTGAAAACTCATTCAGTTTTGATCCGATTTAGACGACATTTTCAGGGAACATGCGGACTACATCCTGGATGGTCCCATATTAAAATCAAAATTTTCCTTATTAATTTCATTTATTATATGTACCATTCAGCTTTCAATTTCCCACCTTATCAATTCCCCGATGCCAGAACAGGTCGTTTCTAGTTTTCTGTAATTTAATGGTGACGTACTGTGAAGGTCACGAGGAAGCTCATGTGCCATTTCCTTGGCAGTTTATTTTTTGTGTTTTCTCCTTGGTTTTTGGGCGTTTTTCAGATTTTGTAGCAGAAAAAATCTGATACAAGGACCGTTTTGAAGAGACATTCCTGCATCTAATTTCATTGAATTTAAGATTTGAATGTTCGAGCAACGCTACCCCTCCTCGCCCTTTACCAGTGCGATCATTCCTCACATATACATAATTACCTACATTTACAGATTCACTACGAATGTCTGGCTCAAGGAATGTTTCGGATAATGCAATTACGTCAAAAGTTTCAGTTTTTGTCATTTCAATCAATTCTTCGAGGTGAGCTACAACTGATTCAATATTTAAGTGAGCTAATTTCAGGCATTTCTTGTGAGGCAACAATCGCCCCGTTAAATATGACATATTGATGTGATAATGTGATATAACTGTTAATTATATATTCGTTATTACAAATACAGAGCCTATTGAATTTAATGAATGAATGAACCAGTTGATTAACTGATTCAAAAGTTAATGAATTTAACATGAGTAACAAAATACAGAAATAACTATCGCGAATAAAATTATCGCGATTAGATTCAGCATGAAGGGGTTCAGAACTATTATACCTCACAATAGAAAAAAATCATAATAAAGAAAAAGGAAAAATAAACTTATGTTCATTACGTTTATTCCATAAATTGATTCGACATTGCTTGTAACCAAGTCCAGTCCGTATTCGATGCCATCAGTGTGAAAGTCCAGGTAATCTACATCGGTGGATCTAATATAGGTACACTCTCGCTTGATCCGTTTTTTGAATACAGATTAATTAGGCCATGAAAATTCATCACCTAGATCGGAGTTGATTTTCCATCTTCCCTCAGCATTGCTCTACCATTTCTGATCCAAGCGAAATAGAACAGCTTTGCTGTTGTTTGCAAAGTTTCGCACGTTTCAAAAGTTGGCGCTTGTCATGAGTGAGGCTCTGATTCACGAAAATTCGATTCGACTCGCCATTGATTATTCCGATATCTCGGATCAATAAGTTAGTTCTTCTTAGCTTTAACTAATATGATAAAACCATCTTTGTCCAGGCGGCGAACGAAGGTCAGACTTGATCCAGGGACCGGCCTCTTACGAAAATAGTTATCAAGCATCGATTCATTAAAACCGAAATCGATTGCCTGACTCACCTGTTTCATAATGTCAACAGCCGATTCACCGGTTTCGTTCCGCAGTCCGGCTGTTTCGACAGTTTTTCCGAGAGAAATTTGCTCGAATTCCGAAAACTTAGACTCAAGTGTTATAATTCGTGATTGAAGTGCTACGTTGTGCTTGAGTTCCTCATTCTCGATACGGAACTCTTGCAAATCAGTATGCAGTTTGGCGATCTAAAGTAAAGTAAATAAAATAATTCATTGTACATAGGGCTTCCGCCCCTCATAGTGTACATTATTTACAAAAACAAAAGTAAAAGTTGTGTAAAAGCACAAAAAATAATTAAATAACAGATATAAAACAAAATGTACAGGTGTGCACATATACCTAGAGCAAAAAGAATAAAAAAAATACATATAAAAACAGATATCTAGGTACAAGGTAGTATGAAGCAGATATTAAAGGGCAGAGAGAGATAGAACAGGGGGGATGAAGATGAGAAGAATAGGTGTAGAAAAAAAGAAGGGGCCAGCTAGCTGTTTTGGGCGATGTAATTCTTAGCAGCGTTTCTAAACCGGGTTATGGAGGGAAGGGAACGAACTCGGAGTGGTAAGGAGTTCCATAATCTCGCACCCACCAAACCAAATGACTGGCTTATGGCTCTCGACCTATGCTGCACAATCCTGAGTGCGCTTGATCTCGATGAAATGGCACGAGAGATGAGACATGATAGATAGTCTGGCACAAGGCCTTTGATGATCTTGAAAATGAATTAGTATCAAAAATAAATATTAACTTAAAAATAATTCAAATTTATATCAAACTCAAACTTATTGAGGTAAAGTAATTAAATATTCCTTTGTTTTGTTGATATGACGAACAACATAAAACAAAAACAAAAATTAACAAAATTTACATCACTTCATCAAACATTAATATTTAAAATTATGTACCTACTATTTTTCTAATAACATTTTCTTTAGTTTGTTCTTAAACGTATCCGTACTTTGCTCAAAATCAAACATCTCCACCATATCATTATAAATTTTGACTCCTTGAACAATAAATGACCTGTTGAAAATAGATGTTCGGTGAATCGGGATTTGCAAAATTCTATTCTTGTTCCTTGTATTCTTTTCATGAACCTGTGACATCCATTGAAATTTATTGTACAAGTACTCAGGTTTTCTAAATTTCATAATTTTGAACATTAAGACGGCAATTTGCATTTTCTTTCGCTCAGCAATTTTGAGCCAACCTAACGCTTTATAGTGGGGAGTCACATGCTCATCTGGTTTTATTCTCAAAACGAACCTTACGATTGTGTTTTGTGCCTTTTGTAATCTTTGGAGATTTTCGCCATTCATATCGCAATATGCGACTGGGGGGTAGTCGAAAATGGGGAGTATGAGCGATTCTGCTAATTTTTTTTCTGACTTGGACAGGAAAATCTACAGCTACCCTCCTAAGCTGGTACACACTTTTAGGAACGAAATTGCACATGTTGTTAACTTGCGAATCCCATGAAAGAGTGTTTTTGACTATGATTCCCAGGTTTTTCATCTCTTCTACATATTCTAATGGACTTGAATCATACATGACTTTAGGAATAGCAGCGTAGTTAATTTTAGACAAGATTTTGGGATATCCTAGTATCATTACTTTTGTTTTCGATTTGTTAACTTTCATCCCATGATCTGAACACCAGTGTGCAAGCTTTAGAGAGAGAGAGAGAGAGAGAGAGAGAGAGAGAGAGAGACGAGGAAAATAACTGACACTAAATTCTCGGCTCAACAGAAGAGAACGTTGAAACTTGTTACGGCCCGGCGCCGTTTAGCGCTCAAATTGAACCCCCCCCCCCCCCCACTGTGCATCCGCGGTAAAATACGTCAGAACGAGGGGACATCCGGAGGACGGTCGCCGGTCAGGAAATACGGGCGACAGAAGTTGAATACAGATGACAGCGGGGAATACAGATGACGCAGAGGGGAGTACAGATATCACAGAGGGGGATATAGGAGGGACCTGAGCTAACACGGATGACATACCTAAACGCTCTGCCGTAATTTGCCCAGCGGTTTTCGCTCGTCCTAATGAGTTGGCGGGCTCTGATTAGGACTCCAACGAAGGCCTCGCAACGTCTGGCTTTCAGTTCTCCGCAGTTTCAGGATAAATATGAGCAGCTTCTGACTGCAGCGAACATCACAACCGGCTTCAGTCTGCAAGGCTTCACCACAGCTTCATACTACTTTTCCAACTTCATTTATTTATTTAAAGAGTTCGTACGAGCAGGGTGGACCCCTCCATGAATAACAGAAGACGTAGAAGTTCGTGGTATGCGGATACAATCAAAATTAATAATTTTACGCTTCTAACTTCAGTACCTAACACCTTCAATTGGAGAATGTAATTAGTAGAGATGAGTCGATACCAAAATTTATCAATTCCCGATACCGATACCTAAAAAATCGATTCCCGATTCTCGATACCGATACCATCGGTGCATAGTACCTAACTTACCTGTAGGTGAAAAACAAGAATTCCTCTAGGACTAGTACCTAATACATTCAAATTTTTTTGTAAAACATATAACTTATACTTACAAAAAATTGATCCCAATGTATTTGCAAATGAGGTAATTTTTAAATAAAAACAAAACATGGATAATAAAACCTTTATTCTCCATCTCTTCTACTTAAGGTGTTTTGGACAATTCATGTTTCGCAACTGCTAACTTCACGGTACAACCATCTTCGTTGTTAGATGGTTGCAATAGTACCATAGTGTAATAAAACGCCCATCACCGGGTGGTATCGGTATCGGCTATAGGCGATCGATTCTCGATACCAATACCAATGCCTAAGAATCGGTGGTATCGAGAATCGGTATCGGGAATCGACTCATCCCTAGTAATTAGTAGAACACAATTACTACTACTATTATTATACGGATCCGGTTGCCTAGCAACTTTAGACGCCCTTAGAAATAAATAAATGTTTATCAAGTTCGTTTGTATAAGGACAAAATTTTGTGGATATTTTACCTGTGCTGCCAACCTGCTACAGCAAAAAATCCCCCCAAATTCACGAAAAAAATCCCCAACATACCCAGGAAGAACCAGAAAATCCCCCAAATTTAAGGTGCCGTTAAAAGCAATTTGGGACACAATGTTGATCACATTGTAATAAGTAGGTAATAAAAAGTCATATAACAAGGGAAACAATGTGAAAGAAATTAAAGAGCGGATTATTACAAAAAAAGGAGAAACTCCGTTACCAACAGTAGGCAGGTACTTATGGTGAATCATGTTGTCAATAAAAGAAAAACTTGATGGGTAACATTCACACGAGTAATAAATTTGAATAGATTAAAATTAGAGATGAGTCGATACCAAAATTTATCGATTCCCGATTCTCGATACCGATACCTAAAAAATCGATTCCCGATTCTCGATACCGATACCATCGGCGCATAATACCTAACTTACCTGTAGGTGAAAAACAAAAATTCCTCTTGAACTAGTAATAGGTATATTCAAATTTTAAAGATTAATTCTTATTACAAATTCTAAATTTCAGATTTATATTTTCATTCAAGGCTTTAGTTAATTAGATTTTGATTTGTTATCTATCAAGTATCAATTAATAGGCAACTTTTATTGCCTAGGATTGATTTCTTTCTGAATAAAACAAGTTAAGCAAAATGACTTGGTTTTTTAGTTTTTCGTCGGTAACTATAAGGTATTTCCAAATAAGACTGGCTCTAGGCTTTTATAGGTACTTGGAAAACATAGCTTTGTCTAATGCTTCTGTGGTCACAAACAAAATTACACAAGCCTACTTGTAAACAAAGTTATAATTGTAAGTTGTGTTTTGGACAATTCATGTTTCGGAACTGCTAACTTCACACAACGGTGGCACGGTACAACCATCTACGTTGTTAGATGGTTGCAATAGTACCGTAGTGTAATAAAACGCCCTTCACCGGGCGGTATCGGTATCGGCTTTAGGCGATCGATTCTCGATACCGATACCAATGCCTAAGAATCGGTGGTATCGAGAATCGGTATCGGGAATCGACTCATCCCTAGTTAAAATCAATATAACATGGATCACCAAAAAAATGTAAACCAACAAGTATGACAAGTAAGTAAAATAGGAAAAAATACAAGTACACCCATGATGAAGATGTCTTTATTTTTCCTCCAAAATTTTGGAGAAAATAATTTTTCTTGGGGTTCAAACTCCTTCCCTTTCCTACATCTTCACTAAATCTCGTCTGATTTGGTTTGGCAAACTGACGTTCGTGCCTGACACTGTCCGTTCATGTCATTTGTCGTTGTTCTGAGAACGATCTAGTGGAGGGATCATTTTTTTCATTTGTATTTATGGTGAAATTCACCTTTGATTAATATGTAAGGCAGTAAAAAAATGATAGAAATCAAGAATGTCAGTGAAGCTCAGACATCCCCTCCCACACTTCATCCCCCTAGGGCTCTAGGAGCCCTTAAAAATCGCACAAGTGGGGATAAATCCCGCGCGTTGGCAGCACTGATTATTATACGGATCCGGTTGCCTAGCAACTTGAGACGCCCTCAGAAATAAATAAATTTTTGTTAGGTTCATTTGAATAAGGGCAAAATTGCGTGGATATTTTACAGCCCATCCGATAGGAGTAAAATCACCTAGTCATCGAAACGGAAATGTGGATACTGTAAACTGAAATCAAGTCGTTCCCCACTACTTTCTGGGGCTAGTCCGTATGCGATTTTTTCCCTAGCAAAATATCCATTGTTCAGTATCCACCAAATTCTTCTACGAACTTCCCCTAATTTTCACTGCCTACTTGTTCAAGCTTGGTTGTTTCCTGTATTCTTTTATTAGGTATACGATTTACGAATTAAATCACAGTTAATATAATCGTAGAGAAAAAAAATTGAAGTTATCTGTGGTGATTGAATTAGTTTAATAGAAAAGAGTAAAACAATCTATTGTGGCAGTAGGTATTTCTATTCTAACCCAGCATATTGCTTGTTAGAGTTTGTTTTGTTTACATTTTGTTGTTTTTCGTTCTTGGTTTCATGCCCCGTTTTTTATTTCGCGTACATATAAAACAATTGATTGTATGATGTTGTCCAGATCAAAAAGTAGGTTACAATTTATTGTGGATAAACCTGTAAGTGCGAAACGACCACATACATAAATATATGATTTTGCAGGCAGTAAGTCTAGTATAATAATAGGTATATAGGGTAGAAACGAAACCTCAACCCATTTCTACACCCCCTTTATTCATTGTGCAACGTTTCGGGACACAACTTGGCCCATCTTCAGGGAAAACCTTGATGGAGGATGTTGGTTTTTTGATGTCTTGTTGGATCTCTATATTATATAAATTTTTCTGTGCTACCATTTTTCGGGTGCACCACCAGTTTCTATGAATTCAAACAACACTAGTAGGTACCTATCTTGCGCTGCCTCTTTCAGTTTCTATCAAAGAATAGAACCGGTTTGCACGCCAATGCTTGCATGAGCGTTACTCAAATATTTATTTTATATTGACATTTTATGTCTTCATTTTGGCACATAAACGAAAAAAGCGTTAACAAAAAGCGTTACGTTTGGTTTTCTGATGATTTCCGCTTACAACCGAGTCGTTGCTAGGGAAATGGTACTTCTTCGTTTTTCATCCCACAAAATTCGTTGACCATTTGTTCGAAAGCTCTCGATTTATACAACCATAAACACAACAGCTGTGCGCTGTTAACAACTGCGAAGTGCGTGGCCAACAAGCTGAGTTATGAGCATGGTTATTTGAATAATTGTGTACACTCAGGTGATCATTCTCAATAATTGATATTGTGAACATGATTGCAACCGCTTGTTAATTTCTGATGATTTCATTGAGCTGGTGTTTCGGTGATTTGATTCATAGCAGGTGATTCGTATATTGCGAGAACGGTTTGATTTGTGAAGCGGTGGTTAAATAATTTTAATAGGTAATTTCTATACTTTAAACTCTAGGAAGCTGTAATCTCGTATGTAGCCTCTTTAGGACATTTACTTGACGATGCCCAGAGTCCGGATCAGCTGAGTGGCTCTTAGAGCTTGCATACGAGTCTGCAACTAAAGACATAAAATGTCCCAATATGTTGAAAACTCGTATGCAAGCGTTTCTGATTTTTCATACGTAAATGCCATACTTAAATATAAATCTTTGACATCTTTTTTTTTTTTCAAATTTAGAAATTCTATCACAACTTAAAACATCCTGTTAGCCGTCTGACACCATGGTTTCCGGCATTAGGGCGTTCGATCCCATAGTTCCTAATTCAAACCTTCTGTCGCTTATCTCGCAGTTTAGTTTCTTTATTACTTTTTTCTCACGACTATTTCAAACCGTCCAGCGAAAGTGCTTAAATATGGTCAGCTATCGGTCACATGTGCCTGCCTCACTAACAGTTTGATGTCTTGTTGGATCTCTATATTATATAAATTTTTCTGTGCTACCATTTTTCGGGTGCACCACCAGTTTCTATGAATTCAAACAACACTAGTAGGTACCTATCTTGCGCTGCCTCTTTCAGTTTCTATCAAAGAATAGAACCGGTTTGCACGCCAATGCTTGCATGAGCGTTACGCACGAATTCATTTTATATTTTTAAATGAAAATATATTCCATTCTAAGGAATTTGATATCATCCACAATCTAATACGTAAGTAGTTTTCTTTCTACGATTTTTCAAAGATGCACTTGTGACGTCACACTGGTTGGCAGGGGGGTCCCGCTCAGGCGGGGGGTGCTTTGACGTCACCAGTGTTCGAAACTTTGAAAAAACAGAAGGAAAACTTGAAATTTTGTTCTAATTATTTCACCTGAATCCCAAAATCACATCGAAAGATTGAAAAGTACTATAGAAATCCAAGAATTTTGATCACGACAATCGGAAGATTGTCATATGACAAACTTCTTAACATGGAATCTTCTTCCATTTAAAAATAGTTAAAATACCTTTTTTGCACCAATGGGCAACGCTCATGAGACTCTAGATCTTGACTATCGTCAGGGAAGGTCACCGTAAATTTGAGGTCCTCTTTGGTTGCATTGTCACTTGCCCACGTGTATTTGTATCTTGAAAGTTCTTTCCTTAAAAAAGTGCACTTCCTTCTTACCTGCAAGACATTATAGAGAATGTCCTTCGTTAGGTAACACCCCGAGGGACCGTAGTGCGAAGCTTTCACCCCATTCAAACGTTCACCCCTTTCATGCCCTGATATAATACAATAAGATCCACCATTATTACTATCCCGTCGAGCCTCCCAAGGGCCGCTCCGGAAAATTAAAAATTAACGACCTGCAGAAAATCCTTGCGGACCGCGCGTATTGAGTTGGTCCCAACGAAGCCTATTTCAACACCCTCGTTAGCAGATCCTCTCCTTCAGAAGCACCCTTCAAGGGATTTTCATTAAAAAAAATAAAATAAAGCTAAAAGAAATCCCTCGTGATTATTCTTTATTCAATTTCATTCACCCGCAAAAAAGAGAAAGGGAAAAACTGGAAAACCTCGCGGTTTTCTATGACACATCTCCTTTTCCATTTAATTAAATGAATACCTAAGTGGGATGTATGTCGCGTTATTTGACGCGGTTTTAAAGTTTATCTTTTGTCAATATTTGACGAGATGCTTCTACTTTATTTGTCGGTAAACTACGGCAATAAACGTCAAGTCCATCCATTAAAACCATTCAACATCACCTACGTTCTTTCATTATCGTTTTAACGAATTTTTGTAGAAATTGAAGCTATTGAAATGGCTCCAAAAATTTTGAAATAATAATTTTCGAAAATGTTCCTCATTGAAAATTGCAATACATACATAGATGGATGTCTAAATATATACGTACTTTATTATCCCATGCAGTGATTATAAAATAGATGTACACTACTTGCTCCAAAAACCAAAAAAAGAGAAAAATTGGAGTAGGCATCTTCGGTGTTCTTAACATTTTGTGTAGATGACGTAGGAAAAACATGGACATATTTAATTAATTGAAGGACAAAGTATAATTCGAAATGATTGGTAAGTCGTCGTTATATGAAATTAGCGTTTGCGCATGCGCACAAACAACCAATAATTCAACAGAAATGAAATTTATAGGGGAACGTATAGGAGCTTAACCGCGCGATACTAGAAAATTTCATGAAAATCGGTCCATTAGTCTTGGAGTTTTGTCTGTCTCGATAATGGTCCCGTAACTGGCGCGTTAAAGTGAATCCCTCCAAATCTACTCTTGTGAAATTCACATACCGTCGAAATGTAACACACCACCGAATTACCATGAATGGAAAAAATGTATCTGAGGCAGACCATGTTAAACTTTTGGGTCTGATACTCGACAAGAAACTCATCTGGCACGAGCATCTGAACATAATCATCAAGAAAGCTCGTACTAGGATGTACGTTCTCATGCTTCTACTCGCTAGCACTGCTCTAACCCTGCACACGAAGCGATTGCTCTACCTCTCTCTTATCAGGCCCATTTGGCCATATGGATGCCAGATCTGGGGTTCAGCCTCAGATAGCCAAATAAAAAAGGTCCAGACATTCAAAAATCGAGAGAAAGAACTATTGATCTGATTAATACCTACTTGATCTGTGCAATATTCCATGTGATATAATTATCAGTCACCTTACTATACTCAGTTAACTATCATACTCGTTAATCATTTAATTGTTAATCTAACCTATCATAATTGTTAAACACCTAATTTATTACCTATTTATCATTAGTTTTAAGATTGTTAAGAAAGCTAACTCATAATGTACCTAATTTTTGAGAGGCGTATCGATGGTATAGGCGTATACCTCTCGCCACGTTCCGAGTGAATTAGACTTCGTCTACTGATATACCATATGAGAAAAACTGAAATTTATATTGTACAAATAAAGTTTACATTTATTAAAAAAAAAAAAAAAGTGAACTATAGTTATTACTCTACCAACCTTGGTATAATTCATAGGGAAATTTCCTGGAACATATAACCATCTACTCGCCGAGTTTGAACAAAATCAGACCACTAGATGATAAGAAATCGACGTTTTAATAACGCTTGCTCATCCGCACAGACTACTATTTTTGTGACGGCTATGAAAATAATAGGAAACCTTCTAGAAGCTATTCCGCATAATTCCTGTAGGTAAATTTCATCAAAATTAGTCTCGCACTTTTACTTGTGTCAATTGATATTAGTACCGCGCATGCGCAACTACCAATCGCTATACAATTTATAGGGAATTTCTCTAAAACATAAAGGTACCCAATCACCTACCGAGTTTGAACAAAATCGGACCTACAGACAATAAAAAATCGACCTCATGAAAAATTCACGTTTGCGCATGCGCACAGGCTTTGCCAATCCTACCGCATTGAAATTGATAGGGGACCGTCTAGGAGCTAACCCGTACAATCTCTGAACATTTCATCGGAATCGGACTGCAACTTGTATAGTCTTGGGCGTGACAAGGATTTCCCACAGACAGACAGAGATCAGACAGACAGACACGGAACCAAAATCGGTCAGCAAGCTTTGAAACGCAAAAAGCAAGTGGACATTTTGATTCTGGAGGACACAAATTTTTTCGACTTCAATCACGAACACATAGCTTCCCTACCTTCGGTAGTGAGGAAGCAAAATAGAGGTAAGCAAAAAAATATTGATTGTGTTGAATGACACACACAGTCAACACATTCTACCTACATACATCGACTGGCTTCTTGAAATATCCGCTCCCAGGACCTGTTAAGAAACAGGTGGACAAGGCACGCACACAGCCAACAAGAGTGGGTATTACTTTAGGCAAGAAAATGAGTTAATTTTTGGATGTTTATTACTATAATGCTTTAGTAACTTAGAGTAACTCAGATCTGCAACCAGGAACCAGAGATGGGCAAAATGTAATTACAATTACAATTACCTGACAATTCCTTGTAATTTGTAATTGAAACCCCACAATTACAATTACTTGTAATTGTAATTGTAATTATAGAGCTCAGAAAAGTAATTGTAATTGCAGGTCCCAATTACAATTACATTTGGGAGCCAAGTAATTGCAATTACAATTACAATTACATGTAATTGTAATTGTAATTGCTAAGTAATTAAATTCCAAATACTAACTTTGTGCAAATGGAACTAGCAAAGTGGAAATGTCCATTTTTACTTTCCCAAAAGGGTGGAAAATAATGTCGTTTTTCACTTTCTCAGCATCCCTACTGAGTGGAAAGTAATGTACATTTTTACTTTCCAGTTCCAGTCATGCAGCATGATCGTATGAGCGAATTTTCTAAATGTATATTAGGTATTACCTTTTTATTAAATTGAGTTGAAATTCGAGCAGTTTGTGTGCAAAGAAACTGTTAACTATTAATTTTATTGCAAAAAAACTTGTTCTAAGTATTATAGTTCAATTCAAACACAGATTTAGTATTTTTAGAATTTTTGGTTTTATCGATTTTTGGCACTTCTTGATGAAATTTATGTACAATTTTGAGCTTCAATTCTTAAATGACCTAGTTCATGGTTGACAAACTTTTTTGAGTAATATTCAGCAAAAACAAATATGAATTTAACAATTTTCAGCCGTTTTTTTCATTTTTACTGATTTTTTTTAGTACATTTTTTGAAATTTGACCAATTTAATGTGCTCAAAAAATGTTGTTCAGTGAACTCATCCTTTCTTTTGGAATGCTTGATTTTTTGGCGCAAGAACGAAGTTTTTATCCAAATCCTATCGAGAGTTATCGTCTGGAATAACATATATATATATATATATATATATATATATATATATATATATATATATATATATATATATATATATATCTGCATTTCCACAAAGTAATTGTAATTTAATTACTTTGCAATTACAATTACAAGCAATTGTAATTGTAATTGTAATTACTTTGAACCGAAAAGTAATTGTAATTGCCAATCCCAATTACAATTACTTCTTGGAGGCGAGTAATTGCAACTACAATTACAAGTAATTGTAATTGCGAATGGTTGCAATTACTTTTGGTAATTGATGCTTGCAAAAGATAACTTTTCATCAATTGAGACTTTTGTTCACTTTCCTTTTAAAATTTTCACACAAATTACTTAAGTAATTGCAGATGTATTTAATTACTCATGTAATTAACTACTGCCCATCTCTGCCAGGAACACATAGGTGGGATGCCTAAATAATCAAATTGAAATCTTTGCGTGAAGGAACCAATGATTCTCCCACCCACAGCAACAAACCCGGCTTCAAGAGGGGACTTGGCTTGCCGAGGAGTGTGGGAACCGTAGAGAGAAGCGTTGTTTGACGTCCATGTCGTAGACACAGACGCTCTCTCTTATGTTCCCCGCTCCGTACAAGCAGTCCTTAAGTCAGCAGAAGAAGAGAAGAAGATGAAATACCTTCCCGCATGCGAACAGCGCCATTGCACGTTCACTCCTCTAGTGTGTTCTGTTGACGGAGTGTTCGCACCACAAATGGACCGTTTCGGGGATGTGCTGGCAGAAAAACTGGCTGACAGATGCAAACGGCCCCATGGAGTTGTTAAGGGCACCCAGTAGGCAAAAAAACATTTTTCCGGGTAAATTTGTATTATTGTCTTAAAAAAACTAGACAATCCACTGAACAAGATGGTATAACCAAAAGTATTAAATTAGAATCTAAAGCGTATGAAATAAAATAGTGAATTCAGCGACTAATGCATTCCGGCTGAGGAAGGGTAGGAAGCTGCTAGTTGAAGGCTGAGAATCAGGTTCCGACAGTAAATGTTGAACCCATCTGTTCGGAGGATTTCTCTTCTGCTTACGAAAAGCTCGTTGAGATCTGCTCATTCTGACGAGAGTTTATCACAAAAGTTGCAAAACGAGCAAGAAAAGAAGTAAAGAATCGCAAGCACACACGTAGCGAAGAACAACGCTGGTGTAAACAAAGACTTGACTTTTCTCAATTTTTGTTGTCCAGGACATGAGGATGTTGTCAGAACATTCATCTTCCTCCATCCATCCATCTTCTTCCTCTTCTGTTGTTTGTTTTTACATTCTGTGCTAGTGAATCATGCGGGAGATGCGTGGAGGTGTTCAGAAAATCTGCTCTCCTGAACAATTGCGTTTTTTCAACTTCATGTACACTTTTCTCGGGAACGGTTCATCGTAGCACCATGATCCAAATTTTGTCGTATAGATTTACAAAAAGGCTTCAGACGAGTCGGAAATCTGGCTTGGCTTGGTTGGTACGAATTTCTGAATGACAAAAAATCGGGGTCAAAATGGACTATTTTTGGATCGCATGTAAAAAATATTTTTAATGATCCTATCAAAAAACTATCCGACTTATTTGAAAAACACAACCAGCAGTACATGCAGTAAAAAATTGAACGAAATTTAACTAACAGCAACCTGGAAAAAGATACATGAAAATTGCAAAATCGCATATCTTGAATGGGGGTTACCGGGTGCCCTTAAGGGTTGGCTTCGGGCTCGTCTCGAATTTGCCATCCAGTGGGCATCATCAATGTGCCTAAAAGGGGCGCGACAGAAATGGAGAAACGTGGATGAGCTTGTCGGATTTTCCGAAGGTGCGGCATTGCCGCTCGGATTTACTTGTAGCGGTCATCAGTAATATGGACACCGAACGAAGAAACCGATTTGATCCGTCATCCATCTGCCCATTAAACAAAATTAAAATCTTTTGCCTCTTTTTGCCTTTTGTTTTGTGTTTTTTCGTAGGAGAAGAAAACACGGTTTCATAGTTTGTTTACAACTTATCTTCGCGAACGAGTCACATGTGTGTTTTTCAATACCTACAAAACAAAGTAATGATTTAACGCATATTTGCACCTAGTATTCACTAATATTTGTTCTCAGTGTTGACTTAGTTATCTCAGAATTTAGAAGAATCCGTCCTACATTTTGAAAAATTGGCAAAAACTAAAAAAAAAAAAATTTTTTTTTATACGTAGAAGGCTTTATTTGTGACCCATTATGTGACATAGGTTTGTTCTATTCTAGTAGGAGACTATGGTAGTTCTGAGCCGGCCTACTACGGTTCTCGTCCAGTCAGGGCTCAATCTGTTCATATGTTCCACATTTAAACGAACGTCACAATTTCAGACAGTTTCATTCTATATCGAACGCAACCACTCAAAAAGAAATCTCTGAAAATTCCATCGAAATCGGTCTGAAACTTGGTATAGTTGTGGGTGTGACAAGGATTTCCCACAGACAGACAGACAGAGATCAGACAGGGATCAGACAGAACCGAAATCGGTCAGCAAGCTCTGAAACGTAAAAAGCAAGTAGACATTTTGATTTCGGAGGACAAACATTTTTTCGACTTCAATCACGAATACATACTAGTAACATTGGAAATTCTCTATAAATAAACTAATTCATTTCATTTCTCCCATACGTGTGCCTACCTAGTGTTTCTTGCAGACCAAAGGGAATTTTTTCATCTCTCCTCTGCAAAAGATTACATACGAGTTTTTTTCTCCCAACTGTCACCCAATTTTTCATCTCTACCCACTCCAATCGATATCTACTGGAACCTTCATCTCTCAAGGCCCTCAAAGCGAATATTCCCCCAATACCCTTTATCCTAATTTACGACCTACTCGAAACGCTACCCAGGATCAAAGTCCACAGGTTTGTTACTTTTTTCTCTCTGAGGTTCATTTCCCGCAATTGTATGCACGTAACGAGAAGACACACGGAAACCTACACACGCACAAAGACGAGTGGAAATAAACCTTAGATGGCGGAGAGGTGGCAATATTTCGGATCCAACCCGAAACGCATTGAATATTGAGGAGGCGGCCATGATTGATTCACGCACGAGAGTCTTTTGTATTTGAATACAAGAAACCTCGCTGGAAGGTTTTCCTCCGTTTGGCACTTTTATCTCGTCTCTTTGCCTTTGCTGAGGTTTTTCGTATAGGATTTTATCCCGTCAAAATGTTTCTTTTAGCTTCCGAACCTTTTCCCTTTGGGGCCACATTGATTCTGGCCGTTTCACGACGGGACACATCTAGAAAACCAAGAGGTAGATCGCCTTTCTAGGCTGGGGTCATCTATTTACTAGGGACATGGACTACATACTATATACTAGGGATTATTACGGACCAGCCCCACTAGTAAGCATTACAGGAATGCGTGCCAATAATCCGGACTATACAACATCTAAAAGAGATAAGAAGAAAGGAGTAACCTCTTTTTTATTAACATAAAAGTTTATGTTGATAAAATGTTATTAAATTTATGTTATTTATTAACATAAATACAGACAATCTGGATGTGTATATCCGGCTACGAAAAAATTATTCAGACTGGATTATTTCACAACCTAAAGCACAAATGAGACATATGATCGGGGTCTTACTGGACATTTTAGCTTTAAGAGGACCCTGTTTCTAATATCTAAAGCTCCCTCTCTACTATGCAAATGTGGAAACGGGGAAGACATGTGAAAGTTTATATGTTGATCTAATGGAGACCCTCCGGTTAACTGACTTTCGTCTACTGCCAGAGGGCCCCATCAACACAACAGATGGAGGGAGGGGGACTGCTGCCTACCTTCTAGCGAGTTCACTGCCACCACGAATCCGACCTCTATCGGAGGGCAGGCCGGTGAAGCTTTGCCAAAGGCGATGCTTCTGTGGCCTGGGGCTCCCTCCGCCCGTGGTACCATTTTGGTGACTTGAGCCTGCAGGACACCGGACAGAAGCCCAGTAGCCCCCCCGTCTCAAGCCCCCTAAGCCTGGAATGGTCGCAGGCTCGACCCTCCCAATGGGAGGGCCTACCGCTTTTCGTGAGCCAGTGATCGTGTGGTTTGGACTTGCCACTCTTTCACTGTCCCATGATGGATACGGTCCCGAATGTTTTATCGCCACCTGAGTCTAGAGGTCTGGACTCAGGGGCCCACCGCTTGTCCTACCTAACCTAACCCAATCATTCCCAACGGGGAAGACAGTAAGACACAGCTGAGCACTTCCCGTGAACTGTGGCAGATTTTGGAGATCTAGGCAAAAAGCTCCGGGCGTAAGAGGAAAACCCGCTGTTTAGTTTTGGCTAAAAACGTGTTTTTCGTCCCAGAACGTGTTTGGTGGTTCTGCAGTTGGGAACCAGCTCTCCTAGGAAAATAACCAACTGTTCACAATGTTTTTGAGAAGCTAATTTCTGTTAAGTCGGAAGTTAGTGGAAAAAAAGTCTGTTTCCACGAAAAATAAAGAGTTACAATTTTAAATCAATTTCGACGGTTAGGCCATCATCGGTAACAAAGAATAAACTGAATATTATTGTTTGTTACTGATGGTGGCCCAACCGTCGAATTCGATTCAACATTGTAACTCTTTATTTTTCGTGGAAATGAACTTTTCTAACTAACTTCCGTCCTGCCCTCCCTCTCAGGACCGTGTTTTACTTCCGAGTCTATCTATAGATACCGGAAGCATTTTTTTCACTTTCGGGAGGTGGAACATTTTTTGTCTCCAAAATCAGAAATTCTTTTTTGTTCGCATTTTACGTATTAGACCATGCTGAAGAACTTCCATCCCATGTCTGTCTTGTCCGCCAATCCTTGTAACAATATTAATTCCACAGTTTTATCCAATTTTGGTAAACCTGACGGGGTATGTGCGGGTTTGGCTGTAAATGGTTCCCTATCAGTTTCATCGTTCGCAAATCAATTCCTCATTCTGTGCGTCTGCAAACTTAAATTCCTTAACTACTTCTTATATCTTACGACATAGTCGTCGAATCTCGCTTAAATTTGGAAGATAGACAAATTCCTTCGTTTCATGGCCTATAAACACGGCATACCTTCGCACGAGGTGAATTATGAATCTATAATGAAGATGTGCGGCCTGATTCCCCTGGAGAGACGGCGATGTGTAGCGAATGACACTTTTCCACAAGTTGATGAACAACCAGATCTCGTGTCCGGCCCCGCTCTCAAAAGTTGGCATCCTGGTGCCTCGAATTTCGGCTCAGTCGACTAATATTTTCTACGTCCCGTTCTCCTCGACTAATTATTCGATGAACCGCCCCCTGCATTGGCCCCCTCGTATGGCGAATCAACTCATCGAAATGAATCCGGAACTAGACTTTTTCAATTCCACCACCACCCTCAGAAATCTGGTCGAATCGACAGCCATTTAGCCAGTCTCATCATCATTTAGCCAATCACTTTACCACACTCATTAATTCTTCACTGACTTTTTTTCTTATAACTTTTTTATACATCGAATTATAACCATTCTTTTCCCTGTTGTATATTCGTAATCATTAATATTCTTCTATGTAATTGGGCGCTGCCTGTATTGTAAAAATAAATAAATAAATAGATAGTTCTCACAAAAAGTTGATATATATATATATATTGTCACAGCCATTGCAACCATTAGTCTGGCGAAGGTTTTTGGATGACATATTTATGGTCTGGCAGCATGGGCAGGAAGCATTGGAGGTTTTCATACAGAATCTTAACGCATCATCACCTCTAATGTTCACTCATGAGATTTCAGAAACAACCATCACTTTCCTGGATGTAGATGTTACTATTGAAGACCGAAGCTTTTCTACTAAGGTCCATGTAAAACCTACCAATGCCCAAATGTATCTCCAATATGAGAGTTGCCACGCCCCCCACATAAAAGATGCAATTCCTCGATCACTCTCCATCCGCGGTCATCGCATCTGCAGCAACAGGGCCGACCTTGAACAATATCTTTCGACTTTAACAAATCGACTGAGTCAAAGGGGCTACCCACAAAATTTACTTAGGAGAAAGATCGTTCCAGCACATGTATCGTACCGGGCTCCCAACCAACAACGAGATCGAAAAGGACCTTTCCTCGTCACTACATTTTTCCCTGGGATTCAACAGATCAACTATTCAACAATGATTCAACAAATCAACTATTTTAAAAGAACTGCACCCGATCCTGCTCAATAGTGAACTAACTCGAGAGATTTTTCCTGAAGTGTTGTCTCTGTCCTACAAAAGACCACCTAACTTGGGAAATATGCTCACACACAAGGCGCACTTATCTCCAAATGAGCCATCCCTTGGATTACAAAAATGCGATCATACTCGGTGCCTGATGTGTGACATAATACATCCAGGAGTGGAAATCTCTTCTCCTAATACCCCACTAACATACAAAGTGGAGGGAACGGCACACTGTCAAAGCAGGATGTGCGTATATGAATTGCTTTGCAAGCAGTGTGACGCATTCTACATTGGTAAAGCTACCCAGTTAAACGAGAGAATAAACAATCATCGTTCTACGACTGATAGAAGGGGGAACCAGCCAGTTAACAGTCATGCAGCAATACATCAACTAAATTTTAATGACTGCTATGGAGTTCGAGTACTCGAGAGGCTGCGGGAGGAGAATCCACTGCTCTTCACTATGCGGAACAAGCTCGGATTGAGTTGTGGGTGCTCTCAAGCCGCCGGGCCTGAACTCTTATGGCTGATTCCCCCGAGGAAAAACAACTTTTTTTTTTAAGTTGGGAAAATTCTTTGACCTGAAAAGTGTTTTCGCCAAAAATTATTGTTGACTCAAAATTGAACTCCAACACAACCCACAATACTTATCAGGTGATCAAGACTGCCTAAACACCAACCACATAAAAACATCTTCATTAATCTTGATAACGCAAAATAGCGAAACGTTGATTATTTCTACTGTGTTTATATTTGTACCTATTATTCGATTAATTTATATATATATATATATATATATATAATATAATTTACTACCTGCAGCTTCTGGTCAGCGAGTCCACTTGTATAAAGATGTTTTGTGGAATAGTTCGTGAAACGACACTCGAGTCTCACAATGTAGATCAAAGTTGAAAGGATTCCGCTATTCGACGGGACAACAACCTCAAGCCGGGCAAAATGATTGACTGCCAGGAAATGAAGCCGTCCCCGTGCAACTTTACAGTGAGGAATTGAAGAGGCGGAGAAACCCCATCTGATAAATACCTACTCGATGGTTGCCTTAATAATGGAATTTTCTGTGGCAACTACAACCGACTGACTGCTCCATTCAGGAGTTATGTAGGGCATATGAAAATGCGAAAGACGACGGAAATGAAACCAGGAAACCTGCAACGTTGTTGTCGTCTCTGAAGATTAAACTTGGTTCCATTTCCTCTAGTTATTATTGTGCTTTATTTTGAACCAGTTTAGTCGAAACTTGGGCTCTGTAAATAGTTTTATTAATTAATTTTGCGAAAAACTTATTTAAAAAACCGTGTTCTCGTTCAAACCACTTGAAAGATAAATTTTAAGTAACTCCAGTAGTTTTACTCCCACATCGGTAACTGATCATTCAAAGTCCCACATTAGTGCTGTAAAACAATTTTCGTTTTTTGGTTATTTTTTATTTTGATCTCTAAAAGACCATTCAACGCTTTCAAAGACCCTCTCCGGATTTAATTAGGAGATGGTTGATGACTCTATTTCCGAAATAAGTCGACACGTGTCTGGACGTTCTGAAAAATGAACGTCAATAGGTTACATCTGGTGAAATGTTTAATTTTTATCATATATAGTTTTAAAACAAATTGTGTCTTTAAAGCAACTGGAATGGATTCTAATGGAATTTTCAAGAAAGCTTCAGCATTGAAAAATAGGTGACCTATGTTTACTAACATACATATATGTTTACTAACCATACGAAGGTTTCTACGAGGTATTTAATATGAGACCCCGATAAACAGCGACTATAGTAACAAAAATAACCAAAACTGATATATGGAATAAAATAAAAGATGATTAAAATTACCATTGGTAAAAATAATTGTCTTTTCGTATTTGAAATTGATTTTTAGTATCTAATCGACTAGAAATGTTTCGTTGGAAAGAGAGCGACTGATCTACTACACTCTTAGCGACTGATCTACAACAATACAAGAGCCATAAAACCTTTGCTCTGCCGAGGGGAACTTTGCTCCAAAAGCTGAAAATATTTTTCGAAGCTCATTGACTTTTCAGCCTATATTTTTAAAAGTTTTGATCGTTATTAACTTTGTGAAATTCTGAGCAGTATACCATGTGTTTGTGAAACCTTCGTACGGTTTATCACTGAGCGCACCCCGTTCGCAAACACGTCCGCATGATGGTGCGCATGCAGTGGAAACACACCTTCCTTTTTGGCGTTTTCAAACGTTTTGCGCGGCGCGGCGTGGCGCAACCTGTTTGCGAACGGTGCGTGCTTAGTGTAAATGGGCCTTAAAACGTGAAGATTTGGCATTTTCTTCTGAGATTATATATATTTGAGGGTATAACCTTGGAAACAAAGGTGGTAAGTACCTGTCTTACGTTATAGTTTCTATTTGCATCTTCTGCCAATCATGATTATTAACACAAAGTGAGTGCAGCTATTTAATGGGTGTAGTTCCGTATGTGTCCCCACTTTCGAACCAATGTAAATCTTTCATTATCCTATCAAAAAATGAATTTGATGACTGTTTCGGAACCCTCATAATCTCATCTTTCCCATGGATTCCTGATAAGATTAACTTTCTCCTTCGCGTACGTAAGAAATAGAGAATTGAAAAAAATTGGGGACACATGCAGAACTATTTGACTTGTCAAAAAGTTCCTTATGTGCCCCCACGCTATTTGTGAGGCAGTAAGTTGAGCAATGAACCCTAAAACCCTTTTATTGTAGCTCTCGGACTAAACAAAGTTGATGTTTATATTGTATAGGATGATACAAACTCTTGAATAAACATGCATCATACCTACCAACGGACTAGGGACTCCAAACGGAGAGTCGGGCTCACCTGAACTGGGCACTACCAGCAACTAAACCACCTGAACTGAGTACTTTCCAAATCTTAGGTAGGCAGGGTCTGCTCCAGAATTTTTACTATGGGATTGACTACTTGATATTGTGTATTTTTGAGATGCGAGCATCCAGATCACCAAACTGTACACATCATTCTGACCTGTATCTCCAACTAATCCGAATTTTTTCTAAGGGATTGACTTCTTGATGTTATGTATTTTTGAGTTTGCGAGCAGCCAGGCCACCAAACTATGCATCCTTATTCTAATGTATTTACACGCCAGATGGATTTGAATATAGCGTGGGGACACATACGGAACTTTTTGACTAGGCAAATAGTTCCGTATGTGTCCCCACTTTTTTCAATTATAGATACTTGGATATTGTAATAAGAATGCATGTGCTCTATTGATTATACTAAGTAGAAACTATGGGTAAGAAACAGTCATTCAATCGATATGGACAGTAGGGTAGATGGTAGGGTAGGGAGCTGACTTCAGTAAATTCCAATTCGAAGTTGAGAACAGAGATTCTTGATAATGAACATTAATGAGGGAGCTCAATTCTTAAGGGAATTATTATTAATGGATGGAAGCCAGCAGCTATTTCCAAACGAAGTTATATCTCTGAAATGAAATCCGCAAAACCTTAGCTCGTCTTCTTAAAGTGAATTTGTCAAAAGTAAGGATTTCCTTTAATAATGCAGGAAAATCAGTGGGAACAAAGCCATCCTTTTAAAACCAAGGGAATTTCATCTGCTGGTACAGCTTTTGACATTAAGACTAGATAGTAAAGTTTATGAGAAATATTTATACGAAATCTGTCTGTAGGAAGAAGTAATTTATGAATCAGAACAACGTAAAAGTTGGATCCTTACCAAGAGTGAAGTTTATCTTCTTCTTGTTTTCGAGTTTTCTGTTGGTCTTTCACCATGTCTTCATTATGTCATATTTGATATCATCCGGGAAACTCCTTTTCGATATGGTGAAGTTATAGAGCTCACCACGCACGTAAATTGTTGAAACTTCTTCAGAAGGTAAATATCCCGTGTCGGGAAAAGCGATTGCGTGTAAAGGGAAATTTCTGGTTTCATATTTCGAGGCTCGGAGTTGGGATGAAACCTCGTAAAAGCGCTGCGAGGCAGTTGCTCCTGTCCCGGATGATAAAGTTAGGTAATTAGGGAGGAGGGATAAAAGACGAGGATGGATGGGGCGCCCGCAACAATGTCGGAGGTACCTGCACACTACACTCGCATGGTTGATTCCACGAGATAGTGTTCATTAGACGTCAGCGTCGCTTTAGTCAATTGAATGAGTTTCTAGACAATCATAAAGGACGTATTTTTCGCAACTTAGCAGGAGGACGAAAAAGCTTTCAAAACTAACTTTTTCAGATTTTGCTTTCGGGACTACCTAAAAGTAGTGGAAGCATTGTTTTCACTTTAGGGAGAACAAAAAATTTGGTCTCCAAAATCAAAATTTCCACTCGCATTTTACGTTTTAGATCATTCTAAACAACTTTGGTTCCGTGTCTGTCTGTGTGTGTGTGTGTGTGTGTGTGTGTGTGTGTGTGTGTGTGTGTGTGTTTTGTTCAACACCTGTGTGTGCCTCAAAACAAGCTGATTTTCCACAGTTAGCGAATTTTCTTAGAAAATAAAGCTATTGCAATGGCTCCAAAAATTCGAAATCTGTTTTGAGGCATTCTGAAATGATTCCTGGATTTTAACGCTTTTTTACGGATTTTACACGGATTTTACATATATATATATATATATATATATATATATATATATATATATATATATATATATATATATGTATGTGTCATTCCAGACGATAACTCTCGATAGAATTGAGATAAAAACTTCGTTCTTTCGCCAAAAAATCAAGCATTTCAAAAGAAAGGATGAGTTCGTTGGATAACACTTTTTGAGCACATTAAATTGGTCAAATTTCAAAAAATGTACTAAAAAAAAATCACAAAAAATGACAAAAAAAGGCAAAACATCGGTGTTTTTATTTATTTTAGTAGAATATTACTCAAATAAGGTAAATCAACTGTGAAGTTGGTAATTTAAAAATTAAAGCTCAAATCTATGCTCAAAATCGTAATTAAATTTCATTAAAAGTGCTACAAAATCGATAAAAATGTAAACAATTCTAGAAATCCAATATCTTTGTTTAAATAATAGAATGTTATTTAGAACAAATTTTTCAGCAATAAAATTGATAGTTAACAATTTTTTGCAGACAATATGACGAATTTGAACAATAAAATTAATAGTTACTTAACATTTATTTTGCAGACAGTAAATTTCCACTTGAGCGTTGCTAAGTGATGGGAGCTTTAAAAATTCGCTCATATGGTCATGCTGCATGACTGGAACTTTTTTTCTTCCGATTTGGATGACATTTTCGGGGAATGTGGGGGCTAAGCGGTAGGCGGTCCCCTATCAGTTTCATCGTTCTTGACTCAATACCTCATTCTACGCATGCGCAAACGTAAATTCTACCAAGCATCATTTTCTCACACCCTAGTCGTCCGATCTCGCTCAAATTTGGATGATAGTTGGGGGATGACGATTCGATAATCCCATATCAATTTTAACATTATTGTATCACTAATAGCTACTGCGCCTATGTGGAATCCTTGTAACGACCTTAATTTCCACAGTTTTCATCCGATTTCGATGAAATTGACAGAGAATGCGCAGTTAGGTTCTAGATGATCCATTATCAGTTTCATTGTTGCCAAATCAATACTTCATTCTGCTCACGCGCAAACGTAAATTCCATTATGCTCCATTTTTAGCGAATTTTTGAAGAAAATTAAGCTATTGCTCTCGCCTCAAAATTTGTAGAATGTGAATTTTTGAAAACATTTTATGCAGAAATCCGTTTCAGGCTATTCTGAATCATATTCTGAAGTTTAATGCATTTTTTATGTATGTATGTGTCATTCCAGACGGTAACTGTCCGTAGAATTGTGCTAGAAACTTCAAACAAATTTTAAAATGTTAAGGACACAAAACGAAAGTTCAAGTTCGTTGGCCAGCATGATCAAGTCAAAAATTTCAAAATAGCCTGTTTTTTGCGATTTGTTGTGCGAAATAATTTTTTCAGCATACTAACATGTGGTATATTCGGAATCAGCGTAAAATTATAAATATGTATCAAGTTTTAAAAAATTTCAAAGTTGAAAAATCAGTCACAAATCGAAATAATGCCGTTCGCTAGTTGTAAAAATCGGTAATATTTGCATGAAACATTGTCCAAATTCAGATTGAACTACTCTTATGGAAGTATCCCTGTATAACCAATCCTAGAACCATGCTGTTTAAAACGTAGGTAGTAGGTGCTTGTAAAAAAAAAAAAAAAAAAAAAAAAAAAAAAAAAAAAAAAAAAAAAAAAAAAAAAAAAAAAAAAAAAAAAATCAGTACCTTCTAATTATTTTTAATAATTTGATTCCATGTTTGTCTATCAAAATCATAAACTAAAATTTCTCTACACGATCAATAGCGACTGAAATGTCGAAGATTTCTTCAAAAATTCGCTCATGGGGTCATGCTGCATGACTGAACTTTTTCACACTCTAGTCGTTCGATTTCGCTTAAATTTAGATGATAGTTGGAAGACTTGTATAAAGTGCCAAGAGGGCTATGAAATATACCATTCTCATCTAAGACTACTTGTTCTCTTGGAGTTGTTCTTGGTGTATACTACAACTTGATTACCTCATATAAATTTCAGCACGATTGTATCATTAGTAGCTACGGCGCATGCGCCAATGTGAAATACTTGCAATGACCTTAATTTCCACAGTTTTCATCCGATTTTGATAAAATTGTCAGCGGACGCGCGGTTTAGGTTGTAGATGGTCCCGTACCTATTTCATTGTTCTTAACTCATCAGTTCATTCTGCGCATGCGCAAACGTAAATTACATTGCGTATAATTTTTTCGTTTCTTAATTGACCAGTTATGACATTTCACGCTAATTCTTGATTTACTCCTTTCCGCTATGGAATTTTTCAAGATCATTTAAAACTTTTCAATGATCAATACATTGATGATAGGTGAACGAGGAAGCTATGTGCCACACTGGCACAGCCAGCTTGACAGACGTTTCTCAGTTGGTTGGTATTTTACGCCCTCCTTCAAGTACTTTTTACTGACTTTTGCTACATAAGGAAACCCATCTGAGTGTTCTAAAAAATCACCAAAAATCGTTAAACTTATGTTTTTAGCAAATTTCCGTAGAAAATAAACTATTGCAATAGCTCAGAAATTTTGAAAATCAAAATTTTTGAAAAATTTCTCCATTGAAATCCGTTTTGAGGCATTCTGAAACGAATCCTAGAGTTTAACGCTTTTTCATTATATATATATATATATATATATATATATATATATATATATATATATATACATATATATATATATGGCATTCCAGACTATGATTGAGATAAAAATACCGTTCTTGCGTCAAAAAATCAAGCTTTTCAAACGAAAAGATGAGTTCGTTGGCACTTTTTGAGCACATTAAGTTGGTTACATTTCAGAAAATGTACTAAAAAACCACTAAAAACTGCTAAAAATCGTTAAATTTATATTTTTGACAGAATATTGCTCTAGTAAAGTTTATCAACAATAAAATAGAACATTCAAAAATTGATGTACAAAATTGTGCTGAAAATGTAAAATTAAAATTTGCTAAAAACCAATGAAAATTGAAAAATCTGAAAATTTAAAACCTCTACTTGAATATGAGAGTATTACTTAGAATACGTTTTTTGCCAGAAAATTAATAGTTAAAAGTTTCCTTGCACTAACACGATAATTTACGAAAATTCGCTCATACAATCATGCTACATGATGAGTTTGTGGTTCTGCAAAGAATTTACAGACCGATTACATAACTTGTATTTGACTTTTCGGTTGTAAGGAAGGTAACAGCTGAAAGTGAAATCCAGATGTGCTATCCCAAAGGAATCCGATGGGTTACCACTCCTTAGTTACAGATTACCTTACAAGGTACCAGAAGACGCCACTAATGTGGATGATTATGAGCGACCTACGGGAGTGATCTGAACTGGAAATAAATTAGTCTGTGGTTCTATCGGCTGTTTAAGGCGCCTCCGTAACTTGTATATGTTACTCATCAGTCCTAAAGAGACTCCGTTCCGAAATATTTGAATCACAAGCTTTTATTGCGTGAGAAATCAGCTCATTCAGATGATTCACTCCCGTGTACTCAGCAGTCCCAGGGAAGCACCTTCTCAAAATTCTACTGACGATAACGTTTCGAGGGAAGAAATTAGCTTTAGAGCGCTATACAGAAGGGTTGGCAAACACGGAATAATAAACTTTTCCTTAATAATGCGAAACAGTATTATATTCCTCTTGGTAATCTTTTAATAACTTGTTCACTCGACCATCTTTCTATAAACAGGGGGAAATTCTGAATGAAGCAAACACAGAGTGGACAGCCACATAAAAAATAGCTGTATTCCCACAACTTATATTTGAAATGACTTTGTGCGTCATGCTGATAAGTCAACAATTTTTTTTTCAATACTTCAGTTTTTCTTTGAAACATTCTTAAAAGCTCCAGAAATAAACATAGGTATGAAAATGTTGATACATGACTTGTTCCATGGTAAACATTCAATTATTTTCGAGTTTTCACTTTCATGATACGAAAAAAATTGTTTCTCCGAAATCTAAATTCCCACTTGCGTTTTACGTTTAAGACCATTTTGTACAACTTTCGTTTCGCGTGCGTTTCTGTGTCAGTCCGTTTGTCTGGTATGTAAAAATTAACATGAAAAACATAATTTTTATTTGCACAAATTTCAGCTTGGTTACCAAACATCCATGTACACACAAAAAATAAATAAATAAAAAATAAAATTAACAAAAAATAAAATGATTATAGGTAAGTAATTTTTTGGCAAAATTATATCGAAAAAGGCAGGGAATGAAACATAAAACGCTAGATAACTTCAGTCCTCGTGATGTAATATTATTTATAAATTATACATTTATATTGTAAACATAGGATTAAATAATAATACACTCTTTATTTTTTCAATTTACTTTAGAAGTGAAAAAACATTTAATAAACAAGATGAAATTAAATGAACCAAGTAGGTACATTTTTTATTAAAGATGAAAATACAAACAAAATATTACCTTGTTAAACATTTTTTGTCTATCACTGGTAAATGTGAAACAGTGAATAATTCACTTCAATCGAAAAACACTGGTTGCAATCAGTTAAGAAAACACGATTCGTTTCTTTCTTCTTCAAAACAGTAGGTAGGCTGATTATGCATTATGGCTAGTGATTATGTATTGTTACCGTTACCAAAAGCGGTAAACGAGAGACAATTACAGTAGGTTCCCACCGTAACTTGTTGAATAAACTGATGAACACAAACTTATCCCTATTAATTAAAATTGTATTCCTTACCTGCTGCCTTACGTTTTAAAAAAAAAGAAAGATGTTATCTTCCATGCTCGTTTCTTGACAGAGCTAAACTCAAACACTAAAAAAAATCTTTAGTTCGCATGTAACATGAAGTTCGGTTTCTACCGGTCTTCTACTCACAAAAGGGGGACGGTAGACGACAGCATGACACGGACTCAACACCACCGTTTGATGATTTTTCCCTCAAGCACTTCTAGAAATCTCAGAGTTTACCGACGAAAATTCTGACACTACCCCGTGGTATCAATGCAGTTTGTGGGCCTACTAAAATTCGAACGAACAACTTAGAAAATTGGCCGTGACAGATTAGTAAAACCGGTACCTATCATACCAGTTTCCCCACAGTATAAAGTTCGTTCATCTATAGTCGTATTTTTGTCGACCTACAAGCGCGACGGCTTGATTCTATTCTGACGTTCCCTCGCAAGAATTTTTTTCTTCTCCCTCTCGGGGGGGGGGGGGGGGGGGGGGGGACCGCCCCCCTTTAATCCGTCCCTGCTAGGTACGTGGAAAGCCTAGTACGCACTGGGATTCATTGTTCGGACTCTTTGTTGCAGACGCTCGGATTCATATCTCAGATTCTTTGCCCCGCGACATTGTCGCTCTGCAAGTCGTGTACGCATCTAGTTTGAACCTGAGCCATGTCGAACGAGGTCACGCTTTCAGGGATTGCAGTAGCACTTTACATAGCTCTACGAAGTAAAAAAAATGCTACATGATGTTTTATTATATCTGCATTAGATAGCCCATCTGCGCCAACCACTAAGAAGGGTGTAATGATGCTTCATGGGTAAATTCTAGAGCTCATTTCTGATCGAAAGTACTTGTTAGAGATTTATTTTAATGCTTTGTTTTCTGAGTAATTTCATTTTTAAGATATGTTTTCCACCTTCAAAATAACTCCACTTGAGATCACTGCAAAATCAAAAATATGACCACCGTTGGAAACAGCGTTAATTGGATAATCCAGCTATTTGATGTCAAATCGATTTTATAAGACGACTTAATAAGTTAGTAAAAAGTTCCAGTCATGCAGCATAATCGTATGAGCGGATTTTCGTAAATTATCTTAGTATATAGGTATTGTTAAATTGTTTTGAAAATTTAGGATTTTAACTAGGAAGAAATGTTCACTACCGATTTTGTGGCAAATAAACTTGACCTAAATAATTTTCGGAAATTCAAAAAATGTTTTAGCAAATTTTTCGAAAAAAAAATGAAGCTAAATGAAGCTTTTTTTTCTTTTTTTAAAGCTGTTTTTATCCATTTTTTGACAAATGTTAATGAAATTCAAGTTCCTACTTTTTTTCAGCACAAATTTTTTGTTTTTCTAGTTTCTTGTTACCTAATAAAGTTCTTTTGACTAAAATTCTGCTAAAAAAAAATTAACAATTTTTACCCGTTTTTAGCTACAAGCATAACAACGATAACTACAAAGCGATAACAACGAAGACACACCGGTGAGAGGCCCACTTTGTTCGATATTCACGTACGCACTGACTCAATGTTGCGCGACATTGTTCAAAGAATCCCATTCCGTATGGGACTCAAAAAATACTAAAACGCAACACACGAGATGCAAGACTCAATGTCGCGGAGCGTCCCGGATGCAAGAAAATGAGTCCGAGACGCAGCTCCGCGACAAAGAGTCCGAACAAAGAATCCCAGTGCGTACTAGGCTGAAGGCATACTATTGAGTAGTAGGTACTTGTAAGCAGTAGGTACTACATGATGCATACGCCTCTTATCAGCTGATGGGCTTCTAAAGCTGAGTGAGCTAAAATCTCTCCTGTTGCCCCTAGGCAGTTGAAATTTGATAGGGATACTCTCTGGTACACTAACAGACGATTGCAATTATTGGCTCATTCCTAATCGGCCGAATGAGCTAAATTCTGTCCTGCTCATTCTAGTAAGTTGAGATTTGACAGGGAGACATTAAGAGACGATTGAAATGATGGCGCATTCCTAATCAGCTGAGTGAGCTAAATTCCCTCCTGTTCATCCTAGGATGTTGAGATCTGATATGGAGACTCCCTGGGACATTTGGAGATCCCCGATCAAAGGCATATCCATGTAACATGGTATCTGCTTGTAAAGTAGATAGTGGTTTGATATGCGAGCTTGCAAGCATCCAGACTCCAGTTTAGTTATCGGATCCCAAAGGGTGGGCGTCGCGGAGGGCAATAGCCCTCAACATCACCCCCAGGAGAAGTAATTTCGCTATCTCGTACCTGTTCACTTTCAGGGCCCCTCTCCTGCCCTTCGCTTTCAACGTCTCCCTCCTCGCATGTTATGAAGGCTGTTTTAAGACATTTTCAGGGAATGATCGGATGAGGGTGTAGATGGTCCCTTATAAGTTTCATTACTCATAAATCATTCTCTCTACGAATGCCCAAACTTGAAATACGTCTACCTATGTTTTCTTACGTTCTAATAATCCGATTTTGCATGCACGCTCGAGCCTTTTGGAGGGACATAAAATTGACCAATAATGGTTAAAAAAAATAAAAGATAAATAAATACATTTGGCAAATTTCTAGAAATTGATTTAAATGTTGGGCAGAAATATTTAAACTAGAAGGAACGTTGAGTCAAAACTATCACAGTTGAATTTCAAGATAAAAACCGAAGATCTAGTTAGAACTATCTAGAAGAAGATCTAGTGAACTATCAGTTGTTCAGAAATACTTCTGATGCCTTTGACCCAGGTCCAAGGTCAGTAGAGCAGTTGTCTGCCCGTGTGGCGAGACGTGGGAAGGAGAGTACTCTGAGAGTACTTGCAGAATAAGTGTAAAAATCATTGAAACTTGACCAAAAAACTGTCATTAGTTTATTTAACTTAATAGTGGTTGAAGGTACAAGAAAGTGACTTGAACCTTTCAAGTAAATCAATAATAAATCAAATTGAAGAGACATAATTTAATGTTCTAAGAGGTGCAAAAGTGCACAAAAATTGTATTTTTAGACCTTAAATTTCAAAACATTTCCGGGGGAGGACCCCCAGACCCCCTCTTTGATATCCTAGGGGTATGTCATACCCTCCAATAGGGACATAAAATGTGAGTCTTGCACACTTGCGATTTTCGCCTCAGGCCAGCCCTGAGCCCCATAGTTTCCAGAAAGAAAGAAAGAAATCTTTATTCAAACACCAATGCTTTGGTACAGAATGCGTCAAAATGTATATTACAATTGTCGTTTCACTTATCCGCTCTAAATTCAGTTCATATGTAATGCTTCTAACTTAAGTATAATAATACCACCAATAACACAGGAATAAATAATAAACTTTTTCATAAAAATAAACTCAACAATAATAAAAACAGATTTTACAGATATATATCACAGATTTTGAATTTGTTTATACTTAAAAACTATTCATTAGGTTGAGTACTTTTATTAATATTCCTCAACACTAATACGTCATCGGATATATAATAATTAATCTCTATCTCTATTATTAATAAGAATGAAACTCCGTTTGTCTGTCTGTCGTGTCTATGCACGGCCAAACGGCTGAGTGGGCCGGATCTACGAGTGGGGGGATCTTCTTGGGATTTTCCAAAAGTGGGAGCGAGCGAATTTAAAATTGTTTAATCCCACCCGAACCATGGGCCGTAGGGCGGGAGGGGGGTCGAAGTTCCGGTTAATGTGCGCTTTTTGGACTTCCCCGCTTCCCCTACCCCTCTAAACGGCCGTTGACAATTCCGGAAAAATACCGGTTTCGTAGGTTTTCCTACGAGGAAGACGACGGCGCGATCGGATCGCGAAAAAAGTATCGGGAAATGCGTCAAAAAAATGCGAGAGTACGGACCCGTTTTCTCGAAAAGTCCGCCGAAAAACTTGGTTTTTTCCCATTAAAATATACCCCATAAAGGTACGTTTTTCGGAACGGTTTTCGCTGGCGAAATACAGCTTTGATCCCGCCGAATCTGAATCCGAAGTCGGATATCGAAAAAAGTGATGGAAAGTAGGTCAAATTGCGAGCGGAATTGCGAGGGAAGCGTTTAATATGACGTTTTTGATCGAGCCGAGCCGCCCGTTGCACAACGTTGCTTAGCAGAAGGGACTCGACTTCTACGCAATACCTTGCGAGCGAAGCGAGCAACATTCCCTAATAAACTTTTCGTGGTTCCACGTAGTTTTATAAGATTTAATTTGTTTGTAAGAATTTCCAACAGAAAAAAACGTCTGCCAGTATAACTTCCTCCAATGATAACTTTTCGTGGTTCCACGTAGATGCATAAGATTTAATTTGTTTGTAAGAATTTCCAACAGAAAAAAACGTCTGCCAAGTTGGGTGGGCAATATAACTTCCCCATTCGCCCTTCTAATGGCCTACCTTTAAGTATACATCCCCTAATAAACTTTTCCTGGTTCAACAACCTCCAGCTCCCTGGAAATCACGTTCCGAAGCCTACCTGTACAATCCCCCGCACCTATTTAGCTACCTCTTTAAGTCGGTCAAATTGCGAGGGGAGACTAAGCTATTAAAATGAGAAATTATATGTGCTGTGGACGCGAGAAGGCTCTAGGAAGACAGACGTGTTTGGGGTTCGATAACTCAGGTACAGGTTTCGGTGTTTGGGTGTTGCGAGCAGGTACACATAGGTACCTTGCGAGCGAAGCGAGAGCCATTTCAACAGAATAAATTCGGATTTTTTCCTACAAATATACAGCAATACCTTGCGAGCGAAGCGAGCAACATCCCCGAATAAACTTTTCGTGGTTCCACGTAGTTTTATAAGATTTAATTTGTTTGTAAGAATTCCCAACTGAAAAAAACGTCTGCCAAGTTGGGTGGGCAGTATAACTTCCTCAAGGATATACAGGTATACCTTGCGAGCGAAGCGAGCAACATCCCCTAATAAAATTTTCGTGGTTCCACGTAGTTTTATAAGATTTAATTTGTTTGTAAGAATTTCCAACAGAAAAAAACGTCTGCCAAGTTGGGTGGGCAGTATAACTTCCTCAAGCGAGCGGAGCGAGCAACATCCCCTACAGAAGTTAAAACTATCCTTAGAGATCTACCGTTTGCGAGCAACATCCCCTACACGTTTCAATTGTAATACATCGCATGTACACAGCCACACTTTGCGAGCGAAGCGAGCAACATTCCCTACATGCCACACTTTGCGAGCGAAGCGAGCAACATTCCCTACATGCCACACTTTGCGAGCGAAGCGAGCAACATTCCCTACATGCCACACTTTGCGAGCAAAGCGAGCAATTTAATGGGGGGTCCGGGGGGCTTGCCCCCCGGCTGGACGTGGAGGCGAGCGTAGCGAGCCGGAGCGGCTAGTAATAAATAAAGGGACATCTTCAACATCATCTAATTTGCAGTCATATGTCAAAACTTGATGGTACAAAAATCTTGAACTGCATATAATTCAGCATCAAGGAGAATAGATTTTAGTTTTTTGACAAATGGCTTTTCAGGAATCTCACGAACACTTTCGGGTAAACAATTATAGAGTCTCACACCGGTCTGCAAAGGATTGGACTTCAAAGAATTCGTCAGTCGGGTCACGGGAGGATGGAGATCATTTCTAAATCGAGTGAAGTAGCTTTGCTTGTCCGATCCACGAGGCGCTAATCCAGGATTTTTGTGAATTAACTTAATGCAGCTGAACAAGTAAAGGCTGGGAATGGTTAGGCACTGTAGTTTTTTAAAATAGCCCCTGCAACTTTCGTTGTATCCCAAACCATATAAAATCCTAACAGCTGCTTTCTGTTGTTTGAAAATTTTCTCCCAATTAGAAGAGTTCTCCCACATGACAATAATATAATATGCATGACTCATGAAGAGGGCAAAAAAAGCCATACGAAGAACAGAAAATGACACTGCAGTCGATTTGATGAAATTTACCGGGAATGTGCGGGTAGGCTGAGAGTTGTCCTCTCTCCATTTCATCATTAAGAAATTAATAGTTTTCACTGCGTATCCATCACGCTTTTCTCAAGGTATAAAAGCAGGATATCGCCCGACCTCGATTTTTCTGCTTTATCCAACTACAAAAATTATCCATGTCATACTTCTATCCACAATAAAATTTGTCCGCTGTTTGCCAAGCAAACGTTTCCTGCCTTGTCCCTTACATCATACATCACCTCTTGCTCAAGTCCCTTCTACCCCCCCCCCCCCCCCCCCCCCCCCCCCCCCCCCCCTCTACTACACGCATCCGACCTAGTTGGCTGTCTTGCGGGATCCCTCGTAGGAATTTTATTAGACCCAGTCTTTTGTCCGCGGGTTTCCCAAAGGATCCGAGCCTCCATTTCTTCCTTCGGGATATTCTCTCGTCCCGTACAACAAACCACCTCATTGTCCCGAACGCAAACTTGTGTGAAACGACGATATAAACGCAACACAATTCAAAATCCTTATAACGTCATGGCCTGTCGACAGTAAGGACACTTTCATGAGCCCAGTGACCTGTAGTAATTTGTTGTAGTCGACAGACTAGGATAAGCGAGGATAGAAGTATGAAAGCGTCACAAAAGTTGCGTCCTAACAGCTGAGCACCCTCGAAATTTGAAATCGATCCTACCGTCACTAATAGAAAAACTCTACAACCATTTTTGGTGCCAGGACATCAATCTGGTTTACAGTGCCAGATTTAATATGTTCTATAGGAGGATAGCGGACTATTCAGGTAGGCAGAGGTAATTGGGGCTCATTCAAAATGTCCAGATTGAAAGGGTGTTGTACCAGTTGCGTCTGTCTTCAAAGTTTTTCGTAACTGTTTATTATAGAGGTAGGTTCTCATAAGTTTAGAAGCGAGAGCTTATGCAATATATGCAATATGAAAGAAGCTGGCACCCTCAGCCATTTTTGTCTGCGTTGCCCGATCTTAGAACCGTACCGAAGGCAATTCATTGCGAAATACATCTGTGGGCTCCCAGTGGTTGAGGATAAGGATCGTCTGGCTAATTTGCTCAATTTTGGTGATGATAGGCAGAAAATGTTAAATTTATTTCATTTTGTTACTAGTGCACTAGCACTTCGATCAATTGCGCTCACCGAATAGGTGTCTGATATGTACTGCATTAGCATAGTATAGTGTGCAACAGGATAGGCTTGTTGTGGATATTGTACGAGTACCACAGGTATAGCGTCGATGTTATGGATTCATAACGGATTATTATTATTTATATTAATTTCATATCGACGACCTCGTTTATTTTGCATGTACTTCATTAAGCTGTAATGCCCTGTTAACTAGATTAGGAAGAAGATATTTGACTTATTTCTTAGCTATTATATATTTTTCTAATGATAATGTGTAAGTGGACCTGAACTCTTTGTAATAATCATTGATTTAATACAATAAACAACTTACTACTACTACTACTACTTGTTGTAGTCGACAGACTAGGATAAGCGAGGATAAAAGTATGAAAGTGTCACAAAAGTTATGTGACGAATTTATTCTAGGTTCTACTGACATAAATATGAGGTGTAAAAAGTAGTATGTCCCAAAAATGCGTAACGAAATGTTACGATAAGCGCGATTAAAAGTATAAAGGTGTCACGAAAGTTGCGTTACGATGTTAGCACATTTTCTTTAAAAAAAGGAAAAATGGGCTATTATGTTCACTTTGTCCGTTGATGTATGTATGTGGGTCCTATTAAAATCGTTTTAAATGCCACTTCCCAACGTCCGATTTTGATGTAACTTGGTATGGATGTAATCTGTAATATGGCGAGGATGAAGATGTATCAGGGGCCGCTGACGCATGAGAGGTCATTGATCAGCGGAGTGAACTCCAAAGCCATTTTGTCTCCTATTCGACACAGGAAGCTGAAATTTGAGAGGGAGGTTGAAGGGAGAATGCTGAAGACGAGTGAGAGGTCATTGATCAGCAGATTGAGCTCCAAAGCTTCCATTTTGTTTCCTATTCAACGCAGGAAGCATCCATTTCAAGCGGATCTCCTTACAAGTAAATTCGCAATCATGTGACTCACTTCGTGAGCACTGATCTACTTGTTTGAATAATTCCGCGTCGCGGGTTGGGGCCCACAGAGGGTGACATGCCCTCGAAATGGCAACGGGCTTCGGCCCGCGAACCGTCTCGCCTTTGGGCTCGTGTGTTTTGATGAGATAAGCGTGAACCTGCGAAATGGATTCCGTCGGCCATGCAGTAGTCGCGTATTTGCCTTCTTGAATTTCACTATGGATTTGGTCATTTCAGACAGGTTTTCCAGTAGGCGTGGTAAAAATGTCATTGTGGCATTGGGAATTACAAGTTTTCCGAATACCGCACGTTAAGTGACGGAAGTGTGAGGTTTCGGTGTTGCAACCGTCAGTGTCGGGCCTCGGTTTTTACCGGTAGGAAGGAGCGTTTTAAATACGAAGGGTAACTGAAATGAAAATACACGTTTGTCCTTTTTTCTTCTTAGGTACGGGGTACTTTAAAGCCATGCCTTCCTTACTGGAGTGGGCGCAGGCCATGAAGGCTCTGAATGAGACTTTGTTCGTATGAGCCTAATTAAAATACTCTTTGCTGCTCTGTTCCATCGTGCTGTGTGTTCCTCGAAATGGCCATATGAGCTGATTTATTGGCACTATCAGCAGATCTACAGAGATGATTCACAAGGCTGCAGCGTCAAAGGAGCAGTATTTTGATCAACAGAACTATTCTGGTTTTTAGCACATTACTAACACTCAAGCAGAGATAGTCTGCTACTTTAGCCAGCCCGAGGCCAACTGGTTTCTACCAATACAGTTCAGTTGCTCTGAGCTGCTCGGGATAATCAACCTCCGTGCTAACCAGGCGCAATCGATCCGCCGCGAAATTAATTGACTTCCTTTGATTCAAATCGGAACACAGTGAAGGAGGGGGGGGGGCTTTACCGCAAGCCCGATGGTCGTCGAGGTAAATACTGTTAGGTTAGTTACCTACTGCAGGTAATAAATAGGTAGGTCTACCTCAGTAGATAACCCACTGGCGGGGGAGACCAGAATACAGGTCCGGGCGAGCCACAAAGGCACCGAATGGGATTTGAAGCGGAAGCGGCTTCTATTCACCATATTAACCACATCTTTACATCAGTTAGACCTATTTACACGATTAGGTGATCAGGGGGTTCATTAACCGATAGTGTAGGTATTTCAATGCTGTGAAATGGTGATTTACTGTTTTAGAAAGTGCGAAATATTTGAATTTAACATATGAAACGAGCAGTGCTGTCCGTTTTCGTATTTTTACACAATTTACGGTTAATCAAAGAACTTAGAAATAATGTTCTATGTTCTGTGCAGGTAGTTTAGACTCAATATATAAATATGATAATGATAATGGGTCGGGAAATCAAATATGATAATGGATCGGAAATCGAATAAACGGATAATTTGATTCATTTGAAAATGTATGAAAACTCGGCGCTCCGCTCCTCACCAGCGGGTAAGCCCCCTGGAACCCCGGTTACCTCTATTTAAATACTTCGAATGGAATTATTGAAACACAGAATGTGTTTGAGCTCACGCGTTTCACATAAACCCGTGAAACCCCACATAAGAATGACCCAGATTTTGCGGTGAATCTTATCACAAGTATGTCAAGTCGTTTCATTTATTTATCACCAGCGCAACGACTCACCATCAGCTTAATGAAATTATCAAAAATTAACAAGCAGTTCCAATCATTTTCACAATATCAATAATCGAGAATGATCACCTGTGTGTAAACAATTATTCAAATAACCATGCTCATAACTCAGCTTGTTGGCCACGCATTTCGCAGTAGTTAACATAATATGGTGGGATAAATCGAGAGCTTTCGAACGAATGGTCAACGAATTTTGTGGGATGAAAAAAGACGA
Organism: Adelphocoris suturalis; assembly: GCA_030762985.1. Taxonomy (NCBI): domain Eukaryota; kingdom Metazoa; phylum Arthropoda; class Insecta; order Hemiptera; family Miridae; genus Adelphocoris; species Adelphocoris suturalis. The sequence continues at coordinate 23,034,380 of CM061043.1, forward strand.
AGTACAATTTCCCTAGCAACGACTCGGTTGTAAGCGGAAATCATCAGAAATTGTTGCAACACATTACGTTACACATTAAACGTTTGACCGAGGAATTACCAGTTTCCGCATTACTTTCATTAGTTAAATTCATTCTCGTTCAGTTTTCTAAAGGTAGGTACAGTTGGGGGGAAAAGCTTTCGGACGGCGGTGTTCAGACAGATTTTTAGGACACTAATTAGGTACAAGTTGAAACTTGATGGCTGACATCTGAATTAGAGCTAATTTGGACTGCTGGGTCAACATGGAAAGGTACAATGCCGCCCTGATTTAGGCAGAATCATCTCTCTCGAGTGATAAGTGCTTGCTCCAAGATCTTGCGTATTTTATTAATTTTAGAACTAAAATTAACCCTCCCCTCCTACCTTCAACAAAATGTTAAAAGGTATAGCACCAATAAGTTTACAACAAAGACAAGAGGATCCCCTAACCACTGATATCAATAAAAAGACTTATATAGAGAAAATTACACGACATACAATCTACCAAATGGAAATTGTAACACCAAGCAACCCCTACATAGAAATCTAAGCACTGACGAGACCAATAAAGGCGAAAGCGCTTAGCTAATAAATTAATGCGAGAGGCTGATCTCTCTTTCTCACCCTCAACAACTCTAGGATTTATTCCTCAAAGCTCACTACCCCACAAATGCCTCAAAACGGATTTCGCTGAAGAAATGTCACAAGAATTTTTATTTTAAAATTTTCCGAGCATTGGAGTTCACTTTAGAGTTCACTCCGCTGATCAATGACCTCTAATTCGTCAGCGGCTCCTGATACATCTTCACCCTTGCCATGTTCATATTACACCCATACCAAGTTTCATCAAAATCGGACGTCGGCATTTAAAACGAATTTAAGAGGACATACATACATAAATTAACGGAAAAAGTGAACACAATAATTTTTTTTTTTTTAACCCTCTGACCGGAACATCCGTCATTTTGACGGATATGATTTACTTAATCACCGCTCAGGCCACTAGTGTCGTTACCAGTGAGCTGGCCTTCTGTGACAGCTTCAGTTGGTTCACTGCGTCCACGCAGGTAGCTTCGGTGGGGTGCTGTCACTCGTCATTCAGCAGTGATTAATTTTTCTTTGAAACCTAGTGGGTCATTATGACCGATATTCCATCTGGAACATAATTCAGATACAGGTCAAAATGACGGGTGTTCCGACTGCACCACGATTTTCATATCGGTCATAATGACGGATGTTCTGTCTGCACCAAGTACGGCTGGAAAAAGTTATTGGTCCTGCGCTAGCTTTAGGTACAAAACCTACTCCAGAACAAGTTTGGCGTTTGTTCATTACGCAAGAAATGGTCGACGAAATCGTGGCTCATACCAATAAAAAATTGGAACAAATGCGTTCAAAAATACAGAACTCCGATTGTTATAAAGACACCACCCGAGACGTACCTACCTAACGGTTTTTTTGTTCCATTTTCGAATCATCTCCCGAATCACTGGCCTCCTCATTTTCAACCACTATTTCTGGGAGTCCATTATTTCGAGCCATAATGACTGAAAAAAGGTGTTCAGTACTTTTTAGAGCTTTGAGGTTCGATGACGGTACTACCAGAGCAGAGGGAGAAAAAACAGATAAGGCGGCATGCATTTCAGAAATTTTCACTGACTTTATTACAAACTGTCAAGCGAATTATTCGCCAAGAGCCCACATGACGATTGATGAGACTCTAGTACCATTCAGGGGCCGAGTACGGTTTCTCGTTTATAACCCCAAGTAGTTATTGAAGAGGATACATTGATTGACAAAGATTAAAATTTCCAGCAAAAGAAAACAACTAATAATACCTAAATCGTCTTTTCCGAAATAGCGGTCATTATGACTGATGTTCCGTGTAACAGGGTACAAAATGATGTTCCGGTCAGAGGGTTAAAGAAAATGCAGTTAAAACCAATTTAAAAGCCTTGTTTGACACATTTTGTCGATGCTGCCGAGGCTAAAGTTCTTAATAGATTTTCGTGATTCTTATTTTGTTCGATCCTAATTTTAGTCTATTGGATCAACGAATCTTGGAAAGTTTGAATTTGCCGTTGGGAGAGGAAGTGCAGGGGGTAATTTTACCTGCACTTACTAATAAATAATAAACCTAAACGTATATAGTTGAGAATTTTAGTTTGTTCACAGTAATTTGTGCTACACCTTGAGCTTGATCGTCTCTACTAATAGTTGCCAGACTAGTTGGGTAAAGAAGAAATGCCGACAATGGGCTTCACAAGACATTACACGACTATCCGTCTCCTTTGAGAAAACAAAAGGTCCGATACAGGAAACATTCCCCCAACTCCTTCACCGCGTTCACCGACCCTATCAGGAGCGAGCGCTCTGTTCTTCGAAACGGCTCCACACAAATCTCTCCCAATGGATGAAGTTGGTGGTGAGCTGTGGCGGATGGAAGAGGAGGGATCACCACAATCCTTTCTCCGCGACTCACCGCCAACTTCATTCATTCGAAAAGGGATTTTAGGGATGAAGCGAGAGTAAAAGGTGGTCTGGGGGAGTGGGGGGTCTTCCTAAAACCTCGGCCACATTGTAAATAGGGTGGAATTCCTTTCAGCTCTTCCCCTCTCTTTCGTTCTCATCCTGTTCCCTCTCAGTCCCATTATCTTCCTTTCCATTCCCCCCTTCCGTTATTTTCCTCTCAAGTTCTCATCCTCTCAGCTGTGAGAAGGAGTGACGGTTTTCCGGGAGCGCCATCTGAAGAGAAGTTAAGTCGTCAAAAACTTCATCTTTGAGTGAAGGACCCTCTTGGAATTTGCCACACCTAGGTTAAGTGACCTAAATGCCGCATACGAGCGAGTGAAGCGAGCAACATCCCCTAATAAACTTTTCGTGGTAGTTTGATAAGATTTAATTTGTTTGTAAGAATTTCCAACATAAAAAAAAAAAGTCTACCAAGTTGGGTGGGCAGTATGAATGAAATGAAATGAAATCTTTATTTGCCGTTACAAAATTTTTGCATGACAATTGTCAATAATACATTTCAATGCATAGGTACCTAAACAAAATAACTAAATAATTTCAAGACATTTATGTGTCAACAAAAATATTAAAGTAACAGAAAAATTGCAAGAACAAGATAAAACAAGATAAAAAACAATACTTGCAACGTTTAGGTATCAACATAGATATCACAGTCAAAAGGGTGTTAAGAGGAAGGTACTAGTATAAAACACGATAAAAAAATAAAACGCTACATATGACTTCCTCACATATTGTAACATGGGCTGTAGGTCTCGATGGTATCCCACTATATCCCATCGCATCTAGACATCTCATACCGAGTGAGCGAAGCGAGGAACATCCCCCTACACACGTTAAATTTACCCTTAGGGATCTACCGTTTCATGTTTCAATGAAATACATGTTTCAATTGTAATACACCTGAATGGGGGGGGGGGGTAAAAGACCATCGCATGTACAGTGTGCGGCAGAGAGGACGGACACAAATTTATTGATGCAATCAGGTTTGCAAGGAAATAGCATTTGAGACAGTCAAGTGTGAAAAATCACATCAGGCATGTGGTGGCCGAAATCGTTGATGCAGTGCTGGAGGCGTTCTTGGGCGTTCTCTCCAACATAGCTCTCTCAACTTGGGCGACTTCCACGCGAATTGCGTTTTTCAATTCGTCCTGAGTTCGGGGCTTGTTCTCGTATACTCTAGCCTTGAGGTGTCCCCATAAGAAAAAATCGAATATGGATAAATCTGGCGACCGAGGAGGCCAATGAACGTCGCCAAACCTGGAAATAAGGCGACCAGGTGGGTGAATAACGTCTATTGATGCTCTGGCTGTGTGGGCGGTCGCCCCATCCTGCTGGAACCACACACGTCGGGGTGGAACACGTCACCACCAGAAGTTGGTGATCATTTCAAAGTAGCGCTATGTTGGAGAGAGTCTACGTGAACTTCCAAGACCACCTCCAGCACTGCATCAACAATTTCGGCCACCACATGCCTGGTCTCAAATGCTATTTCCTTGCGAACCTGATTGCATCAATAAATTTGTTTTTGAGTAAAAATTCACTATTTTATGATTTTTTTAAAACCGTCCGCCCTCTCTACCGCACCATGTATAAGCCACACCTTGCGAGCGAAGCGAGAAACTTAATCGGGGGGGTCCGGGGGGGCTTGCCCCCCTGATGGACGGAGGTTATTTAACAGAATGAAACTTCATCTGCTTGTTTGTTTGTCTGTCCATGCTATGGTTTTTCCTACGCATATACAGCCATACCAAGCGAGCAACATTTCCTACATACATCGGATTTCAACGAGTGTTTTCCTACACATATACAGCCATACCGAGTGAGCAAAGCGAGCAACATCCCCTACACACGTTGTTTCGAGCATTAGCTCAAAATATGTGCTGGTTGAATTGGGCATTTCCTAATCTACCTGCTGGATACCGTTGAGTATCATTTACCTCAACGGTAAATTTACCTCAACGGTAAATGACACTCACTGGAAACCACGGTTACTTTACTAGACGGTACCTGTCAATCTGAAGGCGCTTGGGGAAAACCCAAGGAGCGCCACGTCACTGGTCCCCTCTGCCACCTTTCACTCGCCCTGTGCATTGCGCTTATACCCTCATTCACGTTTCTAATTTCGTTGGTGAGTGAGGTTTTTAAAAATGGTTTGCTGTGCCATAGCGAATTGTTCGAACATAGACGGCGAGAAAAATCCTGGAATCCATTTTCACTGGTTTCCGAAGGATAAGGAGACAAGATCTAAGTGGATTGTGGCGCCTAAGCGTGCAGACTCTTTCAAGATTGACAAAGCTCGGGTTTGTTCTACTCTTTTTGATCTGAGTGATTATAAGCTTGATTTGAGAGCTGAGTTACAAAAACTTCCTCCGAAATTTGATTTGAAACCGGGCACAGTACCACACCTGCTTTTGGGTAAATCTTTTGTGACAAAAACCATATCGACAGCTTTTCCTAACGATGATCGCGAAAATCGATCGGAAAAACGATCCATTCGCAAGGAAATTCAGGCTGTTCTGAGTTCCGAAACGGAGACCGATTTAAAACTTGTTGAAAATCCATGAAAATCCAAAAAAATCATGAACTTTGTACTGGAAATCGAAGACGAATTTCAAAAATTTTACGGGAATTTTATTTGTCAGAACGCAGGAGTTTTTCTCGTCTAATTGAAGTCGTAAAACATAAGAATCCCGAAATTGATGATTTCGTAGTTTCGTGCTTTGTTAGGACTCGAACATTTATAAGATTGAAGAATATAAATAAGTTACGAAAGGAAAAAAAAACTTTTGAAATCAAGAAAACGGAGTGCCAGTGAAGATAGAAAAAAATTCGAGAAAATGAAGAAACTAGTTGGATAAATTTGTATTTTTGAGTTGTTATTATTATTACCTACCTATTATGTACCTACAATCTAAGTTTACCAAGGAATTGTTCTGTTTTACTTCTAATTTTTTGAAAATAATCAAAGTAAATAACTTGCCTAGAATTAATGTACTTACCTATCTGTAATTAAATATTTTTATTTCATTCATTATTCTTGAATATTCTTATTCCTAGATACCTACCTTGTAAACTCGTTTGCATCAAAGTAACATATATATCTGTTCTTTTCTCCGTAGATAAATGAGGAAAAGATGATCTATCTGTTTTTTTTCTTCATCTAATTTCTGAAAAACGTAATTTTAAACTAGGTATAGTCATCCTAACAGAAAATAGCTTTCGATAACAATCTATCGAAGAATAGTTGATGAAATTATCAGTATAGTAACTTGAAACGTTTGTTTTGCACTGATTCCGTGCGAATTCGAGAGGCTCCCGCAATGGTGAAGGGACCACCTACGTCATAGGCCAGGAGCCCCCGGCGTTGACAGTAACCGTGTTGGAAACTTTCGGATATCCACTAAGCCTCAAATTTCTAATAACTTAAAAGGACCTGTTCAGAACTGTTATTCTGGCATTCATACCTAAAATATTTCCCAGGGTGGTTTTTTCCCAACGTTCCCTTCACCAATTCTCATAACTTCTAATCCCTTAAATAGGTTTGTCGTTTCCTAGGTGTTAACACCGACCCTGTCAACTCAATCCTTGGATATTTTCTCACGCTGGGGTTTTCCCACTCCCCTTCCTTCAAATTATCTCTTCCTAGCCATTTCCCAACAGAACTTAGGAGGTGGTTTGATTTTTGTCGATATTACTTTTACTCCAACCTGGAAACATAGTAGTGCTCCGGTAGAGGGATGGTATCGATGAACAAAACATCGATGTTTGCACATCGATGTTTTTTTTCCAAGGAACATCGATGTTTCGACACATCGATGGTTTTTAGAAAACCAAAAGAAAAAACTAATTTTCTTGGAAAATTTGCGGAAAAAAGTTTTTCTTTTCAACAATTTTAATAATAGTACCTACATAAGTAAAATCGCAGAAAAGTAGAAAGACAATTTTCTCATTAAAACACTGAAAAATTGTAAAGAAGTTGTAAAAAATTAAATGTTTGTTTTACAACTTCCAGAAACGGTCTTCTGCTTCGTGTAAAAATAACAATTTTGACGCCAGTTCCTCTGAGAGGCGATTTCTCAAGGAGCTTAAAATTAAGCCTGCTTGAGAGAATAGCCTCTCAGAAGGAACTGAAGTTGCCACAATTGGAACATTTTTGAAAACCACTTCGGAAATGATGGGATAAGTTGCCCGCATGGCCTTCCAAAACCCCAAAGGGTTCTGTTCAATTTTTTCGTTGGGGGCGTTCAGGTACAGCGAAAGCTCAGCAGGGATTGTTTCGTCACGACGAGTCTTCTTTTGCCACGTCTTTTGAATTTTCTTGTTGTGATGCCTAAAGAGGGAACGGCACTCTATGGAAAGAACAATGATGACTCCCATTAAAGTTGATTGACACCTACAACTCCAATGATATGAACGATAATTGATAAGAATCATATTCCAATAATAGTTCGACCAGAAAAAAACTGACTACTAGGTATTCAAGTACCTTTTTCAGAATCCTCAGATGAAGGAGAATCATGACCTTCCGGCGACCCAGGTTGGTGAGAGGATGACACAGCTTCCATCAATTTACAGACAGCAGAAACAGCTTTTGCACAGGCCAATTTGTCTAGGAAATATTCCCTTTTGAAACGAGGGTCAAGTAAAGTAGACACAGCTAAGAGCTGAACATGTTCGGCCCAAACCGCTTTTTATGCTGTGCTAACATTGATTCTTTCAATGCCTTTCCAATGTCATGCTTGGGAGTCGTAGCATTTATTTCCTCAAGCAGAGAAAACGCAATGGGTATTGCCAAACTACTGGTCATATATTGATTTGAACTGATCTCCAGAGTGGCAGTTTGCAGAGGACCGAGCACCTCAACAACATCGTGTAGCATATCAATTTCGAGGGCCGAAGTCATGGGTGGTGCTGTGGTTATGCGGTTAACAATGTCGTTGATGAAAGGACGTAGTTCTAAAAATCTTTTCAACATGTCATTGAATTACCGTAGTACGATTCGATTCAAACACATCGATGTTTCTTGAATCTGTACAGTATTATTTTTATAGAAGAATAATTTTTACATTAACGACAAAAAAAAAAAAAAAAAAAAAAAAAAAACACACATTTGAAAAAAAAACCGATGTCTGGGAAAAAAAACCGATGTCTGGGAAAAAACATCGATGTTTAAAAAACATCGAAGAGTAAACATCGATGAAAAAACATGGGGGAAAACATGATGTTTTGTAATATTCCGGCCTAAGATTTATATCTGTAGGAGGAATATGTTGAGCTTGGTTGAGGTACTGAAAAGTATCCTTCGTTTTTTGTACATTTGGAGTGTATTTGACACTCGGATCGGCCGGGTAGGCTTGTGTCGAATATCGTGGGTATTCGGACAGCTTGGTCGAATCGTAATGATTGACTTCAGAGCGGGTCTGAAAGGTATCCTCGATGTTTTGTATAGGCGAGGCTTGATCTAACGTTTCCTTAGCGAATACGTTAGGTGAGAAGGCGATCTCGTCGTGAGGATCGAGCCTTGCGCCGTCGCTGGGACCGGCGGATTGGCCGGGTAGCCTGTAGGTAGCGCTACGGGGGCTAAGAGGCCCGGCTTCGCCGTCGTCTTCCTCCCCTTGCATGAGGAAATAAGACGGCCGACGTTCCATCGAAATAGATGAGTTATTAGCTCGTTTCGATGCCTCTATGTACAGAAATAGAGGGTTTAGGAAGGTGGACTCGCTTGAAAGAGCTTCTTTCCTTTGCTCGTATGTCAGGGTCCTACCTTGTAGTCTTGAAAAAGACTTCCTTGGACGGTAAATTAGAGCGGATGAGCAGAGTAATTTACCGGCGTATCCCAGCGGTCGGTGACGAGCCTAGTGCTACGAAACCCGGGTGATACGGCTGATATCGATAGATGTACCGGGTGGCGTCCTGACAGATGAACTACGTTGGGCAATGAGCAGGATGAATAATCACTGGACTCGTAGATGCCAATGCGAGATCTGTGTGGAGAGAAGGTAGGCCTTGTAGAAAGCAGTAGGAAGCCGTTCTTGAGATGAACTCGGGATGCAGAAGGTTCGTCAGCGTAGAGCGTGTAGAAATCTTCGTACTTCGAGGTGTCGTCGTCGAGAGCGGAGAGTAGAATGAATTTCGGAGGCTCCGAGCGGGGTATTTATAGGGAGGTGGCCGCCCCCTGCCGCCTCCTGATTGGTCCGCTTAATTTCATTAATTCGACTGTGTAATCTCATTGGCTCGCACATTGTTTTCTCAGTATCTGCGAGTATGTAGCTGAGCTGGTCCTCCGGGGTGCTTACGAGCGTCCGTCGCGGAGCCGACGACCTTGAGTTTAGCCGGGGACCTCGGGTGCTTTCTCTGCGTCAGTTGTTCAGACGGGGTCCCCGGGGTGGCTGCTGGACCAGAGGTGGTTGCTTGCCGCCTCTTGGTTGGTTCGCCTATTGTCTCTCGTGTAATCAGTGTTTCTGATTGGCGAGTAGGCTTGTTTGAATTGTCCTTGCTAGTTTTAGAGGACGTTTGATTCTCTGTTTGAGTTTTCTCGTTCAAGGCGACTTGGTTCGAGATACTTGTCGCATCTCTCTCGCCCAGTAAGTGTCTAGGGAGGTCGCCTTGTATGTTTTTAGTTAATATTTCACTTTTGAGAGAGAAATTCGTATTTTCTCTCTGGTGAAATATTTTGTTTGACGGAGTTATAACTCGACGTCTTGTAAATATTTTTGTGTTGTGTCTACCTCTTTTTGGTAGCCCTGAAAAGGGCTGTTGACAAGAGGGGGTGGTTTTCACCACAGGCGCCCCCCTAAGACGTCGTGTTATTAACGACGACGCCGGCTGGGGTGTTTCGAGCGCCGTCACCCATCTCTCGTCGAATTTGGTAGAGGGGACGTGCCTTCTGGCAGATTTTCGGGGAGTCTCCTCCTTATTTTCTGCCTGATTTTTGTTTAGTGACACAGCTTCGTCTGTTTTTAGAGTGTAAGCTGGTTTTATTTGCTGTTTGGGAACTTTTTTTGTATGTTCGCCAATTTGCACTGTAACCGAAAACTTATCTCTTTTAACCACTTTGAATGGTCCCGTGTAAGGGCATTGCAGAGAGGTGAGCTGTGTGGGCACTCTGATATAGACATGTGTACATGTATCCAAATTTTTGGGCATGTTTACGGCATATTTCGTATTATTATGTTTAATATGCGTAGGCCGGAAGAAGAGAGGCTCCGAAAGGTTTGTAGAAGTTACGAAAATGTCTCCTGGGAGTGGTACGTCAATTCCGTAAACTTTTTGGAACGGTGTAGTTTCCGTTGCTGGGTCTACTGCCGTACGCATGGCGAGTAGTACTTTTGGTAGGGCGTCGAGCCAATTTTCGTTTTGTGCTTTGAGAGCCTCTTCCAGAGATCTATTTCTGCGTTCTACCATTCCGTTTGTTGACGGTTTGTATGGTAACGTGTGGGTATGTTTTACTCCGAGACGTTCCATAATGGAATTAAATAGATCTGATTCGAATTGTGTGCCTTGATCACTTGTGATGTATTTAGGTACGCCTTTTGAAGCTACCCAAATATTGATAAAGGCGTTTGTGATCGTGGCTGTTTCGATGTTGTTAAGAGGGACTGCCTCTAGCCAACCCGTTGCTCTATCGACCATCATTAGAATGTAACGTTTCCCTCCTTTAGCTAAAGGTAAAGGTCCGGTAATGTCAACGTGTACATGTGAGAATTTGTTAGCCGTTTCAAATTCGGAGTAAGGGAGCTTCACGGAGCGAGTGATTTTTGTTCGTTGGCAAGTCTCGCACGCTCGGACCCAGTTGGAGACATCTGCACGAAGTCCGTGCCAAAAATATCTTTGTTTAACTTTATACACTGTAGAGTGTATACCTGGGTGTCCCAAATTGTGAATTTGGCTGATTATTTCTTGCCTTATTTCGTTTGGAATATAAGGTCTTGGGTGTCCTAGGTCTAGGTTACACCAAATTTCTCCTTGAGGAAATTTGACTCGTGTGAGTTTCAATTTGTCCTCTGTGTTAGGAGGAGAACGAATTTGTGCATTTGAAATGTGCAGTAGAAGATTGCACTCTACTGCAGCCGTAATTTGCGAAATTTCGGCTATGGGTGGACCCTCGTCAGTTTGGGTTGAAATCGATTTTGTTTGAATTTCAACTGGATCGAAGGGTCTGGAGAGTGCGTCGGCGACGACGTTGTTCTCTCCGGGTATATGACGAATGTCACTCGTCATTTGAGAGATGTATGTTAGCCATCTTAATCTCATTTTAGAAAAATGTGCATTTTTCTTAAGCATCGTGCCTAGCAGAGGCTTGTGATCTGAACAAATATGAAAAGATCGGCCGTCCAAGTCATTGTGCCAATGAATGCAAGCTTGGTAAACGGCGAACATCTCTTTGTCGAATGATGCTTTATTCTTCCATTGTTCCGGAATTTCTTTACTGAAAAATCCCAATGGTTGGTAAGATTTCGAGCCGTGTTTGTCTGTAATTTCCTGCTCTAGTGCCGCTCCGATGTGTGTGTCGGATGCGTCGCAGACTAATCTCCACTCTGCTGTAGGGTGTGGATGAGCGATATTATGTAATGTAGCTTTAATCATTGCTTGTTTTAAGCTGTTGAAAGCTTTTTCTCTCTCTGATGTCCATTCGATAGGTGTTTTGTCATTTTTTTTGTTTGACTGAATGGAGTCATACAGAGGTTGTGCCGTGTGAGCGAATTTACTTGAGCATGCTCGGTAGAAACCACACATACCTAGGAATCTGCGTAGACTTCGTACGTCTATTGGCCTAGGAAATTGTTCTATGGCTTCTATTTTATCTCGTTTAGGAATTATCCCTTCTTTCGAGATAGTGAAACCTAGGAAATCGACGGTAGGTTTTGAAAAAATGCATTTATCAAAACCTACTCGAAGTCCGTGTTCTCCTAGCTTGTCAAAAATTTGTTTGAGGTGGTTCATGTGTTCTTTATAATTTTTGGAAGCCACCAGGATGTCATCTAGGTATACAAATGCGAAATCAAATTTTCGCATGATGCTGTCCATGTATCTTTGCCATGTTTGAGCCGCTCCGGCCAAACCCATGCTCATTTTCTTAAACTCATAAAGACCGAAAGGTGTAATAATTGCAGTTTTATGAGCGTCATCTGGGTGCATCGGAATATGATAATATGCCGATTTTAAATCTATTGTCGAATAGATTCGTGTATCATGTAAAATCGCTTGGAAAGAGCGAATGTGAGGAGGGGGATAGGCGTCTTTCTTCGTTTTCGCGTTCAGGAAACGGTAGTCGCCGGTGATTCTCCATGACCCGTCTTTTTTCGGCACACAGTGTAACGGGGATGCCCATTCGGAATCTGATGGTGCAATTATGCCTTCTGAAAGCATTTTGTCAAAAGTACTTTTGACTTGAGCCCGTTTTTCGCCTGCCATGGGTCTTGCTCGGAAGTGTACTGGTGTTCCTTCCGTGGTTATACGGTGGTAAACCCCGTTGTTTTTCCACTTTCCTTGAAGTTTGCTCATTTTATCATTGTATTTGTCAATGATAGAGCGAATGTTTTCGTCCTCCGTGATTTGCACGTCCTCTGGTTGAGGGTTATTGTCACGATGAGGGATAGTAGCTGCTATTTGTTCGTCGGTGAATTTTTTGTTCATGACTGCAGCTATTTTTTGATCGGCATAGCTCTTTATTTTATCTTTATAAATGTACTTGTGTTTGACCCGTATTCCGATATCCCAAGACTCGAGGAATGGTATACCTAGGATCGCTAGATCAACTTTCGTGATCATAAAATCGGTGGTCATGTCTCCGAGGCCGATGTTAATTGTCGTGTCAGCTCGCCCTAGTGTGTCTATAGGGGCTCCGTTAGCTGCTGTGAGCTTAACGTTGGACTTACGAATTTTTAAGCCCAATTTTTTTGTGACATTGTGGGGCAGAATGTTCACTTCTGCTCCCGTGTCGATGAGAAATTCAGTGCCATTTAGTTTGCACTTGAAAAAAAGCCTTTTATACTCAGTAGACTGCCGGTGTATAGGCTCAGATACACTGGCAGTTATTCGTTTTCCGAACTCTCTACGTCGGAGGTTGGAACGGTACTTTCTTGTACCGATCTCTGAGTATTTTTGTTTGAAACCCAGGTTTTAGGCTGGCTTATAGTCGCTGCCTTTTTGCTAGTTTTGGAAGCAGTGTTTGTCTTCCAAGTGCAGTGTTCTGGGTCTGCACATTTGCGAGTTTCGTTACCGAAACGTGCGTGGTTTCGACAGACATAGGCCGTCGGTTTGTGAGGCCTACTCTCTACTGGTTGGGGTTTGAACTCAGCCTGTTTTGAGAGGGCCTTTTTGAAACCAGTATTCATGGGTTTCGGAGTAGATTCTACTCCTCGTATGTTTAGAGAGGTATTCTCTGTTTTGTACGCGTGTAGCGTATCAGCTAGGTCGAGCCGGGCGGTCGTGGTAGGCTGAGCTGCGACCATACCTCGTGCTTCGATGGGTAGAGTCTCGATCCACTTTTGAGTGATCAGAGCTTCTGAAAAGTACCCAACAGCTTTAGAGTACATTTCGTGGTACTTGGTGCTGGGTTTTTTGGCGAGAGATGCGGGGTCCTCGAGTGCGAGGAGCCTGTCCTGTAAGGACAACCCATATTCTCGCTGTAGGCGCTGTTTGGCCTCTTCGTAGGGTGCGTGGGGTGCCGTGAGGTAAGCTGAGTCGATAGCTTCCCTCATTTCTTCTGGTACCCACTTGTATATAGCTGAGAAGCATTCGTTCTGCGTTCTCAGGTGTTTTCGCACGCAGTATTGATCGAACTCGGCGAGTGCACGATCGATATTCTTCTTTTGGAAGATTGGTTTTTGATAATCTCCCATCTCCTCTAAAAGTGCTCGAAAGCCACTTTGTGTAGAGGGATGTTGCGTGAGATGTGGGGCGTAGAGGCCCGGCGGGGGTCGCACGCCCGCAGTGGTTCCCTGAAATCCACTAGCTTCATAAGGGGGAACGAAATGCTCCGTGTTAAGCCTGTTCAAAGGCGGGGTCACCATTTGTAGTGGATTTAAATATGTTTTACTTGGCGTCGGTAGACCAAGTGGGACATTTATATTCTGATTATGCGGGTTAGTTTCCGTGTTATTCCTGTAAGGAATGTGGGCGAATCCGTCAAGGTCAGCTTGCTTGGCGGGGTGAACTGAGAGATAGTTCGTGTCGCAGCCGCGTGGAGCACTGGGCTCGCATAGTGGGTGCTGGGTTCGATCAGTTTGGTACTGAGCCGTTTCGTAATATTCCGGCCTAAGATTTATATCTGTAGGAGGAATATGTTGAGCTTGGTTGAGGTACTGAAAAGTATCCTTCGTTTTTTGTACATTTGGAGTGTATTTGACACTCGGATCGGCCGGGTAGGCTTGTGTCGAATATCGTGGGTATTCGGACAGCTTGGTCGAATCGTAATGATTGACTTCAGAGCGGGTCTGAAAGGTATCCTCGATCTTTTGTATAGGCGAGGCTTGATCTAACGTTTCCTTAGCGAATACGTTAGGTGAGAAGGCGATCCCGTCGTGAGGATCGAGCCTTGCGCCGTCGCTGGGACCGGCGGATTGGCCGGGTAGCCTGTAGGTAGCGCTACGGGGGCTAAGAGGCCCGGCTTCGCCGTCGTCTTCCTCCCCTTGCATGAGGAAATAAGACGGCCGACGTTCCATCGAAATAGACGAGTTATTAGCTCGTTTCGATGCCTCTATGTACAGAAATAGAGGGTTTAGGAAGGTGGACTCGCTTGACAGAGCTTCTTTCCTTTGCTCGTATGTCAGGGTCCTACCTTGTAGTCTTGAAAAAGACTTCCTTGGACGGTAAATTAGAGCGGATGAGCAGAGTAATTTACCGGCGTATCCCAGCAGTCGGTGACGAGCCTAGTGCTACGAAACCCGGGTGATACGGCTCGGAACGTCCCTCGGGTGTACGATCTAAAGAGAATATCGATAGATGTACCGGGTGGCGTCCTGACAGATGAACTACGTTGGGCAATGAGCAGGATGAATAATCACTGGACTCGTAGATGCCAATGTGAGATCTGTGTGGAGAGAAGGTAGGCCTTGTAGAAAGCAGTAGGAAGCCGTTCTTGAGATGAACTCGGGATGCAGAAGGTTCGTCAGCGTAGAGCGTGTAGAAATCTTCGTACTTCGAGGTGTCGTCGTCGAGAGCGGAGAGTAGAATGAATTTCGGAGGCTCCGAGCGGGGTATTTATAGGGAGGTGGCCGCCCCCTGCCGCCTCCTGATTGGTCCGCTTAATTTCATTAATTCGACTGTGTAATCTCATTGGCTCGCACATTGTTTTCTCAGTATCTGCGAGTATGTAGCTGAGCTGGTCCTCCGGGGTGCTTACGAGCGTCCGTCGCGGAGCCGACGACCTTGAGTTTAGCCGGGGACCTCGGGTGCTTTCTCTGCGTCAGTTGTTCAGACGGGGTCCCCGGGGTGGCTGCTGGACCAGAGGTGGTTGCTTGCCGCCTCTTGGTTGGTTCGCCTATTGTCTCTCGTGTAATCAGTGTTTCTGATTGGCGAGTAGGCTTGTTTGAATTGTCCTTGCTAGTTTTAGAGGACGTTTGATTCTCTGTTTGAGTTTTCTCGTTCAAGGCGACTTGGTTCGAGATACTTGTCGCATCTCTCTCGCCCAGTAAGTGTCTAGGGAGGTCGCCTTGTATGTTTTTAGTTAATATTTCACTTTTGAGAGAGAAATTCGTATTTTCTCTCTGGTGAAATATTTTGTTTGACGGAGTTATAACTCGACGTCTTGTAAATATTTTTGTGTTGTGTCTACCTCTTTTTGGTAGCCCTGAAAAGGGCTGTTGACAAGAGGGGGTGGTTTTCACCACAATAATATTCTCTTTAAATCTTCGATTTAGTGACGAACTTATAGTATATACCAGTGCAAAAGTAGTTTTAGTTTTCTCCTCAATATACTGCATCGATTTAAAATCTTCGTTTTTTGTTTATTTGATATCCCGTGCTTAAACCTACCCTTAGGGATCTACCGTTTGTGAGCGAAGCGAGCAACATCCCCTACATGTTTCAATTGTAATACACTTGAAAGGGGGGGGGGGGTAAAATACCATCGCATGTATACAGGCACATCTTACTAGCGAAGCGAGCAACTTAATGGGGGGTCCGGGGGGTTTGTCCCCTCGGCTGGACGTGGAGGCGAGCGAAGCGAGCCGGAGCGGCTATTTTAATAGACATGTAAAAAGAGGGACACCAGGCGGTCGATTAACACTGGCTGGAATATGAAGAGATCGGCATTACCCAACAGTGAATGAACACTACTGAGGAATCTGGATCTCAGAATATGGACTACTTCAGAAGGGATGATTCTTTCTCCTTCCGAACCATGGCTCTCTTTCTTCAAATGTGATAGACCCCTTTTTAGAAAGTGTATGCTGACTGAGAGATAACACAGGAATTTACGACATAAATAAGTATATTACCTCAACAAACAAGTCAATATCCCATGACTACAATGCTGAGAGCCCATAGGAGATCTACATCACCTAATAATGGAATGTTCAAAATTTAAGCAGCAACGGTAAAAAATAATGTTTCAAAACCTCAAGTATTGATATTCCCTATTAGTACCTACTTTATTATTTAATCACTTAACAGCTTTGGACAGTGCTGAGTGTTTTTCTTATATAAATTAGTTTTTAACAAGTGGCTATGTATAATTATACAATTACATAAATGCCTATGTTAAAATACTACTATGGTTGTATATGAGCTCTCTCTCGGAAATGACGGGAACTGTCACAAATGCTGATAACTACTGTTCGAATCTGAATCAGAATAAAACTCTAAAACCTTTTGTTCACCGAACGTTTTCTACTTTGGATCAAAGCAGACTATGGTATTTCCGCGAAACAACCACAGAAAGGAGGGTGAGACGTTCATCTGCTCCCCTAATTGAATTGTAACCTCTTCAGAAAGGTTTTCTTAGGAAAAGGAAACGTTAGCGTTGCTGGTAGTTATCACTCTAATGCTCTCCCTTCAAGTTTACTGAGATTTCCACTGGGGCTTCCTCGGGAGAATTTCCGTCTAATGGGAAATATCTTGCTCAAATGGCTCATAATCTTCTTTTCAATCCCAGAGAAGCGGATTCCCTTTGAGTGCCATAATTTCACCAATTTAATGTCGGGCTTGCAAACTTGAATGGGTTTCTCTAAATCCAAGAACAGCTTTTGGTTATGGGATGCGGTAACGGATCTTGCGTGAATCCCAACCGAGCGGAATGATCCGGGAACTTAATAGCCCAATAACCTTGTCGTCTCTAAGGGGGTGTACCGTGCGTCGAATCTGGTAGTTCTGGTTTTTTGCTAACTTGTTTGTGATGTTGGCCCAATGAATAATCCGTTTGAGTCCTCGAGCTCCGTACTAAACCTTGTAAAAAACGCTGCAAATTATTACATAATGGTTTATTATTTCTGAATCAGATAGCCAGCTATATAGGTATAGGTAGTAACCAGCATGCTCTGGGGCTTTCGCCAGTCTCTTTTCTAGTACCCATCTCTGTTCTCGCGTTGCAGGCTGCGCTCCCGAGGGGGAGCAAATGGATGATCGTACAGCCACCCGAGTGGTCTCATTCAATCCACGGAGCTAATTTCTATAGGAATCAAACTAAAACCGTAGGTACACTGGTTTCGAAAAGCATCTGGGACCTATCCCAGACGATTCTGCTCTCACTCCACCCCCCGCTCATCCCCTCACCACCCACCGTGACCCCCTGCCAAGCGTGCCAGGCGTGCGTATGTCTAACACACAAAGATTCGAAAAAGACACTTTTTCGCCCGTTTTTGGCCCATAGCATCTATGCGAGTCAAGCGATCGGGATGGTTAAACGTTAGGACCAACTAGACCCCAAATGGAGTCTATGTGCGAAAAAACGGGTTTTTTAAGTCAATTCATAGGCCTTTTATGGCCCGGACGGCGGACGGCGAACGGCGGACGGACATTTCAAATTTAGATTCTACGCACCTTGAAACGTGAAGTGACAAAGTTTGAGGGGGGGTTATAAAAATTTTTTGCTATACGATCACATAGGCTTATTATTGGAAATAATAAACCAAAAAAAGAGGACTTTAATTCAGTTTTTGGCGATTTTAACCCTAAAGGACTAGTGTTTCGGTAACGCCTAACGAATACGTTTTTAAAGCGAACTAAATTTGCAACGTTTGCAGGCCATTACCATATCTGTAGATTAGAGATTTTCTGAGATATAGCATTTGAAATATATCGAATTTTTCGGATTTGTCAATTTGGACAACATTTTAGTCTTCTGAGTGAGTTTTGACAATTTTTCTGTAGTGAACCCTCCCTCCTAAATATTCCCGAGGGTCTTGAAGAGGTTTGAATGGAACCACTGAACTCCTCCCCCCCCCACCACCTGTTTTTATTTATCCAACGCCCCGAAGGGCACAAATGGAAAGTTATGTATATTGTTGGCCAAAAACACAATTTCTGGTGCACCTCCTACAAGGGGTCTGGATCCAAACTGATGGGTCATTTCACGCAAACGGCCAAACTTTTTTTGTCGATATTTTTTAAAAGTCCGGATTTTCTAGTATGCTGTACCCATTGGTAATACAAGCTAGGAGCCAAATTTTCAGACCCCTTCTTCGCCCAGCCTTCTCTCTACAACTGTCCGAAGTTTAGGGGTGTGCGCCAAACACTAAGTTTTGTTTTAATTGCTCAACCGTTATTGTGCCCAAAAAATACGTAAGGTGGCCAATTCTTATGGTAAATCGTCGGCTCTTTCTGGTAGTCATGTTTAAATTTACAAAAAACGTAAGCTTCCTCATGAAAAATCCAAATAAAAACTTCTTTTTCACATTTCATCAATTTCGCATTTTTGAAAAAATAAATTTTTGATCTTAAATCATACCTATCAGTATGAAGAATACGAGGTTAAGAGGACGTAATGGGCTGACAAACCGTTTGACGCCAGCGGTACTTGATGAACGGCCTGTACTGCCTAAATAAAAGAAAAATCGAGTTTTCGTTATAAAGTCCCCAGCTTATCAAATTTGCTTAGAACTATGTAACTTTACATTTGACGGCACATCAGATAGGTGCAAATTTTATCATGAAAATTCAATTTTTCTTTTATTTTGGTAGTACAGGCCGTACATTAAGTACCGCAGGCGTCAAACCGTTTGTCGGTCCATTACGTCCTCTTAACCTCGTATTCTACATACTGATAGGTATGATTTAAGATAAAAAAAATTTTTCTCCAAAAAATGCGAAATTGATAAAATGTGCAAAAGAAGTTTTATTTTGAGTTTTCATGGGGAAGCTTACGTTTTTTGGGAGTACATTAAGTACCACTGGCGACAAACCGTTTGTCGGCCCATTACGTCCTTTTAACCTCGTCTTCTACATACTGGTAGTTATGATTTAAGATCAGAAATTTTTTTTTCAAAAATGCGAAATTGATGAAATGTGAAAAAGAAGTTTTTATTTGGAGTTTTCATGAGGAAGCTTGCGTTTTTTGTAAATTTAGACATGACTACCATAAAGAGCAGATGATTTGCCATAAGAATTGGGCATCCTTACTTATTTTTTTGGGCACAATAACGGTTGAGCAATTAAAACAAAAGTTAGTGTTTGGCGCACACCCCTAAACTTCGGACAGTTGTAGAGAAAAGGCTGGGAGAAGAAGGGGTCTGAAAATTTGGCTCCTAGCTTGTATTACCAATGGGTTCAGCATAATAGAAAATCAGGACTTTTAAAAAATATCGAAAAAAAAAGTTAGACCGTTCGCGTGAAATGACCCTGATATCAAATCTCCACCTATCAGAGAGCTGTATGTGGTCTGTCTGTGTATCCGTTGTCTGTGTAGAGAATTGCGCCGTTCAGGAATGATATACGAATTCCAGGTTATGGGTTGGGGGTGCCTATACGCATGCACAAAGCACCCTGTGAAAATTAGCTCATCGCAATTTAGGGGTGACGAAGTTTTTAGCGATCTTTTAGCGAACTCGCAAAGCGAATTCTCCCAAATAACTCCAACGATTTTGATGAAATTCACATGGATTACTCTTTGTGTTGGTACAAATGATGTCTACAATAACGCCCATCCTCGTAAAAACGATTTTTGGAGCTGACCCAAAAATTGAAAATCCGAAAAATGCGATATATTTAACAACGCTATATTTCGGAAACTATCTGGTCAACAGAGATGGTGATGGTCTCAAAATTCAGCAAATTAAGTCTATTTTAAAAACGTATTCGAATTTGTGTTACCGAAAAACTAGTTCTTTAGGGTTAAAATCACTAAAAACTGAAGTAAAGTAAAAAATTTCGCGGTTTTATCGATTTTTGACAATATTGCATTCAGAGCTCGAGGTCTCAAAACTTGGATTAATGATTGGGCCAACACCATAAACAAGTTGGCAAAAAATCAAAAGTTACTGGGCTATGCAGCCTTCAACGATCCACAAGAAAAAGAACCTCAACCGGGCCCTTCCAAGGGGGCTAAGCTAACTTTAAAACCTTTTTTTTTTAATTAATACGTTGATTTTACCTTCTTCATTAACTCTTTTTATTCCTTATTAAAAATGGTCGTATCTCTTCTAAAACGTAAGAAATATTCTTCCATCCAAATTTTATGTTATAGTCGTCAGTTCTATATCAAACTATTAGAAAAATTTAGGAATCAAGGAAGATTTGCTTCGTGTCTTAAATTGTTTTTCTCGTTCCCCCCAATAAAAGTTCCAAATGGATATGAGCCAGTTTGAAAGAGAGCTCTTCAATCAGTTTTTGGATTGACAATTTTTGATCGTCTGCCAAGTAATCATCTGCAAATAAATTTTTGTTGGTGCGTACAACGTGTTTGTTGTATGAGTAAGTATTTGAAGCGTTTGTTATATTTCTAGGCAAGTAGATTTTGGTAAAGTATTTGAGTGCCTATAACCCTTTATATAGCAATAGCTAGTATTGTCCGAATATAACAAAGCATTCTGACTTCTGTAGAGATGCGATTGTGAGTTAGGGTCTCTCGAGTTGGTCATCGCGGCAGCTCGTTAGGAGGATCGGAACTGGAAGAGGTGTTTGGTCTTTCCAAGACCCTTGCGATGGTTTTTGGTCCGTGAAATCGTCCAAAGGCACCACCCCTTTTGTCCCATAACGCTGAGGCTGATGAAGGATCTCAAAATACAATTTCTGAGAACTACATCATTTCAAAGGACTTCTGACTCAGAGCCTACGAGAGAATAGAGTTTGCAAAATTCTAATATAAAATCCCAATGCAACTCAAAGGATAAAAACAAAAGAGACTGACCAGTTTCACTTGTTTTATTTTATTCCCTCATTTGACAGATCTCAGGTCTGAGTTAAAACGTCTGCCAAGTTGGGTGGGCAGTATAGCTTCCTCACACATTGTAACATAGACGTATAGAATATGTTGAAGACCTAAGTAGTTAAGTTGATAAGTAAGTCGACGTTATAAGAAATAACGTTTGCGCATGCGCACAGACTACTATTACTCCAACGGCAATGCAATTTATAGAGGAACGTCTAGGAGCTAAACAGCACAATTTTTGAAAATGTCATAAAATCGGTTCAGTAATCTTGGAGTTTCGTCTGTGTCAGAAATTTTTGTCAGAAATCCAAGTATTCGTAAACAAACAAACTTCGACAAAACCTGAAAATCGCGTTGAAGAACTTGTATCATCTACCAGTAATCAAGAAAAACTTGAAACTGAAATGGAAGAAGATGGATGAAGATGAAATGACAAGGAGGGGAAGTGAAAACGAGAAAACTCCTCCAAGAAGACCTGACGTTCGGAGATCAGAAAGACTCGCTATAAAAAGAATGGCTGAATGTAACGTTTTGGAAACGAATAATGAACCCAATTTAGAATTTCCAGAACTGGGGGATGTGAGCATCAACGAGGCACTACAAGGTACACGTACTCTGATCAGTGGAAAGAAGCAATTGAAGAAGAATATTGCGCACTATTGAAAAACGAAATATGGGAAATCAAAGAAGAGCCTCCAAATCGAAATATTGTTGGAAGTAGACTGATTTTGAGGAACAAATTTAAAGCAGACGGCTCTATAGCAAGTCTAGTGGCGAGGGGATTCACACAGCGACCAGGAATCGATTTCCACGAAACATTCAACCCTGTGATACGCATGAATTCCATTCGAACTATGATGGCCGTCGCAGTGAAGAAAGGAATGATAGTTCATCAGATGGATATCACTACAGCATATTTAAATGGGGATATTACGGAAGAAATCTTCATGAAGATTCCGGAACATTATAAAGAAATTTTAGAAAAAATAAGCAAGAACGAGAGTAGGGAAACTGAAGTCAAGAATAAAGCAAGAGAATTTTTATTGAAATTGAAAAATGGAAACAAAGTGTGCAAAATTAAAAAGGCATTATATGGATTACGTAGGACAGTCAGGAAGAATGTGGTACCAGAAATTGGATGTCACATTAAGAAGTAAAGGGCTACAACCAACGTCTGCAGACCCTTGTGTTTATACAGGGAAAGTAGATGGAGTGATCCTTGGTGTGTATGTCGACGATTTGATTCAGGCCTCTACCATGACGAAAACAATGGAGAAATTGAAAAGCAAATTGAAAGAAAATTTCAAGTTGAAAGATGCTGGACAGATTCACTATTATCTGGGCATAGAAGTTACCCATGCCCAGAAGGAGGGGGAGATTCGACTCTGTCGAAAGAAATTTATCGGCCAAGTTTTACGACGATTTGGAATGGAAGATGCGAAACCTGTCGGCACTCCAGAGGACCAAAACGTAAAACTACGAAGATCTGAAGTGAAGGATGAAGCTCTATCCATTTCAAAACTTGATCGGATCACTCATGTATTTATCCACATGTACTCGACCTGACATCACACACACAATCAGCATGCTGAGCCAATTCAATTCTAATTACTCCAAAGAACACTGGTTGGCCGCGAAACGAGTTCTCAGATATCTCAAAGGAACTCAAGATTTGGGTCTGACGTACTCTAAACATGGAGAATCAGATTTGATTGGCTTTGTCGACGCTGACTGGGGGTCTTGTATAGAAGATAGAAGATCGTATACGGGAAATGTTTTCAAGCTGGCTGGTGGTTCAGTCAGTTGGGGATCTAGGAAGCAGAAGACAGACGCACTAAGTAGCACAGAAGCTGAATATATGGCAACAACCGAAGCTACAAAGGAAGCCATCTGTTTGGGGAAATTGGTAAAGGAACTCCAGTACACAGAAAAAGAAGCACCTGTTGTACTGATGAACGACAACCACGGAGCACAAGAACTTGCCCGAAATCCCGTGCACCATCCACGGGCGAAACATATTGATATCCGTTACCATTTTATCCGCGGTGCATTGGTTGATGGAAAAATAATTTTGAATTACATCCCAACCGAAAAAATGACGGCGGATGTCCTGACAAAGTCACTTCCAGCACCTCGACACCTTAAGATAATGACAAGCCTGGGATTGAAAATCAAACCCCAAGCTTGAGGGGGAGTATAGTAAAAACCCCATTGCATGCATGTTTCCATGTTGCAGACATGTGAATGAAACATGTGATGGGCAGTCTTAAAAAAGTTTCCGTGAAAATACGTTCTAAAATATCGTGAATTATTGTGAATTTGAATATAGAGATTTTGTATTATTTTTTAAGTGTTTTGTTGTTTAATTTCTCATTTTAAGATCTATCAATTTTAGTTTTGCACATGCGCTATAGTTATTACTCCACAATTCGCGATATAATTCACAGGGAATTTTCCTGCCACATTTACCCATCTACTACCCCAGTTTGAACAAAATCGGACCATTAGATGATAAGAAATCGACGTTATAATATATTAACGTTTACGCATGCGCACAGTCTAGTATTTATGTGACGGCGATTAAAGTTATAGGAGAAAGTTTAGAAGCTATCCCGCACAATCGTTGAAAATTTCATCAAAATCGTTCGATTAGACTCGGAGTTTTGCCAGTGCCAATTGATATTAGTTTCGCGCATACGCAATGGTTATTAATCTACCAATCGCGATACAATTTATAGGGAATTTCCCAAAAACACATACCCAATTACCTACCGAGTTTGAATGAAATTGGACCGACAGATGATGAGAAATCGACATTATTATTACTATAGATTTGACGGCATTGAAAATTATAGTGGACCGTCTAGGAGCTAACCCGCACAATCTCTGAACATTTCATCGGAAACGGACTGAAGCTTGGTATATTTTTGGGCATGACAAGGATTTACCACTGACAGACAGACAGACGGACACGGAATCAAAATTGATCAGCAAGTTCTGAAACGCAAAAACCAAGTGGAAATTTTATTTTTGGAGGCTAAAAATTTTTTCTACAAAATTAATATAGAAGCTTTTGCCGAAAAATGTGCATAAATTAAAATGTGCAAAAATCGATAAAAACTTAAAAAATCTAAAAATCCAAAATCCCCTTATGAATAGCAGATTACTATTTAGAATAAGTTTTTTTTTTCGTAAAATTAATAGTTGACAATTTCATTGCACTCATAAAGCTCAAATTCCCTGGCAATTTAACATTACACAATACGGTAAAATACGAAAATTCGCTAATACGATCATGCTGCATGCCTGCAACTTTTTCTTATTTGCCATTAAAACTCCATAATACCGTCATTAAGAACGAAATGAGGCTTTGTTTGTTTCCATTGTTAACGCCAGAGGTGAATGTCCAGATGAAGGTCAATTTGATTATTCAGCCATTTCATTGAAAAGGCATTTCAATTGGCTTCGTTCACGAAATCGATTCCGAAAGAACGACGATAATTTGACGATAGAGACTAAAAAAAAAAAAAAAAAAAAAAAAAATTGTGGAATGAGTTGAGCCGGGAAGTCTTTCAAAATAAGCAAGGAAACTCAAAAAGTACCTACCAACTTTTGTCTGAAACACTTTCAAGTTTCTCGGGCTCCGGGAGGGGAAAAGTGTGAAGAGTATTTATCCACCTCAGCTCTTGAAATTCAGGGAAACAATAAACCAGAATTGGCCCTTGATGGATTTCTCTCAGAGAATTCTGAGCTCTTCCACCCCTCACTCCACTCGTACCAGATGAGGGCGTTCCCGCTAAACTTGGAAGAAGAAACTTTTTTTCCCTTTTAAAAAGGGCTTCGAGGAGGGAATTGGTTTGAATAAAGATTGAGAGAGGATGATGTTGAGATTATTCCTTTACCCGTTCATGGATCCTCTCAGAGAAGTGCGTTTAACGAAAAAAGACGGGATCGGAAAAGTAGTTTTAACGAATTTTCGAATAGGGAAGGCAGTTCCAGTCATGCAGCATGGTCGTAAATTTCCGTAAAATTAAATTTGTGTTAAATTGTGTAGGAATTTGAACACCTTTTTCAGTGCCGCCAATGATCCTTTTGGTTAAGAAAGCGGCGAAAGATATATATGGGCTTTTTAAAATTTTTCTCGGTCAATAGTGGACCGATTTTGATGATTGTTGCGGCAATCTCAATCAATCAATTGTCACGGAAATTCCAAAATTGTCAAATTTAGGTAGATACGAACTAAATTACTCACGACGAAGTTGTGGAAACCCATTTCAGAACGGAAGTTAGTGAAAAAACGTTGTCTATTTCCACGAAAAATTAAGAGTTACAATGTTAAATCGATTTCGACGGTTAGGCCATCATCAGTAACAAACAATAACTGAAGACATATTAGAAAAGGTGAAGGGAGATCGAATCCCATTGGTCAAGAAAAAGGAAAGGGGCAGGAGGTACAACAATATTTTATTTAGAAACAAAATCAACTTTCGACCTCAACATACTGTACTAAATTCTTATGATTTGGTTTCCAAAATTAAGGACATTCAGATGCCTCCAAATGCTAAACTTGCATCTTTTGACGTGGTTAGTCTGTTCACCAATATCGATGTAGCTAGATGCAAAGATGTGGTGTGCAGGCTGATTCACGCCTCTAAACTTAATATTTTCGAAAAAGAAGAATTGTTTAATTTGATGTCTGTTTGTATGGATCAAAATTAATTTTTATTTGAGGGGAAATGTTATACACAGCCAGGGGTTGCTATGGGTTCTCCGTTATCTCCTCTGCTTGCAGATATTTACATGGATTATCTTGAGCAACAAATATTTACAACTTGTAACACAAATAATCTTCTCTATTGGTATAGATATGTCGATGATATTATCATTCTATGGAAGGGCACAGAAAGACAACTAAATTCTTTTCACGAAAAAATCAATAAATTAGATCCCTTTATCAAATTTACCCTCGAATTTGGCGAAAATAAACTCAATTTTTTAGATCTGTCCATCTCTTTGGTAAACGAAAAGCATGATTTTTCGATTTATAGAAAAGATACATATAGCGATAGTACTATCTATAGTACTTCAAACCACCCTTCACCCTTTAGTCCATAAGCATGCAGCCTTCCATAGTACGATCAACACTATCTATTCCAATGAGTGAACAAAATTTATCACAAGAAAAATCCATTATCAAAAGCATAGCGGCTAGATCTCGTTGATACCATATGGGATAAGGTTCTTAGGAAAAAGAGTAGGGAAAAAGTTTCCAATCTGGATAGGGAAGATGTAAATTTAGAAGAAAAGCAATGTATTATACCTTATTATGGAAAAATTTCTGATAAAATTGGCAAAATTCTATCATCGAGAGGTTACAAAGTAGGTTTTAAAACTAAAAATAGTCTTAAAGCATTACTAGGATCCGTTAAAGACAAAATCAGTGTTCAGGATA
Source organism: Adelphocoris suturalis (assembly GCA_030762985.1). Lineage (NCBI taxonomy): Eukaryota > Metazoa > Arthropoda > Insecta > Hemiptera > Miridae > Adelphocoris > Adelphocoris suturalis. The sequence continues at coordinate 23,060,691 of CM061043.1, forward strand.
AAAGTGGGGTTTATAAACTAAAATGTTCTTGTGGCTACAAATATTGCGGTCAAACTGGTAGGAAATTCAGGGAATGAATATACGAGTATCAGGAGGATTTCAGGGAAAATAAGGGCAAGTTAACATTTGCGAAACATCTTAAGGAATCCAATCATAGTTACAATTTTGATTTGACAGATAGACAGTTGGTGGAATTTCTTCATTTTTGTCCAAAGGGAGGTATGTTGAATGTACCTACTTAAAAAATTCGAAATTCTCAAAAGTTGAAGGGGCTAACTAATACAGACATAATGAACCTTTATGTAATAATTTGCAGCATTTTTCTTGGTCGATTACAAAGGTGCTTCATTGAAATAATAAACCAAGATATTTGGTCATAATGAAAGTGGAAGACAGAACAATAGTACCCAGAGACGAATTCCCGCGATTCCCCACGAGTAATCGCTCCGATCCATCTATAGATATCTATATTGCCTACGGGAATTCTCTCCAATTCCCCTCTTCTGACATTCTGGCGTGGAAGTGAACGAAGAAAATTCTCTCTCCCGGTCGACAGATTGATCGAGTATTTTAGCTGGGTCCACAAATAGAAAACCCCTTTAGCCATAATTCAATTCTTACTTCCGAAGCGGATATTTAACCCATCCCGCCGTTTTATTACCAACAGATCAAATTCCGATGGAGTGAGTAGACTGCTCTCGTTTTATATTTACCTTTACGAGACCTGTTGACATCACAGCGTTACTAATATTAAAGATAAGTAGGGCATTATTTTCTAGTATTACCTTAGGTATCTTTTCGATTTCTTGTCTTTCACGATCCAAACATAATGCAATAGTTGTTGAAAAATAAATAATGAGTCACTGGACGACTCCAAGAATTTTATGCAAGAAGACGGAGATTGTATACTTATCGATAATAATATATTTAATTATAATACAATTATTGTATTATAGATTTGTTTTTCCCAAGATAACGTTTATTTACAATGGCACTAATTGGCGTAGGGGGGGATTTTAAGGAAAAAAGGTGAATGAAAAAAAGTCCAGTCATGCAGCATGACCCCATGAGCGAATTTTTGAAGAAATCTTCGACATTTCAGTCGCTATTGATCGTGTAGAGAAATTTTAGTTTATGAGAAATGAGAGAAAAAAATGGAATCAAATTATTAAAAATAATTAGGAGGTACTCATACTTTATTATTATTTAAATAAACTTCTTCATAATTTCATGGCTGATATTTTATATGCCACAGTCAGTATTAAAGCTACATCAAGTTCTAAAACAGTTGAGCGTAAAACATTAAAGAGAGCAACCGAGAGAATCGGAGGACGGAATATTTCACAGAGTAAACTCACCAGTTGTGATTACATTTTTTTTTTAAACAAGCACCTACTACCTACGTTTTAAACAGCATGGTTCTAGGATTGGTTATGCAGGGATACTTCCATAAGAGTAGTTCAATCTGAATTTGGACAATGTTTCATGCAAATATTACCGATTTTTACAACTAGCGAACGGCATTATTTCGATTTTTGACTGATTTTTCAACTTTGAAATTTCTGAAAACTTGATACATATTTTTATAGGAAATTTTACGCTGATTCCGAATATACTAGATGTTAGTATGCTGAAAAAATTATTTCGCACAACAAATCGCAAAAAACAGGCTATTTTGAAATTTTTGACTACATTTTTGAAAATTTAAACCCGAAGATGTAATACGATCATGCTGGCCAACGAACTTGAACTTTCGTTTTGTGTCCTTAACATTTTAAAATTTGTTTGAAGTTTCTAGCACAATTCTACGGACAGTTATCGTCTGGAATGACACATACATATATACATACATACATAAAAAATGCGTCAAACTTCAGAATATGATTCAGAATAGCCTGAAACGGATTTCTGCATAAAATTTTTTCAAAAATTCACATTCTACAAATTTTGAGGCGAGAGCAATAGCTTAATTTTCTTCAAAAATTCGCTAAAAGAAAAAATAACAGCTTTCTTTAGTGTAATCGTCACAAAAATGAAACTCTGTGCCATCTTAGAAACCTAAAATAAGAAATTTCCGCCTAGTGCCTCTGATTCGCTTAGCTAAGGTGCGAATTGTATTTTCACCCTCACCCATGCGGCGACCTATGAGAATGGGCAAGACCGTTTTTCGCGGAGCACTGTAGCAAACTGTCGTTGAGCGCTGAAATTCCTTGCCAAGACCTCCTTTACACGCACGAACTGGTGGAGTGTAAGACGCTCGCAAGTCTTCAGCAGCTGTGTACTTCGTAGTTTTCTATCATTTATTGGAACTTTCAATTTAATGCAACATTATTGTGGGAAATTTTCTGAAAATGGGGATTTTGGAAGAGTTTATACGAGGCTGTTGGCTGTTTTAGCTTCTCGTTTTAGAAGTTCTTCCGACCTTCCCACTAAACGCTGAGCTTCTTGTTGGGCTACTCAGTCAGTAGTAGAGTGGCTGCCCCATACTCCAAGCCCAGGCTTCTTATTGCCCTCCATGTTCCCCTGAGCCGAAGGTTTACTGGTCGGATGATGGAGAACTGGGTTTTCACCCTCAACCAAGAACGAATTTGCGAATATGGGCGAGACCACTTGTACGCAAGGACAACCGCCATCCTTTTCAAAAACCTATCGTATTCTCGGTGGGGAGCTCCATCATACGAACATATCAAAGGCGTGAAGGATCTTCTAAGGTCTTCAGCTGCTCTATTGTACTTCGTATGCTTGATGTGAGCTGCGTTTTGCGAGATAGTAGGCCATTCTTGGGATGAGTAAGAGACGGTGTCAGCATTTTTGATGCGAGTATAAAAAAACGCCGGTCTCTCGCTTTCCCACACGCCATGAATTTTTATGTCGGCTGCTAGAGCTGCATCCGTCGTCATTGTCGCGTAGAACTGACTCGGTCGTGACGCCGTCCCACGCAAGGTTAGCCAAGAGGGCACATTCATCCCTGACATTGTCGTGTCCACGTTTTACTTAACCTTCCTTTTTACAATTAAGGGCGTGATTAACGTCCATTGACTCTACACATCCATCGGAGGAGTCTGGCAAGCCTTAAGGTTCAAATCCGTACCGCACCAACAGTGCATCCTGAAACTGTGATCTGGACAAATCAAAAGTTATCTGCGACCAGTGGTATAACTGTGAGCGATTGGGAAGCATGAAAGTTTGGATGCTGCTGCAAATTGTGTAGACATTCAAGGTGGGCATTGGAGACAGCGTCAGGTTGACCTCGCGATTGTCAAAAAACGCTAGTTTCTCTCTATACCACACCCCTGTATGGCCATTTCAGCAGTGAGCTGATGGTCTTACCTTACTTGCCGCTTTTCTACTAATCCACTCCAAACCATATTTGCCATGTCTGAGCAGATGTCTGTGATCGAGTCGTGAGCTCTTTTGACTTGCCCTCCCAGGAGCGTGTTAGAGGTCCATATTCTCGTTACAGCCATCACACTAATTGAACATTTTTTGTGGTTCTAAGCCATATAGCGAATAGCCATTGGGACCGTGGATGAGAGGTCACACAGAAAGTGCAGGTCACAACCCCGCAGCGGATCCTGTCCATTAGACTCTATGCGGACATGCAGCCTGCCAATACAGCAATCTTACGAGAAATATATCCTTTTCCAACTATAGATGAGGTAATTTCTTTAGCAGAGGACTCTCAGTACTTCTCCAAGATCAATCGCAACAAAGGGTTGCATCAAACTGAATTACGGCCGGAGACACAGGAAATTACTACGTTTTCGAGTAAATAATTTAACTTGTTAGGTACCTGTAAAAACGCCTTCCACGTGCGTGATTTCGACTTTTGAATATGCCAGTTAAGGGATGATATCCTTTAGGGCTGATAAAAATTGATGCCAAACTTCCCCAAAAGGACCCAAAATGTGATTTTTAACCCAAGTTCCATCAACTTTGGTCCAGATGTTTCGGAAAAAAGCTGTAGACGGCGGAAAGACGGATTTTTTGCCATAAAATTGGTCGTGAACTATTTCTCTCTACATGAAGCTCTGAGTTTTCAAAACAATTCAAAGTACTTAGTATGATAATTTATTTAATTTTCTAAATTGTAACTCGACATCATTACGCTAAAACCATATTGAACTACTTCTTTACCATTTCCTGCGTAATTCCTTCATCGTCTGATAAGTTCTAGTATGATTAGAAGTTTTGAACAGTACCTACTGACCCGCTCAGTGCCATCAACAGTAGTTACTAAATACCACAAAAAGTGATAAACAAACAAGAATTTTGATTTAAATCATTCTCTTGACTAAGCGAAACAGAACAGCGCTTTTACCAACTAGATGTTTTCCTATTCTTCAACGTTGCCACGCTGAAATAGAGATAGCAGGTAATTTATTGTATCAACCCGGGTTTTTTCACCCACAGGTGCTGCTCCCGTTAGAGGAAAAACGTATTTTCCTTCTGGGTCTATTATACTGCCCTCTTGGGAGCCTCGCCGATATCAACCTGATTTCGTAACAATCTCAACCTTCCTCAGTATACATGAAGCACATTTTGTGCTCTGCTACATATTACGATACCAGACAAGCTAGGTTTTCAATATCAGTTCTTGCAACTTTCAGTCTTTCATTGAGATGCTCACGAATACATAAATAGGTATGTATTATATAAACGACGATTTGGGATGGCTCAGCGTTTTTATAGATCGGGAACCGCATTTTATGGTGTACTTTTGGCGAATTCAACACCTTCGTCTTATTTCAATTTAAAAGAGGAAGGTTCAATTTTCAGGTTTATTACCGATCCATGTGAGCCTAATCATTTTGCGAGAACAGGAAGCGAAACTTTTTATTTCTGTCAATATAATAGGAAACCTTTGTAATCGACTAAGAAAGAATGTTAAGACGAAACGCTTGCATACGAGTCTGCAACACATTGGAACATTTCATGTCTTCAGTTGGAGACGCGTAGGTATGTGTGCTGTCCGTTTTTGTATGGTTACACAATTTACGGTTAATCACAGAACTTAGAAATAATGTTCTATGTTCTGTGCAAGTAGTTTAGACTCAATATATAAATATGAATGGGTCGGGAAATCAAATATGATAATGGATCGGATATCGGATAAACGGATAATTTGATTCATTTGAAAATGTATGAAAACTCGGCGCTCCGCGCCCCGCCAGCGGGCAAGCCCCCTGGACCCCCGGTTACCTCTTTTTAAATACTTCGAATGGAATTATTGAAACACAGAATGTGTTTTAGCTCACGCGTTTCACATAAACCCGTGAAACTCCACATATTATAAGAATGATTTTGCGGTGAATCACTACTATGTCGTTTTATTTATTTATCACCAGCGCAACGACTCACCATCAGCTCAATTAAATTATGAGAAATTAACAAGCGGTTGCAATCATGTTCACAATATCAATAATCGAGAATGATCACCTGTGTGTAAACAATTATTCAAATAACCATGCTCATAACTCAGTTTGTTGGCCACGCATTTCGCAGTAGTTAACATAATATGATTGGATAAATCGAGAGCTTTCGAACGAATGGTGAACGAATTTTGTGGGATGAAAAACGACGAAGTACCATTTCCCTAGCAACGTCTCGGTTGTAAGCGGAAATCATCAGAAATTGAGCATATTTCGTTACGTAACGTAACGTGACATAACGAAAATTTGGTTGTGTGCCATAGCAAAGACATGAAATGTCAAAACGTCTGATATGTTGAGTGAGGCACATAGCTATCTCGTTTCCGTAACATGATTGTTTACATTATTAAATAATCTTGAAAGATTCCTTGGCTCGATGTCCACTCAAACACAAAAGGTTATGAGGACATTAGGTTAGGATACGAGAAGGAAGAGAAGATATTAGGAAGAGAAGTCTAAATGCCTACTTCGGGCCTTCAATGCGAGCATTGCGAGCATCCAGACCACTGATCTAAGCCAGACCACTGTTCAGTCTAAACCATGAAGATTGTTATTTATCCATATCTTAGCGATTCCGGAGCCCCTAAGTGTTTAATGAATGAATGGAAGTTTCCAATATCATTCGTATTCACCTAAAAAGAAACTTGCGAAAATGTCATCAATATATTCGAAGTCGTTTGAGCAAGTCCAAAATAATGATTTATATATGAATAATTGTTTACACAAAGGTGATCATTCTCAATAATTGATATTGCGAACATGATTGCAACCGCTTGTTAATTTTTGATGATTTCATTGAGCTGGTGTTTCGATGATTTGATTCATAGCAGGTGATCCGAATATTGCGAGAACGGTTTGATTTGTGAAGAGGTGGTTAAATCATTTTAATAGTTAATTTTTATATTTTACACTCTAGGAAGCTGTAATTTCGGATGTAGCCTCTTTAGGACATTCACTTGACGATGCCCAGAGTCCGGATCAGATGAGTCGCTCTTAAAGCTAATTTCTATGCTTTACACTCTAGGAAGCTGTAATTTCGTATGTAGCCTCTTTAGGACATTTACTTGACGATGCCCAGGGTCCGGATCAGCTGAGTGGCTCTTAGAGCTTACATACAAGTTTGCAACACATACGAGTCTGCAACTAAAAACATAAAATGTCCCAATGTGTTGCAGATTCGTATGCAAGCGTTTCGTCTTTACGTTTGTTTTGCCCTCTCACTACCGAAGGTCCTCGAGCCAAATTTCTTAAAGTTCCGTCCAGTAGTTAAATTCAGAAAAAAGCTTCGGACGTTTCACTAGAAGTTGCCGTCGTATGTAAACCTAATACTTTGTTACTTATTTATTTTTTATGATTTTGTTTTGCTGATTTATATTATGAACGATTTTTATATTTCATATGGCTGTATGTTTCTGAAACCATACCAATAAAGGGGGAAAAAACCCACTTCGTTTCTGAGAAGTCCAGGCACGAGTAATAAACTTGAAACCTCCGGTATAAAAATGTTTTTTAGGGAAAAGTACAAATTTGCCAGATATAGGATTGTTTTGAGGGCTGTCAATGTTAAAAGTTCTACGAAGTTTGAAACGTCTAAATGGTTAACTCGGTTGGCTCAACTTGACTTTTACTCGTGAATCGTACGCTGAAAACTTTCTGGCAAGCCTCTAGACCCCCCACAGTTCCGTTTATTCTGTTTCCATTAGCGAAAAGAAAACTCGGGGTTGTTTCGATTGTGCAACAACGACTTCGGAGTCCTCGATTAGTAAACACTGAAGGCCTCAACCAACAGAGGTTGTGGAGGGGGGTGGATATTGACTCGATCTCCACCATCCGCCGCGACCGACTAGAAATTCCGTCCTCGAAACAACGACTCGATCCCCAAGTCTCATTTATAAGTAACAAAACTCAAACTGCGGGGTTGGGATTGGTGAAATATTTAAACAAGAAAGCTAAGTAGTCTTAGTAAGTATGGAACAGGTGGGTCTATGAAAATATTGTTGTATATTCAACATGTATACATACTTGTATTGTAACAGTATATTAATCTGATTTCAGAATAGTCTACTATGGAAATAACCTTGGGTGGCAAACAATTTAAATATTTATGGATCGAATAACATATTAATGGGGGGAAATATGACATCTGACTGCCACTGATCTGTGTAACAAGTCAAAACTAGAGTAAGATTATCTACATCTACTCTTCGAGCGATTGTGCACTGATCAATTTTGCTTCCGAGACTGCAAGGCAGCAGAAGCTTTGTTTTCACTTTCGAAATGAAAATTTCCACTCGCATTTTGCGTTTCAGAGCCTCCTGAACAAATTTGGTTCCGTGTCTGTCTGTCTGTCCGTCCACATTTCCTTGTAACAGCCATAACTTCCACAATTTTGATCCGATTTTAACCAAATTTTCAGGGATCGTGCGGGTTAAGCTCTAGATGGTCCCCTATCAACTTCATCATGATCGAATCAACGGTAGCTTCTGCGCAGGTGCTAATGTGAATTCCTTTTTTTTTCGTCGCACTCGAAAGGCTCCAATTTCAAAACAATTTAACATTATATAACATGATGATTTACGAAAATTCGCTCATACGGTTATGCTATATAACTGAAACTTTCGTAAGAGACCGAATTTTTTGTGTGTAGGTTTTTGATGGGAAGTGAAATTCTGATGGACGAAGGGGCTGCTGAGCCAAGTCTGCTGAAATCTGGGCAATCACTGTACTTTTTGCTTCCGAGACTGCAAGGCAGCAGAAGCTTTGTTTTCACTTTCGAAATAAAAAAAAAATTGTTTGCTCCAAAAATCAAAATTTCCACTCGCATTTTGCGTTTCAGAGCTTCGATAAAATTTGGTTCCGTGTCTGTCTGTCTGTCCGTCCACATTTCCTTGTAACAGCCATAACTTCCACAATTTTAACAAAATTTTCAGGGATCGTGCGGGTTAAGCTCTAGATGGTCCCCTATCAACTTCATCATGATCGAATCAACGGTAGCTTCTGCGCAGGCGCTAACGTGAATTCCTTGTGACGGTCATAACTCGGTCAATGTTGAACGGATTTCGGTCAGATTTTCAGGGATGATGTGAGTAAGGTCCCTTGAGGTCCCATAAGACAATCATCATAATTGCATTAGCGGTACGCTCTGCGCATGCGTGAACGAAATATTCTTGTTACGGTCCTTGCAACAGCCGTAATTTCCACAATTTTGATGCGATTTTCTTCAAATTTTTAGGGATCGTGCGGGTATAGCTCTACATGATCTCCTATCAGTTCCGTCATGATCGAATCAACGGTAGTCTCTGCGCAGGCGCAAACAAAATTTTCTTGTTTCGGTCATAACTCAGGCAATTGTGAACGGATTTCGGTCAGATTTTCAGGGATGATGCGGGCAAGGTTTCTTGAGGTCCCGTATCACATTCTTCGCGATCATCAGCAGCGGTAAGCTAGGCGCATGCGGGAAAGTGATGTTTTTGTTACGGTCACAGCTTAGTTAATTTTATCGGATTTTGTTCAAATTTTCAGAGATGATCCCGGTAGAGTCCCTTGAGGTGCCATACCAGTGATTGTGCCCATCATGCCGGGAATTTATTTGCAGGGAACATGCGGACCACATCCTGGATGGTCCCATATTAAAATCAAAATTTTCCTTATTAATTTCATTTATTATATGTACCATTCAGCTTCCAATTTCCCACCTTATTAATTCCCTGATGCCAGAACCGGTCGTTTCTAGTTTTCTGGAATTTAATGGTGACGCACTGTGAAGGTCACGAGGAAGCTCATGTGCCATTTCCGTGGCAGTGTATTTTTATTAGATCCGCGCTCTAGAAAGACGCTACGCTCGCATTTCAAAAATACAAGACATCAAGTAGTCAATCCCTTACTAGAAATTCAGATTAGTTGGACACGGCGGGCGGCGAATTCGGCCTCCAAAGTTTGCTTTCACATAACCAACCAGATCCAGAAATTTAATGCTTTAACATATGCAATTCTTCTAAATTTGATTTTTACCGGTTACGTGGGACGAATGCAATGCATAAATTCGCTATATATACTTTGGATCGAAGTTGTAGGTGTGTCTAGGACAGTGATGAGTAATTTTTCCTGACAGATCTGAAATTCGGGACGGTAAAATTTCGAAGGAATCGAGGTTCGGAACCGAGGGTTACGATTCCGTTTCCCCTACTTCCAGTCTCGATGCGGAACATCCATTGTATGTCCAACACTTCTGCTGCCATAGGCAACAAAGGATGAGAAAAATTTCCAGCCATGCAGCATGATCGTATGAGCAAATTTTCGTAAATTATCGTATTATATTTTGTTACGTTATGTTACATTGTTTTGAAAATTGAGGACTGCGGGGAAAGAAATTGTTAACTACCAATTTTATGGCAAAAAACTCGTACTAGATAATAGTCTGCAATTCAAAAAGAGATTTTGGATTTTAAACTTTTTTGCAGCTATTATCGATTTTCCAACTAATTTTAATGAAATTTAAGTACAATTTTCAGCATAATTTTGTTCATAAATTTTTTAATGTTCTATTTTACAGTTAATAAACTTTATTTCAGCAATATTCTGCTGAAAATATAAATTTAACGATTTTTAGCTGATTTTTTGCTATTTTTAATGATTTGATCTGCACTTTTTTGGAAATTTGACCAATTTAACGTGCTCGAAAATTGGTGACCAACGAACTCGTTCTTTTGTTTGGAATGCTTGATTTTTTGGATCTATATATATACATAGGTATATATATGAAAAAGTGTTAAACTCTAGGGTTTGTTTCAGAATGTCTCAAAACGGATTTCAATGAATACAATTTTCGAAAATTTTGAGTTTAAAATTTTTGGGGCTATAGCAATAGCTTCATTTTTTACGAAAATTTGTTAAAAGGTAAGGTCATTATTTACGTGCTGCGCTCTACCTCGTGCTTTTCATGTTCGGAGCTCCAACCGAATCAACAGCGTGTGGGAATCCCTGTTGTATCCACACTACAGACGAGGAGCAAGTGATAGTCAACAACCCCCTTAACGACCCTCCAATGGTAATGTGGATCAGGGGAGGTGGAGATTGTGAAAGGGGTTGGGAGGGGGGGGGGGGGCTGCAGGCGACTGAAATGCTCGTGGAACTGAAATGTTTGCGGGAGAGGGGCTGAAATGTTCAACGGGAGCGTGAAAAGGGGGATGAAACGCTGGGTGTGCGAAATGCGGGTGTTTTCTCCCCCCCCCCCCCCCCCCTCGGACGTCACGCCACCGCCTCATAATTCAGGAGCGCTCCGCCGTTTTCGCACGCGAACGGGTTTCCCAAGTCTTGGGAAGAGGCTCCGACGCTGGCGACGTTTTGGCAAATTTACCAAAGAAAGCGCCAGACTGGAAGCATGACCATATGACCGAATTTTTATCCCTTGACCCCGCTGAGGGGGACCCCCAGACTACTTAGAGCCCGTGGCTATAAGTCAAGAAACATGGAACATGCTTGGCAGAAGTGACCAAAAACAAAAACCAAATTTTTCAGGAGCTTTATACGACGAATAGAATCGAAATTAGAAGGAATTACATAGGTTTTCTTTTATGGTGCGCATACACAATTACTATTACCAAGATTAAGTTCCCAACCAAGTGACAACAAAACTAGCGGCATTGTATACTATATACTATATACTATATACTATATAAGAACATGGAAGTGGGTTTTTGCCTTTTCGAATAGGTACATAATAGTTAACCTGGGAACACCAACATCTTCCAGTATGCGATTGTTACTAAATATTAGTCAATCTGACTCACTTAGGGCGGAATTCATAGACGGGAATTGAGTCTGAGTGGGCCCCTAAGTGTATCGATAAGGGAATTCATGCACTCTGTGCGATTCATAGATGTGATTTGAGGGCGACCCTGAGGGCGCACTGAGTGTGCAACCTAAGTGCACACTCAACGGGATTCATAAACAAAAAATGGCGTTGAGGTGAGTATCACCCTCAGCTCAATGGTGTAAAATCCTGAGTGACGGTAGGAGGTCACTTAAGTGCGTCAACTGATAACTTTTATTATTATTTTCACGTAGGTATAGATATAGGTAATGTAGTAGAACATACATCGTTTATTTAGTTCGGAGTTTATTCAAAAACTTCATAAGAGTACGCACACGTAAGAGTAGTTAGGCTGTTCCTAAACGGTAGTTAGGTACATGTTTGATGTTACAGATCTCATTCGAATGATACACGATCAACAACGAAATATTTCGCGAACTACCTATTCCGATTCGGGAAAGATGCAGTCATGAACAACTACGAACCCTTCGGAGCCTAAAATAAATGGAAAGGATTCATAACTAGGTACCACAGCTGAAAGTGCTGGTCGCTCTTTGATTTTATGCGATCTCTACATACCAAGTTTGTAGTGCATGGTTTTCAGATTCATCTTGGTTTGTGGAATGAGTTTTCGGTAGGCACCTTCCATTCATCAGGATGTACAATCAATGAGAATTCCAAGAAAATGTGATTGCTTGAAGCTCTTCCAAAACCTCACGTCTTCTTTTTGTCCAACAGTCTCATTATACCATAACTCTTCTTATTTTCAACTACATATATCTGTTCTTCAAAACTAACTGGGGAATCATTGTTTTCTCATTTTCTCACTTCTTTTTTGTCACAACTCTATACATAATTATACAATTCAATACAACAAATCAATAGATAATAAACACAAATTATCAGCACGTCAACAAACAAGCAACAAGGATTCACTTCAACTTATGGCTGCCCCGATCTAGGCGGGAGGACCAATAACTTTGGTTTTTGTCTGATAAGGCCTATGTCCTGTCTCGCCAAGGAACACGGATAATAGCTTAAGCACAAACACAGGATAAAAGCAAAAACACAAAGAAAAGTGTAACCTTTGAGAACTGTTATTGATCAGTGTGGAATGTGAGAGGGAATTTCCCCGTCCTTTTTTCCCTCAAACCAGGGAAACTTCCCCTACAACATACTGTCAGGGCTGCCAACTTATGTTGAAAAAACGTTGAGTGTCCCCTGAGTGCACTGTTGAGCTCCTGTAATCTGAGTGTGCCCCTAACTGTTGAGTGAACCACCCCACTCAACTATGAATTCGAACTGGTGAGTTGAGGGTGACCCTCCATTTAGGTGAGTGCGAGTGAACACACACACTCAGGCTTTGTCTATGAATTCCACCCTTAGGGGTTTTTCCCAATAAGAGCATGAATACTCACACAAAAACTATGTATTTCGATTCTCAACCAACCAGCATGAACTGAAGACCTTTAAAAAAATAGTCATTCATCAAGTCCTTTTTCTGCATCAAAGGACACTGGGCTACGTGTGACGAGACTAGTCAGTTTTTCATAACAATAGTGAGCCAAGATGAATTCAAAATGGTATCACTAATTTTGCAAGTAACAACTCTTTCCCAATAGAAATACTTATGTCTAATACTCTCTCCCAATAATGCTTACTTATGTTGTGGTATGATTCGGATTAGTATAAAATTACTTCAGAACAGCTGCTTCATACACAAATATCACATACAACAATATAGCCATTTGGTAAAAAATAATCTCTTAGGTGACACTAGTATTATGCACGACCTTGTTTCTTTTCCTCCAAAAATAAATTACATCGATACCTGAGCGATTCTAGAATAATGTACGCGAATAAAAATGAGTGAAGTTTTTACAATCAGAAACAAATGAAATTTGGGAGGACAAGCCTTGACCTCAGACAGAGTTTCATTCTTATAATAAGATTAGATGGCATGGCTGATGGGACAGGACGACCACGCTCTTCCAAACCGAATCACGCACGTAAAAACATGCTCCATGTAAGAAACATGATGGTACATTTATTGTAAAATGAAATCTGGGGGACACCCCCAGACCCCCGGATTGTTAATGTTAGGATCAAGGATCAAACCAATGAAACACAGAATGTGTATTTCGGGGATTCCCCGGAGGGCTGGTGGCATTCTGGTAAGTTCGGCCGAAGTTCATTCCGCGTTCTTGGAATCCAGTGCCTTGGACCCTTCCCGGGGATATTAACGTTTTATAAGGTGGCAACCCTGTGACCAATTGTGGTGTGAACTTACGAGTTCCAAAGACGAATAGAAGCATGGAGGCTCAGGTAAGTCGTTAAACAATCCAACTATCGTCTGTTTACTAATTTTCAATAAAATGGGAGCAGTAAGTTAAAAAAGTCGTTAAGCATGTTAGGCATGGACCTATGTTTCACAACTTAATGTCCACATACTGCAACGCATTATACTTCTCAGTAACGAAATCTCCCTTCTTCCTTCGATGATTTTCCATGTAAGCCATTACTTTGGGCCTACGTGACCGACTGCTCATCCCCTCCAAGGAAGGGTAGGGATGGTTAGGAAAACCCTCTGGCCAGGAGACAATTGTGTCTTTAATTAAAACACACACTTCCTGATGAATTAGTCAAATAATCATAAAGATTACAAGCAATCCAACTAACGTCTGAATACTAACTGTCAATGAAATGGGAGCAGTACGTACCGGTCTTTATTACCTACCGGCTTATTTATAATATTTATAATAATATTATAATAATGCTTGCCACTATGTATTATATTATATGAATATTATATTATATTATATTATATTATATATTTTCATTTATACACACACTCGCGCGAATGATGGGTCGCAGGGCTACGTGAGTAGGTACTGATTGCCCAGTCCGTAGAGAACACTTGAGCAGCGTTTCCACTCACCATTATCAACATACTAGCCGCTCCGGCTCGCTTCGCTCGCCTCCACGTCACTCTAATCGCTTCGCCTCGCTTCCCCTCGCAATTTGACCGACTTCCCGTCACTTTTTTTGATATCCGATTTCGGATTCAGATTCGTCGGGATCAAACCTTTATTTCGCCCGTGAAAACCGTTCCGAAAAACGTACCTTTATGGGGTATATTTTAATCAGAAAAAACCAAGTTTTTCGTCGGACTTTTCGAAAAAACGGGTCCGTACTCTTGCATTTTATGACGCATTTCCCGATACTTTTTTCGCGATCCGATCGCGCCGTCGTCTTACTCGTAGAAAAACCTACGAAAACGGTATTTTTCCGGAATTTTCAACGACCGTTTAGAGGGGTACAGGAAGCGGGGAAGTCCAAAAAGCGCACATTAACCGTTACTTCGACCCCCCACCGGCCATACGGCCCATGGTTCGGGTGGGATTAGAAAATTTTAAATTCGTTTATACACCCTATCGGAAAATCCAAAGAAGATCCCCCCACTCGTACACTCCCCCCACTCAGCCATTTGGCCGTGCATAGACACGACAGGGGGGGAATCTTACTGGACAGACATTTTCAAACCAAATAACCCAGTGGGTTATTTCAGAAATTAATCCTCTGGAGTCCCCCAAGGAGTCCCACTTAGGGCCTTTGTTATTGTTATCTTCCTCTCTGATTTGCCTGAAAGTCTCCCCGAGCAAATAAATTGTCCACTGTTTGCTATTGGTTTAATTTTTTTTTTTTTTTTTTTTAGAGATAAACTCGGAGAATGACTATATTCATTTGCAGTACTAATAGCATATATTCTACGTTCAGAGATGATAGGTTTTCCAGTTCTAGGATCACCCATCCATCGACAAACGCAGGTTTTCGAAAACACGGGAATTAGCGCCTGACGCCCGTTGGGAAACAACGGAGCGACGGCAGCGCATTCCCTTGGATCTCGCGGGAACTGTCACATTCCCCCCCTTAAAAAACATACTTGATTGAAGAGCAAGTATGTAAACTAGGTGGAATAGTTTACTGGTTGAGAACTGATGCTCACTAATAAATAGCTGCATTGGCGATTGAGGATAAAAAGGTGAAATTAAAACAGGATGGATTGTCAATGAATCTTTATATGAAGTATTCATTAGGTAGTTAACCCCCAATCAAAGATTGGAACAATCGGGAATAATATAACTTGCTCAACCAGGAGACTTACAGTAGGGAGCTGCCCACTTTGAGGACTTTTGAAAATGGGAACTAAGCCCTGGGGAATTAACTTGCTCCACTTTGGAGACTTACAGTGGAAGGTGCCCACTATGGGGACTAATGAAATAGGGAACGATGCCCTGGGTTCGGGTACAATGCCCTTGAAAATTAAGTATGTTAAATAGAAATAATATGAGGGGATAAATTGAGAAATTAATAATCAAGAACCAATGAAAGTATTTATGTATCCTAGGGAGTATAATAGGTATTCCTTCTGGAAACATTAACGCCCCAAAAATAGTGGATTGAATTACTAGGCGTGAGCCGTACATAATCCTAACCACGCTCTGCTACCATGTAATAGACCCCGGAGGTGCAATGGGGGCCTAAAGCCACACTCATAGATAGATAAGGGTGTGACAGTACCATAAGAGATACAACTCGAACTAATAGCATAATATATGCTACGTTCGGAGAAGATAGGTTTTCCAGTTCTAGGATCACCCATCCATCGCCAAACGCAGGTTTTCGAAAACACGGGAATTAGCGCCTGACGCCCGTTGGGTCCCTTGGATCTCGCGGGAACTGTCACAAACCTAGTTTTCAGATTGAAAAAATCTCTTGTAGAAGCTGAGAAAAATGAAAGAACTATTGATGCGATATCTGTGCCATCTGTTATCTGCAAATCACAGTAGAGGCCCGTCCCCTTTAGTCTTAATATAGGGAAATGGTGTGTCACCACCTTCTCACGGTTGACCCTGATTGTTAGTTTTGATTATTCAATCGGGCAGAGTGTTCTTGGTCGCCAAATGACCGTCTCCGATTTGAAAGTTCAGTTTGACAGCCGTATGGCTACTCGCAAAATGCGCGTTATTCACCAAATAAAGAAAAAGTTGGTCATCTTCAGTCTGAGCTTCAATGAATTCATCTTCTGAACTGCGTTGCACCTGTTGAAACGAACAATTTTTCCAGAAATTTCCCTGACTTTCGTCCCACTAGATTCGCTTTTTGCAACACTGTGCTTTTAGCCGTACTGAATACGGCGGAAGGACAGATTTCTTTTTTTAATTGAATTTTTGGATTCTAAGGATTTTGAAAATGATTCAATAATTATTGAAAATAATAAAGCGAAATTCGGCAAAAACGAATTGTACGTTGATTCGGCGCTGCGCACCTCGCAAAAGGCTCCGCCCCTTGACCCCCCTGGGGAGACCCCAGCCCCTAAACATTGGAGAAACGTAGAACACAGGCCATTTCAAATATCAGCTTCATAGGTTGAATAGCAAAGAACTTGGATCCAGATCTCTCTCAGCTGATCTGGGGAGCTCTTGAATTAATGATTCGTTTGTAGACGTCTCAAAAGTTCTCCATTTCAAATGGGTTGAATTTCAAACGGGTCTTCTCTTCATAGGTTGAATAGACAAGAAATTAAAGCTGCTTTAGTCTCGTTTTTTCGTGCCTTTTTGACACTGTTTCGATAAAACTGCAACAATGTTAAAAATGTAAAAATTTGGCTGTAAAGCAGAATTTTATTTAGAAAAATATGTTTGCCAAGAGCAGACATTTTTATCATGTAATTGGCATGATTATAACGCAAAGAATTACGACATTTCGCTCATATACTTGTTTGTATGACTAGAACTTCTTTTTCCTATTTGTAATTTACGTATTGTTTACCTATTATAATTTGATAAGTAATAAAATAATTATTATTATCTATATTTGAGAGATTGCGGATTTATGGATCCGCAAGTATATTATGGATGATTCATGATTATAATCACTATGTTTTACATTTTCCTCCCGTTTTCGCTGAGGCTACCAACAATTAAGTTTCATCCGGTAGTTATCCCGAAAGCCCCTAAAAATCTACTGTTTCAACTGGTAGCAACGAGATTTCCTTGAACTTGTTGTGGATTGGAAGCGATGGAGGAGGGAGATTCCTACAAGGAAACATTTCGTGAATTACATTTTCACACGCAAGGGATCGTGTTTAGCCGGTCAACGTTTAAGAAGTGGCGGCTGTTGGTAGTTTTGCTGAAGAATATTTCGGCTGTTTCAATGAAAATATTGCCCTCGGAAAGATAAGAAGTAATGGGACTGTCCTTGGTGGAATACCTGGAGGAAAACATCAATTTACCTCGTGCAGCTTCATGCCAATATTGGGCACGAAAATCCATTCAAACAGATGATTTTTGAGCATGGAATAGAAGAAGCAGAAGAAGAAGAAATAGCATGTTGATTGAAATTCAAAATAAGTAACTTAAAGGAAAATACACATATATGTTACGACAATGGGCATTTCGTACGTCTGTCGGGAGGGTTTGGAATATGCCTATATTGTTTTAAATTACGAAATTCATGATATCTTGTCCCTTGGTAGTTCGTTAAGTAAATATCAAGTAGTTCGTAAGTTGCGACTAGGTGAAGTTGAGAAGTGTGATGGAAAGAGTAGTTACGAAGTGTGATGGAAACGAAGTCAGGGTTGTGAACTGAGCACGAAAAATATGACCTTGCTAAGACGTGTAACATTCCCTCCTTTTTATTTACTTGCTGACTTCTCCCCCTTCAACAAATGCTTCTTCACTAATTTTTATAACACATCTATTCAGTCTGTTCAATATTTTCCGTAATTTCTTCTAGCACCTTCACTAGTTCTATTTACAATTTGGTATTTATGTTTAGAAGGCTGGTATTCTGCCCTTTATCAAAGTAGAGTGACGAATCTCGATTTTTTAATTAACGAATTGACTGGCGATTCTTCAGGAGACGGGAAGGGAGGGATTTTGGATATTTGGGATTTTGTAGCTCCGAGGACGAGGAAGTATGTACTTCTGGAGGAGAGGGATATCTAAAAATACGGGGTTTCTAGAAGTAGTTGATGCCTACAATGACCAAATATTTGTAAAGCATTTTCGCGTCAGCCGGAAAGTACCTAGCTGACAAAATGACAGAGGGATTTGAAGGTAGCTAGTACTTCATCAACCTCAAACTGCAATGCACTAGCTACGTGACACGATCATTGAGTGGGATTCGTAGATCAACTTGAATGTGGGTACCTAAATTAGATTTGTAGTAGATTTCATTGCACTGATTTTCCCGTTGCGTCCAGTTTCTAGTTGAAGTACTGGCTGCCTTCAAATCCTTCAGCGATCTTGACGTGAAAATGCTTTACAAATTACAAATTTAATATTGAGTCATCATAGGCAGCAACGGCTTCTCGAAATCCCATTCGTTGAACTAATAGGCACGTCTACTTCGAAATTAACGTTTAAAACTATCATATTCCTTTGGTTTTCTGGTCATCAAACCGTTTCTTGGCAGAGATATCACGTTAAAATTAGTGGCCTGCACCGAGTTGCCATCACATGAGTTTACGTTCAAGTACAGTGATAAAATGGTCATCTGAATGTGAGAAGTGGAGAATTGCTGAGGGATTCCGAAAAATGGGCTTCGTGTCGAACGTGTAATTGGGGTTGTGGACGGGAGTTTGAGAAAGGAAGCAAGGAATGTTAGGAAAAGGATTGCCGACAGCGTTCCAGCGGTTCAGTTTAATTACGAAAAGTTCGTGAACTCATCCCCACCACCTCAGTTCTCGTTCTGAATTAGTTGTGTTCTATTCATGTTCTCTTGACCGCGCTGGAACAAAAATAATAATTGGACAGACCGCCGAAAAGAGGAACAAGTCTTCTGGTACATCCAGATTACACAAGGAGCACATCGAGGTGCGGGCCTCACGAGAGTCCTATGGCATGCAATTCAGTTTCAGGAAGGCTCCCCTGAAATGCAGCACCCAACTGATCACCGAAATAGAGTAGAGTTTCTTGAGCTTTGGATATTTGCCACAGTTTTTGTCTGTATGCACGTAAGCACACTTTTAAGGTACGTTGGTGACCATTTTGCTCCAAGCGGTTTTCAGAGCGACGATTTTCGCGCAACGAAACGGAAACGCAACGGGAAACGACTCGTTTTTCATTCGTTCTCTGACCGCTCAAGAGGAAGCTTGTGAAGTTCAAATAAAAAATGAATTTAGTAAAATGAGGGAACAAAGGAGGCTGATGCTTTGGTGGCTTCACATCGAAGAAATAGAGGAAGTACTTGACAATATTTATGGACTGAAATGGGTGGAAAGTCACCCAATTTTCGTTCTCAGAGACACAAATCAACAATTCATCAACAATTGATTCCAATCAACAAATCAACAAATCAACAATCAACAACAAATCAACAAATCAACAACAACAATCAACAAATCAACAAATCAACAAATCAACAATTGATTCCAAAATCATTCCAAAATCATTCCAAAATCAACAACAATCAACAAATCAACAAATCAACAAATCAACAATTGATTCCAAAATCATCTTCTTGGTGGCAGAGAAAAGTTCGCCAGATTTTTTCGTGTTTCTGTGAACTAGTTGCCCAGCTTGTTGGAATTGATAAAGAACTCAATTTCCAAAGGATCATACAACAGAAATCTGTACCCTGTAACATGTGGAGAGAAATTTGCTGTTACGCTCAGTTTCTTCATGGGTGTATTACGCTGAGTTATGGTGAGTAACTATAGGTAATTTTACGTATATTATGATTTTTACATTGGTAGGTACTCTGGTATAAATATATATTCCACTGTGCAGCCACTTCCTCTATCACTACCTTATCATCGGCAACAGAAAATGAAGGAGCCATTTTTTGCAAAAACAACCGGTCCGGCCAAATAATCGTTCGCAACTGACGATTATATCCACCTAACTCTTACGACTAGATAGATAGATAGATTTATTATTGACCCATATGGATACAATCCTTGAGCCAAGAGAGGTGGTAAAAATGTTATAGAATAAATATTTCGTTCTGCAGTCATGGTATCTAAATAATCAAGTAGGAGGAACAATCTGACTCATAATTGGTAATTTGAAAAGAAAATCAGCAGCAGAATATATATATATATATATATATATATATATATATATATATATATATATATATATATATATATATATATATATATATATATATATATATATATATAAATATAAATATGAGCAGAGATTAAAAAGCAAGAGATAACACATGTAGACCAACACTAGATTGTAGGAATTCGGAGAGACGCCACACCAGGCAGCGAATCAATAAGTAAGGAGCAAAAAAATGGTAGGATAAATACATAATATGAACATAGTAATATAGTGAGATAAGCCATTAAGCAAGGCACGTAAGAATGAAGCATGTAAGCAAATAAGAATGACAAGTAGTAAGAGTAGTAAGTAATAAAGTTGGGGTGGGAAATAAGCCAAACAGTAAGAATAAAGTGAAATCATGAGACATGGAAGAACAAGGTATAGTTATGCAGGATTAATAGGAGAGAATAGATAGGAGCAAGAGAGAAGAGACAGGTTTAAGCTTTTAAATGACTCTATACAAACTCTAAGTAGATGAGATAAGGTTTCTGATTTCTAATATTCTTCTTCAAGTCATTTCATGGGTCATAGGGTTGAGCGTAGAAAAAGTCAACTCAATCATAATAAGTAGTTACGTTTGTCAACATCGTTCTCAAACATCATATTGTCATTTCTCAAAGGTCATATGTTCTCAAAGGTCATATTGTTCTTCTCATTCATGTAGTTTTTTTTTGCATTTAAATAGTTTTTTACTCTCTATATATATTTATATCAGATAATCTTAGCAAGACTTCATTGATATTTGAAGTGTAAGGAGCTGCAGCTCTTGTCTCTTCAACACGACGTTATGTTCTTAAACCAATATTGTTCAGAATAGTGTTATTTCTATTTTGTACATTTGCTTCTTTTATGAATAAAGTCTCTCTCTCTCTCTGTCTCTCTCTCTCTCTCTCTCTCTCTCTCTCTCTCTCTCTCTCTCCCTCTCTCTCTCTCTCTCTCTCTCTCTCTCTCTCTCTCTCTCTCTCTCTCTCTCTCTCTCTCTCTCTCTCTCTCTCTCTCTCTCTCTCTCTGTCTCATGAATGAAAGAAAGCGAACTCCTAGGGTTCGTTCTCCCGAGCCCAGCCATCGTTTAAATTGCTCAGCGGGAAATAGGGGGGCCTGGAACACAGGTGAAATAAATTTCACGCGGGCATAGCTCAACGCGGGACAAGAGAATGGCATATGGAACAGCTCGTCAGGCTCCAACCAATTGCATAAACGGCATACATTGCCACTAAATGTCATGATTTCCATGTCAAACAGAATGCGAGGCTTATGTCTACCAATCACTCTCATCTGAGCGAAAAGCCTCTGGATACTAATACGTAAATTGGCTACCACCTAGAGTGCTGGAGTACCAGGAGTTGCAGCAGCCAAATTCCTACACACAGGTGAAAACGTCTGCAAAGCATACATAGCTTCCTCGTTTACCTATCATGCACGTATAGATCACTGAAAAGTTTTAAATGATCTTGAAAAATTCCATAGCGGAAAAGAGTAAATCAAGTAGTATCAAATGTTATAATTGGTCGATTAAGAAACGAAAAAATGATACTCAATGTACGGACGCACATTCTCTTGGATCTCACGGGAACTGTAACACTCCTCCCCTTAAAAAACATACTTGATTGAAGAGCAAGTATGAAAACCAGGTGGAATAGTTTGCTGTTTGAGAACTGATGCTCACTAATAAATAGCTGCATTGGTGATTGAGGCTAAAAAGGAGAAATTATGGTCTATTATGAAGTATTCAGTAGGTAGTTAACCCCCATAAAATATTGGAATAATCGGGAATAATATAACTAGCTCAACCAGGAGACTTACAGTAGGGAGCTGCCCACTTTGGGGACTTACAAAAATGGGAACTACGTTCTGGGGAATTAACTTGCTCAACTTTGGAGATTTACAGTGGAAGGTGCCCACTATGGGGACTTATGAAATAGGGAACAATGCCCTGGGTTTGGGAACAATGCTCTTGAAAATTAAGTATGTTAAATAGAAATAATATGAGGGGATAAATTGAGAAATTAACAATCAAGAACCTATGAAATTATTTATGTATCTAAGGGATTATAATGGGTATTCCTTCTGGAAACCTGGGCCATGTTTCTTCTGAAACATTAACGCCCCAAAAATAGTGGATCGGATTACTAGTTAGCTGTACATAATCCTAACCACGATCTGCTACCATGTAATGAACTTAGGCGCCCCGGAGGTGCAATGGGGGCCTAAATCCACACTCATAGAGAGAGAGGAGAGTGACAGTACCATAAGAGATACAACTCGTACTAATAGCATATATGCTACGTTCGGAGAAGATTGGTTTTCCAGTTCTAGGATCACCCATCCATCGCCAAACGCAGGCTTTCGAAAACACGGGAAGAAGCGCCCGATGCTCGTTGGGAAACAACGGAGCGACGGCAGCTATTCCCTTGGATCTCACGGGAACTGTCACATCGCTGACTATTTCATCGAAATCGGATGAAAACAGTAGAAATTAAAGTCGTTACAAGGATTTCACAAAGGCGCTTTCGCAGTAGCTATTAATCATACAATCATGTTCAAATTGATATGGGATGAACAAATTGTTATCACCCAACTATTAATCAAGCTTGAGCGAGATCGGACGACTAGGGCGTGAAAAAATGGAGCATAATGGAATTTATGTTTGCGCATGCGAAGAGCGAAGTATGGGTTCGGAAACAATGAAACTGACAGGGGGCCATTTACCCCCTAGCCTGCAGGTTCCCTGAAAATTGCATCCAGATCGGATGAAAACTGTGGAAAATGAGCTTGACACAAGGATTTCATATTGGCGCATGCGCAGTAGCTATTAATGATATATTCATGTTGAAATCGATATAAGATGATCAAATTGATAGTCCCCAACTATCATCCAAATTTGAGCGAGATCGGACGACTAGTGTGACAAAATAAAACTAAACTTCAAGAGTGGGGATGAACCCAAGGATATAATATTCAAACATGAACTCTCAAATCTTGTTTGTAGCGAACTTTATTCCGCTAAAAATGAAAGGAAATAAATTTGCTTGTTTACAACAAAATATATATACAGGAAAGTCGGAAATACTCAGGGTTCGGAATGTCACAGGTATAATAAATGCGGTAATACGGTAAAGATACGAAGTTAGATTCGGGAGGTATTGTACAAAATCACTAGTTCGTGGTAGTAAGGTGTAGGGCTGACACTTACTTAAATTCCGACGATCGTGGAAATACTCAACAATATATTCTATTTTATACGTTACACTATGCAGTAGGTAAGAACTGTAGGTGAGGAAGGGAAGGACCGAGGCAGGCTTCCAAATCCGTGAGATAACCAGTCTGTAGGTAGGTGGTAGGTAGGTACCTAAAACGGTACGGTAGTTGATTCGCCTCACGTAGAATTTTCGATGTAGAGTAGACTATCGTGGGCGGTGATGCGGTGAATTTTCCCCGAAGAATGTTTTCCACCAGGCAAAAGTCTTGGTCCTTGATGACTTCGGCGGATCCAAAAAGCGAGGTTGTTTCACCAGAACTCGAGGTTCTCTGAAGTCGGAAGATCGTGGAGACAGCGGTAAGAGAGACTTGTTTTTACGGCAACTGAACTGGTTATTAAAAACCATTCAAATTCACGGGGGGATTTTATATAAAAAGTAAAATTCGGGAGACGATACGGCGACAGAGCGCAGACGAGAAAAGACAAAGAAAACGAGCAGTTGTGTCGGGAGTCCTGTAGGCGGCAGCAGCTCTGCGGTGAAAAAGTAGTCCCCATGTGTTGGGAAAATAAATTCTTCATTTACCAACTAAATATAATTTCCATTCATTTGAACAATAACAAAAATATATATAAAGAAAAAAAAAAAAAAAAAAAAAAAAAAAAAACGGTATCAGGTTGCGAAGAACTAATTCCATTACAGCAGTCTTCAGAATAATTATCGGTGGAGCTGTCGCTTGCGGAGTCCCACTATGGGAGGCAGTTGTACAGGCCAACCTCATACCGCGCAAATTCAAACGTGGCGGGAGATTTAAAATCTATTCACGGTACACTAGGGTGTGAGAAAACAATGTCTGGTAGAATTTACGTTTGCGCATGTGTAGAGTGAGCTATTGAGTCGAGAATGATGAAATTGATAGGGACCCATCTACCCCTCAGCCCGCACATCCCCTGAAAATTTCATCTAAATCGGATGGAAACTGTTGAAAATAAGCTTGTTACAAGGATTTGCGGTTACACAACAGACAGACAGTCGAACCAATAGATGATAAGAAATGAAAATTACAGGAAGTTAACGCTTGCGCATGCGCACGGACTACCATTTATCCAACGGCTAAGAAATTTATTGGGGACCGCCTAGGAGCTAAACCGCACAATCCCTGGAAATTTCATAATAATCGGTCCAATTATCTCGGAGTTTTGTCTCTGTCGATCAATTTAAATTTTGCGCATGTGCTATAGTTATCACTTCACCAATCACACTTCATCATTGGGAATTTTCCTGAATCTTATATCCATCTACTCCCCGAGTTTGGACGAAATCGGACCAATAGATGCTCCCTTCCGTCCCACTTAAGAGATCATGGTGGAGTATGAAGGTGTGGCTCCCAACTCAGAGACGAGTGTACCAGTTGAAGGAGGTGTAGGAGAGTACAATTGTAGACAGTATTCCCCTGACAGTACTTCGGCAATTGATTAGAAATTTATGTGATGGTACACTGTAGTCAACATTTATGTCTTGGAAGAGTGAGCGAATTGTTCGGTTACATCTAGTGCTACAGTAAATGAGAATGCCAAAATATATACAAACGTTCGTTGAATCCCGCGAAAATAGAAGGTATATCTCATCGGTAAACTGTTCCCTACTGCTCTTTGAACAGAGATGACACTATTCATGAGCTGAATCGAATGAATGGAATAACTTCAAGCGCGTAGTAGAGAATGCGATATCCTGGAATAATTCCTACGCTTATCAAGCGATGTTCAAACATTGCGCTCAAAATTTGCCACCCTCGCGTATGTGAGTTTATTTCTGTGTCGCTAATCAACATAAACCAACGTCATCTCTGGCAAATAGGAACTCCGTTTGATGAAAGTCCGCGTCGATAGTTCG
Organism: Adelphocoris suturalis; assembly: GCA_030762985.1. NCBI lineage: Eukaryota > Metazoa > Arthropoda > Insecta > Hemiptera > Miridae > Adelphocoris > Adelphocoris suturalis. Next base: position 23,086,144 of record CM061043.1, read on the forward strand.
CTAATCACAAAGCGACGAATTTCTCCCACTGGATGAATTTCTCCCTCATCGTCGATTCGTTGATTAAAACAACTTTCAGCCCTTCATGGAAAATTCCGAAGTAATTGAGATTGGTGGAGCCGAATTCCGTTACAAACAGGTGGAATATGTGACCTGGATGGAGGCGACATTCGCGTGTTTCTTGTATTGATTGTCTCGAATTTAATTCACATCACTCTCTGATAATTTTGGAAGAAAATGGGGCTATTTCAGTCGCTCTAAAAATGGTAAAACCAAATTCTCCAAAATGTTCTTCATGGACTTGGGAGGCAATTCAATTTTTCACAATTTTTTTCAATAAAACTTCCTTCAAAGGTGGAGGGGGGGATTCCATTCAATTAAAACCGAAAAATTTAAATTGAAAGAGTGGAGAGGACGCCCTGGTTTATTTATTGATTAATAAGCACGGCCTTCGCCAATTACATAGGAAGTAAAGAGCAATTAAGCAAAGAAAAAAATATCAATCTTGGAATGAAATAGAACGATAAAGAATGTAAGAAAAAGAAATAGATACATACAATAGGATTGTGAGAGTTTTACAAAGTTGTAAAGAGAACGTAATGTAATTGACGAGTAATTCAAAAAGATACTGACAACACACGTCCATGCGAATGGAGGTCAGACTGTAGGCTCCTCTTGAGATGCAAAAGACAATTCAAGCAAAAATCAAAATCTAAAGTCTGGTGAAGGGTATTAGTTTCTCGTGGTATTCGATAAATAGGCCTTTGCAGTTGGTGATTGTAGGCAGCAAATGGTACAAAGCACGATGATATGGATCGAGTGGTGAAGCCAGGAACGTGGATGTTCACTCTTGAGAGGAGAGATGGGCATTGAATCCCATCATTAACAAGTTTATGGAAAAATAATACATCCGCCATGATACGCCGCTCATTGGGACAAGACTGGAAAAAACCCCAATTTTTTTTCGATTTTGACGTTGTTTCCTTTGTTTTTCTACTCTTTATTATTTTAGAAAAGAGAGTATAGAATAGAAAAGAGCCCAAAATTACACTAGACCAAACTACAAAAAGCATATTTTATCGTGGCTTGTGAAAAATGGGGCAGTGGATTGTGAAACTATGCTAAACAGCATTCATGTATAATATTATAAAACAATAATTTTACTATAGAAAATTGTTCTACTTATAAGAAGATAGGGTCATCAAATACCATTGTAGATATATTATTTAAGCTATGTGTAGATTATGTAGACGCATAGTTATGTCAACGTTCTATGTTTGAAATTAAGGGCAAATCGCCTCCAACAACAGCACGGGCCAAGCCTACTGTTGGAAAAGTAAGCTAAGCGAGTAGCCTAAAGCTAGCACATTCGAAGAGGAGAGGAGAGATAGGATGTGCATGTGCGAGACACGATCAAACATTTTAGCAATGTCGAGGGATATTCCATCTGCCACCCATTATAATTATAGGAAAAACAGTAATAAATTTGTGAAATTTTAAAATTGTCTGTCCTATATTTTTGCCGTTGTTGCGGAGCTTCTGCCCTGAGGAAGGTCTTCTCCCAAGGCTATCTCAAGAACCCTCATAGTCCATATTTTCGGAAATCCCCTTATTAAACTTAAAATTTTATCAATCATGAACTCAAACTTGACTCAACCCAAGGAAGAAATTTCTGCATAAATTAATTGTCTTTGATTGATTTCAAAATCGAACCCCTACCGCCTGGGTGAAAGCCAGATATCCTGAAATTATTTTTCGTCCAAAATTCGGCTAAAAGCTGAATCAAATAAAGTGGACAAGCAAAAAAAAAAAAAGAAAAAAAAAAAAAAAAAAAAATAGTTTTTAGCATTTAGTGCCACTCTGGAACCCATTGAAGGTATCATCAATGAACTCCATCAAATTTGTGACGATAGATCTACCTCTTACAAATCCATGCTGTACAGGAGTAGTATTCGTTGGTAATAATGGGGTTTACGGGTTTACCCGGCGTTGGCCCTTGATATCAAGGAAATTGATGTAGGAGGAGAGAGAGTGGGATGGACAGAAGTTCCCCTATTAAATCACATATAAAGTCTTCTCTGGTTGTATGAATCCACCACCACAGTTACCAGTTGTGAGTTAGGCGAAAATCGGCCGAGTCGTTGATGAAGCGTCTCGCTCCCAAACGCAGTAAAAAAGAGTGAGAGAATGAATGAACTGTACTAGGAGACGGCGATCCGACTAATGGATGATATCATGCAGTTTGTAGCTTGGCATCTTTTGCACGCGGAGCGTCTTTTTTTAAACGTATTTATTTTAAAATCGTTTTCACACAATTACAATACATAATGAATAATGCTACTCCACACTTTAAGATAACACTTGTGCTGTGGGGAGGAGTTGTATATACATTAGGGTGCCCGCTATTTTGATAAAGGTGGAATTTTGATTACCTCCACCCAAAATTTGGTTTAAAATGTCAAAAAGTTACCCCTGAAATTTTTCAGATTTTTGCATGACAAAAACCCACGCCGGTAGCTCGATTTTGGTTCTTGGAATACTTTTTTTTGCCAATTTCAGATTTTTGAATATAAATTTTACAAACTTCTTTGTAAAATTGTGAAACTTTGTATAATTACGTTTTTGGGGTCGCTGAATTCGAATATGCAGTCAAAAAAAGTCGACAGCAACAACTTTTGACAGTTTGGAATCTCAAAATCAAGTCAAATTTGTGACTGCAGCGGACACAGTATAAAGAAAAAATTACATGAGATCTACAAGAAGAAAGTAAAGGAGATTTTACAATTTTAAATTTATTTTAAATCTAATTTTTATCACCTCTCTTAAGAAGCCCCAGTTCCTGGGGAGAAACATTGGAGAAAAATTAAAAATAAAATGCTTGCATACGAGTCTGCAACACATTGGGACATTTTCATGTGTGTTTTCTTATTGTATTTATTACTAAGCTACATACCAAATCTCAGAATCGTGGGATCATTAGGGAAAAAACTGGATTCTAGAGCCACTCAGCTGATCTGGGATCGGTCAGTTGTGTTCAGAAGTCCCTCAAGGGGCTACATACCAAATCTCAGAATCGTGGGATCATTTGGGAAAAAACTGGACTCTAGAGCCACTCAGCTGATCTGAGATCGGTCAGTTTTGTTTAGAAGCCCCTCAAGGGGCTACATACCAAATCTCAGAATCGTGGGATCATTAGGGAAAAAACTAGATTCTCGAGCCACTCAGCTGATCTGGGATCGGACAATTCTTAGGCTTGAAAAGTTTTTTTTTATTTATATTTATATAAATCGAGAGCTTTCAAACGAATGGTCAACGTCATTTCTGATGGTCATAATCATCGTTGTGGCCACTTGGGACAATTTTCGTGAGCAATTTTCGTTAGCAATTTTCGTGACGATTTTTTTGTTCTGTGAGACTTTGTCCATATGAAAGACATGAAAAATGACAATTTTTCAAAATGCATTGTAAATAAATGAAAATTCGTATTCTAATGTTATTTGAGTCATTGAACTCGAATTGGCTGTCGAAAAATCAAAATTCCAACAAAAATACGTAAAAATACAAATTTTCATACCTTTACAATGAATTTTGAAAAATTGTCATTTTTGACATGATTTCGACCATTTTGAGATTCCAAACTATCAAACGTTGTTCCTGTCGACTTGTTTTGACTGCATATTCAAGTTCAGCAAAAACGTAAGTATACGAAGTTTTACAATGTTAAAAAGAAGTTTGGAATAGTTATATTCAAAAGTCTGATATTGGCAAAAAAAGCGTATTTCAAAATCCGAAATCGAGCTACCGGCGTTGGTTTTTGTTTTGCAAAAAATCAGGAAAAATTCAGGGGTCATTTTTTTTACATTTAAACTAAATTTCGGGTGGAGGTCATCAGAATTCCACCTTTCTCAAAATAGTGGGCACCCTAATATACATCTGTGATATCAATTCACATTCCAGTCAATCTATGCATACGACCGGCGTCCAAAATCAAACTAAGCTGAGTGTTGTATATCAAGAGGCAGCTAGATACATCCAATTGAACTTAAAATCTATAATTTAGTATCAGACTACTTAAAACCATGTACTCACGGAGGTCCGCTGACTGATTCAAGGCCGTCTGAAATGCCGACGAAAACTGACTACAAGGCGGTGTTCCGGAACCTTGTACGAGTAGAAATTGACCCCCCGGGAAATCCGAGCTGATCGTTTACTAGTACAAGACGCAAATCAAACTTTCAGTTTTCGGGTGTTGTAACAACCTAAATTATGGGCTCAGTAAAAATAAATTGGGTGAAACTAGACCCCAAATGGGGTAGAATTCCACCAACCGCACTTTTTTATCTCAACCCGTTGTCGAGATATGATTTTATAAAAATTTTTTCGACAAAACCACGTTTTAGACCATAAAAACCTCATTTTCTCCACTATCGATACACTTTTTTCAATTTTTGACCACATATCTGAAATCAGCGTTAAATTTCGTACAAGATTATTGTTCTCTGGATCTTCAGAAGTTCAATCCTTAAACCATAATCCTTGTTCAAACGTGAGAAAATGATAAAAAACAAGTTTCCCGAAAACCTTCGAAGCTGTACTGTCTCCCAATAAATAATCTTTAGACTTATTAAACCTCACAAATTTATTCTTCATTTTAAGAGCTTTCAAACGGTGGAGTCGCTTTTGAAATTTCCTTTCGAATTGGTGCAGTTATTTAACCTGGAAGATGAAAAAACGTGTTACCTTTTGGTTGTTTTTTTCTTGATGGAGGGGCTGGGATGAGAAAACAAATAAAAACGCGGCGGCTGTAAAAACGACGAAGACTTCCTAATCTCATTGAATAGTTGAACTCTGTCTCTCATCACTTTGCTTATAACGCGTTGGAATTTGTTTTGACTGAAGAAAATGAGTCAGTTCGTCCATTCACTCTGTGACGGTGGGGTCGGTCCGAAAAAGGGCAAGAGCATGCATCCGCAGTCAAGGGAGCCACTTCAAAACCACAAAATTGTGAGTTGCATTTGAAGCAATAATGTAAATGTAAAAATAAATTTGTTTTCTCTTTGTCCAGGATTAACGTTGCCGTGTTTTTATTTGTTTTCTCATCCCAGCCCGTCCATCAAGAAAAAAACAACCAAAAGGTAACACGTTTTTTCATCTTCCAGGTTAAATAACTGCACCAATTTGAAAGGGAATTTCAAAAGCAACTCCATCGTTTGAAAGCTCTTTAAATGAAGAATAAATTTGTGAGGTTTAATAAGTCTCAAGGTTATTTAATGGGAGACAGTACAGCTTCGAAGATTTTCGGGAAACTTGGTTTTTATAATTTTCTCACGTTGGAACAAGGATTATGGTTTAAGGATTGAACTTCTGAAGATCCAGAGAACAATAATCTTATACGAAATTTAACGCTGATTTCAAATATGTGGTCAAAAATTGAAAAAAGTGTATCGATAGTGGAGAAAATGAGGTTTTTATGGTCTAAAACGTGTTTTTGTCGAAAAAAAATTTATAAAATCATATCTCGGCAACGGGTTGAGATAAAAAAGTGCGGTTGGTGGAATTCTACCCCATTTGGGGTCTAGTTTCACCCAATTTTTTTTACTGAGCCCACAATTTAGGTTGTTACAACACCCGAAAACTGATTGTTGATTTGATGTTTGATCAGCTCGGATTTCCCGGGGGGTCGATTTATACTCGTACAAGGTTCCGGAACATCGCCTTGTAGTCAGTTTTCGTCGGCATTTCAGACGGCCTTGAATCAGTCAGCGGACCACCATGTACTAAACAAACAAATGGAAGTACTTAAAGTAAAAAATGATGCAAAAGAAAAAATAAGTAATTCAACATTTATACAAAATTAAATCATGTGATTTTCTGCTCAGGATAAACAAAACAACTTCGTTTCTTCTTAAATTTGCAAAGGTCATCGATGGATCTTATTTCTATCGGTAATGAATTAGATAATTTAGCACCGCTGAAATTATATGCAGACTGCCCAAACGTAGTTTTTCGAAAAAGTAACTCAACGATACATTTAGTGCTCGACCTAGTGAATCCCTTGTCAACGGACTTCATTTCTTCTATGGAAATGTCTTTATAACTTTTTAAAATAGTTATTTTATTGGCTAACTGCCTGAGAGTCAATACGCCAAATTCCTTGAAGAGAAGATCAGTCGAGTATTGCATGCTCTTGTTCATTAATATTTGAGAAATAGTTTTTGAGTGGTAAATACCGTATTGAATAATGTAGAGCCACAATTACCCCATCCCGTTATTCCGTACATCATCAGGGATTGCGCAAGAGCAAAGTACAATATCATACGGAGGTCCATAATCAAAATTCCTGACGACCCTGCAGGCGTAAATGAGCTTTCTCAAGGGGGTATTTAATTTTGCCACATGGTGATCCCACCTCAAACTCTGATCGACATCAACCCCAAGTTAACAAGTTTTTTTGATTTTTATTGGCTTCGAAATTAACTCATAAAGCCGCATACATAACAATAGATTCTACAAAAATAAAAGTAGGTACTTCACTGAATCATGGATAATATATGTAGGAACTATTTTAAATTGAAATGTTCACTTGGCTCAAAAACTTGTAAATTTCTAAGTAAATAACCATATCACCTTCGGCTAGTAGCGAGTTGAGGTTGTAGGGGCGTGCCGCCCTGTTTTCACATGCTTCCAAGAGTAGTAGACGAGCGGCATGATGGATTGGACATTCCAGGATGATGTGTTCGGGGGATTCTTCAGTGAGAGAACAATTTCTGCAGAGTGATGAGTTGGCAGGGTTTATTTTATATAAATATACGTTGGTCTTGCAATGACCCATGTGTAACCTGGTTATGGTTTTGAAGAAGGCTTTGGGGTTTGTGCCCGTTATTTCATCAAACCATGTCATTTTAGAAAGGTATGGGAAAAGACCCTTATGCTGGCAGCAGGAAGGTTAAGAGAGGAATCCCTTCCTCCATTGGAGGAGTAATGACCGATTTGCAGAAGTTCTGAGATCTGTAAAGGGATACACTCGTGATGGTGGTGATTCTAGGAGAACAGCCGCCCGTTTCGCTTTTGAGTCCACAATATCGTGGCCCCTTATACCTGAGTGGCAGCAGAAGTTCACTCTCTTCCTTCTGTTCCGCGCTGATATGATTTCGTGAATGATATTTGCTTCTATCTCCATGAGACGTGATGAGACCCGTAAGGTGTGATAACTTGGATGTCACGCTTTTGGAGTCGGTCATTATCTACACTCTTGTATAATGGGTTTCGATGGAGTTCGCAGAGATGAGCGCTTGTCATATGGCAAAACATTTGGCAGTGTATATCGATGACTGATTCCACAGACTAAAGCTGCGTATCAATTCGATGGTGGAATCGTAAAATGCGCATCCTGTCTGATGATTATGAAGCGATCCATCGGTATATAGTATCATGCTGTCCAGTCTCCATGCTTCCAGGAATTCGGTGATACAGTGAGCGGAACTGCTAGAAATAGAGTAGACAGTGGAGGGCAGTGTGAGCAACTTCATGGGTTGCTGGAAGAGAGAGTACCAAGTAAGAAAGTAACAAGTTGAAGTAACCTGCTTTACCGTTGGACAAGAGCACCCACGACGATGAACACGCCTGGAAATGTGTTGTTTTAGAGGACCCAACTGGGGAAAATCGGCCACCCTGAGACAGTAGGCTACAAAGCAAGTTTTTGAAAAATTAAGTTTCATCCCCATCTTTCCCAGGCATGAATCCACTCTAGATAGGTCGAGTTCCGCCCGGATTTTGACTTGTTGCCAGTCTCTTCCTGTTACTATAAGAGCAGTATCGTCGGCGAAAGATAATATAGCATTTCCAAATAGAATTCAACATTTTCCAAGATGGTTTCGACACTTTCAAAATACAATTAAAGAACTATGTGATAATTTATAAATATCGCTTTATTACTAATATAGGTAGGTAGGTCGTGAAAATTCAAGCAAATTTAAGAAAAACTGACCGCCCAGAACATTGTTCTGAGCAAGTCTTTTATAGATAATGGTCTCTAAGTGTTGCGAATATCGCTAAATATAGCCCCAATAGAATGAACGCAGAAAGATTTGCGATCCAGTTCAATTAGTTAATCCCTGAAAACCGGGAAAACTTTATATTCATAGATACATCTGGTTTCAATTTACATATGAATCGCAGCCAGGCTCGATCGAAGGCTAATGCCCGGGCGGCTGTGACTATACCTATCGTTAGAGGTCGGAATGTTTCTTTAATCCTCGCAATTAATGCTCAAAATTTTGTGCACCATAAAATAATATCATCTGGTACAACTCACGCCGAGATTTTTGGAGAATTCGTGTCAGAGGTACGTGAAAAATACCAGATTCCATCACAAACTACGTTTTTGTAATGGACAACGCGAGAATTCATCGTTCGGAACATTCAAAATTTGACACGTTCGTCTCAAATGAACTTGTTCTTTCTCCCGGCGTACTCTCCCATGCTCAACCCCGTGGAAAATTCATTTTCCAATATTAAGGCAATAGTTCGGAGCTTCTAGAGTGAACGTGGTGTACATCAGTTAGAGGAGGTGATTTCAAGGGGCGTTCAAACAATTACTTCATCCGACTGAAGTAATTACGTCATGAACATGTTCCTTCTTCTACCTGCGGCAGCAGCTGGACGACCTCTTCACTGAAAATCAGTTCAAATTCAGAAAAAATTTTTCTCTAACTCCAGTACAGGAAACCTGTATTGTAAATTTTCACGACCTACCTACCAATATCTTCTTTATATATAATTCCGAACGGTCTTTGAAATTGTGAAGAACTTCGCGGTCCGATTTTAGTGTTAGACTGCTCATTCGAATCAGCACGGCCCCAAGTTTGTTGCAAAAGTGTCGCCGTTCGTCTCTATACCCGCCTTGATCGTGTTCTAGGCGGTCCTTATCAACGAGAGTTGTTTATTAGGCTGTGGCGGTAACAACAGTTGCGATCAATTCACGGTAAGTAAGAAACGTAGTGTAGTTACTAACATCTAGGAGAGTTAGTTCTGAACGAAGAAATTGAAACTGAAGAACTTAGCGGACTTTATATATAATTCCGAACGGTCTTTATACCGATATAATTCCGAATCAGCACGGCCCCAAGTGTCGGGAAGTAAGAAACGTAGTGATAGGGTCTTTTCTGATCAGCTGAGTGAGCTAAATTCTTTCCTGTTCACTGTAGGAAGTTGAAATTTGATAGGCCCTGTTTATTAGGCTGTGGCAGTAACAACAGTTACCACGGTAAGTAAGAAACGTAGTGTAGTTACTAACATTTAGGAGAGTTATTTCTGAACGATCTTTGAAATTGTGAAGAACTTCGCGGACCGATTTCAGTGTTAGACGGCCCCAAGTGTCGCCGTTCCTAATTGTAACATCGGTGATAAACTAGGTACCTACGCATACTTTTTGTGCGTGAGTCCTACGATTGGAAAATGTCCATATCTCCGCTCAAGGAAGGTCTACACCAAATTCTTCACGGAAGAATTCAAACACGCAGTCCAATGAAGTTCTACAAGAACGGGCGCAGCGGAAAGTTCTTCATCTTTCAGGACGCGTCTGGCAGGTATATACGAGGTGTTTTCTTTTCGGAAGAAACTTACAATCAAATAGAACCTCTTCAGAGCTGTCTGTTTAAGAACGTTGAGATAAAATACAGCTCCTATAGCAAAGAGCTGGAAATGCAAATAACCTCATCTACGAGAATCACTCCATCCCAAAACGATCTCAACCAGGTAACATGTATTTATACCAGCATCACCGATCTTCCAAACGTCAACACTGCCAACATTTTAGTAATTTGTGTTGGTCCCGCCGATGTGTGCACAGTGTCGTGCAATGACGAAGAGTTGGCACTCTACAAAATCCCGGTTAGGGATAAAACCGGAACCGTCAATCTTATCCAATGGGGGAAACAATTCAATTTCAACTCACATGACATCGTGGCAGCACACCTCATTACAACCAAAGAATTCAAAAATAAATTGGACATCACACAACACTCGAAATTAATCCAGACACAGAACAAGCACCAACTTTGCTGGAGTTGTACCAGACACATCAGGACGAAGACAGCTGTAGCATCTCCTACACACAACTCAACACAAGTTCTACATCTTTGAGTACTACCGATCAAGATACAATCAACGACATAAAGAAAGAGATGAAAGACACGGACTCGCAGATTCACACGCTTACAAAGAAACGAAAAACATTCGAGATTTACACCATCATCTCACCATTCCCCGATATTTATTTTATTACATTACTTACATTTAGTTAGGTATTTCCTCTGTTTCAATCATTTAATAACATCGCCTTAGCTTTGCACCAGGTCACATAACGCGGAAAATAGGTAGGACTTATATCGTTACTATAATGTGCTGAGTTCCTGTTAGGTACTACTGTTATACGGACTAGATTAGGGCTTTCTAAGCCCTAACAGGCCTCTAGTCTTTATTTATAATTCTGAACGGTCTTTGAAATTATGAAGAACTTCGTGGTCCGATTTTAGTGTTAGACAGCTCATTCGAATCAGCACGAATTTGTTGCAAAAGTGTCGCCGTTCGTCTCTGTACCCGCCTTGATCGTGTTCTGGGCGGTCCTTATCAACGAGAGTTGTTTATTAGGCTGTGGCGGTAACAACAGTTGCCATCAATTATTCACGGTAAGTAAGAAACGTAGTGTGGTTACTAACATCTAGGAGAGTCAATTTCTGGACGAAGAAATTGAAACTGAAGAACTTAGCGGACTTATAAGTAATCCCGAACGGTCTTTGTATATGATTCCGAATCAGCACGGCCCCACGTCGTCGGTAAGTAAGGAACGTAGTGATGGGGTCTTTTCTGATCAGCTGGGTGAGCTAAATTCTTTCCTGTTCACTGTAGGAAGTTGAAATTTGATAGGGAGACTCTGGGACATTAAGAGACGAGTGAAGTGATGGGGTCTTTTCTGATCAGCTGAGTTCTTCAACTTTACCTTCCAGGACGCGTCTGGCAGGTACATACGAGGTCTTTCCTTTTCGGAAGAAACTCACAATCAAATAGAACCGCTTCAGAGCTTCCTGTTTAAGAACGTTGAGATAAAATACAGCTATAGCTCAAATAACCAGAGGATCACTCCATCCAAAAACGATCTCAACCAGGTAACATATATTTATACCAGCATCACCGATCTTCCAAACGTCAACACTGCCAACATTTTAGTAATTTGTGTTGGTTCCGCCGATGTGTGCACAGTGTCGCGCAATGAAGAAGAGTTGACACTCTAGGGATAAAACCGGAACCGTCAATCTTATCCAATGGGGGAAACAATTCAATTTCAACTCACATGACATCGTGACAGCACACCTCATTACAACCAAAAAATTCAAAAATATATTCGAAGCACAAATTGGACATGACACAACACTCGAAATTAATCCAGACACAGAACAAGCACGAGCTTTGCTGGAGTGGTACCAGACACATCAAGACGAAGACAGCTGTAGCATCTCCTACACACAACTCAACACCAGTTCGACATCTACGAGTACTACCGATCAAGATACAATCAACGACATAAAGAAGGAGATAGAAGACACGGACGCGCAGATTCACACGCTTACAAAGAAACGAAGAAGACTCGAGATAAAATTACACCATCATCCCACCATGCCCAAATTCTGAATTCCCCGATTCAACTTTTTGTTTAGTCTCATAGTGGCGAGGACCACCTTAACTGGTGATATTTATTTTATTACATTACTTACATTTTGATCGGTATTTCCTCTTTTTTAATCATTTAATAACATCGCCTTAGCTTTGCACCAGGTCACATAACGCTGCAAATAGGTAGGACTTATATCGTTACTATAATGTGCTGAGTTCCTGTTAGGACGTTAGGTACTACTGCTATACGGACTAGATTAGGGCTTTCCAAGCCCTAACAGGCCTCTAGTTATATATAATTCCGAACGGTCTTTGAAATTGTGAAGAACTTTGCAGTCCGATTTCAGTGTTAGACTGCTCATTCGAATCAGCACGGCCCCAAGTTTGTTGCAAAAGTGTCGCCGTTCGTCTCTATACCCGCCTTGATCGTGTTCTAGGCGGTCCTTATCAACGAGAGTTGTTTATTAGGCTGTGGCGGTAACAACAGTTGCCATCAATTCACGGTAAGTAAGAAACTTAGTGTGGTTACTAACATCTAGGAGAGTTATTTCTGAACGAAGAAATTGAAACTGAAGAACTTAGCGGACTTATAAGTAATCCCGAACGGTCTTTGTTTATGATTCCGAATCAGCACGGCCCCACGTCGTCGGTAAGTAAGAAACGAAGTGATGGTGTCTTTTCTGAACAGCTGGGTGAGCTAAATTCTTTCCTGTTCACTGTAGGAAGTTGAAATTTGATAGGGAGACTCTCTGGGACATTAAGAGACGAGTGAAGTGATGGGGTCTTTTCTGATCAGCTGAGTTCTTCAACTTCACCTTCCAGGACGCGTCTGGCAGGTACATACGAGGTCTTTCCTTTTCGGAAGAAACTTACAATCAAATAGAACCGCTTCAGAGCTTCCTGTTTAAGAACGTTGAGATAAAATACAGCTATAGCACAAATAACCAGAGGATCACTCCATCCAAAAACGATCTCAACCAGGTAACATATATTTATACCAGCATCACCGATCTTCCAAACGTCAACACGGCCAACATTTTAGTAATTTGTGTTGGTTCCGCCGATGTGTGCACAGTGTCGCGCAATGAAGAAGAGTTGACACTCTACAAAATCCCGGTTAGGGATAAAACTGGAACCGGCAATCTTATCCAATGGGGGAATCAATTCATTTTCAACTCACATGACATCGTGACAGCACACCTCATTACAACCAAAAAATTCAAAAATATATTCGAAGCACAAATTGGACATGACACAACACTCGAAATTAATCCAGACACAGAACAAGCACGAGCTTTGCTGGAGTGGTACCAGACACATCAAGACGAAGACAGCTGTAGCATCTCCTACACACAACTCAACACCAGTTCGACATCTACGAGTACTACCGATCAAGATACAATCAACGACATAAAGAAGGAGATAGAAGACACGGACGCGCAGATTCACACGCTTACAAAGAAACGAAGAAGACTCGAGATAGAATTACACCATCATCTCACCATGCCCAAATTCTGAATTCCCCCGTTCAACTTTTTGTTTAGTCTCATAGTAGCGAGGACCACCTTAACTGGTGATATTTATTTTATTTCATTACTTACATTTTGATCGGTATTTCCTCTTTTTTAATCATTTAATAACATCGCCTTAGCTTTGCACCTTTATATATAATTCCGAAGGGTCTTTGAAATTGTGAAGAACTTCGCGGTCCGATTTTAGTGTTAGACTGCTCATTCGAATCAGCACGGCCCCAAGTTTGTTGCAAAAGTGTCGCCGTTCGTCTCTATACCCGCCTTGATCGTGTTCTAGGCGGTCCTTATCAACGAGAGTTGTTTATTAGGCTGTGGCGGTGACAACAGTTGCCATTAAATCACGGTAAGTAAGAAACGTAGTGTAGGTAGTTACTAATATCTATAGGAGAGTTATTTCTGAACGAAGAAATTGAAACTGAAGAACTTTTTTATTAGATTACTTACATTTTGATCGGTATCTCCTCTTTTTTAATCATTTAGTAACGTCGCCTTAGCTTTCAATTAGTAATAAAGCGTTATTTATAAAGTATCACAGAGTTCCTTAATTGCATTTTGAAAGTGTCGAAACCGTTTTGAAAAATGTCGAAACCTATTTGGAAAATGTCGAATTCAATTTGGAAATGCTATAAATCTTCGTCTACATTACTTCTTAGAAGTTTATCCATACATAATATGAAAACAAAACTGGACCGAGAACTGTTCCTTGCGGTATGCCACATTTGCATAGCCGGCTCTCGCTGATGGTTTCTCTGATTTTTGTAAACTGATACGTGTCCTCCAAGCAGTGTTGGGCATAGTCTTATCGTTGAATACGAATACGATTGTAATCGCGATAATTATTCGTTGATTCTGAATCCACTGCGATTATATTCGTATTCGTGTAACCGTATTCGTCTGTCGGCGATTACACGAATAAAACCCATAAAAATGCGTCACGGTCATCAATTTCAATAGGGCGTCCCTCCTATAATATGCGAAGCCTTGCTGATATTACCTAGCTCCAGAGGGACGTCCTTAAAGCGAATTCAACGATTGGAACCCACGCAATTTGTTTCAAATCTATTTCAATAGGACGTCCCTCCGAAGCTAGGTAATATTAGCAAGGCTTGCATATTACAGGAGGGACGCCCTATTGAAATTGATGACCGTGACGCATTTTGGTTTATTATTTCCAATAATAAGCCTATGTGATCGTGTAGCAAAAAATTTTTATAACCCCCCCTCAAACTTTGTCACTTTACGTTTCAAGGTGCGTAGAATCCAAATTTGAAATGTCCGTCCGCCGTTCGCCGTCCGGGCCATAAAAGGCCTAAGAATTTACTTAAAAAACCCGTTCTTTCGCAAATAGACTCCATTTGGGGTCTAGTTGGTCCTAACGTTTAACCATCCCGATCGCTTCACTCGCATAGATGCTATGGGCCAAAAACGGGCGAAAAAGTGTCTTTTTCAAGGTTTGACTGTTAGACTTACGCACGCACGCACGCCTGGCACGCTTGGCAGGGGGTCACGGTTGGTGGTGAGGGGGGGGGGGGGGGGGGGGGGGGGGGTGAGCGGGGGGTGAAGTGCTAGGAGGCGCCGCGGCACCTTGTGGTGACCAGGGGCGTAGCAGAGGGGTGTAGGAGAATGGATATTTATTACTTTTACGTGTTATACCCATATAATACACCGCGGCACCATGAGGTGGGTACGGCGTTCCTTCGAGGCATGAATTGTATATGTTTTTTTCTAGGTCATATTTGTGTGTTAATACCAATGCTTTTCCTAAGCATATTTAATAACATATCCTCTCGACTTTTCGTACGTACTTAGATAATGATATTATTAAGGCAATTACTATTTGAATAGATAGGAGCTCAAATCGAGAAATAAAAACATGCGTATATAATTATTATAGAAGTACAAGATGTGGCAACTCGAAATAGGACAAGCCGAGGAGTCTGGACTGGCCTTATGACGTACGCAAGCCAACTAAAACTACGATCATACTCAATTGAAAAAATAATAAACCTTTGTGAAATAATTTGCAGTGTTTTTATGGGCTGTATTCGTGTAATCGCCGACAGACGAATACGATTACACGAATAATTACACGAATACGAATATAATCGCAGCTGTATCAGAATCAACGAATAATTATCGCGATTACAATCGTATTCGTATTCGACGATTAGATTATGCCCTACACTAATTCCAAGTAACTCGCCTCCCATTTAACGAAGCCTCGATTTACCACCCCTTTTGGGCGGTAATATTTTATGCCATACTTACATATCATTGTTTACTGATAGATATCTTGTAATTTAGTCTAACTGGGATTGCCCGTGATTTGGAATAAACAAAATAAACAAAATAAATAAATTTAATGTTAAATAAATTACAATTTTTCTTATACTGTTACAAGTGAAACAAATTTCTAATGAAATAATGATAGCAATATAACTTATAATTTTAAGTAATAGGTAGTGTGTAGTAATAATTCATGTTTTATTCATATTCATATTTATATACAGTAAATGGCAGTAGGATTACGCTGGATAGTTGTGGCAAAGTGTGGAATATAACAATAACAATTATTGTTCTAGGTATGTATTGAATTAGTTTATTAAAGAAATTAAATAATTAAATGAATAATAAATCACATTCCGGCTGCGGATGCGTCGTAAAGTTGAAATTTACATGGTCGAAAATTTTTCAAATTCAGTATATCCAACACAAAATTGTTCTGAAATGTGTTCTCAAATTTCATTAAAAATGTGCAATTACTAGGCAAAACTGAAGAATGGTTAGTTAAAAATCAAAAAGTGGTTTGTTCTGGTGAACAATGTTTAGAAACAGTTTTTGTTCGTCATTACTTAATAGTTTCATTTGGGCACAAAAATGCTTTAATTATCAAAGAATTTGACAAATATGATGGAAAAGAGACGAAAATTTGTTCTTATGGTCGAACTGCATGACTAAAACTTTGGATTTTAATTAATTTTACTTCATAGAATCGAACGAAATCACCCAGGACAGTGATTGAACGATCCCTAGGGGATAAATAATATAATCTACTGGACATGCAATACGATTTGAGGTGCAGAATTATGTAGAGGTTAAGCTCATTTCGCTCGATTCAGTTTCGGTTTCTCGTTCAATGAGAAAATCAGAGAATTTGGCTATTTCAATATAAACTGAAACACTATTGTGAATAGTTCAGAGAAAAATAGGTTTATTAGGATGATAGGTATGTATTGAGCAGGAATGATGATGAATCTTTGTAAAAGTTGTAGTTATGAGGGTATAAATATGATGGAAATTTGTGTAAAAAATTGCGGTTTTTTAAAAATGAAAATTTGTTGAACTATTGCCCGCATGTAGTTGCCCTGCCTAGTGCCCTTTGCTATTTGGCCCGTCCGGGGAATCCGAAACCCGGACCTGCCTCAACTCTTTTATGCCGAACCCTTTGCCAGGATAACTGAGTAGACCCGGATATCCGGGCGGATCGGGGACTCACCTTAACAAAAGTTCGATGCGGTGCTGAAGCGGCCGATGGCCCGGGCGGTTTACGTCGATAGCGCGGGTCCGACGGGGTTCGGCATGTGGCGGTGCGTCGACTGTCGACATCGATTGCCGACGCCACCCCCGGCGGCGGCGCCGGGCGCATGCGTCGTTATCGCACCCCCTCTCCCTCCGCGCCGCCAACCCGCACCCCCAGAATCGTGAGGGGGTTTTTCCTCCCGAAACCCGTCGCTCGTCCCGTCGAGTCCGTATTTATTAAACTTCATTCCCTCTCTGTTTGGTATTCGCCTTCTCCCCCTCTCACACGCACTAGTAATCCATCGTTCAACCAATGTTGAACTTTCCCAACGCCCCGAAGGACTAAGAACAAGTTATCGAATTTTACAAAAACAATTTTTCAGTACTGATGATATCCTAACTGATAAACTACTGGGTCCGAGACCAGGTTCCTCACCAAGTTTGAAAAAAGTTGAATTTAATTTTGCTTCCAAGTCTACCTAAAGCAGGCAGCGGAAGCTTTGTTTTCACTTTCGGGACAACAAACTAAATCACAAGCGACAAAGTTGTGGAAACCCATTTCAAAACGGAAGTTAGTGAAAAACGTTGTCTATTTCCACGAAAAATAAAGAGTTACAATGTTAAATCGATTTTGACGGTTAGACCATCATCAGTAACAAACAATAACTGATTATTTAACTATAAGTTATTATATAGTTATCATAAGTTATGTAGTTTCTTATATAGTTATAACTTATTATAAGTTATTGTTTGTTACGGATGATGGCCTAACCGTCGAAATCGATTTAACATTGTAACTCTTTATTTTTCGTGGAAATGGACAACGTTTTTCACTAACTTCCATTTCGGGTCAAAACAATTTTGGGTATCCAAATCAAAATTTCCACTCGTATTTTACGTTTTAAACCATTCTGAACAACTTTGGTTCCATTTCTGTCTGTATGTCTGTGTGTGTCCGTGTCTGTGTCTATATGTGTGTCTGTGGTGTGTCTGCAAATCCTTGTACCAACATTTAGGTGAGTGTGAGTGAACACACACACTCAGGCTTTGTCAATGAATTCCGCCTTTAGCTTAGAGAGCAGTTTTCGCCCGGACGCCTTGATGAAAAGCCGGACTGTCTAGGCCAAAAACCCTGTATTCAGCACCGTCGGGACACTCCTCGAAAACTGGCTTTAGGACTGCCTTCAAAAGTAAGAACAGTCGGAACACTCATCGAAATATGGTTGAATGGAAACTCGCCACCTTCATGTCAACTCTGAACTACCTGAGGCCTATTTCATAAAACAACAAGCGACAAGTTACAAGCCAATTCTGTGTACAAGCTGTAAAAAATGAGTGTGCAAGCGTTTCATAAAGGTAATAGTAGTAGTAGTAATTCGTTCATTGTATAAAACCACAGTGTGATTATTACGATGAGATCAGGTCTTACTATACAAAATAATGTGCATCTCAATATAAATGCCTGAAATGTGAAAGAAGAGGGAAAAAAATAAAGTATATGCCTCCGCTTAAATGACTAGTGAGCAGCTGAATAAGTCAAAACATAACCTGAACTGAAATTACGTAATAAACGGTTGAAAAAAGAAAGAGAAACTCAAAAATTCAATCTAGAAAAACATGAATGAGTCATGTGACTGATAATTAACTAGGTCCTAATAGGCAGTAAGAAACTGTAGTGCTGTAGGAAATTTGTTCAACTAATTATTCTGGAGCAGTAAATGATATTTAAATACTGATATGCAGACAAATAGATAATGATATCGTACCTCGATGAGTTCTTTATTCATTAGGAGAAAATGATCGGAGTAGAAGAGACATGATGACAAAATGAAACACATTCATCATCATCTACCAGATTTTGGCTAACAATATAGCACGCGACAAAATTCTTTCGGTAAGGCTCCAACATTGGGCAACGAAGACGGAAATGGTATAGGGTGTCAGGTTTATTTAAATTACATATTTTTCAGAGGTTTTCACTATTCAGTTTGTATGAGTTACCCTTATAATAAAAAGTCACAAACCGGTTAGAGGACAGCCTTAATTGACATAGTACTCTCTGTACCTGCACGTTCTGAGAAATACCCAAATAATATTGCCTGCCTGAATAGTCACGATTCTCCTGAAGAATGTGCTATACCCCGCGTTGCACACACGGTCAATATCCTGACACAAAAAATAATTGTGCAATTTATCAAGGATTGAAGGAAGGATACGCTATACATTTTGGGGGTCATCCAAAGTGAAAAGTTCTTCAGAACCCAAAGTTGAGAGAACATTAAAAAGCTCGTTAAACCAGTTGTAGTTATTCAGTCCCCCAGAAAATTATGTGTACAGGCGAATTTTGACAAGTTACAAGTGTTCCTAATCATTTTGAACAAGTCACTGTTTTACAGTTGTAAAAAATGGCATATTTTAAACCTACGTCCGTTATTTTCCAGCATTGTGAGTTGACAATTTTTTGGGTGTTTAATATGTGGGAATCATCTTCTGCTGAAGAATACAGTCAAGGAAGAAGCATTCAGCGTAGAAGACGCCAAAGATTTTTTCGGCCACGAATAAACGCTCATTTCGTGGGTATTTTTGAGTTTAACTAGAGATTTAGGATGTCTTCCGAGACCCTTGAAAGATTCAAATGGTGCGTGACCCTGTGCAATTTTTCCTGATCGGGTTTTGAGGATCTCCCCATCATTGAAGAACAAAGTGAAGTGTGAAGGTCATCTCGAAGTTACAGATGACATTCGTAACCCAGCAGTGTTAAGACTTGATGAATTGATTAATAATTTCCGCTGAATGTAGGAGAAAAATCCGATTATGCCAGCCATCAGAATAAGTTGAAATCAAATACACACTTTCTCTACTTTTCAGTTTATAATTTATCTGTTTTCCAATCATTACACCTTGTCATGTACGATAAAGATCCTATCGTGTACATAACACCGTTTTTATAATATATTATGATTCGCTGAAAAACTTCAATTTCGGCATCCAGCTTGTCGTTGTTCATTTCGTTTGTCCCCTCACGCCATTTTTCTTTTCTGCTACACTTGTAAATTTAGCTTCTTCAAGTGTAACTTTTCTAAACTTGTACTCTTTGTTTTGGTGAAACACTTGTTCTAGTTTACCGTGCATTACAAATTCCTGTACTTGTTAACTTGTACCCTTGTAACTTGTTGTTCTATGAAATAGGCCCCTGCTGTTATTACAACTGAAGGCCATCACGAATGCAAGGCCGAAAATTGTTGGCCAACAAAATCATCCTTTCATTTGGAAAGCTCGATTTTTCGGCGCAGGAACGGAATTTTCAATATATATATATATATATATATATATATATATATATATAATGAAATATACATATGTATGTATATTCAAAAGTATATGAAATATGAACATATTTCTATAAATAAATAAATGAATAAATAAATATATATATACATATACCTATACATTTATATATAAATATATACATGAAAAAATTTACTCTAGGATTCGTTTCAGAATGGCTCAAAACAGATTTCAATGAAGAGCTTTTGATTTTAACATTTTTGAAGCCGTTGCAAAAGCTTGATTTCCTAAAAAATCTCGTTAAAAGGATTGGTCATTTTATTGAGTAAGAAAAGAAGAGAGAGAGAGAGAGAGAGAGAGAGAGAGAGAGAGAGAGAGATGATAGGCAAATTAAGTCCCATCAGAGTAGAAAAAAAGTAGGTATAGGTAGATGAAAAATAATTTCTTCGGAGAACGCTATGTTGACGTTTGCGACTCAACTGAGTGGACATTACCTTCGGATTGTCTGTAGGAAGGGGTTGTATGCAATTTTCAAATTTTCTACCCCCACCCGATTCATGGGCTGTAGGTCTTGACTGTATGGGGACTATATATGCATCTCATATGTACATCTCACACCGAGGGAGCTAGAAAACCCACCCCTAACGAGCAAAGCGAACAGCATCCCCTACTCACGACGGATCTCAACGAGGTTTTCCCTACGAACTCGGGATGGACTATGTATCTCATCGCATCTATATCCCACAGTTAGCGAGCGAAGTGAGCAACATCCCCTTCACATTTCAAATCACCCTTATTGATCCACCGTTTCCAATCATTCTATCATTCCCACCTGATTGGAACTCTTATCGCGTTGCGGTCCAGTGTTATCGGGGACCCTTGATTTGTGAATCCTTATCTAATAGAATTAATCATCGGAAAGCGCCGCCTTGAAGAATGGATTGCAAAAAGTGTTCTCGTGACCTTTTCTCGCCCTCCAAAACAGCCAAATGTGCGAAGTGTGATGCTTCCTTTCATCCAGCTTGTACTCGCATAAAAAATATCGACAGTTTCAAAAAGATGTCAAAAGACGCGAGGGAGCGATGGAAGTGTGACACATGCAGAGAGGGAGGAGCGCCTGGCTCTGGAGAGAAATCCGACGATTCCCGCAAGCGGGGGACTGAGGACGCCGGCTCCGCCGCCGGCAGCTTCGGCTTGGAATCGGAAGGAACGAAGAAGATCGAGCGTGCTTTGTTGGAGATGAACGCAAAACTCAATAACCTCGATTCTATCGCGAGTGACATGAAGGATCTCAAAGAATCGGTCAACTTTATGAGTGATCAGTTCGATGTGTTCTCCGAAAGGGTAGTGGCATTGGAGGCAACCATTGAAAAATTATCGAAGGAAAATAGCGATTTGAAATCAGTGGTCACTGAATTGCAACATAAAGTAGACGTTCTTGAACAAAGCTCCCGTAACATCAACGTCGAACTCAACTGCATCCCTGAAACAAAGAACGAGGACTGCATCGAAATTGTAAAAGCTGCATCAAAACTTCTAAATGTGCAATGTGGTGAAATACGAGCGGCCTTTAGGGTTGGCGCAGTTCGCAATGACCGTCCACGAAAAATTCTGGCGTTGCTCACAGCACCGGATACTGCTGAAAACCTGATTAAAGCTGCGAAAACCGAAAAAAGTCTCACTGCCTATCAACTGTACAAGGAATGGCCGAATGAAAGAATCTACATTAACGAGAATCTCACCTCCTTCCGGGCTGACCTTCTGAGACGAGCTAAATCCAAGGCCAAAGAAAAGGGTTTTAAATACGTCTGGGTGAAGAACTGTATCATACACTTAAGGAAAGCCGATGGTGAGCATGTGCGAACGATCAAGTCTATTGCAGACATAGACCGTATGTAACTATCCAAACTGCTACCTACTTCAATTGTAAAATCACAAATTAAATGAACGAAAACTTTCTATTAAATTTAACAAACGGGAATATTCTAATAGATGGCGTTGACGAGGATAGATACTTTATTTCGATCGAAGATTATTTCTCATCAATTAGGCACCAACAAAAGTGTTCAATTTTTCACATGAATATTAGAGGATATAATGCTAATTTTTCTGAATTTCTTGCTTGGGCTGGTGAAGACATTTTTTCTTTTGACGTTATGATATTTACGGAAGCGCATCTTCAAAGCTGTCCTATTTTCTCTCAGATCCCAGGTTATGACCTCGTTTCCTCAGCAGATCACATTAATAAAAATGATGGCATCATAATGTATGTAAAATCTGATAGTAATTGCACCGTCGAAATGGTAAATTTACACAAAGCTACTTGCATTTATATCCGCTTTAAACGAGGCCCAGAATTGTATGACATACTTGGTATATATAGAAATAATCTTGGAGATATAAAGCAGTTCTCTGATGAGTTAGCAGGTTTCCTTTCCAAAAAACCTGATGCTGATCACTCTTTTGTTGTTGGAGACTTGAATATCAATACCCTGAATAATACTAATTCTGATGTTCTATATTACTGCTCATCATTAGCTGAATTAGGGTTTCGGTCTCTAATTAACAAACCCACAAGGGTTCAAGGTGTATCCTCCACATGCATTGACCACTTTTTCTATCGGGGTAAAAATCAAGTACTAATATCTGGAATTTTGGAATGCCATATAACGGATCATTACGCCATCTCATGTTCTGTGAAGTGCTTGAATTACCAAAAGGAGACTGATAAAAATAGCAGACTCTGTCAATCTAAAATTAATTATTCAAAACTTGACGATAAAATTAACAATTACAACTGGGATGATATAATTAAGATAACAGATGTAAATGAGGCTGTATCCCAGATCGTTACCGGCTTGAGTGAATGCATAAAAAGGTCCTCGAACCAGAGGCCCATTGCCCCTCATGCAAAACAAAAGTTGACACCGTGGATGACGAATGGAATCCTTCGCGCCATTCGAGTTAGAGACAAACTATGCAAAAAGTCAAAAAAGGAGCCTTTCAATTCTGCACTGATAGAACGAATAAAACATTATCGTAATATAATTAATAATTTGAGAAACATAGTCAAAAATGATTACTTTAAAAACAAATTCAAGGAAGCACAATATCCAAAGGACACTTGGAAAATAATCAACGAGGATTTTTTGGGAAAATCTAGAGGAATAAATCCGGTTTACAAACTCATCACGGAGTATGCGGAATCGCGGAATACTAATATTCCAACAG
The DNA here is from genome assembly GCA_030762985.1 of Adelphocoris suturalis. Classification (NCBI taxonomy): domain Eukaryota; kingdom Metazoa; phylum Arthropoda; class Insecta; order Hemiptera; family Miridae; genus Adelphocoris; species Adelphocoris suturalis. The sequence goes on from CM061043.1 coordinate 23,109,384, forward strand.
CCAAGGCTGATGTTGCGGAAAATTTTAATTTGTTTTTTAGCAATGTTGGAAAAAACTTAGTCGATCAGATCCCCCGTATCCCTCATCCCCAAGGCGCTGTCTCTGATAATAATATAATGAACGATGTTCCAAAAAAATTCAAATTCAAAATTATTTCATCATCTGAGCTTGATAAAATTATTTCTAGCATGAATGGCAAATCTGCGCCAGGAATCGATAATATCTCATTAGCAGTAATTAAAAAATATTTTCATGTACTGAAAGATGTCCTCGTGCATATTATTAACCTTAGCTTAAAAAATGGAATTTTTCCGGATCTACTCAAAGTAGCCCGCGTCATACCCTTATTCAAGGGCGGGGATGCCTCCGACCCAACCAATTATCGTCCAATTTCTCTATTAAGTACGATATCTAAACTCATTGAGCGATGGATTAAACACCTTTTATATACGCATCTTGAAGAACAAAACCTTCTTTCGGAGAGACAATTTGGCTTTAGGAAGGGTGTAGGGGTAGAAGAGGCCATATTTATGCTAACCAAAGACATTAACTCGCTGTTGGATCGTGGAAAAAAGGGAATTTTGCTGACACTAGATATGGCCAAAGCCTTTGACTCGATCGACAGGGATTTATTGGTAAAATTACTACCTGCCTATGGCTTTGAAGGATTAGAGTTGGAATGGGTTATAAGTTACTTCAATGAACGGAAGCAATTAGTGACTATAGAAGACATTGATAGTACTGAAAGACCTATAGATTTTGGTGTGATTCAGGGTGGTACCTTGGCGTCAATTTTCTTCTTGATATTTATTAACCACCTCGGAAATCTGGGCCTCCAGGGTACCTCATATTTATTCGCTGATGACACAGCAATCCTATGCGAGGGCGACACCTGGGAAGAGGTATTTGACACTGCTAACAGTGATATGAATCGCACGTTCCAATGGCTATGTAATAATACTCTGAGCCTAAATGTAAAAAAAACTAAGTACCTCGTGTTTTCCAAATCCCCTTCAAAAAAATCCATTTCTGCCTCAATAAAGTTGCATTTATGTGGTGCTAGCAGAATGTACGATTCCTGTGTGTGCGCATGTCCAGAGTTGGAGCGTGTTGAGTCTGTGAGGTACCTGGGAGTAATGATTGACGAGAATCTAACGTGGGACTGTCATGTCTCTACGTTGATTCACAAACTCCGAAAATTTACTTATTTATTTTACAACCTCCGAGGATGTCTTGGGAAGGAAAGTTTAATTTTTGTGTACAAGGCACTTGTCCAGAGCATCATTGGCTTCGGAATTATTGCTTGGGGAGGAGCCACTTCAGCGGTATTGAATCCACTGAATATCATGCAAAAATCCATTCTCAAAGTATTGATAAAAAAACCACGTAGATTTCCTACAGTAGATCTGTACAACTGTGTCCGTGTTTTCTCAGTCCATCAGTTGTATATTAAGTCGGCGCTCACCTTTTTCCACAAACACTCGGAATTTTTCAATTTTTCTAAAATAACTCAGTACGCCTTCCGGTTCACTACACAAGCTGTAGCTCCTGCACCGAAAACTCGTATATGGAGTACTGCTAGACACATTTTCTACAGTATGCCATTCTTAATTCGCTCCTTGCCAGAAAATTTGCGATACCCCTCCAACCTTACTCGTTCGGATTATAAAAAGAAAGTTTTCTCGTGGCTAATCCAATATGGGTTGGAAAACTGCCAAACTCTTCTTACAAGCATTTATGTGAATTGAATTATCCATTAATTATCATGTCAGTTCCCTTTATTATTATTTTCTAATGAATTGTTAGTTTAGTTTTTGATCCTCTTTCTCCTCAATAACAGAAGGAAACAGTGTAACCAGATAACTGTGATTAAATAAGTATATTTTTATTTTTTTTCCTTTTATGCAATTAATGAGTACCTATTATATTAACAATTAGCTCTAGCATCTCCCCTTAACCGCACAGGGCCTGCCCTATGGTTAAGGTCTATGTTCCATATTGCCACATATTATGTATACCCGTTTTTGTAATTTGCTGTTTCTCGGAATAAAACTTACTTTCATTCATTCACTTTCATTCATTCATTCATGTCCCACTCGACAGTAAAGACTATCGGATCTATACAGCCATACCGAGCGAGCTAGAAAACCTACCCCTCGAGCAAAGCGAGCAACATCCCCTACACACGTCGGATTTCAACGAGGTTTTCCCTACGAACTCGGGATGGACTATGTATCCCATCGCATCTATAATCCCACAGAGAACGGGCGAAGCGACATTTCAAATCACCCTTAGCTATCCACCGTTTCCTATCATTCTACTTGTCCCACTCAACAGTAAAGACTATCGCATCTGTACAGCCATACCGAGGGAGCTAGAAAACCCACCCCTAACGAGCAAAGCGAACAACATTTCCTACACACGTCGGATTTCCACGAGGTTTTCCCTACGAACTCGGGATGGACTATGTATCCCATCGCATCTATACACCCCACCGAGAGCGAGCGAAGCGAGCACCATCCCCTACACATTTCAAATCACCCTTAGTGATCCACCGTTTCTTATCATTCTACATGTCGCACTCAACAGTAAAGACCATAAGATCTATACAGCCATCCCGAGCGAGCGAAGCGAGCGAGAAAACTAGGCTAGTGAACTATGATTGCAATATTAATTATGATTACGATCACGCCCAATTCTGTCGCGGGCCCCAATGTAATAAAATTATCATTTATTTAAAAAAAGCTATTATACTTAAGTGTTTTTCCGTGAAAGTGTCTTAACATCACCAACGTTTTCGAAAGGGTTTTATTTACGAAATTGAGAACAAACAAAAACTTCAATTTGACGTGTAACACCTTCGGTTGTATTAGGAAAACCTTCTTTTGAGAATTTGTTTGCGTCCTTCAAAAGCTAATATCGACGTCAGACCTTTTCCAAGACTCAGCTCATATTTCCTATCAGCCTGTCGGGTATACATTGTAGTTTCGGCATCGCTGGATTCTGCGAAATGTGGCCATCTCCCCCCGCCTTCCACCTTTTATTCTATTGATCTTGCCAACTAGGCCCAAGCGGTGAAGGGCCAGACGGCTTGTCGCAATAGATTACTTCCTCGTCTACCTCACATTCTGCGAGTAGGAACGTAATATTTGTTCCTTTAACTGGGAACAGTTGTAGGTTCTTGAAAATATCTTCACTAACGATTGCGCAACAGCAATAGGGGGCTTGCTCGTAATAGCATATGATCTTCACACGAATGGGCCTCATGATGGAAAGTTCATGCAGCATGATATTTTTAGCTCATAATAATAATTCAGAATATAAAGAAGGAAATTAACAACAAGAAAAACAGGTAAATTAAGGTACTTATGGAAAATAACAGTTCCGGCAAACAACACTACCGACAATAAAATATATTAAGAAAAGCTCAACGGGAGGAGGCGATCAGCTTTTTGAGAGAAGCTACAGAATTATGAAAAAAGTCAAACTCAGGGTGTAAACCAATAAGTAGATTAGCGGAACGAGGCAGCCGCTGCAGAGGACTGTTCCGTACGTAGTTCGTCGATGAGAAAGGGACGTGGAAGAGGAGAGGAGAGCGGGCCGACAGACGAGGCACCCGGAGACCGATCATGGAGAGCAAGACTGGGCAATCAAGCTGGTCATTTAATAGCTTGTGCAGAAGAGCGAGGTCGGCCATAGAGCGACGCCTCTCCAGAGGCAACATATCATAAGTATCAAGAAGACTGGCATAACATACCTCACTGGAGGGAATTCCCAACTTGAATGCAACATATCGCAGAAACGTATTCTGCACTCTCTCCAGGGTGTACTGATGAACGGCGTATCCAGGTGACCAAACAGGAGAGGCGTACTCCAAGATCGGGAGCACCAGAGCCTTATAAAGCAACACAATGGCTGGAATACTCGTAAACTCTCGAGTGTTGCGCTTTACGAACCCCAAGACCCGCATTGCTCTACTTGATAGGTCCTCTACGTGTTTTGAAAATGTCAATCGCCCGTCACAAAGTACTCCCAAATCAATTTTTTCCGTAAGTCTCCGAAGCTGGTCCCCCTGCAGTACATAATCGAACTCGAGAGGCTGGGTGCAGCGGTGAAAAGTGACCACCGAACATTTAGATGGGTTGAGAAATAGGTTATTATGAGAGCACCAGCTCTCCAGACGAAAGACCGCCAACTGCAGGTCAGCACAGTCAGATGGAGAACTCACACGAGAGAACAGTTTGAGATCGTCAGCGATATTAATCAAATTTAATTAGTGCACAGCATAATTGTGGTATCCTTTTTGGTTTATTATTTTCAATAATAAGCCTATGTGATCGTATAGCAAAATTTTTTTATAACCCCCCCTCAAACTTTGTCATTTTACGTTTCAAGGTGCGTAGAATCCAAATTTGCAATGTCTGTCCGCCGTTCGCCGTCCGCCGTCCGGGCCATAAAAGGCCTTATAATTGACTTAAAAAATCTGTTCTTTCGCACATAGACTCCACTTGGGGTCTAGTTGGTCCTAACTTCTTGCCAGCTCGATCGCTCCACACCCATGGGTGCTATGAGCCAAAAATAGGTGAAGAAGTGTCTTTTGTTTTTTTTTTTGTGTGTATATTTCAAGTTGTATAGAAATTGGAGATTTATGAGTGAAAAGAAAATGTTAGCTATTAATTTTATGAACAAAAAAGTATTCTAAATGGTACGCTTCTATTCAAAAAGAGATTTTGGACTTTAGGCTATTTTTTTGCAATTTTATAGATTTGTTAATACAAAAATTAATGAAATTCAAGTTTTTAGCATAATTTTGTACATAAATTTTTGAATGTTCTATTTCATAGTTGATAAACTTTATTTGACCAATCTTATGCTAAAAAATATCAATTTAACGATTCTTAGCCATTTTCAGTGATTTTGACAGCACATTTTTTGAAATTTGACCAATTAAATGATATAAATATACAGTATAGGTAACACTTTTATGTGTTGGAAAGATGACTTGGTAATAAATTGTTTTGTTTATCAACTAGGTATATTAAAAAGCGTAAAATTGTGAGATTCCGCTGCTGTAATGGATTGAACCCATTTGTGAGGTTCGTAGCTCCGAGTTCCGATACTAAATATACTATAAGCGGCGTTTAATAATTATGGACCAGAGATCTACGTAGAAGGGCTGTCTAACACATAAATAATAAACCTTTATGTAATAATTTGCAGCGTTTTTTAATATTCCATTTCTTAGTTGGGGTGTAGACATTTTTTCAAAACAAAACCGTTTGTAACAAATGTTACTTTACAGTTGTAACAACATAATTAGATATTTTTAGAGCACCTACTTTGTTAGTGGCACGTGTGTCAAGGCATCTACCAATCAGCAGTCCTTGGTGATAATGGTAATTATAGTTTAGTTTTTAATTATTATTCTTAATTGCTTGATTTTCGTTGCGAAGCTCTTAATTACGACTCATTGTATTGCCGTTTTAGTCATGGACTAACTAGCAAAAAAAAGCTAACGAAATTTCGTAACAAAATCTGGGACGACAACATGGATACCGATGATACGGAACAAAAGATCGTGTAACCTGGTGTAACCTATGCGATATTTTGTTATGACGCAGTGATTATATAAGATTCTGATTTAGTGGGAGGAAAGTAGCGAAATTCTGATGTAGTGGGATGAAGTTAACCAATGACAAGTTGATCATATGTTTTGATGATACGGAACTGAGGATCGTGTAACCTGGTGTAACCTATGCGGTATTTTGTTACATATCACTTTTGATTAGTAAATCATCACCGGTATTAGTGAATCATTACTCCACCTTGAACGCCTGGTTTTTACATCCATTTATAGTAGTCGCGACAGACCCGTTTGTGAGTCATTTTATATACGAAAATCGTTGGAGTTCCAGTTGTTCGCGGACCGTCCTTCGGTGATGTTCTCTTCAGGTAGATGTCTTCTTCATCAACCTACACAACCGAAAACGTCTACTGAACGAACGAGAGAGTGGCGACTGCGAAAAAAAGACGGTTTATGTGAAACGCGTGAGCTAAAACACATTCTTTGTTTCAATAATTTCGTCCGAAGTATGTAAATAGAGGTAACCGGGGGTCCAGGGGGCTTGCCCCCTGGCGAGGCGCGGAGCGCCGAGTTTTTTCAATATTTAGTGTGTTCTGGAGCTATTTATTTATTTATAAGTGCCCAGTAACAAAATGTACTACACTTCATGCTGCAAGAAAATGAATGCAGCAAACAACTGGAGGTGTAATAATTGATTTTTTGCGATTTTCAACTTTTGACTCGGTGTTGACAAAAAAACACGTTCCTTCGGTAGTTTTTAAATGTAGAAAAATGTTGAGGAGGCGTTTTAGGCCATCATTTGTGGTGTAGGTGTGATCAGCATTAAATTTCCTAAATGGATGGTACAGTTTGGAAGATTTGGTATTTTTGACCTAAAAAATCGCAAAAAAAAAACCTCCGGAGCTGCTGTTAGTCTCATTCGACGCAGAAATAATCCAAGTGATAGCAAAAAATTTTGCGGGTCGCCAAGTGGTGTAATATGAACAAAAATGTTCAAAAAACTGTAGAAAAATCGGCGACAAACCACGTTTTTGGCAGTTTTTAGGTTTTTAGGGCGGCATTTGAGACTCATCATGTGTGGTATAGGCGTCTTCAGCGTTAAAATTCCAACAAGAGCGGCAACTTTTAATATAACTTAGATTATCCTGGAACATTAGCAAATTTTCCAAAAATTACGGTGCCGTACCTCAACTATTAGACGTCTACATGAAACATATTAGTAAGTAATGCATGCATTACAGGGACGTCTCTATGAATGGATTGTATATAATTTTGGTGAGATTTAAAATAAGAGGAAAAAAAAAAACAGAAGTAAAATGATTCCTCGGAAATCCGCCCCCCCTCCACCAATCATTTCCCTGACGGTAAATTTGAAACTTCCGAGGTTGCATAACTGGACTTGAATCTGGATCGAACAATCAATAAAAACAGTCACGAAAAGTCTGATGAATATGATAAAAATATAACGATTCATCGTTATTACCTCCTCCTTTCATCCCCATCCATCACGAAATTTAAAACTCCAGTTACATATTCCAAATCTAGACCAAATTCAAAGAAAAAGAATCACAAAAATCGGACGAGAATAGTTGAAACATCATGATTAATCAGTATCACCCCCTCCACTCACCCCTTTTCATAATGAAATTTGAAACTCCTGTTACATTTTCCAATAAATCAAAGATGACAAAGAAAAAAAAAAAAAAATGAACCAGAACAGTTAAAGCATCATGATTTATCAATACTACCCCCTCCATTCACCCCCTCTCTTGATGAAGTTTGAAAATGCTGACATACTTTCCAAAACTATATCGAATTCATAATGGAACACGGAAATAGGTAGAGATTTGTAGCCTAGTCAGCGATTGACTAAATCGGTAATTATCCCCTTCACCCCCCACCTTGACCGCAAATCCCGAATTTCCTAGGTTTGTTGCACAACTAGACTAAAATCGGCATCGAACAAAATGAGAATCACGAAAATCGGTTGAGAATTGTAACCTGGGTAGCGTTGACAAAACTCCTGCTGAGATGCCCAGCTCAAGTAACTCCGTGGCGCTTTTCCCGCACCACACCCCGCGCCATGACAAGGTTGCAGCCATGACCTTGATGTTATTAGGTGCCACTCCTTTTAGCTCAGATATCGCCTGTCGCTGATCATTTCTATCATATTTACTTTTCTTAGCCCGCCAGGTCTGCTCCATGTCCACGCTGCCACTGACAACCTGGACATCCAGGATTATGGCAGACCCATCGGGCTTGACAGCAACGATATCCGGCTTCTTACCCCGGTCACTCGAAATGTGATATAGTCTCTCTCTCTCAACAGCCCAACCGCTGGATGACAGAGCGCCTGCTATCTGCTTGGCAACCGCATCGTGACGGAGAATGCGGCCACCGTGAGTCCACGCCACACACACACACACACACACACATCATACAGAACTATCGTTTTTTTCACGGATTTGATCTTAGAATGGTTTGAAACGGATTTGTATGCGGTCATTTTTTTCTCATGCATGGGTTCTTCCCTACCCCCCTGGATCAATCCCAATAGGTCGTCCCTCTTAACTAAGAGAAGACTTGCCTGTATGACCTAGCTTCTGAGAGACGTCCTAAGAACGGGCTTCGGATTCGGATTCAGCACCCTTTGAAAACCCATAGGACCTGTTCCAGATTCGTGGGGGAACGAATTTGATTTATTTATTTACATATTTATTTTTTAGCAGTGAACTTAATGCATGTTTAAATTAGGCCAAAACCCACGCTTACGGAGAATTCCAGAAAATTGTTTTTCGGGTTGACTGCATTAGCCTTCGAGCGGTGTGGAAAATGGGTCGGGCATTAGTAGCAGCAAGCATCAAAGGAAATGACATCCTCGTCTCCACGAAATTCAAAAAGCGTCAAAAGCAGTCCGTTAACGTCCCAATTGGATTTTATCAACCTTCACAGGAGCTTTTACACATAAATGATCAAAAAACCCGGCGAAAATATGTCGCGAAACTCGTCTCCCGATATTCCGTTTATTTTAACGCGAGAACGCTTTTAAACGCCAGTCTCAAATGACATTTTCGACTGCAAAACGTGGATTTTCTCTTCGGTAATGATATTAGAGGCGTTCGGAGTGTTTTCGACGGGTTTGAGAGAAAGTTCTTTCATCCCCGACGGTTGCAATGAAATCAAATAATCAAATATCCGATGAAAAGTTGGAACTTAATCTTAGTTCGGTTCGGAGTTTTCGAAGCCAGGGAAAAAAGTTGAGAAGTGAGTTTGTATTGGAGCTAAGGGCCAGTTGCTTCAGGAGGACTTTGACGAAAACAAAAAACAACCGTTGCGGAATTGGAAATCAATACACCAGTTGCTAGAAAGAAAACAGAATGTGAGCTGCAGTACAGTAAAGTTCCAATTCCTTCTATTGTCAAATATTCCAGAAGAACATTTGGGAACTAGGAAACTCATCAACAGGAAACTCATAAAAAAATCGTAGAACCCCATTTTTGATCAGTTTTTCACGTGGGGTGGAAACTCGTCAAATCCTCATGAACGAGCGACTCATCAAAAAATGGAATCCAATAAATTTATCCGTTTAATTCAGTTATGAATCAGTATAAATTTTTTTCGACTAGAATCCAGCACTGTCGAGACACTCCTCAAAAACTACCTTGAAGGAAACTCATCGAAAAGGAGCTGACGGGAAACTCGTCAAAAATGTTGGTAGTAGTAGACGGATATTGGTCTTCCTTGGGCCACTATCTGCCATTGTTACAGCTCATCGCCACCATGAATAACTACCTGGCCAAAAACCTTATAACGGTTGGGTCTGATATATGAAGTCTTCCGAAGGTGTGGTTTGATGACTTTCCTTTCCATGAGTTTTCCACAAGGAGCGTTTGACCTGTTTCCACAGGGGACAGGAAAGTCATCAAAAATAATCGTCAACTACTTTTCATCTTCCAAATTTATATCCAATTTCTATTTGAAATTCTTTGTGATGACTTTTCTTTTCATCCAGTTTTGACCACTGTCCCACCCAAAGGGGAAACTCCTCAAAAAGCCTCGACCTCACGTTTTTGATGAGTTTCCGTTTGATGAGGTTGTAGGGACCTGAACACTTCATCTATTATGTTAAGTTCCTACGTTTAAACTAAGTGATGAACGTCTGCAATGTTGGGTGGACAGAGTAGCTTCCATACTTACTTTACACGGACGTACATAATTAGTTAAAGAATAAAGTTCGAGTCTAAGTGGTTGAATTGAAAATAGAACAGTAACACATGTATTTATTCATAAAAATGCAATATAGGGCTATGATTCGTGTTTGCGCATGCGCATATCCTATTATCAATCCAACGGAATTTACCATATCGAAATTTATATGAAGACCAACTAAGAGTTAACTGGCGCAATCACTGACCATTTCATCAAAATCGCCCCATCCACCTCGGTTTACCCATTTCAATTTTGCACATGCGCTACGGTTATTACACAACCGATTGCAATAAAATTCATAAAGCAGATCGAGAAACCTATAGCTAACCACCCCCCGATTATGAGCGAAATCGGACGGATAGACCTTGGGAAATTGTTGTTATAGAAAACTCAAGTTTGCAATCCGACGGCAATAGAATTGATAGGGGATGTTACCATCCCCTAAGAAAATTACAATGTTGGTTGTACAAAGTGATTTTTAGTTAATAATTTTTAATGTTGATTAAGCTAAGATACACGGCACAATCTGAAAATTTCATAAAAATCGGCCCATTAATATCTGTAACAACTGTAGTTTTGCGCATGCGCAATTGCTTTTAGTCAACCAGTTGCAATAAAATTCACATAGGTCAGTATCTTGAATCAAGCGGTAGTGATGATTTCATTAGGGTAAGAAGAATTTTTTTGGTGTAACATCATAAAGCCAGTCGCAAGTACAGTGTTTACATGTCTGCCATGGCATGAATCTGTGTCCCATTTGAAATTACTTCATTGTTATGGTGTGGAACCAGTTTTTTGGCTCTACTCAAAAGGTGATAAAAACATGATACGACCTGTTGCCTTGCAAGCGTCAATTTGTTTTGTACATATTTGACTATATGAAAATCATCCCCGAGTTCATCATCTGAGTTATGAAAATATGGTTTAATAATGTAGCGCTGCCACAATTATTTGTTGACACATACACATCTTTGGTTTTTTTTTCATGGATTCGTCTTAGAGTAGTCTGAAACAGAGTCGTATTAGGTTTTCTTACCCTCGAGCTTGGGTTGTCCCCCTACCCCCCTCGATCAATTCCAATAGGCGTCCCTCTATTGAAGAAGCGTTGCCTATAAGACTACCTCCTGAGGGACGCCCTGACAAGTAGATGGGATTTTTAGTTCGAGGAGATAGAAATCTTCAGTCCGAGCAGTTGGGAAATTTCGTTGGAGAGATGGCCCTGTCTGAAATTACCTTATTCTACTCAATTCAGTTCTATATATTATATCATACAAAAATATGTAATACCCTACCTTTGTAGAGTAACATTAGTCGTATTAGGTCGTCTTTCTGTTCCTCCTAAATTATTGAACTCGTAATTTATTCTTTTTAGTAAATGCTCCCAAACGAAATCAACTTTAGTAACAGCCCCTCATAATATATTTCATACTTTCGAAAACTACACCAATCTGTAAAATGAAAGGACAGCTTACAACCAGTTAGCAAAATAATCGGCTAAAATGTTTCCAGGAGAGACGATGCGGGGGAGGAGTGAAATTTTAATATCCACCGAGTGCTCAAAAGTTAATAATCCTTCGCCGACGACCGCTTAAGTTCGGGGAATGAGGGGAAGTTTTCGAAGAGGATTTTCGAAAGTGTTTTCAAGTTTTTGAGGAATTACCGTCGAAGAGATAGAAAAACTTATTGTTTTGAGTCCACTCAAGTAGATAAGTACCTCAAACTTGTACCACAGGGACCCTGAGTTGAAGAATGAAACGTTCTATTGACATTCGTGACAATCATTTAGACATAAAATATAATTGTTATAAGGACCCGTATGCTCGAACTTCAAAATTTCAAAATTGGTTTTGCCATGGCTCACCCAAAAAGACGCTCCATGCACAAAATAGGCTAAGCCAAGAACGCTGCAAATTATTACTCAAAGGTTCAATATTTCAGTACTAGATATAGTCCTTCTATGCAGATCATTGGTCTGTAATTATTATTATAACAAATTTATAAACAGTAGATATATTAAAAAGGAGGGGCTCTGCCCCTTGACCCAGTTGTGGGGGGGGGGGATGGGGCAGACCCCCCGGATGTTATTACTTAGAGCCCGTGGCTTAAAGTCAAGAAACATAGAAAATGCATGGCAGAAGTGACCAAGTTTTTTTTTAAAGCTTTTATTGTACCGAGTAATCTCATTATTCTCAAATATGACCTTATATTACTACAATACACTATTCAGGACCTAAGATGCAGAACTTTGTCCCTTGTCTCTCGATCATATCATTCACTTCCTACACAAGCTCATGCGGTTTCAAACGCTTAAGGCGTCGAGTTAGATCTTGCACATCCAGGAGCTTTACAGCTTCCTCATTCACATGATCTCTTAGTCTGGCAAGATGAGCCGTTGATCGCTTTTTGAACACCTCATCCACACTGTCAACTTGAAGTTCACGGTGGAGTGCCTCATTTCGGAAGTGATACATCAGTGATACATCGTAGTACAGAGTTCTGGAAACGTTGAATGATCTGTCTATTGGTTGGAGCTGTGCAGCCCCACAACTGCGCTCCATACATCCATACTGGCTTGAGTACTTGATTGTAAAGAAGCAGCTTGTTACCAATCTTCGGCCGATTAGCATCCTTCTAAGTTTCAATGCGAGCTCAGTCCACTTCAATTTGACATGTTCCTTCCACCTGAGCTTGGTGTCTAGCGTCACGCCCAGGTATTTGGCATCATTCGCGTAGGGAATTGCCACGTTGTTGAGGAAAGCAGGGATGCAGTTAATCTTCCGGTTGGTAAAATCAACGTGCACCGGCTTGGCCTCATTCAATTTCATCCTCCATTTTGTTGTTCACAGACTGATTTTGGAGATTTACGTATTGAGTTTTGATATTGATTCATTATTGCTGTCACCAACTGCCAGGACAGCAGTGTCGTCTGCAAATGTTGCCGTGGTGTTATGTTCAACTTCTGGTAAGTCGCTGGTGTACAGAAGGTACAGGTGTGGGCCTAATACACTTCCTTGCAGCACACCAGCATTTATTTTCATGAAGTTACCAAGTAACAAAAACCAAAATTTTTAGGAGCTTCATACGACAAATAGAATCGAAATTAGAAGGAGTCACCTAGGGAGGTAATTTTCTGTTATGGTGCGCGAATAAAATTACTATAACCAAGATTAACTTCTCAACCAAGTGACAACAGAACAAGCGGCATTGTTTACTGTATCCATTTATAACATAAATAAATATAAAATTACGACATGAATAGAAGAACAAGTACGAAAGAAATGCGTGATAAATCGAGAGCTTTCCAACAAATGGAGAACGATTTTTGTCATATAAACACTAAAGAAGTTTTATTTCCACAGCAACGGCTTGGTTGTACGTTAAAATCATAAGAAAACTGGGCTCTTCGGGCCTCGCAAGGGGCTCCGCCCTTTGATCCCGCCATGTGTAAGTCGCCCTTATTTTGTCGCCTATGGACACCAATGAGGATGCTAACGGCGCTATCTGCCAGACAGAATTTATCAGAGGGATAATTTTATCCGCCAGGTAATTCAGCATTGATAAACGTCTCGCATTCTTTATCTGGAGTATAAAGCGCTATACTCGGTATAGCTATCCTGCAGTTAATGTAGATAATTGATAATCCGGCCCTTAATCCGTTTTCGAGATATAACACATAATTGGGAAACGCTGTGAAAATTTGGGAAAATTTGAACGAAAACTGCCAGTTTCGTGCATGAAATGAAAATAACTCGAGCAAGGGCGTACGCAGACTTTTAGCTTTACTGGGGCCAACGGTAATTTTACAAGACCGATTTATGCAAAAACAATCATGAACAAAATGAGGGTAAATGCAAAGTTATAATTTATGAATTGAGAACAACTTCAACACAACAAATTGATTTTTCTTCTCATGGACCAACTTTCTGTGTACATTCAATAGGCATAGTACGTTAAAACGGGCTTCTGACATGGTTGACCTCAACCATGTTTTAACCCTTCTCAACGAGCTGAATGACCTTTCAATTGTGCACGTTGTGCACAGCTGTGCGAGAAGAACGTTTAGCGCCGATTTCACTTGGGGGTAAAACCCCTTGGTCTCTTGCAGTACATTGATCAAATTCAATTCATTCAATTTTATCATTTAATAATGATTAACAGGACGTTTCCATTTGTTTTCGTCACGTCACGGTGGGGTTTTCTATTGATTTTCACGTACCTACAACCAATGCGTTACTCGGGAAGTGTAACTCCCTTAGTTTTCATAGCAGGAAAATCGTTAGCCACTTTTTGGAATGCTCTCATTTTATCACAGCATCTCATAATCCCTAAGCCTCTGTTGTGTCAAGGAAAGCTGATTTATTACTATGTATGTATGTATGTATATATGTATGTATGTATGTATGTATATATCGCACCCGTCCTAGAATAAGGGTACAACTCAAAAATCGCATTTTTGAGTTAGTTGTGGTTCTGAGAAGTAGAAACGGTCTAGTTTGTCTGTAGAAGGTGGAGATATGTGTAGGGCACTCTAATTCCGCTAGAGAGTGCGTGTGTCTTTCTTCTATGGACGGAGTAACCAATTCACGTCCTAGGAAGAAAGACACAACTCAGTTGACATCAATCAGTCTGTGTCTCGTTTTGAGTTGTTTCCTTGTTGTGTGGACAATTTTAACTTGTGTCTTTCTTTTCTGAACATTTTGGATCCTGACTGGTGAGATTTCAGTATTTGAGTTGGAACAACTCAAAAATTCTTATAAAATCAACAAAACCGTTCCCCCCACTCCCTTCCCACTGGCAAAAAAACTATTTATTCACCATGGGGCGTTAGAGTAATAATGTAGGAAACAAGTTTCGCAAAGATAAATTATGTTCATCGTGTTCCAAAGAACGGGTAGCCAATGGTGTGGAAGGAAAACTTGGAATGCGATTTGCCGAAAATGACAATTTTTGAGTTGTACCCTTATTCTAGGATGGGTGCGATATGTATGTATGTATATATGTATGTATGTATGTATGTGTCATTCCAGACGATAACTGTCCGTAGAATTGTGCTAGAAACTTCAAACAAATTTTAAAATGTTAAGGACACAAAACGAAAGTTCAAGTTCGTTGGCCAGCATGATCGGATTACATCTTCGGGTTGAAATTTTCAAAAATGTAGTCAAAAATTTCAAAATAGCCTGTTTTTTGCGATTTGTTGTGCGCAATAATTTTTTCAGCATACTAACATGTGGTATATTCGGAATCAGCGTAAAATTTCCTATAAGAATATGTATCAAGTTTTCAAAAATTTCAAAGTTGAAAAATCAGTCAAAAATCAAAAGAATGCCGTTCGCTAGTTGTAAAAATCGGTAATATTTGCATGAAACATTGTCCAAATTCAGATTGAACTACTCATATGGAAGTATCCCTGTATAACCAATCCTAGAACCATGCTGTTTAAAACGTAGGTAGTAGGTGCTTGTTAAAAAAAAAAAAAAAAAAAAAAAAAAAAAAATGTAATCACAACTGATGAGTTTACTCTGTGAATAGATGCACAGAGACTACAGTTTGTCTGTCAATTTCTAGCTGTAGGATACTAGGATTCGAATGCATCTGTCTTTATATCACTCGTAATATAAAGCCTCATCATCGATTGGCTGTGGAAATACGTTTCTTTCATATGACGTCGGTATGTTATTTTATTTTATGTCAAGATTTGATGATGTTATGATAGGATACTCTTAAGATTTCAACTGCCTCCAATACTGACCACATTGGACATCGAAATCTGCGAATATTTACCTACATTTATCTTTAAATCTACAAGATTAGTTTAATAATAATAAAGTAATAGTACCTCCTTATTATTTTTAATAATTTGATTCCATGTTTGTCTATCAAAATCATAAACTAAAATTTCTCTACACGATCAATAGCGACTAAAATGTAGGATTTCTTAAAAAATTCGCTCATGGGGTCATGCTGCATGACTGGACTTTTTTTCTGTAGTAAGACCCTTTTTCACCCAAAATGTATGCTCATCTTCAGTTTCAATGAGGGTATCCAGACCATAAAAATTACAAAAGTGGGTCAGTTTGAGTTCTTCCTTTGACATTTCCAACATCTTCGATGGATGAAGTGTCAATCCCCCTAAAGCTGTTACATTATCATCCGAAAATCGGTCTTGTAATGAACTTAGTAGTGAATCCAAATATGGAATGTACAGAGATACGTATTAATTTGTGTGACGAGATAATTCGGGAGTAGGTAGTCTACAGGGGCAACTGCCCCAGTTGCCCCACCCCTGCGTACGCCCTTGAACTCAAGTCTTTTATAAATACCTATAGTTGGAAAAATCGTTATTTGATTAGGATTAGGCATTCAAATAGGTAGGTCTCTTCGAGTTAAGGGTTTTATTACCACCTCCCGAATTTCCCGAATTTCTGAGGGGGATGCTTCCCCCCCCCCCCATCAAACCCTACAGCGACGCTCCTGATTCCAACCATCAAATATAATACGATACCCTCAACTGTCGGACGAGTAGGATACAGAAAATAGGAAATAAATGCTCACAACCGTTATAAACTAGTAAAGAACGGAAAACCCTTTTACGTGAAGATCGTTTTTCTACGTTTTCCCGACGTTGATCGTATTTCGTAGGTATCTAAAAACACGACCGACCCTGAGAAGGGTTTTTCCGGCCAGCTGAAGCGGATTAACTCTAACAGGATTTCGGAGAGCGAGCGAAAATGACTTCAACGAGGTAAATCTAGAGGTGATGGTAATGACGGTGGTAGTGTGGATGGGTGGTTGGTAGGGAGGGGGGGGGGCTTTGTTAAACGATGAAGGCGCTATACTAACCTTTTGGTGTATTTCTCTCAACGCCTGGTCTCTCGCATCATAAAGGCGAAGCTTTTTGGCTTGAAACACGAATTCTCACTTTCGGTGCGAATGTTTTTGACATAGCTCGTACCCACCTTTATGTGAACGCTACAGCTCGCGAGAATGGGGGTTATGTTGATTTCGAGAAATCGGCCTTTGAAGTTCTCTCTATGGTCAGGGGCTGTAGACCATACAAATCATCCTTAAGGACCCACCGTTCCCAATCATTCTACATGTCCCACTCAATAGTAAAGACCATCAGATCTATACAGCCATACCGAGCGAGAGAAGAGAGCGAGAAAACTAGGCTAATCCTAAATAAATCCTTTTAATAATATATTGATTCGGAGGAAAATAGATCAAAAAGTTGTGTATAATTTGGTGGTCTGAATGCTTGCGAGCTCGCATCTCCAAAAAAAAAAAAAAAAAAAAGAAATTATAAAAATAAATAAATAAAATAAAATAAAATCTTAGTAAACATGGATTAGTTGGACAAATGGATCAAAATCTGTGGTTGAAGTAAAAAAAAATAAAAAATAAAAAATAAAAAAATAAAAAAATAACTAAATAAATAAAATAAATAAAAAGTTTAAGTCTTGCAGCATGATCGTATGAGCGAATTTTTGTAAATTATCATATCTTATAAAGTTAAATTGTTTTAAAATTTGAACTTGTAGTGTGCAAAGAAACTGTTAAATATTAATTGTATGGCAAAAAACGTATTCTAAATACCTAACAGTCTGCCATTCAAAAAGAGATTTTTTTTTTTTTTTATAGCAATTTTTATTGATTTTTTAGCAGATTTTAATGCAATTTAAGTACATTTTCAGCATAATTTTGTACATAAATTTTCAAATGTCCTAATTTATAGTTAATGAACTTTATCTCAGCAATATTCTGCTTAAAAATGTCAATTTAACAATTTTTAGCAGTTTTTAGCCATTTATGGTGATTTTTTCAGCACATTGTTTGAGATTTTACCAATTTAATGTGCTCAAAAATGCTGACCAACGAACTCATCCTTTCATTTGGCGCAAGAACGGAATTTTTATCTCAATCCTAAGGAGAGTTATCGTCTGGAATGACACACAGACACACACACGAAAATTTGCTAAAAGATACATTCCCGGAACAGGAATTTGAAAATGCTTACTACGTTCGTACTTATGTGGCGCTCAACTTCTTGATTCCTCTAGAAGGAAACTTGCGCTCAACTGACTCTGTGGATTAAGTGCTTCTTTTCTTCTTGCGCTAAATCGGTGAACCCTCTGGCCAGACATTGCCAAATGTGCCTATAAATTATTCCCTTTTCATAACACAACATTCCCTTTCCTTTTCATGACAATAACTGAGCTCAGAGGCGGATCTATGTGGGGACAGACCCCCCCCCCCCCCCCCCTCCCGTAGGACCTTGGCTTACTCTAGATAAAACGGAAACAAAAATCACTATACTAGATAAAATAGAAAAACATTCCACTTTAGACTATCAGCTGAGCTCTTAACGCTAATTTCTATGCTATTTATCCTAAGAAGCTGAAATTTGGAACGGAACCTCTGTGAGACAGGTAGAATGTGATTTTCACCTGCCGAACCCCTCCAATCAGCTGAATAACTATACTAATAATAATTAAGATCTGTATAAATATTGTACATAAATAATAACACTGCTCCGTTCAAGCGTTGGAGGTCCCCCCACAATGTTTTTTCGTCATTCCTTGTGAAACACTAATCCACTTAAAATAAAATGCGCTTAACTACATGAGTACTGATCTATTTCTTAATAAATGAGCCTGACTGGTGATAAGTGGGAAAATAATTTGTTCTCAATGGCAATTTAATGCTGATCCCGAAAAATGTAGTTAATGAAATTGAGAAAAGTTGATTTGAAGGGGTAGAAATGTGGGTATTTATGCCAAAAAACGTGGTTTTCTTGAAAAGAAAAAAAAAAAAAATCTAATAAATCATAGGAGTACTGGTATGAGGGTGGAAGTTAGGCGGCTTCTTCCTTTATATATTTTTTATTCTTCCTTCACAACTAGTTTCGCCTATAAGAGCCTCTCAGGTGAATTAGGGTAGAACATGATCCATACAACGTTGTATTTCGTCAAATTTTGCAGAAGATTTAATTTAGTCGGGTAGAGTACGTCTATATGGGGCTTGAGAGAAGTCATTCTTGGGGAGATTCGTGAAATCCTGCATAGCAGATAATTTCCCTATAATGTATAGGTATTTTTACACGTTTGTAAGTGATTTGTGTGGAAATTATGGCTTTTCAAATAAAAGATAAAGTTAATTTTATGGGGGAAATGCATTTCAGAACCAGTTCTGCAGTGAAACTAGTTCTTAAAGGCGAAACTAGTTGCGAAGAAAGAATAAACAGTATATAAAGGAAGAAGCCGCCTAACTTCCACCCTTAGACCAGTACTCCTGTAAGAAATGATGGCTATAAACACGAATGCCTAAAATAAATCATATCTCTGCAATGGAAAGAAATAATAAGGTGCGATTAGTGGCATCTAGTTTCACCCAATTTTCTATTTAACACATTAATTCGACCAACCTGTATAGTACATAATCTAAACTCTAATATACACTAACCCACAAGAAGGTTTGCCTCTTTATAATGCCAGAACCTCTCAATTTCACGATTTTTACTGAATGTTGAGGAATAAAGTTATCTTCCCTCCATATAGAAAGGGCCGTCAAGTTGCGTATACTCGTGCCTATTAACAAATGTCGTAACATTGAATAAAATGATCTGTAAGTGAATAATTATGTAATTGGGTGGTGATGTTAGGGTGTCGTGTATCATTCTGACTCGTCACCCCGGTTCTGTCTCTGGTCCTCTAGAACGACTGTGACGTTTTTGTTGACGTACCAAGTGAACCAGTCTCTGAGGTGGTGGTTGACCCTGATGACGACCCCAGCGATATACGAAACGATGAGGAGGAACGTGGCGACTTTGATAGCTGCCTGTACGAAGTGCCAGAAGGAATTGTCCTCCTGAGAATAAATATCTAACATTGAATTAGCGAATTTTTGTAGAAAATGAAGCTATTGCAATGGCTCCAAAAATTTTAAATAAAAATTTTTGAAAATTTTCTTCATTGAAATCCGTTTTGAGACATTCTGAAACGAATCCTAGAGTTTAAAATTTTTCATATATATATGTATATATATATATATATATATATATATATATATATATATATATATATATATATATATATATATATATATATATATATATATATATGTCCTTCCAGACGATAAATCTCCTAAGGATTGAAACAAAAATTTCATTCTGGCGCCAATAAATCAAGCTTTTCAATCAAAAGGACAAGTTAGTTAGCCAGCATTTTTTGAGCACATTAAATTGGTCAAATTTCAAAAAAGTGCTGAAAAAATCACTAAAAATAACAAAAAACGGCTAAAATCTTCAAGTTTATATTTTTTTACCATAATGTTGCACAAATAAAGTTTATTAACTATAAAATAGAACATTAAAAATTTTATGTGCAAAATTTTGCTGAAAAATGTACTTAAATTTATCAGGGATCTAGGTACCCCCCCAGAGGTGCAATGGGGCCTAAATCCTCGATAAAAAGGTAGAGGAGGTTGACAGTATCCCGTCAGAGAGATACCACTCCTACTAATAGCATTAATGAGCTATGTTCGGAGTAGATTGGTTTCCAGGGACCTGGATCACCCAACCAACGCCAAACTCAGCTTCTCTAAAACACGAGAAAGGCGTGCTACGCCCGTTGTTCACCAACGGGGCAACGACAGCGCATTCCCTGAGATCCCGACGGGAACTCTATGACGGGAACTCTGTCACAAATTTCATTAAAATGAACTAAAAAATCGATAGAAACTCCAAAAAAGTTAAAAATCCAAAATCTCTTTTTAAATCGCAGAATATTATTTAGCCATTTGCTTGATATAAAAGACCCGTAGAAAAGACTGAAGGGAAGAAAACCACACGAACTAACACAATGGATGTGAAATCATGAAATAACTAGTTCTCCAATTATCAGACTTTTCCAAAACACATTCTGTATCTTTGTTTTGGTTTGTAAATGTAATACCTATATATGATCAAAATCAAATTGCTAATAAATTGTGAACTTGGTGAAGTAACAAATGATTAAAAAAAAAAAAAACTTTAGTTCATAAAGTGTTCGATGGGATTGTGTTTTGCCCATCCCTGCTTTCACTGTTCCATCTGATGGTTCCATAATGAAATACCCGCCACCATTTACTTTTTTCTGTAACTCTACTGGCACTGACTATCCCTTGAATACCTAGTCTCATATTAAAAATTCAGAAAAATGTCCATTTTTTGGCTCTCCAATGCAATTTTGACTTGCTTCCCTACAGCTTAGTAACTAATAAGAATAACAAATGACGTGTACTAAATGATACATAGGGCAATATATATATATATATATTTTTTTTTTTTTTACTTTCGAACAATATATAATGTAACATTATTATGAGAATTTTTCTGAAGATGGGGGATTCGGAAGAGTTTGTATGAGGCTATTGGTTTTAGCTTCTTGGTGGTTCCGACCTTCTCTCTAAACGCAGAACTTCTTGATGGGCTACTCTGTCAGTAGTAGAGTGGCTGCCCCATCCTCCAAGCCCAGGCTTCTTATTGCCTTCCTTGTTCCCCTGAGCCGAAGGTTCACTGCTCGGATGATGGAGAACTGGGTTTTCACCCTCACCCAAGAACAAATTTGTGAATATGGGCGAGACCACTTGTCCGCAAGGACACCCGCCATCCTCTTCAAAAACAGATCATATTCTTGATGGAGAGCTCCGTCACATGAACATATCAGAGGCGTGAAGGATCCTCTAAGGTCTTCAGCTGCTCGATTATACTTTGTATGCTTGGTGTGAGCTGCGTTTTGCGAGATAGTAGGCCATTCTTGGGATGAGTAAGAGCTGGCGTCAGCATTTATGATGCGAGTATCAAAAAACGCCGGTCTCTCGCTGTCCCACACGCCATGAATTTTTATGTCCGCAACTAGAGCTGGCATCCCTTTGTCATTGTCGCGTAGAACTGGCTCGGTCGTGACGCCGCCCCACGCAAGGTTAGCCATGAGGGCACATTCATCCCTGACATTGTCGTGACCTCGTTTTACTAAACCTCCCTTTTTACAATTTAGGGCATGATTAACGTCCATTGACTCTCCACATCCATCGCAGGAGACTGGCAAGCCATTTGGTTCAAATCCGTACCGCACTGACAGTGCATCATGAAACTGTGATTTGGACAAATCAAAGTTATCTGCGGCCAGTGGTATAACTGTGAGCCATTGGGAAGCATCTCTGGATCTTCGGATGGCACGCTGGTGTTTTGGGGGTAGCTCGTTGATAACTTCTTCCCCTCTGACCGCATCTGTTGCCTTTCGCAAAGATCTACCTTCATTTAGGACTGACCTTACTTGTTCACAGTGCCTGTGCGTGTCTAGGTCTAAACCTCCTTTTATGCATTCAACTAAAAGGCTTGTGGCTCTTCTGGAGATGGAAAAGTCATTTAATGCAGACCTCACTGGGTTGTTTACAGCAAGGCCCCCCACTTTGGCTGGTAGCTCTACCAGGTTGTGGAAATGCTCTCCCAAGTCTCTACCCAACACTGCTCCAATGAACTTTTGTCGTATTGCATCCTGCAGAGGAATGTATTCGTTCTCACAGCTTGGAATCACTCTTTGGGTGAATGCCCATTCCCTTTGAAGAGACTTAGTGAATGCAGTATAGGCTGCCTGTGGACTCCTTTTTGCTGCTTCTGCCAGTCTTGTAACATTTTCACTCCAGCTACTAACTTTCTCTCTTACAAACTCTTGTCGAGAAAGTGCTGGCCCTACATATCCACCCAAGAATTTGTGGGAATGAACGATTGTCAGTTTTAGCCCACCAAATAGAGTTCTTGCTTGTTCTTCCATACCAGGCTTTATAACTAGGAAACTCTTGTTTGGCTCTGGGATGTAACCCCATTTAGGTCCTTCTACTTCTAGTTCAGCGAGCCAACGTCGTATGTCTGGAAGTTTGCCTATGCATGCTGAGTCGTCTGCATACCAGTTTTGCCTCACGTTACTGTTGCGCGCACGGAGCTTGCGGATTAGTGGCAGCGTTCCAACGGCATACATAAACATTCCCATTGGATCGCCTTGGGTGGTGCCTTCACGACTGAGTAGCACTGAATCACTCTGCCGAAAAAGGGTCTCGGGGTAGCCACGATATGTGTTAAAAAGGAACCTCGAGCATCGAGGCCATAAAATCCTTGAGTTCCAGAGTGTGAGTGGCCTACTTATTGAGTTGAACGCATTGGATGCGTCAATGAGAAGCAGACCCACCTGTTCTCCTTCATCGAACATCTCAGAAACAGCATGTATTGCCCCTTCAATACCAGAGCTAGTGCCTGCTCCTAGCTGGTCGGCTCCGCATTCTTCCTGGAGGTCCTCACTAGTCAAAAAGGCCAATGTCTTTGCACAGACACGTTGAAGTACCTCGCCGATACCGATAGGACGAACTCCTGGTTGTTTGTAATAAATTCATAATTTATTATGATTTGTGTATTGCGATGATTCAACTTATTTTCCAAAAAAATTTGTTAGTACTTTAATGTTCTCTTTTCATATGTATTTATTGTATTTTTCGTAATTTACAGTACTTATATAATTATTGTAATTGGGCTTTAGCCATTCTGTATGTTTAAATAAATAGATAAATAAATACTTCATTAGTTGTTAAATAAATAGTAATGCACGTACGAATTCATCGTCTTCTTCAAATTCACTTATCTCGTTGCTGGTGAATGATCGAACGAAAATGGTGAGGAATATGAGGAAAGGGAGCATAATGATGGCCAAGGTCATGTCCACCATTATCGTCCTCCTCTGCTTGGTAGTTGTGGCGAATTTATACCAGAAGCCGATTGAAGGGATTATTTTATACCTGAAATAGTAAACGATCTTGAAACAAACACGTTTACTTACAAACTGGGTTCAGGATTTAATCTACCTACATGTAATAATTACTACCTCCATTCCAACTTATAAACTACATATTTGTAGGATCTAAAACTAAGAGTAGCCCGTTGTTATTAATATATTTCTAGATCCCTGATGAGGCCTTCCTAGGCGAAAGTACTTGGAATACACAAAAATAAAACCTGATGAGAAATCGCCGAACCATCTGCTCATCCCCTCACAACCCAACAACCATGGAAATGACCCAATGTATTAATACCATTTTAAGGAATGGAGAGAATACATAAGGCTCTAATCGGCCCCTTTTTGAAATGTGCTTGGTGATCAGTGATCTTATTTGGTTTAATAGTACGATTTTCATGAATTTAGAGGATAGTGATGGATTTACCGCAAGTAACATCTTTATGAAATTATTGTTATATTAATCCCTCAAAAATTTCCTTTCTATTTTGATGAAATTATTGAAGACCAAGGGAATCAGACGTTCTCTTATGAAATGCAATCAACACAGAAAAAGCTGAATTTCGTTAAATAAAACATAGTTGGAGCCCCAACATTTCGATTTACTCCCTAAATGATTTAAATTAGCTCAACATGATGCAAAATCATTCACGAAATATGCAGCAGATGTTTCACAAAGTTTATGTCCGGTGAAAAATCAGATTCACTTACTCAGGAACGTGGATGACTCTAAAGGTGAAGTTACAGAGCTCGCAAAAATTCACTTCTTTCTCTGTAAGCCAGACCTGTAAGCAATCGACGTGAACGTAAGCCAGTGTCCCGCGGCACCGGCACGGCTTCACAAGGGTCCCTTGCCGCCCGTGGCAAATTCGGCATATTGGACCACTTGCAGAGGAAGAACTGGAAAAAGTTTTGTTTGTAAGTTGGCAGCAATCTGTTTCGAACAATGCGAGTTTTGGTCTCCCGGCAGGACTAAGGTGCTATGTCTGACGATCAGTTAAAAGTGGGGGAAAAAAGGGTGAAACTGTACAGAAAATGGAGTACGCCAACCACTACTTTCAATCCGTTGCCAAGATATGATTTGTTAAAAATTTTTGTTTTCGAGAAAATCACGTGACTTCATACAGGGTGTCCCGACTTAAGTTCATCAAACTCTGGAGGTCGATTCTGGAGCTCATTTCTGACCGAAAGTTTCTCCCAGAGTTTTTTTTTAAGCCCTTAGTTTTCGAGTAAGTCAATTTTTTAAGATTTGTTTTCCTGTTTTGTACGTTATGACATTAAAACAGCCTTAGAATCACTTTAAACTCAAATATTAGGGCATCGTTGGAAAGAACGTTAAATTTTCTATTTATCTGATGCCAAACCAATATTTTTTTAGCCGTCTTATTAATTAGAAAATGAGCCTGAAAAGCAAACTTAAAAAACGTCCCAGAATTTGACTTTATTTCATTTGTCGTTTTGCTCTTAATACACACTGTTCTGGAAAAGTTCTACCTGGGTAAAACTTTCTCAAAATCTCAGCTTTTCAAAAGTATAGTCAATTCTACTTTTAATTTGCTAATTAGAGGAGAAAATTATGTTTTAATGTCGAAAAACATGGGTTTTTCAATTAAATAGACGGTTTTCGTGATAAATGAATCTATGAAAATACGAGTGTGGGACCGGTTTCTACGTATTTTTTAACGATGAATCGAATGGTGACACTTGAAGATCTCTCCAACTTAGTTATTTTCGAGTTTTACGCTTTAACTCACAAATTTTTAGTCTGTTCGTTAAGCTCACTTTTAAGCGTTTTTGAGGGTAAAACTCGTTAATTAAAGTGTAAAACTCAATCATAACTAAGTTGGGTAGATCTGCAAGTGTTACCATTCTAATCAGCGTTATTAAATACGTTGAAACTGGCCCCAAACTCGTATTTTCATAGAGGGTCATTTATCACAAAAACTCGCTTTGATTGAAAAACCCATCTTTTTCGACATTAAAACATAATTTTTTCCCCTCATTGGCAAAGTAAACGTAAAATTGAATATACAGTTGAAAAGCTGAAATTCTGAGAAAGTTTTCCTCATGCAGTGCTTTTACCAAAACAGTCTATATTAAGAGCTAAACGACAAATGGGAAAATGTCAAATTCTGAGAACTTAAAGTTTGCTTTACAGCCTCTTACTTGACGTATAAAGACGGCGAAAAAAATATTGGTTTGGCATCGGATAGAAATTAAATTTAACGCTATTTCCAACAATGTGCGAATTTTTGAGTTTGAAGTGCTTCTAAGTTGAGGTACAACAGTTTCAATGTCATAAGCATAAGGTACAAAACACGAAAAAATCTCAAAAATTGAATTACTCGAATACTCAGCGTTTAAAAAAATCTCTAAGAGAAACATTCGATCAGAAATGAGCTTTAGAATCGACCCTCAGAGTGTGATGAACTTAAGTCTAGCTGTCCAACTGTTCAGTCTATATCCATTGAATTTCATCTGATTTCATTTAAAAATATAAAACAAAAATCATTAGCGAAAATAGTATATCAAAAGCGGGAGAATGGAACGCAGAAGTAGCAGACAATAAAAACGAACAAACGAAATAAAAGGATGAATTACAATAATCAATATGCAGTACATAATATAATAATATAACAATCTGTATATAATAATGTCAAAAATCATTCTCCATCCTCACGTCCAAATACGGACGTGTCACTTCGTATCTTCCATAGGGCATTAATAATGGTCCTCAGCACATTGCTCTGAAATTTTTGCTTAAAATGACTGGATCTGGATATCGTAAGTCGTATCGTAATACAATATGTTGTAAGTGCATAAGAAATGTATTGTGTATTTATAGGATTAACCCCAATAGATAATTAGCATTACTTCTTTTCTCACTCCCGTTCCTTGCTAATCCTTTAATTGATACTTTTTAGTGCAATTTTGGGGAGGGGGGGATTGAGGAAGCTATCTGCGTCCATGATGTCGACTACTAGAGTGGCCTCTACCTACCACTTGGCTTGCATATCAGATACCTGTGAAATATAATTATCATTTTGAACAAAATCCTAACTCTGCTTTATTATTGTTCTTCTCCTTATGCCCCTTTTCCCTTTCAATATGTGCGTTTTGATCAACCATTGTATTCTTTCCGCTTGAACTAAGTATCTCTCCTGAACAATATCAAATTTAATACAATTTTTGTATATCTCAGTCATGCAAAATTCTCTCTTGTTCCGCCTTATTCCTTTAGTAGAATGCAATAATAACAGCACTACAGATCTTTGGCTGGTCAAATTAATTCACTTAGCTGTTACCACTTCAGGGACTGTTTCCATCTCAAGATCCAGATGGAGATCATTATTTAGTATAATGTTGCTGTAGTCCTTCACTCCAGTTTTGTATACAACCAACAACAATTTGTTGTTTGTTGTTAGTTAAGATTAACCCCAATAAACGTTGAGGATTTCTCCTTTTACCACTCCTCCTTCTTAGCTCTTTTAGGAATGTCTCTATTTCAAGGTGTTTTTAAAGCGTTGTCTATAGAGCAAAAACATTATTATACAGGGTGATTCCCTCGCAGATGCAAAAAAAAAAAAAAAAAAAAATTTGGGTGAAACTACATCAAAAATGGAGTAAAATGCCGCCAACTGATATTTTTATCTCAATCCGTTCTCGAGATATGATTTTTTAAAGGTTTTTTCAGGAAAACCGTGATTTTTTCCTTTTAAACTCAAATTTCTCCACTTTACTTCATTCAATTTTAACTTTTGACCACATTTTCGGAATTAACATTAAATTTACTATAAGAATAGTGTACTTGGGTTCTTAAAAAGTACCATCCAAAGGCCCTCACATCAGCTCAAACATTGACGATTTTGAAAAAAGAATATTTCTGAAAATCTTTAAAACTTTACTACTCTTCCAAAACGAATCCTGGAAACTGGCAAATCTCATGAAAACTGCTTCGTCTAATACTCTTTCCAACGGTATAATCGAGTTTACTTTTATTTTGTTATTTAGTGGAGAAAATTATTTTTTAATGTTAAAAAATGTGGGTTTTTCAATGAAATTGTTGGTTTTCTCGAAAGATGACCTCTCATGAACCTACGAGTATGGGGTCGGTTTCTATGTATTTTTTCACGCTGTATCGAATGGTAACATTTTTAGATCTCTCCAACTCCGTTATAACCGAGTTTTACACTTAAAATCGCAAATGTTTAGTTTGTTTGTTATGATTAAATGTATGTGTGTTATGGGGTAAAATTAGTTAATTAAAGTGTAAAACTCGATTATAACGTAGTTGAGAGATTTGCAAGAGTTTCCATTTGATCCAGCGAGAAAAAATACATAGAAACCGACCCCATACTCGTTGGTTCATGGAGGGTCATCTTTCGAGAAAACCAACAATTTCATTGAAAAACCCACATTTTTTAACATTAAAACATTATTTTCTCCCCTAAATAACAAAATAAAAGTAAAATTGATAATACCATAGGAAAGCATATTAGATGAAGCAGTTTTCATGAGATTTGCCAGTTTCCAGGATTCTTTTTATAAGAGTAGTAAAGTTTTAAAGATTTTCAGAAATATTATTTTTTCAAAATCGTCAATGTTTGAGCTGATGTGAGGGTCTTCGGATGGTACTTTTTAAGAACCCAAGTACACTATTCTTATAGGAAATTTAATGCTGATACCGAAAATTAGGTTGAAAGTTAAAATTAAATGAGGCAAAGTGGAGAAATCCGAGTTTAAAATGAACAAACACGGTATTCCTGAAAAAACCTTTAAAAATCATATCTTGAGTACGGATTGAGATAAAAATATGCGGTTGGCGGCATTTTACTCCATTTTTGATGCAGTTTCACCCAAATGTTTTTTGCAACTGCGAGGGAATCACCCTGTATAGTATTATATTTTAGTTAACTATTATAATTTTAGTTATAACTATTATAGTTCATAACAGATAAACTAGAATTGACTACAACCTAATTAGTTTTGGGTAGTTGTTACTTGACTTATATAACAGTTACTGGCTTTTCACCTCGCATTGATGTTATAGTCAACGCCGTCGTTTATGACCGTTGTGTAATAACTCATGGGCGCCACCGACTCCTTCCAGACGACGCCGTTCGAGCGCTCGACCGTCACCGACGCGTTGCCTCTGGACTCCGACGCCCTCGATCGCTTCGTCGCTCGATCGATCAGCGTTTGGAGTCGATCGATTGCTTCTTTTCTGATCATAGAGCGCGGGATCGTGTACTCCGTCGTGATCAGAGACTCTTCTGACTCCAGGACCTCTTTTAGAGTTTTGAGCCTCGGCTTCCCGCTGGGCTCTTTTGGCTTCAGCCTGTATCAGTTTATTATACCGATCAATTGGTGACAATAGAGAATTTTTGGCGACTTCAACTTAACGTCACCCGTCACCACAGTCTTGAGCGAGCAAATGAAGATGCTAACCCAAATGGAACCGGGGGCACGGTTTCCTTAATTTTGATGTCACGTGTTGGGAAACGCGATATTTCCCCCCTGCTGTCTACTGGTTGTCTAATCAATTTCTTTATTTCGATATGAAACGCCAATTTTCAATCCTAAATTCGAATTTCATGTAAGTTTCAGTACAAACACGGGCTAACTTCTCATTTTTAGTTTTCAATTCTTAAACAGGGCACGTATTTAACGCAAAGATAGTAAGCCTCAAGTGGGGAACGTCGCGGTTTAGTTGCACTTATAGGTCATTATTTGTTACGAACTTCATGTTTTTGGGTTTTCCGTTGGGCAAATTATCAACAAGTATTCGAAAAAGTATTCATCTCTATGACAATGAACCAGGATTTTACCTGATAATCATCAGTGAAGGCAGCACTTCACGCAATGTTCACGAGAAAACAGCTGAGAGATCAGGCAAACTAAGAACAATACTGTGAAGAAGCAGTGGCTTAAAACTCAGGTTTCTCATTTAAAATATGTGAAATAATAATAAAAAACAAGGCTCTAATCGACCAAATAGAGCCTCTGCGCGAAATAACGGATTTTTTCTTTTTTTGATCGAGTTGAAGGCTAGTAAAGCTAGACTGCGGGGGCGGACTTCAGATAGTATATTCGGTTTCTACGCGACTTGAAACGTAAAATAACCAAGTTCCAGAGGTGTTCAAAAAACCGACCCGCTACATCAACGTAATTAGTAGGTAGGTGCCTAATGGGGCATTTGAAAAAAAAAAAAAAAAAACTGTAATCATGTACCTATATACTTTACCAGTATTTGAGTAATTTTGAGGTGACCAGTAGTGTTACATTTACAGGAAGGTTAGGCTGGTGTCGTGTGTCTTTAGGTCCCCAAACGGGTGACGTTAAATGAGCCATTCTAACGTACTAGGTTTCTAACGTCCCCTCAAGGTCACGTACTCTTGGGTGCGTTATGGTGTCGTTAGTGGTCACCAAAAACTCTCTATTAGCTATGTGGTGTTCGTTTATATTAAATGGGATTCCTATATTATATGGTGAACAGGTGCATTTTAAACCCAACTTGGTCTACTTCTTCCAGAAATTAACGTATAATTGAAAATGACACTTTCGGTTGTGGATCAACATAAAATAATTTAGTGGACAAGCAGGAAAAGAAAAAAAAAAAAAAATCATTTATATTCGATACAGCGATTGAAAATTGGAGGAACGCTTTACCACATAAATCTAAAACTTAACCATTGCCTAACCGTTAGCCGATGAGAACACTGTTACTATTCATATAGGTACCCTGTTTACATTCATCCACTGCCACTGCCCCAGGCTACCGTATTTATTGCCCTTGAGGGCAGTGAGGGCTAGGAGTGTTTACTTTCTGCCTTTACTTCCCAGTTCCGTCTACCAGTCACTAGATACACAACATGTCCGGCTGTGCCCGCCCCTGCCGACCTGACTTTGAACTAGCATCAACTGGCAATGGAAATAAGCTCCTTTAGGGGTAGCTAAGTTCTGTGATTATTTATTGATTTCTCAAGTTTCCCGTGGTGCAATGGATAGCGTATTAGATTTCTCAGGCGGAAGACCCCGAGTTGAATCCCAACCTCGGGACAATAATTTTTGAATTCGAATTCAACGTATTTTTAAAAGTTATTATAAATGTTTTAAATCATACTTTAAAACTTCATTTTTATCTATTTGTCTAACTAATCTGTGCGCCGCAAACAAGGACGCTAGAGAACTCCGGGTTCACAATGACCCGAACTACGAGGTTTTATCAACCTCTCATCAACTGAACGAACTTCTTCGAACTAGAACTGATTAGAACGATAGAAGGCGGTTAGGGTTCCTTCTATTCTCCCCCACCCCCGAACGTACCTCAAGTCGGCCTTTTCATCTGGCAATGGAGCTAATTTCTCTGTTATTCAACCGATGAAATTTAAATTTGAAATGTAGAACCCTTGGGACGTCTAGAAACGAATCATGAAATAGTCTGAAATCCCCTAGATCATCTGAATGAGCAATAGAGCTGATTTCTCTGTTATTCAACCTATGATATTTAAATTTGAAATTTAGAACCCTTGGGACGTCTAGAAACGAATCATGAAGTAGTCTGAAGTCCCTTAGATCATCAGAGTGAGCAATGGAGCTCATTTCTCTGTTATTCAATATGTGAAATCGAAATTTGGAATGTAGAACTCTTGGGACGTCTAGAAACGAATCATGAAGTACCCATGAAGCTGAAAATTGAAATGGAACCCTTTGCGCATCTATAAACGAATAATTATTTATGTCTGAAGCCCTCTAATTATAATTAGGTTAATTTCTTTACTGTTCGAATTATAACGGTAAAAATGGGAATGGAGGCTCCTTGGGACATGTAGAAACGAATCGTAAGGCCCCTTAGACCAGCTGAGTGAGATCCGGAGCTAATTTTTTAGCTATTCAACCTAGCAAATGTTTACGTAGACAAGGTAAAAACCTATTCTACGTTCATAACTGTTTAGCCTTTAGGCGCAAGGATTTTTTTTTTTCTATTTTTTTATGCATACATCTTTATATCTTCTTTATATATAATTCCGAACGGTCTTTGAAATTGTGAAGAACTTCGCGGTCTGATTTTAGTGTTTGACTGCTCATTCGAATCAGCACGGCCCCAAGTGTGTTGCAAAAGTGTCGCCGTTCTTCTCTATACCCGCCTTGATTGTGTTCTAGGCGGTCCTTATCAACGAGAGTTGTTTATAAGGCTGTGGCAGTAACAACAGTTGCCATCAATTCACGGTAAGTAAGAAACGTGTTGTAGTTACTAATATCTAGGAGAGTTATTTCTGAACGAAGGAATTGAAATTGAAGAACTTAGCGGACTTATATAATATATAATTCCGAATCAATACGGCCCCAAGTTTGTTGCAAAAGTGTCGGTAAGTAAGAAACGCTGTGATGGGGTCTTTACTACATCAGCTGAGTGAGCTAAATTCTTTCCTGTTCACTGTAGGAAGTTGAAATTTGATAGGTAGACTCTCTGGGACATTAAGAGAAGAGTGTATTGATGGGGTCTTTTCTGATCAGCTGAGAGAGCTAAATTCTTTCCTGTTCACTGTAGGAAGTTGAAATTTGATAGGAAGACTCTCTGGTACCTACATTAAGAGACGAATGAAGTGATGGGGTCTTTTCTGATCAGCCTTGAATCATTCCATCCTAAAAAGATCTCAACCAGGTAACATATATTTATACCAGCATCACCGATCTTCCAAACGTCAACACTGCCAACATTTTAGTAATTTGTGTTGGTCCCGCCGATGTGTGCACAGTGTCGCGCAATGACAAAGAGTTGACACTCTACAGAATCTCGGTTGTGGATAAAACCGGAGCCGTCAATCTTATCCAATTGGGGAAACAATTCAATTTTAACTCCCATGACATAGTGGCAGCACACCTCATTACAAGTATTTCCTCTTTTTTAATCATTTAATAACATCGCCTTAGCTTTGCACCAGGTCACATAACGCCGCAAATAGGTAGGACTTATATCGTTACTATAATGTGCTGAGTTCCTGTTAGGTACTACTGTTATACGGACTAGATTAGGGCTTTCCAAGCCCTAACAGGCCTCTAGTCTATAGATAAAAATAAATTTTTGAATTTTTCTGATTTTTGTATCGACTTATTAGCACATTTTAATTAAGAATTAGTTCATGGTTCACTCGTTCGTCATTAATGTGATGTGATGTGTGATGTTTTGTTTTATGTATTCTTCATCCATTTCTTAATAATTTGTCATTCTATCAACATTCATTCCTTATCTCTCTATTACGTCATCCATTCTAAAACTTACTTCTGTCCCTCTTCAGCTTTACGGTTTTTAATAGATATTGATCCGATTTCCCTCAAAATCGCGTTGAAAATGTCGGATATTCGGGTTTTCTTGTCCTCCTTCGGTATTTTTTCTCGCAAGAGGACTTTGTACTTGACTTCAGATTTGTGTTCGGACCCGGATGCTGGGGAAGTGACCTTATTGATAAGTTTGGCCAAGGAATCTTCCGCCGTCGACGCGATTCTTTTGGTCCACCGCCCATAATCGTTGAATGATTGACCGTGACGGATCACTGATTGACCATGATTTCTTACTGATCGGCCGTGATCGTTTAAAAATGTTTCACAATCGTTTGACAAGGTGGCATCGCCGTCGTCTTTATCGTCTAGTGATTGACTGATATTCAACGTTTCGTCTTCATCAAATCGCTCGATGCGACCGCTCTTGTCGCTAGTCAAATTCGCTCCAGAACGGCCCTTCATATTTCTTTTGGTATCTATACGATAAAATGAAAATATCGATAAATTTTAATATAAAATCATCCGAAATGTACAGGGTGTCAAACGTTATGATTATAACCAGAAATCTTCACCCAAGTATTCTGCAACTAATTTCCGATCGGAAGTTTTTCGTAGAGATATATTTTTTAAAGCTTTGTTTTCGAGTTATTTTTAATTTTTAAGAATTTTTTTGGTGTTTTTGAGGCAAAACTCCGAGTCTAAACGAACGATTTTGACGAAATTTTCAGGGCGGGATAGCTTGAAGACGGGGTAACATTCATTGCCGTTGCATAAATTTTAGTCTGTGTGAATGCGCAAACGTAAATTTATTATAACGTCAATTTCTTATGATCTATTGGTCCGATTTCGTTCAAAATTGGGGAGTAGATGAGTATATGTTCCAGGACATATGGATTATATCGCGATTGGTGGAGTAATAATATAGCGCATGCGTAAAACTAAAATTGATCGACACAGACAAAACTCCGAGACTAAAGGACCGATTTTTGTTAAAATTTCAAGGATTGTGCGGTTTAGCTCCTAGACGTTCCCCTATAAATTTCATTGCCATTGGATCAATAGAAGTCTGTACGCATGCGCAAACATTTTTTTCTATGACGCACTGATGAAACTTCCAAAAATAGTTTTAATCTCCCATTCGTTTTTCAAGCTTACAATCGAACATCTAGGTCAGAATAAATTCCTTCAAACGTTACCTGAAACTTAGCTTATGATGATGAAAGACTGCAACCTAATCTTAATCAATTCATCATTATGCCAAAAATTCTTCAAGTCACAAATTATTTAAAAGTTACGAAAATAATTAGTAGAGCTGTTGTGAATTTAAGAATTGTGTTAGTACTGACAAGCTAGCAATTTAATGGCTTAACTTAAATGAGCGAATTTTCGTACAGAATAAGGCTTTAGCAATGGCTCCAAAAAATTTAAAATACAATAAAATAGAAAAAAACATGTAAACCGGTTTTGGAGTCATGTATTCCTGGATTTTAACGATTTTTCGAATGTACGAATTTATGTATGTATATAATATTGCCATATATGACGAAGTTTATCATTCCAGACGATTCCTTAGGAGTGAGATTAAAAAATCCGTTCCTTAGAAAAAAAAGCATTCCTTAGGAAAGGATGAGTTTGTTGGGTAGGACTTTTTGAGCATATTAATCGGTAAAATTTCAAAAAATGTGCAAAAACAATCACGAAAATGGCAAAAACCGCTAAAATCCGTTAAATTTATACTAGGTACCTGTCAATTATTTTACAACTTGTTAATATTCACAGTTCTACATTCGTATTTACCGACCTCTGACTTCTTGAAAATCTCTCTTGCTACACTTGCGAACGTATTCTTTGGCCTCGGAACCTTTATTGTCAAACTTGATGACGTAAACTCGTTTAATTGTGGGCCGTGTGGCGTTTCTTCGTTCTTTCGGGTTGTTGAAGACTTTTTCCAACTTGTTAGCGACGGACATTAACGTGTCCGACATCAGGTTCAGCGTGCCTGGAAGCCATGCAACCCGTTTTGAAATGATATTTTCAATATTGAACTTTCGTAATCGACCAAGAAATCCCAAATTTTCTTTTTAACCTCTCCTTAAATTTGTTAGTTTACGAAGGCGCATCTTGAGGAAAATATAATGGAATTAAATGAAACACCTTACTAGTCCCTCTGTACAGTTACCGGCACCTGAGAAGGCGCAGAGGTGTACAACCATTTTTGCACGAGAATAGTAAAAAGTGTCGCGAAAAATTCCTTGACCCCCAGCCAAAAGACATATTCATGTCAAAATGACATACTATACCACTTGAAAACATTGACTGAGCGTTTGCGAGACGTTCGCGTTCACTTAGTACCAGCCAAGCCAGGGTCAACGTATTTCAGACAGTTGTACCACAGCCGGATGGGTTAAAAAATGTAGAATTTGAGTACCTCTGCGCTTTCTCAGCTGCAGGTAAGTGTACGTAATTAGAACTGATTATTATCTAAGTAAGTATAAACGTTCAATATGATACATCAGAATCCAAGCTTTTTGTCGCTGACGTAGGCAACCACCATTTCGTATTTCGTGAAGTGATAGTAAGAAGATGCTCAACTGCAGATGCTAGCTCTTCGCGTATTTCAACAAGTTTAAGTACCTAAGTCCTTTTAGTATTTCAATGTCAACGATTCTCTAGAACTCGAGATCGAGTAGAAGAAGTATGAAATCATTTTACTATCTGAGTGATCAGCTATCTACATAGGCGAGGGAAGGCTTGGTTCGAATAAGTCGGGCTTGGTTAGTAGGTACTTGGATGGGTACCGTCTGGGAATCAGTAAGTACAAACTTATTATTTAAATACAAATCTGCAGACTGTCCAAATACTTTCATGTTGGCAGAGACAACTTTGTTGTACGAAATGTATATGCGAATGCTTATGAAGAATACAATACTTAAGCAGATCGGTACTTTTAAATCGTGAAAGTATCGACAACTGTATTCACTCCCAAAAAGCTGAACAGCTATCAGATATCTGGCTGTCAAACGCAAGATACTCGTATCTACGTTGTTCACGGAACCAGCAGCGTTTGATTTAATACAACAATTCTATTTATCATAAGTTTTTGCTTTTATCGAAAAACTGTGTGTGTGTGACCATTTACAAACAACAACACAATAACCACATATTTTTAATAGATTTTTCTCAAATAAAGACATTTTATAGTGATTAGCCGAATGGAGTAAAGCCAAAATCTCTGTGCAACTACATCTAAAAGAACACATAGCCGTATAGACATTATACTTAAGCACTTTCCTCTTTAATCCAATTACAATTGTTGGTCCATTGTATACATACCTAAACCTAACTCTGACATCCTCTGGTGCGTTTTCTTTTTGAAGCCCTGAAGATGGTATATAAACGTTGGCCTAGAAAATTTCGTGATATTTTTGGGCTGAACCTTAAGACTCCCACAACTTGTTTTTGGGCCATGCAGTCGAGAGACCAAACTTTAAAAATACTACATCTAACCTCATCTTGTAAATCTTATGACCACCTAAGGAGGTTGTTTAATATTTAACTAGAGTGGAGTTAGTAGAGTAAAGCTGTATAGATTACTTGACAAATAAATTTAGCAAAACATGGCGGTCTTTATAGAGTTGGAGGCTTATAGAACAACTCGACAAACAAACCATGGCAAAGACAGGTTCATTTAACCACGTTGCCTAATACCGCTGTAAATGTTCATTGGGCACGCGGAAAATTTGAAAACTGAATTCAGTTTGATTCAGTTTAGTTTTCTGTGAAGTCACTCATCTGCTTTGATTTGTTTTTCCTATTATTATGATAGTTTCAATTTTTAGTTCAAATGAGCATCACATAACATGTAGTAAGTATGTGTGCATGAAACTTGTGTTTTTGTTTTACCTACTTAAAGCAGGGTTGAGCAGGAGTAACT
This sequence comes from Adelphocoris suturalis, assembly GCA_030762985.1. NCBI lineage: Eukaryota > Metazoa > Arthropoda > Insecta > Hemiptera > Miridae > Adelphocoris > Adelphocoris suturalis. The sequence goes on from CM061043.1 coordinate 23,146,213, forward strand.
ACAGAACCTGCCTTGATGGAATGTGCCAAATAATCTTCACATTAAGATCCCTGCGGGCATCTGCAAGCATTTAGCTTCCTGAAATCAGGGGCGGTAGGAGGACGGCGTTATTCGATACCCCTCATTGTACATGCCCCGCAGCTACTCGTAGAACAGCTCCACGCTCGAAGCATATCAAATAAGGAAGTGCAGCTGAGGATCTCTTGGGCCCAATTACTGCTAGCATCCTGTGACGGCGCACAGTGGGCTAGAAACATATTCTATCTATTTTATGAGCTATTTCTAAAGGAAATTTTGCGCTGATTCCAAATATACCCCACGTCGGTTTACCTAAAATAGCTTCTTCAACCAAAGAAATCGATTTTTGTCAATTTTTCTCACTTTTTAACCTTTGGAACTGACCTAATTTTCGTTGCACAGACAAAAGTTGTTGAGGAAGAAATTTTGCATCGAATGAGACCACCGCCAGCTCTCAAAATTGTTTCCTTGGTATTGTTGATTTCTCAAAGTTTTTCTTGACTTACCTACTTTCATGAAATCCTTGACAAGTGAGTGGTAGGTCACACCAACTTTGAAAAATCGTCAAAAATCGAGAAAAAGATGCAAAATATCTTCCTCTGTAACTTTTTCTTCGTACAAATACAATTTAGTTCAGTTTCAAAGGTCAAAAAGCGAGTCGAAAATGGTAAAAAATTGATTTATTTGGTTGAAGATGCTCTTTGAGATATAAGAAGGGACATGGGTTATATTCGAAATCAGCGCGAAATTTAGTATATGTATAGCTTACAAAATAATTTGGTCCGTCTTGAAGCGGCGTCATTGATTAAGAATTCAAAAATGGCTCATAAAACTAATAGCCCTCACATTACACGAAGAAAAACAATTGTTTCAACTTACTTGCGTGGTCTGCTAGTTCTTCAGGAGAGCAACGCACGGGTGAATTCGTTGAGCTCCGGGATTTCCCAGTACTTTTCGCCCTGCTACCTTTTCGAGTTTTTTTGAAAATCGTGGACTTACTGGGTCGAACGATGCCTCTAGAGCTCGTAGACCCACATTTTCGACTTTGGCAGCGGTAAGAGCGCTCTTTCGTGTGCATTTCGAACCTCACAAAATGCCATACCGAGACTTGAAGTTTCTCCAAATGCTCATCTTTTAGCGATAACGAGCAAATTCACTGAGGCAGCTTGAAGGGTGAAATTTTATGTACGTTTTTAGGTGTATTGTTCATGATCTTACTTGCGATAGTAGTATCATTAATATTGAAATTGTAGGTATTATGTTCATACCTCGTCGTTCCTTGCGTTATTTTGTTACCTATGTACAACAAAATCACCATCGTGAATGTTATGGAGATACCATTCACATATTGGAGAGTTATGCTGGCACACAACCGACGACGCATCCGCAAACGCATCCGTATTCCTTGGCCGGAAACGTAGCGCAAGAATGTAACGTTGCGACGCATCAATGCGGAAAGCGTTCATATAGTTCTATTAGGTTTCATTTGCTGTTAAGTACACTTTATGATGCTAATTGTAGGTGTGTTAATATTTTCAACTTTTTAGTAAAAGTCTGATTTAATTTGTTATAAGTCAGAATAGTTACTTTTTGAGATTTTCATAGTAAGCTGAATAGGTGTGATCCCATTCTTGATAGAATAATGTCTGCGTTTTTAATATTTTTCTAAATTATACATAAATGGTTTTGTTCCCTATCTCATAAAGGAAAACTTTACATGAGTGTGGTCATCGAAAGTGTAAGAAGATGTAGTTAGAGCATCTGATGATGAATACGGAAAATAAGCCACAATTAGGGAACTTTTCTCTGTGCTCCAAGGTTCAGATTCATTAGCTGCATCTCTCTTGGAAACACAAGACAAAGAGACTTACAATGTCTAAGTGAAATTTCTACAATTCGCTGAAAAAAATATCTGACATGGAAAATATTACACTATGTACAATCAGTTAATGTAATAAATTTTAATAGGCAATGAACTCTAACCATCGATGGATATGCATGAAATCTTGAACTATATTGAATCTATTCTTAAAACGTGTGTTTGGACATACGGAATAAATAAAAGGAAAACAACTCACAGCGCTAGTGACTATACTTTACCATTGAGGTAATTCATGAAGTCTATTCGCTGGTGTGAAGTCCTATAAACTGCTTTGAAAATCGTGAATGCATAGGGTAGGGAGGTACTCAATAATTGGAAACGACTAAACCCCTGGGGCACTTTAAAAATCCCGATTCAATAAACGAATTTAGTCCCCCCCCCACCATTTTCCAGAAAATTTATTCTAAGCCGAATCACACAGGCGACGCATTTATAATTAAAATGAGGGGTTACGATTCGCAAGGGAGATACGTGAATTTATCATGAGGACCACGTGCGAGTTTCTATTAAGCCTTGAGAATAATATTTCAGCGGACAGCTGGGACTAGTGACTATACTTCACCAGTGAGATAATTCATGAAGTCTATTCGCTGGTGTGAAGTCCTATAAACTGCTTTGAAAACGTCGTGAATGCATAGGGTAGGAAGGTACTCAATAATTGGAAACGACTAAACCCCTGGGGCACTTTAAAAATCCCGATTCAATAAACGAATTTAGTCCCCCCCCCCACCATTTTCCAGAAAATTTATTCTAAGCCGAATCACACAGGCGACGCATTTATAATTAAAATGAGGGGTTACGATAAAGCCAGTTATGAAGGAAGTAATATCTAGGTATGTTGTGTGTAAACCCAAAAGCAACTGTCACAGACCAGAGTTAGGTTTTACGGATGAAACCAAGCAAAAAGTGTATCCTAACAATCTATTATATAGACCGCACATATCACGGTTTAAGATTTTGAGAGTCAACTTTATGTCAATAAACTGGCAACACAAATATAATTAAATCAATAAAGAATAATGTTGCATGCTATATGTTATTTATGATTCGTTAGAAGCAAGGATAAATGACAAGTCGAGTCACAGGGTATGAGCTTTGGAAAAAGAACGAATTTATTCAAATAGAACAGACACGATTTTCACGCTACTAATCGGAACTCATCGTTGTTAACGTTACCTACTATAAATATAGGAGTAGAAAAAACCATTGCCAAACAATTTGAAGGCAAGGGGACGAAAAAATAAACAAACGCTTAGTTCGGGAAGGGCGCACACGAGCGTTAGTACCTATCGTCCAGGACATGGGTACTGTTTCTAACACTATATGTGCACTGATTTCTTACTGCTTTATTTCTTGACTGAAGAGAGGTGAGGTTGGTATTAAGAAGGTTGCAACACTTGATTACGAAAAAGCAGAATTCGCTTTAAGAATTCTACGGTATATTTTTCTAGGGGTGGATTTTTCCGAACCTTTCCATCGAATGATGATTGCATTTCATACGTTTCTTTATTTGGATAGTTCAAAATATTACAAGACTTTACAAAAAAAGGCTTTCCTGACCAAATTGTCTTTTTAATTAATCGCCAACGTTTCCTCCCAGGAACTGGGGCTTCTTCAGGGAGACAACAATTAAATTAAAAATCTCAAATTCAAAATTGTAAAATACCTATCTATATAGTTTTTTTTGTGATAAAAAATCGAATTTGAAGTTATTAGTTTATGAGAATCAAATTTAAAATTATTTATTACATTTACGTAGGTAACTAAGTTTTTCCGTATGTTTTACCTAGTTTGCTGGTGACGGTAATTATAAATTTAGAGTCTCTCAATCAAATATGAATAAATTCAGATCAAGTCTTGAGTGTCTTTTCGGAAGTTGATTGAATTTGAATTTTTTATCTTGACCATTTCTAAAAATGTTCTTTTTTTGCAAATTAGATTATCTTCCTACAATTTTGAAATTGTCTAAGTCCATATTATGTCCTAAAGATTGGTAATGGGCAACCAACGCGTTTTTAATATCTTTTTGTAGATCCGATTTATCTTTTGAAAAATCCCGAACGAACAGAGACATTTCCTCACATAAACTTTTCCTCACCCACCACTACCACAAGGGTCTCATAAACTGATAGCTTTAAATTCGATTTATTTTCACAAAAAGAAAACGATAGATATTATACACATTTGAATTTAATTTTCGTCTCCCTGAAGAAGCCCCAGTTCCCGGGGAGAAGCGTTGGAAATGAATAAAAACCACTTTAAGGTCAGAAATATTTTGTAAAGTCTTGTATTTCATACCCTTACATTGATATGAACTAAACCACTTTTTTGAATTTTAGTTTTTGAAACCGATTTCCAGGAAAAACGGACGTTAAAGAACGTTGTCAGATTCCACGAAAATGGAGATTTACCCTGTTGGTTCGATTTCGGTTAGATCATCATCAGTAACAAACAATAACCTGGTGTTGGTAATGGGGAATTTCCATGGTTTTGCTTCCTCACGATCGAAGGAAAGCTTTGTGTTCGTGAAAGAAGTCAAAAAAGTTGGGTGTGGCACATAGCTTCCTAGTTTACCAATCATGAATGTATTATAGATCATTGAAAAGTTTTAAATGATCTTGAGATATTCCATAGCGGTGAAGAGTAAATCAAGAAGTAGCGTGAAATGTCATAATTGGTCAATTAAGAAATGAAAAAAAAGATACTTAATGTAATTTACGTTTGCGCATGAGCAGAATGAACTGAAGACACGAGTTGAGTTTTTTTTTCGTGATTAATATATTGCAACTGAAACATAGACACTTCAACTAGCAATATTTCATTTCATGATAAGCTCACTAAAGGGGGAGGTTTACAGCAAAACCTGGCCCGTACTTGTAACAAGAACAGTTGAAAAAAAAAAAAAAAAAACACTGGATTACACTTGCACTGTTTGCACAGCACAATTAGGTCCAGAGGTTTATTTTTCTTGAGTCGCCGAAGTTCTCCTTCGTTGTTTAAAACGTTGAGCATCTCCAGGTTCTCGTGTTTGTGGAGGCGATGTTCGTGCTTCCTTGCATATTTGATTTCAGTGACCGTTTCTATCCTGAAGTCACGATGAGTATCATCATTCCGCATGAACCAGGGGGCCCGAACTATACTTCTCAGAATTATATTTTGTCGGGTTTGGATTGTTTTAATATTTGATGATTTTTTCGCACAACCCCAAAGTTGAATCCCATAGTTCCAGATAGGGCGCAGTATCTGTTTATATGTGAGTAATTTATTGTGTTGTGAGAGATGGGAGTTCCTTCCCATCATCCAGTACATCTTTCTGAACTTGATTTTTAGTTCCTGATTCTTTATTTCAACGTGGTATTTCCAGTTAAGTTTGGAATCAAGGTGCATCCCTAAGTATTTTACAGTGTCAGAGTATGGTATTTTATTTGAATTGATCTCAACTTCTGGGGCTGAGATTTTTCGATTAGTAAAGTTGATGTGCACTGACTTTGTTTCATTCAGTTTTATTCTCCACATATTGGTCCAATTGACAACCTTGTTAGTGGACGTCTGTAGATTGCGAGTTGCAGATTCAGCGTCATCTCCAACAGAGAGGATAGCAGTATCATCTGCAAAAGTAGCTACAGTTGTATTTTCCTGTTGCGGAAGATCTCGTGTGTACAGCAGGTAGAGTACTGGGCCTAGGACACTGCCTTGCGGTACCCCTGCTTTTATAGGCTTCACGACAGAGTACTGGTCACCCTGCTTTACCCTGAAGTGTCTGTTCGCTAGGTAGGATTTTAGGAGTAAGTAAAACTGTTTTGGGAGATCCCTGTGCAGTTTATACTCAAGTCCCTTGTGCCAGACCTTGTCAAATGCCTGGGCCACATCCAGAAAAGATACTGGCACATATTTTTTTCACCTTCTAGAGCCTTTTCTATAATGTTAGTGATTCTATGAACTTGATCTAGCGTAGAGTGGCGTTGCCTGAATCCGAATGGGTGGTCTGGTATCAATTTTCTGTCTTCGATAATTATTGGTTTAAGCCGTTTAAGCAACAATTTTTCGAACAGTTTTGATAAAACAGGGAGGAGGGATATGGGTCAGTACCCCGTCTTCTCATTTGGTGATTTTCCTGGTTTGGAGATCATTATGACCTCCGCTACTTTCCACTGGGAAGGTACATATCGTAACCTGAACGTGGCGTTGATGATATGAAGTAATTTTGTTATAGCCTTTTCAGGGAGCTCTTTCACAATTCGACGGTTATCAAGACGAGTTGAGTGAGGTTACAAACAACACAGGTTATTCCACTTCCAAGTTCTGAAATCGTTCGTAGTGCAGAACGCGGTTCCACAAGTTCCGGAACGCCCCGGGATTTCCCGTACCAGTTCTGATCAGTTCGAGAACAGTCAGAACGCGCACTGAGAACGAAGCTGTGACGACGGATTCCTCCAAAAGGTACGTAAATGATAATTTTAGTATTACTACTAGCGGAAATAACCCTCTAGATTTCTCCTGGTAGCTTACGAAAAAAGCATAAGCTTTTGAAAACTTTTTTTGAAAACCCAAATCCTATTCAAAAAGGGGATTTGAAAATCTCACTCCACAGTGAAAACGACGAAAACTGGGGGACAAGACTTTTCTCGGAAAAGAAAAAGTTCATGTTGGCTCGGACCCTTATAGAATCTGAAAAGAAAGAAACTCCCACAAAGAAACACAGAGTTAACTTTTGTTTTTTTGCTTTTTCTGAACAATGTTGGCGCAACTTTCCCTCAAATAATGTCGGTTCAACTTTCTGAATAGTACCTACTTTTCCTCATTTTTGTTTGAATTAATACTCCTCCATCGCCTTAGGCAATATTGTATCTCGAAACAATGCGCCCTTTGAAGAATGAAAACATCGAGGCAGTTGAAAAGAACTTGCTAGAGAATGGTTGGGTCACTAATCTTGATCAAAATATTCCTGGCGATTCGATTTTGAGAAAAAGTTGACCCCAGTCCGAGCGTTTCGTCCAACGGGTTTTCGGAACCAAGAAAAAATTGTATAAACCGATTGGATCTGCTGGAATACCATTATTTTCATGTGAGTATTTGCGAAATAATTGCATTGCAACAAGTTGCAGATTAGAACACTTACATTTCTTGTGGTTAAGTTTAGAATAAATATAAATATAGAATAAGAATTGCATTAAAGAGCGAGCGTGTGCAGCCCCGTACCGAGCGTATCAATCTATTAGTCCTCTACCTCAAGATTGATGACAAAAATTGCTATATTGATGCCAAAGTACTTTTTTGTTAGCATATTTTTGTGCATACATTTTTTATGTTCTAGTTCATCGTTGATAAACCGTTTTCCATTAAAATTCCACTAAACATTTAAATTTAACAATTTATAGCCGTTTTTGGCCATTTTCGTAATTTATTTTAATTTTAATTGATTAATTTTTATTTTAGCTGATTTTTTTTTTTTAATTTGAGCAATTTAATGTGCTGCCAACTAACTCAAGCACGCCCACACACTTTTTTTTGCACGCACACACGCGTAGGTATATGTATATATGTATATGAAAGCAAAAACGCTAGGATTCGTTTCAGAATGCCTCAAAATGGATTTTAATGAAGAAAATTTTCTAAAATTTTGAATATAAGACTTTTTGAAGCCATTGTAATAGCTTCTTTTTGTGCAAAAATTCGCTAAAACTCGTTCAATTACTTAATCCCATTTCAATGGTATGCACATAGTTCTCGAAGCTCATCAATTGCATAAAACCGTTAATATTCGTTCTAGTTACGTATCTGACGGTGGAAAAATCACACAGTCTTCATGTTCCTTCAGCTTACATTTTCGGCCAAATGTCCAATGTATCTCAGGCGTTTGAATCAAAGTGGAGCGGTTACATATTCGGTTTATTATTTTCTCTATGAAGAACCGTTGTAATCGACCAAGAAAACATTTTTCAACACTCTCTCAAAATTTGTTGGCTTACGTTTCAAGGTACGTAGATTCCAAAAATGGGAAAAAAGAGAAATAAGCCCTGTTAATTGTTATGTAAAGGTGTATTATTCCTGTATTAGACAGCTCTTCTAAGAAACGAATCATAAAGTCTAGAGCCCCCAGACCCCGATCAGCTGAGTAAAATCCGGAGCTAGTTTCGTTGCTATTCAACTTACGAAGCTGGAATTTGAAATATTCTTTTTGGAACATCTAGAAGGGAATTAAAAATTTTGAAACCCTCTAGATAAGCTAAGTGAGGTCCGGAGCCAATTTATTTGCTATACAACCTATGAAGCTGAATTTTGAAATGGGGCCTCTTGAAACAACTGGAATTGAATTATAAAGTCAGCTAATTTATTTACTATTAAGAATTTGAAGCTAAAATTTGGAATGGAGGCCCCAATGGACATCAAGAAACGAATCATAAGGCCTGATGCTCCTTCGTGTAGCTGTATGAGCTCCGGAGCTAATTTCTTTGGCATTCGAACAATGAATAACAAGTTTTTGCGTAGAAAACATTAGAAAACTTATACCCTTGGCCTCCAGCATTCAGGCGCAAGGGTTTTTTTTTCTTTAAAAATTAGTATCTGTATTTTGTAACAACAAGAGGTGATGAATAGAGAGGAGTTACTCCTTCAAAGGTGAGAGGCGGTAAACCCGCTACACCCAAAGGATATCCTGTGAGTTGAATACACAGTCAGGGATATCTCCGGCTGCAGCGTTTTCAAAAGAATCGAAAAGAAGGAACTACTCATATCTATCACACTCCCGGGGCTTTCAAAAAGCAGGGGGGAGGGGGAGGGTGGTAGGGGCGCCAAGAAATTCAATAATAGAGGGCTGGGTGGGGACGGGGTGTGGCTTGAAACCAAGTTCTGCTAATATGTAACAACGAGAGGTGATGAATAGAGAGGAGTTACTCCTTTAAAGGTGAGAGGCGATTAACCTGCAACACCCAGAGGATATCGTGAGAGTTGAATAAACAGTTAGGGATATCTTCGGCTGCAGCGTTTTCAAGAATCAGAAGGAGGAACTACTTCTATCCATCACAACTTTCATGGAGAAAGTTGAGGGTTCCTAACACTGTCGACTACGATTTCTAATCGATTACGATTGAAATGAATAAATGAAGATTTTATGTTATCTCATTAATTATCAGTTGGTGTGGGTGCCTAAGTCAATATTCTGATGTACTATTGTATTGGATATCAGCTCTTGTTAAATATATAAGGTCTGGTAAAATCTAGGTGTTTTATTTAATTCAATAAATTCCTCTTCGTTAGGCGTCAACGAATATGCAGTTATATTTAGATTTCGTATACCAGACTTTCTTTAATAATTTTAGACAAGAATTGTTCTGCATAACAGGGCTATCTAACAAAGAAATAATAATAAACCGTTGTGTAATAATTTGCGCCGTTTTTATTATGGTAGATTTCAAAAATCTACTATCGAATAAAATAAACCGAAATTTGTCGATCTGGACTATTTAAATTAATTAAAATCTTCAGCCACGGCATTTGTAATTAAACGTACAGTGAGTGGGCATATTATCTAAAATTTACGGATTTATCATCCCCAATTCTAATTGGATGATACGCCGAGTTAAAATTAATTGCAACTAGTAACTTATAATGGGAACGAGAAATAATCGCTGAGGGTTGAAGAAAAAGCGATTATAATAGGCTTCTTCTTGACTCTTAAACTTGGCGAGATTTTGATGAGAAAAAAATAATAAGCTTCTCAGCTGCGGGCTCCCCGTTTTTTTCGTGAAAACCCGCCCCCGACTCAATTACCCGGTGTGATCAAGTTTCTTTCTTCCACTCTGCGATGTCCCCACAGCCTCGTACTTTATAGCCAATTAAGCGGAAACAGCTTTCCGTTATCCCCGAAAAACCGCACCAACCGATTGCCCTGGTGTCACATCGAGGAGACAACCATTTTCTGGTCGTTGGAGCTCTAATTATCGTCATTCACTATCTTCGATTTTGATGATTTATACTTAACGCTGTTACGAGTTATATGTACATAATTATAGTATCGTAGTATTATACAGGGTACGAACTAAATCACTCGCGACGAAGTTGTGGAAACCCATTTCAAAACGGAAGTTGGTGAAAAATACACTGCCAAGGAAATGGCACATGAGCTTCCTCGTGACCTTCACAGTACGTCACCATTAAATTCCAGAAAACTAGAAACGACCGGTTCTGGCATCAGGGAATTAATAAGGTGGGAATTAATTTCGTTTGCGTCTGCGCAGAGGCTACCGTTGATTCGATCATGACGGAACTGATAGGGGACCATGTAGAGCTATACCCCCGCACGATCCCTAAAAATTTGAAGAAAATCGCATCAAAATTGTGGAAATTACGGCTGTTGCAAGGACTCTAACAAGAATATTTCGTTCACGCATGCGTGAGTGGCTCTGAAACGCAAAATGTGAGTGGAAATTTTGATTTTGGAGCAAACAATTTTTTTTTTCATTTCGAAAGTGAAAACAAAGCTTCCGCTGCCTTGCAGTCTCGGAAGCAAAACGTTGTCTATTTCCACGAAAAATAAAGAGTTACAATGTTAAATCGATTTCGACGGTTAGACCATCATCAGTTATTGTTTGTTACTGATGATGGCCTAACCGTCGAAATCGATTTAACATTGCTCTTTATTTTTCGTGGAAATAGACGACGTTTTTTTCACTAACTTCCGTTTTTTATTATACAGGGTGTTCGCACTTATGATTGTTAATCTCCTAGGGATTGATTTTACAACTAATTTCCAACAAAGAGTTCCTCCTTGCCATTTTTCATTATTTAACCCTCGATTATTGGAGTTTTTCCACTTTTGGTTTATTATTTTCAATAATAAGCCTATGTGATCGTATAGCAAAAAATTTTTATAACCCCCCCTCAAACTTTGTCATTTTACGTTTCAAAGTGCGTAGAATCCAAATTTACAATGTCCGTCCGCCGTCCGCCGTCCGCCGTTCGCCGTCCGCCGTCCGGGCCATAAAAGGCCTAAGAATTGACTTAAAAAACCCGTTGTTTCGCACATAGACTCCATTTGGGGTCTAGTTGTTCCTAACGTTCCCATCCCGATCGCTTTACTCGCATAGATGCTATGGGCAAAAAACGGGCGAAAAAGTGTCTTTTTCGAGGTTTTGAGTGTTAGACTGACGTGTTAAAACTCCAAACTGCTCAACCACAACTGCGCAAGCTAATATTCCACGGTTAGGATAACAATGGGCAGTAGGACTTCGCAACAGAACACTTTAGGACCAGATCATGCACCACAACTGCACGACCTAATAATTATTATTCTCATGTTAGGACAAAATTCACTCATCTCAAAATGCACAACTTTCAAATGAATGTTGATGGAAAAATATGAGTGATATGATAGTGTAAGCGTAATAGGGCGGTGAACCTCCGGTTGTGAGGTAACGAGACCTAGGGAGTCTCCAGGGTGGCGTGGAAAACTTCCTACACTTGTATTGCTTTCGAATTTCATGTTCCTTCGAGGCATGAATATACGTTTTTTCTAGGTCATATTTGTGTGTTAATACCAATGCTTTGCCTACGCATATTTAATAACAAATCCTCTTGACTTTTCGTACGTACTTAGATAATGATATTATTAACGCAATGATTATTTGAATAGATAGGAGCTCAAATCGAAAAATATAAATATACGTATATAATTATAGATTATAGATTATTTATAAGAATGAAACTCCGTCTGTCTGTCTGTCTGTCTGTCTGTCTGTCGTGTCTATGCACGGCCAAACGGCTGAGTGGGCCGGATCTACGAGTGGGGGGATCTTTTTGGGATTTTCCGATAGGGTGTATAAGCGAATTTAAAATTTTCTAATCCCACCCGAACCATGGGCCGTAGGGCGGGAGGGGGGTCGAAGTAATAATTAATGTGCGCTTTTTGGACTTCCCCGCTTCCCCTACCCCTCTAAACGGCCGTTGACAATTCCGGAAAAATACGGGTTTCCTAGGTTTTCCTACGAGGAAGACGACGGCGCGATCGGATCGCGAAAAAAGTATCGGGAAATGCGTCAAAAAAATGCGAGAGTACGGACCCGTTTTCTCGAAAAGTCCGCCGAAAAACTTGGTTTTTTCCGATTAAAATATACCCCATAAAGGTACGTTTTTCGGAACGGTTTTCGCGAGCGAAATACAGCTTTGGCTCCGCCGAATCTGAATCCGAAATCAGATATCGAAAAAAGTGACGTTAAGTTGGTCAAATCGCGAGCGGAAGCGAGGAGAAGCGTTTAACATCAGAAATTAATTTTGCCGTGTTCGCGAGAAGGCTCTGGGAAGACAGAGGTCTTTGGGGTTCGATAACTCAGGTACAGGTTTCGGTGTTTGGGTGTTGCGAGCAGGTACCTTGCGAGCGAAGCGAGAGCCATTTCAACGGAATAAATTCGGATTTTTTCCTACAAATATACAGCAATACCTTGCGAGCGAAGCGAGCAACATCCCCGAATAAACTTTTCGTGGTTCCACGTAGTTTTATAAGATTTGATTTGTTTGTAAGAATTCCCAACTGAAAAAAACGTCTGCCAAGTTGGGTGGGCAGTATAACTTCCTCAAGCGAGCGAAGCGAGCAGCATCCCCTATAGAAGTTAAACCTACCCTTAGAGATCTACCGTTTGCGAGCGAAGCGAGCAACATCCCCTACACACGTTAAACCTACCCTTAGGGATCTACCGTTTGCGAGCAAAGCGAGCAACATGCCCTACATGCCACATTTTGCGAGCGAAGCGATTTAATGGGGGGTCCGGGGGGCTTGCCCCCCGGCTGGACGTGGAGGCGAGCGTAGCGAGCCGGAGCGGCTAGTAATTATAGAAGTATAGATTGTGGCAACTCGAAATAGGACAAGCCGAGGAGTCTGGACGGGCCTTATGACGTACGCAAGCCAACTAAAACTACAATCATACTCAATTGAAAAAATAATGAACCTTTGTGAAATAATTTGCAGCGTTTTTTATTATACAGGGTGTTCGCACTTAAGATTGTAAATCTCCTAGGGATTGATTTTACAACTAATTTCCAACAAAAAGTTCCTCCTTGCAATTTTTCATTTTTTAACCCTCGATTATTGGCGTTTTTCCACTTTTTAGTTTTTGCTTCCGAGTCTACCTAAAGGTAGCGGAAGCATTACTTTCGGGAGAAAATAAAATTGATGGTCTCCAAAATCAAAATTTCCACGCATTTTACGTTTTAGACCATTCTGAACACCTTTGGTTCCGTCTCTGTCTGTCTGTCTGTGTCTGTGTGTGTATGTCGCCTAAGCGACCGACTGTAAAAAGAATCCAAATTGTTAGAGAGATGGGAAATTTAACGTTATTTCCAACGATATATATATTTTTAGATCACATTGTAAGTTAGGGAAGATATGGTGATTTTAGTGAAGTAAGGTCGAAAACACGAATAAAAAATTTGAAAGTGAAAAAAACTCCAAAAATTGAGGGATTAAAAAACGAGGAACTTTTGCTGGACATTAGTTGTAGAATCGATCCCTAGGAGGTTAACAATCTTAAGTGTAAAAAAATAAACTTCTTTTCAACCAAACGAAAGGTTGGACCTCCCGGCTCAGCAGAGGGTACAGCGGATTCCTCGATAACCCGGCGCGTGCCGTCATACCTTCCGTCCAACTGCGGTCCCCATGGAATTCACATCCATGCCGCTGAGCCAATCCAGAGAGCACTCAAAACCTAGACACCCTAGACCTGACGACTTCGAGCGCAACCATTCCAGGGTACCTGCCCAGTGGCATCTTCAAGGCCTTAGTAATATACCGGCAGGCTAAAGACAAGGTATGCACAAAAATAGGATGCTCACCAGATTCCAAGTACACAAGATAGTTTGGAGCATTCCGTGGTAGACCGAAGACCAACTTAAAAGTATCTCAGCACTTGCTCAAGAGTGTTCGACATCACATAGCCCGTCACCTGGGCACCATAACACAAGATCGCCCTTGCAACTGCATTAAAAATCTTGTACTTAGTCGAGGGAGAGATGGATGGCCGGCAAAAAAGGGTCCTATATACACTGTTAATAGCCAACTTGGCAGCTACAGCTCTCTCTGTGAAATGCCTGCTGAATGAGAGTCTTGCTGTAAGGGTTACTCCAAGTTACCTGTACGAGTTCACAGTTTCAACAGGCACACCACTGAACATGAATTTTTCCCCTAATCCAAGCCTGCCTCCTCGACGAAACACTATGATTTGCGACTTGTGGAGATTTACAGAAGTTGAGAAGGAATGAAAGAATGCTTGAAAGAATGTAGATATATAGATTAGATATATAGATGCTGTAGAAAGTATGAACAAGGGGTGCAAACGATAGGAATGAGAAGAATGGGGACTTCGACTGGATGTCAAAGTGATCAGCAATATGGATGGTGGACCAATGAGTTTCATTTGATTGAAAATGAGGTTTCATTTGACTGAAAAGTGCTATTTGTAAGACACCATTTAATTTTGCAGAAAACCCAAGAGAAAACCTTTTTCAAACCATAATTTGACTTTGAATCGTCTTTTTTTTATCGTGCAAATTCGATCGAAATTTGATGGTTGCCCTTTTATATAAAGACGTCGGAGAGAAGTTCCCCAAAAGATGAGGCAAGTGTTTTTTTGGTGTTCTGCCATGTTTCATGTCTTCAGGATGGCTCGTGACTTGAATTTTTGCAGGACCGCAGGATCGCATTTTTTTACAGGACAGCGAGAACGAGACGTTCGCGAACAATCGATTTGAGACATGAGACTCTAGACCCTGACCAAATAATCTAAATTCTTACTAACTAATAATTCTAACTAACTTCTAACTAATAATAAATAATTGACCACTTGATGTTATGTATTTTGGAGATGCGAGCGTAGCGAGTATCCAGACCACTAACCTAAGCAGAAAATTGATCTGTGTAAAATCTCATGGCGACTGGAGCGCTGGGACTGCCACGCAGTGGATAGTCGAATTAAAGAGCAAGTCCGGGTCTAGAGTCTCGTGTCTCAACTTGATTGTTCGCGAAAGTCTCGTCAGCGAGACGAGTAAACATAGTCATGGTTACATGTGGGTAGTTTATAACACGTGGAGGAGAGACTATAAAATAATTACCTAATTTGAAATAATTGAAGTTTCTATTATCATCTGAGTAAGCTCACATGATGACATGACATGAGCTCATAGTTATGGTGGGTAGTTAATAACACGTGGAGGAGAGACTATAAAATAATTACCTAATTTGAAATAATTAAAGTTTCTACTATCATCTGAGTGAGCTTCGGAGCTAATTTCCATGCTATTCAACCTATGAAGCAGGAATTTCGTATATAAGCATACAACATTTTTAATTTTATATATATATTTATATATTATTTATTTATATATATATAATTATTTTTTATTAGTATTATATATTATTATTTTATTTATTTCATTTCATTTTATTTTTATTTTGTTTTATTTTTTATTTATTTATTATTATTATTTTTTTTTAGAATTTAAGCCGCGTCTCAACCGGAAGGGTCATTAGCGGCAATCAAGAAGGGGGTGTCAAAAGGACACCGCAACGGGCACGATTCTAAGGGGAGCCATGCTGACCGTCCATCACTAAACGGACTGCCATCACGTACTCCACTGGCAGATCGGAGGGGGAGAAATAATAATAATCACTAAACGTGGAATCGCTGCACTCTGCCTCAAGGGATACAGCGATGACCGCTTTGTAACCCCTACAGCGGATAAAAATACCCCGTAATGAAACAAAACTACGACTAGATGATCCTTAAAAATACATAAATATTATCGATAAATATATAATGATAAATACTATATATATATATATATATATATATATATATATATATATATATATATATATATATATATATATTTACTTTTACAGTCTTACGGCACAGGTTAACAGATCCAGTATTAGGGCACAGGTGCCCTAATACCGCTTCTGTAACATCCGTCTTTTTATACACGTTGTCCCTCTCTGTCTTGCGCTTTCGTATTCATCTAAATCAACATGATCGTCCCTCGTGTAGCCAGAACGAGAGTAGCTCGGGATTTTTTACTTTCCCAACATCCCAAAAGAGTGGAAAGTAATGTCCACTTTTACTTTCCCAACATCCGAACAGAGTGGAAACTTATGTCCACCTTTACTCTCCCAACAGCCCAACAGGGTGGAAAGTATTGTCCACTTTTACTTTCCCAACATCCCAACAGGGTGGAAAGTAATGTCCATTTTTACTTTCCCAACATCCCAACAGAGTGGAAACTTATGTCCACCTTTACTTTCCCAACAGCCCAACAGAGTGTTAAGTATTGTCCATTTTTACTTTCCCAACATCCCAACAGAGTGGAAAGTAATGTCCACTTTTACTTACCCAACATCCCAACAGAGTGGAAAGTATTGTCCAGTTTTACTTTCCCAACATCTCAACAGAGTGGAAAGTATTGTCTACTTTTACTTTCCCAATATCCCAACAGAGTGGAAAGTAATGTCCATTTTTACTTTCCCAACATCCCAACAGAGTGGAAACTTATGTCCACTTTACTTTCTCAACATCCCAACAGAGTGGAAAGTATTGTCCATTTTTACTTTCCCAACATCCCAACAGAGTGGAAAGTAATGTCCATTTTTAATTTCCCAACATCCCAACAGAGTGGAAAGTAATGTCCATATTTACGTTCCCAACATCTCAACAGATTGGAAAGTATTGTCCACTTTTCCTTTCCAAATATCCCAACAGAGTGGAAAGTAATGTCCATTTTTACTTTCCCAACATCCCAACAGAGTGGAAACTTATGTCCACCTTTACTTTCTCAACATCCCAACAGAGTGGAAAGTATTGTCCATTTTTACTTTCCCAACATCCCAACAGAGTGGAAACTTATGTCCACTTTTACTTACCCAACATCCCGAAAGATTGGAAAGTATTGTCAATTTTTACTTTCCCAACATCTCAACAGAGTGGAAGGTATTGTCTACTTTTACTTTCCCAATATCCCAACAGAGTGGAAAGTAATGTCTATTTTTACTTTCCCAACATCCCAACAGAGTGGAAACTTATGTCCACCTTTACTTTCCCAACATCCCAACAGAGTGGAAAGTATTGTCCATTTTTACTTTTCCAACATCCCAACAGATTGGAAAGTAATGTCCACTTTTACTTACCCAGCATCCCAATAGATTGGAAAGTAATATCCATTTTTACTTTCCCAACATCCCAACAGAGTGGAAGTAATGTCCATTTTTACTTTCCTAACATCCCAACAGAGTGGAAAGTAATGTCCATTTTTAAAATCACGGCTAAAGCATGTTCCATGTTTCTTGAATTTTAGACGAAGGTTCTAAGCAGTAACCATTATGGGGTCCAGAGGGGGCTTGTCCCCTGGCAAGGTCAAATGTTCTGGTATTGTTCCTTGAATAATCCACTTCCGTTTTTGCAACTTGAGAAAACATTTAATTTGCTCAATATACTGTTTCTGCTACGTTTCAAGTACCTAGTGCTTATTCCAAATCAGAATTGCAATTCGGCCGAGAGAGCCATTTACCTTAGTAGAAAAATCCCAAAACACTTCTTGATGACACAACTATCGGATTCCAAAAACCTTCACTCGCTCTAAATAAAATGCGCTACATCTCGAGGAATTTAACCCCATCAGTCATAATCACAACGCTAAAAGTTGAAATAACATCTGCTATCCACCCAGCAAGCATTAATCTTGGAGAAATCGGCTTTGATCAAGCTCTCGGTCTTAGTAGACAGACTCGAAAAATTTGACACACATGCGCTCCACGCGGATGACTGGAAAAACAGAGGGCAGTGCCTGTAAGCTGCCTATATACTCATATACCTTGGACAATGGAGGAAGTAGACAACATCGGCTCTGCGCCTCCTAAGCTAGGGTTTGGAAAAAAAAAAACTATATATATTTTGTTATTTTGTAACAAAAATACTATTTTTTGAGCATTTAAATAATCTAAATTCGGTAGTGATATTACCAGGTTTTTATAGTAGAAGTAAGTAGGTACCTGTGGAATATTATGCCCCAATTGGCTGGCCCATTGTGATTAATTTGTTATTCTCAGTTACCCGCCTATGGGAATGTACCTTGAATTGTCATATTTTCAAGCAAAGATTGAGGTAGGTATGTTCTACAGAATCCCTTTCGAGCTGTTTAAAAAAGTAGGTAGTTCAAAATTTATCTAGGATCCCTATATTTCCAGTTCCTATTTTCACGATAAATCATGGAAAACAATATTGCATGATTACAATCATTTCAATTTGTTATATTTATTTCAATTTATATATTTATTTAAATTTGTTTAGTAATTTGGTAATACGAGTGACAAAAATTAAATTTTCGAATGATATTTATTTCTATATATTTATTTATTTTATTGAATTTTTACAAAGAACACTTTCAATTAATTGCAAGGAATATATCTCAATATACCTAATGCCAGATGGAAGGCAATAGCCCTTAAGTATCAAGCAAGCTTCGTTCCGAGCAGTTTCTAACTATTCACATCTTATACATGGGAGAATTACAAAAATTAAGATACTTTTAAAATGAATCTCTATCATCATGTACATTGTTAATAATTAATACTGGTTAAATTTATACAGTGTAGGTACTACTGAATACAGCTTCACGTTTGCTGTGTCCAAGCTTGACCCACCTTCATTATATTATTTTTTCATAGAGCGCGGGAGTGAAGTTGCGGAGATCTCAAATTTCCGTCGATAGACCGGTACAAAATAGGTATACAAAATACAGGATGGGCTCCTCGTGGTTGGCGTCATAGATGGCTTTGGGTTAACTACATTTCCCTCCCATCTAAATCTTGTTTCATAATCATGGTCACAAGCATTCCTATTTATCATGCCTGGATTCCGATGGAACACTGATAGAAGTGATTTTACAAATAACTGATGAGGGGTAAATAGGTATTTTAAATTCTTCATAAAGTTGGATGTTCGGATATCGGTGTGGCTTTCTCATTATTATTTTCATAATAGACCTTTGAATTATATTTAACGGTTTAATTGTAAGACTGATTGTACCAAAGAATAATATATGAAAGACTAAGCTTATCATTCCTGAATACATTCCTCACATTAGAAAACAAAAACGAAAATCTCCTTAGTTTTTCATGTATAATGTCTAAATGTGATTACCACGTTAACTTATTATCAATATGTACACCCAGATAACGATAGGTAAATGCTCTCTCCAAAGTCGCACATGTACAACACGATTTTTCTAAACAGTAATCCATGATGGATAAACTAATTTTTCAAACGGATTTTTCTAAACTAATATCATATTATGACTCATATTTTCTACGATTTAATTTTTACTCCCTACTTAAATGTATTTAGTTTTGTTTGCATTTAGCGTGAGGTAACTGTCCGAAAACCAGTTATTCAATGAATCCAGAGCGTCATGAGCTTTAGTGTATACCTTCATGATACATTAGTTTCTGACTAACCAGAAACCAATGTCGACGTATCATAAGCCAAGAGATATGTTTTAGCGTCCTGCACGTGAAGAGGTAAATTATTATACTAGCCTAGTTCTCTCGCTCGCTACACACGCTCGGTATGGCAGTATAGATCCCATGGTCTTTACTGTTGAGTGGGACATGTAGAATCATTGGAAACGGTGTATCACTAAGGGTGATTTGAAATGTGTGGGGAATGTTGCTCGCTTCGCTCGCTCTCAGTGGGATGCATAGATGCGATTGGATATAGTTAGTCCCTATACCATCGAGACCAACAGCCCATGGTTCAGGTGGGGGTGGAACATTTGAAAATTACTTACAAACCCTTTCTATAGACAATCCCAAGGGAATGAAATAAAAAATATCCTCATAACATATCCATAATTTCTCCCTTGATGGGAAAAACAATAGATCATGGATATGTCTAGTACCTACTGCTTACCAGTAGGTACCTACTACTCAATTGTATACCAACCATGTAGGGCCTTCTTTTCACAAGATTATTCCATTATGGTTACAAAACAATATTAGTTTATAACTTGG
The DNA here is from genome assembly GCA_030762985.1 of Adelphocoris suturalis. Classification (NCBI taxonomy): domain Eukaryota; kingdom Metazoa; phylum Arthropoda; class Insecta; order Hemiptera; family Miridae; genus Adelphocoris; species Adelphocoris suturalis. The sequence continues at coordinate 23,166,159 of CM061043.1, forward strand.
AGTAATAAATTAGCATTCCTTTACACTACAATGTCCTAGAGGTCATGAGATGTTGTAATAAAATGGGAGCATTCCAAGAAGTGGCGAACGATTTTCCTACTATGAAACCCGACGACTACGATTTTCCTAGCCTTCACTTTTCGAGTTAATAATAATCTAAAGTGCCAGGTCATCACAAATTTTGGTGTCGTTACGCAAATTTTAGAATGAACCCCAGCCCAAAAACATATCCATGTTAAAATAATGAAAATAAAATACGTAAATCTAATATATAAAATTCTCGTGTCACAGTTTTTGTTGCCATACTCCTCCGAAACGGCTTGACCGATTTTGATGAAATTTTTTGTGCTTATCCGGTATCTATGAGAATCGGCCAACATCTATTTTTCATCCCCCTAAATGTTAGGGGTAGTCCACCCCTAAATTTTTTTAATTTTATTTTTGACCGATTTTGATGAAATTTTTTGTGCTTATCCGGTATCTATGAGAATCGGCCAACATCTATTTTTCATCCCCCTAAATGTTAGGGGTAGTCCACCCCTAAATTTTTTTAATCTTATTTTTGACCGATTTTGATGAAATTTTTTGTGCTTATCCGGTATCTATGAGAATCGGCCAACATCTATTTTTCATCCCCCTAAATGTTAGGGGTAGTCCACCCCTAATTTTTTTTTTATACTACCCTTAGAGATCTACCGTTTTTTAATTTTATTTTTGACCGATTTTGATGAATTTTTTTGTGCTTATCCGGTATCTATGAGAATCGGCCAACATCTATTTTTCATCCCATTGTAATATTTTTATATTCCCTCATCGTTCACAGCGCTCCATGCTTATTTCACGCATATACCACATTCTTACATATACATACAATATACACATTCTAACATACATACATACTTACAATAAGTAAGCTATTTTTTGTCTACACTAGAAATTACTAGGAAATTATTTATATGGCAAAACAACGTTTGCCGGGTCAGCTAGTAAAGTTTATAAAAGGGGCAAAACGAAAATAATAAATTGCTGTGTAATAATTTGCTGCGTTTTCTATGTGGTTCCACGAAAAGTTTATTAGGTTTAATTATGATAGGCCATTTATCTGCGAAGAAGGCCATAGAGATCACGTGGAACCACAAACATTTTAGTATTATGCTACAAAACTGCCCACCCAACATGACAGACTTTTTTTGTTTTTGAAATTACTTTCACACCCGTCACCTCCATTGATGTTTTTCAAGAGAGACCACGAAAGATTATGTGGAACTAAGAAAAGTTTAGTTTTAAGAACATATCAGTACTATTTTTACTGCAGACTGCTGTATAATAATTCGGTGCGTTCTCTATGTGAGGAAGTTATACCTCCCACCCAACTTGGCAGACTTTTTTTTCTGTTGGAAATGACTATCAAATGCGGTACCTTATGTGGAACCACCAAAATTTTAGTTATAAGATCATTTACTAACAGAACTGTCGGATATTAAATGTTTGCTCGTATTTGTTTTCTTCGTCTATTTTTGTAAAGGTAGGCCATAATTTAATCTGTGTAGAAGGGCTATCCCTTTCCCTTTCTATTCGTACATGTTACAATATGTGAGGAAGTTATACTGCCCACCCAACTTGGCAAACGTTTTTTTCAGTAGGAAATTACTTTCAAACAAATTAAATCTTATAAAACTATGTGGAACCACAAAAAGTTTATTAGGTTTAATAAAGATTTGTCATTATTTCATCTGCGTAGAAGGGTTATCGTTTTTACCGTCTATTTTTCTGTTGGATGTGTCTTTTAAATCAAGAGACAGGTTCGAAATCAAACTTCAGACCTACATAACTTTCGACGAAACAGGAAGAGCGCGTTAGCTCAAAATGTAGCTTGTCTACTTTTTGTTCACTAAAATCGGAAAAGAATATTTCATGTATCTGAACTCGCATGTGACCAAATTGGAACTTCAACGAACATTTAAGGACCAACCCGAACCAAGACCGTCAAACATTTACTGTGTCTATGGCGGGAAAAAACATAGCGGGGAACACTTTCTTTTTTTTTTTTTTTTTTGTTTTGTCGTTTCCCGCCTACTGTCGCTGATTTATCCAGGAAGACATCATATTTCGGCAATTTTGACGGCACCATCGCGTTCTACTGATCCAGAAACGCAATTTTCTCGCTGACGTACGAAGTGCTCTCGATCAAATTTTAATGTGGCAACGGATAGAAGATCGAGCATCGAAAAATATAAAGATACTAATTTTGGTGAATTTTAGACAATTTCCAAGGGCGTTTTGGGGAGATTTTTATGAAATTCATGAAATTTCGTATATCCCGTGAACGAAGCGTCCTAGCGCAAGACGGATTTCAAAATCGGATTCAGCGACTCAAAATACATACCGTCAAGCATTTTCGTCGAATTTCCTGTGTGTTTTAATGGAGAAATTGCGAATTTAAGATAAAGAATAATTTTTTAAAACAAACAGTTTCTTCAGAATGAAGCCCAAGTAGTTCCAGTAAGTGCCCGCTCGGCTTTTTTGGCAAATTCATTTTCGTAAAATTTTTTTTTAAATTTTCACCCACCATACCGGGGTCAATCAGTGGGTAGGGTTGGGGGAAGACCTGAAATGTTTGATATTTTTAGTTGTTGCTTATGGAGCACCTGCTTGTGATGGGGATATAAAATTTAGTTTTTCCCATGTGAAATCGAACAAAGAAACACAATATGAAGGAAATTTGGGAAATTTCAGGAAATTGTGGTTTTTGTCACTTGCCGGTGAATGGAACGGCGTAGAACAAAACGGATTCCAAATTCGGATTCAGCGCTCTGATTTCCATAATGTAACACAAGTTGATGAATTTTGAACAATTTCCAAGATGAATCTTTGGAGTTTTTCATGAAATTCATGAATTTAATATATCCGAAGAACTAAACGTCGTAGAACAAAACGGATTTCAAATTCGGATTCAAAGACATAATTTACCTACTAGAACACATTTTGATGAATTTTAATCAAATTCCAGGGGCTGTAAAGGGGCCTCATACAAAATGGTCGGATTCTTTTTTATACTATTCCGAAGCACCTATGTAAGCAGGGACCTCCAAATTTTGTATGTACCCTTCAAAAACTCTGTAGAAATGGCGTAAAGAATTATTTTTCGAATTTTCATGAAATTGTGGAATCTAGCGAACGCAGCTTCTGAAAGCAAAATGGACTTCAAATTTGGACTCAGCGCATCGAAAAATACAAGGGTACTAATTTTGGTGAATTTTGGACAATTTCCAAGGGCGTTTTGGGGAGATTTTTATGAAATTCATGAAATTTTGTATATCCCGTTAACGAAGTGTCTTAGCGCAAAACGGATTTCAAAATCGAATTCAGCCACTCAAATTACATTCTGGAAAACATTTCCGTTGAATTTCCTGTGTGTTTTAATGGAGAAATTGCAAATTTAAGATAAAAAATACATTTTTAAAACAAAAAGTTTCTTCAGAATGAAGCCCGGGTGGTTCCAGTAAGTGCCCGCTCGGCTTTTTTGGAAAATTCAGTTTCGTAAATTTTTTTTTTAATTTTCACCTTTTAGGTAGGTTATCTGCATATATTATTGAATATTTCTAGTGCATTTTCATCACCATACAGGGGTCAATCAGTGGGTGGGGTTGGGGGAAGACCTGAAATGTTTGATGTTTTTAGTTGATGCTTATGAAGCAACTGCTTGTGATGGGGATATGAAATTTAGTTTTTCCCATCTTAAATATACCAAAGAAATATAATAAGAAGGAAATTTGGGAAATTTCATGAAATTGTGGTTTTTGTCACTTGCCGGTGAATGGAACGGCGTAGAACAAAACGGGTTCCAAATCCAGCGCCTCAATTTACTTACAAGAACACATTCTGATGAATTTAAAACAATTTCCAGGGGCATTTTGGGGAGATTTTCATGAAATTTCAGAAATGCGGTAAAAGGAGCGTCCTTCAGCAAAACAGATTACAAATTCGGATTCAGTGCCCTGATTTCCATAATGTGACACAAGTTGATGAATTTTGAACAATTTCCAAGATGAATTTTGGGAGTTTTTCATGAAATTCATGAAATTTAATAAATCCGAAGAACTAAAAGTCGTAGAAAAAAACGGATTTCAAATTCGGATTCAAAGACATAATTTATCTACGAGAACACATTTTGATGAATTTTAATCAAATTCCAGGGGCTGTAGAGGGGTCTCATACAAAATGGTCGGATTCTTTTTTATACTATTCCGAAGCATCTATGTAAGCAGGGACCTCCAAATTTTGTATGTACCTTTCAAAAACTCTGTAGAAATGGCGTAAAGAATTATTTTTCGAATTTTCATGAAATTGTGGAATCTAGCGAACGCAGCTTTTGAAAGCAAAATGGACTTCAAATTTGGACTCAGCGCATCGGAAAATACAAGGGTACTAATTTTGGTGAATTTTGGACAATTTCCAAGGGCGTTTTGGGGAGATTTTTATGAAATTCATGAAATTTTGTATATCCCGTGAACAAAGTGTCTTAGCGCAAAGCGGATTTCAAAATCGAATTCAGCCACTCAAATTACATACTGGAAAACATTTCCGTTAAATTTCCTGTGTGTCTTAATGGAGAAATTGCAAATTTGAGATAAAAAATACATTTTTAAAACAAAAAGTTTCTTCAGAATAAAGCCCGGGTGGTTCCAGTAAGTGCCCGCTCGGCTTTTTTGGAAAATTCAGTTTCGTAAATTTTTTTTTCAATTTTCACCTTTTAGGTAGGTTATCTGCATATATTATTGAATATTTCTAGTGCATTTTCATCACCAATCAGTGGGTGGGGTTGGGGGAAGACCTGAAATGTTTGATGTTTTTAGTTGATGCTTATGAAGCAACTGCTTGTGATGGGGATATGAAATTTAGTTTTTCCCATCTTAAATATACCAAAGAAATATAATAAGAAGGAAATTTGGGAAATTTCATGAAATTGTGGTTTTTGTCACTTGCCGGTGAATGGAACGTCGTAGAACAAAACGGGTTCCAAATCCAGCTCCTCAATTTACCTACAAGAACACATTCTGATGAATTTAAAACAATTTCCAGGGGCATTTTGGGGAGATTTTCATGAAATTTCAGAAATGCGGTAAAAGGAGCGTCCTTCAGCAAAACAGATTACAAATTCGGATTCAGTGCCCTGATTTCCATAATGTAACACAAGTTGATGAATTTTGAACAATTTCCAAGATGAATTTTGGGAGTTTTTCATGAAATTCATGAAATTTAATAAATCCGAAGAACTAAAAGTCGTAGAAAAAAACTTATTTCAAATTCGGATTCAAAGACATAATTTATCTACGAGAACACATTTTGATGAATTTTAATCAAATTCCAGGGGCTGTAGAGGGGTCTCATACAAAATGGTCGGATTCTTTTTTATACTATTCCGAAGCACCTATGTAAGCAGGGACCTCCAAATTTTGTATGTACCCTTCAAAAACTCTGTAGAAATGGCGTAAAGAATTATTTTTCGAATTTTCATGAAATTGTGGAATCTAGCGAACGCAGCTTCTGAAAGCAAAATGGACTTTAAATTTGGACTCAGCGCATCGAAAAATACAAGGGTACTAATTTTGGTGAATTTTGGACAATTTCCAAGGGCGTTTTGGGGAGATTTTAATGAAATTCATGAAATTTTGTATATCCCGTGAACGAAGTGTCTTAGCGCAAAACGGATTTCAAAATCGAATTCAGCCACTCAAATTACATACTGGAAAACATTTCCGTTAAATTTCCTGTGTGTCTTAATGGAGAAATTGCAAATTTGAGATAAAAAATACATTTTTAAAACAAAAAGTTTCTTCAGAATAAAGCCCGGGTGGTTCCAGTAAGTGCCCGCTCGGCTTTTTTGGAAAATTCAGTTTCGTAATTTTTTTTTTAAATTTTCACCTTTTAGGTAGGTTATCTGCATATATTATTGAATATTTCTAGTGCATTTTCATCACCATACAGGGGTCAATCAGTGGGTGGGGTTGGGGGAAGACCTGAAATGTTTGATGTTTTTAGTTGTTGCTTATGATCAAACGATTTTGATCAAACTCTGGCGGTAGGTGGGTATACGTAATATTGAAATGAATTCATCACGAATTTTACTACTGAAAAACTTTTTTTCCGATTTTAAAAAGCTGATATATAACAATCTTCACATTTACCCCTTCCCTGCCCGACCAGGTCCTAGGGACCATGAAAAATGAATTCATCGCGAATTTTACTAGTGAAAAACTTTTTTTCCGATTTTAAAAAGCTGAAATAAAACAATCTTCACATTTACCCCCTCCCTGACCGCCCAGGTCCTCGGGACCATGAAAAATGAATTCATCGCGAATTTTACTAGTGAAAAACTTTTTTTCCGATTTTAAAAAGCTGAAATATAACAATCTTCACATTTGCCCCCTCCCTGACAGCCCAGGTCCTTCGGACCATGAAAAATGCATTCATCACTAATTTTACTAGTGAAAAACTTTTTTTCCGATTTTATAAATCTGAAATATAATATTCACATTTACCCCCTCCCTGACCGCCCAGGTCCTCGGGACCATGAAAAATGAACTCATCGCGAATTTTTCTTGTGAAAAACTTGTTTTCCGATTTTAAATCTGAAATATAACAATCTTCACATTTTCCCCTGACAGCCCAGGTCCTTCGGACCATGAAAAATGCATTCATCACTAATTTTACTAGTGAAAAACTTTTATTCCGATTTTAAAACGCTGAAATATAACAATCTTCACATTTGCCCCCTCCCTGACTGCCCAGGTCCTCGGGAAAATGAAAAATGAATTCATCACGAATTTCACTAGTGAAAAACTTTTTTTCCGATTTTAAAAAGCTGAAATATAACAATCTTCACATTTGCCCCCTCCCTGACAGCCCAGGTCCTCGGGACCATGAAAAATGAATTCATCGCAAATTTTACTTGTGAAAAACTTTTTTTCCGATTTTAAAAATCTGAAATATAATATTCACATTTACCCCCTCCCTGACCGCCCAGGTCCTCGGGACCATGAAAAATGAACTCATCGCGAATTTTACTTGTGAAAAACTTGTTTTCCGATTTTAAATCTGAAATATAACAATCTTCACATTTTCCCCTGACAGCCCAGGTCCTTCGGACCATGAAAAATGCATTCATCACTAATTTTACTAGTGAAAAACTTTTATTCCGATTTCAAAAAGCTGAAACATAACAAATTTCACATTTACCCCCTTCCTGACCGCCCAGGTCCTCGGGACCATGAAAAATGAATTCATCACGAATTTTACTAGTGAAAAACTTTTTTCCGATTTAAAAAAGCTGAAACATAACAATCGTCACATTATCCCCTCCCTGACCGCCCAGGTCCTCGGGACCATGAAAAATGAATTCATCACGAAAAAAAAAAAAAAAAAACAACAACAAAATTTTTATACCAACCCTCCAATTTTATATCATCAATCGCCGATGCACATATTTTATTTGAATCCCCAACCCATAGGAAGGTTTGTCTCCACCCCGGAGGTGCGGATCTAAAATAATCGTTTGTACCAATCTTTCAATTTCAAAACATAACCCATGGTGAGCCCCACGACAAGAGGATAGCTGTGCCGCTAATGACCCTTCTGGTTGAGGTGCGGCCGAAAAGAAAGAAAAAAAAGAGAGAGAAAAAAAACACGGTATGTGTGCCACAATCCTGCATTTCACGTTACTCACTTGAGCCCCTTCATTGGTTTTGGTTATACCTCGCCTTCAAGACAAGTGGTGCCGTATGCCTGTTTGTCAAGTGAATTACAGGATTGTGGCATCGTTTTGTAGCACTGGGAGGTGACGCCGTAAGCCTGCGCCTCACCTTATAACGACGCCGTAAGTCTGTGTCTATATAGCTATATATATATATATATATATATATATATATATATATATATATATATATATATATATATATATATATATATATATATATATAAGTTGAATAAACATGTACATAAATAAATAAATATATCACAGATCAGAATATCACAGTTCGTTGTAAAGCTCAGTGGCTTTCAGGTACATCAACAGGGACTGGACCTTGTCTGGTCCTGACAGAACATCGACCCACTGAGGGGGTGAATGCTGGACTCTGAGGTCCATGAGGGCTGGGCAATCCTCCAAAAAGTGGCGAATAGACAAATCACCCCCACATCTCCCACACACAACATCACGAGCTACTGGATCTAGCAGGTGTCTGTGAGTAAGACGGGTATGGCCAGTGGCTACCCGATTGACCACTATTCGGTCCCTCCTTGGAAGTAGGGTTACGAAAGGATCAACCGGGCAAAGGTCCTGAAGGACTCCACGCAGACCAGTGACCTCGCCCTGCCATTGCTCGAGCCAGATGGAATTGGCTTTATGCTGCATGTAGGAGATTTGATCCTCAATGCGCATAGGCAGCATTTCGATGGAGTCATCACCAATGGCTCTCCTTGCTAGGGCATCAGCCCTCTCATTGCCGTGAATACCGACATGGCTTGGCACCCACATAAAAGTTATGTTTGTGCCTAATGTTGTGGCTCGGTGTAGTGACACACGTAGGCTTTGTATTAGGGGATCATATGAATATGTATCCCTAATCGCCTCGATGGTACTCAGTGAGTCACTACAGATCACATAATTTCCAACTCCCGATAACTGGCAGTGTCGAACCGCCAGCATCACTGCCCACAGCTCTGCTGTGAACACAGACGCAACAGGTGGTAGGCGTCTAGTGACTTGGAAGTCGGTGCTCCAAAGAGCAAGGCCAACACCATCAGGCGTTTTTGAGCCATCAGTGAATAAGACAGTGTGTCCAGCATATCGCTGGATTGCCTCTGAGTAACGACATCTGAGGATATGAGGGGGTGTATTGCCCTTGACCCCAACCCTCAATCGAAAATCAATGCGCATCCCAGACAAGGTCCATGGAGGGACGGGGGGGACTTCAAAAGGGACCAGAGGGTATCTCTCAATGCAGTCCCACCTGGTGAGCTCCTGAACACGAATGCCCAATGGGCGAGTTCGAGTCTGGAGCCTGGAATATGTTACATCCAGGGGTGGTAGAGTTACCATGGTATGTAGAGGGTGCCCTGGGAAATAACGAAGGCGCTCTGCATAACGGAGTGTCAGCAGATTTCGCCTAATCTTTAGTGGCTGACTACGCCCAAGCACTTGAAGGGAGGCTGTCGGGGTAGTTCGAAAGGCCCCAGTGGCCAAACGAAGACCCTTGTTTAATATAGGTTCCAGCTTACGCAGCAAGGACTTTCTTGCTGATCCATAAACTGCAGACCCATAATCAATTCTTGATTGCACCACAGCATGGAAAATCCTTAAGAGGACTTCCTGCTGGGCGGGGCAGCTATAGTTAGATAGGGCCTTGAGCAACTGTACACCCTGCATAGAAGCCTGGCGCAAGTACTCAATATGCTGGGTCCACCGCAGCTGGCGGTCAACTATGAGTCCAAGGAAACGTGTGCGTGTGGAGTAAGGTATTGCGACTCCACCAATCATTAGTGTATACTCATCATGTGCTTTGCGCTTTCTGCAAAAATGGATGGAGGTAGTTTTTGCAGGTGAAAAACTAAAACCTCGCATCCGCGCTGTTTGATAGATGGTATCAATAGCACATTGCAATGTGTCACTCACATTTCTCAGATCATCGCCTCGCAGGAGGATAGTTAAGTCATCCACATACAGTAAGGGACGAATATCCTCTGAGATGTTATCAGCGAGGCCATTTATAGCGACCATAAACAGGGTGCAACTAAGCACAGAGCCCTGAGGGATGCCATTCTCCTGAGGGTGGAGTTCGGAGAAGACATTCCCAAGGCGCACCCTGAATTTTCGGTGGGAAAGAAAGCTGCGGAGGAAGCCCAGCATGGGCCCGCCCACTCCCCACTGCTGCAGCCTTTGCAAGATGTTATGACGCCAGGTGGTGTCATAGGCTTTAGCAAGATCAAAGAACACACCAATGGCATGCTCTCTGACCAAAAAGGTGTCCTGGATATAACTCTCGAAAGCTGAGAGTTGGTCAACCGCTGAGAAGCGTTTGCGAAAACCAGCCTGATATTGGCTGATGAGGCAGTTGCTCTCTAGAAACCATACCAGGCGGTAGTTGACCATAGCTTCCAGGATCTTGCTCATGCAGCAAGTAAGAGAGATGGGTCTGTAACTAGCAGCCTCACAAGGGTCTTTGCCCTCTTTGTGCAGAGGGACAATAACAGCCTCCCTCCAGGAGGAAGGATAGTTACCTGAGGCGTATATAGCATTATACAGCCTCAAGAGAGTGTGCTTTTCCTCTTGTGGGAGATTGATCAACATTTCATAATGGATCGTATCCTTCCCAGGGGAAGTCTTGTTTGATTTCTTCATTGCTCTCTCTAGTTCACTCATTGAGAATGGTATATCAATTGAGGGAATGGACGACGGCACGAGCTGAAGGAGAGGTGCCATCTCAGCCTCCGCCTTGTGTCGCCTAAAGTCATCCGGGTATGTTTCATCACTGGGCATAATGAGAAGCCAATGTGTCAGCAATGTGCTTGGGTTCCCGAGCCACATCACCCTGAGGTGTGGTGGTAGATGGAATAGTTGGTGGCGAGAGACCCTTCATTGCACGTACCTTTTGCCATACATCTTTAGGAGAAGTTCCATCCTTAATTTCACTGACATATGAGCGAAAGGAGGTGACTTGGGCCTGACGCTTGAGCCGGTGCTCACGCGCTCTGGCTCGCTTGAATATAGCGTAGTTTTCAGTAGTACGTCTTCGGCGGAATCTATTCAATGCCTGACGTTTGGCCTTGTTGGCTTCTCGCACTTCCCGATTCCACCATGGGACATGATTGCGTCCCTTGGTGGGGTCAGTTTTTGGGATAGCAGCTGATGCTGCTTCAAGGATAGCAGAGGTGAAGTTGGCAACGTCATCCTCAATGTTTCCACTGAGATTGACGTGTACCATCTGCTCCTTATAAAGAGCCCAGTCAGCCTCTTCCAACTTCCAGCGAGGAAGTGGTGTGAAAGGTGAATGCCGACTTTCTGTATCAATTTTGATAGGGAAGTGGTCCGAGTGATGAAGGTCCGGCAAAGGGTTCCAAGCCAATGTACCCCCCAAGGAGGGAGAGCACATGGCAAGGTCAATTGCGGACATCGCACCACGGATAGGCGACAAGTATGTTGGACGGCCATCGTTCAGAAGGAGGAGATCCAACTCTCTGAACGAGGCCTCAGCAGTGGCTCCCTGTGCTGTGGTATTGTCACAGCCCCATAAGGTGTTATGAATGTTAAAATCCCCTAGAATTAGCACAGGGCTAGGAACCTGACGAAGGAGGTCCACAAAAGCGGCCTCATCCCACACTCCATCTGGAAGATAGAGGGAGACAATAGTCAGGGGGGTAGGGACTGCAACTCTGGCAGCCACTGCCTGGAGGTTTGTGCTGAGAGGCACCTCCTCGACTCGCACATTATTTCTTATCATGATCATGACGCCACCATGGGCCCGACCATTGGGCTGGGGCGTCACGTCTTTTCTGAGGGTAGAGTAGCCACGCATACTGAACCCATCAAGTGGTTTCAGGTGCGTCTCTTGTAATGCTACTGCCAAAGGCGAGTACGATCCCAGTAGGGATCTCAGCTCATCACGTCGTCCATATATACCATTGGCATTCCATTGAAGGAAGCACTCAGAGATGTTGTTATTAGGTTGAGTGGTCATAATAAGTATCTATAAATTATTTAGAGAGAACAATGAGGCAGTCATTGCTGCTTTCTGGGCTTGCCCTTTGGCCAGCCCTTCTTTTTCTTAGGAGGGGCCTGAGGGGGTGGTGATGCAGACCCCGATCGCTCATCTTTCCTCTTTCTAACCTGGGTCCAGCCACCACTGGCTGGATCCTGGTCGAGCTCCATTTCGGAGCCAGAGGAGTTGGGGGAGGAGGAGGCCGACGTAATTCGTCGCCTCGTCCGGAATTTTTGTGTGAGGACCTTAGAAGTGTCCTTCACATATTTCTTAGAGCCATCCCCCTTTGTTGATGTGGGGGGTTTGGAGGATGGCTTCAGTGTGGGGGAGGGGGATTGTTGGGGGGGGGTGGTGGTAATAGTGGTTGATGGGGGGGAGGGGAGTGGGGCAGCCTTGATGGCTGGGGGGGAATTGATTAGCCGGTCTTGGGCCGGCGTTCGTTCAACGGATTGCTTCAACTTGGATGCATATGATTCCTTGTTGGAAATAGAATCATTGCACATTCTTCGGGCCACTGGATAGGGGACTTTTTCAGTTGCCATAATGGATTGAATGGCAACTTCTTTTTTAAAGATTGGGCACTCCTTAGAGAGTGCTCCGTGCAGGCCATTGCAATTGGCACACTTTGGGGGCTTTGAGCATGGTGTATCCGCCTAATTGTGTCGTGGAAGACCACAGGCGCACATTTCATGATCAGCCTTGCATCTGCGGCTAGTATGCCCAAATTTGAGGCATTTGTAGCATCGCATTGGTGGGGGAATAAAAGGCCTTACCTGCAGGTCACAAAGCAAGGGACCAGGTGACACAGTCTTGGGTGGAGTTTGTAACGCAAATGTGAGCAAAAAGGTGTCAGATGACCCCTTGATGCGCCTACCACGTTGAAGAGGGATGACTTCAATGACTGAATCCTCTTTGAGACTCTCGAGGATCTCGTCAGCAGAGCACGATCGAAGGTATTGGCAACGGATCGTGCCCTGTGAAGTGTTGAGTTTCTGGTTAATAGTGACTGTGACTTCAGTCTCTCCCAACTTTACTATTTTTCCGAGTCTTAATCCCTGTTCCTCTGAGGCTACTTTAACGTGAACCTTGGAGTTGGAAATGATTTTCATTTCAGTTGGTTTGCCTATCTGGCGCACCAACGCATTTCCAATTTTTAGGGGACTGGAGGTTTTGAAACCATCCCCCTTAATCTCGACCGTATAAAAACGTGGAAATCCATTCTTCTTGAAAATATCAAAGAGGTTTCTCGTCACTTTAGGTATTTGGCCTTGCTCATGCTGTTTCTTTGGTGAGCTCAGAGGCTTCACAACAGCATCTGATTGTTCAGTGGGGGTTCCACTATTGGGGACTGAACAATTTGGGATTCCTTTTTCAGTGTTTAAAGGAATTTCATCTTTTGCACCTTCCAATGGGAAAGTAGCAATAACAGGGTTAGATTTCCCTGTATTCATGGTGAGAGAGAAATCACCATTCTTGGTTGCCTCCACTGCTGGAGACACTGTTTTGTCAGAATTGACAACAGAGACCTTAGTCTCTGTATTCATGGCGAGGGGAACCTCGTCATTCGTGGTTGCCTCCACAAAGGAAGGCATTTGGGGGGAAGGGGGAGTTGGGGGAGGCGGAGTGGAGACCTCCGCAGCTGGGGTGGGAGCCCCGGGGGAGTCGCGGGTGGCACTTTTGGTACCCGCAATAATTGTATTGGACATTTTCATGGTTGTTTGGGGGGAAAGGTGTGTAGGTGTGTGTGTGTCTGAGTGTATTTTGTTAAGTGTAGTGTACAGTGGTGTCGCTTACGACATCGGGGCAAATGCTACCCCCACCGGCATATTGATTATAACCTCTTCGCTGGTCCGTTGTGGGTCAAGAGGGGGGCCCCCACATGTCCTGCAACATCCCAATCCGGCCGCCAACCGGTACTACAAGACATGGGGGATTTTTCGAACGTTACTTGGGTCAGCCCACGGACCGCTGGCGAGGCGGCGTCGGGACCCACAGCTACCGCCGCCGGCAGGAGTACCAAACCTGCTGCTCCCTCCTCCACATTACGAGGGCCACCAGAGGTTGTAGCACAAGCCCCGCCACTGTGTGTAGTGTGAGTGTTTTGTGTTGTGACATGTGTTTGTGTGAGGACCGTGTTGGGAATACTGAAGGGAGATCAGGAAAAAGGAAAGGAGAGGGAGGGATGAGTATTAGACCCAACACGTTTGTTTCCTGATGCCAGAAGATCAGGCTAACAAACATGGAGGGCACGTTGGATCAACTTCTAGGCCTATCACCAAGGGTGAACCAACGCTAGCTCGGGGCCGCAGGGACGCCAACCCTGTAGGAACTGAAGGGTCCCCCCCTACGGGGTATTTATTTATTTATTATTATTTTATTTTATATTATTATTATTATTATTATTATCTATTTATATATATATTATTATTTATTTATATATTATTTATATATTATTTATAATTTTACATAAAACGTTTATAATCTTACATTAAAACATACAGCATTTATAATTTTTTAAAGCTAATTTCAAAAAAAGGAAATACAACTAATCATCCCGATCCCAAGAAGAGCATACGGAAAGCGTATACAAATTTGAATTTCTATTTTCCAGCCCCTAAGCTGCTCAGATTACGCACTCTGCAACGTTCGGCTTTGGGCTTTGAACGCTCGATCTCGGTTAAGGTAATAAGGGGAGGGTGTAGGAGATCTCGGATCAATATTTTTGCTCTTTCTTACTTACCTAACAGCCTCATCTCAATTTCCCCCAAACTGTCGACCGTTTTTATTATCAAGTGATGATTACAAGAGCTCTCACTCGGGTTTTATCATGATAAGTTTTTGAACAAAAAATTAAGTGAAAATTTCCGTTTTTTTTTAAGATTAGAAACCTGGAAGATATTGCTAAGGGATCGTTCTAAAGGCACAATAACTTTGTGAATTATCGTCCTACGAAATTATTTATCCTAAACTACATGGTATTGTACTGTGAAGTAGTTGGTACGGGTAAATAGTAGCTATTATGTGCTACTAAGTCCGAAGTTGAAATTTATTATTGAGGCACTGTGGGTCATTAAGAGACGATTGACGTTATGGAATCTTTCCTGATTAGACTAGTAATATAAATTCTCTCTTGTCCCCCATATCCCTTCTTAGAGTCTCCCTATCAAATTTAAACTCTCAGGTATTTTGTACTATTTGGTAAAGTATTTTTTGCTGGCCAAGTTTTTCGTTACCGTTTTCACAGTTATTTGGGTTTCTAATTTTGAGTTTGTTCATACTTTTGTTCCATTTTGTCGTGAATAAATAGAGATTCCGTTGTGTATTTCGTAATTTCATTAGGTATTATATTCGCTAATGAGGTTGTTTGTGGTAGTGATCCTACGTTCGGGTGTTGACGGGAACGCGTGCTTGAGAGCCGTCTTTGTGCCATCACCACTAATATTAGTTTTCAACTGTTGTTATTTCATTAATTTTAAGAAAAAACGAAAGTCTTCATGAGTTTGTTTTTTCACTGTCTCCAGTTCATGGTAACGATCTAACAACATGATCTAGGGATATGTTGTTTTTGACATAAACACGTAAATATACCTAGGTACATTTATATCAATATATTGGTATCATAATTTATTTGAGTACGAGTACATAACAAATATAATGATATCACCACGAACTAAGGATCAGTAAACGTCCGCAAGGAGAGTAAACGCGGAAAATAAGGTCGCGTTGTGTCATCACAATCCTCATTGTGACATCTAAATTTCGATTTTGGAAAGCCGAAATTCTCGGTTTAGTTGACTTGAAACCAATGGAATTAATTTATTTTGAAATTATGGGAAATACAAGCCGGTAGTTACCTGCTGCTCTCATACAAAATGTGCTTTTGCCTTTTGCGTCCAAATTCGGGAATCTACTTGGTAAACCAGAACTTTTAAAGGTGCCTACAGATCTATCACTACTTATGTAGTTATCACTTTAATTGGTACTTAGGTAGGTACGTAAGTAGTTTTAATTTAATTACTTTGATATCTTCACTCCTTTCGTTTTAAAATACTCGAGTTTTGTTGAGAGGTTGAACTGACCGTTGTTAAAGGCGGTAAATTAAACGAAGTCACCTTTTCATACACCTCCTTCAACTGTTTACTCCAGTCCGTCAAAGTGAAAAGTAATAAATAGAAGAAAACGAAGGGTCAAAAATACCAAACCAAATAGCAAAACCACGAAATAATGTACCTAACGAACGACATAGAATGGAATATTGACAGCCTTTATATAGAATTTCTATACAACATAGTAATAGTAAACCGTGACGTATAAATAGAAAATGGGCGGAGTCAACGGCTGCGGGCGTTTTGGCGGACTCTCAGGAAATTAAAACTTTGTTTATTTTTTTTTAAATCACAGAGACTCTTGATAAAAAAATATTTCGCCGTTTACCTCAAAATTCCATCCGCTTTTAATTGCTGCAATAAAAAAATGTGTGCAAGTTCCTCATTGTTATTGATTACGATCGTATTCACAGGGAAAACTAAGATTACGGCAGTAATAACATAAAATACTAACATTACGGCTGTAATTACAGGAAAAATTATGATTATGACTGTAATTACAAGGGATAACTACAGGGGATAAATTACAGGGAATAAATTATACATAACAAACTTGTGATTCGATCTTAATCGCAAAAAAAAGTTGAGATAACGAATACAATGACAGAAAAACTGTGATAACGAATGTAAACATAATCATAATCGTAATCTTAAGTGTAATTTATTGTATTCGTAATCATATCTCCAGGGCTCTGTGATTATAATCATAATTGTAATCACAACTCTAAGACCCTATGATTGTAATCGTAATCGCAATTATGTTACGATTACGCCCAAATCTTTCTAGAAACTTGGTATAGTTTATGGTATGGCAAGGATTTATCACAGACAGACACAGAACCAAGTCAGCTCGGAAGCGCAAAAAGCAAGTGGAAATAATGATTTCGGAGGACAATAATTTTTAGTACCTTCAGTGGTGAAGAAGCAAAATTATTGAAATCCAAGAACCGTTTCAGAATACCTCAAACTGTTTTCTATGAAAACTATTAGTTTATTATTTCCAATAATAAGCCTTTGTAATCGTATAGGAAAAAAAATTGTATTTTCTCCCAAATTTTGTCACTTTATGTTTCAAGGTGCGAAGATTCCAAAACTGCAATGTCCGTCCGCGGTCCGAGCCATAAGAGGCCTTTAACTTGATGAAAAAAATCCGCACTTCCCCACATTGACTCCACTTAGGTTCTAGTTGGTCCTAGAATCAAGCCAGCCCGATCGCTTCACACGCACCAATGCTATGTGCCAAGAATGATCCAAAAACGGTTCTTTTTCTCTCATATTTTCCCTCATACTTAGGTTTTTCTATTTCTATAGATTTTCACGTACAACCAATGCGTTACTCCTTTAGTTTTCATAGCGAAAAATCGTTCACCACTTTTTGGAATGCTCTCGTTTTATCACAGCATCTCATGATCCCTAAGCCATTGTAGTGTCAAGGAAAGCTGATTTATTACGCTAAGTTATAAACTAATATTGCTAAGCAACCATAATGAACGAATAATGTGAAAAGAAGGCACTAGGTACATGGTACATAGTTGAGTTGTAGGTACTTATAAGCAGTAGGTACTAGACGATTGCAATTATTTTTCAACATTTACTGTGAAACTAAAAATTGTGGGGTCTTGGAACTGTACAGGCGGTAACCCTTTTGGGAGGTACTGATCATATATTACATACCTACGGGGTTTAATAATTTTAGACCAATGTTCTGAATAGAAGGGCTATCTAACATAAAAAATAATAAACCATTGTGTGATAATTTCCATTTTTTTTTTCCAGTTGGAACCATAGCTTCATTTTCTACGAGATATGTACCACCCATCTCCTTGCCTTCAATACGTGGAAACGTCGTTGAAATGGACGGCACCTACTTGACCATTTTCCCAAAGAATGAGACGTTGATATAAGATACGTGTAGACTGCCCACGGACCCACTCCAAAACCTCCTCCGCCGGAAATCAATTTACGAGAAGAGGTCTCACTCTCGACGGAGCAATAACGAAGCATTGAGTCGCCTCTTCGAGCCTTCGACAACTAAACAGGCTCCCGGTGAAAGGAAAAGGGCCAGTGTACACAATGCCCTTCCCCTGGCAGGTGTGTCAACACTCGGCCCTTTGAAGGGCCCTTTCCGTTTACCTCGGCGACCGACCTGTCCCTTCGCTCGCCGGAATCCAAATTAGTGTCGGCGAACCCTCGTCGGCTCCTGTCCTCCCCCGAGCTCGCAAATCACGGACAGATTCACGATTCGGAGACGATAATATATCACGGGAAACGAAACTTCGAATGATGTGTTCTTAATATGTTCTCCAGTTGTGAAGGGAATAGTGTACTTTTGTATGTTTTATTATTTATTTAATGTATTTGAACATGTATGCTCCTTACATTCGATTATGCTTTACAAAAAATACATAATTGAAACAGTTGTAGTGTAAACATCATTAACGTAGCGTTTCCAATACCCAGTTGAATCAACTGTTGAGTACAAAATTCAGAAATTGATCGTGCTGTCCAGTTACATAATTTACTCACAATTAATGATAATCTATTCAGTATTTCAGCATTAGTAGAAATTTAAAATATTTTATGTATTACACATAATATAACATTCACTATTGATTCAGCTTACTCTCTTTACCTTATAAACATTGAATACAACAATAAAAATAAAACGCACAATAAACTTCATAAACCATTTCAAAAACATTAAAGCAGTTAACATAGACAGTAGCAGTATATGCAAGAGAGTTAATCCTTTAGTCAAACAAACATATATTTCTCATTTTGCAAACTTCACTTAAGAAGAAATATAGCCTTTTTATGACGAATTCATTTTTTATCTAAAATGAATTTTCAAATTTTTTTATTTTCAAATTTATCAAATTTCCAGTACCCCCCACCAAGTCCGAAGTAGGTATATATTTTTATGATCCAGTTATACATAGGACATTTAAATAGAGCATAAAATAAGATTTCAAGAAGACCCGTGTCATAGGCTGTACTTACAGTATTTGGAGAAATTTTGTAAATATAATTTCTAATTTTAATTTTAAATTGGTTTTTACTTGCCAATCTTATTTATGCAAATAACTTTTCAAATTGAATATTTCCAATAATATATTATATTGGAAATATTATATTATTGAATTATTATATTATTATATTATATTATTATATTATTATATTATTATATTATTATATATATTATATTATTATATTATATTATATTATTATATTATATTATGAATTATTATATTATTATAATATTGAATTATTCAATATTATATAATATTGAATTATTATATTATTGAAAAGGGACATTATGGTAATTACAATATTATATTAACTACTGCGAAGTGCGTGTCCAGCAAGCTGAGTTATGAGCATGGTTATATGAATAATTGTTTACACACAGGTGACCATTCTCAATAATTGATATTGTGAACATGATTGCAACCACTTGTTAATTTCTGATGATTTCATTGAGCTGGTGTTTCGATGATTTGATTCATAGCAGGTGATCCGAATATTACGAGAACGGTTTGATTTGTGAAGCGGAGGTTATATAATTTGAATAGGTAATTTTTATACTTTACACTCTAGGAGGCTGTAATTTCGTTAGTAGCCTCTTTAGGACATTTACTTGACGATGCTCAGGGTCAAGTTTCTATGCTTTACACTCTAGGAAGCTGTAATTTCGTATGTAGCCTCTTTAAGACATTTACTTGACGATGTCCAGGGTCCGGATCAGATGAGTGGCTTTTAAAGCTAATTTCTATACTTTACACTCTAGG
Source organism: Adelphocoris suturalis (assembly GCA_030762985.1). Classification (NCBI taxonomy): domain Eukaryota; kingdom Metazoa; phylum Arthropoda; class Insecta; order Hemiptera; family Miridae; genus Adelphocoris; species Adelphocoris suturalis. The sequence goes on from CM061043.1 coordinate 23,185,809, forward strand.
AAGCAGTAATTTCGTATGTAGCCTCTTTAGAACATTTACTTGACGATGCCCAGGGTCCGGATCAGCTGAGTGGCTCTTAGAGCTTGCATACGAGTCTTCAATTAAAGACATAAAATGTCCCAATGTGTTGCAGACTCGTATGCAAGCGTTTCGTTTGTCTATATGCTTGAACCCGTTCGTTTCCCATTTGATTTGGAAAATTGGTCATTGTGAGCTGCTGCCACCGTAATATCTCTGCTGGCTTGTAATCATTGGTTTACTATTTTCTTATGATTTTAACGTACAACCAAGCCGTTGCTGGGGAAATAAAACTTCTTTAGTGTTTATGGGACAAAAATCGTTCTCCATTCGTTAGAAAGCTCTCGATTTATCACGCATTTCTTTCGTACTTGTTCTTCTATTTATGTCGTAGTTTTATATTTATTTATGTTATAAATGGATATAGTAAACAATGCCGCTTGTTTTGTCACTAGGTTGAGAAGTTAATCTTGGTTATAAATAGTAATTGTAGACGCGTACCATAACAGAAAATTACATACCTAGGTAATTCCTTGTAATTTCGATTCTATTTGTCGAATGAAGCTCCTGAAAAATTTGGTTTTTGTTACTTGGTTACTTCTGCCAGGCATGTTCCATGTTTTTTGAATTTTAGTCACGGGCTCTAAGTAATAACAACCGGGGGGTCTGCCTTTCCCCCATCCCTCCCCCAATTGGGGTCAATGTTTTTGACATTTTTTTCTTTATTTTGGCACATGGACTCGAAAAGCGTTGCAGTTGATTTTTAATGATCTTCACGTACAACCAAGCCGTTTTTGGGGAAATTAAACTTCTGAAGTTTTCAACGGACAGAAATCGTTCACCATTCGTTGGAAAACTCTCGATTTATCATAAGCATTTCTTTCGTACTTTTTCTTGGTATTTATATCGCCATTATATATTAATTAATGTTATTAATGGATGTAGTAAACAACGCCGCTTGTTTTTTTGTTATTAGTTTTCACGTTAGATATCACTTCGAGAAAACGCCAAAATGAAGCCGTGGGTAGAGATACTTGCCTACGATAATTGTTTTTCTCCCGAAAGTGAAAACAGTGCTTCCGCTACCTTTAGGTAGACTCGGAATCAAAACCTACATCTGGGAAAGGCAAAGGAAGAAATCAATGATCAGTGACCATGAAAACGTCCCAGTGATGTCATAACATAGGTACCTACCTCACGTCTGTTACGTAGGTGGCAACAAGTGTTGTTTGATGTAAATTAATTATACAGATCGATGTTCTGTGTACGAAGCATTTCAGCTCTTGTTGTTTTTAAGCAGCATGTCGACGTCGTGTAAACAGTCGGGTAAACCAACATGCAATAATAACTGACTCGAAGGGTGGTTAGTAACTAAATGCTGGTGTAATCATGTAAACACGAAAGTCAAACAGCTCTTCGAACTTCGAGGATGTTCGCTATCTCAGTCACAAGTGTCTTTATAGGACATAATTATTACAGAAATGGTCAGTGTTGTCACAACTGCCTTTGAAATCGAATTTCAAGGTAGGTACTCGTTTAATAACTTCATATTCATTGTAATATGTATAAAGGTTGTAAAACATCAAATTCTGCATCGATTTATCTCCAGAAAATTTATAAAATATGGAAAAATAAAAAAGGTATTGAATTCTCAATTTCGCACAGCTCCCCAATCGTTGTCATTATAAAAATGTAAAATTTTCGAAATTTCATGAACTTAGATCCAGTCGTTCGGGAAGGAAAACTCGAGAGGGATTACGGCGTACAGCGGTAATAAACAGGTGATTAACTGGACACGGGTTTTCCACCTTAACCTCTCACAAACATTTCAATACACATATCTTATTATATTTATGTTTTCACGCTGAATCAAGTGAGTCCGCTTGTCGATAGGAGTGATCCGAAGAAGGATATTTCCATTCAATTGCGTTAAATAGATTTCCTATAAAATCTGATAAACCTAAATAATGCGGATTAACAGGAAAAATAATCAAGCATAAAATAATCAAATGGAAACGAGTAAATAATATATATTTTGAAAGAGAAAGTTTCAGTGATGCAGCATGATTACATGAGTGAATTTTAATAATTTTCGTATTATATTATGTTATATTGTTTAGAAATTTGAGCATATTGAATGCAACTCAATACACATTGAATGCAACTCAATGCACATTGAATGCAACTTTTCAACTACCAAGTTTAAGGCATCAAACTCGTTCCAAATAATATTCTGCAATTTGAAAAATATTTGAGTTTTCAAGTTTTTATTTGGCAGTATTTATATATTTTTTCAGCAAATACGAGTATTAATTAAATTTAAGTAAAATTTTCAGCATAATTTTGCAAATAATTTTTTTTTTAGTGTTCTGGTTTATTGTTGATAAACATTTTTTGACTGAAATTCTGCTAAAAATATAGTATTAACAATTTTCAGCCTTTTTAATAAAGCAGTTTCTAGAGTTTTATGAGCCCATATATTGATTTTAACCAATTTAATGTACCTACTCAACAAGTGCTAGCAAACTAACTCATGCTTTCGTTTGGAAACCTTGATTTTTCCGCCGGAATAGTTTGTATTTCAATCCTAAGAAGTGTTATTGTCCGGAAGGACATATATATATATATATATATATATATATATATATATATATATATATATATATATATATATGAAGCGTTAAATTCTAGGATTCGTTTCAGAATGCCTCAAAACGGATTTCAATGAAGAAATTGTTCAAAAATTTCGATTTTAAAATTTTCCGACCCATTGCAATAGCTTTATTTTTCAACAAAAATTGGCTGAAAAACCTTCGGATTTCTAGGCGTGAGAACAGAGAACATAGAGCAATCATGCGGTGCTTGTGAATCTATTGAGCAGCCAATGAATCTCTGAATTAAAATAAAGATTGCCAGGGAGTAGGACTGGAAGATATAAAAATTTCCTTGCAAACATCAGCTTGTATAATTCCAATTGAATTATCAGGTGATCATATGGAATTTATCCTAACTTTGCCAAATTTAGTTAATTCACTATTTTCCGTGCGATGTAATAGTCACGGATAGGGATATACTTACAGGTAGCAGAAGCATTGTTTTCGCTTCTGAGGTATGAAAAAGTTTTAGTCTCCAAAAACAAACTTTTTTTTGATATGTCTTTTGGCTGGGGGTCATGACAAAATAAGCGTGATCGTGATCACAAAATGTAATGGGTAACTAACTAGCTTGTTACCTACTTTCATTACGTTACTAATTACGCTACTCTATCCAGAAAATGAGGAAGTCACTATTTTTTAGCAATTAACGAAAAAAAAAATCAGGTGTGCTAAAGACCACACGGAAGAAGTGTAAACATCTATGACGATTTGGACATTACTTTCCACTCTTTTGGGATGTTGGGAAAGTAAAAGTGGATAGGCTCCGCCCCTGGACCCTCGGTAACTTTCCGCCTTGAGCTTGAGCCTTCGGCTAAAATGCTAAAATATGGAACATGCTTTCTTCCCGCTGATTCGTAAATGTAAATAAATTCAAAATTACGACATAAATGTTTTAAAAATCGAAATTAGAACAGAGTACCTAAGTAGGTAATTTTCTGTTATGGTGCGCGTCTACAGTTATCATAAGCAAGATTAACTTCTCAACCAAGTGACAACAAAACAAGCGGCATTGTTTACTATATCCATTTATAACATAAATAAATATAAAACTACGACATGAATAGAAGAACAAGTACGAAAGAAATGCGTGATAAATCGAGAGCTTTCCAACGAGTGGAGAACGATTTTTGTCCGGTGAAAAATAAAGAAGTTTCATTTCCCCAGCAACGGCTTGGTTGTCAAAACAACGTGACGGAAAAAAACGTGACGGTAAAATCGTATTCACACCCCGCTAAATTTTTCGACGCGGTGCGCCAATAGAAGTTTACACTTCAACAATTCGAATTTTTAATTTAAGTGATTTCACCTACTGTTTCTTATCTTACCTACAAGTTAAGTGGCATAATGTGTCCTACGAAAGACACATCTATGCATGAGTTTTATTCCGTGCAAGCGGTAAAAATTAACAAGTTTTTTCTTTTACAGTAGTAAAATTTCCACTCGAATTTTACGATTCTGAACAACTTTCGTTCCGTATCTTTCTGTGAGTGTTTGCCTGTGTGTGTGTAGTGTATCCGCCAATTCTTATAACAAGCATAATTTCCACAATTTTCAACCGATTTTTATGAAATGTTCATGTAATGTGTGGGTTAGGGTGTGTACATGGTCCCCTCTCCGTTTCGTTGTTCCCAAATCGATCCCTAGAACAGACGAACTCACATTTTCCTAGGAATGGTTCCGTTGTATGCAGAAATCATTAGAAGTCACTTCCTTTACACTTCAAGTTGACTCTCAAATTTGTCACTGGTCCCATATTAATGATAATAATAACTTATTTTCGTCAATGGTTTGCAAAGTTTTGTGGATATTTCCGAAATTGATTTTCACTTATGTCTGAGTGAAAACCGAAAAAAAATTTTTGGCCCTAGTGGTATTTGCGTCACTCTTTTCCTCGATTTTGAAAGAATCTAATTCGTTGCTGACGATGCGAGAAGAGAAAGAGCGACGAGGGAGGGTGAGTGGAGATAAGAGTGACTCGACTTGTCGTATCTCCCGGCTCCACTTAAAACCGCTTCCACCGTCCAACTTCTCTCCAACTCGTCCACCCATCCAACTCGCCCTGCAACATCCAACTTATCCTCGGTTCCATTAATCTCTCCCATCTACTAACTACCAGAGCCCCTGAGTTGATCTCTTGGTGAGGGAGTTGCCACAATCTTGAAATGCCATGCATCACAACCCCTCTCCACCCAGCTCCACACCAACTTACGTCAAGACGCCCCGCTCACCCTCATCACTGGCACTTACGACAGAATTCGTTCCCCCTCTCACAGTAGCATCACCTTAAAGAGGTAATCAGCGATAAGAAGGTAATTTCCCCTCCAACTGGGGGCTGAAATTACCTGATAATATACTTTTAACGCGACTAACATCAGCTTCAAAACTCAAGTTATCAAAACATGTGCCATATGCAAGGTGTCCTAGAAGTAACTCCCTTCTTCGCCTACTAGGTGAATTAGTGATATCAAAGTGAAATTTTGATGTAGTAATTAAGGCGTCAAACTCTCTTGCAAAACGGAACTCACAGTTGAATATTCATGGAATTACCATCTTCATTACTATACTCCATGAAGGTATAACAGTGTCAGGGTTTATAAAATATTAAAAATTTCAGCATACAAATATAAGTTAGAGAGGTACTACCGTAAAGGTACTCCGAAGAGAACTGACTTAATCTAATATATATATATATATATATATATATATATATATATATATAAATAAAATAAAGTCGTGTTAGTTACGCTGCTTATAGCTCAAGAACGGCTGAACCGATTTTCTTGAAGGTGGGCGCAAATTGACGTACAAGTTCCGGAATAGAACATAGGCTACAGTAAAATCGTCTTAACTTCCTCCTTCATCGAGAACTCGGTCTTCCTTAGGAAAATTGTTCGGTTCCATCAAATTAAAGTGATCTATGATTTATTTCGCAGACAGAAAATGGAGGCAGTTTAAAGGTAGGTAGGAGAATTAGGACTTAATTAGCTAGGACGACGCTTAGATCCCATCAGCTGAGTAGCTTCTAAAGCTATTTCCTATGATATTTACCCTATGAAGCTGGAATTTAGCATGTAGCCTCTGCGGGACTTCAACTTGATGAGGCCTATACGGACCAGATCAGCTGAGAAGCTGCTAAAGCTAATTCCTGTGCTATCTACTCTATGAAGCTCGAATTTGGCATGTAGCCTCTGCGGGACTTCAACTTGATGATGCCCACGGCCCAGATCAGCTGAGTAGCACCCAAAGCTTATTCATATTTACTCTATAAGGCTGGAATTCGGCATGTAGCCTCTGCAGGACATCAAGAGACAAATAAAATGATTGGCTCTTTCCTGGTCCGCTGAGTGAGCTAAATTCTCTCTTTTTCACCCTAGGAATGTGAAATTTGACAGAGAGCCTCTCCAGGACGTTGTGAGACGAAGGCAATCACGGGTTTCAACTATATCAGCTGACTTAGCTAAATTCTCTACAATTCACCCTAGAAATTTGAAATTTGATAGCAAGCCTCTCTGAGACACCGAGAATCGCATAAAATGTTGGTATTTTCCCATAAATCAGCACATACAACGTCCGACGTATTTTCAACATCTCAGAAAAAAAAGGAAAACGGAAATATTTCTGTTCTAGAACCAAAAATTTCAACCATGTATCATGTTTTCTCCTCGATATTGATTCGAAATTCTATGAAAACATCAGAAATTAACAAGCGGTTGCAATCATGTTCACAATATCAATTATTGAGAATGATCACCTGTGTGTAAACAATTATTTATATAACCATGCTCATAACTCAGTTTGTTGGACACGCACTTCGCAGTAGTTAACATAATATTGTTGGATAAATCGAGAGCTTTCGAACGAATGGTCAACGAATTTTGTGGGATGAAAAACGACGAAGTACCATTTCCCTAGCAACGACTCGGTTGTAGGCGGAAATCACTGTAACACTACATGTTTCGTGCGCGGAAAAAAATTGACTCGCAAAATTGACTCGCAAAATTTGCTAGGACCCCAGGGCTAAAACATGATACATGTTAAAATGAAGAAAGACTGAAAACATGCATTTTGACGCTTCATTTTAGCTTATATGGAAGTAGTTATCGTTACATATAATGAGTTAGGCAACTCAGAGGGCATGCCCCTCCCAGAATATGCAAGAAAATTAACCTTGAGCCGAGAGGATGAGACTGGGAGAGGGCAATTCAGGGCTGAAGTTCTACTTTATTACTTACGTCGGCGCGTCTCGTCATTGCAGTGGCGCACTATGGCCCAGAAACCATAAAAGCTGACAAAACCCTCTAGAATCAGTTTAACAAATCTAAAAATTTGCCCATAGTTTCTATTTGCTCCCTACTTCGTCCTGTCATCTCGCCAGCCCGATTGCTTCACACCTAAGGGTGAAAACTGGGTGTAAAAATGGATTTTCGGTGTTTTTGGTTACATAGGCATGTGGGAGTATCGTTTTCGGTGTTATTTTGAACGTAGAATCGATTTAGGTGGGTCCTAAGTCAACCACTTCACACCTATGGGTGCCATGGGTGAAACCTGTCATTTCTTGATTTATTTATGTTTGTGATCTCGATCACATTGCTTTCAACTCAAGATATTTAAAAAATTCGTGAAGCTGCAGCTTAGCGGAGCTTTTGAAAAAACTGCCAAATAAGTGGGAAAATCGATATGAAGTGAAAAATACAGGAAGAAAATAATGTATTAACTAACTTTTTCAACATAAACGTCAATGTTACGGGTATCTAAACCAAGTGGCAAAAGGTGAGGGCAAAAATAAAATCAAGAGAGTCAAGTGCAGTAAATATAAAGTGAATTTTGCACGCAAACCGTACTTTTTTCGTGTTTTGCACCTATGATGATGTGCATTAAGATCATCTTTCTTCGATTACTGAATTCCTTATCCTTTTCCCGAACTATAATTATGATCAAATTGATTTAAACCTCACTTTGTATTTGGGGGTTTTTGCCGCGTCTGGACCATAGTGTGACGCCTAGTCGTTTTTTTGAAGGTTCGGCAATGAGAGACTGCCGCCTCGCTAGATTTAATAAGACTCTGGTATGAGACTTTAATGAATTGTGTTTGGGACGAATTTTGTGCGAAGGGGGTGGAAACTGATCACTGGATTCCCCATCAATAAAGATAGCGCATACTAGTGCATAATAGTCCTAATAGTGCACAATATGCAGCTCTCAAGAATTCCCTTTCTCGGTTGTTCGAGGTTGAGAAATCCCCGATTAACACAAGTCAAAGTATCGAGAAGATTTCCGTCTACTCCGAGAATGGTCATGGGTTAAGACGAGAAATTTAACTAGCTAAGTTAATATAATTGAAATTTTGTTTAAATTCCTAAAAACAATAGGTATGATTTAGGATAAGTGACCAAAACAATAACTCACGTAGATTGGTTTCTAACGATCCGTACAATCCGGTGTTGTAAGAGGAATGCTATTAATGACTTCAAATTCCACTATTAAGTTTATAAAGGAAATGGGTCCTAATTTGTGGTCAAAAGTGCTAAATTCTAACCCAACGGAATAAACCTCATTTACCAGTCACCCTGCAAAATGACTTTCTACGTTGAGTCCAGCTGTTTTCACGGGAGGGATAATCCCGTAATCGGCTGTATATCACGTTTTTTTTCTGCGAGAAATTCCATTCCTCACTTTCCCAGGCAGCGATATTTCATTCTTTTGTTGGGCCCAGGGATAAAAGAGTTCCAGGAACGGGAGAACCTCATCTCTCGAACCTTCAACTTTAGTCGAACCCTAGCGGACCTTCCAGGGAGAAATTCCGAGAAAAAAAACTCCGTTTCCCCTTATCTAAGTTTATGCGGAGTAGACGCCTCTTGCCGAACTCCATCAAAAGTTGGAGAGGGAAAGAGAAAAGACTTTGGAGAGAGGCAGCGCTGGGATCATTGCTGCTGATTTTCTGTTCTTTGTGTGAGCGGCAGATGTTGGCCGAATCGATAACCATTTTATTGAAATGCTTGGACAATGAACAACATATAATAGAGAGAAGGCGAAAGGTAAAAATAAAATTTTGTTGTAATTTCGCGATTGGTTATTTACGAAATATTTTCGCTATCGTGAAAAAACGAGGAACCATAAATGTGTTTTAGGCTTTTTTTGATGAAAAAAGTCCAAATCTTACAGCATAATCGTAAAAGACAATTTTCTAAAATCTTTTTTTTTTTTTTTTTTAAATATTTTTTTAAAAGGATTGAGCCGCACTTCAACCAGAAGGTCATTAACGGCATAAAAAGTATCGTGCACTGCCCGGGAATCGAACCCGGGTCGCAAGAATGGGAATCTTGCATGATACCACTACACCAGCAGTGCTCATATAAAATTTATGTTCAATTGTTTTGAAATTTGAGCACTTTGAGCGGGAAGAAATGATTAATTATAATTTTTAGGAAGGGGGAAAAAAATCCCTATATTACCTAATCTGTTATTTAAACAAAGATTTTGGATGTCAAGCTTTTTTTCAGTTTTATCGATTTTCAGCACATAATTGACATTTTAATACATTTTTCAGCATGGTTGTTTGCATAAATTTGTTTATAATCTAGTTCTTCTATTGTATATGTAAAAGAGAAATTCCGTTTCATTTATATAAAACGGAGATTCTCAATATTCTCATTTATATTTATATAAATGAGAATATTGCTCTGTTTCTCCCAAGATACTGGCCAAAGGCTCATCAGATTTTAATGCAGTTTTTCCCGAAATTATCAGCAAGTTCCTGGCAATGACATAGGCTATATTGAAATCCCCTAAACTTCCCGTGACATCATAAATTGGAAAAACCTAACACAACTCATTACTTATGGTATCGCCAACTTTAATTCAGTAGATACCATTGAACGCATCCGCTGGATATTTAAATTACGAACTGAGCTTCTCGACTTAAATTACCAGCCCTGTTTAGAAGAGAGAATAGAGCTATGTTCGCTGTGTAACCGGAGAGCTAGGGAAGACACTTACCATTTCGTTTGTGAGTGCCCCATTCTGAGGGAGTTTAGGGTTAGATGGCTTGGGCGTGTCGAAGTATCCCAATATGACTTTATTACAATGCTTAATACACCAGACGAATGGAAAATACTAATAATGTATTTAAGAGTAGCGTGGGGGTATAGGAAGGATTTAGTTCAAGAATTTAATTATAATTAACTGTAGTATATTTCATTGTAACTTGTTAACCATATCAAAAGTTTATCTAATCCTTATATTATAAATGAAAAATATAAAGCCTCTTAGAAATAAACTATCAAAATAAAAACTGTTGTTGATATTAGCGTAATTAGTAACTTTTCTAAGGATCTGTGAAATCGAAAGAGAAATTTAGAGAAAGAAATTACATGAATGAATTTCCGATTTCGTAATATCTACTGCTTTATCCTGCTTGGGCTTGTTTTTTCTTTTTTGTGTCACACTAGATACTTCATGCAATGAAATTACTGTGCCTAACTCACAGGCTGACGGCCTACGTGCCATACCTTACAATGCCTTTTGAAATGGATGGCGAAAGTCGAGCAGTAGAAATCGCTAAGCCATGGATGTACTTATTATATGTATTTATATCACCATGTACTTATATTACTGTTCGACTTTGTTAATAAAAGGCTTTTACTACTACTACTCCCTGAAGAAGCCCCAGTTTCTGGGGAGAAACGTTGGAGTTAAATAAAAAAACGAATATAAGGACAGACGGCCTTTTTTATAAAGCTTTTTATAATCTGAACTGTCCGAATAAAGAATTATGGCAGACCATTGGGCTAAGATACACACAGACATACACCGATGGTTTTCCCCCCCGTGCATTCGGTCTTGGAATGGTCTGCAATGGATTTGTGTACGGCTATTTTTTTCTCATGCTTGGGTTGTCCTACGCCCCTTGAATCAATTTCAATAGGAAGTCCCTCTGTTGACAAAGCCTGCGGTCAGAGGGACATTCTAAAAACCAAACATTGTTTCAAATCAATACACTGTCTATGCAACCTGTTCTAAAAGGTGTGAAGATGACATTGTCTTGCCTAAATCGTTTTATTTATTATGATTTCCTAAAAAGTGTGATATTTGCTCATCCTGGGGGGGGGGGGAGTTGATATATCTCTTAATTTCATGAATATGTGAAATCTTCATTTCAATTAATGATTAATTAGTAGCTATTAAAAGTAGGTCCTGGCGTATATACCTAAGAATAATGAATGAGTAATGAAGTAAGAGTAATGAATAAGCAAGAGTAAGTAAGTAAGAGTAATGAAGAGTAATTTCTTTTTCACAGCTGGAATATTGTTAGGAAAATAAATTCGAGGAAGAAAAAAAAAACGAATAAATTCCAAAAAGCAATTCCATGAACGAAAAAATACACGAGATGGGCGGGTTGGGTCTGGGAGTTATTGTTTAGTAATCTAAGAAAAACTAATTGAGAGGGTCTTTACAGATTAGTGGCTCTTGAAGGGGAAAAAATATACAGATACAAAGGAAGATTAATGTAGTTTGAAACGGTATTTCCAACAGTAACTTCTGGTGGGAGGGGGATGCACGATAAAATTCCGGGTGCGTACAATCGTTACCGCAAAGAAAATAACATGGAAGTGATGGTGGCGGGGGGTGGGGGAGGGGGTGGAGGTGATTTATACAGAAGTTCTCCGAGGTTGGAAGTAAATCTAGCAACTCGAGCTAAGCCTACCGTTAAACTCCATCGACCCTCGACCAATGTTAAACCAGTACTAGATACTACGGGGATCAAGTATAAATAATAATTTATATTTCTGAATTTCCTTCCTCATTACCAAATTTCCTCATAAACTCAAAATGTCCACTTGCTTTTTGCATTTTAGAGGTTGCTGATCAATTTCGATTTACTATTTTCAATAATGAACCATTATAATCGACCAATAAAAAAATAAGCTTTTTTTAACCCACCCTCAAAATTTGTTGCTTTACATTTCAAGATGCGTAGAATCCAAAGCGCTGCAAAAAATTACACTATGGATTATTATTTCTGTGTTAGATAGCCCTTCTACGGTATAAATATTAAACGCCGTATGTAATACGGGGCGCATCGTGCCTCCCAAAAAGGTTCACACTTTTACAGTCAAAATTTTAAGCATTACAGTATAAATGTTTAAAAAAGGTCAATAGGTAAGAAAAAGTTAGGTTCAGAGGCCCCTCGGCTGATCTGTGCTCCTCTGTTATCGCGTAATTGTTTCCGAGGAGTCCCAGGGGAGCTCCATCTAAATAACAACTCCGTGAGTCGGAGAGGAAAGTTAGCTTCGGAGGTTCCAAAGCTGATCTAGTCCCTCCATTCTCAGTAACTGTATTCCAGATCTCCAAAAATGAGCTTCATTTCAGGTTTCAGCATCATAAGTCAATTAAAAAACAGATTAGGCTCAAAGGCCCCACAGCTAATCAGTGAACACTACTGTTGTCTGTTGGGTTCATGATATTACAAAGAAAGTCCACTTTAAATTGCAGATCCGAAGGTTGACATAAATATGCCCGCTTAGATATAGACGCCTGCAGAGGGTAAATTAATGCAATTAATTAAAACATAATTATAGGTACATTTTACTAGTCCCCCCTGATCTCTGAATAACGACATTTAAGTAAGTAGGTACCTACTAGATGAAAATTACATAAATCTATGGATATTGAGATGGTTTTAATAAAATAAATAAATTTCAATAAAAACGCATAAAAAATAAATTTTAATAGGGCGTCCCTCCTATAATATGCGAAGCCTTGCTAATATTATCTACCTTCAGAGGGACGTCCTTAAAGCGAATTCAACGATTGGAGCCCAGCTTATTTGTCAATAGGACGTCTCTCTGAAGCTAGGTAATATTAGCAAGTCTTTGCATATTATAAGAGGGACGCCCCATTGAAATTGATGACCGTGACGCATTTTTATGGGTTGTATTCATGTAATCGCCGACAGACGAATACGATTACACGAATACGAATATAATCGCAATTGTCTCAGAATTAACGAATAATTATCGCGAATATAATCGTATTCGTATTCGACGATAAGATTATGCTCAACACTGCCGCATTACTACGTCAATTACCTAATTTCATTTAAAATCATTCCGTATTTTCAACGTTTTGAGTGAAAAATGGCACGATTTGAACATGGTAGAGAAAATTTATGTAAAGCTACGAACCAGAAAAAGGAAGTTTGTTAAGGTAGCCAGGAGGTGCGTTTTTTCCCTCCTCAAAAAGAACAAAATTATTTGCGAGTGTGAAATTACAATGCTCTGACCGTTCTACCCAGGGCACCGACTTAATTAGATTTTCATACAAACAATGAAAAAGGGGGCGTCTTTTCGCCTGAACAGGAAAATCTTCTTTAGCATCAAATCTAGAGCTTTTAAGTGAGAAGGTAGCGTAGCGTGGGAGGTAGCGGGGCGGGCGAGGCACAATTTTCACTGAGTGGAGTGAAACAATGGTTCTTGGGAAAAGTGATTCTTGCTGAGATGGAATGCAGTAATTAGACGTCAGCTTTTATCAACTCCAGCGTCAAACCCAAGGTGACTAATGAGCCCCCGTTTTTGTGTTGGACAACACAATCTGGAACCGCCAGAGGTTGAATGGGAATCTTTGTTCAGTGAAATTCCTCTTAGTGCGCGATTCAGAAATATTTTGAATTCCAAATGCCGTGACTGGAGATATTAATTAATGTAACGGTGAGGAGATGGGGTAGCGTTTACGAGGAGTTTTTGTACTTATTGATTTTCATCTTGTGATCCTTAAAAGTGTCATCGACGTCATCTGATCCTCAACGACTTCTTCCGATAAGAAAGGGTACGTATCGTGTAATACATGACCAAATATCAAATTGAGGATGGGTCCTACATTTTGACATTTTTCCAGGGCTATGACTAGTGGTGTTGGTTGTTCCAGTAACGATTGAGAAATACGTGGCAAAAATGAAAAATAGTGACTGGAGAGTCCAGTGAGGGTAATGTCCTAGCAGCATGAGTGCAAACAAATCGGTTACGATATTTTCGTCTAAAGCTCTGCAATATGTCGCCCAGCACCATTCCACACCTACACTCCCAGGAGGCCTAAATGGGTAGCAGAAACTGCGAGTGTGAGAAAAGACTTGCAAGTGTTCTTGCCGCCACAAGGGTTTAATTGTGAGATGCTGGCAGGTTTACTATAGGGCAGTACGCCAACAGCCCTTCAGCTTCGTTATGAGACGCACTGGGAGGTAGGCTTGCAAATGAGAATATAGCACGAGTATAGGTACTCTATTCTACATTAAACATATTTACTGTTATTTGATTCCCAATTATTGATTGATTTTTAGGCTTACAAAATTAAGTTGATTGGAGTTGTCTGTATCATTAAGTAGGTAGTGTGACGAAGCAGATGAATTCTCTCCTGTTCACTCTATACATATGAAGTAGAAATTGGAGAGGGAGTTGTTGTGGGATACATCAAGGAATGAATGAACTGACGACATCTGTCCAGATCAGCTAAATGAGCTAAATTATCTTCTGTACACCCTAGGAACTCGAAATTTGGAAGGGAGCCTCTGTGGCGACTCAAGAGACAATTAAAATTACGGGCTCCAATTTGATCTGCTAAGTGAGAAAAATTCTCTACTGATCCTCCTAGCGACTTCAATTTGATGAGGTGTGACTGTTCCCGTCTCATTCGGGAGGGTGCGTCCACCCTGCGATGTTGCGTTGAGTTGAACGTGCGGTTCCCAAATTTCTTAAGTGGCGATCAACAGAGGAAGGAGATCCCTGAAGAACCCTCTGGGTAGCAAATACGATGTTTCTCGTCGGGAGATGTAAAAATTAGTTTCTCCAAAATTAAAATTTTCACTAGCATTTCACGTTTTAGACCATTCTGAACAACTTTGGTTTCGTGTGTGTATGTGAGTGTCTGCACAAATGTCCGCAAATCATCATTGCAAAACGCATGAATTCTACAAGTTGTCATCCGATTTTGATGAAATTTCCAGGTGATGTGCGGGTATGGCGGTCATTGCTTAAAAATAAAATTTTAATGCCCCCTAAAAATGTCATTGTTCACAAATCATAACTTAACTCTGCGCACGCACAAACGAAAACTCCATCAAGCTTAATCTCCACAGATTCTATAGTCGTCCAGGGCAGTTAGGAAAATACAATTTAATCATCCCATTTAAATTTCATAAAGATCATGTCATCAGTCAATGCTACGCATGTACAAATGTTAATTCCTTGCAGTAGGGATAACTTTTACAGTTTCCATGCGATTTCAATTGTCTCTTAATGTCCCAGAGAGTTACCCTATCGAATTTCCATTTCCCAGGGCGAAAAGGTTGGCAAAGGCCGTCTTTTCAGAATAATATGTCCATAGTAAAATATGTCCACAATATTAGAATGCCCATGTACGATTTCAGTTAAATGGGTCCAGCAGTTTTTGCGTGATTGGGTTACATACACACACAGACAGACACCATTGGATTTTTATAGAATAGTATAGATAGATTTTTGTTCTATCAAACATCGATTTTGAATTAGTCATCGTTTCACAGCTTCCACTACCTTAGTTCCTGTACAAAAGATGCAAAATTCGCATACCCCGCAAGGAATTTGTATAAAAGAAAACTACTCAAGTAGTCGATATGGGATTGCCTCCATTCAAGGAAAGCAGAAGGAAATATTATTCATGGACCGATGGGCCCTTGACGGGCTATTCATTGATTCATAACCACTTCCTGCCGCCGCTCGATAATTCAACGGCGGTTCAATAACCACCTCAATGAGCACCTGACCCCGAAAGCCGGCACTTTGCAAGAAAAAAAAGAAGCTCTAAGTAGTCTTGTACCTCTTTAACGTGGCACTTGAGGCTGGCCTTTCGGTTTTTCATTTCGCCACATCACTACGGAAGGTGGAACAACTATTCATTCAGTAGAGTGGGGCGATGATCGATTGAGGTCGATTACTTTGTATATTAATTTTACGATCGTGAAAGCAGTGGTTCTTATTTCATTTGTGATCAATTATCTACAAAAGTAATCGAACACGTCTACAATTACAAACGTAATCGAACACATCCACGATCAGTAAAGTAATCGAGATTACGATAACCTCTTGTAATCGAAATTTCTTTTGATTACTTCCTGTAATGTGACTTACGATTACTTCTTGAAATCGACAACTTTTACAATAATCAGGCGACGAAATGTTTATACTACTTCATTTTAGGGAATTCCTCTGAAATGAGTTGAAATGAATTCAGATTGGAGGTAGTTAATCCTAGGCCATCAACGTCTCTGTGTACAAGAAGTCCTATGTATATGTTGTACATACTTTATCGATCGATAAATCGAAATTTGAAGTCACCACAATATTCGAGGAATGTTTTCAAAAAATTGATTGGCATGGTTGAGACGGGCGGAGTGAGTATGAGTCGGTGATTTGCAGCATATATGTATAATTAGAGTTAATATAGTGTAGAGACGAAAAGTTTATTTATACTCAGAGGATTTATAAATGATATTAAAAACTTGGAAAATGACTTGTAAATTATGTACTACTAATAAAAAATTACTGAATTAATATAGAAGATAATAGTTATTTTATATAATTTGTGCTCATGTACACTGGAAAATCGTGTAAGCAAACAGCAACACTTGCCAAGTAATTACGGGCCTCTGCCTAGCACCTGGTAATATATTAAAATTTATATTATGCGTTAAATAATTAGATAGATTAGATTAGCTTTTGTTGTATATTCGTACGTGTATAAGAAAATTCGATTCAATGAAATAAATAAATAAAATAAATGAGGTTTAATAGACAAGGTTTCGTATTAAAAGAGGACTTTCGTGAAAAATACGTGGAGTTAGGGGTGGGGGTTACTTTTTGAACACCTTGTATAAGTACATGCAAACCATCACACTCTAGCAGAAAGACCTTTGTTTTGTGTGAATGGAGGGTACTTGGCCAGATGTCGGTCAAGAACTGGGTTCCAGCAGTGGACTCATCAAATATGAAGAGGTTTTGAGGGGCTCGAGGGAACAAATCCATTGAGTGCTGAGTATAACATGAATGAAAAGAAACACTCGAGAGCTTCTGACTGAGAGGTCCAACGAACTTTGTTCATTGAAGTTCCTCTTGGTGATGGTATTTTAACGTGAATATAAATAAATTTTGGATTCGTTGGAAAGAATAAATTCCGTTGATAGTCGATGATCACTCGGGGGATAGTTTTCCCGAGACATGGGGCAGCAACGAACAGAAAGTTACCAACACAATAGAAAGTTCCTAGTAGATCCGTAAAAAACAATGAGTTGTGCGGTATTGACAATCCGGCGCCGTAACTCTGACGCAATGAGTTACTGTGACGCCTCCTTCCATGGACTCAAATAACCTACTAGGAAAATTTCCTCCTTCCATGGATTTGGCGTTACAACTAGATCCGTTAAGGACTTCAAGTGACTTGAAGGTGCGCTAAATGTTTCCGGTTACCACACGCCGTATTGAGACCGACGGTTCTCTAGGAACTCTCTAATTTATT
The DNA here is from genome assembly GCA_030762985.1 of Adelphocoris suturalis. Taxonomy (NCBI): domain Eukaryota; kingdom Metazoa; phylum Arthropoda; class Insecta; order Hemiptera; family Miridae; genus Adelphocoris; species Adelphocoris suturalis. The sequence goes on from CM061043.1 coordinate 23,203,025, forward strand.
GGCAAAACCTGAGAACCAGTCTGGAAAATGTTGGTAATACATTTTGACATTTTCATGTCCTTTGTTTTGGCACTAAACTTGAAAATCGTTGCAAAATGTAACAACACGAGTCGCAATCACTCGTTTGGCGACCGATGAACAAAGCGTGTTTGGTCATGTTTTTATAGTTATAGCAACATATGCTTCGTTTCAACGAATTCGTCAATCATCCTTATATTTTATATTATAAATATATATTAATATAATATCATATTAATATTATATACCTAATTAATATATTATATATTAATAATTTAAAATTAATTAATATTAATATAATATATAATATTATACAACTATATTAATAAATTATATATATATATATATATATATATATATATATATATATATATATATATATATATATATATATATGAATATATCAGAGTTCGGTAAAGCATGTTCAAAAAAAAAAAAAACTTGGAAGTGGAATATTTTCCTGAGGGATGAGCTGTATCTGTGAGATAAGTACCGGACATAGGTCATCTTATCAGACCACAGTGATGGCAACAACAATTTTAACAGTGCGTCTTAGATGCAGCTAGACGAAGGCGGAGCTTTATCGCCCCCTCCCTTCCATGATAAATTTGCTTAACTTTAGGAATCTTGTATCCAAAAGATACTGCCCGTTCCTATAAAGCATTTATATCCCGCTGCGAGGGATATACATTCTTTGGTAAAAGTGCACAACATTGAAAGTATGTTACGAATTTGTTTGGGATGTAATTTGAATTTTTAAAAGGATCATATATAAACATACTTAGAAGTCTATCACCATGGCCGTTGATATTATTACAAAAAACGCTGCAAATTATTTCACAAAGGTTTATTATTTTTTCAATTGAGTATGATCGTAGTTTTAGATGGCTTGCGTACGTCATAAGGCCCGTCCAGACTCCTCGGAGTGTCCTACTTCGAGTTGCCACAACCTATACTTCTATAATTATATACGCATGTTTATATTTCTCGATTTGAGCTCCTATCTATTCAAATAGTTATTGCCTTAATAATATCATTATCTAAGTACGTACGAAAAGTCGAGAGGATATGTTATTAAATATGCGTAGGAAAAGCTTTGGTATTAACACACAAATATGACCTTGAAAAAAACATACTCATGCCTCGAACGAACGCCGGCGCCGTACCCACCACAAGCCACGGCGCCGGCGCCTCCTCTCACTCCACCCCCCCCCCCCCCCCCTCGCCACCCACCGTGACCCCCTGCCAAGCGTGCCAGGCGTGCTCGCGTCGAAAAAGACACGTTTTTGCCCGTTTTTGGCCCATAGCATCTATGCGAGTAAAGCGATCGGGATGGTTAAACGTTAGGACCAACTAGACCCCAAATGGAGTCTATGTGCGAAAGGACGGGTTTTTTAAGTCAATTCTTAGGCCTTTTATGGCCCGGACGGCGGACGGCGGACGGCGGACGGACATTTCAAATTTGGATTCTACGCACCTTGAAACGTAAAGTGACAAAGTTTGAGGGGGGGTTATAAAAATTTTTTGCTACACGATCACATAGGCTTATTATTGGAAATAATAAACCAAAAAACATATATTCATGCCTCGAAGGAACGCCGTACCCACCACAAGGTGCCGCGGCGCCTCCTCTCACTCCACCCCCCGCCCACCCCCCCTCACCACCCACCGTGACCCCCTGCCAAGCGTGCCAGGCGTGCGTGCGTGCGTAAGTCTAACAAAGCCTTGAAATGACACTTTTTCGCCCGTTTTTGGCCCATAGCATCTATGCGAGTAAAGTGATCGGAATGGTTAGACGTTAGGACCAACTAGACCCCAAATGGAGTCTATGTGCGAAAGGACGGGTTTTTTAAGTCAATTCTTAGACCTTTTATGGCTGGACGGCGGACGGCGGACGGACATTTCAAATTTGGATTCTACGAACCTTGAAACGTAAAGTGACAAAGTTTGAGGGGGGGTTATAAAAATTTTTTGCTATACGATCACATAGGCTTATTATTGGAAATAATAAACCAAAATTTGCAACAGTGAAAAAATTTGTATGTCCTCCGCGGGCGTATGTCGCTCAAGAATGAAAATTGTCGCCGTTATTACGGCAAAACGTTGAATCATGGGTATGTTTTGGGGCAACTGAAAGACTAATTAATAATTCTTGTGTGCACATGTTGCTCCTTGATAACATTGGTGAACGTTGAAACCTTCTTGTTCATATAATTAAATACACTAACGCTCATTGAGGAAGGTCAGCGATATCGTAGCAACGTGACATACGAAGCTGTAAGTGTAAACGTCATTCCTTAGTGACGTCAGCGATATCGTAGCAACGTGACATACGAAGCTGTAAGTGTAAACGTCATTCCTTAGTGACCAAGCAGTTAGCACGCTCTTTGTTTATCGGCTGTGTAACGTAACGAGTTCTCTTGATGCTCCATTTCGTAATAATTTTGGTGTTAATGTGCGAAAGCAAAGACATGAAAATGTCAATAACCATTGTAACTCGATTTTTAACCGTTTTGCGAAACACAATTTTGTGGTGGTAGAACGATAGGTGACTCTTCATCATCAATATACCGTATAGGTTTAACAATGATGGGCATGTCAAGTGAAGCTTCGTCAGATAATTCAGTCAAATAAGTACTTAAGTGAATTGTTTTGTTTGCCACAGTTTGTAACAGTTTCGGTAGGAGGAACTGTTACTCTGAACGTTCCCAAAAGAACGCCGAGTCCTTCAGCTCCCCCTCACATACCAGATCATTCCACAGCCAAGATAAGAGCTTCTCTCATTGTGCGTATAGCAATTAACTATTATCCACACCTTATTTATTCAGATCTATAACTCAACTGCTATGGCTCACACCCTACCCTCACCCCACGGTATCTTCTTATCTATTGTTGAACTACTCGACATCTGACTAGTCACAATATCAGGATCATTATCTCTTCCTTGGAGCGCCATAAAGAAATTTCGTATCTCATTTAACCCCAATAACCCCAATAGATACAAATATTATATTTTAAAGAAATAAGAAATTTAACCACGACAATCACTAAGATTGTCACAAGTTGACACAAAATACTGCAGTTGAAGCCAATTCTAACTCCGACTACTGTACTTTGATCTCAAAGTCGCAGCAATTGGTTGTCAAAGGTGCCTTTCACGCGAAGTTCCCTTTACAGACCAAAGGAAACTAATTGAAGAAGAGATTTCCCTTTTTGATCTTACGGTTCGACCGAGTTAGGTAACCGGAGGCGCAAGACTTAACCGCGGGAGACGGCGGGAAGAGGCATAATATTATGCAGGCCCCCAATCAGGTTAAGGGGCGAAGACTCGGGGCTCTCATAAATTTAGATGGTTTGGCCCCAAGGGGCCCCAGAAGGCGGTCGTCGGCAAGGCGGAAAGCGGCCTCGGTAAATGGGTGAAGGGGCTCGGGGAAAATTCGTTATGGATTGAGCCAACTCCTGGTAGGTAACTAGAGGAATTCTCTCACATAGTCTCCTGCTCTGCAGTAATATTCCTTTCCTGGTACATTTACCCGCAACTTATTCTTCCAAGTTCATAATTTTCAATAATACAATCTTCTTAAATCGAATTTCTCCCAAATAGGGTGTATACATAGCTCGGAAAAGTGATTAATTACCTATTATTTTTAAACAAAGCTTAATTCCATGCTGATCATTTTGACACCAACCACGACCTGCCATGATGAGTAGTTCTTTTAGCATGGAACATGCTTTATCCATGACCAAAACCGTTACGTTTTGTGTTGCGTAAATGCGACCCCAAAGTAGCGGTCATTTGATTTCACGGTCTTAGAGGAACAGGTGGATTATAACTACATAATAAATGTTGTAATTTGGTTACGAAGACATTTCTATAGAAAAGGTTGATTGATTCTACCTTATCTTTATACATAATTCCGAACAGTCTTTGAAATTGTGAAGAACTTCGTGGTCCGATTTTAGTGTAAGACTGCTCATTCGAATCAGCACGGCCCCAAGTTTGTTGCAAAAGTGTCGCCGTTCGTCTCTATACCCGCCTTGATCGTGTTCTAGGCGGTCCTTATCAACGAGAGTTGTTTATTAGGCTGTGGCGGTAACAACAGTTGCCATCAATTCACGGTAAGTAAGAATAGTGTAGTTACTAACATCTAGGAGAGTTATTTCTGAACGAAGAAATTGAAACTGAAGAACTTAGCGGACTTTATAAATAATTCCGAACGGTCTTTATATATAATTCCGAATCAGCACGGCCCCAAGTTTGTTGCTAAAGTGTCGGTAAGTAAGAAACGTAGTGATGGGGTCTTTTCTGATCAGCTGAGTGAGCTAAATTCTTTCCTGTTCACTGTAGGAAGTTGAAATTTGATAGGTAGACTCTCTGGGACATTAAGAGACGAGTGAAGTGATGGGGTATTTTCTGATCAGTTGAGTGAGCTAAATTCTTTCCTGTTCACTGTAGGAAGTTGAAATTTTACAGGTAGACTCTCTGGGACATTAAGAGACGAGTGAAGTGATGGGGTATTTTCTGATCAGCTGAGTGAGCTAAATTCTTTCCTGTTCACTGTAGGAAGTTGAAATTTGATAGGTAGGACTTATATCGTTACTATAATGTGCTGAGTTCCTGTTAGGTACTACTGTTATACAGACTAGATTAGGGCTTTCCAAGCCCTAACAGGCCTCTAGTCTTTATATATAATTTCGAACGGTCTTTGAAATTTTGAAAAACTTCGCGGTCCGATTTTAGTGTTAGACTGCTCATTCGAATCAGCACGGCCCCAAGTTTGTTGCAAAAGTGTCGCCGTTCGTCTCTATACCCGCCTTGATCGTCTTCTAGGCGGTCCTTATCAACGAGAGTTGTTTATTAGGCTGTTGCGGTAACTACAGTTGCCATCAATTCACGGTAAGTAAGAAACGTAGTGAGGTTACTAAAATCTAGGAGAGTTATTTCTGAACGAAGAAATTGAAACTGAAGAACTTAGCGGGCTTTATATATAATTCCAAACGGTCTTTATATACAATTCAAAAATATATTCGAAGCACAAATTGGACATGACACAACACTCGAAATTATTCCAGCTTTGCTGGAGTGGTACCAGACACATCAGGACGAAGACAGCTGTAGAATCTCCTACCGATCAAGACATAAAGAAGGAGATAGAAGACACGGACGCGCAGATAGAATTACACTATCATCTCAACATGCCAAAATTCTGGATTCCCCGATTCAACTTTTTGTTTAGTCTCATAGTGGCGAGGACCACCTCAACTGGTGATATTTATTTTAAAACATTACTTACATTTTGATCGGTATTCTCTATTTTTTAATCATTTAATAAATTCGCCTTAGCTTTGCACCAGATCACATAACGCCGCAAATAGGTAGGACTTATATCGTTACTATAATGTACTGAGTTCCTGTTAGGTACTACTGTTATACGGACAAGATTAGGGCTTTCCAAGCCCTAACAGGCCTCTAGTAGTATAATAATATTGTGATATCGGTGACTTCAATACCTAACTGTTGATGGATGTTTCAATATTAATTATGACATGTGTTTAATGTAAACTCCAGGTAACGGGATATTTACTGTTTTTAAGAGATTATTGAAGTTCCAGATTTTGGGTTGTGAACACTTGTTTTGATTAAGTGCTTGAATAACTAGTGTAGAATTTAACAATATAGTACAAGAATACTTCCTTCAAAGGTGATTATCGTTAATAAAGTTTCAATATTTTCTGCAGTAAAAACGTGTAAGGGCCCGAGTCTTGCTTTACGTACCCCCTGCTGATGATTTTTACAATATTTCAAATTATTACTTCGTCACAACCCCCCCCCCCCTCCCCCCTCGCGCAAAGTATTTTAGTAGTTACTTGAAACTTGAAAAGTACTAGAGAAAGAAATATTCCTTCTTCCAAGCTTACCTATAATTTTTAATAGTGCAGTCAATCGCTATTTCGAACCTCCTCAATTCAAATTACTTCCTAAGGGTTTAAAGTTGAGAGTTTTTCACTCTCGAGACTGGCAAATTCACAATCGAGAGAAAAACTCGCAAGTGAAAAGACCTCTTAGAGTTCTCGCCGAGAGCCGAGGGAAAACTATCCGAAAGGAGAGATGATGCGACATTGCTCTCCACGAGTGCTTCCAGTATTTCAAATTATTTTGTCTTTCTGTGAGTTGGCGTTGTGGGACCCGCTCAAGAACAGATATTAGTTCCTTCATGTGGAAGTTTATTTTAAAAACTACCAGGCTCACGAATTCGACCAGCAGTTTAACTTTAAACGTTTGAAAATATACAAAGATTTCTAAATTGCTGGGCATCTTCACGATCCAATTTGCGCAATAATAATGGTGGAACGTGCATAAATAATTTCTCCTTTTTGGTTTACTATTTTCAGTAATAAAAATTAATATCATCCCTGAAAATTTTATGGTTTACGTTTCAAGATGAGTAGAATCCAAAAATCGAATAAAAAAATCCGACCGACCGCAGTCCGCGGCTTTTTCCAAAGATACTCAACCAAACTAAATGAAACTTTTGTTAAAAATCAAATTTGGGGTCTACATGGTCCTAGAAGCTCGACTTCAATTTTTATCAACCCTAAAGGGTTGGTCTAATCATTGAAAATAAAGTGTTACTATATATAACTCAACTAATTATTGGGGAGTAAGATTTATGAATTCTTTTCCTCCTGATTTGAGAGATTTGGACTACAAACATTTTCGCTGTAGACTGAAACGTAAATTTTCGCGAAATTCAATAATCATCAGAAACGCTTGCATACGAGTCTGCAACACATCGGGACATTTTATGTCTTTAGTTGCAGACTTGTACGTGGTGCAGACTCGTACGTGTTGCAGACTCGTATGCAAGCTTTAAGAGCCACTCATCACACCGGACCCTGGGCATCGTCAAGTAAATGTACTACAGAGGCTACATCCGAAATTACAGCTTCCTAGAGTGTTAAGTAAAGAAATTACCTATTAAAATAAAATGATTTAACCACCGCTTCACAAATCAAACCGTTCTCGCAATATTCGGATCACCTGCTATGAATCAAAACATCGAAATACCAGCTCAATGAAATCATCAGAAATTAATAAGCAGTTGCAATCAGGTTCTCAATATCAATTATAGAGAATGAGCACCTTAGTGTACACAATTATTCAAATATCCATGCTCATAACTCAGCTTGTTGGCCACGCACTTCGCAGTAGTATATGGTTGGATAAATCGAGCAGAGCTTTTGAACGAAGGGTGGAGTTTAACGTTGTATATATATATATATATATTAATTGCTATGCAATTCTTAGCCCAACCCCCAACAACTTTTTTTGTAACGTCCGTGACTAATTGTAACGTCCGTGACAAAAATCCAGCACCTCCAAGCAGCACGTTCATGCGCATCGTGGGTTCGAATCCCAGCCAGGGTTGAAAATTTTTTTATATCCATTTTTTAATGTAAAATGAACGAATAAAAATGTACAAAAAAGAAAAAACGACTTTATTTTTTGAGCGTTTTCAGGCTAAGAATTGCATAGCAAATTATCCTCGTTTTCTACGCAGTACAAAAGAGAAAAAATCCGGGGGGTCCAGGGGGGCGAAGCCCCCCGGCGAGGCGCGAAGCGCCGAGTATATATATATATATATATATATAATACTCGGCGAATCGCGGATCGCCGGGGGGCTTCGCCCCCCTGGACCCCCCGGATCTTTTCTCTTTTGTACTGCGTAGAAAACGAGGATAATTTGGTATGCAATTCTTAGCCTGAAAACGCTCAAACAATGAAGTCGTGTTTTTCTTTTTTGTACGTTTTTATTCGTTCATTTTACATAAAAAAATGGATATAAAAAAATTTGGATATAAAAAACTTTTCAACCCTGACTGGAATTCGAACCCACGATGCGCATGAACGTGCTGCTTGGAGGTGCTGGATTTTTGTCACGGACGTTACAATTCGTCACGGACGTTACAAAAAAAGTTGTTGGGGGTCGGGCTAAGAATTGCATAGCAATTAATATATCGAAATTTCGTCACGCACGTTACAAAAAAAATTGTTGGGGGTCGGTCTAAGAATTGCATAGCAATTAATATATATAATTTTAAGGCAATCTGAGAAAAGAAAAAACTCATTGACTTCCTCTCCAATCCATTGAGGTTGATCGTATGCCGCCCCTGGGTGTGTGAAAATCACTTCCCAATCCGATGATATGGCTGAGCTTCTTATATGGGTGTTAGAATTAATTGATTTAATCCTACGGTTAATCAAACCAAACCTAGAACTATAAATATCACAGAACTTCATTTCTACAGTAAATACACTGTAAATAGGAGTTAGGCGCGTACGAATGATAAGACTTGCGAATTAACATGTAGAGCCGACCAGAAATACCCTGTGCGACAACGATGTGCCAACCAATCACCATTACTGTTGACATGACGTTACGGAATATAATTACAACCGCTGATCACCAGCGTTAAATCGAGAACTCTCTGCCAGTGTGACACGTAGGACAAACTGGCCTCGTTGATTACGTTTTGATGAGTTGGCTCCCTCTCCAAAGCAAATGTAGCTCTGGTCAACCTCTCTTGCAGCCTAACTCACTACTCTGTCGAGGTGGTTTGCAACAAATGAAGCTTTACAAAGCCTCAGTCGCAGCGAATTTCCGTTAATTTCCTCCTTTTTGCGTTCCTCAGTAGTGAGTGTAAAGTTTGGTGGGTGAAAATGATAAATTAAACGAAGATCGCGGATAGAAAGTGCTATTATATAAATGTCCATGCCATTGGAGAGATAGATAGATAGAGAGAGAGAGAGAGAGAGGGAGGGTCACTGGGTACATTACCCCGGGGCCCAGCCTTTCCGAGGGAGCCCGAATTTTCTTCAAAAAGAAAAAAGAAGGGAGATAAAGAGAAAGAGATTAAAGAATAAGACCTGTCTGTGTATATGTAGGTGGGCCCTTTTTGTACCTATGAAGTAACTCGGACAATTACCCAACATATGACTTACTATCGCTGGTTTTAATTAATAAAATTGATAGGTATATTTTCTTCGAAGGACAAATGGACGTGGAGACAGCCTATTTAAATGGAGATATAGACGAAGACATCTATATGGAACCACCGCAAAATTTTGAGAAGATTCTGATGGATTTTGTGGAAAATGAAACAGGAAAAATTCAAGAATTGGCCTGGAAAATGTTGAGAGATCTTAAGAGTGGAAAAAGATTTTGTAAATTACAAAAGTCACTGTACGGGCTGAAACAATCGGGCAGGCAATGGTATCTGAAGTTAGATGAACGCCTGAAAGAAATTGGTATGATACCATCAGCAACTGACCCTTGTGTTTATACTCTTGGAAAAGGAGAGGAGGCTGTAATTTTAACAGTGTATGTTGATGATTTAATTTTGGCGTCGAAAGATGGAAGGAAATTGGATGATTTGAAAAGAAAATTGAGTGAAGAATTTCGTATGAAAGATTTGGGGAAAGTTCATTATTGTTTAGGCCTTGAGTTTGATTACAACAAAGAAAAAGGAATAATGAAGATCTCACAGAAGAAATACATTCATGAAATTTTGAAAAAATTTAATATGGAAAATTCGAAACCAGTTTCAACACCTTTGGACACGAATGTTAAGTTCGACCCAATAGATGAGAAGCCAGGGAACTTGGATAAGGACTTGCCTTTTCGAAATCTAATTGGTTCTCTCATGTATGTCGCCTTGGGACCTGTTGAAAGACCGATATATCTCTACAATGATAGCCAGGGAGCGCAATCGAACATCCGGAACCCCATCTACCATTCAAGGACGAAACATATCGATATTAGGAACCACTTCGTGAAGCAGAATGTCGATGAAGGTTTAATCAAAATTATTTATATGAAGACAGAAGAGATGGTAGCTGACTTTTTGACGAAAGCAGTTCCACAACAGAAGCTCATTTACTGCTCAAGAGAATCTGGACTCATGAAGGATTGAGGTGATTGTTCTAGAGGGGGCGTGTTGGAGAAATGATATTAGTCGTTGTCGACGTTACCAAGACCAATCTCCAAGCGAACTCCCGTTGTGTTGTTTTATGTAAACAATAAAATTACTTCTTCTTGTGAATTTAACCAAACTGGTGTATTTTTGTTCACATTTTCTTTCACTGCTTATCTAACTCTACTAAGACTTACTATCGCTGGTTTTAATTAATAAAATTGATAGGTACTGGAATACCAGAGAGATATTATGGTAGTGCAATAAACTGTGACAATTATTCCAATGAATAAACAGTATAATTGAAAGGCATTTAAATTTGTATAATGGAAAACTAAACGCAGTGGCCACTGAACCTACTGATGTCGTTGACAATAAGGAATATAAATTATATGGTTGATTGGGCTGTAAATAGTTCATATACCTAATTAATTGTTGATAGTAGTTGATGAAGAAGTAGGTAGATATGAAGGCCCTTGAGAGTCCAAGAGGTAGATAGGTGGAGAGGAAGGGGGGGTTGATACCCTGGTTCTCAATTTCAATACAATTATGGTGAGTGCGACCACCAAAACTGTAATTATGATGATTTCTCCCTTATTGTCTGAGGAGATGGTAATATGGTAAGATCTTACCGGTTTCAATCCAGTTAGGGAACAGGATCCAGGTAACCCAAGTCTGGGGGTTGTTTCCTCAAACAATCCGCACCTTTCCAGCGAGTATTTGGTAACTGCACCGTAGTCTGCGCGTCGTGAACGAAGCAGAACAAAAGGACTTGCGGATGGGTCAGAGCCGGCCGGCATTTACTTTTGAAAAAGCGAGGATAAAAACGTTAAGGTAGGTCAGTTTTCGACGTGGCGAGAAGCTATCCGTGAGAACAAAGGAATGATGCGTAGCAACACGTGTAAAAATTTTTTCCTACAAATAACACTGAACTAAATTTTAATAAATAAATAAACATCTAACAAAAATTCTAACATAGAATAATAACAACAAGAACACTAGGAAATTACCTAAAGTCCTATTTGAATAGGGAATTTTAGCGCAAGTGACCTATAACAATCCATATCATGGAATAATTAGGTTGGCTTCACTCATGTAATCAGTGGGGAGTCAGCTGAGAGAATGAATGATACCTGTTATCGGCAGAAATTATATAGATCGAGATATTGATTTATTGTTGAAATTTTTTTTTTTTCCCCACGCCATTTTAGGTCTGCGGCTCTTCCGCCATGTGACCTCGCGCAGCCCAATATAGTTTCGCGATTTTCACCCAGTGGGTGTCGTCCGGCAAGAAAGAATTTCTAATGTCCTCAAGGTGAGGGCAGTCAAATAGGCAGTCAAATATTGTTGAAATGATGGAAATTACTGAAGAACTATTGCAATTAAAGTGAAAACTAGGAAAAGTGGATGCGGAACGGAATGTGTGGAAGAAGTAAGGTTGATTTATGTGATGGTGTTTGTTGCTGACATCGGAGTTGCGAATTCCAGGTAACAAGGGTTTGTTCTTGTACACCTGTCTAAGGGGAATATTACCTCCCTACTTACATGTTGTGTAAGGTATCACTAAGCAGCACCTAGGTACTATTGCAACGCCACTCCTTCGGCGCATCAACTACTGTTTCCATAACTCCATAATAACAAATGGAGCATAACTCCTACTTAATCATCTGTTATTGTCCTTTCATCAGCAAGTTAGGTAGGTATACATTTTTATGTTAAATATTCATTCTCAATAAATACTGATGTTTGCAGGATATGTAAGTGCTTGTAGTTTAATTCTATTTTGCTGAAATAAACTAAAATCTTGTTTATATAAAATCGTTTCTATAGGCTAAGTTGCAACTGAGCGTTATGAGTAAATCACGGTCGTTTCTGTACAAACGTAACGTCAAGACATTAGACATACATAACATCAGTTCATAAGGGTGATATCGATCAACGAACAATTCTACTACTCTTATTCCCAAAGTGATTAAGATCTCGATTTTTATTATTTCACGCTCCCACCCCACCCCCTTAGGGTTGAGCGAAATTGATGCCAATGTTACTGGCACATTCTCGGCCGATGTTAAATTTTTGACCAAAGTTTGTAAAGTTCGGCCTAGTAGTTTTAGAATCAAAACTTCGAACGGTGGACGGAGGGCGTTTTTGTATTCGATTTTTAGAATCTAGGTATCTTAAAACGTAAACCAACAAACTTTGAGGGGTGGTAAAAAAAAAAAAAAAAAAAAATTGTTCGTTTTCTTGGTTGATTGTACGGGATTATTATTGAAAATAATAAATCAAAAGGCGAGTAAAACATAAGATTCTAAAATATGAAAAAATTTCCTTCTAACATTAACAAGCTTGGTCGAATCAGAAGCAATACGGATACGGCCATACGGACCCGAAGCGTTAGTAAGGGGCAACCCCTCCTTCAAGACCGAACTGTCGTGCATGTTTAGTATCATGAGCCCCTTGCTTCGTTGACACTGTTTTGTGGTTGGTTCTACGAACCAACAATACCTACATAGGATTTACATTCATGTAGCATATTTCGCGTAACAAGAGTCGGTTTAACAAAATTGTTTACATCACTCTGGAAACTTACTGGTCTTCCAGTTTATGACAGCGTTCAAAAATCATTTCCTCACGCATAATTTTCTCAATATACATTCCATCCTAAATTTGAAAAAGTTTGGCATGAGAACTTGGAAGCGCAAAAATTGTTACGCAAAGTTTTATAATTTCTGAATTATATAGCACATCTACACAGATAAATGGTCTACCATAATATGTAAATCCAGTCTATATATAATACATTACCTTATTTCGGCGCATTGTGCCTCACAAAACGACTCACCCCTTCATCGCACTATGGCACACCAATTTTAAGTTTTTATGTAAATTTTGATCGAAAAGTGCCGATTATAACCAAAATTTAACCTCTAAGACCCCTTAGCTAATTAGTTTCTTACTACCTTGTAATTATATTTCACGTGTTTCCGAAGTGCTTCTTTTCAAATTTCCTCACTGCAGGTTGAGTAGAAAAGAAATTAGTTTCACAGGTTCTTCAGCTCATCATTGCACCTCTGCACCTCGTAATTTTTTTCCAGGTGTCGCTAAGGGGCTCCAATTTGGGCATCATAGGTCGATTAAGGAAAACAGTTAGCCTAGTCTGCCCCTCAGCAGATCAGAGCCATTGTAAATGTATTCTCGATGCCCCAAAGGAGCTCCATTTGAAATTTCAGCGCTGTAAATTGATTAAGAAAAAAATTAAACTCTCGGGTCCCATCTTGGTGAATGATTTGCGTAACGCGATGCCGTGGTGGTCGTTCGAAAGGTTGACGTCGTCATCAATACGCCTATGTAGATGCTGGAACCTACGGAGAGAAAATTAATCCAATCAAATAAAAAATTTCCACTTTACAAGTCCCTCTGATCTAGGCATATCAACTCAGACTAAAAACGCTGCAAATTATTTCACAAAGGTTTATTATTTTTTCAATTGAGTATGATCGTAGTTTTAGTTGGCTAGCGTACGTCATAAGGCCCGTCCAGACTCCTCGGCGTGTCCTACTTCGAGTTGCCACAACCTATCTATATCTATAAAAGAGGATGTATGTATGTATGTATGTTGCCTATAGACTCCGAAACCGCTCGACAGATTGTAATGAAACTTTCAGGTATTATTAGGCATGATTCAAGGATTGTTCCTGTAAAGTTTGGTGCAAATCCGTTCAAAGGGCTCTGACCCAGAGGGCATAAAAGGGTGCAGTGTCAGGTTTTAGAAATTTACTAGCGTTCCCCCCGCGCGTTGCTGCGCCCAAATTAAATTTGTTTATTGATCGTAATTTTAAACTGTTATTAAGAGGTGATTGGATGGACGGAAGCTTAGCCTTTGGATTCTGCCTTTGGTTTCTCCCTCCTCCTCATCCTCCTCCTCCTCCCTCCTCCTCCTCCTCCTCCTCCCTCCTCCTCCTCCCTCCTCCTCCTCCTCCTCCCTCCTCTTCGTCCCTCATCCTCCTCCCTCCTCCTCATCCTCCTCCTCTCTCACTCCTCCTCCCTCCTCTTCGTCCCTCATCCTCCTCCCTCCTCCTCATCCTCCTCCTCTCTCACTCCTCCTCCCTCCTCTTCGTCCCTCATCCTCCTCCCTCCTCCTCATCCTCCTCCTCTCTCACTCCTCCTCCCTCCTCTTCCTCCTCCTCCTCCTCCTCCCTCCTCCTCCTCCTCCTCATCCTCCTCCTCTCTCACTCCTCCTCCCTCCTCCTCCTCCCTCCTCCTCCTCCTCCTTCGGTCTTGGCTTGGGTAGTTAATTTTGTAAACAATAAATTTCTAAAACCTGACACTGCACCCTTTTATGCCCTCTGGGTCAGAGCCCTTTGAACGGATTTGCACCAAACTTTACAGGAACAATCCTTGAATCATGCCTAATAATACCTGAAAGTTTCATTACAATCTGTCGAGCGGTTTCGGAGTCTATAGGCAACATACATACATACATACATCCTCTTTTATAGATATAGATTGTTTACAAAATTAACTACCCAAGCCAAGACCGAAGGAGGAGGAGGAGGAGGGAGGAGGAGTGAGGGAGGAGGAGGAGGAAGAGGAGGGAGGAGGAGTGAGAGAGGAGGAGGATGAGGAGGAGGGAGGAGGATGAGGGAGGAATAGGAGGGTGGAGGAGGAGGAGGAGGAGGGAGGAGGAGGAGGAGTGAGGGAGGAGGAGGAGGAAGAGGAGGGAGGAGGATTGAGAGAGGAGGAGGATGAGGAGGAGGGAGGAGGATGAGGGAGGAATAGGAGGGAGGAGGAGGAGGAGTGAGGGAGGAGGAGGAGGAGGAGGAGGAGTGAGAGAGGAGGAGGAGGGAGGAGGAGGGAGGAGGAGTGAGGGAGGAGGAAGAGGAGGGAGGAGGAGTGAGGGAGGAGGAGGAGGAGGAGGAGGGAGGAGGAGTGAGAGAGGAGGAGGAGGAAGAGGAGGGAGGAGGAGTGAGAGAGGAGGAGGATGAGGAGGAGGGAGAAACCAAAGGCAGAAACCAAAGGCTAAGCTTCCGTCCATCCAATCACCTCTTAACAGTTTAAAATTACGATCAATAAACAAATTTAATTTGGGCGCAGCAACGCGCGCGGGGGGAACGCTAGTACTTCTATAATTATATACGCATGTTTATATTTCTCGATTTGAGCTCCTATCCAAATAGTTATTGCCTTAATAATATCATTATCTAAGTACGTACGAAAAGTCGAGAGGATATGTTATTGAATATGCGTAGGAAAAGCTTTGGTATTAACACACAAATATGACCTTGAAAAAAACATATTCATGCCTCGAACGAACGCCGGCGCCGTACCCACCACAAGCCGCGGCGCCTCCTCTCACTCCACCCCCCCCCCCCCCTCTCCACCCACCGTGACCCCCTGCCAAGCGTGCCAGGCGTGCGCACGTCGAAAAACACACTTTTTTGCTCGTTTTTGGCCCATAGCATCTATGCGAGTAAAGCGATCGGGATGGTTAAACGTTAGGACCAACTAGACCCCAAATGGAGTCTATGTGCGAAAGAACGGGTTTTTTAAGTCAATTCTTAGGCCTTTTATGGCCCGGACGGCGGACGGCGGACGAACGGCGGACGGCGAACGGCGGACGGCGAACGGCGGACGGCGGACGGACATTTCAAATTTGGATTCTACGTACCTTGAAACGTAAAGTGACAAAGTTTAAGGGGGGGTTATAAAAATTTTTTGCTACACGATCACATAGGCTTATTATTGGAAATAATAAACCAAAATTGCAAAGGAAACGCTTGCATACGAGTCTGCAACACATTGGGACATTTTATGTCTTTAGTTGCATACTCGTATGTGTTGCAGACTCGTATGCAAGGTCTAAGAGCAACTCAGCCGGACCCTGGGCATCGTCAAGTAATTATGTCCTAAAGAGGCTACATACGAAATGACAGCTTCCTAGAGTGTAAAGTATAGAAATTACCTATTAAAATGATTTAACCACCGTTTCACAAATCAAACCGTTCTCGCAATATTCGGATCACCTGCTATGAATCAAATCATCGAAACACCAGCTCAATGAAATCATCAGAAATTAACAAGCGGTTGCAATCATGTTCATAATAACAATTTATTATTGAAAATGATCACCTGAGTGTACACAATTATTCAAATAACCATGCTCATAACTTACTCAGCTTGTTGGTCACGCACTTCGCAGTATAGTTAACATAATATGGTTGGATAAATCGAGAGCTTTCGAACGAATGGTCAACGAATTTTGTGGGATGAAAAACGACAAAGAACCATTTCCCTAGCAACGACTCGGTTGTAAGCGGAAATCATCAGAATATTTTCGTGAGCAATTTTCCGTGACGTTTTAGCGAATTTTTGAAGAAAATTAAGCTATTGCTCTCGCCTCAAAATTTGTAGAATGTGAATTTAAAAAAAAAATTTATGCAGAAATCCGTTTCAGGCTATTCTGAATCATATTCTGAAGTTTAACGCATTTTTTTATGTATGTATGTATGTATATATGTATGTATGTATATATGTATGTATGTGTCATTCCAGACGATAACTGTCCGTAGAATTGTGCTAGAAACTTCAAACAAATTTTAAAATGTTAAGGACACGAAACGAAAGTTCAAGTTCGTTGGCCAGCATGATCGGATTACATCTTCGGGTTGAAATTTTCAAAAATGTAGTCAAAAATCTCAAAATAGCCTGTTTTTTGCGATTTGTTGTGCGAAATAATTTTTTCAGCATACTAACATGTGGTATATTCGGAATCAGCGTAAAATTTCGTATAAGAATATGTATCAAGTTTTCAAAAATTTCAAAGTTGAAAAATCAGTCAAAAATCGAATTAATGCCGTTCGCTAGTTGTAAAAATCGGTAATATTTGCATGAAACATTGTCCAAATTCAGATTGAACTACTCTTATGGAAGTATCCCTGTATAACCAATCCTAGAACCATGCTGTTTAAAACGTAGGTAGTAGGTGCTTGTTAAAAAAAAAAAAAAAAAAAAAAAAAAAAAAAAAAAAAAAAATAAATAAATAAAAAATGTAATCACAACTGATGAGTTTACTCTGTTAACTCTATGAGTTTCCGTCCACCGATTCCATGTCTATCAAAATCATCAACTAAAATTTCTCTACACGATCAATAGCGACTGAAATGTCGAAGATTTCTTCAAAAATTCGCTCTTGGGGTCATGCTGCATGACTGGACTTTTTTTTTTAGTTTATGTGCCAAAGCAAAGACATAAAATGTCAAAACTTTGGTGAAACCAGGCCTGAATCTTGAAATTTGACAAATCTTAAGAATCCTCTGAAACTCGGAGCGCTATAGCTCGCAAGTTTTCCATTGGATTTTACCCCTGGAGACAGGAAAAGCTGCAACGAGATCTGACCTTTCCAACGGTGTAGTCAATTTTACTTTTACTTCGCTAATTAGAGGAAAAACTGTTTTAATGTTGAAAAAATTTGTTTTTTAATGAAATCAAGGGTTTTGTGGAAAATTACCTTCTATAAAAATGCAAGTTTGGGGTCGGTTTCTACGTATTTTTTGACGCTGAATCGAATGGTAACAGTTGCATATCTTCAAAACCCAGTTATAACCACAGATACTAGACACATGTTTCTAGTATCCGTGGTTATAACCTATTTTACACTTTAGCTCACTTGTTTCACCCCTAAAAACACATAAAATTTATCATACCAAATGAACTCAAATTTGTGAGTTAAACTGTTAAACTTGGTTATAACAGAGTTGGGGAGGAGTGCAAGTGTTGCCATTCGATTCAGCGTAAAAAATACGTAGAAACCGACCCCAATACATTTATGTGCGTTTTTCAGCATAATTTGCGCTTAAGGAGATTACTACTGAAATAAAGTTTTCAACTGTTTTCTGTTGAACTGTGAAGTGTCTTCATTTACACTGTGAAGTTTTCATGTGTTCATTGTGTTCAAAAATTCATTTTCTTACTTGGGAATAGAAGAAGGTTTAATTCAATGTAAAACATGTTTAAATGAAAGTGAAAAAGGTTTAAATGAAAGTAAAAAAAGTTTAAATGGAAGTGAAAAAGGTTTAAATGAAAGTTAAAAAGGTTTAATTTAAAGTAAAAAATGTTTAAATCATTGCGAAAAAGGTTTAACTAAAAGGTAAAATACTACGAGTATATAACATTCCCTTTATCATCGATTTAGTGACGAACTATATAAGAAAGACGAACTTATCGTATATACCAGTGTAAATAGCAGTTTTAGTTTTCTCCTCAATATACTGCATCGATTTAAAATCTTCGTTTTTCGTTTATGTGATATCCCGTGCATTAAACAATTAATTTATCTTTATTAAGCCTTTCAAAAATGTGCATAATGTTCAGATTGGATGGATTTATTCTTATACAGAAGTAAAATATGATAAATAACTAATATTTGACAATCCCCCAGAAAATTGTATTTTCCGATGTCATTTATGTGTTTATACTACCAGTTCAAACTGGTTTAGTATCGGGAACAAATTAACCATCCACGTTTTCCCAATCAGCCCCCATAGTGCAGTCAATTGATAGTATAGTTATCTCCTGCCAAGGTTATCTAAGTTTTAAAATATCGGAGGGGGGGGGGATAATTGCTTGAACTCCACATTTGGGAGTATAGAGGCTTACGGAACGGCGAATTGTCCATCAGCTCACTGTCTAGCAGTCACAATGAAACTGTACGCTCTCCTTTTCACGATCGTAGCCGCCCTGATGCTCCTCAGCGAAGGTATGGATTTAACTGTTCTTGTAAATATATTGTGCTTAAATCAAAATATGGTTCCAATCATGCAGCATGACAGTAAGAGCTAATTTTCGTGTCATATTTATGGTTATTTTTAACTTTCTTTGCTTTTAGCGAATTTTTGAAGAAAATTAAGCTATTGCTCTTGCCTCAAAATTTGTAGAATGTGAATTTTTGAAAAATTTTTATGCAGAAATCCGTTTCAGGCTATTCTGAATCATATTCTGAAGTTTAACGCATTTTTTTATGTATGTATGTATGTATATATGTATATATGTATGTATATATGTATGTATGTGTCATTCCAGACGATAACTGTCCGTAGAATTGTGCTAGAAACTTCAAACAAATTTTAAAATGTTAAGGACACAAAACGAAAGTTCAAGTTCGTTGGCCAGCATGATCGGATTACATCTTCGGGTTGAAATTTTCAAAAATGTAGTCTAAAATTTCAAAATAGCCTGTTTATTGCGATTTGTTGTGCGAAATAATTTTTTCAGCATATAACATGTGGTATATTCGGAATCAGCGTAAAATTTCCTATAAGAATATGTATCAAGTTTTCAAAAATTTCAAAGTTGAAAAATCAGTCAAAAATCGAAAAATGCCGTTCGCTCGTTGTAAAAATCGGTAATATTTGCATGAAACGTCCAAATTCAGATTGAACTACTCTTATGGAAGTATCCCTGTATAACCAATCCTAGAACCATGCTGTTTAAAACGTAGGTAGTAGGTGCTTGTTAAAAAAAAAAAAAGAAAAAAAAAAATGTAATCGCAACTGATGAGTTTACTCTGTGAAATATTCCGTCCTCCGATTCTCTCGGTCGCTCTCTTTAATGTTTTACGCTCAACTGTTTTAGGACTTGATGTAGCTTTAATACTGACTGTGGCTTAGAAAATATCAGCCATGAAATTATGAAGAAGTTCTATTTATGTACGTACTAGCACGCAGACCCAAGGCCTTCAAAAATTCGCTCATGGGGTCATGCTGCATGACTGGACTTTTTTACTTGACTGGAACTTCTTAAATTACTTTTTCATTGAAACAAATCTAAAATTAACGACAAGGTTAGGTGATAGTGTAACTCCAAAAAATTTCTATGGGTAGCAGGTAGGTTTTGGAGGTAATTTCAAAGCCGAGCCTTATCACAAGAGCTTTAAGGACCGAAATAGAAGTAAAGGGAAAGTGTTCATTCTTGAGACGTGTAGGTACCAATAAAAAATACTTCAGGCCCATTGCTAGAGCATGTTGGGTTCTACCATGCTGGTTATTGAGTGATCGGCACTGCCCATTATTAGTTTTATAGAGTACCCAAATCTGGATAAACCCACAGAATGGCAACATAAATCTTACTAATGATTTCGGCTTTAAAAATTGACGACGATGATTCTGGAAACATAATCAAGTAAAATAAGAGGGGCTATCCCATAGTAGGCACGCCCATGCCAACTATAGGAAGGAAAGTTGGTTTTCAACCAGCAGTGGGCGTGCTTTTAATTTCCGCTATAATTTGATTCATTTTCCTAATTCTACAGCTTGAGAGCTGGAGAATCCGTTGGTATAAACCAAACTGAACAAATTCTCTTTGGAGTGAATATCGCCAAAACCAACTTGGTCAAATCCTTAAGCAAAAAAATAGTGAGATTCCAGCGGCCAAGGACGCTTGCAGTTTCAAATGACTGTCAGCAGGGTTGCCAACTCATGGTCATTCATTACCGTACCAATCATTTCCAAATTACATACCGTACACTCTCGTACATCCATCCTAAAACCAACCGTATTTTCCACCGCACGCAAATCTAAACTGTAGTGGATTTATAGATGCTTGACTAGGGGAAGGTACCCCTAGAGGAATGCTTTTAGATAAATCTTGACTTGGGAGAATTCCATGAGATGGTAATTCGGGTTTGTTCCTTGATGAGGAACTTGTTGAAGGTACTGAAAAGTACCTTCAGATAGGTGTTTATCCCTGTTTTCAAAGGGGTGAGCTTTGTCGGACTCATAGGCAAATATCTTGCTCAAACGGATTTCAATGAAGAAATTTTTCAAAACTTTTGATTTTAACATTTTTTGAGCCATTGCAATAGCTTCACTTTTTACAAAAATTCACTCACAACAACTGAACTACATTTTCACGACAACATAAATAATGTTGAACTAAATACTATTCGCTTCGCTATCCCGCAGGAGCTGCAGCTCATGATGAACAGGAGAAGCCACAGGAGAGGAGGGGTTATATTGATCATTCGGGTTAACTGAACTGGCCCAATAACTGGCCGGATGTGATAAATGAACTTACAACGTCAAAGGAACAAAGGACAAAAAAAGGACATCCTCATCGCAAATTCGCAATGGATGGATATAGATATGGTGTGGGGTAGTTTATCACTAATGCACTTTATTCAATAATTGTTACTGATACAAAAGAATAAAAAACTTATCACACCGTTAGCCATTCGGCCGTTCATCGGTTTGGTGTTTTGCTGACCTTTTCCTTCGAAATATAGAATAACTTCTTGGACATTTTCGTTTCACCTTTTGAATGAATAATATCAACCACTTAAGTAAATAAGTTCCATTCGTGCAGCATGATTTTTTTTTTTTTTTTTTTTTTTTTTAAGTGAATTTCATTTTAAAAAATGAAGTCATTGCAATTGCATTTTCCAAAATTGTTCTTCCTTGAAATCCGTTTTGAGGCATTCTGAAACAAATCCAAGAGTTCAACAGTTTAACTCCAACACTAACACTTTAACTTTAACACTAATTATACATGAAATAGCGTGAAATTGTAAGATTAGTTGCAGAATGTCTCAAAACGGATTTCAATGTAAAATTTTTTTGAGTGGCACGGAACTGGCGCGACCCTTCTCGAATGCAACGAGAGACGGCGAACGGACGTGGCACGGGCGAAAGGGCGGCTGCCTGCGCAACGTCCATTCTGTTTACATTGAGCCATTTGTTTACATGGAAAGACGCGGAAGTTATAAGATGAAATTTGTTTTATTGTAACTAATATTGTGATTATACATCGTAAATATTTTGTTTGTTGTATTGGTATTTTGTTTGTATTATTGTTTTAGTACAAAAGAATGTCATATTCGTGCTCAGCAGAAAATTTCCTGTAGGACAGGACGGCTTTTGAATTTTTTCCACGAAGAATGGCCATTCGCCCCACTGTGCGCTGGTAGCTCGATTTTAGTTTCCGAAATACGCTTTTTTTTGCCAATATCAGACTTTTGAATATAACTCTTACATACTTATTTGTAAAATTGTGAAACTTCGTATACTTACGTTTTTGGGGTCGCTGAACTCGAATATGTAGTCAAAACAAGTCAACACCAACAACTTTTGACGGTTTGGAATCTCAAAACCGTCAAAATCATGTCAAAAAATGACAATTTTTCAAAATTCATTGTAAAATTATGAAAATTTGTATTCTTATGTTTTTTATCCAATATTATATTTAAACCGGCGATTGTTTATAACAGATCGAAACTCCGAGACGATTCTACGGATTTTGATTAAATTGTTAGGGATTGTACCAGTTGGCTCTTTGTCCCAAACGCACGTATACAGGGTGTCCCACGGAAATGTTAAACCCCCCCCCCCCGCCCCCTTCATTTTATCTAAATTCAGCGTAAAAAATTGGGATCAACGCCATTCTTCATAATGTTTTACGTAGATCTCAGGAAAAATGCTTTCGGCGCGCCACTTGCACCTGAAGTGGCGCAAATGACATGAACTATGTTTTTTCAAATGGGGAATCCAATGTTTTTCATTGCAGATTTGAATTTTGCGTGAAATTTCATGAATAAATGACCCATCACTCAATTTTTTAAGTGCGCGAAAACGGGCGCAATTCCGTTCTGAAAGTGCAAAAATTGTGAAATACTGAGTTTTTGAAGATATTCAATTGCCACAAGTAATACATGATTTTGGGGTATTTTTTCGTGCTGAACCTCGTAATGATGTTCATTTATTGATATTCGCAACACCCACTTGGGAAAACACCGAAAAATTGACCTGAATTGCACCTTGTATACTATTTTGAGAAATGTGGAATTTTGACAACCTCCACCCCAGGAGCGGATCCAGAAATTTTTTCCGGAGGGGGTCACAGGGTAGAACAATATAAAAAAAAACGCTGCAAATTATTTCACAAAGGTTTATTATTTTTTCAATTGAGTATGATCGTAGTTTTAGTTGGCTAGCGTACGTCATAAGGCCCGTCCAGACTCCTCGGCGTGTCCTACTTCGAGTTGCCACAACCTATACTTCTATAATTATATACGCATGTTTATATTTATCGATTTGAGCTCCTATCTATTCAAATAGTTATTGCCTTAATAATATCATTATCTAAGTACGTACGAAAAGTCGAGAGGATATGTTATTAAATATGCGTAGGAAAAGCTTTGGTATTAACACACAAATATGACCTTGAAAAAAACATATTCATGCCTCGAACGAACGCCGGCGCCGTACCCACCACAAGCCTCACGCGTACCCACCACAACGCCTCCTCTCACTCCACCCACCCGCCCCCCCCCCCCCCCGTTCACCCCCCCCCCCCCCCCTCCTCTCCACCCACCGTGACCCCCTGCCAAGCGTGCCAGGCGTGCTCGCGTCGAAAAAGACACGTTTTTGCCCGTTTTTGGCCCATAGCATCTATGCTAGTAAAGCGATCGGGATGGTTAAACGTTAGGACCAACTAGACCCCAAATAGAGTCTATGTGCGAAAGAACGGGTTTTTTAAGTCAATTCTTAGGCCTTTTATGGCCCGGCGACGGCGAACGGCGGACGGCGAACGGCGGACGGCGGACGGACATTTCAAATTTGGATTCTACGTACCTTGAAACGTAAAGTGACAAAGTTTGAGGGGGGGTTATAAAAATTTTTTGCTACACGATCACATAGGCTTATTATTGGAAATAATAAACCAAAAGCACCTATCAACTGAAAATTGATGAGATAAAAGATATGACTTACCTGCACATCACCAGTCCATCTATAGGTGACAAGAGTTATAACAAACCCGCTTCCGTGATGTGAGAACTCCATTGGAATTAGGTATATCAGCTGGTACGGCCGTCGTAGTTTACTAGCCGATGTTCACTATGTTCCACCAGTTGAGATTCACTCCCATGTTGTTGTTTTTTTCCTATCAAACATTTTTTCCTCAGAAACATGACCGCTATGTGCATGTTGGACATAGGTTCGCTCAGCACCAAGATAACTGTACTAGGCTTTGGTTCGTGGGGTTCATTTGTATTTCGCTCCAACATTGAACCATGCCTCTCTACCTCTTCTGTTCCACATTCTGTTTCACAATAACGGAGATTCTGAAAAAAAATTATAAAATATAAAATAAAATAAATAAATCCGTCCAGCAGTACGGTGGAATTAAATATGAGCTGAGGATGGTCCTGCGATTTCGGTATATCTCTTAATCAAGGCTCAGTCACTGTTTTGTGTGTGCAAACATTAATAAAATTTGATTATATTTTTCGGCATAGTTTTGTGCACAAATTATTTAATGTCCTAGTTAATATTGATCATTTTGTATTGACTGAACCATTTCTAAAAAATCATAACTTCAAAGGTTTTTGGCCCTTTTTAGCCATTTTTAGTGATTTAGTTTAGTTTTTTTTTTTTTTTTTGAAATTTGACCAATTAAATGTGCTCAAAAATTGCTGGCCAACCAACTCATCCTTTCTTTTGGAAAGTTTCATTTTTTGGCGAAAGAACGGGATATTTATCTGAATCCTAAGGAGAGTTATCGTCTGGAATGACGTGGTATATATACATATGAAAAAGTGCAAACTTTAGGAATCGTTTCAGAATGCCTCAGAATGGATTTCAATGGAGAAATTTTTCAAAAATTTTGATTTTAAAATTTCCCGAGCCTTGACAATAACTTCATTTTTTTACAAAAGTTGCTAAAACGAAAAATCCCAAATTTCGTTTGAATCGCCGAATTTTATTTAGTATGAGGTTTTTTGCCATAAAATGGGTTTTTAACCATTTCTTTCCACTGACATTGCTCAAATTTCAATACAAAACACATTATAATACGATAAATAGTCCAAGAAAATTCGGTCATACAATCATGCTGCATGACTGGAACTTTTTTTTTCCTGCCAGCCGTATACTAGTCTTCGAGGAGAGCGAACGAATAGAACGTACGGTCTCAATCGATTAATTGAAATTACATCTGTCAATAACGAGAAAAAAGTTCCAGTCATGCAGCGCGATCGTACAATATTTAGGTAAATGATGTATTATATTTATGTTTGTTTTGAAATTTGGGCTTTTTGATTGCGAAGAAATTGTTAACTGTATATTTTATGGAGGAAAAAAAGTATTCTAAATAATAAGATGCTGTTCAAATTTTGATTTTGGATTTGCAGTTTTTATTGATTTATCAGTAAATTTTTCAAATAAATTCTTCAGCATAATTCTGTGCATATCTGATAAAACATCCCTCAATTCAGAAAAAGCTTCCATCCGACTGATGAAGCAGTCCGTTACCTTTTTCGACCACCATCGACCTGAAATCACATCGCGCTCTAGCAACTTGTTTCAGTCAGGTGAAACTAAGCTAGAGTGCTCTCGCAATTACTCTATGAGGGATCCACACTTCTCTTGTAAGCTCTCAGCTCTCGCTCTATGGAGGGACGTGCCCCCGTGTAGACGCACCTTTAGGGAGCATCCCCTCTCAAGGTATGCAAAGAAAATTAAGTTTGTGCTGACAGGGTGAGGTCAGGAGGGGGTCAATGTTATCTGTTTTTCTAATCATTTATTTATTCACCATCTTCTATGATACAAGTTAAATAAATATTACAGTGTATCTTACATAATTAAATTACAAATTAATTAAACATTCTCATTTCGACATTGTATATTATCTAAATACAGAAGAAGAAGAAGAAGAAAGCTTTATTGAGCACAATGAATAGAGTGCAAAAAAGTAACAAATACTGAATAATATATGCAAAAATGAAAGTCTTTTACGATTTTCTAAGGCTTACAGAGCAATGCAATAAAACACCTGCTCGGGTCTCACCGTTAAATTAAGATTCAATCGCCTTAACGTTGAAGATAACTCTCATGGCAATAAGAGATGAATTAAATAAAAAATGAATAGAGGTTTGACAAGAAAAAGAATTTGAAATCTATAGCACATTTCACAAATGTTCCATGGTATTAATCATAAGAGATTTTACATATTAATTATACGATACAAGAAAGAATTATTTATAAGCATCTTTATATTTGTGTCAGCTAAGGATGCAGGAGAAATGACAAGTCCAATCCTTCTCAGTTTATAATTTATATATATTTTTTATCTTTCTACTCCAACGTCGGAAAGACCTACTTTTCGTTGCGTTGATTAAAATTCAAACTGCCAACAAAAATCGCATAGTTAGATAATGTTATTCGTAGATAGTGAAGGATTATTGCGCTTTTCACTTTTCGAGGGCCATGTACAGAGTAGGTACTTACTTAACTGTTTCACGAAATTATGTCAAATGGCAGATACCACAGTACCTACCCCAGTAGGCAGATACTGATGCATCTAGCTTTTGTTACCTACTAACGGTCTATAAAAGAATAGGTACTTACCGATTTTATTTTATTAATTTTCTTTTGACTAATCGCCTACGTCTTTGTAGATAAACAGCACCATAGGGTCCATTTGATAGTTATCTTTAGACCAGCGTTCTGCACAGAAGATCTGTTCACTGCGAAAATTCCTCTGACGATCTATACAGTCAGAACATTTCATATATTGATTTTCGTTCGAACTATTGGAATCTTCCTCGAAATTAACACGTTATTCATTCATTCCTTCCCCAGACTTTCGGGATTATATCTTCTGAATATCTGGAGGGCGACCAGGCTTTGGTGTAATACCCATAAGTTTATGGACGGCTTTGAACCGATTGTAATTCCCAGGATCGGCTCAGAAAAGCCGGCGGGAAGAAGACGGAGCAATTATTCCAGCAGAAGTTGCCGCAGCCGCACATTCAGGGTTTAATCGCCCTTCCATGCATATGAAAACTGTGGGAGGAAGCGAGAGAAATGAGTCGAGTTTCCAACCAAAAGAGAAAACGCTCTCCCCAGCTGCTACTTTCGTTCTAATAATGACAACAACCGAACCGGAGTTTGTTGAATATTTTCTGTGAATGCGAGGACGACCGTGTTGTGTCATCTCGCGCGGGTTGCGTGACAGCGGACGGTACGACGGCGTGCATTTACATTTTGTAGTGGTCGGCGGTGAAATGAAAAGTTTTTACCGATGTGATGATCCCAATGAGAAGCCCTGAAATGGAGAGGGGAACATGAAAGTACAGAACACACCCAACTCTTCCACTTTCAAACAAGTCTATCCAGTATTAGGTACGTATGCCGCTATTCTATTCAAAAGTAGGAAAAATATTCCGATATCTAAAATCTAATACACAATCAAGTATAGTAAGCTTCCAATTAACGGCAAACAACTAGCACCAAGTGCATGCCAGTAATTACGTGAGGAAGCTATACTGCCAATCCTATCTGCCTATCTTAATATGCATGATAAGTCATACTTAACTGTCATACTTTCGCTAATGAGTTTATACGTTGAAATCAGTGGGTAAGCTGAGGTCATCAGTTTCCACAGCTAACCTGAGGAAATTCACCTTTCGCCGACACAACACAAACTGAACAAACTTTCTCTCCCAAACTCAGACAACTCAGGTCGTGTTCGTTGGAGAACAGCCGACGGATCAACTGAAAGGTTTAATGGACTGAATGTTATCGGATTGCGGGGCCGGTCCTGAACAAGCGAAGTTACGTTTATCCGGATCAGACAAGGTGGGTAGTTCATTAAGCGGCTAGCCCGGTGGCCTTCCCCAAGTTTTACCCCGAATCCTCGAGACTGGATACATTTGTTAACTTCTTTGAAAGGCAAGTTGAAAGCATGTATCTAACGTCTCCGGTAGCTATTTTGACGTCTGGAGGAACAAAATGAATGATAAAACGCTGCAAATAATTACACGATGGTTTATTATTCCTGTATAAGACAGCCCTTCCACGCAGAACGTCTATTAGCCTAGGAAAATTAGCGCAAAAATGAAGTATTGCGCCTAAAAAATAAGCTGAAAGCTGGAGATTGTTTTCATCCTTATTGAGTACCCTAAATAACATGTGTTTGAGTTTGCGTCGGTCGGTAGGTCAACCTTCAATCAGGAGGGCCAAAAACAGCAAAATTTTTGCGCTTTTTTTAGTTGTTTGCCCATAACTCGAAAATTAAGCGTCTTAAAAACATTTTACTCCTAGCTTTATTGAAGATCATTAGATTTTGCTTTGAATAGTTTTCAACTCATCAGAATCGGTTCATCCGTTCAACCACAATCGCTCGTCAAAACTGGGAAATGTTTACCAACTTTGCTAAAACGCTGACATCCCTCAACTTCTGAAGCCTGTAAGTCACAAAAAGACTGTTCCAATAAAATCAAGTACAGAAACGAAGTTGTTGGAATTTAAATTCTGAATCAGATTCTTTGGAAATGAAAATTCACACATCTTGGTGCTCATTTATGAATTTGAAACTACCACAAGTCGGAACGCCAAATCTCCGCTAAGACAGCCCAACGATAGAAACTTCGTCGCAACTCTAAATTTTTCAATTTCTAAGATTCATTCGAGTTAAAATCAATCTAAAAATTTAGTTTACTTTGTATCACTTTATTATGTACCTATTTACTGATAATATTAGTAAGGAGGCACGTTACCTAGTTGCCGATTTTATCTCTAATTTTTGCAGTTTTCCATAATATAATAGTAAAATGAATAAATTATAGAAATCTAGAAAGCGAGGAATTACCAGCCAGGTCTAGTACCTTAGCCAGGTGGATAGCAGGCATGCCAACTACTGTTGACATATCGCACCAAAGTGAGGAGTTTTTTGGTGCCTCTTTCAACATTGGATCAACATGTCGACACTACAAACTCTCGGATGAAAACAGACAACGCAGATGTAGACAAATTTTACAACTGGTTTGAATCTCACAATCGTTTCCTCTATGGAACATCAATTATGTGTTTCGGTACTGGAGTGTAGGGAGTTGTTGACATGGACTGCCAAAAGCTTAAATGAGAAGGGAGAAAATGTGAGAGGGAATACCTTGAAGGACGCGACATTTCTCGGAAAGAACAGAGTACCTACTTCTTTTGCGAAATTGACTCTATCAGTACACGATATTCCGCAAAATCCCTTCAAACATGGAATTACTACAACAACACGAATCCTATTTCTCATTCGAATTGGTTCCTATAGCTGGTTGACGCTATATGATGAGAATGGAATAATGCGAAAGATCAAGAAATCAGATCTCTACAAACTTTTTCTTTCAGTCAAAGTTGCATTCTCAAATATTTGACTGTCGTCGTGGATGGCGGTTTTTGTAAACCGTGTTGAGTGTAACACTGGGGAAAAGCTTTCTACTGTCATCACAAAATACTTGAACTGTATTGAAATTATGAATAATATAATAATTTATTATTATAAATCTATATCTATAAAAGAGGATGTATGTAATGTATGTATGTATGTATGTTGCCTATAGACTCCGAAACCGCTCGACAGATTGTAATGAAACTTTCAGGTATTATTAGGCATGATTCAAGGATTGTTCCTGTAAAGTTTGGTGCAAATCCGTTCAAAGGGCTCTGACCCAGAGGACATAAAAGGGTGCAGTGTCAGGTTTTAGAAATTTATTGTTTAGAAAATTAACTACCCAAGCCAAGACCGAAGGAGGAGGAGGGAGGAGGATGAGGGAGGAAGAGGAGGGAGGGGGAGGAGGAGGAGGAGGAGTGAGGGAGGAGGAGGAGGAAGAGGAGGGAGGAGGAGTGAGAGAGGAGGAGGATGAGGAGGAGGAGGAGGAGGAGGAGGGAGGAGGAGGGAGGAGGAGGAGGAAGAGTGAGGGAGGAGGAGGAGGAAGAGGAGGGAGGAGGAGTGAGAGAGGAGGAGGATGAGGAGGAGGGAGGAGGATGAGGGAGGAAGAGGAGGGAGGAGGAGGAGGGAGGAGGAGGAGGGAGGAGGAGGAGGGGTGAGGGAGGAGGAGGAGGAAGAGGAGGGAGGAGGAAGAGGAGGGAGGAGGAGTGAGAGAGGAGGAGGATGAGGAGGAGGGAGAAACCAAAGGCAGAAACCAAAGGCTAAGCTTCCGTCCATCCAATCACCTCTTAATAACAGTTTAAAATTACGATCAATAAACAAATTTAATTTGGGCGCAGCAACGCGCGCGGGGGGAACGCTAGTATATAATAATTTTCGATCAAACTGTACTATCGTGTTTGATGGATAGGCACCCTGAGACTTCTGAAAAAAGCACGAGATCAGCTAAACAAGCCTGTACTGCACGAACCATGTCATCTGCTTCCGTGATTTTTGATAAATCTTTGACTGCAACGATGTCAAAAGAACGTTCCCTTGCCAATGAAAACAACAAGATACATACACCTAATATCAATGCTCATGGAAAATCTCGTAGGTGCTGGCATCCAAGTTAGACTGGCCGTTGAGGATGCAGATGCAATGATTGTTGATACTGCTATAGAAAAATCACCGTATGGGGGGAGTGTGTTCATAGTACGTGAGGACACTGATTTATTTGATTTGTTGATTCACCACTGATAAGCTCATTTCTATAAAGCTTGGAATTCTCCCTTCACACAGTTGAAACAATATTGAGTTATTTTTTCCCTCCTTTCACTTCATCTGATTAGCTATAATCCCCCTTCACTTTGCTTACACTTAATTGGTTGTATCTCCTGCCCCTTTCCTTTCTATTGACCAATAGGGTTCAATCTCCCTTCACCTGTGACTATAAAAGCTGTGTACTTTCTAATGTGTCATCAGTTATTGTTTGTTATTGATAATGTCCTTACCGTCGAAATTGATTTAAAATTGTAACTCTTTATTTTTCGTGGAAATAGACAACTTTTTTTCACTAAATTCCGTTTGCACACTGTACACATTTGCGCGGGGAAACTTTCCCAGAAAATATATTCTTTGATTGTAGTAAACAAATAAATACTTGTATAAGGATTGTATCTAGAATAGAATAGAATATGTTTATTCGTGCCAATTGCGTTGAAAACTTTATACACAAGTCATACGACCTATAATCCATTACTCCGCGCACCGTGTTACTAAGTATGCACGTTCCATGTAGGTATATTAAATAGGTACACTAACTTTATTTATTTATTATCATTATTATTTATTTATTTATTTATTTATTTATTTTTTTTTTGCAAAAAACTTCTGCCCAACGGACTAATTTGCCAAAACACCAACCGGCCAGGCTATGGTCCCAAAGTAGCCGGTTAAGACAGAGTCTACTGCAACAGGGCTTAACAATTATAGACCAGTGATCCACGTAGAAGAGCGGGCGACCTACGTTGCGCTCCCAGCTGGCCGCTCTGAAGTGAAAGTCCACGCGACCACAATACGATGCGCTCCTGTTTGTTTCTAGTGGTCTGAATGAACCTTTTACCTTGCACTCCCGTGCGAGATAACGCAGATCGTGTATATTTATCACCGCTTCTGGTCAGTCACAATCATGAGTTCATACGAGACGGTAACGGAATGGATTAAAGGCGGAGCAAAAGGAGGAGGCGACGTCGTTTTCCGTGGGGAATTTAAATTTGTGTACCACAAAAAATTAACTAGTGGTGAAACCTCAGGAGTTCATAGAGTACATTCACGAACCTACGTCGCCGACAACTCTCTTTTCCCACCTGTCATTTGGGCATGCAAATCGAGCGAAGTGACATGCACCACATACGCATGTGAATCTTTCCATTCGTTCTTCAACAAAGATTTCAACTCTCCTCACCCCAACATTTTCTTGTTTTTGGATGAGTTGCGACAGTTTCAAGCAGAAATCTATCCGAAACTAAAAATTCCCTCCACGAGATGCATCTGTCACGGCAAAACGTGTTGAAAACAAAACGATGGGTAGAAAAGATGATCCAGCGTCACTTGGTAAATGAAACGGATTTCCCTGTATATAAGCTCGTCAAAGTACTGTCCTACAAACTGCGACCTCACTTCACTACTTAGTGACTTGTAAACTTGCCATGTGTCTATGTTTTTACTTTTATTTACTTTAGCATTGCTTCTTTTTTTACTGACCAGCGAATATTCCAACATTTAGCGAAATTCGTAGATTTCAAACTTAACAGCAAAAAAACCGGCGCACCCTATATTTTGTTATTTTTTCACCTTAGCTTCAATTGGTTAATTTTTTTTTTTTTTTTTTTTTTTTTTTTTTTTTGCATGTGCCAAGTAAAGTCAGTATCTTATGAGAGAACAGAAAGAAACAGAGTGGCAAATAAAAAATAGCCGTTTGAAAAAATCAGCTTTATTCACAAAACTTCGATGTTTGGACAAAAGTAACAAAACATTCTTCTGTAGTTATCGTGTGAAAAAAAAATTGAAAAATGAATTTTTTTTTTGGAAAATAAATTTTTTTATTATCGGGTGGTACCTTCCCTTGCTTGTACCACCGCCTGTATTCTTCTCGGCATGCTGTTGATCAAATTTGAAACCCTTTCTTGTCTGATGAGGTCCCATTCTGCGAGGACCGCTGTCCTGAGGTCTTGGAGGTTTACAGGAGGGTTCGGTCGCTTTCGGATGCACCTCTCTAGCTCGTCCCATAGAACATCTATGGGACGAGCTAGAGAGGTGCATCCAAGACCTCAGGACAGCGATGGTCGCAGAATGGGACCTCATCAGACAAGAAACGGTTTCAAATTTGATCAACAGCATGCCGAGAAGAATGCAGGCGGTGGTACAAGCAAGGGACGGTACCACCCAATATTAAAAAAATTTATTAAAAAAAAAATTTCATTTTTCAATTTTTTGTCACACGAGAACTGCAGAAGAATGTTTTGTTACTTTTGTCCAAACATCGAAGTTTTGTGTATAAAGCTGATTTTTTCGAGCGGGTATTTTTTATTTGCCACTCTGTTTCTTGCTGTCCTCTCATAAGATACCGACTTTACTTGGCACATGCAAAAAAAAAAAAAAAAAAAAAAAAAAAATTAACCAATTGAAGCTAAGGTGAAAAAATAACAAAATATAGGGTGCGCCGGTTTTTTTTGCTGTTGAGTGTATTTAATTGAACGAGGTGGCTCATGCCACTGGTATGGGTGTACAACGTGAGCAACTTCCTCGCGGTGTCCCCTGGGTAACGCTAATAGCTCACATAAACAATGCATTGATATCGTTTTGTAACATAACTCACCCTCTAAGTATTACTCGTATTCTGCAAGTTGGTATTGGGAGCGCAACATCATTTTTGTAGGGGAGCGCATGCTAATAGCGGGAGCGTATGGTACAATATTCCCAGGAGAGCATCGTAATACTTTCACCGGGCTGGGAGCGCAACGTAAGACTCCCGAAGAGCTACCTCTCTAATACAGAAACAATAAACTTTGTGTAATAATTTGCAGCGTTTTTCAAATTCTATTTTCCATGTTACAATAACGTTAATTTGTAATGATTTATTACAATAACGTTTTTTAGAATGAAAATAGTCCTATTCCCGTGAATCACGATGTATATAGGGAGCTGAAATGCCTCGAAATTTAACCTTCGAAGCAACTTTCCGAGATTTGACGAGGCCATGCTTACCTACTATGAAAACAACTCCTCTGGATACACTGCGTAATAATTGTTCTTAAGTCGGATACTGCGAAGGGAACGGAAGTAATCTTTGTTGGTTAGTAATTCACAAAGCTAACAATAGTGTCGTTGTAACTAAGTACCGAAAGAGGCTAAAACAGTCTGCATTGTGCTGGTTTACAAGGAACCCGAGGCGAGATAAGTTAGGAGGTTGTCCCTCGGATGAATAATACGGTTAATTCATCACAAAGTTTCTCTACAGCAGGCGGGTACGTGCGGTGATGCTAATAAGAACCAGGCAACTGAAACAGTTCCCTTCTTGCAAACGTAGGTAGTTTTGGTTTATTAGTGAACCTTTGTCATCGACCAGGGAAAAATGAGAGAAATCTTTTTAAAATTTTCCCTCTCAGGGGAAAACGAAACCGCCAGTAAGTCTAACCATGTTTGTTTAGTAACTATGTTTAATGGTAGAAATTGGCCTCGCAACTCACTCATATGATCACGTAAGCTGTAATTCTCGTCTCTACCTTAGGTAGGCTCCGTTTGAAATGTCGGCATCGCAAGTCAATTAGAAAACATTTTAGCCTCACAGCACACTCAGCTGATCAGGTTCCTCACGATTTAATTATACATACTACCTGTCATTGGGGAGAGAGGGAGGTTTAAAATATTGTTGATTCGCGTTTTGGGATATGAATATTCCAAAAAAATTAATTTATGAAAATCCATTCGTCCTCCCAGGATGATCTATTCTCTAAAACCAAAGGACTAAAGTAAATGAAAGTTGTATAAAAAAATCAAATTTGGCCTGAAATCTCGGCAGCACTTCTGATCAACCCTAAATTCGATTATCCCCTTGCGAAAGTCAGATAGATCTTTCCCCCTTACAGTTCCAAGATGTGATAGCCCTTTGCCACGGGTGGTGGCATACTGGCTTACCAACTTGTGGCAGTTGCGAAAATCTCATATGGCGAATGCCATGAAGGGCTTGTTAAACGATACCATGATCATATCAGAGACCGTTATAGTTACAGTCATAACCATAATTTTTCCTGTGATTACCGCCGTAATCTTTTTTTGTGATTACTGGTGTAATCTTAGTTTTTCCTATGATTACAATTGTAATCTTATTTTTTTCTGTGTTTAACACATGAACACATGAGGCACATGAGCTTCCTCGTGACCTTCACAGTACGTCACCATTAAATTCCAAAAAACTAGAAACGACCGGTTCTGGCATCAGGAAATTAATAAGGTGGGAAATTGAAAGCTGAATGGTACATATGATAAATGAAATTAATGAGGAAAATTGTGATTTTAATATGGGACCATCCAGGATGTAGTCCGCATGTTCCCTAAAAATTTCGTCTAAATCGGATCAAAACTGAAGGAGTTTTTAATTGATTTACAGGATTTCATTATATTTCATATAATATAGCTGTGACCGTAACAAAAACATCAGTTTCGCGCATGCGCCTAGCGTACCGCTGCTGATGATCGCGAAGAATGTGATACGGGACCTCAAGAAACCTTGCCCGCATCATCCCTGAAAATCTGACCGAAATCCGTTCACAATTGCCTGAGTTATGACCGAAACAAGAAAATTTTGTTTGCGCCTGCGCAGAGGCTACCGTTGATTTGATCATGACGGAACTGATAGGGGACCATTTAGAGCTATACCCGCACGATCCCTAAAAATTTGAAGAAAATCGCATCAAAATTGTGGAAATTACGGCTATTGCAAGGATCGTAACAAGAATTTTTCGTTCACGCATGCGCAGAGCGTACCGCTAATGCAATTATGATGATTGTCTCATGGGACTTTAAGGGACCTTATCCACATCATCCCTGAAAATCTGACCGAAATCCGTTCAACATTGGCCGAGTTATGACCGTCACAAGGAATTCACGTTAGCGCCTGCGCAGAAGCTACCGGTGATTCGATCATGATGAAGTTGATAGAGAATCATCTAGAGCTTAACCTGCACGACCCCTGAAAATTTGGTTAAAATCGGATCAAAATTGTGGACGTTATGGCTGTTACAAGGAAATGTGGACGGACAGACAGACAGACAGACAGACTGACAGAACCAAATTTGTTCAGGAGGCTCTGAAACGCAAAATGCGAGTGGAAATTTTGATTTTGGAGCAAAAAATTTTTTTTCATTTCGAAAGTGAAAACAAAGCTTCCGCTGCCTTGCAGTCCCGGAAGCAAAAAAAATTACAATAGTAATCACAGGGAGAACTAAGATTACAGCAGTAATCACAGAAAAAATAAGATTACGGCTGTAATCACTGGAAAAATTATGGTTATGAGTGTAATTATAGGGAAAAATCTGCGGTAAAGGGCTAATTTATAGGGGTCATCGGTTGTTACGGCCAAAATCACATTAAAAACTTGTGATTACAAATGTAATTACAAGAAAATCTGTGATTATGAATGTAATCATAATCATAAGTGTAATTGTAATCATATCTTCTGAGTCTGGATTATAATCGTAATCGGAATCACAACTCTAAAACCCAATCATTGTAATCGTAATTATGATTACGATCACGCCCAACTCTGCCACTAACATAGTACTGCTAGGTGATGGTAAGGGAACATCGTTGACCAAATGAAATCCGATTCTGCTGCAATATATTTTGCTGAGCATATAGTTCTAATTTCTGAATAGGGTTGGGAGTTCACTGTGGAATGGCAGAGCCACGAAATGGAAAGGCCGACGTGCCCTGGATTCTCAAAAGACAAATCGAGCTTTACGGCTCCCACCCAGCTACTACACGATACTGGGTGGTACATCTGGAGGGGCTGAATAGCCTACCATATTTTATTCTGCCCGAACCCCCCCCCCCCCCCTCTACCCATACCAACCCCCTTCCATCCTCTATACCAAAACCGCACTCTCACGTCGTTTTTATTTCCCCCTCCACCACCCGCTCATAAATCATGGAGTAACTGCAGTCATGCAGCATTAAAACGTTGCAATTACATGAATTTTAGCAAGAAATCGGCTTTATACATAGTTGAGTGCGTGAACCTTTCGAAATAAGGCTTTATTTAACTTGAAAATTGAACTATGGTTTTACAAAGCATTTTCGGTATCTAACGTCTACATAATTATGGCTGTTTAGAAACCTTGACTAATTAACATCGTGTTATGATCACTCTCTTCTCCTAGCTGATGTTATTTAAGTAGGTATAATAAGACCTTTATTGGCAATTATTTTACAAATAGGCCTCATGGGCCCTTAGGCATGTAAAAATAAGAATAATAACAATAAAAAATTTTCTGGCCTAGAATAATAACACAATGTAAAAGTCACATAATTTTATAAATGAAAAGATATACTAATTAACAAAAGGAAAAAAAGTGAAAATATAAAATTGAAAGGAAGAAATGAATGAAACTAAATGGTGGAATTGGTGGGTGATGGGGTCGACGAGTTAGGCATCATCAAGGAGGTTTGATGCAACACCAAAGTGCTGCTCAATAAGGCCACGGAAGATGGACAGTTTCCACACCCTCGCACCAGCTACCCTCAAGGAACGACTCATCGAAAGAGTACGGTGGGGCGCCACATTTAAGGCATGGGGCCTGGCGGAGCTCCCGAAGGCAAACATGCTCTCGAGGTACTCCGGGCAAGGGTTCACACCATGAATCAATTTAAAAATGAAGAAACATACACGCATGGTAAAATGGTCGGTCATGGAGCATCCCACTAAAGATCGTGAATATGGAGTGATATGAACGTATCTTCTGATACAAAACACATATCGAACTATGGAATTCCAACACACATGAAAGCGATGAAGCTGCTCAGAATTGAGGTTGGTGGAGAATATCTCGCAGCAGTAATCAAAGTGAGGTATTAGTAATGTTTTAGACAGCATTAGTTTTACATTAGAGGGTGTGAAATTTCTTAATTTTTTCGGTGCATATAAAGATCCATAAACCTTTTTAACAATATGGGAAACATGTGAAGTCCATGTCAATTGGGGATCAAGAAATAAACCCAAATTTCTGACCGTGGGAGTAGGAGTAACTAAGTGATTTTTAACTATTAAAGAAGGTGTGTCAAAAGTTAATGGAATATGTTTCTTGGAAAATATTATGAATTGCGATTTCTTAGGATTAATTACTAGAGCATTATTTATAGTATAAGTACTCCCTTAACCATTTTGGAGTACAGCGAACCCTTGCCGACCATCTAGGGATTATATTTCCTCTTGATCAGTTGGTTCCTTGCAGCTTCCACCTCCGGGCTGTCTAGTTAAGTCTCAATTGTCTCAGAAATGTGCCCCCTTGTGGACTTAGCTTGCAGAGTGGTGTAGTCTGAGATGCGTTATCCCTGTCATCTGGCATGTCTGTGTGAACGGACTGTTCCTTCTTTTAGTGCAAGATACTTCAGAGATACAGTTGCTCCTCGGCCATCATTGAGTTTAACCTTAGCATACTGCGGGTTTACATCGAATAATTCCACCTCTTCAACAAGAGGATCATATTTATTCGATCGAACATGTCGTTCATAAACACTTTTGTAAACAGTGTTAACAAAGAAGGCAGGGAAAAGCAGTTGGCTGACCGTAATTGATGATGAAACAACCGTTGCGGCAGTGCAAAGAAGTGATCGTATGGCATGCAAGGCATCAGCAAAATCGGATCCCAATCGCGGACTCCCAAATTTTGAGTTTTGAAAGCCAACATGATAGTGCGCCATTTGTGCGTTCTATTTGACTATTTCTAGTGGAGTTATGGGGGGCTTGTCATCAAGGTGGCTGTCTCTTTGGTATGACTGTTGTTCAGAAGTAAAATACACTGACAAGGAAATGGCACATGAGCTTCCACGTGACCTTCACAGTACGTCACCATTAAATTCCAGAAAACTAGAAACGACCGGTTCTGGCATCAGGGCATTAATAATGTGGGAAATTGGAAGCTGAATGGTACATATAATAAATGAAATTAATAAGGAAAATTCGTAGTCCGCATGTTCCTCATAACTAAGCTGTGACCGTAACAAAAACATCACTTTCGCGCATGCGCCTAGCGTACCGCTGCTGATGATCGCAAAGAATGTGATACGGGACCTCAAGAAACCTTGCCCGCATCATCCCTGAAAATCTGACCGAAATCCGTTCACAATTGCCTGAGTTATGACCGAAACAAGAAAATTTTGTTTGTGCCTGCGCAGAGGCTACCGTTGATTCGATCATGACGGAACTGATAGGGGACCATGTAGAGCTATACCCGCACGATCCCTAAAAATTTGAAGAAAATCGCATCAAAATTGTGGAAATTACGGCTGTTGCAAGGACCGTAACAAGAATATTTCGTTCACGCATGCGCAGAGCATACCGCAAATGCAATTATGATGATTGTCTTATGGGACCTCAAGGGACCTTACCCACATCATCCCAGAAAATCTGACCGAAATCCGTTCAACATTGACCGAGTTATGACCGTCACAAGGAATTCACGTTAGCGCCTGCGCAGAAGCTACCGTTGATTCGATCATGATGAAGTTAATAGGGGACCATCTAGAGCTTAACCCGCACGATCCCTGAGAATTTGGTTAAAATCGGATCAAAATTGTGGAAGTTATGGCTGTTACAAGGAAATGTGGACGGACAGACAGACAGACAGACAGACACGGAACCAAATTTGTTCAGGAGGCTCTGAAACGCAAAATGCGAGTGGAAATTTTGATTTTGGAGCAAACAAATTTTTCATTTATTTCGAAAGTGAAAACAAAGCTTCCGCTGCCTTGCAGTCTCGGAAGCAAAAGATGTTAGTCGGTCGGAGTGCATGAATGAAGGAAGCCCAAACACCGAAAATAAATTGACCAAAAAAAAAAAAAAAAAAAAAAATTAATGACAGATTCATTAATTTTGGATGAAGCAAACGGGAATCGAGTTTAACTACTCATCGATGATGGGGAGCAGATATCTGTTACACGAATTAGATGGCAGAGGTCCTTTGAAGTCAATACTTAGGCGTTCAAACGGGCGGATGGACTTAATGTGTTCCGGTATTTCCTTTGAAAAATTTAGGCTTCGATTCATTGCAAGCTGAACTCCCTGTCATCCTTTGAACTTCCTCAATGGAAAAAGTCCAGTCATGCAGCATTACCCCATGAGCGAATTTTCGCAAATGTTTCATGAAAATGTTTCATGCAAATATTACCGATTTTTACAACTAGCAAACGGCATTATTTCGATTTTTGACTGATTTTTCAACTTTGAAATTTTTGAAAACTTGATACATATTCTTATAGGAAATTTTAAGCTGATTCCGAATATACCACATGTTAGTATGCTGAAAAAATTATTTCGCACAACAAATCGCAAAAAACAGGCTATTTTGACATTTTTGACTACATTTTTGAAAATTTCAACCCGAAGATGTAATCCGATCATGCTGGCCAACGAACTTGAACTTTCGTTTTGTGTCCTTAACATTTTAAAATTTGTTTGAAGTTTCTAGCACAATTCTACGGACAGTTATCTTCTGGAATGACACATACATACATATATACATACGTATATACATACATATATACATACATACATACATACATTAAAAAATGCGTTAAACTTCAGAATATGATTCAGAATAGCCTGAAACGGATTTCTGCATAAAATGTTTTCAAAAATTCACATTCTACAAATTTTGAGGCGAGAGCAATAATTTTCTTCAAAAATTCGCTAAAAGGAAGGTTGTGTGTTTATACTCAATGCCACATCCGAGTGATAAACCAGGATGAGATAGGCAAGTGTGGAAGTCATGCAGTTTTATCTGACTCCATTACACTGCATACCGTAGAAACAGGGTCTGCTACTAGATTCTCTTTTCTAGGCCTGGGTATACAGAATTTTGAAATTGTAGCAAGATAAATCTAGTTTCCATCTTTGATTTTATTCATTTACATATTATTTTTGATTTGACTAGCTCTGAACATGAAGTTGACAAAGTGTTGGTATGTAATGATTTTGAAATGCTTCCATTTCTTCTGTGCTACAACAACTTCCAACATTTCCTTTTCAACGGCAGCATGCCATATTTCTAAGGCTAAAAGTTTTTTTGAAAAGAAGGCCACAGATTGCCCAGACTGAGATAAAAACAGCCACACTAAAATAATCGGAAGCACCTAGTTCAACAAAGAAGGGAGTTTCGTGATCAATAGCCCACGTTCTCCACTTTTTTTTCAGATTTTTGAAATCGGTTTTGCTTCTTCTGTAATGGGAAATGTATTAGTCTCAAGTGGTCGTCTTGCTTTATCTGTATAATGTGGGGCCAATTTCAAATAGAGGGCAAACATTCCTAACGTTCTTTGTAATGCTTTGGCGTTGTTTGGGGGTGCTAAGGAAAGCAATGGCTTTAGACGACCAGAGTCTGAGGAAATTGAAAAACGTTACCGATTTTAATGAAATTACGCTTCTCGTTATTTATAGTAAACTTGCATTTCTTCACAGCCAGCATACATCTTTCCAGATTACGATCATGTCACTCCTTGTCTTTTCAACAAACTGCCACATCATCAAGGTAGGCGTGTTTTTTCGAGTTTCTTATCTGAGTTCACCTTATCCATTGTTCGCTGAAAGCAAGGAACACCATCTATTAGCCCGGGCTGAATTGAAACAGTTTACCACCCGCCTCAACCACCTTGAACCTGACAAACTAAGCAGTAGGTACTTTTACACATATAGAATTCACCTCAAAATGCTTAATTTCAAATTCAATTTGCTTTAGCTTAGTTTGTATTATTGAGAAACTACTACATTGAAAACACTTAGGTACCTATTTAAGAAACTTGAAATCATTTTGTTTCATTATCAATTTTTATTAGGTACTGATTGTTTTATTAAAAAACTCAAAAATCGGTGTTAGGGTTGTTTTACGTTTCTTATCTATCTTGCACAACTATTTCAACAAACAACATGTACTTTACAAGTGGAAACTTGTACTTGTGGGTACCTACTTTTCGCAATCATGTTACTCACGTGTAGTGTTTACCTATGTATTTTCTTCATAAGAGAATGTGGTTGGTGAGGGAATTCTCTGTATTTGCGGAGTTGAAACTCAGTAAGTTCAGAGTTTACGATCACAATACTGGAGGGTGAGGCCCCGACTGAGGCAAGTTTGAAATGAGGTTTCATAGCAGTTGAAGGTTACGCCCACAGAGTAGTGAGTTAACCCCCACCATACGATTGTAGGCTCCACCCTTTCGAGAAAACTGGCTTCATGAGCTCATGGAACAGACTAGGCGGAATAAAAAATCCATGTTCGTAGGTCCATGCTCGTAGGAGTTGGGTTCATTCTCTACGATGGCAACACTGCAGTCGGCATTTTGTTTTTTTTTTCCAAGCATAAACCGTAAAACGTAGTTTCGTATTTCTGTGACCTCATCATTGTCGGCTGTTACAGTTAATTCACATTGCGTCTCATTGTTTTCAGTCAATAAGTTGTGCGATAAATTCCAGCATTGCTGATCATTTCTCTTGAGGTGCCGAGACATCTTGCTGGGTAAGTGAAATCTTTCTACACATAACTGAATTTACTAATGTAGCCAACCATCTCTTGGTGAGAGCTACGTTGCATGATGCCGGCGTCTTGATTTTCCTTGATGTCCGTGCCGAAAGTCTCAGATGTATCCATCCACTAATGTCTTTTATATCGTAATTATGCTACCTAGTATTGATTTGGCGGCTTAGTTGCTCAGCTTCTAAACCACTCTGGTAAGCTGGTACGAATATGGCAATTCTTATTCTCAGGTAGGTACTTGGATTGACATGGTTTTGGACCGCTTTTCTGTCGGCCATTTTGAGCGAAGAGCGAATTTATCTTGGCCCGTTAGGTAGGATGTGTACTGAAAGTTAGTGCTTACTTGCGAGTTCTAGAGATCGGTAGGTGTTGCTTGTTGAAGGATGGTGAAATTGATGGAAATAACGAAAAAGTTGAGCG
This sequence comes from Adelphocoris suturalis, assembly GCA_030762985.1. NCBI lineage: Eukaryota > Metazoa > Arthropoda > Insecta > Hemiptera > Miridae > Adelphocoris > Adelphocoris suturalis. The sequence continues at coordinate 23,245,435 of CM061043.1, forward strand.
CTGCTGTACCTACCGATTTACGATGCGATGTAGGCCAGCCCGAAATCAAAGTTGGAAAGTAGGATTCCTAGTACCCAGAGCGATTCGTATACAATGTGTAGTAGAAAGGTAGATACCTACCTATCTCCAATGCTAATTGTAATACAGAAGGATTGCTTTGGTATGTGCTTGAAAAAAATCACTATTTTCACAAGTAGGTAGAAGTTCTACCCAGGTAAGTTAAACCTAGACCGATGTACATACCTACCTAAACATATTGGTAATGAACCACGATGAACTGTTTTTACATTGTGAAATGGAAAAGAAAGATTCACAGGAAATATACATGATGTATTACGTTGTTATTCACCCCCTACCCCGGCCATTATGGGATTTTGATTTATTGAAAGTGGTTCTACCAAGAGGCCAAACATTTCGAACAACGGAGGAAGAGAGAGAAACAAACTATCAAAGATTCTATCCCACCTCTTCACCAAAATCTGTCATCAAAATGAAATCCCCGATTTAAAGCTCAACTGAACAAGGAGATTACAGAAAAAACGAGAAAACGAAAGTGCTATGATTTATCGGGATTACTCCGTATATTTACCCCACCGTAAGTAAATTTGAACCTTCCAAGGTTTCTCTTCTCAAATAACTAGACTGAAATCTGGATTTAGAAAAAAAAAAACTGATAGAAATCAGATGAAAATTAGTGAGCACAACTATTTATTGCGATTGCCTCTTCCATGATGAATTTTGAAATTCATGGTATATTCCTAAACTAGACAGAGTGGGTGTAGTTCCGTATGTGTCCTCACTTTCAAACCAATGTAGTCAAAGTCAAACAAAGTTGATGTTTATATTGTGTAGAATGATACAGACGACTCTTGAATAAACATGCATCTAATACCAATAGATGTCAGGGATTGACTAATTGATGGGTCATTCTCATTTCATTTGCCGCTTTGGGTCGTTTGAGAACCTCAGTGACGTGAAATATGAAAGTGCTCTAAAATGAGGTTAGATCGGCAAATACTTCTCATTGTTCATTGCAGATTTGTGTTCCATAGATGAACAGTAAGTTTTTCATTGATGTATTTTATACCTATGTTTTTTTGTATTAAAAAAACAGGATATCCAACTCATGAGTGTTACCAGATTTCATAAATTGATTTCTTTAAAATGGATGATTTGGCAAATGCGTTTTCGGGGCTCAAGTAAGTACAAAAGAATCACGTTCAAACGTAATATTCAAATTCACGGAATTCATGTTGAAGACAGTGTAATTGAGCTTAAATCTCAGGAGTGTTACCGTAATATCAGGAGTGTTACCCATCCTTGGTCACACTCCTGAGAGGTAACACTCATGAGAATTTCCGATAAAAATGGCGTCACACAGGATGATGAAGTGACAAAACTCGGGGATGGCTACTGTTTGAAACCTGTCACCAAGCAGTATGGTTGTTGATATAGTATTATTTTGTTTAAGCACCAACAACACTCGTAATTTGTGTAACACTCATGATCGAAAATAAAAATACTCAACATGTTTTTAGGCTTCTTTCGCTGTAAAAACTGCTGCAACTCCAAGCACTCCACTACAGTCTCACATCTTCAACTGGACAATATAACCTTCACATCTGACTGTTTCCCACCATTTTCCATCAGCTTTCTTGATCGCAAAAATGATAACACTCCTGAGGTCCCATTGAGAAGAGATATGGGGAACTGACTGAAAAACTAGTTTTTCACGGGTTGGGAAAAATCTTAAAAATGTAAATCCTTACTCTAAATGAAGAGGAACCAACTTACTGCAGCTAGTAACCCTGGCCAGTTCTAGATTGTCATTGTTTCGTAACTACCTTCTACTTAGGTGTTAGGTCGGTGGGGACAGTAACACTCATGAGTTTCCAGGATCTCAGGTTTCATTCGTCATCACTGTGTATTGGTTAAAGGGGATTTTGGGCAGTCAAATTATTACTTCGTTGATCTCCCAACTTATACTACCATTTTTTCCCCAAAATCACTAGTTTTGGTCAAGAATTGTGAGAATTCGTCGTCGGGAACATGAAAGCGGCAAATGAAATGAGAATGACCCTGATGTGAGGCATGTATTTTTGATATGCGAGCATCCAGACCACCAAACTATACACATCATTCTGACCTATAAGCCCAACTAATCTGAGTTTTTACTAAAGGATTGACTACTTGATGCTATGTATTTTTGAGATGCGAGCTTGCTAGCATCCAGACCACTAAACTATTTACACCCTTCTAACGTATTTACACACTTGATAGATTTGAATATACCGTGGGGACACATACGGGACTTTTTGACTAGGCAAATAGTTCCTTATGTGCCCCGACTTTTTTCGATTCCATATTTATCATGTACACCAAGGAGAAAGTTAATCTATCAGAAGACATGGGGAAGATGAGATTCTGAGGATTCCGAAGCAGTCGTCAAATTCATTTTTTGATTTGATAATGACAGATTTACATTCACAGCCGACCAAGTTCTTATTGAAAAAAAGAAAGTCACAAAAATCAGGTGAGAATAGTTCAGCATCACGATTTATCAGTATTAGGTAAACTTACCGGCAGCTGAGAAAGCACAGAGGTATGAGCTTAAATACTACCTTTTTTAACTAATCCAGCTGTAGTTTACAATTGTCTGGAAAACGTTGACCCCTGGCTAGGTTGGCGCTAGGTGAACGTAAACGCTCAGTCGATGTTTTCATGTGGTATAGTTACGGTGACCATATTTATCTTAAGCAAAATCGGGACGGATAGAACTATCAAGGGGGTCTGAGGGGTATAGAATACCCTCCATGGGGAGGAGGGTCCGGGGGTCCACCCCCGTAAAAGTTTGAATTTTTTACCCTTTAAAAGTTGGGTTTTAAGCCTATTTCATCCATTCAAACATTGGTTTATTAAGAGCTTCGTATCAAACTAAAAATATGTAATATTCATTAAAGAATGTGGCACTAAGAATTACATGACAAAATAATTTCAAGAAGTTTATTACATACACAGAAAGAATATGTACCTTTTGCACGAACAAACTGAACTTCACGAACAACAGGTAAGTTTTTATAGTCAAATGAACAAACATTAATTTTCCAAAAAATGAAAAAATGAAAGTCAACAGAGCAGTCTGTTTACATCATTGTTCTTGTTATATTTTTTCACTACTCTTTTTACTCCAGTCGTACTTCTGTGTTGAGGAAAGTGCTCTCAGCAAGGAGTCGTCTTTTCTTATTTTGTCGTACATTTCAACACACGACAAAGAACTGTTCATTTGGACAATTAGTAATGCTTTAACACAGCCTAGTGCCATTGAAGATTTTCTGCGGTCCAAAAGTTGTTTATCAATGAGAAAGCTCGCTCGACTGAAGCATTTGTTCCTGGTAAAGAAAGAGAAAATTCTACCAGAGTTTTGAGATTAGGAACGCTTATTTCGTTTTTCTACAAGTCCTGAAATAAATTCAGCCACCGTTGATCAGTTGATAGTTTTTGTTCTTTCCATTCAGCCAGGACGACATCAGGAAGCTGTGTGTTCAGCACACTAAGTTCATTGAACAAATCATCAAGCGGGAGAGGTGGCCTATCTTGAAACAAATCCCAACTTTCCTCTAGTTCTTCCCACTTCAGCTGCTTCTTTAAGTCTATCCAAGACAGTTGACTCAAGCTGTCAACGTTTGATTTCCAAAGATCAAAATAAGTAATGAAGTGGTCATAAAAAGTTCCTACTGTATTTTTCACCTCTTGTAAATCGCATGCATTTCCTGCAGCAACACTGTTTCTTTGAAGTTCCTTTACTTTCATTGGTAGAAATAAAGACTCTTTTCTGTCAACCAAGTTTTTGTAAAGAATCAAATATTCATTTGCTGCCTCTGTGGCAGAAACCTTCGCTGAGGTCGAGGGGGCCAACACAGTTGGGTCTCCAGACTGCTCCTGTGACTATGATAATAGTTATGTTGTGTGCGGTGTAAAGAAATTCCACGGTACTGATCATTCATTTTAAAATAAAGCTAATAACTTTTCATGATGATTTGGTTTGAAAAAATCTTTATTGGTGAAAATCGGGACATTTCTTTCTCAATTCGGGACCCCGGGACACAGGCTTTAAAATCGGGATGTATGGTCACCGTAGGTATAGTATGTAATTTTTTACTGTACTGGATCTACTCTAATCTAAAGGCTACTGATCAAAACGTGGATTTATGATATAAATGAAAATGTATGTATTTATTGATATTGAAATATTTGTTTTATTCTTTATTATGACTGCGGAATTGTTCAATTCCAACATTATTGTGCGTCCAATGTTTAACCAACAATATTATATTTAATTTTTTGCAGACTTAAATTGGCACCAGAGGAAGCTGTTAACTAGCCATGGGTGATTTCTATAAAAGGTATGTTGTTATGCTAGCTAATTCATTTCTAGGTACAGTACCGTATATGAACTGATATACTCTTGAATTTATACTGCACGAAGATCCATTTTAGAGAAATTCCCAAAACAAAACAGTAACATATGGCGCTAACAGTCATACAGCAACATACAACTTTGCTTTCTTTTGAAATATCATGGTTATTTATAGTATTATTACCTGTGGGTCGCATCAGAAGGAAGCTACTTTCCACTAATGTCCACTCCATAAATTATAAGCCTCAATGCGCAAAGTTATTTTACTCTCTTGTTTGTTCAGATTTTCTATTTCTGTTTCAGTCGTGGAGGTGGCGGGTACAGGGGTGGATATCGAGGGTCCAGAAGAGGAAGTGACTGGAGGGGCAGCCGGGGAAGTTTCTCCAGCTCGCGTGGTGACCGTGGAGGTAGCAACCGTTACTTCTCAAACCAATCACAATCCTCCTATGAATCAAGGTCAAGGTCCACATACGGAAATGTGCCTAGTGACAAGTTTTCCAGGCCCAGGAATGATGATTATCATGGTTCATCCAGCAGTTATTCCAGAGTACGTTTGCTAATATTTTTAGAACATTCCTGCTTCACATAGCAAAAAAAGGATTGCTAATCTCTTCCCCATCATCTTTTGTACCTGTTCTATCTAATAATTATAAAATTGTACAACTAGTATCCTAAGGCCGGCCGCGCACTGGCAACTTTAATCACCGGCAACTTTAATCGCTGGCAACTATTTAGTTGCCGGGGAGTTCCCACCACCGCGCACTGGAAACTAAATAGTTGCCTTTCAGTCTAGTCTCTACAATGAATTTCGACGAAGCTACATGTGTTTGAGCGCTCATTTTGAGACGAAGAAGGATGAAGCTGATGAAAAGAACGTTTCGGGTCCATCCAATCATCAGTTCTAGACTCCATGATGGGCAGTTTCATAAACTCTTCGGCAAATTGAGAGAACATCCGAATTAGTTCTTTAATTACTTCAGAATGAGCAGAGAAAGTTTTGATGAATTATTGGTAGCTCTTGGACCACGTATCACGTACCGGAATACGTCCTTCCGACAGGCTGTACCACCGCAAGAAAGAGTGGCCGTGACTCTAAGATAGGTAATAAAATAAATACAACTAGCATTTAATTAGAAAAAATGGAAAGATTTCAATTTCATTACTTCATTTTCAAAGTTGAATTTGACGAGATAAAGTATAATATATTTTTTTGAAGCGTATGAAAAGAACTGAGAAAAGTACTTGTAAAATCACATCGAAAAAGTCGAATTTTGTAGGTACATGTAAGTAGTTCTCTCGAAATAACGGAATCAGTTTAGGTTTAAAATTGAGGACACTTCGAAATTATAACATAATATAATGCTGACCACACTCGAAATAAACTTTTCCATATCCATTATCACAGTAAACAAAAAAAATTGAACAAACTATGGAAAAAAAAATAGACGACGCGAAGTCCTGCGGGCGACTAAAAAGTTGCCGGTGCGCGGGGGTAGGTAGAAATCAACGTGACTCATTCCTCCGGGCGATTGTTTACTCACCCGTCGAATAGGTCTCGACGCAATTTTTTAGTTGCCGTGATTAAAAAATTAAGGTTCATTTCAACTTCCTCAAGGCGACTAAATAGTTGCCTAGAAAAAGTTGCCAGTGCGCGGGGGCCCTAAGAGTACTAAGTGGTCAACCCCATGTGTCTGGGCAGCACAAAAACGTATCTTGCAGCATCACTAATGAAATGTATTAGTAATCACTTTTCCACAACCTTTTGTGCTTGCCTGTGCTATCTGTAACATATGTGTTACCTGGTCAATCAGATATTAGTAGGTTTGTTCCAGCATGGTCAAGAGAACATGAATAGAACACAACTAATTCAGAACGAGAACTGAGGTGGATGAGTTCACGAATTCGTCAGTTGATATTTCATGAACTGAAACGCTGGAACGCTCTCTGAAAATGTGTTCCTAACCTACCTTCTTCTAGGCTTAATCTCCCTTGCCAAGGAAAATGATGTTTCCTGCAAGTCAAACTCCAATTTCTGTTGAAGCAAGTCCCAGAACAACTTAACGTGAAACCATTAAATACACATATACATGAAGCAGAATACCAGCTTGGTTACATGAGAAAAAACCGAAATTAAATTATAGCAAAGAAGGTTAGGTTGTACGTCTCAGAGAGGTTATATTTTTCCTGCTCAGTTCACAACCCTGCCTTCGTTTTGGAGCTAGAAGTTCATGAAACAGCTCAGGAACTTGGGGCGCTGGAATAGGAGCCTCTCCGGAAAACCCGATCTACTGCAGGGGGTGCCAGCCAACCAATCGGTTCTTGCCGAATACTTGTTTCTGCTCCGAATACAGGTTGTTCATTCTTTTGCTCTTGCTCTATCTAACAGCTATTATCGGATAGTGGACCCCCATTCTCCTCGCAGTCATTTGCGGACTTTATGGAAAAACGGGAAATCATCGTCAAATTTTCTCCCCCATACAACCCTCGCTCAAATGGTCAGTCAGAAAAATACGTTTCTATTTAGAAGAATGCATTTAGTTCGAAAAACCAAAGCCCATTAGCCCCATCATTCCACTCAGTTGTTACGACACGTACTAGCCTGTTGTTTCCTTCGCCTCTGAGCACTTTCGATCTGGTACCTTCCAGAAATCATTTTAAGTTAGGAATCACAAACGATATTCAAAGTGAGGCTTGACTGTGGAACACAGAAAATTGTGCATGCCACTCAACTTAGGGCTAAAGGCACCATTCTAACCCATCCAATCCTACTTCTCGGAATATGAATATGGTTTTGACTCCTGATAGTCTTCAACCCCCTGTCCTGTCCCTGCCGCCATCCACCACCATTCAGGGAAACGAGAATTCGGCTAGAACCGCTTAGCTGACAACCCACTGCGGTAGATCGGGTTTTCCGTAGACGCTCCTCACTGGAAAATTACAGGGCCAACACAGTAAAAGAACTTGATCACACTGAAACGTCTCACTAGCTGCCCAGAGCGACTGCGCCGTACTAGTGCATGAACTCAAGCACGCTGGAACAAACCTATTGTTATTCCTTGAATATGTAAATGGTTTGCTCTAACTATAATGTAAAATTTATCTGAGTCATTGAATCACATAGGAGGTCGATTATGGGAGAGATGATCATAGACGTCAGTCTCCTGAGCCACCAAGGAAGAGAGGAAGACCTGACTCTTCACCGCCATATATGGTAAGCCCTTGGAACGATATGATTCATTCTCATGTTGGTAGTTGTTGTTTTAATATAATATATTAAATAGTATTAATATGTAAGCATTATTGAGTTTACTGTCAAGTTCAAAGATGCCATCTGAACTTTACTATCTACAAACATAGTTTTCTATGATTTATATTAATAAAAAATGAGACTTAGTGAAGCATTGTTGTGGCAAATCAATTCACTGCTCATTAGCAAAGTGAATTATATAAAATACTTATTTTGGGTTTCTAATAGCTGCGTTGTAGATATGTTAACTAATTAATAAGTAGGTAGCAACTTGATGGGGCCCTTAAGCCTTGATGGTCTTGAGATCTGTTGTTGGTGATGAAGGGGGATAAGGAGAAGTAATTTTTTTCTTTTCCTGCAATGCATTTCGAGTCTGAAAAATCTCAACTCTTCATCGGGCAGTTCGCACAAACTTCTAGGCACCTTAGTCTTAGATGAGGTATGGTTAGATGAACAAGTGAAGAAGTAGCCTTCCTTTATTCAAGAAGTAGTTTACTTTTGTTCGGATCCCATCTCAGTTGCTATTTGTACCATCACTGGAAGGTTGGAAGGGTGTTTTTCTTCCTGGAGGAGCAAGGAGTCCACCAATCTGGTCTTATTGGCGTTAGATGCATGGGAGATATGTGGGTTTCTCCTACCTCCATTTTTAAAGAATGGAAATCGGAAGCAGTGTAGGTTCCTAATTTCGGTCATTAAGAGGGTTTCTATCTGAAAAAATTTTAAAGAAGGTGAAAGAAATACTTTAGCGAAAGGGAGGAAGGTTGAAGCATGATACCAATATAGTGCCAGGAATCCGAACAAAAGGAAACCACTCCTTGAATAAAGGAAGGCTGCTGTTTTACCTGTACATCTAATCATACCTCTTCCAAGATTAAGATATTTCCAGAAGTTTGTGAGAAGTGCCTGATGAGGAGTTGTTATTTTTCAGATTCGAAATGAATGTGGTCCTTAAGGCCGTCTAGCTGGTGTTTATACCTAGCAATTAGTTAATTATATAAAACTGATAGTACTGGAAATAGTCTTGAAATGTCCTTTACGGCTTCCAGTTGAATGTAGACCATGCATACGTGGTGGTCCACTGCCTTTGAAGTAGAGATGTGCGGATCATAATCTTTGTTGTAGATATGTAGCTGATCCAACCTGCTCCAGGTCCGCTCGTGGAAATATTGCAAATTACCGATTCGATATCTGAAGGGTTTTAGACCAGTGCTTTCCTTTGTTCCTCACCTCCATTCTAGTCCGTTCCCCCATCACTAGCGAGAATGTATAATCGTTTCACTTTACTTTACGATTTCTTGTCGTTGGCCTGTATAGTGGCAGAATTTTCTGAAATTATGTCACTCAACAAAGGGTTGGATGGAAACAGGGGAAAGGGAATTATGTTGATCAGTTCCGATTTTAGGGACAGAATCGATAAGTAGTTCCGGATCGAGAACACTTTGGAGATCTCGAGGCACAATCATATCAATAACATGGAATCATAGAATGCTTATTCTAACAACTTACATGAAATTCTTTGTATCAGTATCTTGAGTGGCCTGGATCAGTTCAGGAACAGTTCCACAGATGGATTAGGTTGCACATTTCTGATCCTGCAGTATTGACACACCACTTCTTGATGACTGGTGGCACCCTCGAAGCATAACCCCCTCATAAAAATGTATTGGTTTGTAATCTAAAACACGTAAATTCCAAAGAATGCATAATCCAATTGTCCACACTGCGACCTCTCAAGCTTTTCTCACAATCTACGAACCCGGAGTATGAACCTGGGATCAAAAATGAAATGAGAGCTGAGGATGGAATGAGATTCTGAAATCGTGTTATTACTTTAGATCAATCCTAAACCGTAAAATTGAAGGGTTAAAATTTAAATAATTAAAACAAGAATCACGTCCCACGTTTCTGCTCCACACACATTCAGAACTTTATTTGGCTGAAACTCCAACTTAGAGTTCTCCACTGTTGCATGTTCATCTTCTTCACTCTCTGAGCTATTACTGAGCAGTTTGGATCCCACTTCTGACAACAATTTAGGACATATTTAGCACTTTGATTCTTAGCAATAGTAGATCAGAAATTTTTGGTTAATGTTTTAGTTATGAACGTTTTTTTTTTACATGAAATAAATGTTAAACCTCCCCTCCTATTCCCCTTAATTTTTTTCAATTTACGTTCCAAAATGCGTGGAATCCAAAAGAGAGAAGAAAGCAAAATTGTGTTCCATCCTCTGTTTGTTACTTTTCTCCCAAACTATTGGACCAAAGGTTATGATCCTTGAATCAAAAATCACTCATGGGCATTATATGTTCCTGCATCCTCGGCATCTCATTCCATCAATCTTTCAAGTTTAGAGCCTAAATATAAAAATTCTGCACGTAGATTTCATTTCAAATAATTGGCCATTCACTTTCCATAAGGGCCTTTTAGCAAGGAAAAATAACGTCAACATGAGTGTGAATGAAAATGTTATCATCATGATCAAAAATCTCTTATAAACGTCGACGATCCAATCCGCTAATGGAATGAGCGTGACCCATGTTATACAGAAGAGTATGGTTGGTGTCAAACTTCATAGATCCGAAAAGAATTTCCTGGTCCTCCTTTTCGTCAAGGGGTCATCTATTAATTTGCGTACTTATCCGTAAGGCATAATTATCCGCCAGAAAATCGAACTGGAAACAATGTTACATCACTGCTTTCAAAAGGTGCTGCATTTCGTGCGTTTTTGTCGTCCCCTGTTGTAAAATGAGATAACATACTGGTAAAGGGTATACCAACCATTCCCAGCACAATGGTTAGAGCAGTATGTAGATGTAAATGTGGTAGATGTATAGGAAAACTCTCAGGGTGGGGTTATTTTGGGCCCCAAGCACGGAAGCCTGGTGGCTTATTGTACTTTTCTGAGAGTTTTGTATTTAATTCAAGAGATTCAGCCCTCTGTGTGAGTCCTTTGATTAGTTGTTCGGTTCAAATAGACATCATTGGAGTTTGTGCCCCAAAGAGTTCAAACCTGCAATAGGTGAGTGCAGGGCACTCGAAGATTATGTGGGATACTGTTTCGTCAGGGTTGAGTTTTGTGTGACCCCTATGCGATGTAGGCGGAAACGTAAGGGTGCAAAGCCAGTTATAAGGCTGACTATTGTTTTAAGTTCCCTATAGTTTTTCCTGGGAAGTCCCTCAGAAAGTTTGGTGTTGGATTCGGCCACCGAACTTGCTATGGACATGTCCCTTAATATTGGACCATCTTCTTGTGGTCTGTTGGTTAACCCACATGTTGATGATCCTTCTGAAGGTAGTTTAAATGTGGTAGTTTCCCCTCTACCGAAGAACCAAAACATTCCAAAACTTTCGTCATTCATGCCCAAATGGTCTGGTTTGTTCAATAATGGAAAGCTCGGAAGGATATTTCAAGACAATTTCCTGAACTTTGGTTTATTCAGTCAAAAATAAATACCTGTAATGATTTGCGCAATTATTCTTTCAACTTTGGATGAGGTGATATACCCTAGATGATTAGAATTCGATGTTACTAATATTTAAATTCACGTTTCTCATAGAATGTTATTCCTTATTGATCTTTGACTGAGCAAGTTGGTCTGTTACTCTGCTATAGAAACTATATTGATTTGATTACCTTGATATAGACAGTCATCAGATGTTCCAAAATAGGTAGTAATTTTTGGAATTCTATAAATTAGAAATTATAGGCATTGGTGAAAAATGATTACACAACATGCATTCTGTTAATAACTGCACTTACTTGAAATTCAAGTTTTTAAGGGGTACGATGGAGAGGGCGTCGACGTTATAGAGTAAAGATTATGTTGCAAATATCTCAAATTTCGTATGTAGTTATTGTTTCTTACATCATCCAGGGTGTGGAAAAAAATTTCATGGAGGAAAATCTTCAGTTGTGGAAAATATGCCATAATGTTGTAACTTTCACTTGAAAGTATATGCAAAACCGAGTTAGAACACGTGCAATCTCGTTTGAGTTGCAATATTCATTTTACAATCTCGTTTTGACAAATGTAGACTGTACATTGCTGTTATTACGTTGCGATCTTCAGGCATGTGAATGAGGCAACCTCACCCTAACTCTTTCCTATGGTTTGTCCAGAGAAACAGTCCAGAATCAGATTGGAATCGAACCAGAACAAATGGAACTGGAAAGCGGAGGGGATAGAGGCGTTTAGGACTGTGGTTCTAATTCCAGGTACTTTGAAGGGGCGGGAGTATTAAATCTGTAATTTGTGATAAGCGTGAAAACGTCTACTGCGCATGTCTCAAACTAAAAGTTCCGGCAAAAATCTTGAACCACTTGAACTAGTTCTTAACGGTTCTGGACTTCTTCTCCGGACAATGAACTTGAGGTTCCAGGACTCCTCAGAACTGGTTCTTAGTCTCTCCGAATGGCCGAAACTGGGTGTTGTCAGTCCCGAACAGTACAGGACTGTTTCTCCAGACAAAGCTCTAGTGTCCTATGTGGGCATATGCTTGGTTTGCTTTTTGCAGACACCACCCCTTGATAAAAGCGTGTATTTCACTTTTTAGGATTCGTTTCACATTAGTTTTTGATAGCTTTTTTGCAATTTTTGTTTTTTTGTTTTTCATTACTTACCAAGGAATTATTGAAAGCAGAAGTTCATGAACATCATGTTCTGTGAACTCGACGCCACGAAGGGTCTACTAATCGTTTATTGACTGAGAGAAGTTGAGATGAAGTGGAAAGGAACATGGCAAATAAACTACTCAAGCACAATATAGAAATGTGCGTTACCCATGGGTCTGAATTTATCAAATTTTTTTCCAGAATCTTTTTTTGTGTTCATGACTGATCGGAAATGTAAAATGGTTCTGGCAAAATCCCGAATATTTACTTAGTATCTAAAATTACCTACTGCACACTAGTGACGTCACATTTTGAACTTCTTCCTCCACAGATCAGTTCATAAGTTGACAAACTTGAATGGATATCGACAAAGTGAAACTGCAGGCGGTGTGTTTTGACTCAAGTGAGTGAGGAAGTGAAGGGTGCTATGACAGGGAATGTGATGTTTACAGTCTTTTGGCTCGAGAGGGATTTAATTAATTATTGTTTCGTATTATTTCGGGTCCTACCGATTGCGCCACTGTAACAGCCCAAAAATATTTGATACCTCGACAGGAGTTCGAACTCGTGTCGTTACAATGCAGGGGAAATTTCCCCTGAGTTGCAACTCTCCAACAATCTGAGCTATGAGGCCGAGTGATCAAACCTCTTCGACTGTGAGAGTTATTTTCCTAGAGCGTAACAATATCTTCCTTCACTGGTCTCCTTTGTTTTTCTCTATTATTTTATATTCTGTGCTAAATAATGCAAGAGAGCAGTTGTAGTGATCTGCAACTCATATTGAAGTTAAATATACTCCAACAAAACTCGAGTACAGGTGTTGTCCACTAATCTACGTAGGGGTTTTGCGTTTCCACGTTGGCCATAATTTTTTCCTCCCATGGTGTAATGTATCGAAGCGTCAATGTTTTTCCCGCGTGGCTTTACGATCGTGGTGGAGCCTCGTAGTAATCAACCTTTGCACGCCACTTTGTACCGTCTGTAGCCAGTGCTTTCATGGGTATATCTGTTACTACTCAAGTCTCCACAGTTGTTCCATTGTGTTACCTCCCGTTTCCATCTTATGTGAAAATGAATGGTAACTTCAAGCAGTAACTGGTTTACCAGTAAAACATTGGAGCGCTAGCGTCGGGTTTGGGTTGGCGATACAACGCTCCCTGTGCTTGTCCATGTGGATGGGTCAATGACATATTAAGGCTAATGTACCTACTTCTTCCAACACGAGATTGTAAAATAACTACTGAGTTTCTGAATGAGATCAGATGTGTCATGAGCTCAGTTTTGCTGAAAAATAGGAAAAAATGACATATTGACCATAATCAATTTTAAACCCTTGGGTGACATTCATTGCACCTAGATGAGTTCCCTACCCTTCCAACATCTTTTCTTTTTCTGATTTCTAACATCAACACATTTTTATATGGCTAAACAGAGCTTCTAAATTCATGATATCGTTTCACGTGAAGTGCTGGAAGTTATGGATATCTCCCATTGGATTTGCGGTCACTTCCAGGTACGGGATCCACTTCCACTGGCCTACTTTTGAAACAATCTGGGTACCATTTGCAGTAGTGAGTCATCTTGACCTCAGTTGAAGATTCCTAGAGTTTGGTTCTTGGTTCCCATTTTAACTGAATACAACGAAAGACGGGAGTTCCTATGGCATAGCAACAATTTGCTTTCTTCTTCTGCTTAAACTTGAATACTTTAAAATCAAATTATATTGCACACTCCTCATTGGACCAAAGCCATTTGAAATCAACTTGTTCTGCCATAGAAACATGGTACGTTTAAAAATGAAACCAACTAATGTAGGTATGTACTTCCAATGACCTAATCAATCCTTGTATGATTCGTGTCAATCTTGGATGATTCTTCAAGATACGATTGCCAAGAAGTGCATACATTAGATGCATCAGCACCATTTGCATTAGCACATTGAGCCTAAATCTAATGGAATACTCAGTTTGTTCCATTTGTGACTGTTCTGAACGTTGTAGCATCTGTTACTGCGAATCATATGCAAAATTGGCATGAAAAAATTACTCAAATGCAAGCTGCTAACGGTTGAAAATAAAGTTGAATGGTGTAAACGTCTTTGGAGATGGAACAATGAAAACCAATGTTTGAGGTTTCTTGTGTCAAAATGAAAATATGTTGAATGAAAATGAAGACGATTATGAGACATTTTGCTTAATGACTTATCTTCCCTTGAACTTGCAATATAATGAACCACAGGTCAATACTGTTGTTGGTGCTTCCAAGCATCTACGACGAAAAATGAACGGGATTGGTATGAGGAATTGGCTTTGTTCCTAATCGAACGAATCTCATTCATTCAACTGCCTTATTTTCAGTTCTGCACTGATATCATTACTGGTGAAACAATTCAGATACCATCGCTTACTAAAAGCATCATTTGCTGATTTATCCTGGTCATTATGAAATTGATTTGTGCATTAGCAATCTAAAAACAAAAAATAATATATCACGAGTTAGAACGCCGGTGCAATGCACAAGTCATGTGAAAACGTCCAGAAGCGTTATATGTTGGTTATTAATAGTGTACACATGCGTTTGTTCTCTAATTGCTTGCCTCTAGGCCTCACGAAGATCACACGAGAGAAGCTATTCATCTGGGGAATACCAGGGAAGAAGTTACGTTGATAAAAGTGGCCCTGGAGGTGGCTACCTGACAGAAAAAGGGAGCTACCGAGAAGTAAGAGAGTCCAAGCCGGATTATGCATTCCGAAAACCGGCGTACTCCTCCCGTGGCGTTAGAGGTTTTCGAGGACGGTCAAGTGTAAGAAGCTGGAGAGGAGCACCCCGTGGAAGAGGTTTCAAAAGCAGCATGTCCTACCTCGCGCGAAAACGGCTTGAATCGATTGGAGTGCGCAAAAGAATGACTGGAAGATCCGATTACATTCGGAGGGTACCCCAGTTCAGATCAAAGAGGTAATTACATCATTAACTTCCAAATCTATATTTTTCTTGCTTGACTTGGACCAACTGGGGGCAGTAGTTCTTGGTTTAATTTCCCTTCGTAGGTCTTCGAGATGCTTCGATGACTACATTTAGAAAAGGTTTGTCCAACGCATGACTTATCTGGGCGTTGAAGTAGATCTCGTAATACATCTGCACAATCTACAAAGCCTAGAACTTATTTAAATAACAAGAATGTTTCAAAAACTTATATTTTTTATTGACGAGAAACGCCAATTTGATATATGAAGGCTTGATGATTTGACGACTGAATAATGCTGACTGAAGTAGTATGATTGTTATGAATTAGCCACTGAACAGTAGTAGTGGTCACTCTTGAGCTGTTCCTTGTTACCATAATCGAATTAGATATATACACTTATAAGGGGAGGTAGATATTGCCTGTTGACCATCAACTTCAAAAGTGAACATTGATTTCGAAAATTCTCCATTAGTGAAAAATGTAGTTCATCGTATTTGGAAATGTATGGATACTACTCAGAAAGTATGGGATGCAACGCAATCGATCTTGATCTTGAAACGTATTACACATTGATTGGCTACACTTCTATAATTCTGCTGATAGCTACGAAAGAAGCATATTTATAGATTAAGCACTTTTCTGACAGCTCAATGAGGGTTAAATATAATTTTCCCATTGCAGCTGTATATAAATCAATTAACACAAAGATGAAAGAAGTTTGCTGCACGGATGGTCACATAGCTTAAAGTTTGTGACTTTCCAAACATTTACCTGACAATTTTGAGATCAATCCCCACAACCAAGTGGAGTAGAAAAAACACTTTTTTTGAGGTGGTCATCTTACCCAGATTGTGATGATAATCAAGATGTATCAAGTTTGATGAAACAAACCTGGCAAAATCCCTATTTGTTACTGATGTTGAACATGAAAGCTGTGTGGCTATTCAGAGAGTAAGGAGTTACCTCTAATGACTCTTCATATTGAATTGATGAAATGTACTTCGTGAACTTGCATAGTTCCTCAACAATGGGTCATTAGTATGTTGATTTCTCAACTTGTCAAAAACGAAAGGAAATAATTTTTTTACTAACAGTTTTCTTTTAACGGTACGCTAATATGCGTTCTTGATATGTTAAAGTGAAACAAGGAATATAGTAGGACATTTTTTTAAACAAAATTTATTGTTCACAATAACGTCTACTGATGACTTAACTCATTGCAGATATTGGTAAGGTATGAATTGATCGCTTTGTTCCACTCCTACACTTCTATGTAACTACCCAAGTTCATTTGCAGTTCTTCAGAGTAATTCATATGTTTGGGGGAAATCTAATTGAGTTCATCACATACTTAGTGGAGAGATTTTGCAGACCTTCCGAAAACCAGAAGTGACGAAAATGTAGATAGTATCTGTATAATAGTCTAGTCAGTAAGGGTAAAATACAAGCAAATAAATGGTGGAGTGGTTTTTTCTGAGCGGATTACTATATATTTTGAGGTTTTGAATCCGAATCCGAGGAGGTATATTCTTTAAAATGACCAGAGCAACGAATTATGGTAAAAAAGTGGAAATTTTTTCAGTTTTTTGCTTATAGCTCAAAAAATGTAAACTTTTATTACAAATTGCCCTTATACAAAAATAAACTAGACAACATTTCCTACAATTTATGTCCTATCACTTTTTACGGCTGGAACAACCATTAAGACACAACCATTAAGACACAACCACGTGTTGAAAATGAGGGATGCTCCGCTGTACGGCTTCGTATCGCCAAAACTGTGTCACTTTTCTAAGAACGGCCTCTTGTTCACAGAGCTGCAATAATATTACAATAGTGGCAAGTTTTCCCCATTATTCATGAATCTCAAGTTTCTGTTTGCTATCAGCACACTGAAGAAAAACTAACGTGAACACAATATATAAACTCTGGAAGTTCATAGAAAACTCAGGAAGTTTGAATGAAACATATGAAAGACGTTACATTGTTACCTGCTGTACCTAATCAGTACTTACAAATAGTTACTGCCATTCCGATTGCAAATATTGATTCCTCATTGGTTCTCTAGTTATTGAAGAACTAATAAATGTTCGAGAATCCTGAAGTAGAAGTAAATAGTTACAGTTTTGCGGACGTCCTGTGTTCAGTCTTCACTTCAAATTACTCTCTTGAAAAGTTTAGTTTTTCATGATAGACGTTCCCTTTTCTCCAAAATTACTGATCCCAATCTCATTCTCTTTAATCCTTTGATCATTTTATTGATTTTAAATTCGGTTGAGTAGGGACTGATAAAAAGGAATATGAAATCCCCTCTATAAGGGGCGGAAGGGGGTTGGGTTCCGTGTCCCCTTAACGTTCCTTGAAAATTTCCTGTGATTACTAGGGAAGATTGTGAAAGAAATGATTTCACATGGCTAGATTTTAACAAAATAAATAATGAAACTAAAGACAGGAAACTGTACCGGATTTGGTGGCGGAATTGATGGAATGGTTATCTTCCGAATGGCTCGTCTTAACTCATTGTTGCCTTCATACAGGCCACTAGGCATGGTGGTGAAAGGTGGCCAGGAGGCAAGAAAAAAGAGACGGGTCAAAGAAGATCATAGTGCAGTAAGGTTCGCATCTGAGAGAAGGTGGAGACATCACAGATAAATTCCTGCGGATTGAGATGTCAACAACCCAAAGGAAAAAAGTATGACTGCAATTGGATTATATAATTTTTTGTACTATGCTGAATGGTCAACAACGTAGACCGAATCTTCTGAATAAGGGACAGGTGCACAACAGACAAACTACAAGTTTCTCTGAGATAAAATAGTGGGATCTGTATTGCTCACTTCCACACCGGCAGAAGATGAGTTTGATATCTCCAGGTGAAATAATTCCCTGTCATCTGTGATGGATAGGAGTAGGTAGTTCCTCCTTCTCTCTTTCTTGAAACTGCTACCCCTTGGCATATTCCTGAGGTTATTCAACTTGCAGGATATCCCCTGGGTGTAGCAGGTTAACGGCCTCTCCCCTTTGAAGGAGGAACTATGACATTTACATCATTTCCATTGTCATAGGTTAGCAGAGCTCGGTTTCATATCACACTCTACCTCCTTCCCCTCTCTCAACTCAACCCCTCGAATATTCACTATCCTGCGCCCCCCCCCCCCCCTTCACCAATTGCCATAGTGGGCGTTTAATAAATCTTGAAACTTCTAAAAATTAAATATACCCCTGTCTGGCTTACTTGGAGACCCCCCAATTCACCCCCCCTTCTTTTTGAAAGCACCGGGAGCATGATGGATAGGTAGTTCTTCCTTCTCGATTCTTGAAAATGCTACCCCTTGGCATTTTCCTTAGGTTATTCAACCTGTAGGATATCCTCAGGGTGTAGCAGGTTAATCGCCTCTCCCCTTTGAAGGAGGAACTACTACATTTACATCACCTCCATTGTCACACATCAATACTCTTTTTCTGTCAGGTCGTTGACTTGTCAATCTGTGGGAACCCATCTGCGACGTCTCTACTTTCTCTCAGAGTGAAATCCTTATCATTTCATTATCTTCTTTGACTTCAGCCTCCTTCCTTCCTCCATGCCTAGTGGCCTGCATGGACGGAACACCATTGTCCACCAACGTTGTCCTTCCCTGTAGGTACAATATTTCCTGTACTCGCTAGAGAAGGTTTTGGAAGAAATGATTTCACGACTGCTAGATTTCAATAAAAATAAAAAACGAATCAAAAGACAGGAAAAACTTGAACTTGATGTAAAGTTGACAAAAAAAGTTGTCTACCTTAAAGAAACTGTAGTGGATTTGGTGAGGAAACTGGTGGAATGTCCAACTTCCGAATCACCGGATTTTTCTACACTGTCCTTCCCTGCGGTATGCGAATGGTCTGCAAAAACTCTCTGATATGTAATTTTATCGTTGCCAAAAACGATACTGGTGACTCTGCCAGCTCAAGGTACTTCACTAATTTTATTTTGTGGAATTTTCAGGATTGGTGAAGAACCTAATGGTTATAATGAAAACCCACCCAA
The DNA here is from genome assembly GCA_030762985.1 of Adelphocoris suturalis. Lineage (NCBI taxonomy): Eukaryota > Metazoa > Arthropoda > Insecta > Hemiptera > Miridae > Adelphocoris > Adelphocoris suturalis. The sequence continues at coordinate 23,264,709 of CM061043.1, forward strand.
CCCTCCTTTCGTTCCTCCTTCGTCAACCACTCAACCCTGCTCCCCATCTCCAAGGTATCCTGCCACCGCTTCTTCTCTCCTCTTCTGTTACCCAGAGTGATTTCCTATCCACTGATTCATATCATCTTATTCCTTTTCCATTATTATTCATTGCTGTATTTATCTCGAAATCTCTCTCATGAATGAATGCCTTTTATAATATAAAATGTTCTTGTTAATACCTACTGTTATTGCTCATTTGAAGCGCTTCAGCAGTATTTTTCTGCTCATGTTCAATTCCTCGATGTACAACATGAACAAATGAAGTATAGTTACAATACAAACTCTGTTATAACGGAGCTGGGGAGATATGCAAGTGTTGCCATTCGATTTAGCATGAAAAAATACGTAGAAGCTGGCCCAAACTAAAATTTTTTTAGAGGGTCATTTTTCACAAAAACTCAATTGCATAGAAAAAACCATGTTTTTCAACATACAAACACGCTTTCTTCCTTTAATTCACAAAGTAAAATAAAAATTGATTATATCGTTGGAAAGTTGAGATTTCGGACTATTTTTTCCCGTAACGTGCGCGGGAATTCAGGGGATTGTGTATGCTGTCTTGCGATTTTTCAAGTTTCCGCAATTTTTTCACTCTGGTGTGAATTTGTGACTACTAAATCCGCATATTTTCACACGTTGGGTAGGCTATTCAAAAGAAAATTTAACGCTCTTTCCAAAAGTATCCTCAAATTTTTATTTATTCAATGTAAAAAGGAGTTTATAATAGCCGATTTTGTGATGTAAGGTTGAAAACACGAGGAAAAAATCTTAAATCGTGATTAACTAAAAAACAATGCCTCTAAAAAAAGTCCAAGAGGCACTTTTTGGTGCAAATTAGTTGTAGAATCGACCCCTAGGAGTTAAGTAACCAAAAGTGTGAACACCCTGTATATTGTGGTAACATTGATTTCACATGCAGTTCTACTGCTTACCTAGTACCTACATGATTTAATCCTAATAGACTGTGCGAGAAATTTGCCATCTGTTACGGAAAACTCGAAAGCGTTGTTATAATATTTCGGAGTTAATTGGAAAAAGAAGCTACTTGGAAGTGTTGAATCCAAAATCATACCTAACGGAGTCGTACTAAAATATTGCTTGAAAAACAAATTCAGTCAAACATCTGAAACCTTTGGAGATTAGACAGTTATTTTGACAGTTTCGCCAAAGTCGAGAAACTCGAAAGGCAAACTGAAAAGTAGTAATAGGTAATTTACTATGGTGAAGAATGTACTCAATATGAACTAGATTTTCTATTAAAGTCATGTACATTTGGAACCAAACAAATTGGGAGTTAGAGAAATAGAGAATGGATGATAAATGAATCTATAGAGATGGACTATTTGAACATTCTACGTAGTTATAGCTCACTCAGGATTTAGAAGTGCAAAAGGAGTGGGACGGAGCTGCAGCACGCTGATACAAGACTGGACTGTTCGTTGCCCCTCCCTTTATCTTCCCCCTCTTATAGGTGAATTCGCGGATCATGATTCGTGGTTCCTCTTCTCCGCAGCTCCTTCGAATTACGATCCGCGAATTTACCTATGTTAGGGGAAGAGGAGTGGAGGGAGCCGCTAACGGCCTCGTCAGCTAGCCACTGCCCTGTCCCGCTCCTTTTGCACTTCTAAAACCTGAGAGAACCTACCTAATTCTTTACCTTCTGTCTCATTCAAAATTAGTATTTTCTAATGTCGGTGAAAAAAAAAAAAAAAAGGAGTTTCCATTCTATTCCCCATACTATGTTATTTTCGATCCCCGATTTTCTCCAAATCAACATAATAACGCATTTTTCTTCCACTTACAGCATTTTTACATTAATTTGGTTCACGTATTTGTCAATTATTCAAGCTTCTGATGAAGTTTACTTCTTGGGTTGCCTTTGTCTCCTAATACCGTGTATAGATTCAGAGATGGCCCTAAGAAGAGTGATGACGAGGAAGATGACGAAGAAGAGGAAGATGATGAAGAGATGGGCGAGGAAGAGGAGATTGAGGAAGTAGTTGAAGAAGGCGATGAGGAGGAGGAAGAGGAGATTGAAGATGAAGAAGCAGAAGAGAAGGTTTGTGTTCTGTATATTTAAAGCATTTTCAAATTTATTGAATTCGTCTTCTTACAAAATGAATCCTCCTGCCTCCGTCCTTTTGTCCTTCGAAAAGAGGGACCAAATCCGAAAATGATATGCAGATACCTTTTATTAAAGAATAATAATTTATTATTGCATAGTTAATGAAGATGTAATAGCAGAAATTTACAACGTTTACAAGGAATTGATACAAGAAATTTGAAAAGTTTGCAAGAAATTCATGCGAAGCCATGAATTTAAGAGCAGAGCTGTCTTTGGTTTATTATTTTCAATAATGAACCTTTGTAATCAACCATGGAAAAAAGTAACCCTTCTCAAAATTTGTTGGTTTGCGTTTCAAAACGCATAGAATCTTTTAAAAAAACCGTCCGTCCACCGTATGCTGCCCAGAGCGTTTCTCAGAAACTACTGGACCAAACTTGATGAAATTTGGCTGAAAAATCGATAAACTGCAAAACAGCTAAAAATTCAAAACCTCTATTCGAATTGGAAATTATTATTTAGAATAAATTTTTTGCCATAAAATTAATAGCTCAGAATTTCCTTGCACTCAAAAAGCTCAAATTTCAAAACGATTCAACATTATACAATACGATAATTTACGAAAATTCACTCTTACGATCATGCTGCATGACTGGAACTTTTTTTCCCCCTCAATGCAGAGGCAGCTCTGATGCTGCTGTAGGTATGAGGGAAAGCATATGCATTACAAAGTTGGTGCCTACAGTAATTTGTTTCTGATGTGCAGGAGAGAAGATTTTCGCTCACTTGCATAAAGAGTGCATTCCTACCGCCACTGTTTTCGAGCCTCCAGACACTGCCTTTATAAGATACCTTCAATATTCGGTCCCTCTTTATGAAGGCGAATTCAATTTGAAAATGCTATATTTAGTTACCTATTGATAAGTAAATTTGTTCTGTTTGTTTTTTGGTTTGTGTTCTGCATATTTATTTAGTTACCTATTGGAAAGTAAATTTTTTAGACCGGAGACTTTAGAAGAATTTACTGCATAAGACTTGAACATATACCTGGTAAGTGGCCTGATAACGAATCAGTCTACACATATTGACATATTGGAATGTTCCTAGTTTGGTCATTTTCTTCCCCCCTTTTGGGATTGGCCTTTATTCCTTTCCGCCACATGGTTGTATAATTTCTTAATATACTGGGTTTATTTTACAAGTAATCATATACCCTAGTTTATTTTTGAAAAGAATTTAAACAGTTCACTGTATACTTTATCATTTACCACATGCAATGCAGTTTGGAGGTTAAAAGGATGAAATACTTCTTCAGATATAGCATTATATAAATATGTCGGGCGTCTATAGTCGTTTTGCATTCTATAGTCGTTCATTTAATAGAGAGTTTTTGTTCTTCCCGTAAGATTTTCTCCCGTTGACGCGTAGAGCAGCGTCTAGAGCAAGCAGCTGGAGATGCTAGCTCTTCACATGATTTTTACGCGTATTTCTACACGTATACGTGAAAAATCAATCTCTATAGGTGTTTCAGAAGCTGTTTCGTATTCTTTTCGTACAACCTATTCTTATTTAAATAATTAATTGCTTTATAATTATTTATAAATACATAAATTATAAATACATTTATTGCTTAGGTACCTTAAATGGCTGAATTTTGTTGCGGAGCACTTCACTATAACCTCTCGATTTGTTGACCAAAACGTGTTGTTGGCAACCACACTGTGGTTACCTTTGCTGGTAACTGCGGTTACCTTGGTCACACTGTGGTTACCGGCAACTGTTGTTACCTTTGCGTCAGGCTATGATGACTACCCGTAGGCCGAAATTCCAACGAATGCATTTTCCCGTGCACGTGTAGATAGGCCTTTTTCCCGTACACGCGTAGTTCTACACGTTGACGTGAAGATTCGCGCATGCGCAGTTGGTATTTCAGTCTTTCCACGTACACGGGTAGAGAATTACGGGAAGAACAAAAACTCTCTAATGTTCGAGGGTTTCTTCTGTTTCTTTGCAATATCTGCTAGCGGTAACCTTCTCGTTTATAACTCCTATTTTCCCCAAATACCTGCGTGTTAGTAAATTGCCATAGCGCATTCTTGAGATTACTCCAGTACTATCTGGAGTTGGAGATATTGCTATGGGTCTTAATGATTTTGCCATTGAGTTATTTATGATATTGCCATTGAGATTGAGTATTTTTTGTGCCTGGGGGTGATGGATATAGTACGAAAATTCTCCGCTCATATCAAACCAAATGGATACTTTTCAAATTCCTCCTGCCGTTTCTGAATCGCTGTTTTCCGTATAAGCTTATAAAGGCCCGCATAAGATAGAAACGCTTTTCATCAGCTCTTCCACATCCAATGCATTTTTGGTAATTTGATATGCCCTCTCATTCCCTGGTATTATTACTAAATTATTTAGGTTTAGGTATTTATCACCCAAAAAAGTATCCTTACTCCTCCATTATTAAGCACATGCATGTATTGTGTAATTTTCAGTTCAATTTTATTAATTTTCGAATTTGGTCTTATACTTTTGAGCGTCTGCAGTGCGCTGATGAAACTGTCCGATATGATGATCTGTCCTGAAGCCAGGTTTATTTTGTACATGTTTCACAGCTTTCATTAGCACACAGCTGTATAACTGAAACAATTATTCCATAATCTATAGCGTTTCTTAATATTTATATTTCCCTCATATAAGGCACATGCCACTCTTCCATTTATAGCAGATCCATCTGTGTAGATCTCCCTGAAAGCCATTAGTTCTTTATCACACTCAAGAAGATTGGTGCTTGATCTTATGGTGCAGTTGCAGTTGAGTTCGTTGTCAGGTGTACTGAGTTGGGTATGATGAACGTCGAGTATTCCGCTTCATACATGTAAGGTTTCATCGATGTTCCTATCCCTCTTGTATGTTCATGTAAGCTTAGAAAACTGTCATATGGCAGGTACGGTTTTTTCTCTCCCAATACTTTTCTGTGGAAGTTTTAATAGTTAATTAGCATATTCTTGAAAAATCACCTTACCGCCTCTTATAAAGTTAGTAGATGGCGTAGGCTAGCATCTTCCTTCGATTATGTAGGGGTGCTTACCCAGTTTCTGCTAGGAGTGGACTTTTTTTTGGTGTGGACTTCAAAGGGTTATTATCATACTCATTAATGTATTGATGCTGGCCTGACTGCGTTTATGCTTGAATTATCTTTTGTTTATTATTGTATTTATCTAATAAATGTTATTTTTTAATTTAACAATGGCTAATAGCTCACTCTGCAAGGCAGTGATTTGTTCATCCAGTGTATTTGGCATGTATGTGGCAGCACCGAGAATTTCGGTACCTATTGTTCAATGAGGATGACATTGATAAGAACGTTTTACTCACTCTGATGTTTAGGACCTCATGATTTTTCAGACTCATTCGCCTCTCTAGTCTATGCTTTTAGTGCCAAGAATCGTCCAATCGAGCATGATGCCATTGTGAATCTGTTACAGCCTCTTCTGTGGACTTGCACTCGCTCTATAATGCTAAATGATATCAGTTTAATGTTCACAAAAATGTTTTGTCAATATTTGGAATTATTTTATACAACTTTTCACGGGTAGTCATGTTAAAGATTACTGTTCCTTAATATTCTTAATGAAAAGCGCAATACATGCATTTAAACGTTGTATCTAACAAGTTACCAATTTAGTTGAGTCCACTATTATTCATAACCATTCCACAAAACCATTATTTCAATATCCCTACCAATCTAGTTCATTTGACATTAAATGACTAACGAAAATTTTGTGTTATTCTAGGAAGGAGAAATGGATGAAGGTGAAGGAGAAGACGATAAGGACGAAGAGAAAACCGGCAAAAAAGAAGAGAAAGAGTCCATCGACGTGAGTTTGGGATTTTGCTTTAAACGATTCAATCATACAACCTTCGATCCATCAAGTAGTTCATCATCCAAGTACTTTATTTCGATTCCACCTTTATAATTTATTGTCACAGGGTGAAAAGAAAGAAGATGATGCAGCTGGTGGTGATGCTAAGAATGAAGAGGATTCTTCACCAAAGAAGAAAGTTGTCAAAAAGAAGGTTATAGTCAAGAAAGTTGTCAAAAAGTCAGCTGCCAAGGACAAAACAAAAACTGAGGTAAATTTTATTTGGTTATTTGGTAATAATTAGGTAACGATTTATTTTTTTATTTTTTATTTTTTTGTTTATAGATCTGTTCCCTAATCATAACAAATAATTTATTGGAACGTGGAGGAATTCTTCAATTTAATTGTTATTTGGTACAAAGTCTCTGGATATTAGGCAAAAAAGGTTGTTTTCTTGAAAGAAAAAACTTTAAAAAATCATATCTTGAAGACCGATTGAAACAGAACACTTCTAATGTTCTTCTCCTCCCAGATAGGTAACACTATGGGTTAGGTAGTGAGTTCTTCTTTCATAGGGCTCCGTTTCTTTCATCCAGGAAGGAAATATTGGATGATCCCAACCGTGTCTCTCAATGCTGTATTGCACATTGAGAGGCGATTTTTGGATATTATGCTGTTTGTAAAAAACCCACCAATAATTTTGAAGCTATCCATCTTGATCCAACCACTTCTAACTGTCTAATAAGTAGACTTCTCTTATACGCACAAAGGGGCTTCCTTCCTGTACACACGTTTTTTCCGTTAGTGCATAAGTTGGCGCATAAACTGTTGGTCTTTTATAGTCTTTTCGCATAAACGCGAAAATAACTATGAATGGATCAAAAATCGTCTATCTTCCCTATGTTTTCAATGTTACTGTACATATTTCATGGAAGTTCATTTCATTCAGGAAAACAAAGAAGATGCAAAGGACGAAGAGGAAGGTGAGAAGGATGGCGAGGAGGATGATGATAAGACACGGACTAATTCCCGTGGGCAGCCATTCATTCGCTTGAAGTGCCCTCACTGCGGCTACGTTTGTGTTACCTTCAATGAGTATTCCCGACATCTAACGACCAAAAAACATATTTTCGCCATGCGGGGACTGTCAACCAAGTTGAGAGCCAAGCTCACTCATATGCGAATCAGTCAAAGGAAGAAACAAAGGAGGTTGGATGAAGAGGCGAAAATGAACAACTTGAAACTGAAGACGTTCTTCTGCCAGGTCTGCAAGCTGAACTACAGGACGCTCAAATCTGATCATTTCCAATCACCGGAACACAAGGTAAATTACATTAGAAACGTTCTTTCTAGTTTGAAATTGTTGATAGTGTTATCAAATCAACCACTTAGTCCAGGCAATGAAGACAAAAAAGGGCCCTGAGGTAGAAAAAAATAGAACCCAAACCAAAATTGGTACAGACGTAGGTGGAGGTCCCCTGATTGACATACTAAAAGTCCTGGGGGGTGGGGTGCCGCTCCGGGGGGGGGGGGGGGGGGGGTCATTAAAGGTCCCATTTTGTGGTTTTTCGCGAATATCGCGGAAACGGTGCATTTTTCGATGAACCATGTCCTATATTAAATGAAAGCTGATAAAATTCTCTACAACTTTGATTATATACGTTTTATCGAAATTCCGAACCGTTACGGAGATATATGCATCCGAAAATGGACGAATTTTGAAAATTAGGTTTTTAGCTCACGTTTTTCGGATAACTTTGTTGATTTGCGTCCAAACCGTTTATCTGAGAAAAAAGTCCTCTTAGAGAAAGTTGTAGAGCATCAAATTTCCCTGAAGAATATGTGGCTGAATGCCAATTTATCATTCACCAATCAAAAGTTACGCCAGTTTCAAAATTTTGCCCATTTTTACCCAAATGTTGTCAGGCCACTTTTCTGTGTCCTCCAGCTTTAACCGTCCTTCTTCCTGTCATCTATGGTCATACATACGCCCACACGACCCCAGAATTACATACCACCACATGGTGGAGGGGGGGGGGGGGGGGGGGGGGGGGGGTGAGACGACGATGTAAAAAAGTGTTATTCCATGGTAAGCACGAGTTCAACTTCTTTCACCCCTTACCAATGATCGTACGAAGTGGTCTTTTGCATTCAAATTTGTTGGGTGGTGAGCTCAGGAAAGACCGGATGGCCGAGGGAACGGAGGGGGAGTTGAAGCAGATGAAGTGCTAACAGTGGAATTTTGTAAATGTACCTAGTGTTACAGTTGATCTGTGTTTTAGTACTTAATATATTTTTTTTTTTTGAAGAATACACTTTTTACATTTTCTTGAACACACACAGAATGAACTTTATTCAATATTGAACATATGAACATGTGGAACCTAACAACATAACACAAGTTGATGTAGTGGCCAACTTAAACTTCAATACTCCCCCTTAAGTGGGCACCACACTCAACATGTCTGCAGGCTCCGAAACTTCTCGAACTTCAACATAGGTCTTGAGAATGTTTCATTGACTACACCGTATTGTTGCGTAAAATCTTTAGCAACAGGTCTTGATTCAAACTTCGAAATTTTATCATCCACTCCAACTTTCTTCCTAAATACCCAATGGTTGTTGAAAACCTGCCCGTTGCTTGGACGATCAACAAACTCCCAAGCTTTCAATTTTATTAGTGCATCATATTCTCGTTTCATCGCTTCTAACCACTTTTCTTTTTCTTCACTTTCAAGCACGTCTTTATAACTTGCTGGTTCGTCAAGTTCATCCCCTGCTGTAGCTATACAACAGTGCCACTGCTTTGGTTTCACAATCCGGCTTGACTTCCTTAATGCCACTGTGCTTGAATTTTGATTGGCGAGTTCTGGTAGTGGTTCAGCGTGATTTATTTCAGTTTCAAACCATTCTTCTTGTTCCGATTCTTCATTTTCTTCTGGAACGTGTTCTGATGGAAGATCAAGAGAAGCTCCGATCCCTGTTTCAATTATAATGGGATGTTCTATCGGTTGCTCAGATCGTTCTTGATTTGTTATGATCACTACGTTTTCAGTGTTTATTGTTTCAGTGGTTGAATTATGAAGATTTTCGTCGGTTTTTGTTTGTAACGTTTCGGCCTCAAAGAATATCACATCCCTCGCTTTCGTTACGATTGTGGGATTAGTGGGATTTGTGGGATTAATCGATACCCTTTCGTGTCTTCACAGTATCCCACGAATATGTATTCTTTGCTTTTAGGGTCCCATTTCTTTCTTTTCTGCTTTGGAACATGAACAAAAGCTCGGCAGCCAAACACACGAAGATGAAATAACGCAACTTTTCTTCCTGTCCAGACTTCTTCAGGAGTTTTTTTCTTCAGTGCAGATGTTGGAGACCTATTCTTTAAATAGTTTGCAGTGCTTAATGCTTCTGCCCAGTATCTTTCACTGAGCCCTTCTTCTTGCAGCATGCACCTAGCCTTCTCTACTAGAGTTGTATTAACTCTCTCTGCGACTCCTAGCTGTTCTGGAGTATAAGGTACTGTTGTTTGATGCCTTATTCCATGTTGCTTTAGAAAGTCTGTCAATGCAACGTTGACGTACTCAGAGCCATTGTCGGTCCTTAGAACTTTTATGTTCTTGTTTGTTTGATTTTCCACTAGTTGTTTGAACTCGTGAAACACATTCTTTACCTCGCTCTTGTTTTTAATCATGTACACAAAAGTTTTCCTAGAAAAATCATCAGTGAATGTTAGGAATCAGTTTTCTCTACAGTACCGGGTAACTCTAAACTAACTGTCCCACAGCTTTTTGCTAGAATTTTTTCGTTATTTGCTACCCTTATTTCCCTTTCTGTTGGTCGTCTATTCTTAAGCCAATCGTCTCTCATGGTAAAATGTGAAGTAGCTCCTGAATCGATGATCCACTCATCGTTATCCAGTCTCCCTATAGCTAAGGCCATTGAAGTTCCTTGCTCACTTGCATTTTTCTTCTTGGCTTTACATTGTGAAGCGAAATGTCCTTTCTTGTCGCAAGCAAAACACTTGGGAATAAAATGCTTTTTCTTTGACTCTTTCTTCAATGTTAGAGCTTTATCATTTTCATTATTGGGCTTGGCTTGTTGACTCAATAGGGTACGTACTGAATCACTTGTGATTTTTGCCCCTGAGCTCTCCAGAGCCATTATCATGGGCTGGTAGCTTTCACCCAACCCCTTCAGCATGACAACACCGATGAACTCGTCTTCAAGCCCTGCATTGATTGACTCTAATTGCTGAGATATGCTAAGGATTCGATTAAGGTATTCTTCAACAGTTGAAAACTGTGTCAACTCGAGTGAAAACAGTTGTTTCAGCAAACTCAAACGTCTGCATAATCCTTTACTTTCATAATTTGACTCAAGCTTAGCCCAGACATCTTTTGCCGACTTTTGACTACGAACCATAGGATACAGAGACTCATCGACCATTAAACAAATTTTTGATCGAGCTTTGGCATCCTTTCTTGGATCAACCTCTGTCCCTGCAACAACTGCCCTCAGATCCTCGGCGATCAGAAACATTTCCATTCCGAACTTCCAGTTGGAATAATTTTCTGAACCAACCAATTTTTTAATGTTCGGCATTGCTCCCAGTCCTGCAACTGCAACACTCGTAGATGCCACAGGTGGAGAACCACCTGCTCCTGGATCCCCATGAGACATGTTGATTGTCTACAAATTAGTGCTGGGCCCATAACCAGTTGAAGCAGATGAAGTGCTAACAGTGGAATTTTGTAAATGTACCTAGTGTTACAGTTGATCTGTGTTCAAGTACTTAATATATATATTTTTTTTTTAAGAATAAACTTTTTACATTTTCTTGAACACACACAGAATGAACTTTATTCAATATTGAACATATGAACATGTGGAACCTAACAACATAACACAAGTTGATGTAGTGGCCAACTTAAACTTCAATAAACAGGCATTGCCTGCTCCGTCGCCTGCATCGGGCGTCACGGAACATTTTCAAACGCCGCCCCCACGGAACTGCCCGACGAGGAGAGTGACGAAGAATACGACATGTTCTAATCATGTATCATCTAATCATGTAATCATGTATTATTTAATTACTTCATAATTAATTACACGCATCGCTTTTTTACATCGTCGTCTCATCCCCCCCCCCCCCCCATGTGGTGGTATGTAATTCTGGGGTCGTGTGGACGTATGTATGACGACAGATGACAGAAAGAAGGACGATTCAAGCTGGAGGACACAGAAAAGTGGCCTGACAACATTTGGGTAAAAATGGGCAAAATTTTGAAACTGGCGTAACTTTTGATTGGTGAATGATAAATTGGCATTCAGCCACATATTCTTCAAGAAAATTTTATGCTCTACAACTTTCTCTAAGAGGACTTTTTTCTCAGATAAACGGTTTGGACGCAAATCAACAAAGTTATCCGAAAAACGTGAGCTAAAAACCTAATTTTCAAAATTCGTCCATTTTCGGATGCATATATCTCTGTAACGGTTCGGAATTTCGATAAAACGTATATAATCAAAGTTGTAGAGAATTTTATCAGCTTTCATTTACTATAGGACATGGTTCATCGAAAAATGCACCGTTTCCGAGATATTCGCGAAAAACCCCAAAATGGGACATTTAATGACCCCCCCCCCCCCTCGAGCGGCACCCCCACCCCCCAGGACTTTTAGTATGTCAATCAGGGGACCTCCACCTACGTCTGTACCAATTTTGGTTTGGGTTCTATTTTTTTCTACCTCAATGTCTTTATTTCCTGGACTAACTATAGATTATCAATTTATTGTTTACCTACGTTTAATAAACTATTATTGCGATTCAACAGAAAATCAGAGAGTTTCTCGCTCCTTACTGTAAGGTGTGCAAGATATCTTTCAAATCTCCCTGGTCTTATGAAAACCACGTCTCTGAGCTCCTTCACATTAAGGTAAATGGGCTTGCTCTTCAATGCTGGAAGATCACAGATTCATTAAGTAGGTAAATCATTAACTATACTTCTTGTTATTTACAGCGTAAAGCAAAGGTAGGAGAAAAGTTCAATAAGTTGGAAGCTGAGGATATCGACTTGGACCCAAGCAGCTTCATGGTACTAGATGCCGTTGGATCCGGGGATGAGGATGAGGGTATGTACTCGATAAAAACTACGAAAAGTAGTAACAGTAACGCCGTGTCCTACGTGGACGACCAAAGAGCGCTTGTGAGCGACCAGCGCTTGCGAGCGACCTCGAGTCGCTCGCGCGCGCCGCTATAGTGTCCACAGTAGGCGTCCACAGTACGCGTCTAGAATCCTTGCGAGGTTACCTTTGCTTCGTTCTAAATGTAAATTTTTTTCTATTTTTGCGATATTATGAACGACTTATTTCTTTTAAATAATGCAGTAATAATTTATTACTTGGCGAAAAAGAATTCGTCGAGTTTCGAATATTTATTCAATGAGGGAACAATACGGTGAGTTCTACAATTTGTTCCCGCAACTCAGGAAGGATGGGGCAGCCTTTTTTGCCTACTCCAGGATGAAAATATCCACCTTTGATTATGTTTATTGTTGAACATAATGAAGGAGAATTTAATTATCAAGTTACAAATTTTCAAAGGCCCGTAGGAGCTGAAGAAAGATTGATATTGACAATCAGGCAAGTACAAGGCTAGAAGTAATGATTTATTTTCCGTCCCTTTTGTCCCGTTTAATTATTTGTTAAGTAAATAACCCCCTTTATCGTATGGCTAGACATTATAATTTAGTAGCAGCTGAGAATATTTGCCTTGATATATTTTTCAATAGTTTTTCCTTATTTAAAAACCACATCATTTCCTATTGTTCTAAATTTCCAGCCTAGTGAAAGGTACTAGTATTCTCTTTTGTGTATTGATTTAATTTTTTTTCTACTCTGTATAAATTTAAATTTTCATTTTATCTGTATTTTCCATGTATAGTTTCCTTATTGTATATTGGGCTAACTAGCCCGTAAATAAATAAGTAAGTACACACGTAATAAATTATATAACATTTTATTTTTAATTTAGTTTATTAATCGTCAAGGGAGTTCTCTTTCGAGAAAGCTCCCTTATCAAAATACTTTGGAACTCATTCCTAACTTTTAGTTTTTCAATTTCCCCCAGCTTTTTGAAGTATGGGAGAAGCGATTAATAAAACAAATGTGTCTTCGTCTTCTTGTCTCACTGTCCCAGCTATTTCCAAGGAAAGAATTATAAAAATACGGGAACACAAACAAAACTTGAAAACACAAATATAACCTCTCGGCAGCGCGACCAGGCGAGCGCGCGACCAAAATCAAACCGGTTTGAAAATCAAACCCGAGCGTGCGACCTCATCGCGAATCGCGCGGTGGCACGTAGGACACTTCGTTTGTTTTACCTTGTTTGAAATCAGCTGGTCGCTCGCGCGCTTTGGTCGTCCACGTAGGACACGGCTTAACAGTCCTAAACATGTAATGTTTATGTGCTTTATTCTATTAATCATTTTGATTTTCAGAGTCTGATAAGTCTGAAGGGGAAGTTGAGGCCAAAGAAGGTGATGCATCTAAAGAAGGGGAAGGTTCGCCTGAAAAGAAAAAGAAGAAGAAAGAGGAAATTAAATTAGGTGAGATCATAGGGTTATATTTTCCCATCACTTTTAGGGAAATGCAAATTTATGGCCCTATGTAATCTGTTAGAAAGGATTGTGTTGAATACTTGAATGTTGAATCCAAAAATACAAGTGTGCATAGATTCCAAGAATGAAAGCAACATGTTTCTATCTGTTCACGGAACATAAACCAAAACCAATCAGAAGTGACGGTATCAAAGAAAATGTATCACTTCAATCCTGCAGTGTACCTTTCAGAGATCATTGAATTCAAGGACAATTTTGATGTTACATCTTCAGGGTTTTACAGTTATGTTGTATGGGTGATATTCTCGAGACTTGGACACTAGCGCATCCTTACATCGAGGCAAGCGAAATCGAAGTTATTCCACCTCATTGTCATGGTGACGAGTAAACATATGCGAAAATGCCCCATTTTTAGTCACAGCTGGACAACAGCATAACATAGTCTCACCTATTTCCGAGTCAATATTTTCATTATTTATAATATGCAAGGTGATAAATTGTACGCAAATTACATCAAGTTATTATCAGGTGTTGACCTCAAATGCTACGAATGCAAGATTTAATCTGTGGGGTAGAGATCCATATGAAATGTGTGTTGGGGAGTTGACATACAAGTGTTCTAGATGATCCAGACATCAGCCGCAAAAATGTTGTGGATTACCTATCTAGTTTTAGAACTGTTCTTTGAATCAATTGAAACTAAAAATCTTTAGAGTACTGTGAAAGTGGTCTTGTGAAAGGATGTGTTATGAGAGCTCTGTTAGGCGGGAATAGTAAGTTGTATCACATGTGGAAAGGTAAGTACCTAGAGGTAAGGTATACCTACATACTTTCCGTATATTATTACTTGTTCATGTAGGTACTTCATTGATCAAAACGAAAGTAGGTACCTAATTACCTTTTTTGCTTAACTGCAAAACTCGCGCAATAACTGCACAGCCAATGCCGTCTTTATGAAATCTAACCTTCAGAGGAATGCATTTCAAGGTTTTTTCCTTGCAGCTGGTTTTTAATTCATGTTGCATATTCCCTGAATCGATATTTGACAAACTTGCTAATCAGCGGTTGTATTCGTCATCAAAGCAATGACCCACCTACTTTGTTTAGGCACTTTAAACCAACAGCAAATCTGGCAGGACGTACGTAACTACCTAAGTAGTTTCGTTTCTTGGTGTGGCAACAACCTGCCTTGTTTATTTTGATAAACTATCAAATCTCTCCTTTTATTCATTCAATATAACAAGTAAAGCTTCCTCAGTTAAGCATAGTTCTACGAACTTATAATAAAACGCTGATGAAACTACCTGAGCAATGGCTAGGTACCTACACAGCAGTACAGACACCTGAGGAATTTTTAATCATCTTCTCTTTACTATTTTTCAGGTTAATTATTCTCAAAGCCTAACGAATGAAATTCTTTAGTTTTCTGACACTGATTAACTACAGTTAGTAGGCTCCTAGTCCAAATAAAAACTCGTTCACGTTAGATTGGTATTGTTGACAGCAATCTACAATCAATTATTGCGCTGGCAGGCATGATTATTATAACATTTAGTCAAATTGAAACTTTGTATTGCTACAATATTATACTTTTTCAAAACAAAACTGTTGAAAAATGGCCTTATGACCACGAATTATGTTGACGTGAGACGGCAAACTTCTTGTGAGAAGCTAATCGTATTGCCTTGCTGTAAATGATGCAAAGACGAATGCAGATGGTAGACCGTAAACCTTAACACAAACCTAATTGCATAAAAGGATCCACAAGGAACAAAGAGTCAGTAACTATTAAAGGAATCCGTCCAAACGAACTCGGTGCATGGGGAATGATTACAAAAGATGTATTTATTTCATTTTACAATTTCAGTGGACCAGTATGTCCTGAAGAAACAATTTTTGACAATGTATTCAATAAATACAAATTTACATGTTGTTACACTAGTGTTTTTTGACGTTTTGAATAGTATTGGACACACGTAACATTTTGTTCAAGTGGATAGCATACTCAGAAAACTTGAAATTATGTTTGCTGAATGAATTGGCTATGATGTCATTCACAACTCAAAGTACCTAGTCCTTCCTGGTAAACAAGGTAACCATATTAATTACTAATTCAAAAGTTCTCTATAATTGTCGTTATATTTTAGGCGCTGAACATTGCAAGCTGGTCGAAGTTTACTTCTGTGAACTGTGCAAGATTTATCTGCCTCGTGCTGAAGACAAGGAGAAAGGCCTTGCCTACCATTGCCGCTCACGGACTCATTTAGAACGCTATGTCCGACACCGTGATGACTTGACCTTGAGGCGCCGGGCCGTCAAGCTTCACAAAGAGCTGGAAAAGGAGAAGGTCAAGGTGAAGGAGATGGAGAAGGAGAAAGATACTCAAAAGAAAAAGGTGACTTTGTTAAATACACATAATATTTAATTATAGGATTACGAAAGCATACCATGGTATTCAGGACTCTTATTTTGTAATTATAGAAAGACGAAAGCATTCCACGGTATTCAGGACCTTTATGTTAAATACGCATTATATTTAATTATAGGATTACGAAAGTATTCCATGGTATTCACGACCTTTATTTTGTGGTTACTGACTGTAGAAAAAAATCTCAGGCCTAGGTGGCTATACTATATCATTCCTAAGTTAGCTTGTTGCTTATCTTCCCCAGTGATTAGCCCATAAGTTGGGCATTCTATGATTCCACCATATCTAGAAATTTGTAGCTCAAGTCAACAAATCTCTTATACCTACTTTTCCAACTTGAGGAATCCGAGCTCTGAGTAACCTCATTCCGTCGATAGAGTTCTGAGTAACCCTAAAATGCGTTTGACAAAGACAATATTTGAGCAAGTCACAATGTAGAATTCAGGGAAATTCCATGGATTTATTGTTTGGGCATGTACAGAGATACGACAAAATCAATGAGAAAATACGGTCAGGCACTGTTCTTCGTCTCTTACTTATATCGTTAAATGTTTGGCAACAGTGTTTCCCTCCCCCCATTATCGTGATAACAAAAGGATTATTTCTCCTTTTGCTGCACTGAAAGAGAACTTTTAAGCTTCTCGTATCATTTTTGGCTGTGGTAGTCTCCTATTTTTTGATGTAATGCGCACTTTTGTTTTTCACGAGAAATTTACCAATCCATCAATGAGGAACCCATCTAAAATTTGGACTGAAACCTTTTTTTCTATACTCTAGACTACCGCTGATTCACAAATATATGATGAAACATGTCAACATTTATTTTCATAATGAATTAAAATCTAATTTTAATATCAAGAGAAGGGGAGGGCACTGAAAATGCCACATGATTGGTTAACTAGTGTGTGACGTCATCATTTCCTATCAGTATTGAGCATGGCCATTTCCACTCTGGAATCAACTACACTATGTAACGGCTCAAAAAAATTTGATACCTCGACAGGAGTTTGAACTCACGTCGTCACAACTAGGGGAAATTTCCCGAAGTTGCAACACTCCAACGATCAGAGCTATGAGGCTAGGGTTAATCAAACCTCTTTGACTGTGAGCGTTATTTTCCTGGAGCCTAACAACTAATACGTGATATAAAGTAAAACATGTTTTTCTAGTTGCTTTCTGTGATGTTTCAACATCTAATCGTTCCCAAGAAGTATCTACATCAGATCACCAATCAATATACCTAGCAAAAATTCTCAGGGTAAAAGAAGAATAAAGAAACAATGCTTTTGGATGATAGGATCGGGAGGACCATTAATCTCGAGCTGCTTTCTGAAGAATTAGCTAGTAGCGCTGGCATATCCGTTCTATTTGTAGAACGCTTGAGACAATCACTTCTTACCGTTTGGTGTATATGAGGATAAGGAAAAGTAGATTCACTTGGAACGTTTCTTTGATATTAGGTTGTAGGTAGGTACTTCTCGCTGGCCATTTTCGCTGCCGTTACCATATAAAATGAAATGGCGCCTTGCAGAAATCAGTTCATTGGATACGAAATGATGACGTATGACTAGAAAGTGGGTGGAGTCAGCTGTTGTTTGCGGGAGTTTTGGCTTACTCTCAGGAAATTCAAATTTGAATCATTTTTATAAAATCATGGAGACTTCAAGATTCAACAATAAACTTCACGAAATCGAGGTTATCATAACTTGTTACCTATAGGGTGATATATTTTACCTCATTAAGGCCTGGTTGAACCAAATTTTTTAATTAACGTTTACTCATTAAATCGATGATCACAGCTGTTGATCAACGGTGTTCGGTTCCACATCTCCAGTTCAGATAAATCAATGATCAAGCTCGCTAAATCAACGATTTAAACCAACCTGCCGAATTGGGGTGGTTAACGTTCCAATCAGCAATTATTACTAGATAGGATTATTACAAGAATGATTAAAAGCACAAATAAATTTAAAACAATGTGATTAATAATGAGAACAAGAAAATCGATAAGTAGCCGAAAACTGGATAAACAATGTCCAGGAAGTCAAAGATAAATTCAAATATGGCAGGGTTTATGCTGAAAATATTCTGTGCGCTTGTCCCGAACCGATCGTTCTGGCAGATTCCGCTTAGACAGATTTTATGTATCATATATCGTTCTCTATCAATTCGCATGTGGTCAAAAGATGGAGTTCTTGATCAAAGCAGGTCAGAGGTGATCTCGTTAGTATCACTTTTCTGCTTTGGCGATGCAGTGCGGAAAACCTTTCATTGTGAATAAGGAACCACAAACAAAATATCTAGCAAGAGATGATTACATATATCACTATTCATTGTCTCTGTTGTCATGAAAAACTCCTGGGTTCACATAGTGCAAGTTCTGATCAAATCCGTTCCAATGTAAACTCCCCATTTCCACAAATTCGTGTGGACAATTTCAAATTGGTCCAACTCCGTTCCCATGTAACTTGAGCTTAACACTTGCATTTCTTTGCAGCCCTCCAAAGAAGAAGGCGAAGAGAAGAAGGATGACGACAAGTCCTGGTCAGAAGTCGACAAAGATCTCTCGGATCTCCTCCATGACGAAGAAGCGGCCGCCGAGGGTGCACAGGAGGCGGCTGAAGACGACCATGCTGAAGACGACGACGACGATTCGCGACAAGAAGGGGAACGCTACGACAGGTTCAAACAGAGTGAGAAAGCTGATAAGGAAGCCGCCAAAACACCTGCTGCGGCCAACGGCTCACTGACCACAGAGGAGATTAAAAAAATCGACCCCGCTAAAGAAGAAAAGTAGATCCATATATTCCACAAAAACCTCCCTGATCTACTCATGGAGATTTCAAACCCGTGATCCCTCGTTGAGTGGTATCTCAAATTTTATTTTCCATATTTTATGTACAGTATCCCTCTGTCACTGTTGTTTTAATTACAACAGCTGTTTCAACCAGAATTTCAACTACGAGATATAACGTGCTAGGTTATATTTTAAACCATTTTATACCGCAGCCAACATCCTCCTGTTGTGGCTAATCTGTTTTTACACTATCTACCTTCGTTTTCTTGCCGCTTTTCGTTCATTCCCAGGAAACCTATTTAGAAAGGTTTGTTTTTAAACTCACAAATAAATGAATATTCTTAACTACTATGTCTTGTATCTTGGTGTGAGATCACTGTGTTCATCATCCACTTATGAACAAAGTAATTTATTGTTAATCAATTACTCAATATGATTATCATTTTATTCGTGGCATAAGTCTTCAGGACAAACTACTGTTAGTAGTCTGGTTCTTTCATTAACCATATTTTGTGATATCTTTGATGACAGATGTAGTAGAAGCGAATCAACAATAATAATCAATAGTAATTTTTCTTTCTATAGACATGGTATGTCGTAAAATTGAAAGTAGACTGCAACCGTAATGTATTACAAAAATATCCAAAAATGTAAGCATCTACTGAAACTGTGGTCACCTACAATTCTTTAATAATTGGTTTATTAACCTATTTATTGATAAAAATTAGTCAATCCCTGTGAATAATGAGGGTTTTGTAATCAAGTATTTCGAACTAGAAATTGTTGGTATCAATCACAAATGGTAGGAAGTTACCTTCTTACCGGAAAATGGATTTTAAGTTCCACGATATCCACACATCGCAATATGGCAATTGTTTTCTATTTTATCTCATTTTTATTAGTTTCTCATTTATGCTACTTTAGTTTTTTAATGTTTGAATGAGTTGGTCGTTGTGATTGTAAAGTATATGAAGTTCAGTTATCTTAGTGTAAACATTTCCAATTCTGAACAAGGTTATGTACAATAATTTACACCTGTGTTTTATTAATTAGTTTATCCCCTTCTATCAATTTTCTCTAGTTCATATCAGTATGTATAAAAGTATAGTTTCACTACGTGGAGGTTGTCAGGTGAGCTGGGGGGAAAACCCCGACCGAGTTGGAAAGCACATTTAACAACTCAATAAATTCTCGATACGTTCTTATGAATAATATTTTCTTCGATTTAAATAATTTTTGTTTAAATTATAATTATGTGATATTTGGAGTACCTTATTGTGCACCGATGATTTCAAACAGTAGGTGCCTTTATTCGTTCCAGTACGATAATAGTGAACGTATCACATATAGCCAGAAGACTGAATAATTACTGACTACATAATAGTTGCTATCCATCATCTGGAAACCACTAAAGACGACCCTCCAATGGACAGCTAAATAGAGTTAGACGAACCTGAGGTCAATATTTGTGCTCGTATTATTCTATTTTCAATCCTTTGATTTACGTACATATAATTTACGTTTTTGCCTAATTAAATAATCAACAGCTCAGATAACTAATAATTTGTCAGTTTTTTGGTTTCTCAAAATACTAATCAGTGTAGGTATTATAAGAATTTTTATAAAGTGCCATATATGTAATTAACATAATACAGGTAGGCAAGCAACGTTTGAATCAGTTGATATTTGGTAACTGGGAATTTCTCTACAAAAATCTCAATATTACCTATGACTAGAACTGCTAACTTGATATTATCCCCATTATTTCAAGATCATTTACCACGGACGAAAACTGAAAGAGAGAATGGACAAGTAATGGCAAACAGAAGAGATAAAAAGTTCCTTCTCACGAAAAAAGGGACAAGACTTCAAATGATGTTGGGCTTTCAGGTAGTTATCTAGAGTCAATTGCCAATTAAACGATGTAGGTGCCTCCAGGAGTCAAGTCTGTTTCCCTAGGATAGCAACCTACAATAGGACCCATGAAAGCCGGACATTGGCCGCTCTTTCTGGGAAAACTTGACATTTGGCGTTCAGAGCGACTTAAGAGCGGGCTGCCAAAACAGCGCCATGTCCTTTGGCGTGAAAAGCTTTAACTAGCCAAGTTTGGCCAAGAGGAGCGAGTGACAAGAAAATCCGGTAGAGGTAGCAGGGTGATGAGCAACCCTGAAGGTACCTGGTGATTGGGGTGGGTCATCGAAGCCTCTCACTAAAAATAACGGGGCCTAGGTGAGGCGAACGCCCTCGGAGCCCAACTGAGAACCCGACTCGGCCCTTGCCGGGCATATATTGACGTTTTTCACCGATTTGTCTTGTCACACAAAAATGAGTTTGACATCGGGCTTCCATGTTTTATCCACGCTGAATAAAATGGCAACACTTTCCAACCTCGTTGACACATACCTAACTAAGCTCATGAGAAAACCTTCTTTCCGAAAAAAAGGGGTAGAAAAAACGTTGATAGGTATTAAAAAAATTTCAGATCTTGTATGAGTAAACTGAGGTTTTTTAAACTAATAAAAGCTGGTATAAAAATGCTAATTTTATATATGTAACGGTTCTAGAGAATTAAATGATCTTTTCAACGATACCTTCAGACGATACCTTCAATATTGAAATTACAATGTACTTTTGATCTGTATTAATTAACCGATTTGTCTATTTCAAACTTCTTTTATTTTCACATTTAAGAATTTTCTCGAGTTATTACATTGTGCCATAGAAATGGTCATAACCCCCTTCATTTTCGTCAGGACAGCATGGTGAAAAACTGGACTGTCTGGGCCAAAACCTGACACCTGGCAACCCTGGATGCAAGTGATTGGTTTGACCCCAACCTGAACCCAAAATTTCTCGAGGAATTTTTTTATGCTCAGTTCCATTAACGGAATTAACTTTCCAAGTCTTTCTTCCAACACAGAATCTAGATAACAACCGCTTAGTGTTTTAACTGTTCCACCATAAGTTTTTACTCAGGGGTTAGGGTAAAAATACAGTGGATGTAGCCTAGCTTATCATTCATTTACCTTTTGGACGAGGGTTGTCACTAGCAAGTCGAATTAAAGGTTGATCGCTTTCGATGTAAATACATCATCATCAGGCCGTGGAAACAGTACTGCTTCGACGGTCTGATGATGATGTCTTTACATCGAAAGCGCTCGTTCCTGGGGTACTCGACTTTCTTTTGACGGCAGAATACTCCAAAAGGTGTAAATGGTAATATCACTATCACTACTAGCGGAAATTACCCTTGAGATCTGTAGCCTAGCTGGTTGCTTACCACCTTATAGAATTGAATCATTGATCCTTACTGGCGTACACGCAGTTGTACCTAACAGGTTGTGGGGATGGTAGCAGTGCTCTATGTCAGACATAATGGCTGTCGATTGTCTATATAGAAGTAAATTGGTATCGCGCACGTGTTGAATCAATGGTTCAGCTGCTCATCCACGGCTCCTTCACTCCACATTCTGTTGGCTTCATCCTGGTTTTATTTTCGTTTCGATGATGGAAAAATAATGGATGTTGAAAAAATTATTGCTGAGGGTTTAATTTGCGTGCCCTTGTAGAGCCAAGTGCATCCCGATCATCACAACCGTCACTTTCTGCACTGATTGTGGAATTAAATACGCCAATCCATTGGGATGTAAACTTTATCTTTATATATTATAGTTCCGACCGGTCTTTGAAATTGTGAAGAACTTCGCGGTCCGATTTTAGTGTTAGACTGCTCATTCGAATCAGCACGGCCCCAAGTTTGATGCAAAAGTGTCGCCGTTCGTCTCTATACCCGCCTTGATCGTGTTCTAGGTGGTCCTTATCAACGAGAGTTGTTTATTAGGCTGTGGCGGTAACAACAGTTGCTATCAATTCACGTTAAGTAAGAAAAATAGTGTACTCTTAGTTACTAACATCTAGGAGAGTTATTTCTGAACGAAGAAATTGAAACTGAAGAACTTAGCGGATTTTATAAATATATAATTCCGAATCAGCATGGCCCCAAATTTGTTGCAAAAGTGTCGGTAAGTAGGGACGTTGCGATACTTCCGATATATCGTGGTATCGATACTTCTCTTCCGATACCACCGATATTTGTATCGATACTTTGCATCCGATATTATCGTGGTATCGATACTTTCTCCCGATATTATCGGAAGTATCGATACTTGGTGACCAATACCACCGATATTTTCCATGGTTTTTTTCTTTTTTCAATCTAATATTCCCACCACAAATCCAGGAGACGACCAGCCAGCCCCAGGCCCGAGGGTATTGTAATGATTTCAATTTGTTGAGAACTTTGAGAATATAGCCTTGCAATTAAATTATTTTAGATTCAAATCCATTCATATTGGATTGCAATAGTTAATGTAGGCTCAATCTGAACTTGCCCGAGGGTATTGTAATGATTTCAATTTGTTGAGAACTTTGAGAATATAGCCTTGCAATTAAATTATTTTAGATTCAAATCCATTCATATTGGATTGCAATAGTTAATGTAGGCTCAATCTGAACTTGTCAAACTAAAGTCATAGTAGTTTCTAATAGTGTTTATTTAATTTCCACCAAAATACCTACGTCTTCTCAAATCAAGAAATATGATTTATTTATCATTTCGATTTTTTTCATAGTAAACTATAATCTCTTATAAATTTTGAATGTTCTGTAGATAAATGACTTTTAGTAAAACATTCTTATAATTTTCTCCAGATTCTATTATCTACCAATCAAATTTAGTTAAATTTAATCTTAAAAGGTGGCATAGCCACTTAACCACCTGCCCTTTGCTATAGAGGCAGGAAACTACTCAGTGATAAAGCTACTCAGTTTAATTATAATTCAAAAGGGAACCATATTTCACCAATTCAGACTCAGTACCACCTTTTCATCATTGAAATTTCTTCATAAATGTTTATTTTAAAATAAATTCATGTCCCTGTTAAATTTCAAAGTTTTGACCTGCCTTATTCATCTTAAGTTCATCGAACCATTGAGTTACTCACATGAAACTTAATATCCTTTTAATGTAAGATGTTGATGTATTTTATGATTCCATTTATTTTAATGATTATAATTACTCTGAAAACCATAACATGTTGCGAAGTGAAATAGGCAAGTCAATAACCTTCAATGGCCTAGCTAATTCTCATATAAAATATGAAACTTTGTCCTCATTCAAAATCTTGTGTTACCTTATGAAATACTCTTTGATTTAATCAATTTTTTTTTTTCTTTAAAAAAAAATAAATAAATAAATTTCTTTGAAATATTGTTTCTTATGAAATACTCTTTGATTTTATCAATTTTTTTTCTTAAAAAAAAAAAAATAAAGAAATTTCTTTAAAATATTGTTTTTAGCAAAATTTAACACCTCACTGGAGAACCCACCCTAAAATGTTTTCTGAGAAAGGAAACTGCTCTGAAAACCCCTAAATGAATTCCTAACGTTCACCTACGTAATAACAACAAAATTTGATTAAAGATTAATGAAACTATTTAGTGCTAGTCATGAGTGGGTGGCTAGTCATGGAAATGTTGAGAATAAATTGAAGATGTGAAACTGAAAACTATGGTTCAAATTGAAATATTTAACTTAGTAAATTGAGTATTTGAATAAATTAGTTAGCTTTCCTATTTTCAACAAAAAGAGAGATTAGAATCAACAATGGGACAAGTTTGAGAATTCAAAATCGGAAATCTACTTGGTGATATATCTATTAATTTAAAACATTGATTAAGAATCCTATCATCAGTTCCTTTCAACAGAGTTCTGGATGCATCCTCCGAAGCCTACCTATTACGTGAGGTGTGAGAAAATTCCAATAAAAAAGCTATTAACCAAATGGCATTTCCACCACCTATTTTTACATGTAAAAACCAAATCGTCCAACTTCATTAAGTTTTTACTTGTAATTATTGTTGTTAATCATAATTTCTGTTCTAGAACCAAAAATTTCAACCATGTATCATGTTTTTTTTAATATTGCAATTTGAAACGAATCATTAACATAAAATTGGGATCACCTGCTATGAATCAAATCATCGAAACACCAGCTCAATGAAATCATCAGAAATTAACAAGCGGTTGCAATCATGTTCACAATATCAATTATTGAGAATGATCACCTGTGTGTAAACAATTATTTATATAACCATGCTCATAACTCAGTTTGTTGGACACGCACTTCGCAGTAGTTAACATAATATTGTTGGATAAATGGAGAGCTTTCGAACGAATGGTCAACGAATTTTGTGGGATGAAAAACGACGAAGTACCATTTCCCTAGCAACGACTCGGTTGTAGGCGGAAATCACTGTAACACTATATGTTTCGTGCGCGGAAAAAAAATTGACTCGCAAAATTTGCTAGGACCCCAGGGCTAAAACATGATACATGTTAAAAAGTATCGAAGTATCGAAAGTATCGATACTTTTCAGCCGATATTGGAGAAGTATCGATACTTTTCTTTCGATAATATCGGGTATCGATACTGCTAGAAAAATATCGGATCGTATCGAGTATCGATACTTAGGTGGTATCGCAACGTCCCTATGGGTAAGTAAAAAACGTAGTGATGGGGTCTTTTCTGATCAGCTGAGTGAGCTAAATTCTATGCTGTTTACTCTAGGAAGTTGAAATTTGATTGGGAGACTCTCTGCTACATAAAGAGTCGAGTGAAGTGATGGAGTCTTTTCTGATCAGCTGAGTGAGCTAAATCCTTTCCTGTTCACTGTAGGAAGTTGAAATTTGATAGGGAGACTCTCTGCTACATTAAGAGACGAGTGAAGTGATGGGGTCTTTTCTGATCAGCTGAGTGAGCTAAATCCTTTCCTGTTCACTGTAGGAAGTGGAAATTTAATAGGGAGACTCTCTGGGATATTAAGAGACAGTGAAGTGATGGGGTTGTAGAGGTGTGCCGATACTCTCGGATCGGGAACGTGGAACCTAATCTCGCGGTGGAACTGTTCCGGAACTGTTCCAGACCGCTAAAGATAACGATACCTGTTCCGATAACCGCTACAAGTTCCCTTCGTGACTCCATTATCCCGAAACAGTTCCCGTTCTCGATGCTTAACGATCCGGTTCCAGTTTGCTCTCCTCGATCCTCTCGATGCTTAACGATCCGGTTCCAGTTTGCTCTCCTTCTCGATCCTCTTGATGCTTAACGATCCCGATCCGATTCCAGTATGCTCTTCTCGATTTTTTTTTCCTATCATTGGAACTAGCTGCTGTCGATCCATACCGATCTCGATCCGATTTCCATTCGAGTTGGCTCTCCTCGATTTTGTTAACTGTCGGAACTGATTTCGTTATCCAATTGACTATCAGCAATATGAATATGCGCTCTGGCCCAGAACACGATGCAACCCCTTTAACCCTGCATCAATGCAAGGTCCCCGTTAATGTTGAATTGTTTAAATAAATAAATGCATGGAACAGCGGGATTTTTTACTTTCCCAACATCACAGCAGAGTGGAAAGTGATGTCCATTTTTACTTTCCCAACAGAGTGGACAGTAATGTCCATTTTTACTTTTCCAACATCCCAACAGAGTGGACAGTAATGTCCATTTTTACTTTTCCAACATCCCAACAGAGTGGACAGTAATGTCCATTTTTACTTTCCCAACATCCCAACAGAGTGGAAAGTAATGTCCACTTTTACTTTCCCAACATCCCAACAGAGTGGAAAGTAATATCCATTTTTACTTTCCCAACAGCCCAACAGGGTGAACAGTAATGTCCATTTTTACTTTCCCAACATCCCAACAGAGTGGGAAGTAATGTCCATTTTTACTTTCCCAACATCCCAACGGAGAGGGAAGTAATGTCCACTTTTACTTTCCCAACATCACAACAGAGTGGGAAGTAATATCCATATTTACTTTCCCAACATAATGGAAAGTAATGTCCATTTTTACTTTCCTAACATCCCTACAGAGTGGAAAGTAATGTCCATTTTTACTTTCCCAAGATCCCAACCGAGTGTTAAGTAATGTCTACAACTTTGACATATCCATGATCTATTGTTTTTCCCCTCAAGGGAGAAATGCATATATATTGGTCATTGAAAAGGGCAGTTCTGAGTTTGAGTTTTTTAAGTGAATTGTTAGTACCTACCCGGCTCATTAAAAAATTAGTCCAACTGTCGATTCTGAGAACTTATTAGCGGGAAGAAAGCATGGTCCATGTTTTAGCTGAAGGCTGAAGACGGAAAGTTACCGGGGGTCCAGAGGGGCGAAGCAACAGATCATGGATATGTCAAAGTTGTAGACATTACTTTACAGTATTTTTATTAAACAGTTAAACAGTATTTTTATTAGGGACTCTGAACGTTGAAGAAGAGCGCACGGCGATAATGAATAAGAATTCAAAATTCACTTGTCCAGTTCACCTGATTCAATCATTTATTCAGTGCAGTCTCTTAGTGACCGGAGGGGCGCGGTTACCTACTTCACGTCATGCTCTAGGTGAGGCATTGGCGCGTGACCAAACAACTTCAAATAAACAGTTAAATAGATAACCACAATACGATTGTGGATAGCGAAATGAATAACTTCATTCCCCTTCTCTGTTTCCAGCCCTTTGTTGAGTGTCGTCATTTCGAGGAATTACACCACTACCGAGATCTAAAAAAGGGACTGTGGGGACCTACCTACAGCAAGATGAATCAATATTAATTATTATTGTATTCTTCAGTTTTTGATTTCATCGTCTAATTACCACCAGTGACCATGCCGTCATACTGGCAACTAGGGATATTCAAACAATAAAAAATTATTCGCTTCTCAGATCTCGTTCGAGTAATTTGTCCTAATTTAAAACTCTATTTTATTCCAATTTAATGTCATTCTACTTGTTCCTCAATTTTAATAGTTCAGCGTTCCAAATTTAATTCGAATTTGTGTGGTATATATTTCCAAAAGAGTTACACGAGTGATACCCCACAGGGACCTTCAAGTTTAATAAAGTCAAAAGGTTTTAGGTAGTAACCTATTGCTACTGAAGACGGAAGGGAAATGGAGAGGAACGATGGAGGGTGGAAGCGTTGAAAAGGGGACGGGATATGAGGGAGGTGGGCAAGGGTGTTGAAAACCAACAGAGCTCCTCTCCGGATCGGTACGCGGAACTGGATCGGTAATTCGGAACCGTTCCACTAGTGGAACTGGAGCACGTTGGAACAGTTCCAACAAAGATCGGGATCGGCAAATCTCTCAGGGGTATTTTCTGATCAGCTGAGTGAGCTAAATTCTTTCCTGTTTACTGTAGGAAGTTGAAAGATGATAGGGAGACTCTCTGTTTATTATGCTGTGGCAGTAACAACAGTTGCCACAGTAAGTAAGAAACGTAGAGTAGTTACTAACATCTAGGACAGTTATTTCTGAACGATCCTATTGGACATGACACAACACTCGAAATTAAAACTGACACAGAACAAGCACGAGCTTTGCTGGAGTGGTACCAAACACATCAGGACGAAGACAGCTGTAGCATCTCCTACACACAACTCAACACCAGTTCGAAATCGACGAGTACTACTGATCAAGATACAATCCACGACATAAAGAAGGAGTAGAAGACACGGACGCGCAGATTCTCACGCTTACAAAGAAACGAAGAACACTCGAGATAGAATTACACCATCATCTCACAATGCCCGAATTCTGAATTCCCCGATTCAACTTTTTGTTTAGTCTCATAGTGGCGAGGACCACCTCAACTGGTGGTATTTATTTTATTCCTATGTATTTATTTACATTTTGATCGTTATTCCCTCTTTTTTAATCATTTATTAACTATCAATCATTTATTAAGTAGCTTTGCACCAGGTCACATAACGCCGCAAATAGGTAGGACTTATATCGTTACTGTAATGTGCTGAGTTCCTGTTAGGTACTACTGTTATACGGACTAGATTAGGGCTTTCCAAGCCCTAACAGGCCTCTAGTATTTTTATAAACTTAAAATTACAATTAGATTTTAATTGCCTAGACATTTCATCAAGCATGGCAAGTTGACAACATTTGAGAAAGTAAGTAAAAACCATTTACACGATGAACAATCAAGAATCACGGGATCTTGGAATGTTTTTAACGTGCCGACAAGCCGTCGTCTGAGCGCCACTGAATGCATGAACAATGTACCTAGCGTGTATGCGACCAGCCAGGCTCCACTTTGTTTTTACCATTAGCCGATCTACGGATCTTCGGTGGTTCAATTAGCAAGTAACATTTGATTGAAGTGAAGTTACAGTTTGTGTTTGATGGGCCTTTTGATTGTTTGCATAATTCGCACAAATACCAATTCGAATGTCACATAACAAAACCAAAATAAATCCAAATTCGTGTTTACTATTCTATTAAATTATGTCATGCAGTTCTATATTCATTTCGCTAAAGTTATCTGAAATCTAAGGTTTCACTAACAACCATGGTAATATAAGTACTACTGGTAGGTACCTATCTGATGGTTTTGATTACGGGCGTTGCACGGTTTGGGGTTTATGGATTTGAGATGTAGGAAAATTGAATTGATGTTGTTGTAAAGTGCCGCTTATACGTGTTCGTGTTCCTTTCCAGCTCTAAATAATAATGTCCTATATACCCTCTCTATATCTATGATATACATTGCACATGTAGAAAGACTGATAAATAAAATTAAGATGAACCTTAAATTGATTGGTTCCAATTTCAAGGTATTTGGCATCGTGACATTCAATTCTTCCCAGCAAACGATAATTCACACTAGGTACCAAAGTTGAATTTTCGTATCACGGGGTTGTTTACTCGGACTTGAAGCCCCACCCCCACCCCCGCGCTAAAATCTTTATTTTTGGGCCAACAAAAATTTTTTCTTTCAAACAGTGTTTTTTGAAAAGATCTTAAAAATTACAAAATTGCGCAAACGTGCGCAAATTAACATCAACTTGGTTTTTTTTAATAATAGGAACCCCCATTTTTTAATACAGATTTGAATGGAGAAATTGCCGTTCACTTGATTTTTTTAGTGCCCACAAACGGACGCAATTCTGTTGTAAAAATGTGCTATTCCGCTTTAAAAGTGCGAAAATTGTGAAATACTGAGTTTTTGATGACATTCAAGTGCCACATGTAATACCTACCTATATGTTCTGTGGTTATGTGTAGAAATGAATAGGAAAAGTGCGACTCTGGTCGATTTTTCGGTGTTTTCCCAAGTTGCTGTTGCAAATATCAATAAATGAACATCAATACGAGGTTCAGCTCGAAAAAATACCCCGAAATCATGATTACACTACTCGAGGCAATAGAATATCTTCAAAAACTTTGTATTTCACAATTGTTGCACTTTTAGAGCGGAATTGCCCATTTTTACAATGGGATTGCGCCCCCTTGTGAACACTAAAAATATCGAGTGATGGGTCATTTCTTCATGAAATTTCACGTAGAATTCAAATCTGCAATAAAAAATGGGGGATCCTATTAAAAAAAAAAACAAAAAAAACGAAGTTCTGTCCCAATTGTTTCAATTCATTGTACTCGTATCTCAACATGAAATTAGATTAGATTATAATTTTTTACGTGAAATAATTTTGTTTTTTTCCATTCTTCCAATTTTTCTCATTTTATTGCGAATTTATCTTGTCTTAAATTCTTACGAAGTTGAATATCTGTAAGTTAGGTAGGTACTCAAGTTTCTAATTTGAATTGTGATTATCTAATAGGGCTCCTACTCCCGCCTTGGTTAAAGTAGAAAAATAATTGATTTGGTTATTTTATTGTTCACATTTTCCTTTAAGGAAGAGTTGATTTTTATTGATATTCTTGTTGGCTGTATTTTAAACTTTTACAGCGTATTGGTTTATGATTTCCAATTATGTACCTTTTTATTTTGTAGGAATTTCCTCTTCTTTCCCAAAGAACAATAAGCTACCCCAAGGTGCAGACTTAGGTGTTCCGAAAATAATGTTTTGAAAAATGGTCTTTTCCCATATTAGTGTGTTCAGAAACTTATAAGAAAAATCCAGGAGCTTCATAAATTAGATGTAGATCAAAGACATTGTAATAGTAAACTAGACCCACTCGTAGCGCTAGTGTCGCATTGCAAATTGAACGTAGTCGGCCATATTGGGGGCAACATCGTTTATTTATGTGCAATGAAGAATGTATTATTATAGTTCATCTACTCATGAATTTTCAATGATAATGCACAATGGTTAAAGTGTGTGCGGCATTTAACTGCATAAATCGCAAAACTGAAGACTGCACACTCTCATTTCACAAGTAGGTAAGTATAGATTTTCACGATTTCCTAAAGATTATTTTGGTCCGTTGTAGGCCTCTTGATGTGGTAACGCAGTACCTATTGTAGTTGATAATAATTTTCTTTTTACTAACTTATCATGCATGAGCTACAAAGTTTCAAATTAATCTAAATTTTGTTTTGTTTTTTCCACAGATTTCCTTTAAACAAGAAATTGAGAGAATTGTATGAAATTGTTTTTTGTATTGACATTGTATTGTACTATTGTATATTGTATTGTATTGTATTGTATTGTATTGACAGAATTGTATGAAATTGTATGTAAAATGAAAATAATATAATAACATAGAAAGTGCCATGAAGTAGTTATTCATTTATTCAATTGTTCAGCTCCTCTGATCATACTCCTTGCCCCATCCAGGTGAACCCATGGTGTTTGTAAAACTGTGTCTTATGTAGGTAGGTACAAGATATTGTCTAAATATTGAAATGCAGAGCGACTCTTCTGTTACTTTCGAAGAATGATTCTGAGATAATTGCTTTTGAATAATGGAAGGATCTTTCACTTTAAAATACCTAACTAACTTATGCCATAACTATTATAAGTACGGTATGAAAAGTATATCGCCACTATAACGTATACTATCGCCACTACGCAAAACTACATGAAATCATATTGGTAAGTAATGCATACATTACACGGACGTCCCTACGAATGGATTTTATGTATATTTGGTGAGAGTTAAAATAAGAGAAAAAACAAATATGTCATGACTTCTCGAACCCCCCCCCCCCCCCCCCCCCACTTAACTCCCTCCACCGACAGCAAATTCAAATAATGAAACTTCTAGTATGAAATTTGAAGCTCCTGACATATTTTTATAACCGAATTTGTAATCGAATTAAAAAAATGATTTATGAAAATCTGACTTGATAAGTTAAAACATGATGATTTATTACTATTAACTCCGCCAATCTTCCTCGTCCATAATGAAATTTGAAACTCCTAACATACCTGTGGTGAAATCCACCACCTCTTTTCAACAGCCCTTTTCAGGGCTACCAAAAAGAGGTAGGCACACCACAAAAATATTTATAAAACGTCGAGTTACAACTCCGTCAAACAAAATATTTCACCAGAGAGAAAATACTAAATTCTCTCCCAAAAGTGAAATATTAAAGAATAACACGCAAGGCGACCTCCCCAAACATTTACTGGGCGAGAGAGACGCGACAAACATCTCGAAACAAGTCGCCTTGAATGAGAACACGCAAGGCGACCTCCCCAAACATTTACTGGGCGAGAGAGATGCGACAAACATCTCGAAACAAGTCGCCTTGAATGAGAAACCTCAAACAGGAAAACTCAAGGTCGTTCAGCCACCCCCGGGGACCCCGTCAAAGCGACGGACGCAGGGAAACCACCTCGGAAGACCAACTCAGCTATCATATGCACAGATACTGAGAAAACACTGTGCGAACCAATGAGATTGCACAGTCGAATTTATGAAATTAAGCGGACCAACCAGGAGGCGGCAGGAGGCGGCCACCTCCCTATAAATACCCCGCTGGGAGCCCTCCGAATTTCATTCCACTCTCCGCTCTCGACGACGACACACTCTGAAGTACGAAGAATTCTACACGCTCTACGCTGACGAACCTTCTGCCTTACGAAGTCATCTCAAGAACGGTTTCCTACTGCTTTCTACAAGCCAGTCCTTCTCTCCACGCAGATCTCGCATTGGCATCTACGAGTCCAGTGATTATTCATCCTGCTCATTGCCCAACGTAGTTCATCTGTCAGGACGCCACCCGGTGCAGCTATCGATATACTCTTTAGCTCGCACGCCCGAGGGACGTTCCGAGCCGTGTCGCCCGGGTTTCGTAGCCTTAAGCTCGTAACCGACCGCTGTGGGCACGCCGGTAAATTACTCAGCTCCTCCGCTCTAATTTACCGTCTAAGGAAGCCTTTTTCAAGGCTACGAGGTAGGACCCTGACATCCGAGCATTGGAAAGACGCTCTGTCAAGCGAGTCCACCTCCAAAACCCTCTATTTTTCACACATAGAGGCATCGAAACGAGCAAAAACTCGATCATTTCGATGGAACGTCGGCCTTCCTACTTCCCCTTGCAAGGGGAGGTGGACGACGGCGAAGCCGGGCCGATTAGCCCACGTAGTGCGCCCTACCGGCCACACGGCGAGTCCGCTGAACCCAGCGACAGCGCAAGGCGCGACCCTCACGTCCGGATCGCCTTCTCGCCCGACGTATTCGTTCGAGAAACGTTCGAACAAGCCTCGCCTATACAAAAGATCGAGGAAACCTTTCAGACTCGCTCTGAAGCCGATCATTACGATTCGACCAAGCTGTCCGAATACCCACGATATTCGACGCAGGCTTACCCGGCCGATCCGAGTGTCAAATACACTCCAAATGCACAAAAAGCAAAGGATACTTTTCAGTACCTCAACCAAGCTCAACATATTCCCCTTTCAGATGTAAATCTAAGGCCGGAATATTACAAAACGGCTCAGTACCAAACTGATCGAACCCAGCACTTGCTACGCGAGCCCAGCGCTCCACGCGGCTGCGACACGGACTATCTCCCCTTTCAGTCCGCCAAACCAGTTGACCTTGGCGGCTCCGCCCGCATTCCTCGCGGGAGTGACCCGGAGACCAACCCGCATAACCGGGATATAAATGTCCGACTTGGCCTACCTACGCCAAGCAAAACATATCT
The DNA here is from genome assembly GCA_030762985.1 of Adelphocoris suturalis. NCBI lineage: Eukaryota > Metazoa > Arthropoda > Insecta > Hemiptera > Miridae > Adelphocoris > Adelphocoris suturalis. The sequence goes on from CM061043.1 coordinate 23,298,520, forward strand.
AAATCCACTACAATACCTACCTTCCAAAACTAGACAAAATTCTTAGTTGAACAAAAAAGAATCACAAAAATCTGACGATATTAGTTAAAACATCATGATATTTTACTGTTACCCCCTCCATTCACCCTTTTTCATAATAAAATTTGAAATTCCTGATATAAGATCCAAAACTAGACCAAATTAATTGTTGAACGAAAAAAGAATCACGAAAATCGGGCGAGAATTGTGGCCTAAAAAAGTTTGTAAATCGTCATATTTGGTTAGATATTCCAAGACAAGCAGCTCCCACAGTTTGTCTCTGTTGAAAATATTGCATAAAATTCATTTACAAACTGTGTTGTCATCATAACAATTGACGTTTTTAATGATTTTAGATTAGTTTTCATCAAGATAATACAAAATTTGTTTTCTACGAACACTTATACACAAACTAGCTAGCCTTACAATTAAAAAGGGCGCCTGAAGTTGACCCCAATATGTCCGCCAATGCTCTCTTCAATTTGTATTCGGCGGCGTCTGAGATCCACGTTCAGTTGTAGGGCCTTGATGTAGATAGATGCTATGTTGCCAGATATTGCAATTTTATTTTCAGTAGGTACCTGTACCTGCCTCTTCGCGAATTTAGGTTAAATAATTTGCCCTTTCCCTACTTACCTGCTTAAATGCGACCCCGCAGAAGCGTTAACTGTTTTTCTTGGTCGGAAACAAATGTTTATGTCTAGGAGGTGATGGAAATGGAGTCGTAGGTATCCCTTCTAAGGGTAGAGACAATTAACCTGCGACACCCAGAGGATATCCTGAAACAGGATAGTCCAGGAAGTATCCCAAGATGCGGCATTTGCAAGAATCTTGAAAGAGGAACTACCAATATCCATTACACTCAAAGGGCTTTCAAAAAGCAAGGGGGGAGCAAAGTGGAAGGGGAACTCCAAATAGGTAGGGTATGAGTTTAATTGTTAATTGGTTAAATTTTAAGGTAGTTGCTCCTTTTGCCTATGGATGGGTGGTGGGGTGTGGGGTAGAGTCGCCAGGACTGTCAATAAAAAGGGGTAGGGGGTTGTAACCATGCTCTGCTACCATATTACAAGGTGGTGATGGAAACGAAATAGTTACCTACCCCTTAAAAGGTTAGAGGCGATCAACCTGCTACACTCAGAGGATTTCGTAAAAGCTGAATAGCTCAGGAACTATACCAAGATGCGACATTTGAAAGAATCAAGAAAGAGCTAGGAACTACCCATATCCTTCACAAGTTCATAATTAAAAATTATAAAACTAGTATCTATAATATACCTAATAATTCTTCCAATACTTCGGAGTGCTTCACGACTTAAACTTTTCCTACCTTTTACTCAAGCATTTACTTGTTAGAATGGTTGCACTTTTTTGGGACAGCGCCAACCCGTTGTTGCGCTTGTCGAAGCGGATCATCCCCAGTTGCTCCCCTTCCTCCCCAAGTTAAAGCGCTTATCTCCAGTAATTACTCAGACTGACAACGGGAGGAGGGGCCCCTAGAAGTCTGGGGCTTACGGGATAAAATGCAAACTCTAGAAATACCGCACCTTCCCAAAACCATTCATCCCATCTCCCTGGAGCCTGCGTGAGCCCAACGCTCTCTTTTACTCACTCTTTCTCTTTAAAAAAAAAAAAGAGAAAAAAATACCCCTATTTGGCACGACCCTCTTTCTCGCCTTTGCCTTCTTTCACGAAAGAAATACTCTCCCAAAGATAAGGGGTAAGCTCCACCCCCGATATACTCTTTGCGAAAAGACCTTAATGACATTTCTTTATCAGAGTTCCTACTTCATGCTTCTTCGCCCGGTTTAAACCTACGTCAGCCCGTGGGTAGTTGGTATGGGATCAATATTTTATGTGCTTTATCTTTGGGGGATGAGGAGGACAAGGAGCTACTTACCTACAGTACGATGGATCGAAAAGAGATTGGAGTGCATACGTCCTTGCATTTTAGTGGGTAGAGGGAAGACTCATTGTTAATCTAATAATAAGGACACCGCTGAAAATAATACCTTTACTTATGGTTTCATATATAGTAGTTTCGCGAATTTGAGAAAAATTGTTCGCTTTTGCTATGGTCAGCTGAATGTGCTTTTGAATTTATGTGAGGGTCATATTTTATACGAAATTGCAGTTCTATACGACGGTGTCTTAATTATTGATTTTTAACGTGTAGGTAAAAAAAGTGAATTATGTCATCGAAATCTTGACAGACATCTTAATTAAATTATATGAAAATACTCTCAAAACAGAGAGGTTTCTATAAACGTACCTTTATAGAAGCCGAAATCTTCATGTTTTAATCCAGAAAACAGTAAGTGATTGCTTCAATGTAAATTGTATAGGTGAGTAAATGTTGGAAAAGTAATCTGAAGCTTCGCATCAGAAACTATGATTTATTCGGCTGAATCGCGAAAATAAAACGAGAGACCAAACAGAATATTCTCTCGCAAGACCGACTGAAGAGTGAACAGAGTGGACGAATCTCCTGTGATTCATCAGTTAATGGGATTTAAATGAGAGCCGGGAACTGACTGGTTGGCAAAAGGCTTTCACTCTACAGAGTCGCTAACGAGGAATTTATACAAATGGAAAGCGCAACATTTTTCACGAGAAGGGGGAGCGTGTCAACTCCCGAATTAGAAAACGTCACCCTGAACAATTAAATTCAAAAACGGGATTAAGCAGACCTAAGTCCCTCAAGGAGGTTAGGAAATGTGATTCATAAATCAAACGGGTTCCAAAGGAAACATTTTAGCCCAACAGCTTCCACGATGGTAGTTATAGTGGTACTTAGCTTAGGAAGTAGTAGGTACCTTCTGGTTCCACCAATCATCGTTGCTCGTAACATCTAGGTAGGCACCTACCGACCTATAGAGTGGGGAAAACTCTGCGAATTGTTACAAAAAGTGTTATTGACTAATAAAGTGAGCCTGCCTACTTTAGTTATACATGACATATTGCCGCAACTTTCAAAAATCATAAAAAAGCAAACCACCGCAGGTAGTGCAAATGGTGCCAAATATTCAGAATGAAATCTTTACATTTAAAAATAGCAAACGCAAAAATTATTCAGACCAAATCCCTCTTCCAGATCATCTTTATAACGCATTCTATAACGATTTTGTCCCTATCTTGGAGAAGCCTTCAGAGGAAGAACGTGTCATTCAGATTAGTCATGTTTATCAAATTAAGATAGCGCAATCTTTACGTTATCTAGTGTCTTTCTGTCTAGACGTTCAATATGCGACACTTATAATTTATGGTTCTACGATTCAATCCGAAACATGTTACTTAGTGCTAAACTTTTTAAAATTAAAATTCCGCATCAAAATCTGTTCAGTCGTTTGGACTCATAGGTTGTCACAAAAATAGACTAGGTATATTCCATAAACCCTAAAAGTTTATTTTGGTTTTCTATTTTCAATAATGAACCTTTGTAATCGACTAAGAAAACAAATTTGTTAACCCCCCTCAAAATATAATGGTTTACGCTTCAAGATGCGTAAAAACCAAAAATCTAATGAAAAAGTGTGGCCAAATGGAGTAGAAATGGAAAAAGGAAAATTTAAATTTGAAAAAAGCATTTTAAATTTAATATTTTTTCAAAATTAGAAAGGCTTAAATGTCACTAGAATCTCCTGTCCGGAACCCTAGGTGTCATACTCGTATTTAGACTCACATATGGCTTTCATTTCTTGGAGTTTAATTTTTTTTTTAAGGGTTTGAAGATATACCTACCTTAAATTTACTCTAATGAACTTTTAGTGACATTTGAATTGATTGAGGTTTTTCTCAAATGAAAGGTTCGTCCCATTGATTTTTGATCACTAGCCTGTCCACTTTGGAATTAGCGCCTGAAGTGTTGCAGATGGAAAATTTTCATTTTCCGTTTGGTAGCATTTAAGCTAATCTCTTGGCCAGCATTCCACGCCGCCCACGTGTCAGTAGTAGTTCGTCAGCTTACAACAGGTGGTGGAGGAAAGTAAAAAAACATGCTTGTCCCAATGAGTTTTGTCATTAGGGTGTCCTGTTTTGCTGGTGCTGGTGTATGATTATCCTTCAGTTCTTATCTTTTTACATAAACTTATATTGAAGGCAAACAAATGTACTTCTGACTTTTAGCCATTACAGATCTGTTGACCACAAACTTTTATAAAACCTCTCAAATGTCAGTAATCTGTCCGTCACTTGGCTGTCCTGTCACATACTTGTGACGACAGCCTAATGACAATGAAGACAGCCTCGTGACACAAGTGTATACTCTTCAGCCATGATCTCTAATTAATTAGCCACTTGACTGATGTTAGATAAAAGACTTCACTGTACACATAGACAATAGTAACCACAAGGGGGAAAAAACCACCAGAAACCACAAAAAATCTATAACTATATTGACCAGAGCATAGTTGAAAGACAAGAAGCACAGTATAGTCTGTAATGGACTGAGTCTGACGCTGAAATTGACATGAGGGATTTTCTCTCACCCAACCCCTCTAAACCTCAGTTTATACCTATCTATCATAATTATAGTACCCTCAAAATAGACATATAACATGGAGCTCAATCTGGGATTTTATTCTATTATGCTACAAAATAGTAGAGTATGAGAAATGAGAAAATCACTCATGTTACCTCTTGCGTGTAATAAATTCATTGCCAATGGCTTTTGAAATCACCTTTCTGATGAGCAGTGAGCGCTGAGGTTCAAATAGGTCGTATATGGAGTGTTCCCAATTCTGAGGGTCAGTTTTCTGGCGTGAGAATGAGTGATGAAACGACGTCAACTCACTCTGATAGGAGTTCGGGGAAGGTAGATTAGTTGGTCCCATGTGCACAATCAGAACCAAGTTATCTATCTTCCCCAGTGAGTTGTAAAAAAATCCTTTAACTTTGGACTGTAGGCGACGAAATGTAGGATAAAGAATTTATTCAATTATTCTTGGAGACACACTAAGCATACTATACATACTATTAAAGTTATTTCTCCAATACAGGCGCTAACATTTTTATGTTCACGATAGCCTGATTTTTCATTAATAAATGAAATTATATAATTTATCGTTTCGTTCTCTTACTGAGGACATCTTCAGATCTTGCTTTCTTGACATTGAGTTGTCTTGGTGAGCCACTGTTTTATTTGACAAATCCGTTATATTCGGATGTTTATAAATTTTTTCCTGGACACACCAAGATCTGAAGATGTCCTCAGTAAGAGGATGAAACCTTATAAAAAAAACATAAATTAAATAATTTCATTTATTTTCCCTGGGCCGCATCCCGACTAGTTCCAACAAAACAACGGTTTACTTATAGAAATTTTGAAAATAACTGTGGAGAGAAGTCACTACAATGAGTTGTTGTTTACAGTCGTCTGTTGTCAAGAGGATGATAATATTTCCTATGGAGTGGAGTAAATGATGCTATTGCTTTACGCTAAGAATATTCTAACCGGCTTATTAAAATTGTTTTTAGTCCAATCAACTTAGTTTAGGAATGTAGCCAGGTACGTAAGGAGGGGGAAATTGGTAGCTTGAGATGTGAACATTTATCACATAAATCAAGCGCTTTCCAACGAGTGGCGAACGATTTCTGTGCGATGAAAACTACGGAAGTTCCATTCCACTAGCAACGGATTGGTTGTACGTGAACATCATTAGAAATTGTGACATATTTTTTGCGTCACGAAAATTTTTGGTTGACCCCCCAGAGCAAAGACATATCCATGTCAAAACAGCTGATCTACCACACAGAACTAACTAATTCACCTTTCCCAAACTCCTGCTAGAGTGAGTTGAGACACATAGAAACAGCTGATCTACTATGCAGATCCCCAACTAATCCAACTTCCCCAAACTCCTACTAGTGTGAGTTGAGACTCTCGGAAACAGCTGATCTACCTCCCCCAAATTCCTAATAGAGCGAGTTAAGACACTCAGAAACACCTGATGTACCTCTCCCAAATTCCTATTAGAGTGAGTTGAGACACACAGAAACAGCTGATCTATTACACAGAACTCACTAATTCGTTTTCCCAAACTACTGCTAGAATTAGTTGAGACGGTCAGAAACAGCTGATCTACTACGCAGATCCAATACTAATCCAACTTCCCCAAATTAGAGCTATAATTCATGTTTGCATGTGTGGAAATTGTCTAAAGATTAACCCACACAATAAATGAACATATCATGATCAAGAGATCGAATAGGATTCTTGAATACGTATGATGAAAAAAGTCTCTCATAACTGACCAAAAATCAAGAAAATTGTTTTCAAGGTCAGTCGTCGGATCTCGCTCAAATTCGGAGGGTAGTTTTTGGAATATGTTTGGTTTGTAGTTTGGTTGTGTAGTTTAATCTATTATTTCTATATTCATAATCATTCCTTCAATTAAAAATACACAATAATAAACTAGGTGTTCCGCGTAAGGCCGGAAATCACTTAAATCAGCAAGTAAAGTTATTTTGACGTAGATAATGTGTTGTCATCAACTTGTTGACTCTAAATGCTCTCGAAATGAGGCGATTAGCGGTGACCGGTATCTACCAAGGAAATCGGTGCCATAAATCCAGATTGAGGATCAGGATAAATTCACATGATGTAGTGACTTTTTCAGCCTTTTCCGGGAATCGATAAATTTATAGTCATCACTTGTGAGTCAGTTCATCTGAACTCACCCGCTAAAAGTGACATCGTGATTTACCTGCTATTCTTTAACAGAGAGAAGAAAAGGTAGAGAAAAAACTCCACCAACTGGTGGTCAATTCGTTATTAAAATTATTCCTTTGTGAACTGTGGAAACTCAATATTCTCTTTACTTTTGCTTCCTGTAAACTGCCGAAGAGGAACGTCGTGCAAGAAGTCGAATACATTTTTGACATCCAAAAACCAAATTTCTTCTTGCATTTTGCGTTTCGGAGCTATCTGATCAATTTTGGTTTCGTGTCTGTCTGTCTGTATGGAAATCCCTTTCACTACCAAAACTATACTAAATTTTAGTCCCATTTTAGTTGAAATTTCCAGGGATTGAGCTGGATTGCTACTTACGGCCCCCTATAACTTTAATTGCGATCGGGTCAATAGTAGCCTGTGCGCATGCGCAAACGTGATTTCTTGTCGTTTATTGGTCCGATTTTGTTCAAACTAGGGGAGATATTTGGGTATGTGTTCCAAAAAGATTCCCGATGAATAATATTGAAATTGGCTAAGTGATAACTATTGCACATGCGCAAAACTAAAATGAATTGATACAGACGAAATTCCGAGACTAATAGACCAATTTTAATGAAATCTCCAGGAGTTTTGCGAGTTAGCTCTTATTCGGCCCCTATAACTTTCACTGCCGTCGTATCAATTGTGTGCTTTCGCAAACGTGATTCGTAGACGTTGCGCATTCTTACATGTAACGTCAATTTCTCACCTGCTGGTACGATTTCGTTCAAATTCGCGGAGTAGTTGGATAGGCATATGTTCCAGCTGAATTCCCCATGTATTTTATGGGGATTGGTTGGGTAATAACTATTCCGCATGAGCGAAACAAATATTGGTTGACACTTACTAACTAAGACTAATAGAGCGATTTTGATGAAAGTTTCAAGGATTGTGCTGGTAAACCTCTAAGCAGTATCCTACCAATTCCATTGAAGCCATTGGAGTCATGGTTCGGTATGAGCATGTGCCCAATGTGAATTATATCCCTATTTTGTATATTACCATGTCTACAAATATGTTAATGTTCTATTTTGCATTCTATCATTTCTACTCGCACTCTTTTCAAATAGGTAGTTCTATACGTCCTAATGTTACAATATGTGAGGGGCAATACTGCCCACCTGACTTGGCAAACGTTTTTCTTATTTCTTCCACGTATTGACAACTTAAATGGTAAAATTGGAAGAGATATAGACCATTTCTTCTAATGCAGCATGAGGACATGCGTAAATTTCCGTTTTATAAAATGCCGCTACAGCGGAAACAGGGGGTGGATGGGATAATTACCGATTCTTTCAAACGCTGCCCAAGGTACAAATCTCTACCGATTTAAGTGATTCTTTTTTTTTGTTCAACTATGAAATCGGTTTAGTTTTGGATCGTACCTATATCAGGAGTTTCAAATTTCATTATGGAAGGGGGTGAATGGAGAGGGGGTAATAGTAATAAATCATGATGTTTTAACTAATTTCGTAAGATTTTCATGATTTTGGTCCCCACCAATAGGCAAAATGGTAAAACTTGAAAACTCAAAATCTAAAATACATACCCCCCCCCCCCCTACCATTCCCCTCTGCTATTCTAAAGCCCCAGGAGTGTGATGGACAGGAGTAGTTCCTCCTATACCTCTGGGTGTAGCAGGTTAATCGCCTCTCACCTTTGCAGGAGAAACTCTCTCTTTCCATCACCTGTTGTAGTTACACGCAGTGGAAGTGTGCTGGGCCCATAACCCAGAGGTCCGTGGATCGAATTCGCGTGCAGACGACGCCACTAGCAGGGCAAGTAAAAGGACCAAGTAACCTTCTCCAAGTTACTCGTCTCGTGCAAACACTACTTGTATGATTGTTAAAGGTCAGTCAACTTGGCTCAGAGGCAGGCAAGTTAAATGCCCGGAGTTCTATTTTCGGGGCAACTTGGCTTTCCCCACCCCATCAACCAAGTGACCTGGCCCGTCCAAACACCGACTTGTATCAGTTGTGCTCATCCACAAGCTCATACCCGTTTTATTTTTTTCCAAATTTTATTCCGAAATGCCACCAAAGTGAAATGAAGATTTGACGTTCAAGTTCGTGGAATTGTACGTGGAGAATGAAGTTCTATGGAACATGCATTCCAATTTATATAAAAATAAAGACGCGCGTCATTCTGCACTAGTGAAGATTGTTGGTGAAATGAATGTAGAAGGGTTTACCGTCAAGGACGCGAAAAATAAAATAAAAAGTCTGAGAGCTACATACAACTAAGAAAGCTACAAAATTGAAAAATCTTCTGCTTCAGGAGCCGGATCAGAAGATGCGTACAGTATGAATTACTGAATTCCCTTGGGCCAAGTTATAAAACTTCTGAATACTACTTGGTTTGACACTTGGTCCAAGTTACTTGGATGGCCAACTTGACTTGCCTCCGAACTGGCGTCGTCTGCACGCGCCTTTAACCATGCTCGCTACCATGTAACTAACAGAGGTGATGGAAGGAGAGAACTTCCCCTTCAAAGGTGAGAGGCGATTAACCTGCTACACCCAGAGGTATTCTGTTGGTTATTTAAACCGTCAGGCATATCTCCAGATGCAGCGTATTCAAGAATCGAGAAGGAGGAACTACTGCTATCCATCACATGCTTTTTTTTTTTTTATAAATCTCTTGTATAGGGCTTGCCTGTATTGTATATAAATAAATAAACAATAAATGTTGATAAGCTTTTTGTAATAAGTAATATTCTGCTAAACTAAATTGAAATAAATAGACAAAAACATTTGTTTGGCAATTTTAGTGATTTTGTGACATTTCTTGAAATCTGCTATAAATTGCATTCAACCTTTTTTTGGGATGCGAGAGATTTCGTTTTCGTTTTTTTCGATTGCGAGAGATTAGAAGGAGAGATTTCGCCCGGAATAAGCCTCGGTACCTTCCTATATAAATCAAAATCTTCTTATATGAATTGAAATATACAAAGTATTGAATAGTTTCCTGCTTCAAGAGTACCTAGTTTCAGAATTCCTCTAAACGGATTTCCTAGGGGTATAAAGTACCCGCCTAAACATGATTTTCAAAACTTCAAAACAAAATTTTCAAGTATGATTTTCCGCTTTTCGTTACGCTTTGTGTGACGCAAACTCTAATAATTTCCCACTAAAGACATGGAAATGTCAATATGCAATACAATTCCATTTATGTTTATCGTTAACTATATTTTATCCAATGTAATTAATCAAATCATAATTCGGAATCAAAAGAACATAATATGCTTAAGGTATTCCCGCCTATACAATAGGTACTTAAAAGTACTCAGTCATGCCGCAAGGTTAATAGATTCAATTATCAAAGAAAAGTTGTGGATAACATTTAATTAGGCACTTAAATTTTGATCATTGAGACCAACCATGTCCCGAATAGAACTGAGGGGACAGCAGTGTAAAGAGATCGCAATGAAAATTTAGGACAAGCACACAACTCGAAAACAACAAAATTTTAGTAAATTATGTGCATTTTTCACCTAAAAATCGATTTTTCTCACTTATTTATGAATCTTGGAGATCTGGGAGTGGTTGCAATCGACTCAGCTTAGGAAAATACTTCAACTATGACACCCCCACATACCCTGTTATCGAAAAACCGTTTTTTAAAAGCATTTTTCGGGTCATTAAATTGTAAATTTGAATTTGAATTTCTGGAGCGATCGGGCTGGCCAACGATATCGCTTTTTGCCAAGACGGATTTTTCTGCGTTGGAACGGACTTTCTACGCCGCTTTAAGGGAGTTATCGTCTGGAGATACACCCTATAAATAAATAAGTAAATAAATTTAAAAAAAAAAGAAAAAAATATATATATACGACTTTAAAATCTAGGATTGGGTTCTTCGATGTATAAAACAGATTTGAAGGGGGTCCCCGCCCTCTCCGTCCACCCCACATTCAAAATTTTGAAGCGATCTAAATAGCTAATTTTTTCAATGAAAATTCGCTGACAAGGCTTAAACCACACAAACAAAAACGTACTAATAACTCTCGAATTACAAAGGACAGTGAGGTGGGTTATGAGATTTGTGCCTGTTTTAAGATACTTAGGGCCGTATTCGGAATACGGCACAATGCCCTCTAAAGTCGATCGCGTACTGTTTTGTTTTGAACGTTAATTTAATTTTTTCCATTTTTTTCAAAATTTATTGTAAATACGCTTGTACATACAGTAGCTATAGTACCTACAGTAGATGTACCTACAGTTGATGTGAGTGTGTTGGCGTATCAGAGTGTGCTATTTCTCATCCTAGTCCCCTCTGACAACTTATTTATATTTTGTTTATTGGAATTTGTCGGGATGCGGCCCAAGGAAAATAAATGACAAATTCCAAAAAACAATTACTACTTACGCCCGACCAAACTACCTACATTATTTATACCATGTATACCATTTATACTACATTATTTGTTTACCATGTCAAAGTGCCTCTCTCTCTCTCTCTCCCTCCCTCCCTCTCTCTCTCTCTCTCTCTCTCTCTCTCTCTCTCTCTCTCTCTCTCTCTCTCTCTCTCTCTCTCTCTCTCTCTCTCTCTCTCTCTCTCTCTCTCTCTCTCTCTCTCTCTCTCTCTCTCTCTCTCTCTCTCTCTCTCTCTCTCTCTCTCTCTCTCTCTCTCTCTCTCTCTCTCTCTCTCTCTCTCTCTCTCTCTGTCTCTCTCTCTCTCTCTCTCTCTCTCTCTCTCTCTCTCTCTCTCAAAATATTTTATTTGTACAATTTTTGTCGTAAGATGAGTTTGGTTCCTGATATGAGATTGTCTCATTATGCACATTAAGTATTTGATACGAGTGAAAATTTTTTCCAAACCAAAAAGTTGGGTATTCTGGTACCGTACAAAGATACTCTTGTATAGCATGAGACAAGGTACTCGCTACTCGTACTAGCCTTATATCTCACTCTGCTGATTAGAGCCATTTCGTACCTTGTCATTGTTACCCAACAACCTAAAAGTTTGTTTTATGTTAAATCAGTAGATTTTTTAATACTTACCTATAGGGAATGATAAGACAATTTCAGAAACTCAGCGATTCGGTGCAATTTAATATACCAACCATGGCTAACCGCTCTTTCTATATAAACAAACTTCTGCTAAACTTGAGTAATGCTTTCTATTTCTAGAAACTTAAGTAATTCTTTCTATTGACGGCTCGTTATAGTAGCAACACTGCCAATTATATGTTTTTAGATTGTCATTAAGTGTCTGTCTGCTTACATTGTTCAGCCTGTCCAGTTCATTCTCACAATTGGATACTCTCTGCTATTTGCAACACTAAGTGGTTTACTCTGATCACACTCTTTTCAAGTATGCCATGGGTAAAGGAACCCGGAGTAAACGTACAAATTTGTTATGATTGGGAATAACAACGGTAAAGAGATCTTCGTTTTTAATAATAGTATAAATAAATAAGAAAACAATAAATATTTGCATAAAATCTAATAATCACAGACACAGCCGGGGTTCCGCACAACCCAATGTTATTGGAGCATCCCCAGAACGAGAAGAATGACGAGGAAGTACCGCACGCTCCAATGCAGGATGAAGATGACTCGCTGAGTGCCGGTAGAGAGCTCCACGTCCGTCATGAACTTGGGAAGACCTTGAGAGACGTAGTCGTGGTAAAGGTACAAGTTTGGCGGGTCGAACAGCTCGAATTCGGTCGGAAGAGGCCCGTCCTGCTTTGGAACTGAACTGAACAGAACTGCGCCAGAAATGTTCATGGCCCGGTTGGCCAAATCCTCTTTGAGCTGTCGGGAGACGATGACGACGTTCTTCCGGGTTCCGAGAGTAGAATGGGCTTCGGCAAGAACCACGACGAGACCTGGAACATAGAAAAAAGCATGTCAAACACATAATTTGCAGTGCATATTATATGTTTATTGCCAAACACGGCGAGGCTCTACTTTGACTGTACCTACACGTGTTGTTGTTCTGTGGTGCGATACAGTCCACGATTTTGGACCTATCGACTTGAAATTTGGACGGTAGCCTCTTTATATGCACGTAATTTGTTGTACAGCTTCGGGCGCCTACCCGATTTGACGCCATTTTTCAATTTTCCTAAACTATATAGGAGAGTTTTCCGAGCATTTTGAGGTACCAAAAACTTTAAGAGACTAACATTTTAAACAATTTTAGGCCTCCCAAGTTTTTATTGTCGGACGAATAGTTTCCAACGTACAGCCGTTCAAAGTTCCTAGAATTGGAATATTGGTCTTCAAACCTCAGTTTCTTGCCTATAATTTCTGAACTATGAATGTTTCGAGATTTTGTTTGGGACATATCAGCTACAGAATCCAATCTCCAACAAATTTGGTTACTATCATCTTCCTTATAGGAGCAATACTTTCCGAGATACAGCTGCTCAAAGGTGAAGGAACCCAAAATAATGCTAGTTTTTTTTTAGGATCATCAGAACAACTCCACCACAAAAAGTTAATACCTACGTATCAACTACTGCGTGGGGTTGACCAGCAAACGCCCCAGTTAATATTGAGTGTACAACTAAGTTGAAACTTTTATTTAAACAATATTATTGTTTCTATAGTATTTAGGTATACATATAGCATAAAAGATCAGTACACTAAGGACAAATACATTAGATTTGTGACAACTGACCCAAAGGATGGGTCTTCATGATTTTAGAGTCCTTAGTAGAGAACTTAGTAGGTATTTCTAATTGTTTGCTACATGAATATTTACATGGCTGTACAAATATCTTGCTAATAAAAAATTTAAATTTAAAATCTTCGAAACAATTAATGCCCACATTCATCCTTTATATATATATACTTGTAGGCGCGAATGGCCGGGAGGCCTCAGTACTGAAGACACATAGCATCGTGCGATTTTAGTTGTTTCGTAATACATATATATTACAAACAGATTCAGCAGGGCCAAGTATGTACCAATATCAAATCCCCGTCCTACCCAATGGGTGGTCACGTGACAAAATTCTCGAGTTACGGTTAGTCTGTTTGACACATAGACTTTTGACAGAACCGCATGTAGTGAACGGAATGCTTGATTTTTTGGCGCAAGAACGGAATATATAAATATATATATATATATATATGAAAAAGAACTCTAGGATTCGTTTCAGAATGTCTCAAAACAATTTCAATGAAGAGATTTTTCAAAAATTTTGATGTTAAAATTTTTGGAGCCATTGCGATAGCTTCATTTTTTACCAAAATTCGCTAATATTCAATCTACTCGTAGGGGTTCAATAAATCCCAACCGACCATAATTAAAAACAAGACTCGAGTTTCTTGTCAAAAGCTTTGACAAATTTCAGGAGCACCGCGACCTCCTTCTGTATTCCTCAAAAGTTGGTGAATGTTCCATGGCTGATGATGATACCGACAGAGAAGAATTTTCGCCAATCGACGTTAGACGTAGTGATATACGTCACAAAGATAATAGATCATGGTCAGTGCTCCTCCTTTCTCATCTAGTGTATTTTTAGGATGAATACCATAGTTTCCGCAAACGGGTTGCCAAATTTACGCGAACAGGTCCTAGGTTCGGGAAGGGGAAGGTGCGGCAGCTCTGTCCATGGGGCAGTTTTGACCACTTCTTGTATTCGGTGATAGTTCACCTACATTTAACATTAAAAGCTTTGCCAGAAGATAATATTCCATTATAGTGATTTTTCGCTTCATTTTTCGAAAAATGTGCCTAGTTTCAGAATCCTTCTTTATTTGAGTGAAAAATTATGAACCCCAGTTGTAATTGTTGTTTATCAGAAATGGTCGGTTGAGGGGCAGTTATAATCAGTGTTACTGCGGTAGATATAACCAGTGGTCATATCTGGCCCATGTGGGATCAACTGCTGTCCCGAATCAACTACAGCCTTCCTGCTCCTAAGATATCAAGAAAACACCTGATATGGCCCGACCCTTCCCCGAACGAGACCACACTTTGGAGGGACAATCCACCAGGGAGTCCAAAGGAAATAGCGTACACACCAACTCACCTGAAATTAAAAACGGCGTAAGGCGGACAAGTGGAGTTTTTATTCGATTTTTGCATTTCACGCATCTTGAAACGTAAATTAACAAATGATTTTTTTCTTGGTTCATTATTGAAAATATAAACCAAAACTGAAAGAAGATGTGAAATTTAATAATACTTATATATCGGCCCTCGTAAGTGAAAAGAAAAATAAGTTATGTTAAGCTAAATCACGAACCGTCTTAAGATTTTCAACATTCGGGACTCAATGACGAAGATTCAGAAGAAGAGGAAGAGAATTTCAATCTCATTGTTTACTAGCTAACTGCAGCTTTTAACTCCTTAATTTGGAGCTACTTAAGTGGCTGGTACAATTTTTATTGATCTCTACCTACTTTTAAAATATGTTGTACTTTTGAACCAATGCAATTGTTTTTCACGTTTTATGACTCTTTCGATTAGAAAAATATTGTTTTAACCCTTTTCTTCCGCTTAGAAAATGTGGTTACATCTACCCCGCACTGTGGTTATATCTACCCCACCTAAAGGCGTCAAAGAAAACAACTGCTCTTAGTCATCTCATATTCTCATGAGAAATATCAACGGGCCAAGACCATGTAAGCGTCGTCTCATGATGACCGTTGTACAATCAATACTCTCGTACGGTGCGGAGGTATGGGCAGATGCTCTAAGCATTGCCTACTATCGCAAGAGAATTATTGCAGTTCAACGAAGAGGAGCGCTGAGGATTGCATGTGCCTACAGAACAGTGTCAGAGCCAGCCATACTCGTACTTACAAGGAGCATCCTAGTCCATCTATTGGCTGCAGAACGCAAACGAATCTTTGATAGAAGAGAGGAAGGAGAAAGAGCTAATTTAGCCGCTGAAGAGAGAGAATATACAATGGCAAGATGGCAGGAAATGTGGACTGTAGAGCAGAGAGGGAGATGGACAGCACGCTTGATTCCTCAGATCAAGGTATGGCTAGATAGAAAACATGGAGAAGTAAACTTTTTCCTGACTCAGTTCCTTTCTGGTCATGGGCAGTTTTACGCATATCTCTATAAAATGGGAAAAGTAGACTCCCCAATATGCATTTTGATAATCTTTTTTACCACATAACTTAGATTTCTGCTGGCAAAAATGTCTTAGTACTTGGTGAGTTGTTTGTAGGCTAAGAAAATTGTGTTCCCTACCAGTAATTACGTAATTTCTGGCAAATGGTCACAACCTTCCCCACCTTCCCCAACTTTTCCGCAAACTTCCTGCACCCTTTTGATTGATCAGAAGTTTGTAGGGTTGGTTTTTACAAAAAGCGGAAGCTTTAATTGGATACCATGGACCTATAATTATATTGGATATCTATTCATGGCCTGATTCACCCACACAGTCAGAAACACTCACCGTTTTTTCATAACAAAAAGTACCTAATACACTCCTTCAATTTCGGTTAGACCCGAATTAAAACACTACCTATCACCAGCGGACATACGGAATACACCGATAAACTAATGAAAACAAACATCAGTGGAAACTAACTAGATGGTGGAACTCTTAGCCCCTTTGTCTGTACGAATTGAGATAATCTAAAACTGAAATCTGATGATTAATTCGAGAAAAGATATACCAGCGTGCCTTCTCTGGATGAATAAAGGACCACCGTACTAATATTTGTTCGATACAAACATGGAAAACTATTCCGTTCGGTGAATAATAATTTATCTATAAGTATGTAGTGGATAACTACTAACCTACGTAATGCTGTTGTGTAAATACCAACGTAGTTTAGGAAATTAGTTTGGTAACGATGTTTGCATGAGTGCATTTTCAATTATATAAGTAGCATTTTCATCGTTCTGAACAGTGTTTTTATAATTTCCTTAATAGAACACGATAGTAGTTGTACCGGTAGTTCAAAATACTTGAATATTATTATTGAATAATCAATTAAAGGGGGGTGAGCATAGGCCGGAAAAGTGATTTACCTATTATTATCTTTAAATAACGGTATAGATTCCATTGTGAAAATTTCAACACCAACCACGCTCTCCTAATGAGTTGAGCTTAAAAAAAAAAAAAAAATTTCGAAATTTTTAAAAAATTGGGTATTATTTTATAGGGCCTCTCTCACCTAATTACTGTAACTAATAGTAATTAGCAATAATGAAATAATGAACTACTTATCGTAGGAGAGTGTGGTTGGCGCCAAAATTCTGGAAAAATCTACTTGCATTGTAAATTATGAAATATAACAAGTGAGTGCTCATACCCTATTATCTGTTTACTTGAGTCAATTAGTTTTGATCCGAGTAGAATATTAAGTATTTCAAAAATTTAGTGCGGTCATTCGTCAAGATGTTCAAAGCAAGGTATTGTAAGTAGGGATGGGCGACAGTAGCTAATGATTTAATATAATTCAATTTATCAAGTCCCCTTGAGCTATGGCGATCAAACTATTGCTGATTTGGTTTCGATGTAATTTCTTTGTCTAGAAATCGAGTTTATGGGCTGTATAGCTTCCTCACGTACAAAAATTTAACATCCGGCAATTCTGTTAGTACTATAATGTTCTCTAAACTAAACTTCTCGTGGTTCCACATGATGTGGAGGCAAGCGAAGCGAGCTGGAGCGGCTAGTGATAAATTATATTAGGTAGGTGACGGCCAAACTCTTGAATGCAAATTTTCATTCGTCTCGCAAATTCTTTCATAACTTGTCCCAACATTTTCCTATTGATTCGGCAACCTCTTCTTTAATTGCGGCTTTCAAATCTGTTATTGAGCGACGTTTGTGTTTGTAAACAAGGCTTTTAAGCTGGGCCCACCAAAAGAAATCACGAGACGACCATCCCAAACATGGACAACGTTTACTGTCAACAGGGCAGAGCTACACCACACATCTCGTCAAAGAGCCTCGTGAGAAATCTGTTATCAGGACACCTTATTTCCTGTTTTAGCAACATCTCTTGTCCTTCAAGATCCCCAGACCTTCACCTTGCGATTTCGGTTTGTGAACTACCTGAAAACCCTTGTTTACTCTCACAAACCTAGCTCAATAACAAAGTTGATAGCTGCAATTAGAGAGGAGGTGACAGAATCGATTGGAGAAGTGTTGGGTCGATTTACCTATGGAAGATTTTGCGAGACGAGTGGAAAAATGCACTTAAGAGGATGACCGTCACCTATCTGATGTCATTTTGGTTTATTATTTTCAGTAATGAACCTTTGTAACTGACCAAGATTTCATTATCAACTCAAACTCAACCGACATTACTGTGAAATTAAATTAATTTTTCGATCAAATGTCTGAGTACATTTGATTTCAAAAACGTTAGCTTCCCATGTGTCACCCTCTATTTAGGCGACTAGAGAAGAGTAGTTAAGGTACCTACTTGGTTTGTGATGTAGGTATGCAGTTATCTTTGAACTTAGGATAGGTATCAGCTCTTGTTACACACAAATGAATTATTTTGAAGACAATATTTGATCAAAATGTAGCCTACAATACACTACTACAATATTTTTATAGTGTTGTTATAATTATTAAGACGTGTCAATTGTTTGAGTAGGTCATTTGCAGCATTTTAGTGTGGAACACGGTTTTACTGGGACCTAGAAAGTGAGAAATGTCACGAAAAAATGAGACTAAAGTCGCGGCAGATCGAATTTCTCTGCTATTCAACCTGAAGCTGAAATTTGAAATAGAGCGTGTTCCACGATCTTGTAATGTTTAGCCGAGGCTCAAGGTGAAAGCAAAAGAAATGTCTAGGGCAGTGTTCTTAAATTGGGGTACATAGGGGTACATGTACCCCCAGAGGTACTCACTTGAGAAGGTCTGTGTATTGCAGGGTCTGAAATCTACAGTGCATCGCAAAAAAAAAGGACTTCGAGGGAAAAGAAATTGTTAAATACCAATTATTTTTTTGGCCAAAAACTAGTTATTAATAATATTCTGCGATTCAAAAAGTAATTTTGATATTTAACTTTTTGCAGTTTTTATCGATTTTTTAGCACAATTTAATGAAAAGTACATTTTTCAGCATAATTTTGTACATAAAATTTTTAATTTTTTAAAAATAATGCTCTACTTCATAGTTAATAAACTTTATTTGAGCAATATTCTGCTAAAAAATATAAATTTAACGTTTTTTGCACTTTACTTGGAGAAATTACGAATTCATTTTTTTTTGTGCTCAGTTTTATGTTTTTTTTCTTTCTTGTAGGGTAATGTAGAAAGGTTATGGAATACAAATCACATATAGACCCTGGTAGGTCCTAGATCCTCGGCACCTTCGGAGAAAAAAAAGGAAAAAAAAAAAAAAAAAAAAAAAAAAAAAAAAAAAAAAATCAGCACGACTGTAAATTGCAAATCGATGCATGGAGGTGTTGAAACCTTTGGACTGATAATTTACCGTTTCGAATCGCTTATATTCATTGTCTTTCGTTATTGCTGTCTATAGGTATATATACGTGTGGTGCTTGACTATTCAAGTACAGTCTCAGCAATATACGCAGAAGAGCTACCTATCTAAGACAGGAATAATAAGTGTGTGTCTAATAATGGGCCTTTGTTGGGCCTTTGGATTTTTGCATGTGGATGATTTTGTATTAGGTATATGGAGTTTTTGGATTAGGTACGTATGGGCGTTTTTGGATTAGTATGCGTTGAATGTTCGCTTGTTATGAGTCACGCGTGGTTACGAAAGTCATTGAGGCGAGGTATCTCCATTATCTGTACCTCATCCACTCAACAGAATACGGCCGAGCCAAATCAATAAAGTAGCCCTTCTCGAGATAACGGACACCCATCGATCACCTCGAACGGTGTTTCAGATACAAAGAATTCGGGAACTGACTAATAAAAAATTCTAGTCATGCAGCATGTCCTCATGAGCAAATTTTAAAAGGACTTCTCTCATTGATTAATATATTCCCTTTTAAGATTTTGCTTCAGAGTCGACCTATAGTTAGAGAAAGCTTTGTTTTAACTTCCAGGAGATGAAAAACCTATTGTCTCCAATATGAAAATTTACACTCAAAATTTGACGCTTAGTCCATTCTGAACAACTCCGGTTTCGTAACTGTCTTATCTATGTATGTGTTTGTGTGTCTGTCCGTGTGTCCGCTTGTCCTTGGAACACGCATGACTTCCCCAGTTTTCATCCGATTTTGATGAAACTCCTCGGGAATGTGCAAGACATGCATAGTCGTCTATCAGTTTCACGGCTCACGAATCAATAGTTCACTATTCACAGTGCAAACGTAAAATCCATCAAGCATAATTTTTTCATGGCCTATTCGTCCGGTTTAGCTCAAATTCGGAGGGCAGTTACGAAATAACGATTTGATCACTCCATATGAGTTTCAACACTATCGTATGATTAAAAACTCGTGCGCATGCGCAAACCTCAAATTCTGGTAACAAGCACGTGTTCGACTTTTATCATATTTTAATGATATTCAAGTTTGATTTTCAGCACAATTTGATTCTAGTTTACGCTTTAAATGAGTATTATTCTGCTAAAAAAGATATATTTAACAATTTTCGGCAGTTTGTTTTGTCATGTTTAGTGAATTTTTCAGCCATGTTTTTTAAATATGAGCAATTGAATGAGTTCAAAAAAGCTGCCAAACAAAATCATCCTTTCTTCTAGAACGATTGGTTTATTGGTGCAAGAACAGATTAATTATCTTAATTATCAGGTGAATTATCATCTGGAGTGAAACACACACACACATTTTAGCGTATTTTCGTAGAAAATGAAGCTATTGCAATGGCTCGGAAAATTTTAAAATCAAAATTTTTGAAAAATTTCTTCATTGACATCCGTTTTTAGGCATTCTGAAACGATTCCTGGTTTGCGCTTTTCGTAAATATATGAATGTGTGTGTTTGTGTGTCATTCCAGACGATAACTCTCCTTAGGATTGAGATAAAATCCCATTCTCGCGGCCAAAAAAAGAATGAGTTCGTTGGCCAAAATTTTTTGAGCACATTAAATTGGTGACATTTCCAAAAATGTATAAAAACGGCCAAAAATTGTTAAATTTATAATTTTTAGCACGGTTTCAGTCAAAACAAGCTTCAACAACAAACAATCAGTCAATTATGCTGAAAAACGTCCTTAAATTTCAATAATGTTTTCTGAAAAATCTATAATAACTGCAAAAAAACCTAAGAATCCCTAATCTTTTTTAAATCACCGAATTTTATTTAGTTCGTGGTTTTTGCCATAAAATTGGTTTTCAACAATTTCCTTATACTGAAATTGCTCAAATTTTAATACAATTTAACATATTATCATAGTACGATAGATAAGAAAATTCGCTCATACGATCAAGCTGCATGAGTGGAATTTTTTCGTCAATAAAATTCCCATTAAATGCGAAGGGGGGGGGGGGGGGGGGGGGGGGGACACCATTCTAACAATGATAGAAGTTTGAATTGGGTCATGATGGCTATATATGAAGGTTGGAGGTTCACATTTCAATTAAATACTACTTAACTTTTCCTTGATTCTATGGGTTGTTACGAATGTAAAACTGTATAAAAATAGAGTACCCATGAAGAAAAAATTAATAACGTATATCATAATACATAAATAGTTATTATTAATCCATGATAGTGAATCATTTAGTGACGTAACCATTAATTTTTTCCATTAACCTCACAGTTTGCATAACATTAGGAAGCTCGTCACATATTAAATGGGAATTTCCTGTGACTAAAACTTTTATCTTTCTCAAGAATCTCAAGATTGACCATTGCCTAACAATCGTTACAAAATGATTCATTTTATGATTTTTTAGCGAATTTTTTTATTATTTGTAATCTTAATTGTTTCTTAGGTACCTACTCCCGGACCCAATCAGATATTTCACCTAATCAATGCTAGAAAACTTTTTGACCAATCCATCTGATCACCATCTGAAAACCTCCATTCGATGCAATTAGCTTCTTTTTCTCACATTTTTAGCTCTTTTCTCATCTAACGCTGTGTACCACAAATAGGGTGACATCCACCGTGGATAGTTGTTTACATCTGTGTTTTTTATGACGTTATCTGTGTTATAAATAAATCAGGATTTGAATATTGTTGGTCCTAACACAGTTTTTGATTGAAATGCCTTACACTTTCAATAAGGGAGTGTGCAAGGAGTTTAATGACGGACTAAAAATTAATTACTTAAATAAAAATAATGATAAAAATAAATCAGGCACTAAATATTAAGGTGGGAGTTGTACTAATACGGATAAAACATTTGTTGAAGTCAGATTTAAAAATGTTGAAAAATTGGTACTGAAAGTTAAATTTTATTGTGAATTCTTGCATCTGTTTACACAGTATCTACCCTTTACTATACTTCGCGAACGTTGAACTAAACACATTAATTTATCAATAAGTTATAATGAAAGTGCGTTTAATGAGAACACGGGACCGAAATGTTTTGGAAACAGTTAAATAAAATGATAAAAAATGAGGTTTTGATGATAGATTCATAATAAGATCTTACCTACGAACAAATAGATGCAGCTGACCGTAGTGGCAGTTATTTCAGCCATTTTTTGGTTGTTTCTGGAATTCCTCTGTGCCCCTTTCGAAGATGAACCTTTTTGTACGACCTTGATCAAATGGGTCCACTAAGCATAACTTTGTACTGTGATTTTCGGTTAACAACACATTTCACTGCTGGAATTGTTGAATTAAACAGGATACTGAAAATGAGAGGATTTTGAAGATGTGAAACGGGTTGGGATTCGCGATGCACTTCTGAGACCGACGGGAGGAAGGTTATTTTCAAATGAATTTTTCGAAATTGAGAATCAATTCTTCAGAAGGTGCTAGTCCCATTCCACCAGTCTTCAGCTGCGGCGCGAATAATACTGGGAAGAGGCGGCCGCTTGGGCTGGATGATAAGGGGAAGCCGTCACATTTTCACGGAGTATTTGGCTAGAGCGGCCGTTTATCTGTAGGGGATACTCGAGTGCTCTTACTCGACAGAGGAACTGGTGATGTACAGAGCACACAAATAGAACAGTACATAATAATTGTGAGTAACAAACGGTTAGGAGTGAGTCATTGCGAACGACCTTGAATCGGTGTGGTCGTTCGACACAAACTGATTGGACTTATAATAAGCGTCCATAGACCTATTTTCCTGTATAGGTATTATGTATACAGGGTGTCTCGCATAAGGTAGTCAGTACTTCAGGGCGTGATTCTAGAGCTCATATCTGATCGAAAGCTCCTCTCAGAGATTATTTAAACGCTTAGTTTTCGAGCAATTCAATTTTTGAGATTTTTTTCGTGTTTTCGACCTTGAGTCATTAAAACAGCAATAACCGCAATAATTAAAGCAGTAAGTATACATTTGAGGATACCCCTGGAAAAAGCGTTAAATTTCCTTCCTATCAAATGCCGAATACATAAATTTCAATTAGATTTCTATGTCTAATTCAATTCTAATTCCAATTTCAATCCGGTATAGATCAAATTTGTAAGGAACCATTAAACCCCATCCCTTACAATTTTAGTGGAAAACATTGAGATCGCCGGAAGAAAAATTTAAAATTATGATAGCAATTATAAGGGTCATCTAATACATACATGTGTAGAAGCTATCATTCCTCGTATAGCGTCGAAATTCCTACGGGATAATCTACAGTCCAACTCACAATCTTCGCAAATGTAATTGAAATCGGAAAATACGAGTTAGGATAGTTTTGGCCGTTATTAGAATTAGCAAGCTCACACAAACCAAAACATGGAGAAAATTTTACCAACCTATCTAATGAAATCACATTGCTTCGTCCAACTTGGTGGATTAAAAAACAATGCAAACATTAGCTCATATCATGTTTGACTCAACAACTTTAAATTAATTGATTTATATTTATTTATTTTTTATCACACGTCATGTGCACAGTTTCAGACAACTATTCCGCAACACCATCACGTTCTAATTAGCTTTTGAAGTTTCTCAATAAATTGTATATCACATACGCGTCCATTTTTTTGATTTCGTCTGGTTCGGTAACGCTCACTCACCCAAATTCCCGTCGCTAAAAGTTAAGTAAGTTTTAAATTAAGCCGATGTTATTTTTCACGAACTTCACTTGCTACGTTTCACGTGCAAACTGAACCGAATTAGGCAGAACGACCTGAGCTCCAGCTTTTGATAAACAAGAAGAGGTGAAAGGATAAAGTGTGGACGGAAAGATGTCAACAACAGATAATTACCCCTTGGAGGGGAGTTCGAATGTTTGGCTAGGAGCCCCCGAGCGAAAGTTCACCGAATGTCATCAAGTCTAGAAGATACTAGATTCGCAGGTGGCGCGTCCTGTCTGTTGTCGGTTAATTGGCCACATCAATGACGTCAGTAGGCGCTGTATACGTAGGCTTCGACATATTGCCTCAAAAGAGAATCTTCGACTTGCATTTCATAGCCTTTTTCTCTCAAAGGCAGAATACGGTATGCTCTTATGGGTAAACGAAAGAAATATGGCGATTATGTTTAACTTGGGAACACTAGCATCTCCCAGCATGCGCTTGTTACTAACATTAGTTAATCTGACTCACTTGGGGTTTTTTTCCTATAACAGCATGCATACTCAGACAAAAACTATTAATCTCGGTTCCCGACCAATCAACATGAACTGAAGACCTTGAAATAAATTAGTTCATCAACTGAAGACATCTTGAAAATTCACCGAGTCCTTTTTAGGGACTGAAGGACACTGGACTATGCTTGACACTACACTATTATTACACACACTACTATTACGCGCACTACATTACACTATTACACAACACTATTATCACAAGTAACACTATTTCCCGAAAGAAATAATATTGTAATAAATCGGTAAAGAGAACACGTCAGATTAACGATAACAATTTTTTTTGTATTTTTCTTAACTTGCAGAACATTCAATCATAACAACCACTTTTCCAACATCAACACTTCTTAACATCTTGTTTCCATTCCAAGCAACCAAACCATCAACAACAATAATAGGTACCGAAGTTCCCAACATCACCTCCTTCCTTTTTTTTTCAAAGGTCCATCCTGAATACTACTCCGTGGTTTCCAGCACTCTTTGTTCAAGGTTTCCACTCCGTATAGGGTCGTAACCGATCAGCATGAACAACTTTCTTCTTTTTGTTTGGAGTCCTGATCCGGAATATTACGTCAGAAAGCTGGTGCAGAATTGTACAGGGTCCAATCCATGGTAGTTGTAGTTTCGGTGCAATACCGATACGCCTTCTTGGGCTGTACATCCAAACGTTATCCCCTACTTTAAACCGTGGTATTTTCGTATGAATGTCGTACCTCCTCTTAGACGCTTCTGCTGCTTTCTGCAAAGCTTCTCTGGCCAGGTGGTGTGTTTCGTGGAGTTTCTCTCTCAATTGACGCCCATAGTTCGTGCAACTTGTGCTCCCAGGTGCGATTCCTGCAATTAGGTCAGCGGGTAACGTTGGGTCCCGTCCAAACAGCAGCATAGCAGGTGAAAACCCAGTAGTGCTATGTTTGGAAGCCCGGTACGCCAGAAGAACAAGGGAAAGACGTTCATCCCAATCCCGCTGGTGATCGTCAATAATTTTCGAAAGCATCTCTCTAAGTGACCGGTTAAACCTTTCAACTAACCCATCACTCTGTGGTCTCATTGGGGTTGTCCTGGTCTTGTGGATCCCCAAGATAGCCATGGCTTCTTGAAACACTGCTGATTCGAAATTCCTTCCTTGATCCGAATGAAGCTGTAGAGGAATACCAAACCGGGAGATGAAATGATCTACTAACCCTTGTGCGATTGTCTCTGCCCTCTGATCTGGCACTGCAAAAGCCTCGGGCCACTTGGTGAAATAATCCATGACGACAACAATAAAGCAGTTACCTCTGTGTGATCTAGGAAGTGGCCCTAGTACATCAATTCCCACTCGATCAAATGGTGCTCCAGTGACATAAGTCTGCAATGGCGCTCGAGTTTCCCTCCCTTTACCTCTCTTCCCACAAGTGGAACACGCCCGGCAAAACTCTCTCACATCTCTATGCATACCAACCCAATAGTAATGCTTCCTCAAATTGGAGATGGTTCTGTGATATCCAAAGTGTCCAATGCCATGTACATGTTGCAAGACACTCTGCTTCGCTTCACATGGTACAATGATCTGGCTTATTGAAGTGGTCCCCGTATCGTTTGCCCATTTCCTAATCAGCACTCCATCCTTTACCTCTAAAGTACTGAACATTGCCCACAGTGCTTTTGTGATAGCACTACATGGTGCCACAAATTGCCACTCTGGACGGCTCCCTTTATCCACCCAATCCAGAACAGGTCGAATATTTAGATCAGCATGCTGTTGATCTCGCCAATTCACTGTAGAGCCTAGTGACACTCGCTGTACAACCTCCTGTCCATCCTCAACCTTCAGCTCTTTTTCCTCTTGACGAGCACAGTACTTGCAACCTTCTGATCTGCAAGGCCTACGTGACAATCCATCTGCATTCCCATGTGCCAAACCTTTCCTGTGCTGAATGATTATATTAAAATTGGCTACACACTCTAACCATCTTGCCATCTGGCCATCCAGATGTTTAAAGTTTCTCAACCACTGCAACGAGGAATGGTCAGAACGAACAATCACTGGGTCACCATTGTCAAGCCCATATGGACGGAAATGTTTGAGAGCCTCAACCATACTCAACAACTCCTTCCGAGTAACACAATAATTTCGTTCAGGACGTGACAAACATCGGCTGTAGTAGGATATGACTTTTTCTTGTAACCCTTGTTGCTGTGCTAACACTGCTCCTATTGCTCTTTCGCTTGCATCAACATCAAGCACAAAAGAGCAACCTGGTTGAACATGCCCCAGCACTGGTGCTTCGGTCAAAGTCTTCTTTAATTCCTCAAATGCTTGCTGGCATTCCAAGTTCCAAGTGAACTGGCTCTCCTTCTGCATCTTATACAGGGGTGCAGCACATTTTGCAAAATTTGACACAAATGGACGATAGTATGCACAAAACTGAATAAAACTGAGAACCTCCTTGGGTGAAGATGGGGTAGGCCATTGTCTAACCTTCTCTATCTTCGAGGGATCTGTCGCCACACCTGTTTCTGAAATAACGTAACCCAAATAACTAACACTCCTTTGGAAGAGTTCACATTTCCTTGCATTGAGTTTGATCTTGCGAGTTCGGAATTCAGAGAATACCTGCCGCAACCATTCAACTTGTTCTTCAAATGTAGGAGTATCCACTAAAACATCGTCCAAATAGACCTTGACTCGCCCTTGACGTATGACTTTATGAAGAACACTTGCCATTGCCCTCTGAAACGTTGCTGGTGCATTGCACAACCCAAATGGCATTACACGGAATTGCCATAAACCTCTGGGTGTACAAAAAGCCGTCTTATCCTTGTCTGTATCCTTCATTTTTATTTGCCAGTATCCACTTTGGAGGTCCAAAGTGGAAAACCAGGAACTTCCAGTGAGGGCATGAATCAGATCATCAATATGGGGCAGGGGGTGGGAATCTTTCAGGGTAACGTTATTGAGCTGGCGGTAATCAATACAGAATCGAGTCGTTCCATCCTTTTTTTCAACAAGAACAATTGGGCTTGCCCAAGGACTATTGGATTGCTCAATTATGCCCCCACTCTCCATTTCTGCAACCAATTTCTCTACCTCTTGCAACTTGTTAGGTGGTAGCCTCCGAGGCATCTGGCGAATTGGCTTGTCTGTTTTCACCACAATAGCATGCTCCACTTCTGTTATTTGCCCCAAGTCCCCCTTATTCTTTCCAAATACGTCACTGAACTCTCGTACCAAGGACACTACAACTTGTCTCTGTTCATGAGTTAGCCCTAGTCCAGCACGTTCTACAAGATCTCTTACATGCTCGGGAATACCAGTCAAGGTATAAGGGTCTTGTCTGTCTGCCCCCTCACAACTGAATAGCTCCATCTCTCCCAGTCCATCCCCTTCCAGCAAAATGCCATCCTTCTCTTGAGCAAACATGAGAGTATGGTCACCAACCTTAATGGTATTCTTCCCAACATCGATGACACAACGCAACCGACACAAGAAATCCATTCCTACTATACAGTCCTCATTGATGTGCGCAACAACAGCCAACTGTTCATGCAATACCCCATCCCCTAGATCCAACTGTATAGTAGCTTTTCCAAGTGTAGGTGACATTTGCCCTGTTGCAGTACGGAGCATTCCCACTGGCGAAGTCGGTTTAATGTGCGTCCTTTCCATCACATTGGGACTGATGAATGTCGCAGTAGCCCCTGTATCCACAACCAGGGTACATGGTGAAGAGCCTACGAAACCTGAGAGGCATAGAGATTTACTTCCCCCTATGCGGTAAACCACCTGTTCCACATCCCTTGTGCGTCTGGGCCATTGAGGTGGAGCCAAACCTGGCCCTCTTAGTTTGGCTGGCCCCCATTTCCCGACTGCTGACGTTGTTCCCCTCTATAACGCATGGGACAATTGCGGCAGTAGTGACCAACCCCATCACACCTCCAGCATACTATGCGTGTGTTACCTCGACCTGAGGGTACATTAGCTGTTGTCCGTGCAAGTTGAAGGTTTTGAGCTGCTGGACTATACTCTTCATCTCCAGTCTCTGGTGTGTGATAGTTGGCAGTCCTCAACGTACTCCCTTGATAGGCACGATCCCTATTAACTGCTGCCTCAATTTGTAGGGAGACACTCTGTGCTTCAGACATTGTAGAGGGAAATCGGCTAATGATGGCTTTCCTTACTTCTCTATCCTTGAGCCCCCTCATGAAGTGATACACCCCTTGAGCTTCAAAATAGTCACGAGGGGCATTAGGAGCGGAATTGCGAGCAAGGACGCGGATGGCTTGATGAAACTGTTTGATGTCTTCCTCAGGCTTCTGAATACGCGTATTCAACAAAGTCAAAAACATTTGTGCTTGATTCCGTGTGCCATACCTCTCTTCCAATGCAGCAACTAACCGCTCATAAGTCCTAGGTGGTTGGATTTCACTCAGAAGCGAGAGTGCAGGGCCTGTGAGAGCAGAACTGAGGGCTATGGCCATCAAATCCCCATCCCAACCATTTGCATGAGCTACTATTTCGAATTGAATTCTATATGCCTCCCATTCTATGGACCCATCAAATGGTCGAACCTTCTTCAGACTGGCGGAGAGACGGCCCTGATTCACTAAGATGGGCTCAGAATGTATTTCCTGAGGGGCTACAGTAGGGATGGGACTCCGCAAGGGCTGAACAATATCGCGCACTTCCATTAAAAGTTCATTCACTAGTTGTTCTTTCCACTGTCGTAATTGTTCATTAATGTGTCGCATTATGGCACTATCCAAAGTCACTTCTGGGTTAGCCGGATTATCTTGACCATCCACGACTTCGCTATCTTGGACCGTTTCTGAACCACGTACTACACGTCCACTCCGAAGTATTCTTTGGTCTTCCGGATTACTCATCCCACTTCTGACACCACTTTGTAATAAATCGGTAAAGAGAACACGTCAGATTAACGATAACAATTTTTTTGTATTTTTCTTAACTTGCAGAACATTCAATCATAACAACCACTTTTCCAACATCAACACTTCTTAACATCTTGTTTCCATTCCAAGCAACCAAACCATCAACAACAATAATAGGTACCGAAGTTCCCAACAATATCATAAAGTACTTATATTGTGTACGATTCGGATCAGTAGAAAATTACTTCAGAATAGGTAGCGTTTCTTACACAAATATGACATACAACTATATAGCCATTTGGTGAACAATAATCTCTTGGGTGACACCAGTTTTATGCATGACCTTGTTCCTTTTCCTCTGAAAATAAATTGCATCCATAGCCAAGCAATCCCAGAGTAATATACGAGAATAAAAATAAGTGGAGTTCTTACAATCAGGAAAAAATGAAAATTGGAAGGACAAGCCTTGACAAGAAAGATGCTCATTTTGTAACATGGCACTTATCATTCCAAATGCAGAAAAGCTTGATAATGTATAAAATCTGCCCGTTGCAGCAGCATCATTTCGTGAATAGGATAGCTTAATAGATCATCAAGTGTCGTGGAGATCAGCGTGACAAGTTTTGTGTGTGTTGTCTTGCAGGATGAAGACAAACTGCAGGGAACCAGTTGTTCTATTCTTGAATTTATGTCTGAGAGCTCCTTGGGAAATTTCTTCTAACCCTTTCTTAGTGCATAGATCTTATGACCATGCAGTAAAGTCTTGGTCAATGCAAAGTCATTGAGACCAGCTACTTTTTGTAATTTTTATTTACTTCATGTCGAAAAATAAATTGTATATAGCAGCGGGTAAATGTAAAACTTTAAGAAAACCCTTCAAAAATTCACAACGAGGCCCATGTTACTGAATAAGTATTTGCACTCAAACGCAAACTTTTATGATTTTAAATGGAATAATTGATAAAGTACGCTTCCACTTTCTTTCAATACAGTAGACTTCTTAACCTCCACATAATGTGAGGAGGGGGAAAAAATAAAAATAAATAAAATGAACTCTCTTTCCTTGTTTAGCAAACGTATTTCGTGCTGCACGGCCTTCCCAGAAGGTTATGAGAACGGAAAGAATATCTCTAGCTCCTTTTTTCTAAGAATCACTTACCTGTGAATCAAAAATAAATGAACCAAAATCATTCACCATCAGTGGCGTAGTTTGAGGAGGGGCAGGGTGGGCAAAGCCCCTCCATAAATTATAGAGGATGCAGAATTTTGTAGTATGGATATAATCAAAATTAATAATTGTATGCTTCCAACTTCAGTACCTAACACCTTCAATTAAAGAATGTACTTAGTAAAACACAACTACTATTATTATTATACGAATCCGGTTGCCTAGCGACTTGAGACGCTCTTAGAAATAAAGAAATTTCTATTAGGTTCGTTTGTGTAGGTGCAGAATGGCGTGGATATTGTACAGCCCCACCTAGTCAACGAAATGGAAATGTGGATACCTACTGCAAACTGAAATAAAGTCGTTCCCCACTACCTTTTTTAGCTAGCCCGAACGCGATTTTTCCTCAGAAAAATATCCATTGTTCAGTATCCACCAAAATTCTCCTATGAACTTCCCCTACTTTTCACTACCTACTTGATCAAGCTTGGTTGTTCGAATCATAACAGCTACCAGTTGTATTATACGACTAATTAACGAATAAAATCCCAGTTTAAATAAAGCAAGAATACCATAAATAGAAGCCTGCAGTGGTGATTGAAATAGTTAAATAGAAAATATTAAAATAATCGAGTGTAGCAGTATTTTGACTCTAACATAGCATATTGCTGGTTTGAGTTTGAATACATTTTGTTGTTTCTTGATCTCGGTTTCATGCCCTGTATTTTATTTCGCGTTGGTAGGTAGGTACCTACTTATATAATACAATTGTGTGATATTGTCCAGAAAAATTTATTTTCGCGCGGAAGTAACAGTTGAGGATGAATATGTAAGAGAGAAAGTCCACATAGGTAAATGAATTTGCATGCAGTAAGTCTAGTATAATTGTATAATACTATAATAAACTTAGTGCTCCTCAGTTCATCGGTATGTACCTATTAGTTTTTATCGTAGTTTTTAACGTTTTGAATAATTATTTGGATAATATTTTTTCTAAGTAGTATTATGCTTCAATAATCCATAAGTAGGTTTATGATAAGAAAGCGTCCGTGACTTCAGATCATTACAAAAAGCCATTGAACACCTACCTACTTATATGAACGTGTGACAGTTTATCAACAGTCTTCGTATACTCAGTAACAAGTTCTAGAAATTAATACTAAAACTATAAAATAAAATGAAATCCTCGGCTGTTGCACCTCCATGAGAAATGACTCAGCTGTCACCATTCACTTTCTAGTAATGACTTGCTTCACACTATTCACACGGATATACGGATGTTGGTTGTTATTACACACATCTGCCGGCAAACATTCACAGAACTCAAAGCTGAGAAAAAATATATTTCCCGATCGTAGTCAACAAATGAATATTTGGTTATGAATTGTATGCGCCGTGCACTCTATTAAATGAAACACGTACGGTTAAATTAAATAGTCCCAAGCACCAAGATGATCTTGAGCTTACCGCCGAAGTGTTTTTCAAAAGTGAAAGGAGGAAGAACGTCCTGTTTTAGGAATGTTGCTCATAACGAACAGATGAAATTAAATTATATATAGGTATAACAAATAACTAAACAAAACAAATTCAACAACTAAACTATTAAACAAATTTTCTTATTTCATTCTTGCATTCATTCTACATTTCTAAGTACAAGAGACTATTCTAATTCGGGAATAGTTTTGCCAAGAGCTCATACAGAGTTCTACAAGAGAGGTGCGTATGTTCGTGTTTCAAAAATTTTGATTGATAACAATATTAATATGTCATACTTTCATTGTTTGTCATGTTTCAAGAAGGTGGTAAAATTGTACATATAAGTTTAGTTAGCATTCTTTTCAGTGAATTTTTGTTTTTCATGGAAATTTATTTCGAATTAGTGTTTTAGTGCTTTTCTTTTTTTCTTTCAATAATTAGGCTTTCGAGAGTTTTTGTTATTTAGTCTTAATGTATGACGACTATGCTTGAATTTGCGACTCCACCAGATAGCACAAGTTAGGATAGCATAATATTAATATGTCATACTTTCATAGTTTGTCAAGTTTTACGAGCCGTAAGGTGGTAAAATTGTTCATGCAAGTTTAGTTAGCCTTCTTTACAGTGAATTTTTGTTTTTCATGGAAATTTATTTCGAACTTAGTGTTTTAGTGCTTTTCTTTTTTTCTTTCAATAATTAGGCTTTCGAGAGTTTTTGTTATTTAGTCTTAATGTATGACGACTATGCTTGAATTTGCGACTCCACCAGATAGCACAAGTTAGGAACTTATTTCCTGGTGGGGGTCAGTTGTTTCATTCTTTTTTACTTATATAGGTCGTACTGTCGACAATTTTCAGAATAATTTGGATTTGAATAACAGAAGCGTTTTGTATATTTTTATTTGTATAAATTGTAGTTCGTATGTATTATTTTGATGGCAATAAATAAATAAATGAATAAATATAAAACGAGCGAAATGAAAGAAAGAAGACGTAAAAATAATAAAGGGGGAATAAGCCACGGGAAGCAGAAAACAGTTGTCACTAAATAGTACGAACAATCAAAATAGTTGCGTCGCGAATTTATCGAAAGCAGAGCAGCCAACGCTCAAACATGATATTTCCCTTCGTGGTAATTTTACCCAACAGGGTTGTTGTCCAAAAGTTGCTTCAACAATTAGTTTAACTTTCTACCACTTAGGGCGCGCCCTCGGAACGCAACCATCTCTGGTCTACCTGTAGATCCGGCAGTGGCTGATTCATAGGGGACGATAATGGGGCCAACTCTTCAGTTTCGATTATTACAACGTATACTAATGTGTTTGCACATGCGCAGAAGCTACCATTCATCAAGCAAGGACGAAATTTATAGGGTCCACCTGATGCTTAATCCACAAAATCTAAATTTTTCAGCAGCTATTCTTGCAAGTTACCATAGTTTGGCTAATTTCGTAAAGATTTAGCCAACACACGAATAGAAACAAAACCATAATTGTTCAAATAATCCCAATTTAGTCAAAATCGAATGGAATACACGTGAAAAGGCTGATTTCGGTGGGAATTTTTCCTTCTCCAAGATATGGTCATAATCATTCCTCAACTCTGGTAGACTGAAAAAAGTTTTTCATTTTAGTTAACCATTTTGATATATCTAAATTGATTATCAATCTCTGTTTATTGATGTGGATATTAATTGGGGTACCTGCTAGGTATTTTTGAAGCGAAGCTTTTATACGGGCGCCCCCCCCTCCACCGCTAGGAACGCTCGCCGCTCAGTCATAATCCGAACTGTCCCGAAAGATCCCGATTCTACCCGAGGTCTCCCCGGTCATTCTTTATCACTTTCATAGAATATAACAATGAGAATAATGGTGTAGAAATTACTGAATGTACTTCTGATCTTGATGAACAGGCAGATAATTAAGCTTTGTAAATGATTTGGAACTTGTATGTTATACATTGTATGTGAGAACTTGAATGCAATAAAACTGATTTTGCAAAAATTGAAGGATGCAAATTATTAAAATTATATGAAATTAATTCCAATTAGAAGAGATTGTTTATGAGTATGAAAATACTCATAATTCTATTCTACGCTTTATGGTATAAAGCTTCGCTTCCTTCGGGCGTCCCTAGACGGCCCCATTTATTTGTTGTTGTATCAATGATACCACCTAACAGTGGTTCTCAGTTGAACCAAAAAAGATAACATACCTAGATGAGCCTTAACAAGAAGCAATTGCTGAAAATCTGCCTATTTCCGAAATTATAAAGTCACCATTCGCACAATGATACGGTAGGAATTAGTAGCTACCTATGTAATATTCATTTTGTTGGCATGTTGTATGAGAATTTAATCAGAACTGACTGAATAATTTCAACATTTTATTCCTGGTAACAATTAATGTTTGTGCATGCGCAGTAACCATCTTGATCCATCAATCGTAATGAAATTCTTGGGTAATCCTTTGAGTTCATTTGTCGGTTACCTACCCTCCCATTTTGAGCAAATTATATCGTGAGAAATAGGCGTTTCAGGAAATTAAAATTTGCGCAGGCGCGCGCACTACTGATGGACTGATGGTAATGCAACTTACAGGGGACCGTCTAGTGGCTAATCCGCACAATCCATGAAAATATCTTCAAACTGGGAATGTAATAAGTTATTTTATACGAAACAAGTAGGTATTGACCAAATACCAACAAGGAACTAAAACTGTTTAAAAACCATGAAATGCAAAAAAACTCATGGAAATATCGATATTTAAGAATGAAGACACATTTATACATCCTGGACTAATAGGCAGATAGCTATTTTATTTTTCGTTTGTTTGAAATTTATGATTTTATAATAGGTAAGTAGTTAGGTAGAATCGTAATTCTTACGTTATTAATTACGTACAATTAAGAGTAGATATCACAAAATAATGCAAATGTTTACATAACTACAATTTGAGACATAGTTACTTTGAGACATAGTGAGACATAGTTAACTTAAAATTTAACCAAGATTCCATTACCTTAAGCAGTTACCATTTGAAAAATCCTAGATATCTTTGAATATACTTACATTTAATTATTAATTATTCAGTACTACTATTATAATGTAGGATTACTTCTTAATAAAATACTGTACACGAGGATAAGAATATTCTACTATATTTCTGTACTAACGTTCTTTAAATGATTATGATTATTATGATTCATAAAGTATAAGTAGTGTAAGTGGTCTTACAAACTTCGGAAAATGCTCAAATAACAATAATTGATAACATACGTACATATACCTGGCAATTAAAACCAAGTTTTCGATATACCTCCAGAAGTAATCATTTAAATGATCCCTTAACACCGGTATTGACAATAGGTAAGGAGAAACGTTGTCCATATCGTGTATTTACAATTTAATAGACGTCGATTTATCAATAGCTACTTATTTTTCCAAACTCTTTAAGGTTCAAAAATAAATACAAGGTAGGTGATGTTGATTGACTCACTCAAAATTCGTAAGGTGTTCACTGATTTCATAGTAATTACGATTCATATCTTCTTTTCGTAGCATGCCATCAACGGGAATCTAGTAGCCCTAAAATTAACAACTATTTGCCCGAACCCAATTTAAAATTATTTAAATTTCGTTGTCAGATAAGAGTTCGTAAGAATCGAAAGTAGGCAAATGTATGATTTTTTGTGGAAAATATCAAGATTGGTAAATGTGGAAATATTTTAGTGTTTTCAGACTTGAATTTATCGATAGTACGTGGCTTACGAAGAATTAATACGAGCAAAGATGATCAAGGACTAGTTATGTCTTATGTTGCTAGGTTGAATGAAATCAAGGCATCTCCCTGACATTTCGTCAGACGCTAAAACAATCGAATTTGGAGTTTTCTCCGACACTTTGATGTGAAGTTCGAAAGTGTGTGCGTCATTCGAGACGATAACTCTCCTTAAAATTGAAATAAAAAATCCGTTCTCTTATAAAAAGAATCAAGTATTCCAAAAGAAAGGATGAATTCATTGAGTAGCATTTTTGAGCATATTGAATTGGTCAAACTTCAAAAGATGTCCCGAAAAAACTACCAAAATGGGCAAAAACGGGTAAAAATTATAAAATTTATCTTTAGTTTATTAATTATTATCCTTTTATTTCCAGTTTCGCTTAAGGTTTTTGAAGTGTAAACTTCTATAGGCGCACCGCTTCGAAAAATTTAGCGGGGTGTGAATACGATTTTACCGTCACGTTTTTTTCCGTCACGCTGTTTTGACAACCAAGCCGTTGCTGGGGAAATGAAACTTCTTTATTTTTCACCGGACAAAATTCGTTCTCCACTCGTTGGAAAGCTCTCGATTTATCACGCATTTCTTTCGTACTTGTTCTTCTATTCATGTCGTAGTTTTATATTTATTTATGTTATAAATGGATATAGTAAACAATGCCGCTTGTTTTGTTGTCACTTGGTTGAGAAGTTAATCTTGCTTATAGTAATTATAGACGCGCACCATAACAGAAAATTACCTACTTAGGTACTCTGTTCTAATTTCGATTATTAAAACATTTTATGTCGTAGTTTTAAATTTATTTACATTTACGAATTAGCGGGAAGAAAGCATGTTCCATGTTTTAGCATTTTAGCCAAAGGCTCAAGGCGGAAAGTTACCGAGGGTCCAGGGGCGGAGCCTGTCCAGCATCCCAACAGAGTGGAAAGTAATGTCCAAATCGTCATAGAAGTTTACACTTCTCCCGTGTGGTCTGTAGCACACCTGTTTTTTTCAGTCTTTCTTCAATGGAAGTTCAACTATGAATGACCATTGAATTATTGTTTGTTACTTAATACTCAATATTTTTCTTACAATAGTTGAATTATTGTTTGTTACTGATGCTGGCCTAACCGTCGAAATCGATTTAACATTGTAACTCTTTATTTTTCGTGGAAATAGACAATGTTTTTTCACTAACTTCCGTCTAATACAAGAGATTCGAAGGGAATTAATAAGGTAGCAAATAATAAGCACAGTAGTGAATATAACAAATACAATATTTATTAATGACAGTATTAATGATGAAACAGATAGGGGGCCTTCTAGGGCTAAATCCACACTATTCCTGAAATTTTCATTGAAATCCGATTGAATTGTGGAAGGAAATATAAAAAGGCTGTGGCAAGGATTTATAGAAAGAGAAACGCTTGCGCATGCGCTCAGCGTACCGCTGATTCAATCATGAACAATGTCGTAAGGGACCTCAAGGGACCTTCCCCGCATCATCCCTGAAAACCTGACTAAAATCTGTTCAACATTGTCGGACTTGTGACTATCACAAGAAAATTACGTTCACGCATGCACAGAGGGTAACGCTGATTCAATAATGATGAAACGAATAGGGGACCATATACGGCTGAACCCACACTATTCCTGAACATTTCACTAAAATCCAATAGAAGTTGTGGAAGTTATGGCTGAGGAAAGGAAATGTGGACAGACAGACGGACAGAAAGACACAAAACCAATTTTGTTCAGGAGGCCATGAAACGCAAAATGAGAGTGAAAATTTTGATCTTGGGGCACAAACATTTTTTTTCATTTCGAAAGTGAAAACAAAGCTTCCGCTGACTCGCAGACTCGGAAGCAAAATAAAAAAAATAAATAATTAATAATAATAAAATAAAAAAAATCAGGAATTGTGTTTGAATTTCTCAAAACGTATTTCAATGAAATAAAGTTCGGAAAATTTAATTTTAAATATTTCGCACTTGATTTTCTTCGGAAGTTAAATAAAAGTGATAGAAAGAAAATTAAATTATGTCAGAGGGTGCGGTCATTCCTTCATGACATTTAAAAATTTTCCGTTGACATTTTTTCCACTTTTAGTCGTCCGATACCTTTTATATGGCACCTTTTTCGCATACTTCAGACGAGACCCTTCAGTTGACAGATGTAAATAAAACATAAGTACCTAATAGGCTATTGCCTTTCATCTCAACAACGTGCATATATATATCGAACATGTTGTACCCAATTACTGAAAATGATGTCGGAAAACTCTCATTGTCAATACGTTATTAGGGATTGAGAACAAAACCTTCATCAACAATACTATCTAAATAATTCCGTGATTGGCTTCGACCCGTGATTTCTATTTTATTCAGTATTTTTTGTCAAGTCCTCTACTTCGAAAACTCAAGATATCATGTCATCAACATCAAACGTTCCCAAAAGGTTTCTCCCATAGGAGATTCATGCCAAATCAAAACAAGTATCGCACACAATGGAAAATTGCCCAAACAAACATTTATCATTATTGCTAGCAGGAAAACCCGTTGTTTAAAGTACAACGGGTGCTAGAATGAGGACATCCTAAAATAGAAAATCGTATCGCTTGCGTCTTCGTATGCATCTTCGTAAGCATAATAAGGAAGGTATTAGGGTCAGGGCCTAACCAGCTGATCATGGTGGCTATGTACCTTGTCATTGTAACCAAGGAGGCTCCATTTCAACTTGCAGGGAATTATTCAGATAGAAGTTAGCTTGAAAGTTTACTTAATTTATAAGGCCGACTCTATACCTTTTCTTTCTTAACCTGTCTATGTGTATTTAAAAAATTTAAATGGCTTTGACTAATGTAATAATACTGTATTTTAATAAATTCATTATTTTAATTAGTAGTATCTATCACCCCTGCCCAACACAGAAATACAGAGGCCATTGATGTAAGAGAATGAAATTGCTCAATAAAGTGAACAAAGTAGGTATTTATTTATATCACAAAGAGAAGTAATAAGTACATAAAAATGAACGGTGAAAAGAATGAGAATTATTGATTGTGCTGAAATTCCAGCCCCATGGCAAGGAGAGCCTGTTTACTGAGAAGTTCATTTCGTTTTCATTTTGCTTTCATCTTGACCCTCGGCGAAACATTGGAGAAACATGGAACACTCTCCATTCCAAATTGCTTCCAAGTCTACCTGAAAGTAGCGGAAGCATTGTTTTCACTTTCGGGAGAAGAAAAAAATTTTTGTTCTCCAAAATCAATATTTCCACTCGCCTTTTACGTTTTGGACCATGCTGAACAACTTTGGTTCCGTGTCTGTTGTGTGTGTGTGTCTGTCGAGTGTCTGAAAATCCTTGCAACAAGCATATTTTCCAGAGTTTTCATTCGATCTGGACGAAATTTTCAGGGGATGTGCGAGCTAGGGGAAGACGGTCCCCAGTCAGTTTCATTGTTGCCAAATTAATGCTTCATTCTGCGCATGCGCAAACGTAAATTTAATTAAACTCAATTTTTTCACGCCCTAGTCGTCCGATCTCGCTCAAATTTGGATTATAGTTGGGCGATCGCGATTTGATCATTCCATATCAATTTCAACTTGATCGTACCATTAATAGCTACAGTGCATGCGCCTATGTGAAATCATTGTAACGACCTTAATTTCCACTGTTTTCATCCGATTTTGATGAAATTATCAGAGAATGCGCGGGTTAGGTTGTAAATGGTCCCCTATCAGTTTCATTGTTGCCTAATCAATACTTCATTCTGAGCATGCGTTTACATAAATTCCATTATGCTCCATTTTTTTCCATACTCTAGTCGTTCGATTTAGCTTGAATTTGGATGTTAGTTGGAAGAAAATGATTTGATTACCTCATATCATTTTCAACACGATTGTATCTTTAATAGCTACTGCGCATGCGCCAATGTGGAATACTTTTGATGACCTTATATCCGACTTTGATGAAACTGTCAGCGAATGCGCGGTTTAGGTTGTAGATGATCTCGTACCTATTTCGTTGTTTTCAACTCATCAGTTTATTCTACGCTTGCACAAACGTAAATTACATTAATTTTAATTTTCTCGTTTCTAATTATAGATTTGGATGTGGCATGGAATTGCCACAGACAGACACAGAACCGAAATTGATCAGCTAGGTCTAAAACGACAAAAGCAAGTGGAAACATCGATTTCGGAGGGCATCAGTTGTTAGGACTTCTTGGTCGAACACTTTTCTATATTTTGTTAAATCCTGCTTCTTTACTGAGTTCAACACTTGATTCAAAGAGTCAAAGCCATTCCATCTCACTTCACTCAGTTCCAGTATCAATATTTGACATTGTCCATCTCCCTAACAACTTCTGCCAACTTTCCAGCCTCCCTCGTGGTATGCACAAACAAAATGCTTCCCTTCCTCGGCAATGAGGAAAAATGAACCAGTCTCGTTGCATGACCATGACCATCTTCACAAACTTTAATATCAGGTTGATACGTTATATGCTTGCTTTGAATTCTCTATCGCTATACGCGTTACGAGATGACTGAAAAATAAAAATACTGGTCAACAAAAAGTTGAGATGATTCATTTGTTTTGATCATAGCTAGAACGGGGAAAAATAATCCCAATTTCCACAGTTTTCATCCGATTTTGATGAAATTGTCAGTAAATGAGCGGGTTTGGTTGTAGATTGTCCAGTACCTATTTTATTATTCCCAACTCATCAGTTCATTCTGCGCATGCGCAAACGTAAATTACATTGAGTATCATTTTTTCGTTTCTTAATTGACCAATTATGACGTTTCAATCTACTTCTTGATTTACTCTTTTCCGCTATGGGATTTTTCAAGATCATTTGAAACTTTTCAATGATCTATACATTCATGATACGCTAGAAGGGCTCGTAATTTACTTATCAAATATGAATAACACAAATGAATGAAACCGCTCAAGACTTGTAGACGTTGAAAGACAAAATCAAACGAAACCGAAGGTACCAACCTATTTGCATAATAGGGTTCTGATAAAAACGACAAACTCTTCAAGGTTTTGTTTGCACTGATAAGCTCTTTACTTATTTATATTTGACATTCTCTTGGGGTGGGGGCAGCACCTTTTTCCAGCCAAAGAACAGTTTCTGAGCGTTCATGCTCGTATCTTTTATATTCTCTTCGTTTCACTGCCCTTCAGAATGCTTTTATGATTATCCACCTTTCAAGCTATTATTATGCAAAATTACAGAAGCAGATTAGTTTAGGTAGGTACCTAGCTTTTTATGAATCAAAGTCATTCAACTTAAAAATTATGAATATCATTATCTACCTAAGTCATGGCTGCTGAATTTCGTTGATACTAGATAATTATTACAATTATTCCAATAATTAGGAATTATTACAATAGCAGTATCCTGGATTTTAGTATGATACAATCTCTAGGTACTAACCATAAGGTGATTTTTTTTTTTTTTTGTAAAAGTCCGAGGAAGATCAAAGTTTCGTAATAATGAGTTCTGTTGGTTTATTATATTCAATAGAGAGTTCCTGGTTACTGGGGTTACAGATCACACGGTGCACGTGAACCATGAACAGCCAATCTGGTAACAATCGACAGCTAACAAATTACTACAATCGCACGACGTGAATAGGAGACCGCTTGATTGACAACGGAAGATCGAGTCTTAGTACGTCTTTGTTACCACGTCTTCAACACTCAATGCTCGTAAATGTATAAACCCGAGGTAGGTTTCAGTGATAAGCGTGTTCAGTTCATATTTTTATACTGAATGTATTAATTATATTATTTAAAATATGAATTAAATGTATAATTATATTTGTGAGGCGTTAGAAAAATTAAGTATGAGAGAGATTTAAGTACCTTCGTAATTATTAGAGATGGTTAGAGATGGCTTGATATTTAGCTAGGATTAGCTGGATGGTTAAAGCGTACTGCAACGGCCGTCGAATTTGAGAGCAGGAACGAGAATGGCCGCCAAACGAGATTCGCCGCTTGGCTTGGTGGCAGACGCAGTCCTGCCACCACTCCGGATTCTGTCGGATGGATTTCATGGAGTGCTGATGGATGTTGTAATTCCAACAATATTAAAATATACCAATTTTATTTATATTCATCTTATTTTCACTCGAAGCAGTCCAATCATCGAGTGCCCAAAAACAACGAAACGGAGGATAAAGGGTTGCCAAAAAACGGATACAATCTCTTCATTCCAATCATATCTACCTTTTTCTACAAGATCCCAATACTAAGTTAGATGTATTATTTTACTGAGTTTCCCTAAAAAATGCATAAAATCTCTTATACCAACCTCTATATCTACATACACCAATATTACTGCTAACAAAGTTGAGCGAGAACCTTGCTTGAACGATCGTGTTCCTGACGGATGTGTCTTCAAGATAAACCTGGAACGCATCTACGGGCTCGGCTCAACTGATTAAACTAGCGTGATAATATAATTACAAGCCTACGAAGTCTAATACTTCTCGCTGAATTTCATAGCACAAATAAAACGCCGGACGACGGACTGATTCGATTTTTGAAATCTAGTTATCTTGAAACGTAACCAACAAATTTCGAGAGAGGGGATAAACAAATTTCTTGGCCGATTACAAAGGTTCACTTTACAAATATCACTACGAATCGAAAACAAAATAGAACAACACGATGATGGATGATGGAAACTAGGATCAGGTTGAAGGAAAATAGAGTCGGAGAAATGCAAGATGTCGGAATCAGCGTCAGGTTACAAAAACATTTGATAAGAGACGACGCGTGAAACACCGAGCTTGCACCGCAATACCAGCCAGCGTGTAAGCGAAATTTTGATTTTCCCTAGATTCACGTTCACCGTATTAGAACACCGTAGTAACCAGGAACTCTAAATAATAAAACCTAGTAATTCCGTTAAAACTGATGGCGATATGATTATTACTGGAATTACACCTTTGCGCATGCACTGGTGCTGTATCAAATTTGGAAGCAATTTGAA
This sequence comes from Adelphocoris suturalis, assembly GCA_030762985.1. Classification (NCBI taxonomy): domain Eukaryota; kingdom Metazoa; phylum Arthropoda; class Insecta; order Hemiptera; family Miridae; genus Adelphocoris; species Adelphocoris suturalis. The sequence goes on from CM061043.1 coordinate 23,341,126, forward strand.
TCTTAGGGAACCATCTAGATCCCCAATCGCACAATCCTTGAGAGTGTTATCTAAATCAGATGCAAACTATAACATTTGTGACTCTTACAAAGAGTTTCCACATACGCATGCGCAAAGAGTTTCATAGATCCTACAGCAATTAAGTAGATAGAGGACCATATAGGATTCAACCCTCTCTACCCCTGATAATTTCAATAAAATCAAACTGTAGGTTAGTTTGGGCCCGATATAGGGCTTAGTAAAACCTAGACAGACATCAACGTGATCCCAGTTTCGTAAATATTGGTCCAATACATAATTAAACGAGCTCATCTTAAATTCTCTTGTCATTAAATCGAGCTTATTATAATTAGGAGTGGGTCGATAAAATCTTTATAATATATACTCGAAAAACGTCTGTATTATGATCGATAGATAAGCTCGAAAAGCACATATACCTATGCTCTATGCATGAAAAACGGCGTCAAAAACTATAGAAAGAAAAATGAAACGGAAAATCTACAACATACCGTTACATACCTTTGAGCTATATTTTCAAACTGTATGTATAATTTTATCTACAAGCTACAGGTTTGTATATGACAATTTTTATTCATACATCTATAGTTCAAAAACCTATATACAAAATGTTGTCATTGAAATAGATCTGTGTTGGTCTGTAATATGAGACTTTTAGCGTGGAACACGCTTTTACCAGAACCTAAAAGTGAAAAACGTTACAAAAAAAAAAAAAAAATGTCAGCTTCTTGAGTTGAAAAGGAGGGAAAATGGCATTGAAGCTCACTCAGCTGACCAATGATCACTCAGGCGTCTTCGGCATTCTACCTTGGCCTTCCAGGGTCAGGTGGGGCAAGTGCGTATCCGTTTTTCATAAATCTGATTTCGTGATGACATTTCCCTCAAACTACAAGTTGAACATTTACCACATTTTTATTACGTTCCCCAGACATTTCTAAGTCGAAAAACGAGTGAATATAATGAATTGAAGTTAGTAATTCATAAAGAATTGGGAAAAACTTAGGAGCATGCAAATAGCATCCAATAGTCGGGCAAAAGCGTTTTTAATTTTCCACGTTCCACCCATAAAATAATGAAAATAAAATGAACCGAAGTAGGTAGATTTTAGGTATAGTTTAAAATGAATTGTAAATTAAAAATAAAACCCCTCAAAATAGATAATTTTTAGCAACTCAATATGAATTCCCGAGTTGATAAAATGGTCAATAAACTCATCCACTTGTTGGCTGTCCTCTGATTCGCTGTCGGATGGGGGATGAGGTTTGCGTGAGAGAGAATTTGAAGACCCCAGAGTTTGGCAGAATGAGATAGGACTGAGGTTTGGGAGAAGTGTGCGGTTGTGTGTGGGGGTAGAGGAAGAGGTTCTGGATGAAAACTAGGCTTCAAGATCTTGATTTTATTATTTTTCCTAGTTATTTCATGTGTTTTTTAATGAATCACACTTGCCCCTTACTTGAAAATGCATTTGCCCCACCGTCAAAAAAAAATAGGAGCAAGAACGTTTTAATAATTTACTGCAGCAATTTTTATAGCCTTGAAGTTAGCAAGTGCGCAGTTCATGAAGAGACAAAAGGTAGAAAGATAAACAGTGGAATAAACAGGGAAGGAAGGGTTTTAGACAAGAAAACCATTGAAAACAGTATCTCCCTCAGATTTACACTCTGATATCGGACGAAGGCTTCGCGGAAAATGGTTCCAATTACACTTATTTGTTCACTGAGGAGGTTAAAATTTTTATCAGGTGATCATAAACACCTGTTCTATCATTTGTTAAGAAATTAAAATAGAGTGGCCTCATAGCGAAATAAAACAAAGAGACGCACTTGCCTCCCTTGACCCTATCTCAAATTTCAGCTTCCTGTGTTGAATAGGAGAATAAATGGCTTCGGAGCTCACGTAACGCACTAAATGTCATGTAACGGTGGTTTTGTCTCATTTTCGGCCGGGTTATGATGGCAAAAACATGTTCCATGTGAATAGGCACGATAAAACGAGACTAAAGTAGCTGTGGATCTAATTTCTTTGCTGTTCAACCTATGAAGCTGAAATTTTAAATGGACCGTTCCTCCTTTGTTTTCTTCCATATTATGTGTAATTTTTTAATGATTTTTGGTCAATAAAATCTTCAATGAGGAGAAATCTTTCACCGTCAATTGACACAACAGAAATACTTGAACGATTTTGCGATTCTGCTTCTTCTGCAGAGTAGTTACAATCAATGTAACATAATATAATAATTACGAAAATTCGCTCATACGATCATGCTGCATCATTAGAACTTTTTGCGAACCTTATGGATAGTCAAAGCAAGAATTCATAGGGAATTTGAATAAAAACAAACGATTTAGGTAAAAACCACTAAAATATGCATTTATTTGCTCGATAAATTTAAATTCTGTTTGTTCCAAAGAGGCCAAAAGGCTTCTTTCTATATGTACCTACTATTTATAAACAAAGCAAATATGCTGGAATTCGAGCGTTAATTAGGTATAATTTTTGTTTCATATAACATAATTATTATCTGGTGATGTGTAGGTGATTCAAATCGTGATTTTCATTTGGTTATTTACTCTAGTTCGTTAATTTTGTTCTTTAAGTACCTACGTTTATGTAGTTATGCGCTAATAATGATGCACTATAATACGTAATTGATGATTTACCCATTATAGCAATATTTATTACCGGCCTATAGACCGACTAGTGAAGTTTAAGTGTTATTTTACTTCATCTGTTTGCATTAATAAGTGTTCTAAGTGTTCGTAGTTAAACTGATAGTGTTGTATGTACCTTTCGTTCAATAAAATCTAACTTCGTTCAATAAAATTATCAATAGCCCGAATACCTTAGAGTATTGTCGCAAAAAGTCTACAAATCCGTAGAAGAAATGTAGGTATATGTTAGGTATAATCAATGTGTGAAATTATGCATTATATAAAATGACTAAGCACTGTATATAATTCCTAAAACAGCCAGTAACTCTATCTAATTGGCGGTGTTTCTTACTTTGACTAGTCATTCTGTATATTGACTAAAATGTTCTGGTCAATGTTTGAAAAATCATTCCACTTTCCTCTTGAATTCGTTAAAACTAGTTTTACTCGTCATAACAAGATACACTAATCACTAAAGATACACTATATGCCCAACTAATCTGAAATTTTACCAATGGATTGACTACTTGATGCTATGTGTTTTTGAGATGGGAGCTTAGCGGAATTACATTGATAGAGCGGAATTGCATACCTACTTTTGGAGCTGAATCGCGCCCGTTTGCGCGCACTTGAAAGAACGAGTGCTTGGTCATTTTTGTATGAAATTTTACGTAGAATTCAAATCTGCAATAAAAATACGGTTTCTCATTCAAAATAACGAAGTTGATATCAATTGCACACGTTTACGCACGCGCAATTTTGTCATTTTTTAGATCCTTACAAAAAAAAAAAATAAATAAATAAATAAATAAATAAAAATAATAATAATAAATAAATAAAATAAGATTGAAAAAAAAATTATATATATATATTATTAAAAATATGTATATATATTATTTTGACCCATTATTAACGACTTTAGCAGTGTTGGTGAGGGAAGGAGGGTGGGGGGACGATTTCGGGGACACCCTGTATATTATTGAATTATTTATAATGCCTCAGTTATACACATTGACAATAAAATATATATTTTTTGTTTTGTTTCTAACTTCGCATCTTAAATTTTGAGTAGAGGGAGGGAGTGATCATTGAAAAATTTGTTTTCTGGGGTGATTAGAAACGTTCATATTGGAAATAATAAATAAAAATCATGAGAATTAATGTTAATTCCTTTACAGGTGGTCAGTCGATGAAAGGTAATTTTGGATTTCTATGAATACAGAGCAATTTTGAAAGTTTGCAGTGCCTAGCGGTAATTTAAGTGCGTGATAATAGTCTACTTTTTCATCAATCTAAATGTGAATGACTTTCTAGGACTTTTCAGCAATGCTCAGGATCGCCTACTAAATAAGGGGATACTCAACGTTGATTAGTTGCTGCGTTTGGGAATGTTATTGTTTTGGCAACTATCCCAGATGTGGGTGGTGAAAATTGAAACGAATGCGTTTGATTTTTTGACACGAGCTACCCGGAAGTGATCGGGCAGGGGACACAAGCAGGCCAGAAAAGGGGCGAAAGGGATATCAACTTATATGTGCCATCGGACAGTGGGAGAGAGCTGATTGGTGTCTAGGGACCACCGCGAGACAGCTGAGCCGAGAGGGTAAATGTTCCGGGGGGGGGGGGGGGGGAGTGGAAGAGTATCAAATAACACGGAAAGCTTCCTCCAGCCAAAACTCAACCCCCTGCATCCCCCAGCCGGAGAAGAGCAGAGCTGAAAGGACGGGAGTTATAACCCCCAACAAAATCCGACAAGGGTGGAAAGTGTGTAAAAACACCCTCCTCGACTTTCCCCTTCCTCTCGCCACGTAGAATCGATAAAGTAAATTATCTAGAGATGGATCCTCATAGATGGTTGCCTGTGATGGGACAGAAATCTGATCTAGTTGGCGCCTTGAGATCTTTCTGAAAACGGAGGAAATTCAGTTTGGCGTTTTCCGCTTGTAGGCCGGAGGGGATATCGCATTTTTCGTTGGGATCTCCTAAAAGAGACAACTCCTTTGATTCAATGTCACTCCAAAAGGGTTTTTACTTATATTGGTCAAATTGCAATGGATTAGATTCTGAATTTAATGGACATACCGTTTCACTTTCACAAACTCAAGTCAGTGTTTCTTTCGGAAGGTAATAAAAAAATTCTATCCTTAAAACTAATTAGCCCAGTACATCTAATGTATTCATTACCACCTATGTACTCTCATTATAATCAAGATTCCAGATGTATCTTAATCACTCTGTGTATCCTCAATATTAATCCTATCTACTTTCCCTTACATCATTTAAGTTTGACTACCGCCGTAATTATGTACATTATGAAAAATTATTATCATTCACTTGACGTTTCGTTGACTTAGTTGTGCAAAGAACTTTAAAATAATTTGAACTTCATAACAAGGGTGAAATGGAGGGTGTGAATTCAAAACTCAATTCCATTGAAATTCAAAATTTCCAGGTTTTTTTTGCACAATTAGACTAAAATTGGGATCAAACAAAAAACGTTGCAAATTATTACACAATGGTTTATTGATTTATTTTTATTTTTTAAGGTTTAAGCCGCACCTCAACCAGAAGGGTCATTAGCGGCGTACAATGGTTTATTATTTCTATGTTAGATAGCCCCTCTCCGCAGATCCTTGGTCTATAATTATTAAATCCCGCATGTAATATATGATACCCACTACCGAATTCGGGGCTCTCCCAATAAAAAAACCAACAAGGAGGAAGGACTGTAAATTGTAAATTCTAATGAACTTGGATTATTAAACTACAATATCTACAGAATGGATAGTTCTCTAACTAAATCAGTTGAAGGCTCATGTTGGTGTTGTTTTAATAGCCGTCTCCAGAGATATAAAATCTATGCTATGGTCTGCCTCTGATCGGGTCGAGCATATATTTGTTATTTTACCATTACATAAGATCATTCTTGGTTGCGCCTATATGCCAGATTACCAGAGCCCAGGGCTCGTTGAACGTCATTTTGAAGATCCAGATGCGGTGTGCACTGCTTACCCGAATTTCAATGTCCTGCTTGCTGGTGACTACAATACTCCAGGCATACCATGGGATGCTTGGAATTATGAGGCTTCTGTGAATCGCAAGGGTGCTAGAGGAAGAGTCATTCATGATGCTATTCTACTTCATCGCCTAAACCAATATAATTACATTTATAATAATGCCAACAATCTTATTGATTAAATTCTGTCAACGTTCGTCAGGCTTGTCGCCTGGTTCCTGTTGATCCTGCCATCCTCCCTTGGATTTATTGATCCATGTCAAACCTGTGATGGAAGAGGTCTTTGTGTCTGACAGATTCGTTTATAACTACTAGAAAGGAAATTATGAGGATCTGAATTGTTTCTTCCACGCGCAAGACTGGAGCTTTCTCCTCGATCTTCGATTGGAACAAGAAGAGGATTAACTGTATGAGGTCATCTTCTTAGGCATTGACCTGTTTGTTCCTAAAACAAGGACCATCAATCATGATTTTCCTAAGTGGTTTTCGTCTGAGCTGATTAGATTGACGTGACTGAAAAGGCTGGCACATCTATATATCTATATACTATTAATAAGAATGAAACTCCGTCCGTTTGTCGTGTCTATGCACGGCCAAACGGCTGAGTGGGCCGGATCTACGAGTGGGGGGATCTTCTTGGGATTTTCCGATAGGGTGTATAAGCGAATTTAAAATTTTCTAATCCCACCCGAACCATGGGCCGTAGGGCGGGAGGGGGGTCGAAGTAAGAATTAATGTGCGCTTTTTGGACTTCCCCGCTTCCCCTACCCCTCTAAACGGCCGTTGACAATTCCGGAAAAATACGGGTTTCGTAGGTTTTTAAACGAGGAAGACGACGGCGCGATCGGATCGCGAAAAAAGTATCGGGAAATGCGTTAAAAAAATGCGAGAGTACGGACCCGTTTTCTCGAAAAGTCCGCCGAAAAACTTGGTTTTTTCCGATTAAAATATACCCCATAAAGGTACGTTTTTCGGAACGGTTTTCGCGGGCGAAATACAGCTTTGGGTCCGCCGAATCTGAATCCGAAATCGGATATCGAAAAAAGTGACGTTAAGTTGGTCAAATCGCGAGCAGAAGCGAGCAAAGCGATTAAAATGATTCTGCCGTGGACGAGAGAAGGCTCAAGAATTGACGTGACGGGTTCGATGTCACAACGTTGCGAGGCGAGCAGGTATGCCTACATAGGTACCTACCTTGCGAGCGAAGCGAGAGCCATTTCAAATAATAAATACGGACTTTGTCCTACACATATACAGGTATACCTTGCGAGCGAAGCGAGCAACATCCCCGAATAAACTTTTCGTGGTTCCACGTAGTTTTATAAGATTTAAATTGTTTGTAATAATTCCCAACTGAAAAAAACGTCTGCCAAGTTGGGTGGGCAGTATAACTTCCTCAAGCGAGCGAAGCGAGCAGCATCCCCTACAGAAGTTAAACCTACCCTTAGAGATCTACCGTTTGCGAGCGAAGCGAGCAGCATCCCCTACAGAAGTTAAACCTACCCTTAGAGATCTACCGTTTGCGAGCGAACCGAGCAACATCCCCTAAATGCCATACTTTGCGAGCGAAGCGAGCAACATTTTCTACATGCCAGACTTTGCGAGCGAAGCGAGCAACATATCCTACATGCCAGACTTTGCGAGCGAAGCGAGCAATATTCCCTACATGCCACACGTTGCGAGCGAAAAAAAAAAAAAAAACTTGGTTTTTTCCGATTAAAATATACCCCATAAAGGTACGTTTTTCGGAACGGTTTTCGCGGGCGAAATACAGCTTTGGGCCGCCGAATCTGAATCCGAAATCGGATATCGAAAAAAGTGACGGGCAGTAGGTCAAATTGCGAGCGGAAATGCGAGGGAAGCGTTTAATATAACGTTTTTGATCGAGCCGAGCCGCCCGTTGCACAACGTTGCTTAGCAGAAGGGAAAATAAATACTTACAAACATTCAACATCTGACTGTACTGTGAGTACTGAAGTGTTCTTATAACTATACTTTTCGTGGTTCCACATAATGTGCCGCGTTTGATAGTCATTTCCAACAGAAAAAAACGTCTGCCAAGTTGGGTGGGCAGTATAACTTCCTCAAGCGAGTGAAGCGAGCATCATCCCCTACAGAAGTTAAACCTATTCTTAATATGCGCTTTTTGGACTTCGCCGCTTCCCCTACCCCTCTAAATGGCCGTTGACAATTCTGGGAAAATACCGGTTTCGTAGGTTTTGAAACGAGAAAGACGACGGCGCGATCGGATCTCGAAAAAAGTATCGGGAAATGCGTCAAAAAAATGCGAGAGTACGGACCCGTTTTCTCGAAAAGTCCGCAGAAAAACTTGGTTTTTTTCCGATTAAAATATACCCCATAAAGGTACGTTTTTCGGAACGGTTTTCGCGGGCGAAATACAGCTTTGGGTCCGCCGAATCTGAATCCGAAATCGGATATCGAAAAAAGTGACGGGCAGTCGGGCAAATTGCGAGCGGAAGCGAGGGGAACCGTTTAATATGAGAAATTAATCGACCCGGGCGCCCGTTTCACAATGGTTCGACGCACTTAGCCTACGCAGTTGAGTCTTGAAGGGAGTCGATGACTCATTTCAACGTAATAAATACCGGTTTTTTCCTACAAAGGTATACCTTGCGAGCGAATCGAGCAACATCCCCAAATAAACTTTTTTGTGGTTCCACGTAGTTTTATAAGATTTAATTTGTTTGTAAGAATTTCCAACAGAAAAAAACGTCTACCAAGTTGGGTGGGCAGTATAACTTCCTCAAGCGAGCGAAGCGAGCAGCATCCCCTACAGAAGTTAAACCTACCCTTAGAGATCTACCGTTTGCGAGCGAAGCGAGCAACATTCCCTAATAAACTTTTCGTGGTTCCACGTAGTTTTATAAGATTTAATTTGTTTGTAAGAATTTCCAACAGAAAAAAAGTCTGCCAAGTTGGGTGGGCAGTATAACTTCCTCAAGCGAGCGAAGCGAGCAGCATCCCCTACAGAAGTTAAACCTACCCTTAGAGATCTACCGTTTGCGAGCGAAGCGAGCAACATGCCCTACAGAGGTTAATAAACCTACCCTTAGAGACCTACCGTTTGCGAGCAAAGCGAGCAACATGCCCTATGCCACACTTCGAAGCGAGCAACATCCCCAAATAAACTTTTTTGTGGTTCCACGTAGTTTTATGAGATTTATTTTGTTTGTAAGAATTTCCAACAGAAAAAAACGTCTGCCAAGTTGGGTGGGCAGTATAACTTCCTCAAGCGAGAGAAGCGAGCAACATCCCCTACAGAGGTTAATAAACCTACCCTTAGAGACCTACCGTTTGCGAGCGAAGCGAGCAACATCCCCTACATGTTTCAATTGTAATACATCGCATGTATACATCCCACACTTTGCGAGCGAAGCGAGAAACATTCCTTACATGCCACACTTCGCGAGCGAAGCGAGCAACATTCCCTACATGACACATTTTGCGAGCGAAGCGAGCAATAAAGGGGGGTCCGGGGGGCTTGCCCCCCGGCTGGACGTGGAGGCGAGCGTAGCGAGCCGGAGCGGCTATGCTAGATATAAATGTTCTGGAACTGCTGAGAATTACTGTGCATTCTCTGACCTTCGTAGGCAATGCAATTCTCTCTTGGAACGCGATTACGGAGTTTAAATTTAATCTGTTCAAACCAACTTACATTCAAATATTATAGTTCTGGAATTTTGTGAATTTTAGAGATGGTGTTAATAGCCTACCTGCGGATACGCAAAACTAGTATCGATTGACACAGGTAAAATTCCGAGTCTAACGGAGCTATTTTGATGACATTTTCAGGGTTTGTTTAGCTTCTAGACGGTCCTCCATAACTTTCATATGTGCGCATGCGCAAACGCTAAATTCTTATAACATCGATTTCTTATCATCTATTTGTTCGATTTCGTTCAATCTCGGGGAGTAGATGGGTATGTGTTCCAGAAAAATTCCCTATGACTTATCGCAATCGTTGAGTCATAACTATAGCGCATGCGCAAAACTAAACTTGTTTGACGCAGGCAAAACTCCGAGACTAATGGAAAGATGTTTATGAAATTTTCAAGGATCGTGTGGATTAGCTCCTATACGGTCCCCTATAAATGTCATTGCCGTTGGATTATTAGTAGTCTGCGCTCATGCGCAAAAGGTAAATTTCTTATAAAGTTGTTTTGAATCATCTATTGGTCCAATTTCGTTTCAACTCAAAAGGTTTATGGGTCCAGAATGATGCCCTATGTATTCTATCGCACTGCTTGTATAATAGATAACTATTGTGCATGAGAAAAACTTGGATGACAATTCATGAATAATGGATCGATTTTAATAAAATTTTCAATTATTTTGTGGGTTAATCTTTAGACAATTCCACACATACTAACATGAATTATAGCCCTATTTCGCATTCTATCAAGTAAACTTACATTGTTTTAGATACTTTATACAAACCTCAAAAGAATTAATGGATCACTTTTTCTTGTAGACGTCAAAGACCCCAGATCAATCAAAGTTCACAATACATTTCATTTTTAGGTACCTAGTGGAGATGGGACGCACCCTAATTTTATTTATTTATTTTCTCAAACACTGAAAAAGACACTGAGATATCAAGCTCCGACTTGTGCCTAAACAGAATGAAATCTGAGCATTTTTCTCAATAATAGTAACTCCCTCCCTCCCCAAAATTTCCACCACAATTTTTGAGATATCGAAGTGAAACTTGGGAAGCGTTTATGGAGTGCCTAATACTAAGTATTAAGCAAATAAAAATAAGAAAAAATCTAAAATTTGTTTGAACTACCCATGGGGGAGGGGTAATGGGACACTTAAAAACAAATTTTTCCATTTTTGGCCGAGCGACGCATCATTTCAAAGATTTACTACTGGTGAACACGATGGTGAAGCCAGAATTGCGATATCTTATTCCGTTCTCATATTAGAGCTAATAACCACGAAGAAGCGAGATTCATTCTGTTTAGGCTCAAGTCGGAGCTTGATATAGCTGGTCTTTCTCCGTGTTTGAGGAATAACAAAAATAATAGGGTGCATCTCGTCTCCATTAGGTACCTAATCATGAAATATAATGTGAACTTTGCCCAAATGGTCTGGAGACTTTGGCGTCCACAAGGAAAAGTGATTCCTTAAAGCCTAGTACGCACTGGGATTCTTTGTTCGGACTCTTTGTCGCGGAGCTGCGTCTCGGACTCATTTTCTTGCATGCGGGACGCTCCGCGACATTGAGTCTTGCATCTCGTGTGTTGCGTTTTAGTATTTTTTGAGTCCCCTACGGAATGGGATTCTTTGAACAATGTCGCGCAACATTGAGTCAGTGCGTACGTGAATATCGAACAAAGTGGGCCTCTCACCGGTGTGTCTTCGTTGTTATCGCTTTGTAGTTATCGTTGTTATGCTTGTAGCTAAAAACGGGTAAAAATTTTTAATTTTTTTTTAGCAGAATTTTAGTCAAAAGAACTTTATTCGGTAACAATAAACTAGAAAAACAAGAAATTTGTGCTGAAAAAAGTAGGAACTTAAATTTCATTAACATTTGTAAAAAATGGATTAAAAAAAAAAAAAAAAAAAAAAAAAAAAAAAAAAAAAAAAGCTTCATTTTTTTCGAAAAATTTGCTAAAACATTTTTTGAATTTCCGAAAATTATTTAGGTCAAGTTTATTTGCCACAAAATCGGTAGTGAACATTTCTTCCTAGTTAAAATTTCAAAACAATTTAACAATACCTATATACTGAGATAATTTACGAAAATCAGCTCATACGATTATGCTGCATGACTGGAACTTTTTACTAACTTATTAAGTCGTCTTATAAAATCGATTTGACATCAGATAGCTGATTATCCAATTAACGCTGTTTCCAACGGTGGTCATATTTTGTGATTTTGCAGTGATCTCAAGTGGAGTTATGGTCGTTTGAAGGTGGAAACATATCTTAAAAATGAAATTACTCAGAAAACAAAGCATTAAAATAAATCTCTAACAAGTACTTTCGATCAGAAATGAGCTCTAGAATGTACCCATGAAGCATCATTACACCCTTCTTAGTGGTTGGCGCAGATGGGCTATCTAATGCAGATATAATAAAACATCATGTAGCATTTTTTTTTACTCCGTAGAGCTATGTAAAGTGCTACTGCAATCCCCGAAAGCGCGACCTCGTTCGACATGGCTCAGGTTCAAACTAGATGCGTACACGATTTGCAGAGCGACAATGTCGCGGGGCAAAGAATCTGAGACATGAATCCGAGCGTCTGCAACAAAGAGTCCGAACAATGAATCCCAGTGCGTACTAGGCTTAATTCTTTTTAGGTGTGGATATTGCATTCAATACTTTCATCTAGTAATTTGTTCTTAAACTAAATCTATTCTTCCATGTTACAATCTGTGAGCAAGCTATACTACCCACCAGCAGACTTTTTTCTACACGGATTCGGTTTAGAATGGTCTGAAATGAATTTGTTATTGGTTATTTCTTTCTCATGCTTGGACTATCCCGTGTGGGACTTCGGATCAATTCCAACAGGTCGTCCCCTTATTGACCATGCCCATCTTCGGAGGGGCGTCCTAAAAAACTGACGTACCACGCCCACTTGAAATTTTCCTCATTGGAATGAGTTGGCACAAAACTTCATTGAGAGCGATTTATTCCGTTTGGATGCCGCCGGTGAGCTCAATGATGTACAATTAATTCTCTGAAAATCTTATCAAAACAGATTACAACATGGAATATATTGATAGCCTTGACTGCTCTTCTCGTTCGTTGCTCTGGTAAAATTCCTTAATTCTGTAAGTGAACTTGAAAAATGATTCATTCGCAGATTAGACCTATAACTCTTTATTCATTAATGGATTTTTCGAGTATGGGTAAAAAACAGAGGCGAAACATTTATATATATATAAGTATGACTGGGAACTATGCAAAAAAATAGAAGAATTGTTTGCTTTTGGTTTATTATTTTTACGTCTGGGCGATATTGCGCATAAGTCTCGGGACACCAATACATTGATTGTACGGGAATCATGGGAAAAAAGTCGAATATGAAGGTTATAAAAATGTTTACTTCTCGTACGACTCGAATTTGGAGTCGTTGATTGATTCGGAGCGGTAGTGTTAAAAGTCCACTTAGAGAGAAAAATAATATGTTGTTTTCAATTGTTTTCACACACACACACAAACACACACACACACACACACACACACACACACACACACACACACACACACACACACACACACACACACACACACACACACACACACACACACACACACACACACACAAACACACACACACACACACACACACACACACACACACACACACACACACACACACACACACACACACACACACACACACACACTCTTCGTTAGTCAATTAGAGCATAAATAATAGAATCAGAAGGTTTATTCGCCGATTACTGACAGGTGTTGATTTGGTGTAAAATAATGTTGCTGGGGTACGAAATTGGAAACGCGCATAGCATCCTATCCGCACCATCCTGTCATTGACTGAGGACACTATCTCAATGACTGGATGGTGCTGATCATTTTTAAAGCAAGAAATGGTATATTCTCCCATTTCAATCCGTTCTCTCGTACTTCAATGGTCTGAGAACATTCCATTGTTAATAATTTTTTTAAAGGTTTTTTTTTGTGGCCATTGTACTTCTAGCATTCAGCTTTCACGCCTCCAGCTTAGCTCAACCTTCAAAACCCCAATAAAAAACAAAAAACACAGTGATCCCTTGATTTTGAACACAACTTTAACAAACTGCTTAATTTTGTCAGTGAATTCTTGGCCGCAAACCCCTAAATAATGAAACATTTTTAAAGATTTTGTTGTTGAAATTGTTCAGCATGAACTCAGCTTTTCAGTGACCAGCACAATTTTTGTAATCCCTTGTTTATCATTTAATAATGATTAACAGGATGTTTTCATTTGTTTTCGTCACGTCACGGTGGGGTTTTCTAATGATTTTCACGTACAACCAATGCGTTACCAGGGAAGTGTAACTACCTTAGTTTTCATAGCAGGAAAATCGTTCGCCACTTTGCTCTCATTTTATCACAGCATCTCATAATCCCTAAGCCTCTGTAGTGTCAAGGAAAGCTGATTTATTACGCTCAGTTATAAACTAATATTGCTAAGTAACCATAATGAACTATAATAATGTGTAAAATTAATCATTATTAAATGATCTGACTGTAGAACCGTAGGTCTACCGTCCGTTTTTTTATTGATGAAGCATTGTTTCATTTTCTCCTGGCCACATCTTTTTTAAAACTTTTAGGCCAAAACAATCGTTTAATGTTGCATCATGGGTGGCAGTTCTTCTAACCACCGATGATCTGTGGTTGTTGACACGCAGGTTAAGTTGTGTCTCGGCTTTTCCTACGTAAAATGCAGGGCATTCCTTGCACAACAACTCATATACACACATTGGTGTTTGGCATTCTGCCGACCGACCCTTTGCATGTATATGAGTAGGGGTTATTAGCCGAACACATTAGTTGAACATCAACGTCGAAATTCCCACAAAAAATTATTGTAGTTCTTCATATTTTGAAAAAGGCAAATAAGCCGAAATATAAAAATAGTTTGTGGTGTAACTTTTTTTTAAAATTTGTGTTAATTATATATATATATATATATATATATATATATATATATATATATATTTTTATATGATGCAAATGTTAACAAAAATTCGCTGACATTGTCATGATACACGACTGGAAATTTCAAGTTTTGGTATCATTCAGTCCATAATAATTATTAACTTCAAAAGCAAGGTTTCAGCGAGAACTTCACTAAACACGGACACGAATGTCGCACGACCCGGTCTTCTGATTTCGCTCAGATTGTTTGTATTCTGATAGACTACTTGCGTAACCTGTTTAATACCACTCGCAACTATTGTAATTTAAACGAAAAAAATAAACAACATTCTTTTCCTTATTGTATCTCCAGCTTTTGTGTGTCAAACAGTGATACCCCGGACCTTGCCAATGAACCTTGAATGTACTCGTAAGACCGCGTTTAACAAACACCGTAATAAACAAGTAACTAAACAAGTTACACCAAATTAACAAGCACCTGGAACGAAAACATAATGAATACTACATCTATAATTCTTCCTAATTAGGAATTAGGTTAGGAATTTATTAGGTTAATGGAAATGAGCTAGCATACAAGTCCGCAACCACAGGAGACATTTTCATGTTTCGGCTACCACATTTGTCGCGGATCTACAGCAAATGTTATCTTTTTGAGGTTTTTTGTGTTTTGAATTTATTCATTTGGAGATATGTAATGTACTTAGGCGCCCCGTGGTGCAATGGGGGCCTAAATCCACACTCATAAATAGAGAGGGGTGTGACAGTACCACAAGAGATACAAGTCGTACTAATAGCATATATGCTACGTTCGGAGAAGATAGGTTTTACAGTTCTAGGATCAGCCATCCATCGCCAAACTTTCGAGGCTTTCGAAAACACGGGAAGAAGCGCCCAACGCCCGTTGGGAAACAACGGAGCGACGGCAGCGCATTCCCTTGGATCTCGCGGGAACTGTCACGCTCCCCCCCCCCCCCCCCCCTTAAAAATTGATTGATTTGAAGATTGATTGAAGAGCAAGTATGTAAACTAGGTGGAATAGTTTACCGGTTGAGAACTGATGCTCACTAATAAATAGCTTCATTGGCGATTGAGGATAAAAAGGGGAAATTAACACAGGATGGATTGTCAATGAATCTTCATATGAAGTATTCATTAGGTAGTTAACCCCCAATCGAAGATTGGAACAATCGGGAATAATATAACTTGCTCAACCAGGAGACTTACAGTAGGGAGCTGCCCAGTTTGGGGACTTACGAAAAAGGGAACTATGCCCTGGGGAATTAACTTGCTCAACTTTGGAGACTTACAGGCCCTTGAAAATTAAGTATGTTAAATAGAAATAATATGAGGGGAAAATTGAGAAATTAATTTTCAAGAACCAATGAAAGTATTTATGTATCCAAGGGAGTATAATGGGTATTCCTTCTGGAAACCCGGGCCATGTTTCTTCTGAAACATTAACGCCCCAAAAAATAGCCGTACATAATCCTAACCACGCTCTGCTACCATGTAATGGACTTAGGCGCCCCGCGGTGCAATGGGGGCCTAAATCCACACTCATAGATAGAGAGGGGTGTGACAGTACCATAAGAGATACAACTCGTACTAATAGCATATATGCTACGTTCGGAGAAGATAGGTTTTCCAGTTCTAGGATCACCCATCCATCGCCAAACGCAGGCTTTCGAAAACACGGGAAGAAGCGCCCGACGCCCGTTGGGAAACAACGGAGCGACGGCAGCGCATTCCCTTGGATCTCGCGGGAACTGTCACAGACAATTTGAGCAACTGAAAACATCGTTCACTACAACTAATTTTAAATATGAAAATATATAGTTACCTATGTGAGAAACGAAATATTAAGATAGTCTAATCTTTTATAATAAAAAGAAAAATAATTCTGAGTTATTTAAGAAAAAAGGTAAAACTAAATACGCTACCACTACAAGTTTTGGTAGCAGAGCGAGGTTTCGAAGAATATGAAGAAAATAATAAAAAAAGGGTCAAAATCCGTTATGTGCCCACAATCTTAAATTTTTTTCAAATCACTACTAGACTATCATCAAACACTATTTATAGGCTACAAACATTCCAACACACTAGTACGGGTCAAAATCCGTTTGAGATGCGAACTTGAGAGCATCCAGACCACCAAACTATACACTTCATTCTGATCTACATGTCCAACTAATCTGCATTTTTACTAAGGGATTGACTACTTGATGTTATGTATTTTTGAGATGCGAGCTTGCGAGCATCCAGACCACCAAACTATACACGGTCAAATTCCATATCAAGTAGTCAATCCCTTAGTAAAAATGCAGATTAGTTGGACATGTAGATCAGAATGAAGTGTATAGTTTGGTGGTCTGGATGCTCGCAAGCTCGCATCTCAAAAATACATAACAGCAAGTAGTCAATCCCTTAGTAAAAATGCAGATTAGTTGGGCGTTTAGCTTGACGGGCATATAACGGAATTTGACCTTCGTACTAGTGTGTTGGAATGTTTGTAGCCTATAAATAGTGTTTGATGATAGTCTAGTAGTGATTTGAAAAAAATTTAAGATTGTGGGCACATAACGGATTTTGACCAAAAAAAGTTATAAAAACGTCTGTCAAGTTGGGTGTGACACATAGCTTCCTCGTTTACTTACCATGAATGTATAGATCATTAAAAAGTCTTAAATGATCTTGAAAAATTCCATAGCGGAAAAGAGTAAATCAAGAAGTAGCGTGAAATTTCATAATTGGTCGATTAAGAAACGAAAAAATGATACTCAATGTAATTTACGTTTGCGCGAGCGCAGAATGAACTGATGAGTTGAAAACAATGAAATAGGTACGGGACCATCTACAACCTAAATCGCGCATTTGTTGACAATTTCATCGAAATCGGATGAAAACTGTGGTCATTAAAAATATTCCACATTGGCGCATGCGCTCTAGTTATTAATGATACAATCGTGTTGAAATTGATAAGAGGTAATCAAGTCATGTTCTTCCAACTATCATCCAAACTTGAGTGAAATCGGAAGACTAGAGTGTAAAAAAATGGAGCATAATGGAATTTACGTTTGCGCATGCGCAGAATGAATTATTGATTTGGTAACAATGAAACTGATAGGGGACCATTTACAATCTAACCCGCGCATCCTCTGACAATTTCATCGAAACCGGATGAAAACAGTGGAAATTAACCTTGTTACAAGGATTTCACATAGGCGCATGCGCAGTTGCTATTAATGATACAATCATGTTGAAATTGATATGGGGTAATCTAATCGTCATTCCCCAACTATCATCCACATTTGAGCGAGATCGGACTACTTGGGCGTGAGAAAATGATGCTTAGTAGAATTTACGTTTGCGCATGTGAAGGGTGAGGTATTTATTTAATTTTATTTACGGGCACAATTGCCCAATTTACAGTTAGTGGTAATAATAATAATTTTTATCTAGATTTAATAACAATGCTACGTTAAATTCAATAACATTAAACTCACAACAAACAAAACAAGCTTTAAATGGGGAAAAAAATATAGATCACAAATTCTCAACAATAATAAATAGCACAACAAAACAATAATAAAAATGGGGTTACATAAATAGTTTAAGAAATTTTTGACTATAACAATATTTTACAATGTCTCAAGAACGCCAGCTCACTTAAACAAAGAAGATCGACATCCGACGATAAACCAACCAATCGGTTGAACTCCCTCTGGCATCTAATCAGAGGCCCACCATGCAAATAGCTGGTCGTCACAGTTGGGAGAAAAAAAGTTTGCATGTGGCGAGTTGGATAGGGCGGCACATAAAAGTTTTAAGTGTGAGAGCAGAGAAGGACAGTCAATTCCACCGTTGGCCAATCTAAGTACGAAAATTACGTCTGCTAGCTCACGTCGCCTCCTATGAGTCTCGAGGCCTATTACTAGGGATCAAACTCTTCCCATTTATTGCCCATTTTGAAAGAGAGATATCTTAGGAACCGGCGCTGCACTCGTTCGATCATCTCTATTGAATTTAGGTAGTATGGAGACCATACCACAGATGCATTTTCAAATAATGGGCGGAGCAACGAAGTATACAGCATCGTTAAGGCAACAGGATCTGAGGAATCCCTGGTACTTCTTTTTATAAAACCGAGCACTTTCATGGCTCGCGAACATATGTTCTCAATATGGCCAGAAAAACTGAGATGGTTATCAAAAAGGACTCCCAGATCCATGACTTCCGTTTTTCTATGCAAGATCTGTCCCGCAATCGAATAATCCATTACAATTGGCGAGGTTGAACGAGAGAACGAGACCACTGAACATTTATTAATATTAAGACTCAGTTCGTTCTTTTTACACCATCCATCGAGAGCACTCAGAGACAATTGAATCCTCTCACAGTCCTCTCCCGATTTCACCACTGCGAAGATCTTGAGATCGTCTGCATACAACAGGTGCTGCACACCGTCCCCAACAGCCGAATCCACATCATTTATAAATAATAAGAACATCCATGGTCCCAAATGAGATCCCTGTGGAACCCCAAAAGATGCCACAAACGACTGAAACAAAGTGTTCCGCACTCGGACCGACAACCTGCGATCAGTGAGATAGCTTGAAAACCAGCGCAACAGTGAACCATGAAAACCAAACCTCTGGAGTTTGGTTCACGAGCAGAATAACGTGAGACACCAGGTGAAACGCCTTAGCACAGTCTGTATAGGCACAATCGGCCATTTCCCCATCCGCGAAGGCCGACAAAATTGCGTACTGCAACACCAGTAGATTTGTTGAACATGACCTCCCAGATACAATGGATTTGATGAATGGGCTGATTTGGCACTTTTTCGGCAAGAATTCCTCAAATTTTCCAGAAGTATCCTCAAAAAGTGTCTATATATCCAGGTAACCAGATACTGCACAACAATATGAAATTGTTCAGGAGTGCTGCTGATATAGTGAGTGGTGATTCAGTTCGCAACGGCATCTTTCTGCTCCCTGATGGGTAATACGTATGTGAGACATACACTGTTGAGGCGGGAACATTCTAAAAAACGGTAGTCTAAAAATAAAAGGGGAAAAAAAAATCCGGCCTTGGCTTGATGGAAAGTATATTGAATTAAATGTGTCAAGAACGAACACCATTTAGGGAGGTGAATAAAATGAAAAATAATAGTAACTGTTTTTGTATCCGTAGTTAGTTTCCCTCGGCAAGTATCTGTATCTGCAGATTTCGGATACACTTAGAGTATCCGTAAAAGTATCTATGATGGTAGATACAGATACCAAGCAACTGTAACTTCGCCTTCTCGATTCCATTCGTGTAACTATACAGTAAATATAGTAATGAAATTGATGAATTTGCTGATTTGGCAACTTTTACTGCAAGAATTCCTCAAATTTGCCAGAAGTACCTATCCTTATAAAGTATCTATAGACCCAAGTAACTAGATACTGCCCAACTCTGGTATCTAGAAACAATATTTTTTTTTTAAATTTATTTTATTGCATTACATTATGTTATTGAGACCATTACATTATTTTATTGAAACTACATCATATTAGAAACAATATGAAGTAGTTCAGAAGTGCTGCTGATATGGTGAATGGTGATTCAGTTCGCAATGGCATCTTTCTGCTCCCTGATGGGTAAAATGTGTGACATTCAGTTTTTTGAGGCGGAAATATTCTAAAAAACGCTAATCTGGGAATAAAAGAAAAAAAAAAAAAAAAAAAAAAAAAAAAATCCGGCTTTGGCTTGATGGAAAGTATATTGAATTAAATGTGTCAAGAACGAACACCGTGTAGGGAGGTGAATGAAATGAAAAAGAAAAGTAACTGTATCTGTATCCGTAGTTACTTTCAAATGACAAGTATCTGTAACCGTAGATTTCGGATACACTTAGAGTATCCGTAAAAGTATCTGTGACGGTAGATACAGATAGAAAGTAACTATAACTACATCTTCACGATTCCATTTGTGAAACTATACGGTGAATACAATGAATTTGATGAATTGGCTGATTTGGCACTTTTTTCGGCAAGAATACCTCAAATTTGCCAAAAGTATCTTGATACCCAGGTAACTAGATACTGCCCAACTGTGGTATTTAGAAACAATGTGAAGTACCTAGTTCAGGAATGCTGCTGATAGGAGCTTCGTTCTCAGTGTGCGTTCTGACAGTTCTCGAACTCTTCAGAACTGGGACGGGAAATTCCGGGGCGTTCCGGAACTTGTGGAACCGCGTGCTGCACTGTGAACGATTTCAGAACTTGGAAGTGTCGTTGATTGTAACCTCACTCAACCCGTGTTACCTTCTGGTGCTCCTTTTCAGAATATTTTTAGTGCCCGTGAATATATTACTTATTATGCCCGTCAATATTACTCAACTATTACCCCACAGCAATAAAAAAATAGATTAAAAAAAATTCTACGATGACTGAAGAGTATACTCGAAAAACATTTAAATCGTGGATGTAGACGAGATCCAACTATAACTTCAATCTCGTCCTCATCGTCTACAAACCATGCAACTCCATCGTCGAAACTATCGTTTTCCGAACTTTACGAGCTAGTTGACATTTCGATAATAGAATAGGTATTTATACTGGCTTATAGAGACTAAAGTATGATTAAGCATGATTTCGATGAAGGAGAAGAGACTTGTTTACTCCACGAGATCCGAAAAATTGTGAAATGCGCATGCGTTAACTACGTTCTTGCGTTCGAGTTCTGTCAATTCCGAAAAAAACGGGTACTGTCAGAACCGTTCGGAACTGGGTTCGCAAACCACTGCGAACGCCGAACTCGGCGTTCTTGGCGTTCCGGAACTGGGCGTTATGAAAATAGGAACGACAAAACTCGACTGCGTTTGCCCAGAACCGTTCCGAACTCACAAATTGCACACTGAGAACAAAGCTATAGTGAGTGGTGATTCAGTTCGCAACGGCATCTTTCTGCTCCCTGATGGGTAAAATGTGTGACATTCACTTTGTTGAGGAGGGAACGTTCTAAAAAACGCTAGTATGGAAAAAAAAAAAAAAAAAAAAAAAAAATCCTGCCTTGGCTTGATGGAAAGTATATTGAATTAAATGTGTCAAGAACGAACACCATGTAGGGAGGTGAATGAAATGAAAAAGAAAAAAAAAGAACATTGTAAACGCCCGGGGAGCGGAGAACGGGGGAGATGTGAGAGAGGCTTTTTCGCACGGGAATTCGATTAGGTTTTACGCGCGAAGGGTCCATCACGTTTGTACCTCGTCAGACAATAACGGGAATCTCATTTCGCACGGATCAAATGTTGATTTAAGGTGTTTTACCGCCAGTAATTAGGAGCTTGGGGCTTCCGGGAGCGACGAGGTTGATGAATGGGCAGCTGAGTGGGGCCGGAGAGGGACAGCGGGAACGCCAGGAATCTGAAGGGAGCCCTTCACCGCCCACCTCAGAGTTCGAAAAGCTCAGGAATTTCGTGAAGGGGGATCGTTTCTATAGATGGTTCTCTGTGGTTGCAGGTTTGTGTTCCTTATGTCCGCATTGTCGTTGCGGTTTGCAACGCATAGCGTCACTCGAAACGAGAGCGGTTATCCCTGGTTTGCCCTCCATTCTGTGGCATCCTGCGTGGGTTAAAGCATTGGAATGGTGCATTGCAAAGACTGGGACAGATAAAACATGTGAACGCATCATGGTCTTCCTGCGAATTTGTTCCTGCAGTGGCGTGAGATGATAATTGAGGGGAAAAAAACTTTAAATGAATGAATGAAATCTTTTATTTGCCGTTACAACTTCTTGCATGACGATTGTCAATAATACATTTCAATACATACCCAATTAAAATAACAATTTGCTAATTTGTTAAATTGGTATGTACCTGGGTTCTGTGATATCAACAAATTATGGTTAGAGGGGGATTAGCGCCGTGGGGGACCCAAAACGTAAGGCTTCCCCTGTGAGGGATCGTCAAAACCTGTTAAATTAATACGATCAGTTATATGCCCGCCAAGCATCATTTCTTGCTTCTCAACCATTTGATTAGCTTCGATCACGCAAGAATGATGTAGTACATAGTTTGGTGGTCTGCATGCTCGCAAGCACGCATCTCAAATATAAAAAAATATCCTAGCAGAAAATTTCCCTTTTATAGAATTTTCGTAAGGAATAAAACTATAGCAATGGCTCTAAACAATTTAAATTTTTGAAAAATTACCGGATATTGGAAATCCGTTTTGAGGCATTCTGAAACTATTCAGGATTGGGATAAACAGAAAGGAAAGAGTGTGTGAGAAAGGATGAGTTCGTTGGCCAGCACTTTTTGAACACATTAAATTGGTCAAATTAAAAAACTGTGCCAAAACATCATTAGAAATGGCTGAAAATGGCCGGCTAAATATCTTTAGGTTTAAATTGTTTTAGCAGAATTTTAGTCAAAAGAAGTTTTATCAACGATGAACTAGAACATTAAACATTTTGCTGAAAAATGTACTTAAATTTAATTAATATTTGTTGAAAACTCGACAAACACTGCCATAAAAAGGCTAAAAATCCCAAATATTTTTTGAGTTGCAGAATAGCATTGCAGAGTTTTTTTTTTTGCCTTAAAATTGATAGTTAACAACTTCTTTACACTCTAAGTGCTAAAATTTCAAAACAATGAAACGATGTAATATACGTTAGTATACGAATATTCGCTCATATGATCATACTGCATGACTGCATTTATCTTTTATCACTGATGATGCAGAAGGTATTTTGTGGACCTCGCCGTTTATACCTGCATTTGTTTGATCCCAGAGTGCTCAGAGCTTCCTGGGTTTTCAATGGGAATTTTGATGGTTATTTTTATTTGGTCAATGGAAAGATCCGAGCGTTACAAATATAGCTTTCCGAAAAGGGGCTATATGATAAGTGTCTGACCTGTAAAACGGCTCTTGAAATTAATTTGCACGATGACGTCACAGCCCCCACCCGCCTGGGGTGAATCCTCGGCTCCACGCACTACTACGTCACGCGTGATCTTCCTACCCGTTTAATGGCCGAATTCACCGGTCTTTTGAGCTGAAAATTGCTATAAGGAGGTTTCCAAGTGCGCTGAATCCAAATCTGAAGTCAAAAGGGTTCCATTGTTTTGCCATGTCCATTGTGTAATGTGTATCCTCTCCCTGATTCAACATATTGTTCATTATTTTATAAGTACTTATTTTGTTTGAAAATTGTCATGGATGTTCGATTAGTGTTAATTGATCACTACATTAGTTGTTGTGATTCTAGATTACTAGTGAAATTATTCCAAATCTCCCTAAATCCGATCATCGTTGTTGAACTGAGGTTATGTGGTGAGTTATCTCATTCTATATTGATTCGGTACGAAAGAATTTATACATTCTAACTACTTAGAATTGGTGATCTCTATTTTTTTGCCATATAAAGCTTGTTATTGTTTGTTGTGAGATTAATTTATTGGAATACGTAGCATTATTTAGTAAAGTCTAGCTAATAAAATAAATATTATTATATTCAAACTGTAAATTGGGCCATTTCGCCCGTAAATAAAATTAAATAATTAAATACATGAAAGTGTTGAGTCTGAGGTCAATTCTAACACATGACAGTTCCCCTACCGTTCCGTTGCTGAAGAGCGTTCGTGACAATGGTCCGAAACCGATATAATAAATTTGACGATCCCTAACAGTGGAAGGAATTTATGAAATTTTTTGTGATCTTCTCATGCCAAAACTGCCCAGGGGAATAATCGCAGGCAATAACAAACTAAAACAGGTTAACGAATTAGTTCATAATCTGCGTAGTTAGGTATATATCAAGTACCTAGTAGTTTCTTGGTCTGATGATGTGTAGGTAGTTTTTTCAATTATGTTGGCACCTTTAGGAACAGCATAGTTTTTTAACCCTGTAATGCCCCGTGGGGTTTGTCAAACCCCTATCGCTATTTGAAGTCAGTTTATCATGTTGAATCCCGCACGTCTGGCTCTTCTCGCCCCCTTCTATATCACCCCCACTTCTTCCCTAAAGGCTTCAGCCTTTTTCCAGTTTAGTACGTTCAAGACTTCTGTGTAGTGTTGTACTTTCTTGTGCCTGGGGTTTGACAAACCCCACCGGGGAGATAACCGCTATACCAAGTGTTATTTTTGTGGGCGTTCCCACAGTTTTGTTATAGGCTCATCGTTAGTTTTGGCTGAAAAACGCAAGTTTTCGGATCCTGAAGACATTAGATCCATGTTGGGACAGTTACAGGAAGAAGATGTATATTTTGGCGTAGAAAATTCAAACACGGAAGATAATGTCGAGTTACATGAAGTTGCCTCCGATGAAGAAGCGTCAAAAGTGACAGTTTTGGAGAAACTAGTTCGATGTTCCTTCTGTGAACATCATAGATCTCCAAAGTGTTGAGAATATTGATCGTATTGCTTGGTGCCAATTTCATGTTAACTTTTCGTTCTAGTTTTTGGGTTTTGTAAGTAGTATCACTCCCAGTTCACAACCAAGGTTATGGCCCGCATAACCATTTCAAGGACCCTTTTCAGAGCGTCCAACTCGGTCTACCGACCCCGAGTCAAACGTATAGAAATCCACTACACTAATCTCAGAAAATTGTTTTGTAGATTTTATTTATCTATTTATTTTTGTTTTTAAATGAAAATGTGCTAATTTTATATTGAAATTTTGTTATAATGAGGTACCTTTCTGCTATTATTTTTTTCTTCAGAGCGTGAGGTTTGCCTTACAATTACTTTTTTCTTCATGAGTTTAGGTACCTACTTCATGTTTCTTTACACTCTTGATAACAGAATAAAAATAAAATTTGATTCAAGTGTAAGTTATTTTTGAATTTTCTAACATTTTTCAAAGTTGGGGTTTGACACACCCCACCGGGGAGTTAAGTGTTGGAAATTCAGCCAGGACATTCCAGGGTTATAGTTATTTTTCATTTATTTATAGTGACCGTAATTCATTGCACTCTTCTCTGCACGGCCAGCTTCGATCATTCAAGGGTGTAATAATTTTCTCGTACCCAAGACCAGTATCGTATAATCATCTGGCTGATGCGTTGGCAACAGCCCCATTTCGCAATGGCGGATGGTCGACGGATGGCCTCAAGTTTTGGGATTGCCTTAAAGGTATTCCCTCAAAATCGCAGTTGCTCATTCGCAAACAGTTATGTATGTGGCAAAACAGAAACTATTCAGCCGATTTCGAAGAAGAGATTGTAGGGGTGAGAAATTGAATATTAACCCAATAAATTTATATTTAAACTAAAATTAATCTTGCCAATTTTCGGAAACGATCGAGTAGTTTGTATTTATATCATAATATCTACAGGTAATGTTGTGCAGCTATAAAGAATGACGACACAAGGAATGAACGAGAACGCCGTTATAGAAGTAGATGTTGCCTTGCGCCACATTACTAGCTTGCTGGTTTGCGTGAGGATATTTGAAGGGGCTCGTGGTGTTGAATGGTAGGAAGTACCAACAGGTTGTGGGCTGAAGTGTTTTTTACATGAATATAGCTCCTTGGGTCATTTAAAATTTTCAATTTCATTTCATTTTAAAATAACTTCCTGATTTCTCATTCCACATTTATCTTTCCCCCCTCGTTTGAAAGCAGTGACTTTATTACAGATGACGCTACAACTATAGATGACTCGAATAACGCCATTGCAGACACCTCAATAAATGAAATATACCGTTTAACAGCTCTTCTTTCTCCCTTAATTGAAATTCTTCCACGTATTCTTCCAGTTTCACTAAAAAAAGTTATGATTACAGTGAACAGCAATATATCATTAAAAGTTTGCACCTGGAACTGCAGAAGCCTAAACAACAAAGTCCACGAATTCACTTTTTTTCTTGCAATGTACGAAGTGGTCTTCATTCTCCTAACGGAAACGAAACTAGCACCTCACCTAAATGTGTATATGGAGGGATACATTTGGGCAAGAAAAGGGGCACAAGGGAAGTGGCACAAGAAAAGGGGGATCTGCAATTATGATTAAAACTACTGTAACACATAATGAACTGTCTCATATAATTGAAAACGAAATGCAAAAACTAGAATTTTAATTAATACGGCAAATAGAAATATCCAGAACGCACCCTTCTATTCTCCGCCAGAGAATACATTGAAAATGAGCGATATCGTCAGCCTTGTACATGAATTGAGAGGGTGCTATCTAATTGGAGGGGATTTTAATGCTAAACATCCCAGATGGGGATCAAATATCGCAAACCCAAGAGGTCGCTTATTTCATAATCTAATAGTGAACTTCGGTATAGAAGTCATGGCACCTAGAGAACCAACTCATTATCCAGCTCTAAGTATCGTTCCCGATTTCTTCAATGGCAAGCAAACGCAAAATAACCTTGACATTAAAGTTCCTAAAGAACAAAGTTCTGATCACTATCCAGTGCTTGCAACCATGAGTCTAGATCATGAGGTGATAGAGCCCAATGGACTCGTAAAGTATCCATTCGACTGGAAGATACACTCGAAAGAGTTGGATAAGATGATCAATTTGAACGTACCATTAAAACCTCTGAGAGATATAGATATTGCGGTTACTTCTCTCACTAACGTAATTCATACAGCTGACGGAAATGCTTCAACCCCATACCACGACAGGAAAAAAAATCAACCCAGGACCCCACTGCACATCCAGCAACTATTGACTGTGAAGAGAGCTTGGAGAAGAAGATGGAAAACCACACATCATCCGATGGACAAAACTATTTACAACAAAGCGACAGCAGACTTGAAAGATGCACCAAAACAGATTAAGGGAGAATCATGATGAACTAGTGGCTCATCTGACGGATCACTCTGGAAGAAAACTAAAAATATCACCTCTGGAAGAAAACTAAAAATATCACCAAACGACCTTGCAAATACCCCCCCCCCCCTCAGGGTTGGGAATGCCTGGCTGCAAGCTGATCAGGAGAAGTGTGATCTGCTCGCCGTCTTGTTAGTAGAGCAATACACAGAAAATCAGTACCTTACTCACCCAGAGTCTAATAAAATAAAAGAAGCACTGCATATACCTCTCCTCTGGACACTGTTCTCTACCTTTTTTACTCCTGGAGAAGTGCGAAATTCGATAAGTAGAGCTAGTTCCAAAAAGGCACCGGGTTATGATTTGATAACCCAACAGGAAGGAGGGCTTTGGTCTTTCTAACTCAAATATTTAATGCAATTTTGAGGACATCTTACCTTCCATCCAAATGGAAACTTGCCATAATAATTCTCATCAAAAAACCAAACAAAAGAGAGAATTCTACAAGCTATCAGATTATTACTATCGATATTTTCAAAAATATTCGAAGTTCCTCCTGCCTCACTTGCTCGATCATTTGGCTCCACTCCTGCCAGACTCACTATTCGGTTTTAGACCCGGCCACTCCTGCCCCCAACAGCTTTACAGAGTAGTGCAAACTATCCTTGATACATATGAAGAAAAGAAAATCTGCGTGGGCCTGTACTTAGACGCCTTTGGTGAGGTGTGGCACGAAGGCCTGTTGTATAAATTGGTGCCTCATCTGTCTAACAATCATTATAGGATAATCCAGTCTTACCAAGCCACGAGAACTTTTGCTGTCAGCATAGGCCCAATTCATCAGATTCTAAGCCTATCGCAGCAGGAGAGCCTCATGTCAGCGTCCTTTGACCATTTTTGTACCTCATCTATATCAAGGACATTCCTTCCAACAACCAACTGGTTACTGCCCGATTCGCCGATGACTCAGCAGTCTCAGCAAGGCTCCTACCGTTGACGAGGCACAAATGGTTTTACAGCCACACCAAGCGGGATTAGAAACCTGGAGATTGAAGTGGAAGATCTCCATAATCCCCCAAAAATCAACCTAAGTAATAAACTATTAACTGCGTAACACGAGCACACCCTAGCTGGCACTGCTTGTTAATGCAAGCCCCATAAAACGTAAAGTTAGATAGTAGGCTTACATTTAGACGATAAATTGACGTGGGAACACGACATCACGCACTTGGTAAATAAATTCGCAGCCGGATCGACCAACTTAAACATCTAATGGTGCTCACATTCCTCTTGCATCTAAGCACAAAACGAGAGCCACACATCTGATCCGGACCCTGAGCATCGTCAAGTAAATGTCCTAAAGAGGCTACAAACGAAATTACAGCTTCCTAGAGTGTAAAGTATAGAAATTACCTATTCAAATTATTTAACCTCCGCTTCACAAATCAAACCATTTTCGTAATACTCAGATCACCTGCTATGAATCAAATCATCGAAACACAAGCTCAATGAAATCATCAGAAATTAACAAGCGGTTGCAATCATGTTCACAATATCAATTATTGAGAATGATCACCTGTGTGTAAACAATTATTTATATAACCATGCTCATAACTCAGTTTGTTGGACACGCACTTCGCAGTAGTTAACATAATATTGTTGGATAAATCGAAAGCTTTCGAACGAATGGTCAACGAATTTTGTGGGATGAAAAACGACGAAGTACCATTTCCCTAGCAACGACTCGGTTGTACGTGAAAATCATCCGTCACACATTTCGTTACCATCCCGCGTTCCATTTTCGGCTAGTTAGTCCATGGCTAAAACACATTCTGTGTTAAAAGTTTCTCACGGTTGTCTGTTGTCATCATCACAACCCGATGGAATACAAATGGTTGTCTTCACTCTCGAGGGGTGAACACTGGCTTCATTATGATTGCTGCATCCTCGTTTTTTAATGATAACTGTGATCGAACTGGTAGGAAAATTAGGGAAGGTGACTCCGTCATTTTTCACCCGACCAAAATGGTTCACCACTAGTTGGGAAGACCTCACTTTCTTCAAGTACAGCTTTTGCCCGATTAAAATTGAATTTTTACTCAAGTTTTTGGGATGTAGACTAAAACTCAGAGATATTTTTCAATTCTGCTTATATTATTTTCTTACTCATTTCCAATGTGTTCTGCATTCTAAAAGACAAACGAGGAATTCAGTTTCTCAAAACAAAATTTCAAATTAAGACATCATCGGCTACTTTCCAAAAGAATTCTCTGACCTCTGAGGTGATTTTCTCTCAGCTCATTCAGGTGATTTCCAAAGCATACCTACCTGATCATCTTTATCATGCTCATAATCCATTTCATGTTTATCGAAACTTTTCCAAATTTTTCTACCAGTTTGACCACAGTATTGAACACATGAGCTTATCAACTCCACTTCCATCTTGCACGTTAATTATCTTCATCAACTTTATCAGATTGGAAATTCACTACCTACATTTTTGCTCAACCGTATTTTGAAGCCAACAGTTGAAAACTTTTGTCTGAGTACTGAATGAATGAAAACATGTTTTTATTTTACATAAAAAAAAAAATTTTAAATGCAACATTAATGAAAGAAACGGTATTTTTACCGTCAGCTGGAGTTCGCCCGTATTAGAATGAATCGTTTTGTTAATAAGTTCGTTATAAATTATTGTTAGCCTATTTATTATGAATTATTGTTAATATATTTGTTATCAGTTATCAGTTATCAATTATTTGTTCTCTTAATTGTTACAATAGCCACCATTACCATATGTAATTTTTGGGGGTACACATACGTATTATTGTTAGTTCATTTGTACATAATGTTCTTAACTTATTTTCTTGTTATGAGTTGGTACATGTTGTCTTTTCATTGTTTCAAATTATCAGTTCATTATTATTATTATTTGTGTTATATTTCACTCATATTATAAATATATATATGTATTCTGTTGTGTTTATATTTTTTCTAATTATAATTGAATTCTGTAATCAATGAACGACTATAAGTCCAGGCCGCCTTTATGAATTTGGAAAGATTCTCCCAGTCCTTCCCATTTAGAATTTCGATGAGCTCTTGCCTCGTTAGCGTTACTTTGCTAAGGTAGCCCCTTCTGAGGTATCCTAGTATTGGGCATTTTGAAAAGAAGTGTAGGGTGTCTTCCTTTTCGCGCATATTGCATAGGGCACATGAATAAATCTGTTCGGGATCCAGGGGGTGTAATTGAGGTGGAGGAGTTCACAGCGGTATTTCAATATCCACGAGGTTCTTTTCAGATCCATCCCATGTGATGGGACATTAACGCCATGACGAAGTGCTCTGTACAGGTCATGGTATTGGCCCTCGTTACACCTCTTGATCAGTTCTTCTTTTTCCTCTTTTTCACTTCCAGAGAGTGTGACAGGAAACGCGTTCGACAATCCTTCGGCTTGGCTCCAGCTAAAATGCCTACCGTCTTCATACTTGCTGGTAATCCCCGGTTTTACCCCACCCCACTCTCCTTGTAACCGCGTACTCCGCAGAAATCCTAGCTAATCTCGTAGGGGGAGATCTCATGGTCTTTATAAGTCGGCGTTCATTTTAATTGTGGAGGTGTTCGTATGCCGTATTCCAGTTTCCAGAAAGAGGGCGTAGTTGGGAGTGTTTCAGGGTAGGCTGAAAATCTTTTTGATGACGATCTTTTTGTCTGAGTACCTATTACCTGAAATGTCCCCAAAGGGGTATCTTTTCTTCATTCGAGACCTTTCTATATAAAGTAATCTTTCCATCTCTAAGCTTGTTTTTATGTATTCCGAATCGTTAATTAGATCTTCTCTACAGTCCATTCTCGCCGAGCTATATTTTTAACAAAAAGGCAACTCATTTTTCTTTGAGCGATGTTTTTTATTTGGTCGGCTACAATGTTTCCTTTCTCAAGTTTATTAAACATGGATACAAACCTACACAATTTTTTGAACGGTTTTCGGACGAAATAGCCTGGGAATAAAAAGTTGTAACTATTTACCCCATGTATCCACATGCACGCTTCTTTTGTCTTTCAATTATTGCGTACACTTCTGCTCGGATATTAATAGTGTTCTAGGAAAGGAAACTGCTAGATGAAGTGTAGCTGCAGGAGCGATTCATCGGTTTTGACTGCGAAATGATTTGTCTAGTCAACTCCAGGAACGACTAAATATGTTATATTCTGATTTAGTACTTCCTCTGTTGAAGCAGCGGTGGAGTTCGTAGGAAACGTTCCACCTAGATTTGAATCAATAGTATTTATGTCAGGATACGGTTATTGTTGCTACTTATTTTGAAGCTTGGTAATTTCGCAATATCACTACGACAATCAGTCACTACCTGTATCGAAATTTCTTCTCTTATGAGTCCGTAGCGAACAGCTTCGCGGATTGCTAACACCTTACAAGTGAACGCTGATGCCAGTTTTTCAACCCTCAAAGCTTTACCTTTTCGGTTTGTGGGTCATAGAATGCAAAAACCGCACTATTCACCAAACTTCGACCAATCTGTACAAGGACATATCCGCCGGGGAGAGAATTGTTCGCAAAGTGATGATGCAACACACACTGTCTGTAATAGGCTATGTTGCTGAAACAGATTAAAAATGCGACAGGAATGAGTGATAACATTATATTCCGCCGTGGTGTAGCAACTGGAAGCCAAAGTAGCAGAAGGCCTCTGCAACCACGAATTAGGTAGCTAGTCAATAAATCATGCTCATAAAGTCATAGAGTAGTCAAAGCTTGGATCAGGATCAGGTTTGAGTCTTGATCTTGAACTGTTTAATATCTATGGAATAGATGCTCGCAACTTTGTGTAATGGAATAATTATTTTGAGGATTCTATTGCGTTTACTGTTCTGACTTTATAATCAACAATGTTTTTGGATAGCGAAGGAACAAATAGATTTTCACCAGCAGAAAGTGAAGATACAGTAAAAGCCAGCGAGCGGGATGTTCTGCCATTTATATTTTTCTTTTTTTTTTGGTTGGATTCCAATTGTGTGGGTGGTAAGCACGAGGAGGGCGCGGGTCGATAGTGGCGCCCCTACTTGTTACTGCCTCAACAGGTTCGGGAGGACTAGCAAGAAGGATGGGGGTGTAGAGTAGCTTGGGGGTGAACTGTGGAAGCCAAGGGATGGGTGCTTCGCTCTGCAATATTTGTTGCCTAGCGCTTGTTACCTCTCCCTCTTCCCACCCCTTCCACGACACCACCCTTTGCGTCTACCTTCTCTATCTTCCTCCGAAAACCCTTTAATGCAATTAACTGTTTCCCCGTCTCCTTTTCGTCCCCGTTTCTTCCTCCTTGATTGCTCCTCCTCCTTTATTAACTCGTTATCCTTGTTCGGTGCGTCAAAGGGGATTCGTAAGTTTTCGTCAAGCTAATTGAAACGATTTCGTTAGAGCTACTTGAATCTGAAGCGTAACCCATTTTCTTTACTAACTCAATCTTAATTTGGGGGGAAAAAAGTGATGCTGAAAGAATTGCAGGATAGCTTTCATCGTCCAAGTCAGAACAATAACAAAAGCATACTGATAAAAATACACCCCCTTTATTCTCTATATCCTTTTCCAAAGTGAATTTTGGAATTACGGCTTCGAGATGCACGTAAAAAATTGAACCAAAATCAAGAAAAGGAAAATCCATGCAAATTGGTCATCAATTAAATGTGGCCTGATGAAGAGCGGAGGTTCCTTTTTCCACTCGAAGTGTATAGCCCAACAAATAAAGGAGGATGAAAATCTAATGACTCCACATCTTATAACCAAACAGACCTTCCTGGCTTAGGGACCATAGGCTGGTAACTGCCTATATACATAACAAATTATAAATCCCAATACGCTTTTAAGCAATTCTAAGATGTCTCCTATATTTATTACAAATTGTAATATTTTGGGGCTCTGGAGCTGTAAAGGTGTGAACCCCGTTCTGGAAGCGCAAAGTGCCACGTTTTTGTGATATAATCGTACTATATAAGGGGTTTAATAATACTAGACCAATGATCTACAAAAATAAATACAGAAATATTTATTTTCATCGTTTCATTTGTGTGTAGACACACACCTCCCTAAGATCTTAGATTGATGATATATTTATATTTATGTATTGATTGCAGTGGTTAGAACAGGGACGGATTAAAGGTGGGGCAGTGGGGGTGGTTGCCCATCCCCCACCCCCGAGAGGCAGAAGAAAAAATTCTTGCGAGGGAATGTCAGAATAGAGTCACGCCGTCGCGCTTGCAGGTTGACAAAAATACGAGTATAGATGAAGGAACTTTATACTGTGGGGAAACTGGTTTGATAGGTACCGGTTTTACTAATCTGTCACGGCCAATTTACTAATTTGTTCGTTTGAATTTTAGTAGGCACACAAACTGCGTAGAAACCAAACTTCATGTTAAATGCTCACTAAAGTTTTTCTTTAGTGTTCGAGTTTAGCTCCGTCAAGAAACGAACATGGAAGATAACATCTTTCTTCTTTAAAAAATACAAGGAAGCAGGTAAGGAATACGATTTTAATTAATAGGGATAAGTTTGTGTTCATCAGTTTATTTAACAAGTTTCGGTAGGAACCTACTGTATTTGTCTCTCATTTACAGCTATTGGTAACGGTAACAATACATAATCAATAGCTATAATAAATAATCAACCTACCTACTGTTTCGACGAAGAAAGAAACGAATCGTGTTTTCTTAACTGATTGCAAACAGTGTTTTTCGATTGAAGTGAATTATTTCACATTTACCAGTAATAGACAAAAAATGTTTAACAAGATAATATTTATTTGTACGTATTTTAATCTTTTATCAAAAATGTACTTTCTTCATTTAATTTCTTCGTGAGTGTTTATTAAATGGTTTTTTACTTCTAAAGTAAATTGAAAAAATAAAGAGTGTATTATTATTTAATCCTGTGTTTACAATATAAATGCATAATTTGTAAATAATATTACATCACGAGGACTGAAGCGTTTTATATTTCATTCCCTGCCTTTTTCGATATAATTTTGCCAAAAAAATTACTTACCTATAATCATATTATTTTTGTTAATTTTATTTTTCATTTATTTTTTATGTGTACATGGATGGTTGGTAACCAAGCTAAAATTTGTGCAAATAAATATTATGTTTGCCATGTTAATTTTTACATACCTGATATAAAGTGTGGGTCTATAACCTCTAAAACTGCTAGTTTTTCAAAAAATTACTGGGGGTACTCCCGGTGGAGGACCACCCCACCCACGAAATTCTATTAATCCGTCACTGGGTTAGAAGTGTAGTTGTTCCATATACTTTGTAGTATTTTAAGTATTTTGTTGTGATGCAAACAATACAAAAACTATATTGTTATAACCCTTACTTCAGTCACGCACGGATCCCTTGTCTACCGACTTGCCTGATTTCACCGACAAACTGTATGTAATTTCCAAAGCCATATTCCAAAGATTCAACACGTAACCTGCACCTAACGTCAACAGACGCATCAATAAAACCTACTGTGGTGAACTCCCAAGATATTTCACCGGCCCTTTTCAAGGCCACCAAAGAGAGTGGTTTCTCCTTCAACAAGTTCTTCATCAAGGAACAAACCCGAATTACCAGACCTACTTCGCGAAAAAAATAGAAAAATAAAAATAATAATAATAAAATTAACGAGTTCAAGGCTTAACAACAAACAGCTACCCAAATCATGTGTAGACCCCAAACAGCGCGACTTGGAATACAAAATAACTATAAAATCGATATGATGGAAGTAACATAGCGCAGACATTATTCTTTTCTCTAATCATTTACTATGAATCGTATTTATTTTAAACGAAGCTTAAGTGTGGTATTCCGGTACTTTCAGTATGTACTCATTGAGTAATCTCTAATAGGAATCATACGAGTCTTTATCTTTTGTCAACATCAATACTCAATCGATAACTCATTCATCACCCAATGGGTGACGGTACGGAGTTAAATTCCCTCCTTGATAAACCGACAAACAACGATCGACTGAATAAATAAATCGTATCGATCGAAACTACGACGGCATTCTTAGATCAAATCTTTCGCAGTAAACTGGGGGATAAAAGTCAATAGATACATCCGCCCATATATGTTGAACGAAATATCGAAAATATCAGTAAGTTACATCTAAAGTCAATTGGGAAAACAATATTCTCCGAAGTTAACATGGGGTTCCAACAGCTAACTCGTTGGATAATATTACATTTTCAAACGATAGGGTCTAAGAGCAACATGCTGAATTTAACCGTGATGTAGACCCTGAATCGGAGGAGAAAGAAATACTTGAGGAAATGAGGACTCGAGCACAACCAAAACGATTGATTAGGTTTCCACTGTAAGATCCTACAACCAGTCAAACACGATTGCAGTAATACATTTTTACTTTTGACGGTCAGAATCTCTCTGGAAACATTCGCACGCGTTCGCCTGATATAAAATATGGTATTAAATCTAAAGGATAATTTAGTAATAGAAGTTAGTAATAGTAAAATCATCATTTACGTAACTTTCGGTAGAAACCGTCGTCAGTAGCAAGTAGAGTACCATTTCAGGAACTCAAGTGCAGGGGTCCCCCACCGAATTGTCTCGATAGTATCGATTCGGCCTCCTAACACATCGATGCATTCAGATGCTGTGATAGGAGTCGTTTCAGAGCGCTCTGGCGGCCTCCCTCAAAAGCATTCCCTACTGAGTGGCGAAGTATTGTGATTGTTCCAAGGCGTGGTGTGGAACATTGGTTAAGATAACATATAGATGAGGTGAAGGATCTGGGTTCGAGTCCACGATGAATCGTTATTATTTTTTTTTTTTTCGTACAACTCCCGAAATATACTTTTAAAACGTCATTCTGACCTGCATGTCCAAATAATATGCTTTTTTAGTAAGGTATTGACAACTTGATGTTATGTATTTTTGAGTTGTGAGCTTGCGAGCATCCAGACCACCAAACTATACACATCATTCTGACCTGCGTGTCCAAAATCTGCATTTTTATCGAGGGATTGACTACGATGTTATGCATTTTGAGATGTGAGCTTGTAAGCATCTACGCCGCCAAACTATACACATCATTCTGACGTACATGTCCAACTAATCTGAATGTTTACTAATGGTTTGCCTGGAACTTTTCCAATTTTGGCGCTCAGAAGGTCAGTTGATTTTAAACATTCTCGAATCCGTCGATTTAGATCCCAGAAGTTCCCGCGTGAATATGAACGCACGAAAATCCAGTTCTCGTACCTGATTAAGCAATTTTTCTCAAGTTTGGAGATTGGTGGATGATTTAAGAATAATGAAAGATTCTCCATCAACGACATCCTTTTCGGATCGATAGGAGCCACAGCGTCTGTATAGATGAAATCTTTACAACATGCACGATCATAACTTCCATAATTATCATCTGAGTTTCATAAAATATCTTGAAATTTTTAAGGTAAGCCCTTGATAGCGTCGTATAAAATTAATTTCCCGTGCATCATTGCTTCCGTACATGCTCTAACATAAAACTCTCAAAACTGTTAACTTTCGAAGTATTTACTTTAATAATAACAATATTCAAATTGGAAGAAAAAAATTTTAAGAGAGGATTATTCTATGTTGAACATTACTATGTATTGATTAAATTAATAATTTCGATTTAAAAAAGTGCATTTTAAATTACCTATGTTGGAGGTTTTTTGTTGTTTAATTGTACAAAGAGCAATATTTTTGGATGGACAAGCTACCAATGGATTTCATGAATAAGTTTTTATGCATAAACTGTTCATAGGTTGGACCTGCAATATCGAATTCAGGGTGTTCTCCATTAAACATGAGACAGTTAGGCTCTATTGGACATTGAGTCTCATGGGTGAGGAACATGGTTTTTGGAATTCTGTGTCCAGTTCTGCTTTTTTATTTTTCACGAATCGGAGATTCGTATCAAGAGTTATACCCAAATATTTAGCCATTGTGTTTGGATTGGTGGTTTGTAAAATCAACATGGATTAATTTTGTTTCTCATCCTAATTCTCCAGTTAATTATTATGCCCTTGTGCTACAGAGCGCAATGTAAAATGTGCTGTCATCGCCCCATCTAGCACAGCTGAGTGAAGGTGGCTCGAAAACATGAGGGTTAGACCCCAGTTAGGGATCTCTACAATAACATGCACTCTAGGTTATTTTTTCGCCCCGTAAGAATCATTTCTAGTACTGGTCACTCCACCGCAACAAAATCTATACTTTTTGTCTCGAATGAAGAATGAGGGACTGCGCAGCGGCCATCATCGGAATTTCCGCTCCGATGAATAAATCACGAACCCCCCACCCCTCGCCACAATTAAGCCAAAAAGACAAAAGCTCCCACAAAACCGCGCTCTCACCCGCATAATGCCGCGGGAAGAATGCCAAATAATTTTCCCAAAAAAGATCAAGCTTTTAAATTAGATTTCAGAGCGGAAAATCAGTCGACAAGGGGTAAGGGGAGGGGTGGTACACGAGAAATTTACGACCTTCCGAAAAATCGGTCGATGGCTTTTAAAATGCGAAGTTTTCAAAAGCGTTTTCCAGAGAACCTCCACCATTATTGCTCTTCGGGCCTGTCAAAAAAGAGATCAACATAATTTAGCGTCGATGTCTGTTTTTAATAAAAAGAAGAAGAAGAAATACACGGTTTCCCATTCCGTTGGATGCTATAATTCAATTGTTGTTTGTGGAGGGCGAATTCCCCCGCTGAGCCTATAGTGTCTATATTCTGCACTCTCTTGCGCAGCTTTTCTACCGTTTCCGGTATATTTTTCAGGGACGGTCCTGTTTCTTTCATTCTCTTCTTCCCCCATTCGAAACTGGAAATGAACTGACTTTCCAGACAAAAGACGCGGCAACTGTCTTCTGAATTATTTGAAGTGAAATGAAGTGTGGAAGTTGGGGGAGAGTGCAATCAAAGTTGCTTCACCCCATCCATCGCTCCTTTCAAGCTTTTTCAATATCTTTTGATTTTTTTTTCCGTCAACTGGAAGATGACGATTGGGATGCGATGCAGATAATGATGCAGTTTTTCCGAAGGACGATCAAAATTATCAAGTCCGCTTCATCATTCAGAAAACGAAAAATCTATAGTTTTTATTTTACGAATATACGAGTAATCCTATCACCACTTTTCAACAAAAAAATGCTGCAAATTATTTCACAAAGGTTTATTATTTTTTCAATTGAGTATGATCATAGTTTTAGTTGGCTAGCGTACGTCATAAGGCCCGTCCAGACTCCTCGGCGTATCCTATTTCGAGTTGCCACAACCTATACTTCTATAATTATATACGCATGTTTATATTTATCGATTTGAGCTCCAATCTATTCAAATAGTTATTGCCTTAATAATATCATTATCTAAGCACGTACGAAAAGTCGAGAGGATATGTTATTAAATATGCGTAGGAAAAGCTTTGGTATTAACACACAAATATGACCTTGAAAAAAACATATATTCATGCCTCGAAGGAACGTCGGCGCCGTACCCACCACAAGGTGCCGCGGCGCCGGCGCCTCCTCTCACTCCACCGCCCGCTCACCCCCCCTCACCACCCACCGTGACCCCCTGCCAAGCGTGCCAGGCGTGCGCGCGTAGAAAAACACACTTTTTCGCCCGTTTTTGGCCCATAGCATCTATGCGAGTAAAGCGATCGGGATGGTTAAACGTTAGGACCAACTAGACCCCAAATGGAGTCTATGTGCGAAAGAACGGGTTTTTTAAGTCAATTCTTAGGCCTTTTATGGCCCGGACGGCGGACGGCGGACGGCGAACGGCGAACGGCGGACGGCGGACGGACATTTCAAATTTGGATTCTACGCACCTTGAAACGTAAAGTGACAAAGTTTGAGGGGGGGTTATAAAATTTTTTTGCTACACGATCACATAGGCTTATTATTGGAAATAATAAACCAAAATGCTGCAAAATCGTGAGAAATGGTTCGTTAAAACTAAAAAATCGTTAAAAATTTTCAAGAATTTCAAGGAACTCCAAGAGAAATATACTTGAAATCATAGAAATTTGCCCTTAACCTAAAATCTTTTATTTTGGTGTCTTCCATGTTTCAAATTGTTATATTTTTTTATGTTAGTAGTGATATGCTATTATAAATATATATGCGGTCTATGCTGCTATAAGTTTTAGCAAAGAAAAAAGGAATGAGTGCACTAGATGCCACAGGTGTACGGCTTTAATTCTGGGCTTCCTGCTGGACTCCGCCTTTACCTGGAATCATCATTTGTGGATCCTAACTGGGGCCATTGTGGGTGTTGCGCACCTCATACGGCGTCTGTTTTATACAGTCTCTCGGGCGGTACTGATATCTGTATACCATGCACTCTTTGAGTTTCGCTGCAATTATGGAGTGATTTTATGGGGAAATTCGTCTAGCATCATCGGAGCTTTCAGGCAACAAAAAGCAGCCATTCGGGCTCTGCCAGGATCTGCCCTCAGGACCTCTTCTCGACCACTCTTCCGCCGCCATGGTTTACTGACCCTGCCTGCCCTATATGCCCTTGCCCTTCTTGACCGCATATAAAAGCACCCAATCTACGAACCTTCCCAACCAGGGTGATACGCATGGCTACTGCACCCGCCAGCGAGATCTGCTTCAGGTTCCCAAGCAACGCCTCCCAGTGACGAAAATGAGGAATCCTGATTCAAATGGTGTGAGGATTTTCAATCTGCTGCCAACCCATGTAAGGAAGCTACCCAAAACGGTTTTTTGATAACAATTGAAAGCCTAGCTTATTGATAAATCACCTTATAATTTTGAGGAGATCCTCAGTGCTATAAAGGACATGCAATAGACATATGGATGGAGATATATAATGCTTACCTACCATGCTTTTAATATTTACTCTATTCTCACTCTTTAGTTTCTTCTGGTTTCTGATTTTTTTTTAGGTTTGCTATATACTATGTTTTGTATGCTGGCGAATAATTTGATTGATTGAAGGATTTGGCTGCAGGCTCCATTTTGATCGAGCTTTGTGTAGGAAACAATATTTGGTTAGTCTGACCAACTAGCTGAAATTCGTAATGGGCTGTAATATTGGTTATTTGAATGCCTTATTTACTACATGATTAATGATGCCTTTGCAAAGAATTTAATGATCTGACCGTTGGGCTGAGGCAATTGTGAAGCCTTCTATGCAAAATTCAAAAAACACTTCCTATAACAACATTTCTTTTTCTTCTTTAATTGATGTCATTAAAAATATGCAAGAGAACACAATTTACTAGTATATTGATTAATGAATCGAATGAAGTTGTCAAAAACTCTAACTCATATATAGGTACTTTAAAAAGCAAAAACACGAAATTACTAACGCATATAATATTGAATATGAAGAGATGAAAATTTACAGACTGAACTGTTTTAAATTTATATTATTTCATTAAATAAACATATGTAAGTAATGCATGCATTACAGGAACATCCCCATGTCCCCATATGGGAAAAACCTTAGTGAGAAAAGCGAATAGATCACGTTTTATTGGATGCGCCCTTTCCATTATAACCTAACACGAATCAGTATGTATATACTTGCAGATCTCTCCGATTCCATAATAAGCTAGTTTTACACTTAAACTCACGCCTTTTTAGTTCATTTGGTGTGCTCAATTGTTCTTAGGGGTAAAACCTATCTCTCTGGAGGGTTACCATTTTACGTGGAAAATACGTAGAAACCGACTTTAAAGCCGTAGGTTCATAGAGGGTAATTTTTCAAGATACCCACAATTTCATCGAAAATTTAAAAAAAAAAAAAAAAAACATGTTTTTCAACATTAAATCATAAACCCCTATCTGTCACCCCTATTTAGCAATGTAAAAACAAAATTGTCATTATTATATTATATAATGATATAATATTATGATAAAATGTGTTAATTCATAGGGGGTATTTTTATCCGCTGTAGGGGTTACAAAGCGGTCATCGCTGTATCCTTTGAGGCAGAGTGCGGCGATGCCTCGTTTTGCGGGTTATTATAATAATTATTTCTCCCCCTCCCATCTGCCAGTGGAGTCCGTGATGGCAATCCGTTTAGTAACGGATGGTCAGCATGGCTCCCCTTAGAATCGTATCCGTCGCAATGTCCTTTTGACACCCCGTTTTGATTGCCGCTGATGACCCTTCCGGTTGAGACGCGGCTTAAATTCTAATATATATAATTTAATATTATTGTATGTATTAAATTATTGTCATTTATATATTTTTATTATTATTATTTTTTTTAGGGCTGGAGCCGCACCTCCACCAGAAGTGTCACTAACGGCACTGAAAAAGGCGTCTAAAGGGACACTGCAAGTGTCACGATCCTAAGGGGAGCCATTTTACCCGTCGTCACTAAACGGAGTGCCATCATGGACTCCACTGGCAACTCGGGAGGAAAATATACACTGCCAAGGAAATGGCACATGAGCTTCCTCGTGACCTTCACAGTACGTCACCATTAAATTCCAGAAAACTAGAAACGACCGGTTCTGGCATCAGGGAATTAATAAGGTGGGAAATTGGAAGCTGAATGGTACATATAATAAATGAAATTAATAAGGAAAATTTTGATTTTAATATGGGACCATCCAGGATGTAGTCCGCATGTTCCCTGAAAATTTCGTCTAAATCGGATCAAAACTGAAGGAGTTTTTAATTGATTTACAGGGTTTCATTAATATTTTGATCTAAATTCATGATTAAAACATCCTTGGGGATATTTTTTGGCAACTTTGAGCATGATGGACCACCCGATTTGTTCATTTTCCAAACTTACCCTGTGTTCGGGCTCAAAGAGGATGGCCCGTGCATTCACGCTTGTACGTAAAGAGGCTTGCCGTCTGGAGGCTACTGCCTCTGCTAATTGTTACACCATGAAAAGCCACAAAAATTAGAAACGACCTTTCCGGGCATCAGGGAGGTGGCAATATAAAGCACATTGGTACGTAATCCGTTCAACATTG
This sequence comes from Adelphocoris suturalis, assembly GCA_030762985.1. Classification (NCBI taxonomy): domain Eukaryota; kingdom Metazoa; phylum Arthropoda; class Insecta; order Hemiptera; family Miridae; genus Adelphocoris; species Adelphocoris suturalis. The sequence goes on from CM061043.1 coordinate 23,383,248, forward strand.
ACCGAGTTATGACCGTCACAAGGAATTCACGTTAGCGCCTGCGCAGAAGCTACCGATGATTCGATCATGATGAAGTTGATAGGGGATCATCTAGAGCTTAACCCGCACAATCCCTGAAAAGTTTGTTAAAATCGGATCAAAATTGTGGAAGTTATGGCTGTTACAAGGAAATGTGGACGGACAGACAGACAGACACGGAACCAAATTTGTTCAGGAGGCTCTGAAACGCAAAATGCGAGTGGAAATTTTGATTTTGGAGCAAAAAATTTTTTTTTTCATTTCGAAAGTGAAAACAAAGCTTCCGCTGCCTTGCAGTCTCGGAAGCAAAATGAGGGATACAGTGATGACCACTGTTTAGACCCATGAGCGGATAAAAAGTATTAAATGAAGCAGTTTTTGTGAAAGTTCACGGTCCATAAGATTAATGTTTAGGGAGTGGCTAATTGTTGGAACAATTTCCAAATTTCCCTAAGAATTACCTTCTGTTTTTTTTTGAAAAATGAAAAATGAGTCTATACAAGCTACCCTGAATATAGATTGATGAAAACCGGGAAAGTTATGGAATAGCACTAATTAAAAGAGAATGCAATGCTTGTAATAGCTTATCCAATGGAGAGGTTGTTCTCTTATTTTATTGTTGTTTAGGGACCCAAATTTGTACAGATGGTACTACAATATTTAGCTTAACCAATTGCTGAAATGCGCATTGAAGGGCAGTTCGTGGAACGGTAGGTGTTTTCAATTACGTACGATTGATTTTTCACACACACACGCAACAGCTCTCCATCCATCTGTTGACGTAAGTTGCAAAGTTCCGTGCGACACCCCTGCGGTTATCGGCAATAGCAACCTGCGCCAGTTCCCATGTGTTTTACTCTAATGCATTTCCGCTGTACGGGAGGACCCCCAAAACTTTCCATCCTCTTCCAAACAAATCGTTTCAAATCCCCGCCCTCACGGGAAACAGCCATTCCAGATTTTGGAATGGAAAAAAACTTTTTGCGGGCGTATGTCCATAAATCTCAACCCCACAATTCCCTATGAAGTCTTGAGTTTCATAGAAACTTTTCTATGACACAGTTGTATATAGTCGGGATTCGGCCCAAGGAGAAAGAAATAATTACAAAATCTTTGTAATAATTGTAATGACGTTTCGGTGACCAGATAGGTTAAAAACTTTGCCCTCAAAGAGGACGGTGTCAAAAACAGGAAGTTTCATAAATCTCATAAAATCGCTAGAGCCAAGAAGCCAGGCTAGAGCCAAAACAATTTAATTTGGGGAAATAGTATTGAGAAACAATATTTTGGTTAGCGATTTTAAAGGGCCAAAAATAAGATGCATAAGACAAATAATGAGTAATGGATGCCAAATGTTAAACATTAGTTTCTACATATTTTTTCCTCTCTGTTTTAGCAATTGGTTTTTGTCTTAAGCATCTTATTTTTGGCCCTTTAAAATTGCTAACCAAAATATTGTTTCTCAATACTATTCCCCCAAATGAAATTGTTTTGGCTCTAGCCTGGCTTGTTGGCTCTAGCGATTTTATGAGGTTTGTAAAACCTCCTGTTTTTGACACTGTCCTCTTTGAGTGCAGTTTTTAACCTATCTGATGATGGTCACAGAATGGTCACCGAAACGTCATTGTACCTAATGATTACAAAGATTTTGTAATTATTTCTTTCTCCTTGGGCCGATTCCCGACTATATACCACTATGAACAACATCACGGCCGACAACTATCACATTTTTATGAATGGTCCGTTCATAACTTGATTTTGTTTTATTTTCATCTAGGGATTGTTCGATGAAAATCCAGGCTTCGCTTGAAGTTGAAAAATCAGCTTTTAACAACATTTAAATAAGATTCAGTTACTAGTGAGGTTTTATCGTATATAAAAGACCTTTAAATTATCACTAATTAAGTAAATTAAGTAAAGTAAAGGTCTTTTTTGTACGATAAAACCTAATTATGGAAGATTATCACAAAAAATCCTCCAAAACTCTTCTCATTTAGTATTACTGGTTTTTTCCCTTCCTTTTAGCGAGTTTTCGGGGAACATCAAGCTATTGCAATGGTTCCAACGATTTTTATAAATGTACTCCATCATATTCCGTTTTGAGGCATTCTGTAACAATTTCTGCATTTTGACGCTTTTTTGGCGAATGCACTCTCTACCTTGACTCGTGTTCCGCGCTATGCAGCAATTTTGAAGCTATCAACTTAAAATTTGGTATGTGGACTCTTTAGACACCCAGAATTAGCTGTATAATTTTGGTGACGATCCGGCGACAGGAACTTCTCTGTTTTTTTATGATTTCCCAGGAAGAACCGGTAGGTACCCCTTCATGGATCTCGTTTGTTCACTGATGTATAATTTTAGGTCAAAGAATTGGACTGTTGGAATGTACGGTCATATTTTATAACATTATTAATATGGTAACTATCGGAAGAACCCGTCATCACTAGCAAGTAGAGTACCGGGGGCGAGCGCTATCGATGCGATTTCGGTCTGATGATGATGATGTCTTTGCATCGAAAGCGATCGCTCTCGGTATTCGACAGTTGCGTCTCAGCGGAACATTCCCCACACTTATTTTCTGCCATCGAATAGTCTTTCTCGATAGTATCGATTCAGCCTCCCAACACATCGATTTGCTCATATGCACCTATGCGTTCGGATAGACAGTTTTTGCAATCTCATTCCTGTTTTTTCATTGATTAGGTAAATAAACTTGACTTAGGTACGTTATGTAGGTAGTTAAACATTGATTTTCAGCTTTTGGTTTGTTCTTATAATAACGAAATCTTTGTACTACTCGGTCAATAAAAAAGCTCAAGTAGAGTAGATTTGTGAGTGAATTTCCAAAATATGACTTATTTATCGCTCATTTATTTATATAGATTTTTTCCTGAGATTTGCGCTAAAAAAACGGAAAGCTGATATTTTTTACAAACAAGAAGTATGAAGTATTTATCTAATCGATTTCTGCTGGAAATTGATGCCTACTTAGTTGGTGGATAAAATTATTGGGGAAGAGTTTGTACTTTTCGTACTCCATGTTCCCTCCACGGAAGGCGGACTGAGTGCGGACCGAATTCGCCTAATACTTTGCAACTCGCAACTCTACCAGCACGGTAAGTACCAAATCGATGGCTGGTATAAGTTAGTAGAATACCAACATTCCGACTCTATGAATACCAATTCTGCAGTATACTATCACAATCAAAGGTGGGTACATAGTTACCTCTTTTCATTGGAGAAAGCGTAGAATTATTGGTATTCTGGACATTGCGATATTTAATCAGTTTCTTTTGTAGAGAACTCCCCCTGCATCGATGTAAACAGAATAAAGATTATGTTTGGACTCCTGCCCGCACCCTTTGGGTTATTGTGGAAGAACCTCCTCCCGACTTCAGCCATGCGGTCATCCCTATTTCCTGCTGAGGGCAGGCCCGGCCAGATATCTGGGAAGATAGAGAACGGGATTACATCCCATTTCACCCTGGGACGCAGTATTTCTTATCAGCAGACCCACCGTTTCCCTTCAGCAATGACAATCTCCAGGGGTGGTCCGAGCCTTCGGGATGGTTTCTACGTTAAATTGAAAGAAAATAATATATGTGGTGTCCGTTTGTTGTGTATGCCTTTCCTCAGGCCATAAAGAACTGTTTTTGCATGCAAGAGCCCAGGGGGTTGAAGTGTGAGGGGGGGTTTTAATCTCGAAGGGTGGGATTCCCTTTTCAGAATGGTTACCCTCCCGGTTTTTACTGTCCTTCCAACTCCTCCAGTAATTTATGGCCCTATTTGTATGGCAGACATAGTTTAGTGCCCATGTTTATTTTTAATAAAAAACACAAGGCTAGGCTGTTTTGTTTCCTTCCGTCGATAATTAAATTGTTTGTTTTTCATCTCACATCCTACGCTCAATCTTTCTACCCTTGATCAATAAAAAGTTACCCTGGATTATAAACTTTTACGTGAAGATTACTGGAAACAAACTTACTTTTTCCAACATTGCACCAAGTTAGAGTAAACACGAAAGTCGTTAGCTTTTTCCCTTAGTGAGGGTAAGGGATTAGGAAATAACGGTGGCTATTTTTCATTGTTGATGTAAGAACTACATGAATTTAAAATCGTGCTTCCTCCCTGCTTAAAATTCGTTTGTTTAAGACCCTAAACCTTAGTGCAAGTGGATATCTGACATTCATAAATTGTTTTCCAGTGAACATAATTGAACATTATTGAAAATCATAAATCAAAACCGGTCTGAAACACTAGAGGTTGGGCATCTGTCTTGTCACTTCAAGCGGAAGTTATCGAAAAACGTTGTCTATTTCCACGAAAAGTAAAGAGTTACAATGTTAAACCGCTTTGGGCGGATAGATCATCATTAGAAACAGAACTTAGGTTCACTTGCTAGGTTATAAATTAGTTATTGTTTGTTACTGACGATGACCAAACCGTTGAAATCGATTTAACATTGTAACTCATTATTTTTTATGGAAATAGACAACGTTTAACACTAACTTCCAAATGGGTTTCCACAACTTCATCGCTAATGATTTAGTTCATATCATTTATAACTGTCTTCGTAGAATAATATGCCTGATTCTACAATACCCGTTTTCACTATTTTTCGGTTGCCAGATTCCATCACCCAAACGGTCAATAAAACCCACCATTTTACGCTTCATTTATTTATTTATTTTTTAACTCAAAATGGGCTTATATATATTTTATTTGATAATTCAACATGAAGGGTCACTAGTGGCATTATCCTGGTGTCAGAGGGGACACTGCGAGGGGCACAATTTTAAGGGGAGCCATGTTGCTATTTGTCACAAAACGGATTGTCATCCCGGAATCCTCCGTACATAAGGGGGAAAAAGCAATAAAAACATTCCGCAAAGAAAGGCATTACCACATTCTACCTCAAGGGAAACATCTATGATCACTGGTAAACCTCTACAGTGAATAACCCCCCCCCCCCCCCCAATACAATAACTATATGGATATAGATATTATCACAGTTAAGATAATACAGTTTGTAGTAAAGTCCAGCGCCTCTCAGGTACGATAACAGGGACTGGACCTTGTCTGGTCCAGAAGGAATGGGCAGATCACCCCACACCTCCCCTCATAACATCACGAGTTTCTGCGTTAACTGGGTTTCTGTGGGTAAGACGGGTATGGCCAGTGGTTTCGCGATAAACCACTATTCGATCCCTCCTTGAAAGTTGGGTTGAGAAATGGCCAACCGGGCACGTTTGAAGGACACCGCGCATAGACCAATGACATCACCCTGCCATTGCTAATGCCAGATGGATTTGACTTTATGTTCCACTTAGGAAATTTGCACCTCAATGCATAACGTCTCAAAAGAGTAAGAAATTATAGAGCTCTCTGCAAACAGCATTACATTTTGATTAACCATCGAGTAAGAGGTTTAGACGAGTTAATGTTTATTAGGCGAACAAAAACAATTCTATCATGATGTCCAACCTCCATAATCGTAGTCAACCATGTTGAGTGCAAGCAAAATCAATATTACGTTCGCAAATTATTTCCCAGATATTTACAGGAAATTTGGGGAGACGTATTGCTTGAAAGAAGCCGTGAACTATTAAAGAAGAGATGAAGCTGCAAAACGTCCTCGGTCTCCCCAAATTTACGGCTTAGGCCTAGGGAGGAGCAATCCCCGGAATAATAGTCTCGAGGGATAAATTACTAAATGTATAGCCCAGATCGAGAGAAATGGGGACCAGAGTGACGTATGGTGGCGGGGCAAAGGGAGAGCGGGGACCATAAAACAGGCACTAATTCCCTACAGGTTCATCGGATACTGAGCCCTCTCTGAAAAGAGGAGCAGCCCTTCCCACCCGAGCTAGAAGAAAGAAGGGAAATAGAAGGGTTCGCCATTGGCCGGGGGAAGACAATCAAAGAAGCCGGCGGCAAAGGGGCCTTAATGTCTGTGTCGTAAATAAACCCGGAGGATCCGGTGCAGGTGAATTGGCAGAGGGGCGGGGCAGGTGGCGTTGATCACCCAGAGGGCGGATAAGGGCTGGGCTGGGGGCGAGAAATAGTGTGACAAAGGAGCCCTTTCGGTCCTTGAGTCTCACCTTAGGTTTAGCACCTCGGGACGGCGTTTAATCCTTTCACCCCTATCTAAGGTACAGTGGTTGAATAAGAGAGCTGATAGGTACTTCTTGGGAAAGGAGAAGGTGACGGTAAATTTAAAAATAACCTTCAGATGAGCGACAGTTTCTTTTTAGGACGTCCCTCTGAAGCTACGTCTTACAGGAAAGGCAAAAAGAGGGAGGAGGGGGACAACCCACGCATGAGAAAAAAACGCGGCAGGCGCTCGTACTTTCTCTCTTACGAGAGAAGAGCTATGAGCATTGAAAATGTCTCAGTAATTTTAATGTTTATTGTTTTAAATAAAATAAAAATTGGAAAACATAAAACAATTATTGATACACCATTACTGAATTTGCTGTAAGCCAGTCTCGACGATGCCCAATTTTTCCACGAATATGGATTCACGGGTAGGTAATTTTCGGTTATGGTGCGCGTCTTCAATAACTATAGTCAAGATTAACTTCTCAACCAAGTGCCAACAAAACAAGCGGCATTGTTTACTATATCCATTTTTAACATAAATAAATATAAAACTTTGATATGAATAGAAGAACAAGTACGAAAGAAATGCGTGATCATTCGAGAGCTTTCCAACGAGTAGAGAACGATTTTTGTCCGGTGAAAACTATAGAAGTTTCATTTCCCCAGCAGCGGCTTGGTTGTACGTGAAAATCAAAAGAAAACAGCTTGACGTTTTTTCTTTGTGTAAAAAAATTTCCGGTTGACCCGACGACTAAACCGATTTTCGTGATTCTTATTTGGTTTGATTCCAATTTTAGTCTAATTGTGCAACAAACCTTGGGAGCTTCGGTTTACATGTCGACGTGGGGGTGGAGGGATTAATTATCGATTCCTTCAAGCGTTGCCCCAGCTACAAATCTCGACCGATTTTCGTGATTCAGAAATTAAGCTATTGCTCTCGCCTCAAAATTTGTAGAATGTGAATTTTTGAAAAAATTTATGCAGAAATCCGTTTCAGGCTATTCTGAATCATATTCTGGAGTTTAACGCATTTTTTTATGTATGTATGTATGTATATATGTATGAATGTATGTATGTGTCATTCCAGACGATAACTGTCCGTAGAATTGTGCTAGAAACTTCAAACAAATTTTAAAATGTTAAGGACACAAAACGAAAGTTCAAGTTCGTTGGCCAGCATGATCGGATTACATCTTCGGGTTGAAATTTTCAAAAATGTAGTCAAAAATTTCAAAATAGCCTGTTTTTTGCGGTTTGTTGTGCGAAATAATTTTTTCAGCATACTAACATGTGGTATATTTGGAATCAGCGTAAAATTTCCTATAAGAATATGTATCAAGTTTTCAAAAATTTCAAAGTTGAAAAATCAGTCAAAAATCGAAATAATGCCGTTCGCTAGTTGTAAAAATCGGTAATATTTGCATGAAACATTGTCCAAATTCAGATTGAATTACTCTTATGGAAGTATCCCTGTATAACCAATCCTAGAACCATGCTGTTTAAAACGTAGGTAGTAGGTACTTGTTTTATTATATGTCAAGATTCGATGATGTTATGATAGGATACTGTTAAAATTTCAACTGCCTTCAATACTGACCACATTGGACATAGAAATCTATGAATATTTACCTACATTTGTCTTTAAATCGACCAGATTAGTTTAATAATAATAAGGTATGAGTACCTCCTAATTATTTTTAATTATTTGATTCCATGTTTGTCTATCAAAATCATAAAATAAAATTTCTCTACACGATCAATAGCGACTGAAATCTCGAAGATTTCTTCAAAAATTCGCTCATGGGGTCATGCTTTCTTCATGGGGACTTTCTTTGTTCGATCCGGATTTCGGTCTAGTTGAGCAACTAACCTAGGAAATTTTGAATTTCATGATGGAAGAGAGGGAATGGAGGGGGTAAAGCGGAAAAAACGTGGTTTTTTCCGAAAAATTTGGTCGACTCCACCCAGGCTATAATTCTCAACCGATTTTCGTGATTCTTATTTGGTTTGATTCAAATTTTAGTGTAATTGTGCAACAATCTTGGAAGTTTCGGATTTTCTGTCGAGGTGGGTGGGGGTTTAGGGGATAATTATCGATTCTAACGAGCGCTGCCCCAGCTACGAATCTCGACCGATTTTCGTGATTCTTATTTTGTTCCATTACGAATTCGACATAGTTTCGGGAATAAAGTTAGGGATTCCAAATTTCATCATGGGAGGGGGTAAATGGAGGGGAGAATATTGATAAATCATGGTGCTTCAACAATTCTCGTCCGATTTTCGTGATTCTTTTTTTGTCCCACTATGAATTTGGTCTAGTTTTGGAGCGTATATTAAGAGTTTAAAATTTCATATGGAAGTGAGTAAATGGAGGGGGTAATACTGATAAATCATTGTTTTAACTAATCTCATCAGACTGTCGAGGTTCTTTATTTGTTCAACTACCTATGAATTCGGTCTGGTTTTGAAAAATATGTCAGAAGTTTCAAATTTCATGCAGGAATTTTTACTTTGGAAATTTACTGTCGGTGGAGGGGGTTAATGGGAAGACGGGTAGGTAATTCCGAAAAGTAATGAGATTTTCGTTTTTTCTCTTATTTTAACTCTTTTCAAAATAACATAAAATCCATTCATAGGGACGTCCCTGTAATGCATGCATTACTTAACAATATGTTTTTCTCATGAAATCATTATGGATCATACGTCATTATGCATAATAATTGAATGACTCCAAGTGTACTTTTAATTGGCGAGTAATGTAAACAGCAGACACGGGCTTTTTATCTTTTTTTTAGTTATGATTAGCCCTCGATGGACTCATCTTGGTGATTTACGTGAAGTACTGATATAGATGTGAAACTGTTTCAGTAGTATTTTTACAGTTGAGGAGCTTATCGTTGGAGCAAAAACCTCGTCGTAATCTTCCTCATACTTCTGTAAAAATCCTTCGGCACCCAAACGCGCTTTGTATAGCTCTACTTGACCATTAATTCCATATTTGATCTTGAAAACCAATTTCGATCCCACAGCTTTCCTTCCAGGTGGTAGTTTTACCAATGCCCAAGTTTAATTCTTTATTAATTATTCCATTTCTTCTTGCGTTGCCAAAATTATTAGATGGGGAAAACGTAGCAAAAAAAAATTTCGGTCATGTAAACAATGATGGCGAAAAGAACTACATACCCAGTAAATCGTTGATTTTAACGCTAACCACCTAAATTAGGCTGTTTAGTTTCGATCGTTGATTCAGCGCATTTGATGATTGGTTCATCTGAACCGGAGTTGGTGAAACCGATTATCTTTGTTTAGCTAAGATCTTTGGTTTAATGAGTAAACGTTGATTAAAAAGTTTCGTGAAACCGGCCCTAAGACTTAGGCATTTTCTTTAATCATTCAATATCTAAAATCATGTAGCGGCTAACCCGGTAAATTCCGGGTGTTGAAACTTTTAGAGAAGTTATATTTTCCGGGTGTTGAAACTTTTAGAGAAGTTATATTTTAGCCTATAGAATGGAATAACAGCATTAAGAATGGAGCGCAACGTGGCGCATAGTATCTTTATCTATTAAAACCTCTTGAAAATTCGTTTAATTGACATTTTTGTCATACTAGTCCGTTAAAAAGCATTCCCTTAAAATATAAATAGTTTTTAATCACATTTGGCATTATATATGAGAACATCATGGGGTAAACTGAATCTAAATTCATACTGACATTAGAAGACATTTTTGAAAGTTGAACTTTTTTAGGCGATATTCCCCAATTTTCTACTTCCGTTCGTTGTTTTCGCCAGAAAAATATTTATCATCTGAAAATCGATATTGTAGTGAAATTTTGCAAGAAATAAATTAGAGGAAATTGGGTCCATGTGAGCAAAATCTCAACAGGGTTTTGCCACCTCGGCACCACTGAGCGTCGTCTAATTGACATTAGAATATTTATTGAGATTTATAACGTGATCGCGAATCATCCACATATCATAGATTTTTTTCTTAATTGTTTTATTTTGGCATTGCAATTATGTTCACAACACGGCTGGTTAATATGTATATATGTAGTTACACTATATTTTTATTTTAGAATTGCTTAAAAAATTGTACAATTCTCTGTAAATTAATAAATTCTTTAACGCTAGGATAAAGTTGTAATTTAAAATAATCGAGTTTCATTTTGACACTGCACTGAAAAAGTTTGCTCTATTCCCGTCTTGCGTCGTACATTCCATTATTACGTGTTCAAGGGTTCCATTTGGATGCCCACATGCTCGGCATTGAGATGAATCTAGTTGCTGGATCCGGTACAAATATTGTTCGCAAATTCCGTAGTCAACCCTTAATCTGCATATTATTCTTTCGAGACTTTTATTAACTGGTTTATGAACCATGGTATTTGCGATAGGAAGTGTTGGATTTGTTTGTAGAACCGGGCATTGTGTGATTGAATAGTGTTGTCTACATTTCTCTCTATCTTTTTGGCAATTAATTGCTTCAGTTCCTCTGTCATGACCGAGGTATTTAATATTCTTCCTGTTGCCGCTCCTTGTTTGGCTAATTGATCCACCAGATTGATACCATATTTTAACTAACTTTAATTTTTAACTAACATAATTTAACTAACACTCTAACTGATATCATAGATTACAAATGTTACAGAAGACCGAAATAGCGTTTCACTGTTCCCGTGCTTGTTGCATGGTGGGGTGAAAGCAATAATGACCAAGTTCCATTTATGTAAAACGATGGGAGGACATTCATCTCTGATGACAACCAGGCGTCGCGCCTCTCCCACAAGCCAGCAATGCGGGACATGGGATGTGGCGTTTTAATAATACTCTCACACTCGGGGAACAGGACCTGGAGGATCTGAACCACCTGATATTAACTTAGTGTCAGGAGCGTATCTCCCGTGTTCATAACCGTCCCTTCTCAGACGCTCCAGGGTTAATATTTGATGAGACGGTTGAGTCGAGTGTAAAATGACACTTGGGCTCCGCGCGGAAGGCAAACATGAGCGACAGATTGTCAGTGGCGGAATGCTATACCCCAGCTTTCTAAGTAGGCGGTATGGCAAGTGGGGTTGGTGTCTGTCACCCAGGCGTAGCCTTCCCTTCCCGGGCCGAAGACACTAATATGCATTAGAAGAGGTGCTCTGTTTGTAAAGGGGCTCTCAGTTAACACGGTATAAAGCGGGTTGAGATGTATAAGGCACTGAAAGGGGAGTGGTGAAAGGGTTGACGAAACTATAGATGTTCCCCTCAACACAATGCTGAAAGTCGCTGAAGCGATAAACTGGAGGAACTGCACGTAGCTGGTTGAATTAGATTAAAAATACCCCTGTGTACGCTAGTATACGCGTTTAATACGAACAAATCTTCACAAAAAAGGCCTTTTAGCGAATTTTCGTAGAAAATGAAGCTATTGCAATGGCTCGAAACATTTTAAAATCAAAAGTTTTGAAAATTTTTTAAATTGAAATCCGTTTTGAGGGATTCTGAAACGAATACTAGACGAATCCTAGAGTTTAACGCTTTTCCATATGTATATATTAATTGCTATGCAATTCTTAGGCCGACCCCTAACAATTTTTTTGTAACGTCCGTAACAAAAAATGTCCGTAACGCGAAGCGCGAGTTCGTGGGTTCGAATCCCAGCCAGGCTTGAAAAAATTTTTTTTATATCCATTTTTTCGTATCGTGGGTTCGAATCCCAGCCAGGCTTGAATTTTTTTTTATATCCAAATTTTTTTATACTTTATTTTTTGAGCGTTTTCAGGCTAAGAATTGCATAGCAAATTATCCTCGTTTTCTACACAGTAGAAAAGATCCGGGGGGTCCAGGGGGGCGAAGCCCCCCAGCGAGGCGCGATATATATATATATCATTCCAGACGATAACTCTCCTTAAGATTGAGCTAAAAATTCCGTTCTTGCGCTAAAAAATCCAGCTTTCCAGAAAAAAGGATGTGTTTGTTAGCCAGCACTTTCTGAGCACATTAAATTGGTCAAATTTCAAAAGATGTACTAAAAAAATCACTAAAAAATGCTAACAACGTCTAAAAATAGTTAAATTTACATATTTTTTTTTTTTTAGAATGTTGCTCAAATAAAGTTTATTAACTATAAAATAGAACATTCAAAAATTTTCTACAAAATTATGCTGAAAAATGTACAAAAAATTCATTGAAATTTGCAAAAATTCGATAAAAACTGCAAAAAAGCAAAAAATTCAAAACCTCAATTTGAATAGATTATTATTACTTCCAAACAATTTGACATTATACAATACGATAGTTCACGAAAATTCGCTCATATGATCATGCTGCATGGTTGGAACTTTTTTTTTTTTGTCTTTAAATTTTTGTTTTTTTATTGTTCCGGAATTGGGGCCTCTTCAGGGATGTGATAATTAAATTCAAAATATCAAAATTACCATTGATGGAGCGATGGAGGAGATTTTTTACTTATAGGTGTATAGAAACTAGCAGCCGCAAGTATCTCATCAATGAAACTAACATCGGAGGGCAAAACACAGTTTGTTGCACAACTAGACCCCCCCCCCCCCCCCTCTGGATCAATTTCAATAGGTCGTCCCTATTGTTAACAAAGCCTTGCCTATAAAAAACAGCTTCAGAGGGACGTCCTAAAAATGGGAAAGTAGGAGCTGCGAAAAACTTTGAGGCATCATAACTCTAATTATCGGTGATCTTTAATCTGAACTTTGCTTCCAAATGACTAAAAATGGTATTTTCTGAGTAATAGAATCTTTGAAAGACTATAACTATCCCACAAATGAATTAATTTTGTAATTTTTGGTGACAAATCGACGCAAAATTTAATTCTACTACATTAATGCCAAAAAAAAAAGCTTTGAACCGTTTTTATGTGATAAAATTAGGATGCTGAAAAATCCTGAAGCCACCCCCAAAACGAACAAGGGGGTCCCTCGCATTCGGTCAACCCTTACCAAGGTGAAAATAATCCGAAAATTCTAAAATTTAGTAAGTAAAAATGCTTGGTATATATTTATGAAAAAAACTCGCCCCTTCGGGCCTCGCAAGGGGCTTCCCCTTGACCCCGCCAGGGACCCCCCAGTTGCTTTCCGCCTTGAGCCTTCGTATAAAATCCTAAAACATGAAACATAATACTTTCTTCCAGCTAATTCGTAAATGTAAATGAATTTAAAACTACGACAGAAATGTTTTACTAATCGTAATTAGCACAGAGTACCTAAGTAGATGATTTTCTGTTATACTGCGCGTCTACAATTACTATAACCAAGATTAACTTCTCAACAAGGGAAAAAAAAAAAAAAAGCCGAATTGTTTACTATATCATTTATAACATAAATAAATATAAAACTACCACATGAATAAAAGAACAAGTAAAAAAAAAAAAAAAAAAAAAAAAAAAAAAAAAAAAAAAAAAAAAAAAAAAAAAAAAAAAAAAAAAGCTCCTCTTAATAAACTCGGCGCTCCGCGCCTCGCCAGGGGGCAAGCCCCCTGGACCCCCGATTACCTCTATTTACATACTTCGGACGAAATTATTGAAACACAGAATGTGTTTGCGTTGTCGCGCAACCAAGTGACAACCAAACAAGCGTCATTGTTTACTATTCATTTATAACATCAATTTATATAGTTATAGTATGAAACTACGAAAAAAAAAAAAACGAAATAAATTCGTGATAAATCAAGAGCAATTTATCAAGTAAATGTCCTAAAGAGGCTACATACGAAATTACAGCTTCCTAGAGTGTAAAGTATAGAAATTAGCTTTAAAAGCCACTCATCTGATCCGGACCCTGGACATCGTCAAGTAAATGTCCTAAAGAGGCTACATACGAAATTGCAGCTTCCTAGAGTGTAAAGCATAGAAATTAGCTTTAAGAGCCACACATCTGATCCGGACCCTGAGCATCGTCAAGTAAATGTCCTAAAGAGGCTACAAACGAAATTACAGCTTCCTAGAGTGTAAAGTATAGAAATTACCTATTCAAATTATTTAACCTCCGCTTCACAAATCAAACCGTTTTCGTAATACTCAGATCACCTGCTATGAATCAAATCATCGAAACACAAGCTCAATGAAATCATCAGAAATTAACAAGCGGTTGCAATCATGTTCACAATATCAATTATTGAGAATGATCACCTGTGTGTAAACAATTATTTATATAGCCATGCTCATAACTCAGTTTGTTGGACACGCACTTCGCAGTAGTTAACATAATATTGTTGGATAAATCGAGAGCTTTCGAACGAATGGTCAACGAATTTTGTGGGATGAAAAACGACGAAGTACCATTTCCCTAGCAACGACTCGGTTGTACGTGAAAATCATCCGTCACACATTTCGTTACCATCCCGCGTTCCATTTTCGGCTAGTTAGTCCATGGCTAAAACACATTCTGTGTTAAAATAAAACTGTGTCAATATGTGATCATCACAATCATTATTATAATGATTGGTGATTGTTCTTATATACAACTGATTAGTAATGGTAGGTACGTAGTCATACTCGTTGATGTTTAGAAATAAAATGTAGTTTATTTGGTAATCGTTTTTATAGTTTAAAAGTTTTTCCACGAAGAGAAAAGAATGATTGTTTTAATTGCACAACCTAAGTATGTTTCCACGTGTTTTCTAAACAATTCAATGTTGTTCCTTTGATGATTTCAAAGTCGGACGTTTTGTAAAATAGCACTCCCTTTCAAGATCCATTAACTCTCCAATCTTCACATCGAGGAAGTGGTTCGTTCCTTGATTGCTCACTTCAACTATCCACAATAGCCTCGTTGCCATTACCTAGAATGACTCTCCAAAAACCAGTCGGATCCCACGTCCATTACGAATAAAATATCTGTTTGCTCCAGGTTTATTTCAACCAATAAACACCAGGCTGATGAAGTGTTGTTTGCGGCGAGTACGCAATATACGCCCCCCGAAATAGAGTCAGTTCGCTTTCCCTTTGAAAACGGGACGTCCTTCGAGTTCCTTTCCAGAAAATAAGGGCGACCGAAGAGGGCAGACCCATATTTATTATTGCATTGCAAAACAGTTGTACCCCCCTCTCAAAAATTTATCGTGTTTTCTAGGATTCCGTTTCTATTGTTGTGAACGGGTCTCTCTCCTTCTTCCCCTTTTGGCGATTTCTAAAGCAGCAAACGTTCCGTAAATTTTGGAGCGTTGCTCGGAATGGGAGGGATGAAGGAGCGGAGCCAAGAACGCCCCCTTGGCACTGGGGGATTTACGGTTGTTTTCCCTGGCGGTCTGAAGACAACCGTAGCGGGTTCTGGAGGGCGAGGCCTGAAGACGTTAAAATGACCTCATATAAGCCGTCGCATTGAGACCAAGATTTATTTATCGTAACGGTATGGAAAATGCGCTTATTATTGTCTAGGTTGAAACCATGTTAAAACGATAAAGAAGACATTTACAAAGAATTTCATTACAAGAAGAAATTTCACAAAGAAAACACAAAAAATTAAAAGTGATCCTGACAGCTAATGGGTACCCCATCGAAATGGTTTATTTCTACCACAAAAAAGAGCTGTAAGGATTATTGCTGGAATGGATTATAAGGCACACGTAAGAACTTTGTTTAGAGAACTTGGCATCCTCACAGTTCATGGCCTCTAAATACTGACAGCTCTGGACAGAATACACAAGAACTCCAGCTCTATTGCCAAAAGAGGTGATATGCATGACTACGAGAACCGTCAACGAGCTGATCTGCAGATTCCTCGATTTAGACTGACCAGATCCCAAAGTCAGTTCGTGTACCAAGGGATTGCTTACTACAACTACATTCCAGCAGCGATTCGTCAAGAATGTTTGAGAAGTTTTACCAAGATGGTGAAGACGAAACTCATCGCAAATCCCTTGTACAGTAAACAAGAATATTTCACATTAAGTTTTTAATATAATATACTATATAGTTTTTTAATATATAATATTTATTGTATTTTAATATATAGTTTTGAATCCATGTGACGATCTGTAAAATTAATTTGACGAATGTTATGTACCTACATTTTGTATAACAACAATAAAAACTATTATTATTATTATTATTAAAATGGTAGACCAAACTGTACATAGCAGACTTCAAAGAAACACTCAGAACAATATACCTTAAACTCAACAACAACCAGTCCAATATTATTCAATGCCTTGCGAAAGTGGTGGCAGAACAAATGACAAAGATTTTCGAGCTCTATAAACACGTCAAAATTGAATTTCGAACACTTAATACAAACAGACCAAAAGAACAATGTTCAGAGTTGGTCTACCAGATCCCTTGTGGTAATAGTGGGTGTGGAAAAGTGTATGTGGGGGAAACGTGTCAGTTCGGCGTCATTTTTCAAAACATGAATCGAATCTACGAAAAGACGATACAAAAAACGCGAGGGTTGCCCATTGCAGATCTTTAGGACATACTATGGACTTCAAAAATTTCAAAATTGTAGGAAGAGAATTAAATTTGCAAAAAATGATATTTCTAGAAATGGTTAAGATAAAAAATTCAAATTCAATTAACTTCCGTAAAGACGCTCAAATCTAGAGCAAAATTTACTCGTATTAGATTGATGGACTCTTAATCTATAATTACCGTCACCAGCAAACTAAGTAAAACATACTAAGAAAAAAAAAAAAAAAAAAAAAACATCGTTACCAACATAAAAGTAAACAATTACAAATTTGATTTTCAAAAAACTTATAACTTTAAATTCGATTATTAACAGCAACAAAACGAAAACTATAAATAAGTAGATATTCTGCATTTTTAGCGAATTTTTGAAGAAAATTAAGCTATTGCTCTCGCCTCAAAATTTGTAGAATGTGAATTTTTGAAAAAATTTTATGCAGAAATCCGTTTCAGGCTATTCTGAATCATACTCTGAAGTTTAACGCATTTTTTTTATGTATGTATGTATATATGTATGTATGTATGTGTCATTCCAGACGATAACTGTCCGTAGAATTGTGCTAGAAACTTCAAACAAATTTTAAAATGTTAAGGACACAAAACGAAAGTTCAAGTTCGTTGGCCAGCATGATCGGATTACATCTTCGGGTTGAAATTTTCAGAAATGTAGTCAAAAATTTCAAAATAGACTGTTTTTTGCGATTTGTTGTGAGAAATAATTTTTTCTGCATACTAACATGTGGTATATTCGGAATCAGCGTAAAATCACATTATTGTTTTCATCATGACCAGTTCAGAAAGTTTTACTTTTTAAATCAAAGCTTACAATGTGGTAGCAGGTAACTGTAGATGAGATACATGACACAAATAATATACTATAGAAAAGTTACAAACAATTAGATATTAGGTAGGTAGTCAGTATATCCTTCTCCACTCTTTTTAACATAGATTCCAAACAGAAATGCAATAAGTCAGAATAGAGTATTCAAACCATGAAAAGTCATTTTCAATGTAAATAGTGATAAAAATTTATTGAGAGAAGAAAAAATGAATTAGGTTCTTCTGATTGAATTGCATACCTGAAGTATGTGTGATTTCCATTCCAAATATTTATCAACCGTTACATCGTTGACTTTCAACTCGTTGAATCCGAGGGCACGTACAGGGAAGAGTTCATCCTTCGAATTTAGGAACTATATTTTTCTCAATCAAACCATTGCAAGATTGGGTACCTATGCTACCGTGCGATTGCATACTATCAGTAGTTACTGCATTTTGTCCAATGAGCTACTTTTGTTCAGGTTCGAGATGTTTGTTGATATAGGTACCTGAATAAGCGCATGATTATTTTCCATAAATATGCAATTATTCGTCCATTGATATTTGTGTGGATATCGGAGTTATTCAACTATTAAAGAAACCCTCTCCATGCACACATTGACCTTGCTATTTTCTGGCCGAAACCTGTTGAGCCAGTACCTAGTATCTAAGTTATACAATTTACGAAGCTTTCACTACTTTTGGTAAACTCTGAAGCATCTTGTAAGGATAGCCTTTATCCTACAGATAACATTATTATTTTTCTCGATCTACGGCAGTCGATAATAAGACAGTGAAATATTGCCATTTGAATTTTGATAAACCTAGTGTGTTCTGTCGTGAACATGAAGAACATGGTAAACACACTCAATTTACAAGATTCTTTCTCATTGGGTGCGGAAAATAGGGAAGGGTTTATCAGATTTAAAAAATCGTAATAATCTAGTTATTAGAGAACAACAGCGCCATCTATTCGTCTCAGTCCGTTCGGTGATATTCAGTTAGAGAACCGAATAACATCTCGTTGGGTTCAAACGAAAACCCAAAGAGGGAGTAATGATGTAATAAACAGACCTCACCTCGTCATTTTCATCGAATTTAAAATAATGTTAAATGTACTCGTATTGGTTAGAGAATTGCTGGAGCCTATAGGTAGTATCTACGTTATACAACTGTCCTAGTTATTTAATTATTCATTGACCTGTGAATTGATGTGATTGACATTAATCTCTGAATAATGAATGAAAATACAAAGTAAAATCAACGCTTTGACAAATTACAACTTACAAGCTAAATTACATCCATTAATAATTACTCACAAGGCCTCTGAGGAGTTATTTTAGGCTCGGTTCAGACGAGCGGCATTGGATGCTGCGGTCCCGCATTAAATAATATTTGGCTATTCAAAAAATGATTTTGGATATCAACTTTTTTGGTAGTTTTTATCAATTTTCATAGGCATTGATTGAATTCAAGTTCATTTTTCAGCATAAACTCGTGCATTCTGTTAATGTTCTAGTTTATAGTAAGAGTAGATTGACACTCTGCTAAAAAATATTAATTAAATGATTTTTAGCGGTTTGTAATTATTTGTTTCGGCAAATTTTTGGAATTTGCCCAATTTATTGGGTTTAAAAAGTTTTCTCCAACGAACTCATCCATTGTTTTGGAATGATTGATTTTTCCGAAAGAGCGGATTTTGTATCTCAATTAGGGAGAGTCATCG
Organism: Adelphocoris suturalis; assembly: GCA_030762985.1. Classification (NCBI taxonomy): domain Eukaryota; kingdom Metazoa; phylum Arthropoda; class Insecta; order Hemiptera; family Miridae; genus Adelphocoris; species Adelphocoris suturalis. The sequence goes on from CM061043.1 coordinate 23,402,340, forward strand.
TCTGGAATGCCTCAAACATTTCGTCCATGGTTGGTTGTGATGTAGCTGTGGCGGCGAGAGTCCATCTGTCATAACTGAATCTTAATGAAGCCAGGAAGAGTTCAAAAAGATCCCGGCTGCTCTCAACCGTGGTCGATAACGTGTTACAATTTTCTTGAATCCTGAGCATTGAGCTGTTTCTCAGATAGTTCATCGATGATCCTTGCATATAAAATGTCTGAGAGAGAATTGTAAGGTATGAAGGAGCATGGAAGCTCAGCTGGCTCAGCAAAAATGGACAGGCGATCCTGCCAGACTGTGCCGCATGGTTGACTACAAGCCACATGGATGACTTGTAGCTGATTACCTTCAGTAAAAAACTATTACTGAACAAAACTTCATCTGTTCGCCTCCACCCATACCGTGATATTCAACCAGAGAACCAAATACCTTCTAGATGGGTTCAAACGAAAACCCAGAGAAAAGGTTAAAATATTATAAAGTTACACATTTGAGTCATAAGCCTGAAGGTAGTAACTACGTTGTATATTTTGGTCTGGCTATTAGTGAACAGAAGAGTCGTCTGTTCTGACTGAAATACTTTATATTTGAAACGAAGAAGAAAAGTTCAGCCCCCGCACCTACTTACTAGTCAAGGACAAGGTTTCCATACCTACCTAAACCAGAACTACCCACCAGCAAGGACGAAAATTGGTCTAGTTTCAGAGAAAGAAAGATGGACTGAACACTGAACAGTAAAAATATTGCTATCCATGGGTCTTTTTTAATTCCTCAAACCGAACTTTCTTATTTTCAGTAATCTGACACATTCATGCCTTTGTGTGCAGATGCTGAATGAAAAAACCTTAGTGTGTAAGTCGAGAACGTTAACTTTAATGTATACTTTAACTTTCATTGAAATACTTTACTTTTCCTTGGTTTCAGCCAGGATATACTTTATATGATCCGAAAATTCTGGCAAGCCTAGTAGTACAACTGACCTGGCTTTTAGGGAACAATAGCGTCATCTATTCGCCTCCGTTCATGCAGTGATATTCAGCCAGAGAACCGAATACCTTCTCGGTGGGTTCAAACGAAAACGTCGAGAGGGGGGGCGCCCTGAAGTGATATCTCAGAGAGCGTCTCACATTCAGCGCTAATGGTTTCCCCTCCCCCACCTCCCCACCGCGAACGTTAATTGCTGCGAACATTTAGCAAATGGCACCGCAGAGCTCGGGGAAGGTTTGACTCTGGAGAGGTATGTGTTTACAGTGTTCCTGGCCAGGAGCCTGTGCTTGTTCGGGCGGGAGTTACCCCCATAAATTCGGCGATAATGTGATATCACATAATGAGCGGAAACGGTTGGCTCCAGCTTCTGTCAGGCGTCTGCTAATTGTTTTTGCCTCGCAGTTGAGCGCAACCTAAAGTAGGTGCATGGCAATTAGCTCGAATGTTAGAACGACACCCTGATTCAATGTTTGCAAATAATAGGCACCTAAACATCTAACGTCATTTCACAATTATTGAGCGCTTACTTTTTATTTATTTGGTTTATTATTTTCAATAACGTACCACATAACAATAACCAAGCAAGCTAAAACGCTGTAAATGATTAAGAGGACCCAGTAGCATAAAATTTGAGAAAAATCGATTTTTTTTTCTTTTATAAAACGATGTATTGACATCTAGGGAACAGTTAAATTCAATAAAATGTCAAATTTATGCTTACAAATGCGTAATTTTTTTGTTTAAGTACAGGCCGGCAGCATAGGCTGGCTAGATGGTTGCTCTGTCGTCTTTATTCTTGAATAAAGGTTTACTGGTCTTTTCTTTTATTTGAAAATTCTTGTAGAACCACCCATTTTCAATAAATAATCAAAAGAAAACGAAATTGGGCAACAAAAAATCACAAAGAAACCGTAAGATGTATGATAAGAGTCTAATGATAAGAGTCTCTTCATCAATTTCTTCCTTGTCTTTATTCAACTGGGCTACAACCCATATTGTTTATTATGTTTATATTATCCATAGATGACATAGTCAAGCTATCATGATACAACACTTCATTTCAGATTGGTCTAGGGAAAACAAAAACAGCTTCTATTTGTATAATGCGTTGCGATGTCATGAAAAGATGGATGCGGTTTGTTTTTCTGCTCTCCTGTAAAGTAATGTTTTTTCATGTTTACGTTCGTTTTTCTTCGGAACGGTTCACCTTATTCGGTTGATTTTTGTTTAGTTTTGAAGAAGAGATCTGGTCGGAGATATTAACGTAGCGGTTTTACAAGATGTTGATTTCAACTTCCGCTAGATGTTTCTGAAGTAAAAAAAAATATGACATTATATTTTTTTTTACATGATACCTACGAATTCGTGTTTTTGAGATACCTGGAAACCCCCATGTTAACTGAAAATTGAGAATAAGCAACAAAAAGATTTAAAAAACACTGAAATTGGTTGCAGGGGGACTGAGAAAAATGCCTGTAAAAAGAGGTCTATTAAGGGCGGGAGGGGGGTGGGTGCCGGGTCCCCTTAAAGAAAGGATTATTATTATATATATTTTTTTAAATTTAGAGGTTTAAGCCGCACCTAAACCATAAGGGTCATTAGCGACATTGAACAATGTGTCCAAAGGGACACTGCAAATGGCACGATTCCAAGGGAGGCCATGCTACCCTCCATCACCAAACGGAGTGCCATCACGGACTCCACTGGCAAATCGGAGGAGGATAAAGTAAGGGGTACAGTGATGACCACTGTTTTGCCCCTAGAGCGGATAAAAAACCTCGAAAATAAAATAAAACAATTATAACTAAATAGCTAATAACTGTCTGACCGCGACGAGAATGCCGAGGCACAGGTAGAAAGAGAGAGAGAGAGAGAGAGAGAGAGAGAGAGAGAGAGAGAGAGAGAGAGAGAGAGAGAGAGAGAGAGAGAGAGAGAGAGAGAGAGAGAGAGAGAGAGAGAGAGAGAGAGAGAGAGAGAGAGAGAGAGAGAGAGAGAGAGAGAGAGAGAGAGAGAGAGAGAGAGAGAGAGAGAGAGAGAGAGAGAGAGAGAGAGAGAGAGAGAGAGAGAGAGAGAGAGAGAGAGAGAGAGAGAGAGAGAGAGAGAGAGAGAGAGAGAGAAAGATTTATTCAAAATTATTACAAAAAAACATGATAATAAAATCGTTTAAAAAAAATACAACTGGATAATATAGCTCGTCGGTAGGCAGAGCCTGTTTTGACGAGCCAGAGCCGCTGACAAACATCCAGATCGTAAATAGGTACCTCAACAAAAATACAGTGCGCTGTCTTCAACCACAAACAAAACACAATTCTAGAAAGCAATCATACATTTGATTGTCAATACAATTGACTCTCTCTTTCCAAATAATATACATTTTACTATAAATAAAACTAAACATAAATACTGCTGAGCATGTTTTCAGCGTTGATTGGTCCTACTTGAATCAACCAAGTGAAAATAAGCCTCTTGTAAACTGAACGACTATAATTTTCTGGCTGTTTGAGATCTCTTGGTAAGGAATTGTAAATCAAGTGAACAAGATATTGCGGACTTCTAGATGTAAGAGTTAAATTAATTCTAGGGTTAACTGTGTTCCGGAAATATTGAAATCGGGTAGAGTGGGAGTGAACAGAAGGACTATTGACTATGGAGGGTGTGCGATGGTAGAAGAGAACCAGACATTTAATGAAGAGTTGGCGGATTGTGAAAACCGTAGCTTCCTGGAAGAGGAGAGCACTAGAATGCCTTCTTGGTTTGCCAAGCATCACCTTTAGGATGGCCTTCTGCAAAATTTCCAACTTGCGCAAATGGCTCGGAAATGCACCTCCCCACACTAGAATGCCATACTGTAGCAACGACTGGACGAATGACAAGTATACTTGTTTCAAGCGCTCCTTGGACAGTACAGGCAAGACATGGTAAAACAAGTATATAAATTACGTAGATTTGAGTGTAGATAAGAAACCTGATGATCCCAAATGAGAGCCGAGTCTACCATGACACCAAGATACTTGTATGTGGACACACTTTCGATCTGCCTGCAACCACACATACCGCCACCAGACCGCCATACCAGAGAGGGAAGCCTTGCCCCCACGCCCACCATGGGCGAGGGACGAAGGAAAACACCAATGTATCGTACTACCTGTCTCACTGTCAAGTACTGATACCGTTGATTCTCGCCGTTGACTTATTCCTTTCTACTCTCTCGTTGACAAACAAGATGACTCATTTACTTAATATAGTATAGGTATTTAGGTATTATATTAATTTATTGAGGTAAATATTCACCGCATACAGGATGAACACAAATAAAGTTTTACAAACTTCTGGAGTCAATTCTAGAGCTCATTTCCGACAAGAAATTCCTCATAGCAGTTTTTTTTTAACGCTTAGTTTTCGCGTAATTTCTAATGGTACGGTCATTTTTATTATACCTGCAAATTAGAGGAGAAAATGACATTTGAATGCAAAAGTTCCAGTCATGCAGCATGACCATGTGAGTGATTTTTTTTAGTTTCTAACGGTTTTAGTGATTTTTACGCGCATTTTTTTTAAATTTGAGCACTTTTTACGCGCGCCAAAATTTTCCAATGTTTCAAGTTATGGCATTTAACCTTTTTTAAATCATTTTCAGCAAATGAGATGAATTTTTAGTTTTTTCGCCATTCTTAGCTGTTTTTGCGATTTTTTGAGCACATTTTTTGAAATTTGAGCACTTTTTGCGTGCGCCAAAATTTTAACGTTCAAATTTATGGAATTTAAACGTAATTAGTATACGAGGTAATCATTTGGTAGTGGATGGGGAAGGAAGGGGTGCCGCAAACTTGGTAAAAGGGTAGTAGCGGAGATCGGCTGCTCAGGGCGGTAGGGTGGGGACAGGTCACCTCGGCATTCTCATCGCGGCTGGACAGTACTATATATAATCGCCAAAGTGAAATAAAACTATGACTAGATTGTACAAAAATACATCAAAGATCAGATATCACAGTTCGTAGTGGAGCTCAGCGGCTCTCAGGTATGACAACAGGGGCTGGACCTTGTCTGGTCCAGATAAAACGTCAACCCACTGAGGAGGCTGATGCTGGACTCGGAGGTCCACAAGGGCTGGGTAGTCCTCCAGAAAGTGGCGAATGGACAGATCACCCCCACACCTTCCGCACGCAATATCTCGAGCTCCTGCGCTAAGCAGGTGTCTGTGAGTAAGACGGGTATGGCCAGTGGCAACCCGGTTGACCACTATTCGGTCCCACCATGGAAGTTGGGTTACGAATAGGCCCACCGGGCACAAGTCCTGAAGGACACCACGCAGACCAGTGACGTCACCCTGCTATTGCTCATGCTTTATGTTGCATGTAGGAGATTTGGTATTCTATGCGTTTAGGCAACAACATATCAATGGATTTGCCACTAATGACTCTTCTTGCAAGGGCATCTGCACACTCATTGCCATGAATACCCACATGGCTCGGTACCCACATAAAAGTTATGGTTGAGCCCAATGTCGTAGCTTGGTCTTGCGATCCACATAGGCTTTGTATAAAGGGATCATCAGAATATGAGTCCCTAATCGCCTCAATGGTACTTGGTGAATCGCATCATATCTCATAATTCCCAACTCCCAACAACCGGAGTGTCGAACAGCCAGTGTCACTACCCACAGTTCTGCTATGAACACAGACGCGACAGGTGATAAGCGTCTAGTGACTAGGAAGGTTTATTAATTCTGAATTATACAGCAGTAGACATCACACGTGTGTAGACAGTTTTAGCTTGGTATTAGAAAACCGAAGATCGAGTCAAATTCGCAGAAGGTAACATGCCTACTCCTACATGCCAAAGTCGCTTTGCGATTGACCTTCGCATCGATGATTTTTTTCCATTCCAATACCTAAACCCTTCTGGATAGCAATCGGTTGATTGTAAAATGCTCCGAAAGCTTAAATTCATTCATTGAACTGAGTTCTGTCTAAATCGAACGAAAAACAGCCATTTCATTTCGGATGTTCTCGAGATCTAAAATGTTTTAAATTTACAACCTATAAATTTGGACACCCTTTTTGGTTGAAAGCAAGTAATGCCGAGATCACAGGCACATCTCCGGCTGATGAAAGATTTTGAGCCGAATTTTTTAAACTTTGGTCCATTGGTTTCGGAGAAGAACGGCGGACAGACAGGTTTTTTTAAGTACAATTTTTCATATTTACGTATCATGAAACGTAAACCTTGCACTCTTACAATATAAAGTTCCAGTCATGCAGCATGATCGCATGAGCGAATTTTTTCACGTTATCATATTGTATTATATGTTAAATTGTATTGAAATTTGAGCTTTTTGAGTGCAATGAAAATATTAACCATCATTTTTATGAAAAAAAAAAAAAAAGAAAAAAAAAAAGTATTCCAAGTAGTAATCGGCTATTCAAAACGAGTTTTTGGATTTTTCGCTTTTTTTGAAGTTTTTATCAATTGTTTAGCAAATTTTAATGAAATTTAAGTATATTTTTCAGCATAATTTTGTACATAAATTTTTTATTGTTCTATTTTATATCTAATTTTTTTAGCAATATTCTGCTAAAAATTATGAATTTAACAATTTTTAGCCATTTTAAGGTTATTAGGTAATATTTTTATGGAGATCGCTCCAGTGGTAGCAGAACTCTGCTTGGACACTAGGTACTAAATTCTTCACAATCGGTCACCCATTGTCATAATGTGTCACTATTTTTCTAACTGGGGATCTGAACTAGCCACAGCCCTTGAACGTAAAGCTGTTCTAGTACACATTCTAATATTAATATCAACAAATAAATAACACTACATATTATTAAAAGACTTGGAAAAGAAGGGATGGTACGGGAGGGAGTCGATACGAACAGAAACGGTTGTGTGATGAGAGAGGGGAAAATAAAGAAATTACGACGATATTTTATAAGGTTTTGTTTTTTTCGGTTAAAGCGCATTTCAGACAATAACCCGAACAAAAGCCTAAGTTAGTTCTCCCTCCGTCCGCCCGCGCCTCTAACTTTTCTGGAGCAAAAACACAATAAAAACTTCCTTAAATTGTTCCCTCTCTCTGTTTTGACCGTAAGGGTCGGGCAGAAAGGCGGAGGATAAGCTGTCTTGCCGAAAGAAAAGATCTTCAGCTGGCTTCTTCAACAAGGTTCCCTTTTAAAAGACGCCAACCACCCCAACTCACCCCTTGCCCACCCTCGCCACGAAAAATCGTCAACCGTATGTTCTCAAGTTGGCTTCCGTCCAGATTGATGTTCCTTTATCCCTCAGAAAATTTTCTTCCCGTAGTTTCGTTAAACGTCAGAACTTTCCTATTCTTTCCATTCCTTCCTAATGAATTATATTTATATTGTTCGAAAGAGTTTTCTCTCCCTCTTTGGCCGTTTCGAGAATAACAGCGTTTGAAAACGTCATACAAGTTTGAGAAGAATATGGTTCAATTATTGAAGAGTTTCTAAAGGAACATCACTTCGTGACGATCGTTATGATCTCTATTGAGAAGTGGGGGGAAATTCCTCCAAAACCCAAATTTTCACCAGTATTTATATTTCATACTATTTATGGTTCTGTTCAGTGAATCCATTTCATCTAGTAAAATGCTAAAATATACTAACATCCGTATCAATAAAACCTTTCGGCGAAATTTTTTAAGAATGTGCTGTTTCAACCTGATCTTCTATGAGTTTCATAGCATACGGATAAATGATATTCTATGTGGTTACACAAATTAAATTTTATATAACAATAACAATTTCCACAGTTTTCATAGAAATTCGTTGAATTTTTAAAGTATTCCTACAGGTTAGGCCCTAGATGGTACGTTATAGCCTTCCAGGGTATTAAGAACGTCCTTATGAATCTGGGTCGTAAGGTCAAGGCTTCATTTTTAGAGGGACAACTTATTAGAATTGATCCAGGTTGGTATGGAACAACCCAGGGGAGGGGAGGAATATCCAAGTACTCGCCCTGCCTACAACAAGCACCATAAACATGATTATGGACCAAAAACATGATTACCGAAAATGGGAAAACCACAAGTTATAAGAAGATGTGGGCCAGTACCTAGGTATCATGAACTCCTGTCCTTACATAAGTCACTGAATCCCATCAAAACCATGCACCTACACGTGGTCCATCCCGGGCACACTCATTGAGTGTGGCTAACGCCAGAGGGGACAGGAGGGCCTGCTGTATCATCAAGAAAGAGTGAGGACTTACACCCACTACTGCCGCAAAACATATAAAGAGTTCCTGGAACAGCATAGATTGTTTTGGGCCTGAATGGCCCCCGATACAATCTACCCACTATGATACAGCAGGTATGGAACAACCGAAGCATGAGAAAAATAATCATGATGAATTCACTATTCTCGTCCGATCACATCATGATTTCATGTAATATGACTTCATATTATTATAACATTGTCAAATCGTAAAATATAGAGAACAGCTGAAAAAAGGAATTAGACGAGGTTTCAGCTTGCAGTTGTGACCCCGTTCCCAGACGAAATGCAGAAACGTGCAAAAGCGCTGTGAGCAGATTACAAAAAATGGCGTGTTGTCAAAATGAGGTTAAATTCCCCCACTATATTTCGCAACCAGTGAGGAGTGAAGAAGAAAAGTTGAGTCCTTGTTGCACACGTCACAATTCGTAGCCAATGAACAATTGAAGCGATTCACAAAGGACGAACTGGAGGGAGGTTCGCGTACAACGATTGGATTTACGAAAAATGGAGGAATTTAGGGGATTTGTGCACGCCCACAAGGAGAATAAAAAACCATTTCGTTGTTAACCTTGTGCTGTGCCTGAGTGAGGAGCAGTCTGGAAAGCCGATCAACTGCAGCCCCTTGATCTTCGACGCTTGCAGTTTACTATCCCCCGAGGAAGGGAGATCGAAGACCAGCCCGGACCAATTAGCCCTGGACAACGGCACTGGAGGGAAATTTCTGGATCGAAAAGAAAAGCAGTTTTCCTTGCCAGCACGGTAAGCCCTTCAACTTCTAAATCACTCACCAAATAGTTTCTCTGACCCATTCGAGGAGAACGAACCAACACTCCAGAAGAACGTTTCCGCAACTTTCCTCGGATGCGTCGCGTCCAGAAGAAATCACCCGCGAAGCGCTAGGGTAATTTTGGAGGCATTAGATAGGAATTTAGACTGTAGGGGTTAGAGTGTAAAGAACTATCGTAGAGTTAGGCGCAAATTGAACAGTTTCTAAAAGTTGAGCTCATAAGTGTGTATGAAATATTGACGAAATGACTAAGTGTCTATAATAATAAATATTGATCGACTTTCCCCAAAATTTCCACTTGCTCAACTAATCATTTCACCACCTTTGTCTTTCTTCCTTTCAAGGCAGCGCGGAAACAGGAGAAATAGAGGGGCTGATATTTTCTGAATCGATCACACGTCAAAGGCTGACGTAACGATAATAGGGGTTTAAATAAATGGGACAAGGGATCAAGCTCATCCCCCCTAAAAATAACCCTTACGAACATATATATTAAATTATTATTACTACTACATGTTAAAAAACTCTCCACAAATCTTTACCGACCAGATAAATCGCTAACTGAGGGTAAGGAAACCAAGCGGATAGTGGTATGTTGCAGATAAATAAGAGTTGATAAACAGCCAACGAGAAGTTATCCGAGTTTGCCTGGGCTTAATCTGTGATTGATGACTGGACTTTTTCATACTGCAATTCCTTCAAAGGTCTACTTTATTAGTGAAACTTTGTTTTAGAGTATTTCTTACCTTCGACAAAAAAGAGCGCTTTCAACTTGTTTGAGTATTCCAGGCACAGCCAACCACCACATTTTACCGCCATTGTAAACTGTTGCAGCGGGTACGGGGTATGTTTGAAACGGCAAGGAATATTTGATAAATCCGATTAGGCGTCTCCTCAAAAGGGAGGAAGAAAAGGGCCAAAGGGGCGGGCAAGATCGACGGGGGAAGGAGATGTAAACAGTCCCTCATCAATATTCATAACGCGTTCCCATCCATATACATGAGAACTTATTTCTTAAGTCCTTCCCCGCAAAAGCTCTCCCCTGGATGGTTGGAGCTGGCTTGTCGAATCACCCAGTAGACACTCCTTTTTCCCTCGTTCTCGGGGGTGGGGGTGCTTGTTCTCAACAAATCACCCACCGGGCCTAAGCGACAGAAGCTGTTTGCTCAGAGACGCCCTTCTTTGGCCTTTTGGGCTTTCGTTGATGAATCATCGCCCATTCCAACTTTCCTTCAAACTATGGCTGGAGGCGGTAAAGGGAGCCGCTAAGAAGATTTGGCAAAGTCTGAAGCTGAGAAGAAAATGTCAGGAAAAAGAATTGGGGTAGCTTACAAGAGATCGGTTCAGATAGGGATCTTCAGATTACATTTTACTTAACGGAAAATTTGACTGAATTTCCAGAATTTCCAGGAATATAGATCCACTTGAGCTTTAGCACTATTAAATGATTTAGATTTATATTGTTTCAATAAATCATGTCATTTCCAACTTTTATTAAAAAGTAATATTTTTTTCTGGAAACAACGTAAAAGTCCAAACGAAAAAGGGGGTTACTCTCGCCTCCCGACGATTTAGGCCATTCGAAGATGGAAGCTATTCCTCAAGTTGCAAAATCAGGCCTTCAACTCGCTCCCGGAGACACTCGTGATGCAAACATGGGACAAAAGAATTGGATGGCTCATTAGTTAGGAAGGAGCGAGCAGCTTAGGCAGTAGCTCTACCTGTGTGACACTCCAATAAAGTTACAGACTTGTTACAATCTCCTCTAGATCCTGACATATGTTCGCTATCTTCTCATTATTACTCGAAGATTTCCCCTATTTATCTGTTATCATAGTGGGCTGTCTTAACGAAAAAAAATAAAAAATGAAAAAAATAAAATAAATAAATAAAATAAACAAATAAAATAAATAAATAAAAGTTATATAGAGTTAGATAATATAGAGTTATATAAATAAATAAAATAAATAAATAAAAGTTATATAGAGTTAGATAATATAGAGTTATATAAATAAATAAAAGATGCAGCACGATCGTATGAGCGAATTTTCGTAAAATATTGTATTATTTTACTTACTGTAATATTTATTACAGGATGAATTTATTAAGAATGTTATGCTGTTTTGAAATTGAACACTTCGGGTGGAAAGAAACTGTTAATTAGGTACTAATTTGATTGCAAAACAACTTGTTCTTAATAATATTCTGCAAATCGAATTAAACTTTTGAGTTTCCCCTTTTTTTGCGTTTTTTATCGGTTTTTTAGCAAATACTAATGACATTTAAGTATAATTTTTAGCTTGATTTTACGCATACATTTTAAATGGTCTAGTTCTAGTTCATTGTATATGCAAATTTTCTGATTAAAATTCTGCTTATAATATACATTTACCGATTTTTAGCCGTTTTTGGCAATTTTTTAGTGATTTTTTGAGCACTTTTTTGAAATTTAACCAAGTGTACTCAAACATTTCTGGCCAACGAACTCATCAAAAGTGTCAAAATCTAGGGGAATCGTTTCAGAATGTCACAAAACGGATTTCATTGAAGAAAATTTTCGAAATTCTTGAAGTGTAAACTTCTATAGGCGCACCACGTCGAACAATTTAGCGGGGTGTGAATACGATTTTATCGTCACTTTTTTAATGGATATGGTAAACAATGCCGCTTGTTTTGTTGTCACTTGGTTGAGAAGTTAATGTTGCTTATAGTAATTGTAGACGCGCACCATAACAGAAAATTACCTACACAAAATCGAGTCAAGAACATTTACCTCTTATTTCAGTTACGATGAGCCAATAATTTATTTTCTAGAGTCATCAGATGATTGCAATAATGATAACACTATTGTTGACGGTTAATGAATAAAGAATGAAATAATAATGTTAACAGAAAATATAGAAACAATGTTGTGACTAGTTTATGAGTAAGAAAAGTTTAATAATGTTTGAATAAAAATTTTTTTCGGCAACCAAAATCATTTCCATAATATATTCCATAATTATTATATTTAGCAGAAAATCGTCATAGAAGTTTACACTTCTTCCGTGTGGTCTTTAGCACACCTGGTTTTTATTTTAAAAATTTTGGAGCCATTGCAAAACAGGTCAATAGGTAAGGAAAGAATATAGGTTCAGAGGCCTCTCAGCTGATCAGAGCGCCTCCGTTCGGACTGCCACTCTGCTAAAACTATTTGACCTATTAGGCGGAGGTGGCCTATTGAATCACTCGTGCTGTATGTTCCTTCTCATCACGATTGACGTGCCCTAGTTCTCAATCAATCTCTGATGTAAGGAGCCGTTTGATCAGGAACAACCTTTATCGCCCTTGGAGACTTTCGACTGAAATTACTAGCCCACTTCGACTCACACACTTCGAGAGCTCGCACCACAGAAATATGAAATCACTGTATGGAAACGTGTAACAACGGCTTACATATGAACAAAAATACTCGTATTTTGGGAGCACACGCCGGTGCCATCGGGTTATGCGTCTCTTTTCCAAAATAATCCCCGACTGACGCTGGCTGCCCTACTCCTCTCGCCAATGTTTTGGTGATAAATTAATTATGGCCTCAATCCTCTCGATTTTTAACTCTGTCGAGGAACAGCCTGGCTCCTGTCCGTTCCAATATCAGTATCAGTTCCTACGCTTACGTGTCAACGGATTGTTGCAAAATGATGTCCTTACGCGAAATTTACAGTCAGCGCAGAAAGCATCTCACGATTTGGCCAAACCGTTGGCCACACTGACTGCTTCAAAAGTGAGCTCATCTGCTCAGCTCGCTGTTGTACTGCATGAATATTAGATGGTAGAGAACTCCGACAGTGCTCTGAATCCCCATCCTCTCCCAGTGGATGGAACGGACTGCTAAGGCATTGGTGCCTGCAACTACCGATATTTTCATGCTGTCTAGGTGACTACGTTAGCCACCTTGGACAGGTGTTCTGGACGTAATTGTGGGACCTTACATAAACTTTGCAGTGCCTGTCAGGGTAAAAATGAAAACATTCATCTCTATCTTTATCTCTGTTCTAAGGGGCTGTTACCTCAACTGGTGGCCGTCTTATGAGGCACTTCTTTTCATTCCTCTCCCTCTTCTTCACTTTCTCCATTTCCCTTCATCCCTCGCTATGGAATTGGTTTAACCTCGGTTTCCTCCCCAAATTTCTATTTATTCATTTATTTTATTTTTTAAATTTAATGGAGAGCTGAAAAATGTACCTACTCACCTACTTAAAGTTCATTTAAGAACTATTAGTCGATAAAAACTGCAAATAAAGAAAATCCAAAAATTGGTGTGAATTGTAAATCTTTTATTATTTAGAAAAAGTTTTTTTTCCAATAAAATTTATAGTAATGAATTTTTGGGCACACACATATGCTGCATTAATAGAACTTTTATGCTGCTATGATTATTGTGAAAACAAAAGTGAAACTACTGGAACAGGTGAAGTGAAAATAAACCTCGTTACATAATTCTTTTCGTGATGTTTTAGGTACGCTATTGTTACTCATTACATAACTATTTTAAAAGTAATTAAAATGATTCATCTAGGTTTAAAAATGGATAAAAGGACAAGGTTTTTGAAATGATTACTCATAGGGGAACTGTCTGTGAGATTCCTACAAATCTCGTGATGGAATGGTTGCTCCGTCAGCAAGATTTCAGAGTGCTCGTATAGATGGAAACTCGTTCAATGGATAAAGAGGTCTCGTGGGCAATGAATGCCAAGCAACAATAGATCTTCTTCTCTTTGAAATCTGACGTACATTGGAGTTTTGAAGAGAAACTCTCAAACCCAAGCCTGATATTATGTCGGCGGATCGGCGCGGCATTGCAGGAGATGGGAGAAGGGTGGTCTACCTAATACCCTAGGATGGCCTCCTCCTGAACTCGCTTACTTGTTGCGCCCCAAACGGCAAGCCGGGGAAAATCGCAACGGTGACAATGGAACGACTCCGCCGAGATTACCAGCTCACCTTCCGTCGTCCACAATAGGAACCTTCTTCCAATGATGAATGGGATCCAGGGAAAACCTTGTCACAATGGCAGGACCCCCGAGCATTGTCCCGTTCTCTTCACAATGACCCCTCCAGGGCTCCAAACAATCATCCCTAGGGCAATTATTGTAAAGTCAACCCTACAAATAAATCCTCTTTGATTGGAAAATTCTGAAATGAAGAGAGAGACGAGGGGGATAGAGAGCTACGCTCGATATACAAGCCCTTTTCAATTGCATATCGGGGCCCCATGAAACCATTGTGAAGGACTCTGAAAGGGCCTCGACCCTTCTATAATTATGGCTTCTATTACATTCCTGACGTTGTCGGCACTAGGAGGCGTAATATCGTCCCATCCATAACCACTGGAGCGGACATTTCGAAACAAATGAGGCTGCCAATGCGGAGTTGCTATTGTATCAAATTCGTGAATGCAGCTTTTCATCCAAGATCGTGACGTTCCTAGCCACCCATATTATGACTTCTGATGACAGAGTTGAAAAGACCCAATCTTGCAGCATGAAAATATGAGCGAAATTTCGTAATTTTTTGTGTTATATTAGTGTTAATTTGTTTTTAAAAAGTTCCATTCACGCAGCATGATCGTATGAGCGAATCTTCGTAAATTATCGTATTGTAGGTACCTATAATGTTGAATTATTGTTTTGAAATTTGAGCTTTTTGAGTGCAAGGAAATCGTTAACCAATAATTTTATGGCAAAAAACGTATACTAAATAATAACCTGCTATTCAAATAGAGATTCTGAATTTTTAGCTTTTTTTTGCAGTTTATACCTATCGATTTTTTAAGCAAATTTTGATGAATTTTAAGTACATTTTTCAGCATAACTGTGTACATACATTTTTGGATGTTCTATTTTATAGTTAATAAACTTTATTTTTATTTGAGCAATATTCTACCAAAAAACATAAAGTTAACGATTTTTAGCCGTTTTTAGCCATTTTTAGAGATTTTGTGAGTACATTTTTTGAAATTTGACCAATTTAATGTACTCAAAAAGTGTTGTCCAACGAACTCATCCTTTCTTTTGAAATGCTTGATTTTTTGGCGAAAGAACGAAGTTTTTATCTCAATTCCATCGAGAGTTATCGTCTGGAATGACACACACACACACACACACATATATATATATATATATATATATATATATATATATATATATATATATATATATATATATATATATATATATATATATATATATATATATAAAAAAGCGTTAAAATCCAGGAATCATTTCAGAATGCCTCAAAACAGATTTCAATGAAGAAAATTTTCGAAAATTTTTATTTTAAAATTTTTGGAGCCATTGCAATAGCTTTATTTTCTAAGAAAATTCGCTAAAATTGGGCACTTTGTGTGAAAAGAAATTTTTAATTATATCTAATTAGTATTCACTTTTACCACAATTTTTTTTAAATCAATTTTTATAAATTGTTCAGTATGTAAATATAGATTTTTGAGTGCATTGTGATGCAATTTAAGTACATATTTTTGGCATAAGGTGAACTTGAAAATTTGACTGTTCTTGTTCACTGCTATGCTGATATGCTTTTTATGAACACTAATTTTAGCAATTTAATGTGCTTAAAAAGAGCTGGCTAACCAACTCATCCCTTTTTTAGAATGCTTTATTTTGGCGCAAGAGTAGACTTTAATCTTGATGTGTTATCTATGTAGGGGTGAGAACAGCGGGACACGTTGTGTACCCAACGTCAAAATGGTACGAACTAAATCACTCGCGACGAAGTTGTGGAAACTCATTTCAAAACGGAAGTTAGTGAAAAAAACGTTGTCTATTTCCACGAAAAATAAAGAGATACAATGTTAAATCGATTTCGACGGCTAGTCCATCTTCAGTAACAAACAATAACTGAAGACACATTAGAAAGCACACAGCTTTAGAAAGAAGGGAGATTGAATCCCATTGGTCAAGAGAAAGGAAAGGGGGCAGGAGGTACGAACAATTAAGTGCAAGAAAAGTGAAGGGGGATTATAGCTAATCAGATGAAGTGAAAGGAGGGGAAGAAATACTGGTTTCAACAGTTTGAAGGGATAATTCCAAGCTTTACAGAAATGGAATTATCGGTGGTGAAATATATTGAGGAACATGAGCATCAGGAGGATTTCAAGGAAAATAAGGGTAGGTCTACATTTGCAAAACACCTTAAGGAATCCAATCAAGATTTTCTTTCATTTCCAAAGGAAGGTATGTTGAATGTACTTGAAAAATTCGAAATTATCAAACGTTACAGATCTGGTAAAGTTTAAATGAGGATATCCCTCAATACCTATATTTCGCCACTGATAAGTCCATTTCTGTAAAGCTTGGAATTATCCCTTCAAACTGTTGAAATCAGTAATTATTCCTCTCCTTTCACTTCATCTGGTTAGCTATAATCCCCCTTCACTCTGTGTTTTGTACCTAAGCAAGAGCCTGCTGTTTGTTTCCAGCTAAAACCCTCCCTACGGTACGAATGGTAAAATGGTAATGATAGCACAATGAGGCTCCTGGTAACTAATATGGTACCCTAGTTTCCTAATACTACCTCATGTGCCTAAAGTGGACTGTATTTTTAAATATTATTGCACTATAATAACCAATGACTAGATATGATAATTTGACTAGGATAAGTAAATAAATATGTGGATATAAGTAAGCTTCTGAAGATTTATTAAACAGTAGGTATGTACCTACGTGAGGTAACTTGTTGAGATGAAGTTTCCTACCTATAGAGTGGCCACAGAAGAAAGAAGATATAGGTAACAGAAGTATCACAGATAGTAGATAATTTCAGAAAAGTTCATTCCCATAGCCGAAGAAGTAGGTAGATGAAGAATGAAGGCCCAACTCCAAGTAAGGTAGGTAGAAGATAGGTAAGAAGAATTGATACAGCCAAAACAGACCTTAAGGTGAAATGAAGATAAAGATGCAATAAAGAAAGATCTCACCACGATTATCTCTTAAGGCTGCTACACACGTTCCTTCCCTTCCTTCCTACCTCCTACACTCCTCAAAGGGGATGTTTCCTACAGACGCTCCTTCATTTTTCCTCCTTCCTCCTACTGCTACGCTTGTTGTCTTTCCCACCCTTTTCCTTCCTACCCACGGTCATTCAGTGTGACCCATCGCGGGGAATTTCCCTTTTTGTGGGGGAAATTTCTCTTCTTGTATGGAAATCCCCGGTTCTTTGGTCAACAGTACTGACGGTTATCAATATTCACGAAGCTCCTACGTAGGAAGGTAGGACAGGCTGGACCTTCCTTTCTTCCTACGTAGGAGCTCCTTCACTACCTCCTTCCTGGGCGTGGCTCCTTTTTGAGGAGGTAGGAAAGGAACGTGTGTAGCGGCCTTTAATCCTGAGCTGGAGATCGGTCAGATGCAGGTGGCACTGATTGGAATTGATGAACCAACCAAGTACAACAGATAAGTGGCAGTATCCACACCGGCAGCAATTCCCAGTGATATTTCAGGAAGGTGGATGAAATATGCAGCGATTTGGTACCAAAATCGAACTGGATAATTGATAATAATGCGCGGATGTTATAGGATACGATATTTGAATGATAAATAGGTCTGAATTTTGCAACGGCTGAACTAGAAGTATGATGGCGGCTAGAACATGGCAGGTTCCAGTCAGGGATGCACGGTGAAGCAGCTGATGTAGATGTTGAGAACACAAAATCACAACTCACTCACAGTAACATTTGATAATATAAATAATACAAAAAAGGGCGTACAAAATTTCCTACATGAATTTAATATATAATAAACTAGGATAAATGTAAATAATTTGCCAAGTTGACCCTACAAAGAGATATATGGAGGAAGAATATAAGCCCATGTAGCTGCCACTACTAGAAAGAATCCCGTAGGCACTGGAAAGATAACGGCTCATCATTGTTAATGTATTTTCCCTAATGAATCAACAGATGTTTATTGAAGTTAATGAATATATTGAATCAGTGTGGAATGATGAAAAAACGGATATTATGAAGGAAAAATAGGTGTAGGTGAAGTGATATAATGTGATGGTGGAATGGAGGAATGCAAATTTAATCTGAACGGTTGCAGGTAAGGTCTTCGTTTACGATTGCTTATGTTGCTGATTCCATCAAACAATGTTTTACAACCACTCTGCTTGCACTTAATTGGTTGTACCTCCTGCCCCCTTTCCTTTCTTTCGACCAATGGGATTCAATATCCTTTCACCTGAATGTGGAAATCGATTAAACGTTGAAACTCTTTATTTTTCGTGGAAATAGACAACGTTTTTTCACTAACTTCCGTTTTGTCAAGTTGGTAGCACGTCTTCCCATAAATTTATACAAAACATCACTACACTATTGGGTTTCCTTCGTAATGCCTTTCGAGAATGAGGGAGTTCCCAGTAGTTTGATCTCATTACGGTTGTGTGAAGTAGAGAACGTATTTTAGGAACGTTTCACGGAAGTCACTCAAGTGGGAGAGGGGAGAAAAAGTCCGAGGCGGGAATGTTAATCCCGCTCTGCCCTCAATCAGCGAACGCCTCCCTCCGTACTCCATCGTCCTCCCCTGTACTCCTTCATCCTCCGACCTCCCGTGTACTCCTTCATCCTCTGTCCTCCTTCTCTACAGAGCCAATCCTCGTTGTTCCCACGCCGCCCCCGGAGGCGGAAAACTGCTTCCCCTGCGTTCCTCTCCTAACGAACTGCGCTTCATCGCCGGCAACTCTCAGGAGGTTTTTCCTTGAAGAAGACGAAAGGGGTTTTGCAAGGGAGCAACGTGTGTGTTGCAGGGGAGCAACTTGTGCCGCGCGATGTCGCCTTCCTCCCCTCGGGGAGATGTTGCGACGATTTGATCAGCACGAGAAGACACCGCTCTGCGATCGGTCCGAAACGCCCCTCTGGGATCTGCTTCCCCAATCAACTAAGCGAAACGTTTTAAACAAAAACCGCTGCAAATTGTTACACAAAGGTTTATACTTTCTGTCAACAAATAGGTGTTTTCCAAATTAGTTCACTTTCCCACCACATCGGGCAGATACAGGATAGGGATTGGTCTCAATCCATATCGGGGTATTTCATCATACTCTATGAAGCCTGGTGACGTCAACCGTTCCATGACACTGCCATCTACTTCAAACTACGCTGCCTGTCAGATCGTCTCTTGACTCCTTACGTTCCCCGGTGTTGGTAGGACTGCTCCGCTCAACTCTGGTTGGCTGCCCAATTCTTCTACACTTCTTCCAGCAGCTTCGCCGTGGTTCTCTCTTGCTCTCAAGATATTCAAATCATATTATATTTTCCTGAAGTATTTTATACATTCAGTTTCACTATAGTAAATATAGTCCGTGATTCAATCCATTTGTGATTAGTCTAGTGTTGAAGTTCTTTCAATTCACCTCATCAAAGTGAGTAACTTATTTAGTTAATACATTTCCCGATCTTCTGAATTAGCACGAATTCGTCTATCTGTTCAGATATTTCAGCTCTTGATCGATGTGTTCGACAATTATTCTCTGTAATCATAAAACAGCCTTTTTGCTGCCCCGCAATCTTACGAAATGAGAATAGCAGTACATTGTTGATTTTCTGTATGTTATCCGCAAGGATCATGTAATATTTCTTCTTTAAAGAAAGGGGGGTCAGTTAGGTGTCGTTCCCTTGTCCATGGCGTCGTTTGATCTCGAATCGACCGCCATGTTGTTTTTCCTTTTGTTACTTGTGCACAAATTTAGGTAGCAGGTTAGGCGCTCCCTCCGCAGAAAAACGTACGATAGTTCGGGAGGGAAATTTTCCCGCCGGGGAAATATTTCGCTCCGACCGACCAGCACTGATGTAATCTCTTATCAGTGTTAAGGTTACCCTTTCCTTTAATTACGCAATCGTGTTTTTGTTTACAAAATATTACGATCCATTTGCGAGTCTGAAGTAGAGCTCTACCTAATTCAATTGAATTAGTTGAATGAATCAAATCCTAGGTACATATTATCCTCTGCCAAGATTCCAGTCCCCAGCATTCTGAGGAGAATGAAGTTCGGCCGTTCCTTCTGCCCACGAAGGCGGTCCGGGCGACGAGTTCCGTTGATGGGTTTTTGCTGTTAACCTGATCGCTCCCACGGCCGTGTTTAAGCGCAAAACAACAGCGTCGCCGTCATCCCAGGCCCGCGTTTAAGCGCAAAACTCCGATACAGCCCCTGGTCCCATGGCCGTGTTTACGCGCGAGCCGCACCATCACGCGATCTGAACTCCTCTGCTATCTATCTGCGAGGCTAATGAACTTATTTTTTAGATAGTGTTTACTTGGGTATCCGAGAGACATCGCTGACATCATAATCGGCCTTGTTAGTTTTAGTGTCACTCGGAAGATCGCAGAAAGATCAGAAAGTTTACATCAGAAAGAAGTGAGAAAGAGGGATGAGAAACACACTTATTCTCCTTTGCAAAACAATAAACAACTATAATGCATTCCGTTTATTCATAAGCTGAATCGTAATCTTAATGACTATATTCAGATGTTGGAAATAGAAATATATAAACAAAAAAGACAATGTAACTAGCGAAACATTGTTTGGTTATGAGTTATGATGAAACTTAATCCACACAAAGAAAAAAAAAAACGGGGAAAAACTTGTATTTCAAAGAAAAACATTAAGTGAACAATTTGCTTGTCTAAATGTATCATGAAGTATGACGGGATTGGCGAAAATAGAGGGGTGAACGCAGCGCGAAATCGTCGGGAAAAGGCTGAAAAAGCTTGGGCTGGAGGGTGAGACGGCACTACAGCGTCTTGGGCTGCAGCGGGAGGCGGGCGCGAGATCGCTCGGTAGCTATCAGGTTAAACACCCAGAGTGATTTGTCAAATGTACGAACCCTGGAGTTAAATATATGTAAAAAGCGCTTTGCTCCAAAGTCAGGTGGTGCGTGTTTGCTTAAAGCAAACACTTAAATAATAAATAGTTCTACATTGAATTGACTTTCTCGAGTTGCAGCCCTCGACAAGACAGATACCGAGAACTCATTAAGGTCTGATACGTTTTACAAAATAGGAAACGTCCGTAGGGCAATACTAAAGGGGTATATATAAAAACGAGACTGAATGTGTCCCCGTTACTGGATAGCAGAGAGGAATAATAAATTACAAAATCAACAATGTCAGATTACTAGGAGTCCGGGTCAAGTGTAGAGGACTGTAGCATAAAGTGTCTTTTCTCTAAAATTTGTTTAGAAAATGAATATGAACATAACATCAGAGTAAATTTTTAATATCTTACTAAGTGAATGCATATATGACTTAACGTACTACCTTGCATATTTCCTACACAGTCTTTTCTCTTGAGTCGGATTCTCTATTATGTACTGCTTAAAATCCCTCCAGGGCACTCCTACCTTTTTCACCAATCTTAGTTGGTTGATTTCTGGCGGTCTAACAACTTAACAATGAAGAAAAATAAATATCAACCAACAACAGGGTGTCTTATGATGCTGAAACCTCAATTATACAGATTGGCTAACGACCCGTTAGTACTAATTAACCAACGCGTGATGCATTGGGAACCTAGTCATGGTGAGGTGGCCTCTCTCTGTCGGAACTGAGGTTCTGGGTGCTCGAACATTAGCGAGTACCAGCCACACTGTAAAGAGATATATTTTGTGTCTAGCTTACTATAATTTCCTTTCCGTATTGACTCATTGAGTAGGCGGACACTGTCCGCGCTAAAGCTAGGTTCACATGGGAAATTCTTCTTTCCCAAAAAACTGAGCATTCTCACTACCAAATTATTAAATTTCTAATAGATGAATAATTCACCTAATAATTTGTTGACTGTGTAACAGTGTGGGGCATCGACACCCTTAGTCGGACAAAAACTGGCTACAATATTAATGTCAGTATTCAGTCAAAAGGTTGGTTGCTGTAAATAAACATTAAATACATAATGAAAAAGGTAAAGGTTATTTCGTAAAATGTCAGTATCTGTCTGTGACGCAGAATGTCGATGCAAAAAAAAAAAAACAAAGTGCTACCAGAATTGCACCACAAGCACTCAAGTGCCACTCAGATGAGAGTACATCCAAGTTAAGAATTTAAAATTAATACCGAAGCTTTAGCTGAAAGAAAAGTCATAATGAAATTCTAATTACTCTTAATATTTCAGGATGTCTGGCTCTTCCGATCTCGATTTTGAGCGATCTGACTCTGACCTATCTGAGTCAATGGATCATCGTCCTGAGGATCGCCGCCGTCGCCCCAAAAGGCAATCCTCAGCCGCCCGTAAAACACGCTCAGAGCCCGACTTTGTTAAGATGATTGCTGATCTGGAGGCCAAATTAATGAGCTCCTTGAAGGAGGTAAAAGAGGAATTTTCTACTATTAAGGAGAAAGTGAACCATTATTCTGAGGTAAGAGACATAGATTTTCTCTTTGGTGACCGTTCTAATCATACCCAAATATCAGATAATGTGCCCGAACCTATGGATACCTCTAATGCTCTGCCTGTAGTTTCTGAAACCCCTGTTCTTCCCTTTATGTCAGCACCAAATGTAGCGACTCCTACTAATACTGTCTCAGATCTAAACTTTGTAGTAAATAACAATCATGAGACGGAGCAGGTGTCAAATCCTTGCATTCCGCAATCACAAAGTAACAGCTTGCCAATATCAAGTAATCCTAGGAGACTTGATGGAGTACGGTATCGCCCCCTCTCAACAAAATTGGAGGAAAATTCCCAGTTTAAACTCTGGCGTCGGAATGTTGAAGCTGCCATTGATGCTCAAGAATGTGGCTTTTTGTTGAGAAGGGACGAGCCCGTGCCAGAAGGGTACACAGCTTTTGATTATAATACTGCTAAGAAAAGAACCAGATTTTTCCTTTTAGAGTCTATGTCTGACGACTATCATGAACTTGTTCAGGAAGTTGAACACCCATTAGATATGCTAACTTCATTAGAGAAAATCTGTGAGCCCTTCTCCCCACATCAAGTGAACCAAGCTGTACTTTATTTTAATACAATGTACTACGACTCATCAGCTGAGAGAGTCATTGACTTTCTGAAACGATTTGATGATGCTCAGCGCAAACTCGTGAAGCTCCATCCAACGATGATGTCCCCAACTTACATACGCCAGATCTTTGTCTTGTCAATTCGCAACACACAAACGTATGAAAAAGAACAGCTAAATCCCGGTAAATATACGGTGTCAGAACTGCGTGAAATGCTGTCTGATGAAGAGATGCGTCTTGAAAATTTAAACACCCTTTCTAAAAGATCAGACTCCGCAAAGTTGGCGAGGGCTTCACGTAGTACCTATTCTACAGGAGTCAGAGGAAGGGGAAAACGATCTGTAAACTCACGCGTTCCCTTTAGACAGAATAATATTCCCTTTAGACAGAATAATATGATCTTTAGTCAAAATAATCTCCCTAATTCCGTTTTTCCATCACAGAACAGAGGGAATACTTTCCGAGCTCAGAGCAAACCTAGACGCAGACCTCGATGCACTTACTGCCACCGTCTAGGACATGACAAGGAACGTTGTTTCAGTCTTCAGAAAGTTTGCTTCAACTGTGGAGGAGACCACTTGGTCTCCATCTGTCCTAAACCCTCAAGGAAACAAATTCCCAATCCTCTTAAGAGAAAGTCTGAGGCCTCCACGTCCGCTACTCCAGCACAGAACCGACTGTATAGGGCTAAACGTCCTAGATCGATGTCTGATAAAAAGCCGACCCTTGTCCGAATGCCTTTGGGTCATGCCAAGCTACTTCAGCGTCGATTGGCTGGGCATCAAGATGCCTGTTTCTCAATTGCTGGCAGCTTGGATGGTCCCGATGACAAGGAGGTCTGGGTCACCATGAGTGACGAAGAGGAACAGGAGGTTGCTCACATAAACTATTGCTCTGAGAAAAACTCAGGCTCGAAAGCCCTTACCATCATCACTGGTAAGAATCCTAAGTATTTTAGGGCCATCGTAGACACAGGATGTACAGAGCACTTAGCGTCAGAAACAATCTGTCTCTCTAATCTGCGTCCACTTAAAAGTCCGAAAATTTTTAAATGCGCGAATAGTGATGAAAATGCAGATTTAGTCGGTACCATGTCAGGAACCTTAAATTTTGTTAATAATAATAAACCCAGAACACTAAGTGATGTGATGTACATCCCTGGTCTAGGCTCAAACCTGTTTTCTGTTAGAAAAATGACTGATTTAGGTTTTCATGTGTTATTCACTAATGAAAGAGTCGATTTTATACAACCTACCACAGGTAAAGTTTTCAAGTCTGGGTATTTTAAGAATAATCTATGGTACGTAGATCTAGAATTACTTGAAAAGAACCCTCTTAAAAGAAAGTCTGATCACTCTGTTTATGGAGACAAAAGAATTAGATTCGATAATTGTTTTACTTCTATTCCCACAATAGATTCCACATGTAATCAAGACACTACCACTCTCTCCACCGATATTTTGTTGGGAGGGAGGGAAAATGGTAGCCCTAAAAATGATGATTCTTCC
Source organism: Adelphocoris suturalis (assembly GCA_030762985.1). Taxonomy (NCBI): domain Eukaryota; kingdom Metazoa; phylum Arthropoda; class Insecta; order Hemiptera; family Miridae; genus Adelphocoris; species Adelphocoris suturalis. The sequence continues at coordinate 23,426,872 of CM061043.1, forward strand.
GAATTTCTAGGAGGGAGCACTGCAAAGTCGCAGTGTTCCATTACAATTCAAGGGGAAAACACTAATAAATTTAACGTCAGTAAAAACCTTAGTGCCAGAAACCTGTCAAATAGTGACAGCCTTATACCTAAACATAATACAAAACAGAGTTTCAAAACTTTCCAAACAACAACAACAACAACTTTCCAAAACTTCGGGAGGGAGCTTTACCTCGAATGACAGATCTAACATTCCCACTAGTAGTAGAAACTTAGACAATGAAATTTCAAAACTTGATAAAAACATGTTAAGCCAAGTCTACAAGGAAAGTCTAAGAGATAACTATGGTACGCTATGGCACATACGTCTAAATCATGCTTCAAAGTATTACTTGGAAGCAGCCAGTAAATTCCTACCAGAACTGAAGTCAGTTAAATTTGGGAATGAAATTCTAGACTGTGTAGATTGTGCCCAAGCTAACACCAAAAGAAAATCACATAAAGAGGTCAGACATAGAGTCCAAAAACCCTTTGCAGTTTTACACTCAGATTTGATGGGACCTATTCGTCCGCATAACTTTAGAAATGGTGATTCCTATATAGTAACCTTTGTATGTGATTTTTCCAGATATCTGTTTGCTTATTCCCTTGCAAACAAAAGGGAAGTTCATCTTGCCTTAAACAAATGTCTGAATGAAATAGCTACCATTAGTTTGCAACAAAATTCGGTGTTTAAAATTAGGGCTGACAATGGTCTTGAATATAAAACTTCCGAAATGAAAAGTCTGTTAAAATCCAAAAATATCACCCTAGAGACGAATGAACCATATACCCCACAACAAAATGGATGTGCCGAGAGAATGAACCAAGAACTAATACATAAAATCCGTGTTAACTTGTTGTCAGCAAAAATGCCCTTGTCTTTTTGGGGACATGCTCTGAACTATGTTACTCATGTCTATAATCGAATGCCACACTCTTCAAATAATTTTAAAAGTCCATTTGAAAAAGTGTACAACCATCCACCTACCCTAAAATATATTAAACGCTTTGGTTGTCTAGTGCTAAGTGTGGATAACGAAAATACAAGTAAATTTGCTCCAAAAGCCAAACGCGGTTAGTTACTCGAATGTACCAAAACGGGCTATGTAATTTTTAGCGAAAAACATAAAACTCTCGTAAACTCATGTAATGTAAAATGTATAGAATCACAAGTATATGGTGATCATATAAAGGATTATCCTCAACCACTTTCTGAAATCCTTGAAATAGGAGAAAACGTCGGCTCTTCTGAGGAAAGCCTAGGGGAAGTCGACAACTCAGAAAGTCAGCCTTCCGCTATTAATGAAATTTTATATGTTGAACCCTATTCATTCTCTGATGCAATGAAGTCACCTGATAGAGATCTATGGGAGGAAGCCATGCTTGACGAATTAGAATCCCTCTCTAATAAAAACACCTGGGAACTAGTACCAAAGTCAGAACTACCCCCTAAAACAAAAATCATAAAGTCCCGCTGGGTTCACAAGCGAAAAATGGAGGCTGATGGATCCTTTCGTTTTAAAAGTCGTCTAGTAGCTAAAGGTTTTGCTGACACGAATGAGTATATATTGTCTGAAATATACGCACCTGTAGCAAGGCTAGGTGATGTCAGATTGTTATTGTCTATAGCAAACAAATTTAATTTACATTTGTATCAGTTAGACGTCAAGACTGCTTTTCTAAATGGAAAATTGGAAAAACCCGTTTTTATGGAAGTCCCTGAAGGTGTAGTAGAATTAACTGATGTCCCTGAATCTGTTCAGCAAACCCATGTCTGTAGATTAATTAGATCTCTGTATGGTCTAAAAGTATCCCCGAATTTATGGTTTAAAAGATTTACTGGACTAATGAGTAAAATTGATTTTGAAGAATATCCTCATCAAAGATGCATTTTCAGATGGCAACGAGGAGAAAAGTTTGCCATACTTCTAGTCTATGTCGATGATATTTTACTAGGTTCTAATTGTAAAACGAAAGCCTGTGAAGTTATAGAATGTCTGAATCAAGAGATTGAAGTGACAAATCTAGGAACCCCAAAGAAATTTCTAGGTCTAGAAATAGAACGTAACCTTGAGAATCAAACTATTTTTATTTCACAAAAATTATTTATTCAATCTCTCTTGGATGAGTTTCTCCCACCAGATTTCCCAATCTGTGACATTCCAATGACAACTAGAATATGTACTCTAAAATTCCAGTTGGAACACCAGTCCGAAAGTACATCACTCCCAAATGTTCCGTATCGCAAGGTCATTGGCTCATTACTCTACTTGCAAGGAGGTACGAGGCCAGATATTTCATATGCAGTAAATTTCCTTAGTAGAAAACAAGTCAATTATACGTCTTTTGATTGGGAGTGTGTACTGAGAGTTCTAAGTTACCTTAAGGGCACTATAGACTTAGGACTCTTATACACTGGAACAGGTGATACCATATTCAGTTATGCTGATGCTTCTCTGGGATCAAGTGATCTCAAAGGCAAGTCCACCACAGGGTATACTGTTTCTGCATTTGGAGATTTAGTGACCTGGCGGTCAAAGAAACAGAATCATATTGCCCGATCGACTTGTGAAGCTGAGTACATAGCTATGTCAACAGCTTGTACTGAGGTTATTAGCTTCAAGGAACTCGTAAAATTTCTAGTTAAACTCGTGATAACTCCCACTATATATGGTGACTGCACCCCAGCAATAGCCCTAGCGATGACTGATGAATCTAGAACACTAAGACATATCGTTAAACTCAGTTACCATTTTGTAAAAAATGAATATAAAAAGGGGACAGTAAAGTTGGAATGGGTACCTACCCAGGAACAGCTGGCTGACTGTCTCACAAAACCCCTTCCAAAGGGACTTTTTATTAAATTTAGAGATGACTTATTATATTTCATGTGATTATATGTCACCTAAAGATGTATTACTGCATTCATTTTCGTTTATGTTTCAGATTCTGATGATGAATGTTGGGCCTAGCCCCGCCTGTATCTGCTTGCCTCTTTTTACCATATAATTAATTGCCCAGAAAAATGAAATTCTTGAATCGACTGCTTTAATTCCGGTATGCCTGAACCTACACAAGAATGTTCTCCACCAAGAGTGAGTCAGTTCTTTTTTTTTTTTGTTTTGTTTGCCTTTCATCTTTCGCGGAACTATCATACATGTAACCTCATATCGCGAAACTGTCTCGGGGAATAATCACCCTTAAGGTGACTTATATGCTCTTACTTTCCACAAGTCCGTCCTACATAACTTACTGTGACAATTTATCTGAAGGGCTGATACTTCTTCCTTTTTAAAATTTGAAAAAGGAGGGAGTGTCAACAAATAGGTGTTTTCCAAATTAGTTCACTTTCCCACCACATCGGGCAGATACAGGATAGGGATTGGTCTCAATCCATATCGGGGTATTTCATCATACTCTATGAAGCCTAGTGACGTCAACCGTTCCATGACACTGCCATCTACTTCAAACTACGCTGCCTGTCAGATCGTCTCTTGACTCTTTAAGTTCCCCGGTGTTGGTAGGACTGCTCCGCTCAACTCTGGTTGGCCGCCCAAGACGGGACACACTTCTTCCAGCAGCTTCGCCGTGGTTCCCTCTTGCTCTCAAGATATCCAAAGCATATTATATTTTCCTGAAGTATTTTATACATTCAGTTTCACTATAGTAAATATAGTCCGTGATTCAATCCATTTGTGATTAGTCTAGTGTTGAAGTTCTTTCAATTCACCTCATCAAAGTGAGTAACTTATTTAGTTAATACATTTCCCGATCTTCTGAATTAGCACTTTCTATATTGGATAGCCCTTCCGCGCGGTCAATTGTTCAGTTGGTATCTAAATTTATCTGCGTAGATGCAGACACCTGCCGAAGAAAAATTAATTGAATTACATAACACACCTACACTTTCCTAGTATTTTGAATAACAAACTGAAAATAAATTATATATATACACCGATGTGAAATTAAGAAACAAAAAGTGAAACAGAAAGGAACTTCACAAACTAAATTTTTTATATTTCGGCTAATCACTAGACGTTCAACAGCACACCCAACCCCCCTTCACCAGTGCCATCTAGATCCAATTCTTCTTCATATTCGGCCTCCGTGACATCATCAATCTGATCTGTTTGTCCAACTAATCTGTATTTTGATAAAAGGATTGATTTAGGATATCAGCCAGACCACCCAACTTTAAAAATCAGTCTTATCGATTACGTAGGCCTGTTTCATTATATGGAGGCCGATTATGGTTTATAAGGAGGGTTTATTATAAGGAGGCTGGTGGAGGGTATGAAGGTGCTCTTGAACGCCAAGTCGGCTAATTTGCATTTTTCGAATAGGTATAGAACAAACAATGAAGTAGGTGTTGGGAAATCTTAAAAACTGGAGCTTTGGAGTTGTTGTGGGGATGCATTGCACTGGATGGAATTTTCATCTTCTAATATTGACTGGTGGCTCATAAGCTCTCAAGACATAAATTTAGCCTTCATTACTGTGAGCCTTCTCGGACTGGTGAAATTTAGTCTTATTCTCACCAGGCTTCATCTTTCGGAGGACCTTTATCCCGAAGCAGTCGTGGGATGGAGCGACATGTGTGATTGCATGGCGACTACTGGGAGATCCTGGTCCTCTACCACCACTGAATGTCTATGTTTGTTCACTCGCAGATTTAACGCGGTTTCCGCTTTACCAACATAGAAAGTTGGGTAGTTTTTGCATACTAACTCATTATCAATAACTCATAGTAGCACCAAAGGGAAGGTGTGGACGGTCCCCTATCAGTTTCATCATTCTTGACTCAATACCTCACTCTGCGCATGCGCAAACGTAAATTCTCCAAGCATCATTCTCCCACGCCCTACTCGTTCGATCTCGCTCAAATTTGGATGATAGTTGGGGTATGACGATTTGATCATTTTATTTCAATTTCAACATGATTGTTACAATAATAACTACTGCTCATGCGCCTGTGTGAAATCCTTACAACGATCCTAATTTCCATTGTTTTCATCCGATTTCGATGAAATTGTCAGAGAATACGCAGGATTGGTTGCAGTTGGTCCTCTATAAGTTTCATTGTTGCCAAATCAATAGTTCATTCTGCACATATGCGCAATTGTAAATTCTATCATGTTCTATCTTTCCACTCTAGTCGTTCGAGTTTTCTTAAATTTCTATGATAGTTGGAAGAAGATGGTAGGTAAGCGAGGAAGCTATGTGCCACACCCAACTTGGCAGACGTTTGTTTTTTATTTTTTTTCCGTCCCATTTCGTTGCACTACTTGACGAAAAATGAGGATCGAACAAAGAAAGAATCACGAAAATCAGTTAATCAATGAAGCTTTGGCAGCGCATTAATGGTCAGGCTATTACCCCCTCCAACTGCCACCGCCTTTTAGCAAATCCAAAATTTCCAAGTTTTGTAGCACAGCTTGACAAAAATGGGAATCGAACAGAGGAAGAATCACGAAAATTGGTTATGAATAGCAGCTTAGGCAGCACTTATTAGGATCGGATATTACCCCCTTCACCTCTCCCACCATGATGCAAATCCTTAATTTCAAAGGTTTGTTGAACAACTTAACTAAAATTGGGATCGAACAAGAGAGAACAATCACGAAAATCGGTTTATAAATGCAGCATTGGTGGCGCATTTAATGTTAGGCTATTACCCCCCCCCCCTTCCCCCCTTTTTGCAAACCCGGAATTTTCAAGGTTTGTTTGTTGCACATCTAGGCTAAATTTTGGATCGAAGAAGATGAGAATCTCAAAAATCGGTTGAGAATTAGCCAGGGCAGCATCAACAAAATCCGTCACACATGCACAGTACACAACGCACACACTTATGGGATCTAGTCTTAGAATGGTCTGAAACGGATTTTATCATGCTTGGTCTCACACCCCCCTGGATAAATTTAATAGGCGCCTCTTTTTTTACGAAGCCTTGACTATAAGACATAGCTTCAAATGGACGTCCTAAAAACTACATAGAAGTTGACCACAAACCAATACAGGGGTTATTTATTCTTAAAAACCTTTTACCTAGTTCCTTGAAAATCCACGCATTTAGATATTTTAAAGAAGTTTTATTAGGATGTGTGCCACTGAATTGAGATTCGTGCAGCAGTTCGAATTCATAGTTGAGTAGTGGGGTGGTTCACTCAACTGTTAGGGGCCCACACAGATTACACGAGTTTGACAGTTCACTCAGGGGACACTCAAAGCTTTTTCAACTTAAGCAGTATGTTGTAGGGGAAGTTTCCCTGCTTCGAGGGAAAAGGGACAGGAAAATTCCCTCTCACATTCCTCACTGATCAATAGCAGTTCTTAAAGGTTACTCTTTTCACTGGGTTTTTGCTTTGTATGCTATTATCCTTGTTCCTTGGGGAGGCAGGACATAGGCTTTATCATAAAAAGACGAAAGTCATTGGTCCTCTCGCCTGGATCGAGGCAGCCACAGTTGACTTGAATCCTTGTTGCTTGTTTCTTAAAGTGCTGATAATTTGTGTATATGAAAGGAAAAGAAGTGAGAAAATGAGAAAACAATGATTCGCCAGTTAGTTTTGAAGAACAGACATCTAGTTGAAAATAAGAAGAGTTTAAGGTATAATGAGACTGTTGGACTAACACATATATACCTAGTTGAAAATAAAAAGAGTTATAGGTATAATGAGACTGTTGGACAAAAACAAGACATTTGGGTTTTGGGAGAGCTTCATGCAATCACATTTTCTTGGAATTCTCATTGATTGTACATCCTGAAGAATGGAAGGTAGGTACCTACCACCAACTCATTCCACAAACCACAATGAATCTGTATATCATGCACTAAAAACTTGGTACGTAGAGATCACATAAAATCAAAGAGCGACCGGCACTTTAAGCTGTGGTGGTTATAAATCCTTTCCATTTATTATAGGATCCTTCAGGTTCTTAGTTGCCCATGACTGTCTCTCTCCCGAATCGAAATAGTTTGAGAAATATTTCTTTGTTGGTTGTATAACATTCGAATGGGATCTGTTGGTTACATCAAACATGTACCTAATTACTCTTGTGTGCTGCAGTTTTTGAATAAACTCCGAACAAAATAAACGTGTATGCTCTACTATATTACCAGTACATATACCTACCAACGTGAAAATAATAATAAAACTCAACAGTTGACGCATTTAAGTGACCTCCTGCCGTCACTCAGGGTATTGCACCATTGAGCTGATTCGCCAGTGGATATGAAATTTGAATTTTTCTCGAATACAATTTTCGTGAACTCTACTTTATACCTTTGGATTCTGGACCCTAGACGACATTGCTGTCTTTGGGCAGGCAAATTACCTATCTGAATTCCATGGACATGAAGAAGACTACCTAACTCTTGTTTTTAAGGCACAAGTTACATAACTCTTTGAAGACGATTCATTAGTATGGCAAGCGGCAGGCGGCTATGAGAGGTGGAAATTGAGCCAGCGAGAAAGCCTCACTCGATTTTCCAAGCTTCCACCTCCCTTTTACCTCAGACGTGATAAGAACGGACAAAAAGTCAGCTAATTACGCCGCAAAATGGGCCGAAAACGGGGAGACCGGCGAAGGGGACGGGCCATTTGTCTTGTTTGAGACAGGCTGTGTACCCGTAAATATCCATCATTAACATTTTTTCTTCCTTTTCCAACCTCCCCTGCACACCTCGCTTCTGAGGTAATAAGACGGTCTAAGGAAAGACGAGACGAAGGGGAATTTCCGCAGGACAGGAGAGATGAAAGATTTCCATAGTGACAGGAGCGGCGGGCTTCGGTGACAGAAAACTCTTAATAAATCTCCAGAAGATTAATATCTCCGCTTTCCCCCTCCTCTCTCTCCCCCGAAGAAGCACTTTTTCCAACTTTCATAGAAGGTCTAACACTTTTACCCCGCGAAAATTTCTCCGGGTTCTTCCCTACCCTGATGAGCAAAATCGTAAGGGAGAAAAAGGTGAATGCTTGATTGATGATGGTTGGGCAAGTTTTAATTAAATGCAAGGTGGAGGTCCCTGATCTTTTACTCGTTTTTGAAAAGGTTTTTTCCTGGGGGGGTCTCCGTTTCCCGTGTCCGAGATTGATGGCTCATGAGGGCTTTTAATGACTCGAACTATCAATTATGATGAGAGTGGGAAGACGGCAAGAAAAATTTCTGATGGAAGGTTTTATGGTCATTTTGATACCAAGAATTTTGAATTGTGCAGTTGTAACAACTATCGTGAACTGTTCAGTGATCCGTTCAATGGAACAGCGTACCCGTTGGTGTCCCCAACGTGCACGGGTCCACTTGCTCTTCTTAATCGTTGTTCAACCTTCAGAACGGTGAGTCTACCTTTCTCTTCCACTTGCGTTAATAGCAATCAAATTATATAAACTCCCATTGTTTATACAAATACCTAATTCACTGCTATCCCGCATACCTCTTTCTTCCATGCGGTATTTCTTTCATCTTCAAAAGAAGTTTTTTTTTTTTTTTTTTTTTTTCGTGATTTATTTATTGCAACACTTCATCTAGCAATATTTCATTTCATGATAAGCTCACTAAGGGGGGAGGTTTACAGCAAAACCTGGCCCATACTTGTATCAAGAACAGTTAAAAACACTGGATTACGCTCGCACTATTTGCACAGCACAAATAGGTCCAGAGGTTTATTTCTCTTGAGTCGCCGAAGTTCTCCTTCGTTGTTTAAAACGCTGAGCATCTCCAGGTTCTCGTGTTTGTGGAGGCGATGTTCGTGCTTCCTTGCATATTTGGCGATAATTTCGGTGACCGCTTTTACCCTCAAGTCTCGATGAATATCATCATTCCGCATGAACCAGGGGGCCCGAACTATACTTTTCAGTTTTATATTTTGTCGGGTTTGGATTGTTTTAATATTTGATTTTTTCGCATAAACCCAGAGCTGAATCCTATAGGTACAGATAGGGCGCAGTATCTGTTTATATATGAGTAATTTATTGTGTAGTGAGAGATGGGAGTTCCTTCCCATCATCCAGTACATCTTTCTGAACTTTCTGAATCTTTTCAGTTCCTGATTCATTTTTTCAATGTGGTATTTCCAGTTAAGTTTGGAATCAAGGTGCATCCTTAAGTATTTTACAGTGTCAGAGTATGGAATTTTATTTGAATTGATCTCAACTTCTGGGGCTGAGATGTTTCTATTAGTAAAGTTGATGTGCACTGGCTTTTTTTCATTCAGTTTCATTCTCCACATCTTGGTCCAATTGACAACCTTGTTAGTGGACGTCTGTAGATTGCGAGTGGCAGTTTCAGCGTCATCTCCAACAGAGAGGATGGCAGTATCATCTGCAAAAGTAGCTACACTTGTATTTTCCTGTTGCGGAAGATCTCGTGTGTACAGCAGGTAGAGTACTGGGCCTAGGACACTGCCTTGTGGTACCCCTGCTTTTATAGGCTTCAAGACAGAATACTGGTCACCCTGCCTTACCCTGAAGTGTCTGTTCGCTAGGTAGGATTTTAGGAGTAAGTAAAACTGTTTTGGGAGATCCTCGTGCAGTTTATACTCAAGTCCCTTGTGCCAGACCTTGTCAAATGCTTGGGCCACGTCCAGAAAGATACTGGCACATATTTGTTTACCTTCTAGAGCCTTTTCTATTATGTTAGTGATTCTATGAACTTGGTCTAGCGTATCAAAAGAAGTGAATATAAGAAACAAATCAACCGACAGGCTAGATAGAAAAAACCACCCTGATTATCTTTCTTTTGGAGAGGCATAAAGAAAAGCGTTATAAATTATCACAGTGATTGAAATCTTGTTCTACTTATTTCACCTGAGTCCCAAAATTACATCGAAATATTGGAATATTCTATAGAAGCCCAAGAATTTTGATCACGACAATCGGTAGATTGTCACACAGTGTATAAATACAAAGAGAACCTGCAATACTGAACGTCTCGGAATCAAGGGCTTAATTTATTGTAAGATTTTATCTGATCTTTCAAGAAGACAGTGTTTGAATATTTTGAAAAAACGGGGCAGTAAAATATCTCTTAAGATATTGGTTGTACTCGTAGTAATGTTCGATCATCAAGTCGGAAAAAGTGAATACTTCAAACTACCAGAAGCAGCATCGGTCTTTACGTGCGAGGTAGTGGCTATAAGAGAAGCTCTCAGACACACTAGACTCGGAACGGAACGGTCTATTATGATTATAACAGACTGCCTCAGCGTTTTGATGAAACTTTCAAACTTTTAATTGGATTCCAGTTTTAACCATATTCTGATAATCGTGGAACTTGTCAACATAATAGAGTCATCCGACCGCCGCTTTCAGTTTGCATGGACTAGATCACACGTGGAAGTAAAAGGTAACGAAGTGCAAGACACCCTCTCAAACCTGGGACGTCATCATCATATACAGATGTGTACGAGTATGAGCATCTCTATCGACAACTGAAAAAACAGTGGCAAGTGCTGTACGACAACGCTGAAGAGAGAATGAGAAATCGGATGGAAAACCCTGAGATTCCTATAAAACCATGGTTCCATCAGATGGAAATGGATGGAACATCGATCCTATTGATTGCCAGTCTCCGTTCGAATCATAGATTGTGTTCATCATATTTGAATCTAAATGGACAGCGAGAATCACCATCATGCGCAAAATGTGGCTCCCAGGATGAAACGCTGGAACACATACTTTTGATATACTGCTTAATTGTAATAATTCGTGTCATGACCACGTAATGTTTATGAAATAAAGGTCTTCATGGCTGTTGCCCCTGAAGGAATGTCAACTGAAGAAAAACAAAAATGTTTGATCTCTGGGTAATAATTTAAAAATCCACTACATGGAGTAATGGTTCACTTCCTTATGTTACTATGGATTATGCTAATCACTGACTATAATAAGCTATGAAGTCGACAGAGAAAATGATTTGGCCTCTTAAGCCACGCATACTTAAATCGAATTCGTACAAATGGAATCTATTTTCTTTCCAATAAAAAGGGCATATGGACCGTAAGGGTTCAAAAGCGTACTACCTAACAAAACAACACCATAAATTTGCTTTCACTTGGCTGATTGTACATATGTAGTGTGAATATAGTTACTAGCCTATTTTACATCTAGTCTTAGTTGTACTACTTTATTTTTGGGTTTTTTCTAATCCACTTCGGAGGGCTAAACAGTAATCATCACTGTACCCCTCATTTTTTGATGACGCTCTTTTGAAGGCAAGGATGGCAACATGGCTCCCCTTAGAATCGTGCCACTTCCAGTGTCCCTTTAGACACCTTGCTCAATGCCGCTAATGTAATGACCCTTCTTATCTGGTTGAGGTGCAAAAAAAAAAAAAAAAAAAAAATCATAAATGAAGATTATTAATGGTGAATCTCTTAACAATAATTAACCCTTAACTGTAATAAATACGTGATTTTTTACTGTTTTGTTTGATCCCTTAACCCACTAGTTCCTAATGCACCCTACAGGGTGCATTTCTTTTTTGGCCCCTGTAGCCTATACGCCCACTAACTGATCCTAGCGGTCCTAGAGGGTTTTGAAGATGTGACAATGTGAAAAGGAAGTTGATAAGATCCACCTGTTATCTTGATAAGTCAGTTCAAAGTGGCCAACCTCCGCAATTTTTGCGTCTGTGTGACCTGCCTTCTCATTTTCGTTCACCATGCCTAAAAAATGGTAATTAACCAATAATTCATTCCTGATTTTGTTTTTCTAGTGGTTTCTGAGAAACCCTAACAAAAAATATCAGAGAACTGAGCAAAATTGGCCTCCCAATCATGGGACAACTTTAGTGCACCCTGTAGGGTGCATTAGGATTGAGAACAACTTTGGGTTTTGGTGGTAAGTAGGTACATGTTTATTGTGCTTGTGTCAGTAACTATCTATGTCTGTATTATCTCAGATTTTTTTTTTAAACACAGAATGTGTTTTTACGGAGGGTTATTTGGTTTGAAAATGTCTGTCCAGTAAGATCCCCCCGTACCCCATCCCTCTGTCGTGTCTATGCACGGCCAAACGGCTGAGTGGGGGGAGTGTACGAGTGGGGGGATCTTCTTGGGATTTTACGAAATGGGGCGTAAGCGAATTTAAAATTTTCTAATCCCACCCGAACCATGTGCCGTAGGGCGGGAGTGGGGTCGAAGTAACGGCTAATGTGCGCTTTTTGGACTTCCCCGCTTCCTGTACCCCCCCGAAACGGCCGTTGAAAATTCCGGATGGCTATTAGAGAACTGAGGCATTGGTATTCAAAAACAGTAGGGTTCTCGTCCAGTTGATTCACCTCTCTGTCCAAGGGTGAATGGGTGGGGGGAGGGTTCTTGCTGTCTACCCTTACTGTACATTCTGTCCTGTGTTTTGTCCTTACTGTCTTGTGTTGTTTCCTTTGTCCTTTTGTCCATGTTCTGCCTAAAACTGCACTAATCGTGCTACCAATCATTCTAGTAATTTAATCAATAATATCATATTTACCCAATAATATAAAATGAATAATATGATAAATAGACATAGAAAAAATTAAGATTAAAAAAACACTCACGCAGTTTGCGTAATCAGAACCAACTTTTCAAATAGAGATTTTTGCATGTTGCAAAAAACGCCACACAAATCGGTCAGCTGGAGCTCACGGTGGAGCCTGTCATTTCATTCGTCTCTTGATGTCCTAGATAGGCTCCCTTACAAAATTTGTTATAATGAGACAGACAACACTAATAATAATAATAATTAGCGCACTCAGCTGATCAGGATGGAGCCTGTTTTCAACCTCCTACGACGAACAGGGGAGATTTGAGCACGATTTTGCATCATTATATTAATATTGCTGATCCTCACCGAAGTCGGTGAGGCACAAAGCTCCGACATGTTAGTACAACATATCAAAATTTAGTCCAAATCAGACCAGCGGTTTCGGAGGAGTAGTGAGCACAAAATTTTGTCCATGAATACATATTTTAAATAATAGGTATATAAATATTTATATATTAAGAAATCTGAAAATTAATGACTATTTTAAACGTGTCCTACACCCTCTGAAACGCAAAAAAAAAAAAAAAGGATCCCCACCCCCAAGTGCCGCTACGCCGAAGGCTGCTATTTCCCCTTTTTTACGATAAGTTGGGTAAAGTATATATAATTACTACATTTTCTACAAAAGTCAAGTTTATCATGCAAGCATCATTTTTCTTTCAAATCAATTTATCGCTGCTAGGTGGGCTAAGCACTAATATAAGTAGACTTTTTGAGCACATTAAATTGGTCAAATTTCAAAAAAAAAAAAAAGAAAAAAAAAAACTGAAAAAATCACTAGCAATTGCAATAAACGGTTAAAAAAAATTTGAAATTTATATTTTTTAGCAGACCATTGCTCAAATAAAGTCTATTAACTATAAAGAAGAACATTAGAAAATTGATGTACTATATTATGGTGAAAAATATAGTTGAATTTCATTGAAATGTGCATAAAAATCGGTAAAAACTGCAAAATAAGTTAAATATCCAAAATTTCTTTTTGAATAGCAGATTATTAATTAGATCGAGTTTTTTTTGCCTTGAAATGTATTTTCTCTCGAAGTGCTGAATTTTCAAAACAATGAAACATATAGTAAGTACGATAATTTACAAAAATTCGCTCAAACGATCATGCTGCATAACTTTTGTATTTTAGATTTTCATCGTATTCTCAAATCATGAAGAAATGTAACAAGGCTGAGAAAAGAAACACATGCATTAAATATCAGTGAACACGCGAAGAGCCGACCGGTGTCGCGTAGAATAATTGCAACTACGAGAATGTCGACCTCCGAGTTACATCAGGGAATTCAATGCCTTGACGGAATCTCAACCAAACTTTAAAACTACGACTGCATTTTGAAGGAACGTACAAATGTTTTGAATACACAGGTGTATGCTCTGTCGCAAGAAATGGCTAACAGCCAAGAAACTATCTTGCTAATTAAAAGAAAAAAAAAATAAAATAAATAATAATAAGAGAATTGACAGTATACAAGAAAATCTAGCATTATCTGAAAAAAATAATACGAAAAAGAACTGGCACACGGACAACACAAACGATCATATTCTTCATAACGTTCAAGAAGGGAAAGAACACGTGAATATTCTCAAGAGGAAGGTGTTGGACATTTTTAGAACGGAATTAAATTGCGTTCTTGAGGATTATGAAGTTACTAGAGGCCTGTTAGGGCTTGGAAAGCCCTAATCTAGAGCACGATCAAGATAAGCACAGAGACGAACGGCGACACGGGGCCGTCTAACACTGAAATCGGTCCGCGAAGTTCTTCACAATTTCAAAGATCGTTCAGAAATAACAAACTCTCCTTGATGTTAATAACTACACTACGTTTCTTACTTACCGTGGCAACTGTTGTTACTGCCACAGCCTAATAAACAGAGAGTCTCAATTTCAACTTCCTTCAGTGAACAGGAAAGGATTTAGCTCACTCAGCTGATCAGAAAAGACCCCATCACTACGTTTCTTACTTACCGACACCTGGGGCCGTGCTGATTCGGAATTATATATAAAGACCGTTCGGTATTATATATAAAGTCCGCTAAGTTCTTCAGTTTCAATTTCTTCGTTCAGAAATAACTCTCCTAGATGTTAGTAACTACACTACGTTTCTTACTACCGTGAATTGATGGCAACTGTTGTTACCGCCACAGCCTAATAAACAACTCTCGTTGATAAGGACCGCCTAGAACACGATCAAGGCGAGTATAGAGACGAACGGCGACACTTTTGCAACAAACTTGGGGCCGTGCTGATTCGAATGAGCCGTCTAACACTGAAATCGGACCGCGAAGTTCTTCACAATTTCAAAGACCGTTCGGAATTATATATAAAGATTTGGCGGTTGAGTGCAGGCATTATTGATTGTAATTTATGTTAACTAGGCAATGCTTATTTATTATACGTAAATTATGTAGACCTATATAAGTAATTATTTGATACATCATACGTAAAAGTCTAACATTTTTTGTTGAGGCAGAAATGAAGGCAATATGCGTGCTATTTTGACATGGATATGTCTTTGCTCTGGGGGGTCAACCGAAAATTTCCGTGACGCAAAATTTGTGTCACAATTTCAGTGTTTTTCAAGTACAACCCAGCCGTTGCTAGGAGAATGGAATTTCCGCAGTTTTCATCGCACAGAAATCGTTCGCAACTCGTTGTGAAAAATGTTCACATCTCAAGCTACCAACTTCCCTCTCCTTACGTACCTGGCTGCATTCCTAAACTAAGTTGATTGGACTATAAACAATTTTAATAAGCCGGTTACACTATTCTTAACGTAAAGCAATAGCATCATTTACTCCACTCCATAGGAAACATTTCCATCCTCTTGACAACAGTCGACTGTTAACAACAACTCATTGTAGTGGCTTCTCTCCACAGTTATTTTCAACATTTCTATAAGTAAACCGTTGTTTTGTTGGAATTAGTCGGGATGCAGCCCAGGGATTTGTTTAAAGTTAAAGGATTTGTTTACAACTCTCGAGGACAACCGTTATGAAATCCCCAATCAAAGACATATCCATGTAACATGGTATCTGCTTGTAAAGCAGATAGTGGAACTCGTTTTTTTAATATGTATTTAAGGACCTCCTTGTAATACCTACGGGTTATACAATAAAATTGAACTGAATCGAATTGAATATCAGTGAAAGTAATCAATGAGAACCTTAACTATACAATTATTATTTAAGAGCCACCCCCCTAAACTTATTTCCTGATGAGTTTCAACAATTTTAAACTCTGTACAAATATTTTCGTGATGCAGAGGGGATCGCTGGGTGGGAACGAGACGAATGGACATTGATTTATTTCATAAAATAGTATATTATAATTGCATTTATATAATATATAAACTAATTAGACTCTGATTTGAGATCGTAGACGTATAGAGAACACCGAGTGTGAGGTTCTGGAGGAGTTTTGATCTCGGAGTTAAACTCGGTCACGTAGTCCTTGTACAATATGGAGTAGAGTCGTGTCCACTTCATTCTGATGATGAGAAGCTCCGAGAAGTGGCTCGTTGTGTACATTTTCATCCACCTGAACAAAATCTGGTTTACTCACTTGTATTGATCTGCTATGTGCTGTACTTGTTAGATCTACCATTAAGTCGTATCATATCATTTCATAACATATGATGGTGGGGATATTGGGGACAGAATTCATAGACGAAGCCTGAGTGTGTGTGTTCACTCCCACTCACCTAAATGGAGGGTTACCCTCCACTCTCCAGTTCGAATTCACAGTTGAGTGGGGTGGTTCACTTAACAGTTACTAAGGGGCACACTCAGATTACACGAGTTTGCCAGTGCATTCAGAGGACGCAATGCTTTTCAACTTAAGTTGGCAGCTCTGACAGTATGTTGTCAGGGAGGTTTCCTTGGTTTGAGGGAAAAGGGTCGGGAAAATTCCCTCTCACATTCCGCATTGATCAATAACAGTTCTTAAAGGTTACTCTTTTCTTTGTATTTTTACTTTTTATGCTATTATCCTTGTTTATCCTTGTTCCTTGGGAGACCGGACATAGGCCTTATCAGAAAAAGACGAAAGTCATTGGTCTTCCCGCCTGGATCGGGGCAGCCACAGTTGATTTGAACAACTGTGACATCTTTTAGCAAAGATTTGCTGGGCTGATATTTTACTCTGGAAGAAGGTTGCATTAAAAAAAAAAAAAAAAAAAAAAAAAAAAAAAAAAAAAAAACTCTTGCAGTCAAAGAGGTTTGCTTACTTTGGCCACAGAAGCAGTTGGCTGAGGCGTTGTGTTTTTAAAATAACTTCTCTCTCAAAGAAGATAAAGGTATAAATTTTCACTCTATTGGGGTATTTCGCGCGTTACAATACCTATTGCTTAGCAGCTATCTGGCACAGATATCAATAATATTAGATACCAGCCTACTCCCTACTGTAGTTGCAGTTTAGGGAACTATACAGATTGGAAAGTAAAGAAGATAGCTGATCCTGCTTTTTCTTTCTAAGAATGACGATACCTACTCACTCGAGTAGCAATTTGAAGAACGAAACAGTATCTGCCTGTGCCCACCCTTTAGTGTGACACCCAACAAGCACAGATACATTACATTACATACCAGATATCTGGAAGGGAGGATTAGTAATTACGACGCCAACTTACTCTAGTAGCAGTTCGGGGAACCACACAGTTTTGAGAGTTAGGTTTATGGCTGTTATTGCTATTTCTTATTAAGAAATATGACGCCCAGTCACTCTAGCTGCAGTGTGGCTAACGAAACAGAGCTCGATAGCTCTTTTTGCTAGTGTCCCACCCTTCTGTGTGACACCCAACAGACATCCATACATATCACTCCATATTACATATCTGGCTTAGGAATTAGTAATTAGACGCCAACTCACCCTAGTTGAAGTTTAGAGAACCATACCGTTTAGGTTGTAGTGATTCTTGCAAAAGGAGCTTTTTTCATAAATGAATGCCAAGTCTCTCCAGTCCAAAATCAGTCTTTGGACAACAAAATGGAGGATCAAATTGAATGAGGTCAAGTCGGTGCACGTTGATTTTACCAACCGGAAGATTAACCACATCCCTACTTTCCTCAACAACGTGGCAATTCCCTACGCGAATGAAGCCAAATACCTGGGCATGATGCTAGACGCCAAGCTCAGGTGGAAGGAACATGTCAAAATGAAGTGGACTGAGCTCGAATTGAAACTTGGAAGGATGCATTGGCTAATTGGCCGACGATCCACCATGACCATTAGTAACAAGCTGCTTCTTTACAATCAAGTACTGAAGCCAGTTTGGATGTATGGAGCACAGTTATGGGGCTGCACAGCTCCAACCAATAGACAGATCATTCAACGTTTCCAGAACTTTGTACTAAGATGTATCACTGATGCGCCGTGGCACTTCCGATATGAGGCACTCCACCGTGAACTTCAAGTTGACAGTATGGATGAGGTTATCAAAAAGCGAGCAACGGCTCATCTTGCCAGACTAAAAGATCCTGTGAATGAGGAAGTTGAAAAGCCCTTGGATGTGCAAGATATAACTCGACGCCTTAGGCGTTTGAAACCGCATGAGCTTGTGTAAGGAGTGAATGTGATATGTTCGAGAGGCAAGGGACAAAGTTATGCATCTTAGGTCCTGAATAGTGTATTGTAGTAATATAAGTCAGATTTATATTGTTAATGGGATTACTCGGTGCAATAAAAGGTTAAAAAAAAAAGAAGAAAAAAGGCTCTCCAGTATAGCAGTTTGGGGTACAAAACAGTTTAGTTTTGTTGGGTAAATTTAATAGCCGATGCTGCATATGCCCCTCCCTCCCCCCTCGTCATCAAATCATGTAATATATAATAAAATACCTGTATCCGGCGGCGCGAGCCACATCGATAGAGGCTTCAACCATGGCGCGAGCGACTCCGCGACCTCTCCAAGATTGGTCGACCGCCAAGTAGCGGATTTCTATGGCTTTCGGTGCGACGTTTTCGATATCCGACATCCGCTCTATGTACTCGAACATGTGCTGAAACTGCATTTTTGTTTTATTACTGGGTTTATCTGTAAAATGTATGATGTCAAGCTATCAAGAAATCAAGATTGGGTCAAAACTGGAATCTTTTCTCGTTTGGGGTTGCTTTCAGGCGTAAATGCGTACCAAAGATAGAAGCAAATTCGACTTTTATTTATTTTCATTTTTTATCCTAACGTGGACTGATAAGTTGTGTTGTTTGGATATAAACAGGTCGTTCCTTGGCTGGTATGGTTTACGATTTGTCCGTGATTGGAAACTGGTTTTCAATGTTTACAAAAATTCTCTCCTTCTAAAATATCCCGAAAAGGTTTGCGTATACGACAAAAGCAGCACCTAGTTAATGTGAGAATTCACTATCAATGTACGTTTCGAGTAGAATGTTGACTACCATATCTACCAAATTTTGGATTATAGATAAGTTTTCAAATCACAATTTTAGGACACATTTACACATTTTTCGAGTAAAAAAAAACATGTTTCAGAAGGCCACACAGGTACCAGTG
Source organism: Adelphocoris suturalis (assembly GCA_030762985.1). Lineage (NCBI taxonomy): Eukaryota > Metazoa > Arthropoda > Insecta > Hemiptera > Miridae > Adelphocoris > Adelphocoris suturalis. Next base: position 23,445,928 of record CM061043.1, read on the forward strand.
GCTACACTTTGATGTAAAAAAACAGATAAATAAATAATAAATAAAATATAATAATAGGGCGTGTGGGTAGCTCAACTTCCCTTACCAATGAACAATACAAGCTTTAATTTTCAATCTTACCAATCAATAGGGCAACTGTTAGGTACAATAAAAACAAGCTTTCAAGTGACTTTATTTTTCAATGGAAAATGCAACTGATACTTTTCAAACAATCTCGAAAGTTTCTATCTTCACCATCGAGTACAGTAATTTCCAAACTACTCTTGTGATGGATATGGGTAGTTCCCCCTTCTCGAATCTTGTAACTGCGACATCTTCCCCCCCCCCCCAACAACTCAACCCCTATAATATTGACGGTGCCCTCCCCCCCACCCTTCCAGAGCCATAATGGTCAATATACTTTAAACGTCTACAATTTAAACAATAATAATAATAAACTATTCAACAATAAATTGTAACATACTCGTATACTCCTGCCTACTTGGAGCCACCCTTCCGATTTCCCTCCCCCCAACTTTATAGAAGCCCCGGGAGTGTGATTGGTACGGGTAGTTTCTCCTTCTCAATTCTTGTAACTGCTGCATCTTAGGGTAATTCCTCGGCTTTTTTAGCTTTTAGGATATCCTCTGACTGTAGCAGGCTAATCGCCTCTACCCTTCAAAGGGGTAACTACTCGATTTCCATCATCCCCTTGTCATACTCAACAAGCTACTTTTTTCCTTACCAATGGATTGGAAAGTCGATACCTTCTTCCCAAACAACCAAGGAAGTTGCTAATCATACTATTGACGCGGTGTTGTAATTTCCGAACACCAATTTTTTTATTGATAAGACATCATCAGCAAACCCTATGTCAATTTTTCAATTATACACCAAGCCACATTTTATGACTCCTCATGAATTAATAGATAAACTGAAAGAAAAGTTGAAGTCGTAGTGCTCCGTATAAGTATGTGAGGGTCATTTTGCAGAAAGTGACAGATCACTGTCATTATTTCGGTTATTATCTTCTCAACCCGCTTCAAGGTGCTAAGTTCCGAATTCCCATGGTTCATCGGAAAACTATGTTACAACTGGGATCGAACAAAAAAGAATCACAAAAATAGGATAAGAAAGAATACTAGCTTGGGCTGATTTTATGAGGAAACTGTCCCCCCCCCCCCAATTGCCGATAGCAATCCACTTCCAAGGTGTTTCGCACAACTAGACGAAAATAGGGGTCGAACAAGTTGCAAGTTGCTTATCTTACACTATTGAATGCAGCTATAGTATTTTCCGTTGATAAAGCAGCCGTTACTTCTCAAACAATCTCAGAATTACTTTCCTTTCGACTGAATATAACTGTCATTTTCAAACAAACTTATAATCGAGATGCTTCCGTTACCATTGGATAAGGCAACTTTACTTACATTCCATCTAACCATTAAAATAATTCCTCTCAAGATTAGATGAGGTAGCCTTTCTTTTTGGTAATAGTTCATGGGAAAACTGTTACTTTCCAAACAATCTATCAAAATGAAAGCATTTGGAGTCACTGGAATTGAGGCAAAATGGGTTGAAAGCTATCTGTTTAGACGGCGTCAAGTTGTACGGTTAAATGGGGTTCTGAGTGATCAGGCTCTTTTGGATGGATTTAGTGTACCGCAAGGAACTGTTTTGGGGCCGCTGTTGTTTTTGTTATATGTCAATGACTTGATGGACATGAGGGATGATATTGACGGTGACATAGTTATGTTTGCGGACGATACTGTTCTTCTGTTCTCTGCTGATATATGGGATGAGGCTCGAGAGAAATCAGAAAGAGGCATAGCAAAAATTTATGAGTGGCTAAACATGAATCTTCTAACCCTTAATGTCTCAAAAACCTGCTTTATCCCCTTTTCTCTCACGAGTGCTCATGCCCCGCAAATGGAGGAGTTACGACTACATCAGACAGGTTGTAAAGATCTTCCATGCAATTTATGCCCATATATTGAAAGAAAACACACGACCAAATATTTAGGGTCGCGGCCCACAAGTGGGCCGCGGGCAGCTTGGTACTGGGCCGTGGATGCTGGTCAAAAATATAAAAATATATTTAAAAAAAAATCATCTGAGTTTCAACAATTAATATCGGAATAGAGATGGAAACAATTAAATTTAAACCATGCTCACTTGAGTGTTAGCAATAATCAAATTATTCAATTGCATTTTTATAACAAGTGAGTTTACTCTTTGCGCGTGTAAGATAGCCAGCGAATAGCGAACAACTCCATTAGTTCTGTTCTGGATTAGAGTTTGCGAAGAATATCCGGCAATCGCCAAAATCGCACTGAAGCACTTGATGGGGTTTTCCACAACATATTTATGTGAACAAGCCTTTTCAACATTGGTTTTTTTGAAAAATAAGTACAGGAACAAACTGCATGTTGAAAGCGATTTAAGACTAAAACTGTCCAGTTTCAATCCTGACATTGATTCAATCGTGGGAGAAAAACAATGTCAAAAATTCCATTGAGTTTTTTCTTTTTACTTTGACCGCTTGTATATAATTGTTTTTCATCATGTAGCAACTAAAAGTGAATAAAGTACAGGTGTTTTCTTTGCAAATACTTAAGATATTTTTTCCCCTTGTAAGTACATATCTTTTACCAATTACTAACATGTTTTATTAATTGCTATGCAATTCTTAGGCCGACCCCCAACAATTTTTTTTTTGTAACGTCCGTGACGAAATTAAAGATGATTTTCACGTAACACCGAGTAGTTGAGTAGTTGCTATAGATTGTGTCACAATTTCAGTGTTTTTCACGTACAACCCAGCCGTTGTTAGGGGAATGAAACTTCCGCAGTTTTCATCGCACAAAAATCGTTCGCCACTCGTTGGAAAGCGCTTGATTTATGTGATAAATGTTCACATTTCAAGCTACCAATTTCCCTCTCCTTACGTACCTGGCTACATTCCAAAACTAAGTTGATTCAGGCTAAGAATTGCATAGCAAATTATCCTCGTTTTCTACGCAGTAGAAAAGAGAAAAGATCCGGCGAGGCGCGAAGCCTATATATATATATATATATATATATATATATATATATATATATATATATGGATCTGAAAGCGTTATTTTAAAAATAGTTGGGCCTCATAATTAAAAAGGTTGGGAACCGCTGATTTAGGGTTAATTCTAGATGCTCATTTGAAATGGGAAAACCATATATCCAGTCTGGCGTCCAAATTAAGGAAATTGATTTATGTTTTTAACAAGATTAAGATGTACCTACCACTTGAGTTAATGAGGACCATGTATTGTACGGTAGTGCATACAAGAATGTATTTGGTAGAGTTGAAATTCTGCAAAAAGCCTTAATTCGATTAGCTTCTAAATCTCACTATCTTGCTCATACAGGACCTATCTTCCAGAAATTATGTATCCTACCGTTTGATCTCCTGTTTAAAATGAGATCAGTTAAACTTTATTTAAAAAATTACCAGCCCATAGTTCCAGAACATGATGTTTTTAGTCGTAATTCTCAAACCAGCACTTTATCTATTTACCGCACCACATTGACACAAAACTTCTTTATTTATCAATCGATAAATATTATTAATACTTTCTCCTCTGATTCTCGAACTAAACTGTTAAGTTTTTCTAATAATAATAGTTTTAAATTCAAATTATTAAAGGACTATTTTAATGAACTTAATACTGAACAAAAATAGCATCAGTTAGAATTTTTATTTATTAATTTTTTTATTTTTTATTGTTAATTTCTGTATTTTTTATTTATTCATTTTTTCTCTCTTTCTTTCTTTTTTTCTAATGTATTGCTTAATCTTCTTCAATTCTGTTATCAGTCATATATCGATTTCTACAGGTGGGACTGACTCTTCCCCTACCACGGGCAGCAGCCCATATTGGGGAATTATTTTCCACCTTACTAAACTTACTAACTAAACTAACTACTTAGTAGTAGCAACATGATTTCTGTTGTATTTACCCTATCGATGTATACTACATAATGTGATAAATTTGTTCATTGGAAAATAAATTACTTAAAAAAAAAAAAAAAAAAAAAAAAAAAAAAAAACCTTGGATAATACATTTTTCCCCATTTACGAAGCTCGTTACTTTTCAAACCACTTTCATCATCAGCGTACCTTGACGTCGGTCTCGTCGTGCGTGTAAATGTACGGGAATTCCTGAGGGTACTCGTCGACGAGAGCGCACCCGATGACGTCACCCGCACTCCGCGCGACGACCGAGCGGCCTTGAGCGATGACGGCGGACGTCACACCGTCGCGCCAGTGCGGCAGGACGTGCGGACCGTTCGCCTCCATCAGCGGCTCGTCTGCGTACAGACTCCGAACGAACAGATCGTGAGCGGCGCGGACGTCAGTCGCAGTCGCGAGAGCGATCTCGAACATGTTTCCCAGCAACGACGAGCCTGAGACCTGCTGGACCCGTCAATTTTCCCGGGGCCCACTTCGGCGTCCCCACCTGGAGATTTTCTGAAGGCCAACCGGCTCTTTTTCGATCCACTCAGTGCGCGTTTTTCTTTTTATTAATGATTCGCCTCAATTCGTGGTCATACTTGCCCGACAAAGTCAATTAGATATCTAATTTGGAATCTCGCAAAATGTCAAGGCCAATAATTTGCAGTATTGAAATATTAAAGAGCTGTTTCACCGAAGGGAGAGAAAGAGTGAGAAAGAGAGAGATTGACTGATTGATTGAAGGTATTTATTTATATAAACAGGAAAGGAATAGGACCGCGTTGGTCCTCTCTTCCTTCCTCCCTGTACAGATTATATGAACATCTTTCTGAGAGAGAGAGAGAGAGAGAGAGAGAGAGAGAGAGAGAGAGAGAGAGAGAGAGAGAGAGAGAGAGAGAGAGAGAGATATTGAAAAGTAATGCATGTATTAGGCTAGATGGCATAAGCGCTAATCCGCTGAAGGACGGTGTACGAAAGCGCTAATTTCCGGGAAGCATGGGTGTACAAAAGCGCAAAAAAAGGTGCGAAAGCGCAAAAATACGAGAATTTTACAAATTTTTATTTTACGAAAGGTCAAGTCATAAGTAATGTTAATTTCAATAGAATTGTAAATGTTTGAGTCTTAAATGCAATGAAACACCGCTTGGTTGCGGATTCCAACTTTTCGGACGTATTCTGTAAGCGTCAAAATTCCCTCCTCGTATTTTGCCCACAACGCACATATCCCCGTATCCTTCCGCACTTGGTTTTTGGGTTTCTTCTTGGTAGGGCTGACGTGGTTAAATTTCACATACGTCTCCGCTTGGAATTTGGCGAGAGCATCGATGACGACGTAGATGAAAATGAAATGAAATGAAAAAATGGTTTTATTCCTTCCAACTACAAAATATTACAAAGGCGGGCAAAAATAGCCAGTAAACACTTCAAGGAATTACCCCACACAAAGAGAATAACTCCGAGCTGTGTGGGAGAGTATACTTCCTATCTACTGAAAATTAATTTTTAAATATTTCAACATAAAATTAAAGGTATCCAAAAATAAAGAGAAAAGAATGTTACACTTGTATTTAGCCATAAACACTTATAAACATAGAATAAATTTGTTCTGGTCCTATTTCAATAAGCCATGTAAAAACTATTTTTTTAAACTTTTGACGGGTATATAATAGCGGTGAGCGATTGGCAACTGTTGCATTGGAGAGCATAATCGGGAGATTAAAATGGATATGATTATTTGATTTTAAAATTCGGGATTGAAGAGCTGAGTGAATGGCCAAGCTATATTGACGTGTCTCCACATGATATGCTTGAGAACTGTCAGAAAACTGAAACCAACCAGTATGCTTATGGACTGATGTGGGGAATGAAACTGTTGTTTCAAGTGACAATGGTACGATTCGGGGCCATTGGTGGTTCGGTGGAAATCTGCTTTTAGGCCCAATGAAAGTTTTTGCCAGGTATTCCATGAAGTCGCCAATTCGACTATCCGCAGGGACTTCCTCGATTACGTCCAAAAATGCCTGTTCCACGAGGTTTGGCGTCAAGTAAGGTAGCGCGAAATAGGTTTTACTATTTGTTTCCAAATTCTTAATACCTAAATCCTTCATTCATAATACCTTCTTTCATAATACCTAAATCCTTCTTTTTCTATTCCTAATACCTAATACTGACCACGTCCCGTTAATGAAGAGAGTGATTTTTGATTGATGTTAGCTGCTGTCGAATAACTTTAGCTGGTCTCTCATGAATATTGTCCGGTTCATCTCTCAACTCCAAGTATTCGCGTTTATGCTGACTCCCTACCATACATTCGCGCTTTTTTTCGCGCATTTGCAACACTCTCGTGATCGTTCCCCAACGGATTAGCGCTTTCATACTCCTCCGATGTATTATAGGGGCGACCAAACCCTGTATTTGATGTTGTATGAGGGCTGAATGTGATTGGGATATGATAGGGTTTTATACGACCATTGAGAGAAAGGCAAATAGGTCGTGATTTTATTAGATGGACCCCTTCCGTTATAACGTACAAGAATATGTTACAAACAGAACTCCCATTGATTGATTGCAATTTTTGTTTATTTTGTTTGAGTCTGGTACATAATGATATCATATGTACCTCATAGACGAGTGTGTAAGCACATTTAAATAGTCCAATATTGTTAAGTTGGCGTTTATTCAGATGAAGGAGTCATAAAGTCTTTGACATGCCGCGGGCTGGTGAGTCTTCTGTTGTCAAAATGTGCAAAGCTGTCGATGACTAGTGGATTGGAATGGTCGGAGTTTTTGGAATGGCTGCAGAATTTTTCCATACATGATGGACGGAGTTCACTTGGCGTTTCCATGGTAAAGTCATTATAAATTGTAGTATTCCGAGCGAATAGTGGCGCGTGGATGACATTTCTTTATGATTGATTGAATCGAATGATTATGATTGAAATGAATTGACATGCTATTGATTGATTGAAAATATCACTATTAATCGTTGAGAAATCCCCCATTCTCCTCCTCTACACTATAAAATCGTAAAATTCTGGGAATGGTTTCTTAGATAAATCTAATTCTTCATGGGGAATAGATGTCCCACTTTTACGAACTATAGTGTAGGAATAAGCAGAAAAAATTTCACCCCAACGAACCATTCAAAATGAATCAATAGTAGTCATAAGATTTTGATTAAATTTTCTGGGAATTCGTGGGTTAGGCTTAAGTTTCTTCCCTACCAATTTCATATTTTCCGAATCATTACTCCATTCTGCGCATGTGCTAATATAAATTTGTTCGAACATCAGTTTTCCGTTTTCTAAACGACCGATTTCGAAATTGTACGTGACCAACACCTTGATTGATTATATTCCACTATGGAGTTTTAGCGAATTTTTGAAGAAAATTAAGCTATTGCTCTCGCCTCAAAATTTGTAGAATGTGAATTTTTGAAAAACTTTTATGCAGAAATCCGTTTCAGAGTATTCTGAATCATATTCTGAAGCTTGACGTATTTTATTACGTATGTGTGTATATATGTATGAATGTGTCATTCCAGACGATAACTGTCCGTAGAATTGTGCTAGAAACTTCAAACAAATTTTAAAATGTTAAGGACACAAAACGAAAGTTCAAGTTCGTTGGCCAGCAAGATCGGATTACATCTTCGGGTTGAAATTTTCAAAAATGTAGTCAAAAATTTCAAAATATCCTGTTTTTTGCGATTTGTTGTGCGAAATAATTTTTTCAGCATACTAACATGTGGTATATTCGGAATCAGCGTAAAATTTCCTATAAGAATATGTATCAAGTTCTCAAAAATGTCAAAGTTGAAAAATCAGTCAAAAATCGAAATAATGCCGTTCGCTAGTTGTAAAAATCGGTAATATTTGCATGAAACATTATCCAAATTCAGATTGAACTACTCTTATGGAAGTAAGAGTACCTCCTAATTATTTTTAATAATTTGATTCCATGTTTGTCTATCAAAATCATAAACATTTCTCTACACGATCAATAGCGACTGAAATGTCGAAGATTTCTTCAAAAATTTGCTCATGGGGTCATGCTGCATGACTGGACTTTTAAAGATTTCTACTGTGAAGCGTGAAACTGCGGGGTCTTGGAAATGTAAAAGTGTGAACCTTTCTCGGAGATACGATGCGACATGTTCTGATCATTTATTAGATTCGGGGTTTAACAATTATTGACCAACGATCTGCGTAGACGAGCTATCTAACACAGAAGTAATCAACCACTGTGTAATAATTTGCAGCGTTTTTAAGATCTTCAATACCTTTTTATGTTGGACGGGGTCTGGCAATACTGAACTAAGGTTAGTTAAGTTGGTTATATTGAGGAGACGCTTAGTTGAAAAATTAATGAGGCACAACAGCTGTGCCTTGAAACTTAACAGCAGAAATGTGAATTGAAGCCTTTTGGGGGCTGCTGAGTAAAAATGACCCGTAGATGTGGGTTCCTGCAACGCACGGGTAACCGGCTAGTAAACTATATTACGAAACTTCGCTCATTCAATAATGATGCATGTCACGAACTTTTATAAAATAAAAGTTACTTATTGTTTTTTTAGTTTTGCTCAGTATTCTGCTATGACTGATTTTTGTTTTGATTATAATTTAAGGAGACTGCCCAGACATTGAGCGAGTTGATAATACCAAGTATTTAGGAGTTCGATTGGATTCTAATGTAAGATGAAACGAACATACCAATGCTCTGAAGAACTGATTAAGGACGCAACAGTTTTCGCCAAGTTGAGAAACTTGATTGATTTTAAACAACTGAGGACAGTATATACATGGCCTTAGTTCATCCTTTGCTTTTGTATGGAATTGTATCTATGTGCGGTGCAAGTATGAAAGAAATAAAGCCTATGCTTAGCACACCAAAAACCTTAGAGTAGTTACACAATTTCATTACTAGGCACTCTCCAATGAATATATTTCTATATTCGAAGAAGAGAAGTTAGGCTATTTAGCATTAAAGACTGTTGTTATTTTTTCATATTCACATAAACATAAATTTGTTCAAATCGAACATGGAATACACTAGGGGTGAATACACTGGTACCTGCAGAACTCCTAAAATGTATACTCCTCTTGGAACGAGAAATTTGATTAATTTTTCACCAAAAATGTTGTATTTAATAGGTTCTAATGTCTAAAATATATATATATATATATATAAATAAATTTGAAGCAACAAAGAATAAAACATTGACAAATATATTTGATGGATTGATTGCTTCCTGTATTGTGGCATTTTTTTTTTAATTTTTGTAATACCCCCCCTCCCCCATCATTTAATCACTTTTGTTCAATCACGAACATAAATTATATTATTTTTCAATTTATATAAAACTCATGTACGTAATTCTTTTATTTGTACTTATGTAAGTATTGTTCATTTTGTAAATATGGTCTCATGGCAAATGTCCCCACTCACTATAACGAGATTACTCACAAATGAATTTTACTAGATTGCAACATGTGCCTATAAAAAATAAATGGAAAAAAAAAAAAAATCACGTGCCATACTGCTGTTATATTTCTAGAAAAACATGGAGTAATTCGGCCATATTTTTTTTACTTACAGGTTTTTTACAGGTAAATATAAATGCATTAATCAATCACTCGATCTTTCCCTCTTGAATTTGACGAGGAGTCGCTTTGAGATAACACAGCGTTTGACGTTAATTTGAAATCAAAAGTTCGTCCATAAGTGCTCAGATTTGAGATAACGCGAATTGAAACTGGAGGAAGTCACGTTCCGCTACATCGTGTGATCGAATACACTAAAACACGTTATTAGAGCCAAATACTCAGACTGAACACTTGATGAGATGCAGGGAATGACAGAATGTTTGAAGAGCCCATCACGAGGTTGAAACGTGCTCACAAGCTGGGAATGGTTTATATACTCGTAGGTACACAGAAGGTCAGAAGTCATAAGAAGTTTGCATACGATGCCCAGATCATTGGTCTACAATATTTTCCATGCCGTATATTATAGAACAACCCAAAAATTGGCACTTCGTGCCTCCCAAACGCCTTCAGACCTTTACAGCTCCAGTACCTCTCAATTTTATCCTTTTGGTTTCTCTTGGTTTGTTGCTCCCGAGTCTACCTAGAGGTAGCGGAAGCATTGTTTTCACTTTGGGAAGAAAAAAAAAAAAAAAAAAAATAGTTCACTACAATCAAAATTTCCACTCGCATTTTAGGTTTTAGACCATTCTGAACCGTATTATGACTTGATACAGCTTGAAACAGTCAAGAAACTTTCTCGAAAAGGAAAAGCTTTCCTTCTCAACCTGTTCAACGCTCTTCTGAGGCTGGGTTATTACCCAAAAGTCTGGAGGCATGCTGTAGTGATAGTTGTCCATAAGCCAGGCAAACCACAACAACACCCTGCGTCCTACAGGCCAATCAGTCTACTTCCAGTTCTAGGGAAAATCTTCGACAAAATTTTATTAACCCGGATGAAAAATTTGTTGCAAGTTACACAAAAAATTCCAAATTTCCAATTCGGATTCCGAACACAACATTCTACAGCACAAAAAATTCATCGGGTGGTCGACTACATCGCCAAAGGCTACGAACAAAAGAAATACACAGGAGCAGTATTTTTAGATGTCTAGTCCGCCTTTGACCGGGTCTGGCATGATGGTCTCCTGTTCAAATTAAGGTCCTTCCTACCGAACTCCCTCTTCTTACTCATGACATCGTTTTTGAGAAATCGAACTTTCAGAGTCAAGGCGGGAGAATCTTTGTCCTCGTTTAAGTCAGTGAGGGCAGGAGTAGGTACCACAAGGATCTCCTCTTTCTCGACTCCTGTATAACCAATACTGTTCAAATTTTCCCGAATCCGAGGAAGTAGTCGTAGCACAATTTGCTGATGACACTGGTCTATTATCTGCTGAAACAACAATCGTTGAGACTGATCGAAAGCTACAGGAACACTTAGCTCAAACTGAAGAGTGGAGTGACAAGTGGAAAGTTCAAATAAATCCATCTAAATCATCCCTTATCACATTCACCCTCAGAAAAGGTTCACTGGCAGCACTCCAACCAAATAGACGCATGATCCCTCAAGCCACTCAAGTAAAATAATTAGGACTGATTCTGGACAGGAGACTAACATGGAAACAGCATGACAACCGCACTACAACAGAGCTAAAACGCAGACTCCATATGTTGTGGCCCATGCTGAACCAAAGATCCAAACTGAGTTTGAACAACAAGCGATTAGTATACCTAACACTCATCAAACCAGTTTGGATGTATGGATGTGAGGTTTGGGGATCAGCCTTTTTGACTACACTGAACAAAATACAAGTCCTCCAAAACAAAATTCTAAGAATAATCACAAATGACCATATTTCGTAAGAAACGATGTTCTCCATTCCGACCTCCACCTCCGACCGCAAACGTGAATTTTACCAAGTATTATTTTCATACGCCCTAGTCGACCGATCTCGCTCAAATTTGGTTAATTGTTGGAGGATGGCAATATAATCATCTCATATAAATTTCAACATGATTGTATCGTTAATAGCTACTGCGCATGCGCCAATATAAAATCCTTGCAACAATCTTATTTCCCACAGTTTTCATCCGATCTGGATGCAATTTTCAAGGGATGTGCGGGCTGGGGGGGGGGGGGGGTACACAGTTCCCTATCAGTTCCTTTGTTGCGAAACCAATACACCACTCTGCGCATGCGCAAACGTAAATCCTATCAAGCATCATTTCAAATCAGGATGATAGTTGGGAGATGTCAATTTGTTAATTTTATATCGATTTCAACGTGATTATATCTTCAATAACTACATGCGCCAATATGAAATCCCTGTAACAAGCTTATTTTCCACAGTTTTCATCCGATGTAAGTACGTGTTTTCGTCTTTAACTAGTTGCAGTAACTATTTTCCAGTAGGTACTTCTCTAATGCCAGGTGACAAGATTTGTACAAATAACATATATGCATAAGTATGTGTTTTCGTCAATAACTCTGGCAGCAACTATTTTCCAGTAATTCTATAACGCATGGTGACAATATCTGTACAAATAGCACAAATGTCTAAGTGTAAGTATGTGTTAGCGAATTTTTAAAGAAAATTAAGCTATTGCTCTCGCCTCAAAATTTGTAGAATGTGAATTTTTGAAAAAGTTTTATGCAGAAATCCGTTTTAGGCTATTCTGAATCATATTCTGAAGTTTAACGCATTTTTTTATGTATGTATGTATATATGTATGTATGTATGTGTCATTCCAGACGATAACTGTCCGTAGAATTGTGCTAGAAACTTCAAACAAATTTTAAAATGTTAAGAACACAAAACGAAAGTTCAAGTTCGTTGGCCAGCATGATCGGATTACATCTTCGGGTTGAAATTTTCAAAAATGTAGTCAACAATTTCAAAATAGCCTGTTTTTTGCGATTTGTTGTGCAAAATAATTTTTTCAGCATACTAACATGTGGTATATTCGGAATCAGCGTAAAATTTCCTATAAGAATATATATCAAGTTTTCAAAAATTTTAAAGTTGAAAAATCAGTCAAAAATCGAAATAATGCCGTTCGCTAGTTGTAAATTTCTCTACACGATCAATAGCGACTGAAATGTCGAAGATTTCTTCAAAAATTCGCTCATGGGGTCATGCTGCATGATTGGACGTTTTTTGTCTATAACTAGTAGCATAAACTATTTTCCAGCGGGTACTTCCCAAATACATGGCGACAATATCTGTACGAGTAGAAGAAATGTCTACATGTAAGTATGTGTTTTGTGTCTAACTATTGGCAGCAACTATTTTCCTGTACGTACTTCTCTAATGTCAGGAGACAAATCTGTACGAATAGCAGAAATATCTACATAAGTATGTGTTTTCGTCTATAACTAGTACCAGCAACTATTTTCCATGCATTAGAAAAGTACCTACTGGAAAATAGTTGCTGCTACTAGTTATAGACAAAAACACATACTTATGTAGAAATATCTGCTATTTGTACAGATTTAGTCACCATGCATTAGAGAAATAATAGAAAATAGTTGTTGATCTTTTATTAGATGACGATTTTTTACGGAAGTGTTACGGCTACTTCGTCCTCAACTGATTCACCAATAGCTGATATCATGACTGAACTACCAAAGCCGGTGTATAAAGAAGCATTTTACCTTCTTATCTTCGGTAGATAACGTGTAACAGCGTCGCTCTTTGCATTCCGTATCGTTTATCGCCATCCCGACGATCGTTCCAGTCTCGTCGTCATAAGCTGCGATTGACAGTCCATGAGGTAGAAACAGTTGATTCAGACCTTCAATCAAACCAATAGAACCTTATAATTGAAAAACGTCTACCAAGTTGGGTGTTGCACATACTCGCAGCTTCCTCGTATGTTTTACAGATTGTTTTCTATAATTATTTACATATATGTTACATAATATTAAACGATATACCATTCAATCCGTAAATATGCGTTGAGGGTCGACTCAGGTAGTCGAACTGCCACGAAAGCGTGGAAAGAGTATAATCGAATCGAATGGGTATGAGAAAATTATGCTTAATGGATAGTAGGTTTGCGCATGTGCAGTAAAAAGTATACGTTTTTGAGTGATGATATTGACAGGAAAAACCATCCTCAGCCTAACCCGCACATTCACTGGAAATTTCTTCGAAATTGAATGAAAACAGTAAAAGTCACGCTTGCTAAAAGTCACGCTTCAGGTTAGCGCATGCGCAGAGGGAATTTTAGATTTCTGAGCAATGAAACTGATAGGGAACCATCTAATGCCTAGCTTGCACGTTCTGAAAACTGTAGAAAATGTGATTGTAGGAGAATTTACGGACACACGGACAGATAACGGACACTTTTGTTTCATTATTTTCGTAATGAACCTTTGTAATCGAACAAGAAAAAAAATTAAACCCCCCACAATCTTAGAACGGAATGAGATGTTGCAATTCAAGCGCTAAAAATCTTAAAACTGAAATTTAACTCGGCAACAGTATTAGTGAAAAAAAGTTTTCTAAGCTATGTACATACAACTCCTCCCCCCCCCCCCCCCCCATTTTTGATTTATTCATGATTTTGTTTAAAAACTGGTTTTAAATTTTTAAATTTGTATCCAAAATTTAAAAAAAAAAAATGTTTAGGTAAATATAGTTTTTTGTAACAAATCTGAAACTCAGAATCAGGCTTCCCAAATCAAATGTTGTCATGATAATTCATTAATCTTTCTTGTAGCCAATAAAAGAGAGAAAAAATAAAGTAGTTTAAAAATATTTCAAATAAAATGAAATGATAAAGTGCTGGCTTGTCATTCACCTGCCTAAAAGGCGGCTCGGCCGGGGCATCCCTACCGAACCCGGACCCGACCCACCATGGCGGCCTCCCGGGGGTGCCAACCTATTTCTAGGTAAGCACCCCTTCCTGCAATTCATGAATCGCTCAACAGAGAATCACCAGGCGAGACCGCCCCCGATCTGCTCGAGAGCCCTATGTCTAAACAATTAGCTATTAACTACAAAAGCCATGCACTCAATTAATTACAGACTGAACAATAAATCACTCATGCAACTCAACAACTTCAATACCCAAGATATAAAACTGTATAATTAAAATATTCCAAAAACGATCTGCAAGTTTCTCAAGAGGAGGAAGTTACTATTGGGGCACCCAGTATACTAAATAAAACTTCTCTCAAAGGTGGACGGGAACTCCATAAAGAAGAAACAAATAAAGTAGTTTTGTTTTTATCATCTTCCGGAAATTAAACCAATGCTTTCACTAACTATAGGTACCTTGACTTGGTAACAATACTTAGGTGTTTATAACATTTGGCATCTCATCAGATATTTTCAAACACTAGGCTAGATAAGAAATCTCTTCTTTCTGACGTAGGTACTCGTATATATAGGTAATTCTAGTCCGATAACACTTATACACGGAGAAGCCGGCACTTGGGAATAGTATTTCTTCTCAACCTTGTACCTAGTCTAAAATCGTCCTTAATTAAACACCAATTTGAGATACATACTACATAAAACAGAACTGTAAATTTATACTAAATACGGAACTTGTAGAGTTTATAAATCAATAAGTAAACTTAGATGAATTCGTGTAATTACTAACCTTTAGGGGTGAAGCGAATTCCATTGGCCAGAATCACGGGCTCATCTTGATAAAAGGTTTTCTCAATGAAAGCGTCGGCCATTTCCAAATCGTCTTCCGTCATCAGTTTTGTTCTGATCGTCATTTTGTCGCTACCGAGGAATTCAAGCCAATAAAATCACTCACTCAGAATAACGTTGAATTCAAATTGGATATTTATATACCTAACTAATCCACTACAACGATATGTCTGATTAATGTCCAGGTTTCAATGATATTAGTGGGCATTGGAAAATTACATTTTTTTTAGTTCGAGAAGGTGACTCAGTCAGGGCCACTGAAAATATTGAATCGCTATAAGTAGATAACATTGTTGACTGCTACGTTGCGATAGATATGGTAATCAGCGAAACAAATAGCCCTAATTTTGAATGAGTAAGCAAAACTAGGCAATTTTATGTTAGTGAAGATAATCCCCGAAACAGCGTGCAAGTTATTTACCAACCAAGGATTAATCCACGTATTGAATAATAGTCAACTCTCGTAAATCTTTTGTATTGACTGTGTAGGAGTAAAACCAACTAACAAAGAAAATAGATGTTTTTTGTTTTTAACTGCCATCAGTCCCCCTGTACAGCCACGGTAATTTACAATTAATTGAAAAATATAAATTTACAAGTGGAAAAGCCCGTGTCCCACGGGATGCAAGTACAAACTTTAATTATGCAAATAAAACAGCAAAATCTTTCTGTTTCTACTTAATTTTTATTTATTCAAGTTGTATTAAAAAAGTTCCATTCCCCTAGCAACGGCTGGGTTGTACGTGAAACACTCAGCTGATCTGGGATCGGTCAGTTGTGTTCAGAAGTCCCTCAAGGGCCCACATACCAAATCTCAGAATCGTGGGATCATTAGGGAAAATTACTCTAAGTTAAACCATAATTTTGATGTAAACTTAGTAAAGTAAGCAGAAATCATCAGAAATGCTTGCATACGAGTCTGCAACACATTGGGACATTTTCATGTGTGTTTTCTTATTATTTCCTTATCATTAGGGAAAAAACTGGATTCTAGAGCCACTCAGCTGATCTGTAATCGGTCAGTTGTGTTCAGAAGTCCCTCAAGGGGCTACATACCAAATCTCAGATTCGTGGGGTCATTAGGGAAAAAACTGGATTCTAGAGCCACTCAGCTGATCTGGGATCGGTCAGTTGCGTTCAGAAGTCCCTCAAGGGCCCACATACCAAATCTCAGAATCGTGGGATCATTAGGGAAAAAAATGGATTCTAGAGCCACTCAGCTGATCTTGGATCGGTCAGTTGTGTTCAGAAGTCCCTCAAGGGCCCACATACCAAATCTCAGAATCGTGGGATCATTAGGGAAAAAACTGGATTCTAGAGCCACTCAGCTGATCTTGGATCGGTCAGTTGTGTTCAGAAGTCCCTCAAGGGGCTACATACCAAATCTCAGAATCGTGGGATCATTAGGGAAAAAACTGGTTTCTAGAGCCACTCAGCTGATCTGGGATAAGTCAGTTGCGTTCAGAAGTCCCACAAGGGGCTACATACCGAATCTCAGAATCGTGGGATCATTAGGGAAAAAACTGGATTCTAGAGCCACTCAGCTGATCTTGGATCGGTCAGTTGTGTTCAGAAGTCCCTCAAGGGGCTACATACCAAATCTCAGAATCGTGGGATCATTAGGGAAAAAACTGGTTTCTAGAGCCACTCAGCTGATTTGGGATCGGTCAGTTGTGTTCAGAAGTCCCTCAAGGGCCCACATACCAAATCTCAGAATCGTGGGATCATTAGGGAAAAAACTGGTTTCTAGAGCCACTCAGCTGATCTTGGATCGGTCAGTTGTGTTCAGAAGTCCCTCAAGGGGCTACATACCAAATCTCAGAATCGTGGGATCATTAGGGAAAAAACTGGTTTCTAGAGCCACTCAGCTGATCTTGGATCGGTCAGTTGTGTTCAGAAGTCCCTCAAGGGCCCACATACCAAATCTCAGAATCGTGGGATCATTAGGGAAAAAAATGGATTCTAGAGCCACTCAGCTGATCTTGGATCGGTCAGTTGTGTTCAGAAGTCCCTCAAGGGGCTACATACCAAATCTCAGAATCGTGGGATCATTAGGGAAAAAACTGGTTTCTAGAGCCACTCAGCTGATTTGGGATCGGTCAGTTGTGTTCAGAAGTCCCTCAAGGGCCCACATACCAAATCTCAGAATCGTGGGATCATTAGGGAAAAAAATGGATTCTAGAGCCACTCAGCTGATCTTGGATCGGTCAGTTGTGTTCAGAAGTCCCTCAAGGGGCTACATACCAAATCTCAGAATCGTGGGATCATTAGGGAAAAAACTGGTTTCTAGAGCCACTCAGCTGACTTGGGATCGGTCAGTTGTGTTCAGAAGTCCCTCAAGGGCCCACATACCAAATCTCAGAATCGTGGGATCATTAGGTAAAAACGTCATTTCTGATGGTCATAATCATCGTTGTGGCCACTTGGGACAATTTTCGTGAGCAATTTTCGTGAGCAATTTTCGTGAGCAATTTTCGTGAGCAATTATTTTCCGTGACGTTTTTTTAGTTTATGTGCCAAAGCAAAGACATGAAAATGTCAATATTCCATGAATTGTAATTGTTCATCAAATTCAATTATTTTTTCTTTTATTTTAATAATTGGGCAACACCTTATACACTCCTGAAGTTTTCGTAAGCAATAATACAACAAACATTCAATGGGGAAGGTATTAGAGAGTTTTTGTTCCTCCCGTAAGATTTTCTCCCGTTAACGGGGAGATGCTAGCTCTTCACGTGATTTTTACGCGTATTTCTACACGTATACGTGAAAAACCAAACGCTAACGTCACGTTAACGTCTCTATAAGTGTTTCAGAAGCTGTTTCGTATTCTTTTCGTACAACCTATTCTTATTTAAATAATTAATTGCTTTATAATCATTTATAAATACATAAATTATAAATACATTTATTGCTTAGGTACCATAGGTAAATGGCGGAATTTTGTAGCGGAGCATTTCACTATAACCGCTCGACTTGTTGACTAACTAACGTGTTGTTGGCAACCACACTATGGTTACCTTTACTGGTAACTGCGTAACTGTACATGCGTAGTTCTACACGTTGACGTGAAGATTCGCGCATGCGCAGTTGGTATTTCAGTCTTTTTGCGTACACGGGTAGAAAATTACGGGAAGAACAAAAACTCTCTATTGATTTAATAATTTCATCAAATAGTATCTCATAAATCTCTGTCTCTCTCTCTCTCTCCTCTCTCTCTCTCTTCTCTTCTCTCTCTCTCTCTCTCTCTCCCTCTCTCTCTCTCTCTCTCTCTCTCTCTCTCTCTCTCTCTCTCTCTCTCTCTCTCTCTCTCTCTCTCTCTCTCTCTCTCTCTCTCTCTCTCTCTATATATATATATATATATATATATATATATATATATATATATATATATATACATATATATAAATAAATATTATATATATATATATATATATATATATAAATATATATGCTAAAATTCAATGACAAAGTTAATGTTCCAGATAGTCCTTTACCACACACAAAATAAAATTTTTTGGGGTTTCCGGCTTCAGCTTGTGGCGATACCTAGTACCTAGCGCGGAATCAGCAGTAACGATGGGGACAGGTAGACAAGGCTGAAAAAAAGAAGATGGCGGAAAAAACTGTTTTCCTTGGAAGTGATAAAGCGCTCAAAAATCTATTGAAAATTTCTTCCAATTCGAAAAGGCCCGTTTAAAGTCAGCAGACGAATTGGACGAACTCTTTACGAACTCCAGAACCCAGCGTCCCATGATAATCTTAAACATATGTACCACATACCTAAATGATTTAGTCAAATATGTTATTCCTCTCCATGATCTCCTAACAAAAAAACGCTGCAAATTATTTCACAAAGGTTTATTATTTTTTCAATTGAGTATGATCGTAGTTTTAGTTGGCTAGCGTACGTCATAAGGCCCGTCCAGACTCCTCGGCGTGTCCTACTTCGAGTTGCCACAACCTATACTTCTATAATTATATATGCATGTTTACATTTCTCGATTTGAGCTCCTATCTATTCAAATAGTTATTGCCTTAATAATATCATTATCTAAGTACGTACGAAAAGTCGAGAGGCTATGTTATTAAATATGCGTAGGAAAAGCTTTGGTATTAACACACAAAAATTACCTTGAAAGAAACATATTCATGCCTCGAAGGAACGCCGGCGCCGTACCCACCACAAGCCGCGGCGCCGGCGCCTCCTCTCACTCCATCCCCCCGCTCACCCCCCTCTCCACCCACCGTGACCCCCTGCCAAGCGTGCGCGCGTCGAAAAATACACTTTTTTGCCCGTTTTTGGCCCATAGCATCTATGCTAGTAAAGCGATCGGGATGATTAAACGTTAGGACCAACTAGACCCCAAATGGAGTCTATGTGCGAAAGAACGGGTTTTTTAAGTCAATTCTTAGGCCTTTTATGGCCCGGACGGCGGACGGCGAACGGCGAACGGCGGACGGCGAACGGCGGACGGCGAACGGCGGACGGACATTTCAAATTTGGATTCTACGCACCTTGAAACGTAAAGTGACAAAGTTTGAAGGGGGGTTATAAAAATTTTTTGCTACACGATCACATAGGCTTATTATTGGAAATAATAAACCAAAACAGACGGTAAACCTAAGGTTCTACAGTCAGATCATTTAATAATGATTAATTTTACACATCATTAGTTCATTATGGTTACTTAGTAATATTAGTTTATAACTGAGCGTAATAAATCAGCTTTCCTTGACACTAGAGAGGCTTAGGGATTATGAGATGCTGTGATAAAATGAGAGCATTCCAAAAAGTGGCGAACGATTTTCCCGTCATGAAAACTAAGGGGGTTACACTTCCCTAGATATCAATAGAAAACTCCACCGTGACGTGACGCTCGTGACGTGACGAAAACAAATGGAAACGTCCTGTTAATCATTATTAAATGAAAAAAGTTAGGTTCATCCTCTATTTACGCATCATATATCATACATTTAATTTTCTAATTACAACAGTTTAATTACAATTAACCAACAACGAAGTAGTTTTCCAAATGTTTATTGTCCACTAGTTCAAGAAAAAGAATACTTATGATTTGTTACGGTATTTTTTATTACAAAGTGATGAAGTTTTGAATATTAATATTGGCACGGCGACCATTGATTGCAACAACTAATTACAAGTAAATTATCATTTATCACAATTTATTTCTTTGACGGACTATAAAATTGTGATAGTTTGAGGGAGGGCCTTTGTGGCAATACCTTGTACCTAGCACCGAAACAACAGTAACGATGGGGACAGGTAGACAAGGCTGAAAATACGAATATCGCGGAAAAAACTGTTTTCCTTGGAAAAAGTAAAAAAAGGGGGCTTTTTGAAGATTGGGAGTTTACGGGAGAAGATCAAGAGGAGTCGCTGGAGAGAGTGTGCACGTAAAAGCTGTGGAAACCGTTGCCGCATTTCTTGAAGTGGTGATAAGCTCATCATTCGAACTTTGGTAATTTTTACCCAAATCTGCATTTCGAAAGTCGCTCAACATATCCGGCGAAGGCCGCTCAACCAACTACAAAGGAAGGTGACGACGAAGAGGGCCTGGTAGGAAGAAAACTTGGAGGAAGAAGACCTTAGAGTCATTTTGAAGGTACGCTATTTAGATAATACCTAGGATCGTTAAAAGCTCATGTAAATAACCTTTATAAACTGCATGTCCATTGCGCATTCGGAATATTTTTCTAAAAATCTAACTACTAAACCCTAAACAGTTCCGTAGCAACGATAAGGTTGTTTCGATAAACATCAGAAACGCTTGCATAAGAGTCTGCAACACATTGGAACATTTTATGTCTTTAGTTGCAGACTCGTATGTGTTGCAGACTCGTATGCAAGCTCTAAGAGCCACTCATCTGATCCGGACCCTGGGCATCGTCAAGTAAATGTCCTAAAGAGGCTACATACGAAATTACAGCTTCCTAGAGTGTAAAGCATAGAAATTAGCTTTAAGAGCCACTCATCTGATCCGGACCCTGGGCATCGTCAAGTGATTGTCCTAAAGAGGCTACATACGAAATTACAGCTTCCTAGAGTGTAAAGTATAGTAATTAGCTTTAAGAGCCAGTCATCTGATCCGGACCCTAGGCAACTTCAAGTAAATGTCCTAAAGAGGCTACGTACGAAATTTGCAGCTTCCTGGAATGTAAAACATAGAACTTAGCTTCAAGAGCCAGTCATCTGATCCGGACCCTGGGCATCGTCAAGTAAATGTCCTGAAGAGGCTACATACGAAATTACAGCTTCCTAGAGTGTAAAGTATAGAAATTAACTGTTAAAATGATTTAACCACCGCTTCACAAATCAAACCGTTCTCGCAATATTCGGGTCACCTGCTATGAATCAAATCATCGAAACACCAGCTCTCAATGAAATCATCAAAAATTAACAAGCGGTTGCAATCATGTTCACAATATCAATTATTGAGAATGATCACCTGAGTGTACACAATTATTCAAATAACCATGCTCATAACTCAGCTTGTTGGCCACACACTTCGCAGTAGTTAACGTAATATGGTTGGATAAATCGAGAGCTTTCGAACGAATGGTCAACGAATTTAGTGGGATGAAAAACAAAGAAGTACCATTTCCCTTACAACGACTCGGTTGTAAGCGGAAATCATCAGAAAACCAACCGTAACGCTTTTTTTTAACGTTTTTTTAAACGCTTTTTTTAACGCATTTTTCGTTCATATGACAAAGTAAAGACATAAAATATCAAAAATGCCAATAATATATAGTATTTTCCAATTAATTGGGTATACCGAGGTCGTTTTCTAATTTCTGGGAACACGTGGCGATATCTAATTTCTGTAAGATGTCTGGCATGGAATTTCTTGCAGTTCCTCTCGAGGGATTTTCCCTAATTTCCCGGAGGGAATTTCCTCTTATTGCACTATTGCACAGGGGAAAAAAAAAACAAAAACTCGCAAAACTAGCGCCGTAACGTCATTATTTATAAAACAAAGAAATAATGGAAAGAACTCAAAATTATAGTCACAACAACTGACATGAACGGACCCCCAGAACTGACCAAAAACCAACACGAAAAAAAAATTCCAGTCATGCAGCATGATGAGCGTAAATTATCGTACTACTTTATGTTAAATTGTTTTAAAAGTTGAGGACTTCGAGGGAAAAGAAATAGTTTACTAGATACCAATTTTATGGCAAAAAACTCGTCTAAATAATATTTAGCGATTCAAGTAGAGATTTTGGATTTTTAACTTTTTTGCAGTTTTTATTGATTTTTTAGCACATTTTAATGAAATTTAAATACATTTTTCAGCATAATTTTGCACATAAATTTTTTAATGTTCTATTTTATAGTTAATAAACCTAATTTGAACAATATTATGCTAAAAATATAAATTTAACCATTTTCAGCTGTTTTTTGATATTTTTATTGATTTTTTCTGCACTTTTTTTGAAATTTGACGAATTTAATGTGTTAAAAAACGCTGGTCAACGAACTCGTCCTTTCGTTTGAAAAGCTTGATTATTTGGCAAGAACGGAATTTTTATCTCAATCAGAGTTATCGTCTGGAAGGACACACACACACACACACACACATATAACATATAAATATATATACTCGGCGCTTCGCGCTCGCCGGGGGGCTTCGCCCCCCTGGACCCCCTGGATCTTTTCTCTTTTGTACTGCATAGAAAACGAGGATAATTTGCTATGCAAATTTCGGGAGTTGTACGACCAAAAAAAATTTGACCAGTCAACAGGATTTGAACCCACAACCTTCGTCTCACAAAAAAAAAAAAAAAAAAAAAAAAAAAAAAAAAAAAAAAAAAAAAAAAAAAAAAAAAAAAAAAAAAAAAAAAAAAAAAATAAAAATTGACCTGTCAACAGGATTTGAACCCAGAACCTTCGTCTCACGAGACAAATAATTTGTCTCGGACGTTACAAATAATTTCGTCACGGACGTTACAAAAAAAATTGTTGGGGCTCGGCCTAAGAATTGCATAGCAATTGATATATATATATATATATCAATTGCTATGCAATTCCTAGGCCGACCCCCAATAATTTTTTATGTAAAGTCCCAATATTTTTTGTAACGTCTGTAACGTCCCTGACGCGAAGCGCGAGTTCGTGGGTACGAATCCCTGCCAGGCTTGAAAATTTTTTTATTTCAAAATTTTTTTATACCTATCTATTTTTTTCGCATCGTGGGTTCGAATCCCAGCCAGGCTTGAACATTTTTTTATATCCAAATTTTTTCAGGCTAAGAATTGCATAGCAAATTATCCTCGTTTTCTACGCAGTAGAAAAGAGAAAAGATCCGGCGAGGCGCGAAGCGCCGAGTATATATATAGATTTGATCATCCCATATCAATTTCAACATGAGTGTATAGTTAATAGCTACTGCGATGCGCCTATGTGAAATCCATGTAACGATCCTAATTTCCACTGTTTTCATCCGATTTCGATAAAATTTTCAGAGAATGCTCGGGTTAGGTTTTAGATAGTCCTCTATCAGTTTCATTGTTGTTAAATCAATGCTTCATATTCCGCATGCGCAAACATAAATTCCATCATGTTCTATCTTTTCTCTCTCTAGCCGTTCGAGTTCGCTTAAATTTGGATGATAGTTGGAAGAAGATGATAGGTAAACGAGGAAGCTATGTGCTACACCCAACTTGGTAGACTTTTTTTTTTTCATGCTATAAGCTCAATGAATGTTCGGCTCCGAGCTCGGTGCTGCGCTCTGCCTAGAACTTTTCAAACGCCGATCCCCTTTGGTCCATCGTCGAAATGGACTCCATTTTTTCCCCCCGAACAACCAAAAAGCAAACTTGCCAAAGTTTCCCGGGGAAACACCCATTAGCTAAGTTCCCCAAACATTTCAGCACGGCCAAGAGATGACTAAGCAGGTAACATAGATTAAAAATAACCTCCCCTCATTTCCATCATCTCTCTCAGATCTCCAAATTAATTTAACAGATAGGCCTCGGAGTAGCTCAGCATAAATTAGAACGGAGATGATGTATCTGCCAGTTAGAGGAGCATTAAGAGGTGCACTCCAGTTTAGTCGGGACCCTTTCCCTGAAACAACTTTTAAAATTTCACTTGGTTCAACTTCGCCTATTAATAACCACAGAGCTGTGAAGGGAGAAGACGAGGGCGTAAACTTACCCTTTTCCCCTCCACCGACCGCATTAATCTTTCACTGCGACCTCGAAAGTAGAGTAGGACAAAAAATAAGCCTCGTTTATTTATTTTATTTTTTCAAACCGGATCTAATTTTTTTTTTATGGGAAACTTTTAATTGGTTCTGGAATAATCTTTGTTCCATCAACATTGAAAGCACGTTGTTACCAAACTAAAATCGCCTAAAAATAACTGACTGTAAACCTATTAGTTGAAAGTGTAATTTTGTTTCTTTGCTTTATCATTCTAATTTTTAAAATAATAGACATAATAATCTGAGCATGTATAAATATCCATTGCCTCCGAAAATACAAATTTTTGAATGTTCAAGTTTCGTGTTGAAATAACTTTTAATATGAGTGATATTTTGATTTAGAGAAAAAATTAAACTAAACGATATTTAGCAGTCGTTTTTTGCCAATTTAAGTGAATTTTGTAGGTCATTTTTTGAAATCCGAGCAATTTGGTGATTTGTGCTCAAAATTTGCTGTCCAACAAACTCATACCTTCTATTAGAGTGCGGATTTTTATCTCAATCTTGAGGAGAGTAATTGTCTCGACTGCCATTTAATTACGTATGAAAAAGCGTTAAAATCTAGGATTCGTTTTATTATGTCTCGGTACAGATTTTCATGGTGAAAAATTTGGAAAATATTTATTTCAAATCTGTTGGAGCTATTGTAATAGCTAACATTCCTTTAACAACTTGCTAAAATTAGTTTGCCCGAACAATACTTGATTTTGCAACACAATGTTTTCAAATGCGATTTTTGTAGAAAATGAAGCTATTGAAATGGCTTCAAAAATGTTGATAACATAATTTTTGAAAGATTTCCTCATCGAAATCCGTTTTGATGCATTCTAAAAAATATCATAGAGTTTAACGTTTTTTCCAATATGCGTGGTTCTTGATTATTGACCGTTTGTGTATAGTTGAGGGAGAGGTTGGGGTTCGGTCATGGAAAGATTTATGTCCCGACGTTTCAAAGGTTTCAAGGCTATTCCTTCATTTTCAAGAGCTACCAACAAAAAGTCCAGTCATGCAGCATGACCCCATGAGCGAATTTTTGAAGAAACCGATTATTTCGATTTTTGAGTGATTTTTCAGCTTTGAAATTTTTGAAAACTTGATACACATTCTTATAGGAAATTGTACGCTGATTCCGAATATACCACATGTTAGTAAGCTGTAAAAATAATTTCGCACAATAAATCGCAAAAAACATTCTATTTTGATATTTTTGACTACATTTTTGAAAATTTCAACTCGAAGACGTAATCCGATCATGCTGGCCAACGAACTTGAACTTCCGTATTGTGTCCTTAACATTTTAAAACTTGAATGAAGTTTCTAGCACAATTCTACAGACAGTTATCGTCTGGAATGACACATACATATATACATATATACATACATACATACATAAAAAAATGCGTTAAACTTCAGAATATGATTCAGAATAGCCTGAAACGGATTTCTGCATAACATTTTGTCAAAAAATCACATTCTACAAATTTTGAGGTGAGAGCAATAGCTTAATTTTTTTCAAAAATACGCTGAAACAGTTGGTACAATCAAATGGTTGGTTTACTAACCTAATTTGTATGGATATTCTTAATACTAATCATACTACTATAATTACAATTATACAACTAACTAGGGTAATGTTAGTAGTTTAGTCGGCCGTAAGTACTTGTGTCTTAGGAATTAGTCGGGATGCGGCCCAGGGGAAAAAATGCGAATTTATTTCATTTTTTTATTCGACGTTTCGTCCTCTTGCTGAGGACATCTTCAGGATCTGGTGCGTGCAGGAAAATTTTTTTAAAACGTCCGAATACAACGGACTTGTCAAAAAATATGGAGCAAAAACGGTGGTTTACCCAGTCAAATAAGTCGATAGCTACTGCTCTTGAGAATATCAAGAAAGTTAAGAAAAATAGTGTCACTGAAGAAAATATAAAAGAGAAAACGAAAATATAGGGAAATAAGAAAAATATAGATTTTTAAAGCGTTACATCTATCCATTCGTCAACAAACTGAAAAGTAAAGGGTTTACTTTTTAGTTTGTTGACGAATGGATAGATGTAACGCTTTAAAAATCTATATTTTTCTTATTTCCCTATATTTTCGTTTTCTCTTTTATATTTTCTTCAGTGACACTATTTTTCTTATTTTTCTTAACTTTCTTGATATTCTCAAGAGCAGTAGCTATCGACTTATTTGACTGGGTGAACCACCGTTTTTGCTCCATATTATT
Source organism: Adelphocoris suturalis (assembly GCA_030762985.1). Lineage (NCBI taxonomy): Eukaryota > Metazoa > Arthropoda > Insecta > Hemiptera > Miridae > Adelphocoris > Adelphocoris suturalis. Next base: position 23,472,558 of record CM061043.1, read on the forward strand.
TGACAAGTCCGTTGTATTCGGACGTTTTAAAAAAATTTTCCTGCACGCACCAGATCCTGAAGATGTCCTCAGCAAGAGGACGAAACGTCGAATAAAAAAATGAAATAAATTCGCATTTTTTTCCCCTGGGCCGCATCCCGACTAATTCCTAAGACACAGACATAACTAGGGTAAGGGCACCCATTACTGGTTTGACTTTGAGAGCTCGAAACGTCAACCTATGTAGCTTTTATTTCAAAATTGAAACGCTGTTGACGTTGAGAAGCATTCCAAAATCAATTAAAAATTGTTTTTTTCAATCAATTCGTTTAACCAAGTCGTATTAAACTATTGTTGAAGATTTTATTGAAATTCTAATAGGTAAGATCTTTCTCCCTATGGATATTTGAAATAAACAGAGACTTTTAAGCCAGAGCCTTTTTTAGGCATTGTGGATAAACTGATGACATCTATGCAGATACAGTATTTGCCAAAGATAGGCTTCTAGATTTCAAAAAAGCTCAAGCAAACTAAAGAGAATAGGTGTCCAATAACAGGACCCAAGTAGAAGAACAACTTTGACCCACTTATTGGACAGTGTCCAATAACGGGTGTAATCAACGTTTCGATTGCAATCATTGGGGACCACACCAAAACTAGTTATGATGATAATAAATCGAAACCATAATTAGGGTAAATGCACCAATTGTTGACACTATTGGGGGACATTTCTCTTAGATTCTGTGTTTTACCCACGGGTACAAGAAAATGGAACTTCCAAGTAGATATTATAAATTGTGAGTTCGTTGTGAATAGTTTGCATGTATTAAATTTCTCCTAACTACTTTGATGATTATCACAAAGCACTTTTTTGAAATTTTTTTTAACCAAATGTTGACACACATTCCTTCGAAATTCCAAATGTTAACATTTTCAGTTCCTAATGCTGACACTTATGTTAAATATTAATGGTTCTTTTACCGAAAGTTGTCATTGTGGTAAATGGACGAAAATGCTTGTGAACATGTAGAAATATATTCTCAAAGAATATCTTAAAATGGTACGAACTAAATCACTCGCGACAAAGTTGTAATTTAACATTGTAACTCTTTATATTTCGTGGAAATAGACAATATTTTCCACTAACTACCGTTTTGATCTTAAATGGGTTAGGCTTAGTAGGCCACCAATAGAAAACGGAGCGATACAATACCTAAAGTACGGGTTATGTTGGGTTGCTTAGAAATAATCTCTCTCTCTCTCTCTCTCTCTCTCTCTCCCTCTATATATATATATATATATATATATATATATATATATATATATATATATATATATATATATATATATATATATATATAGGCGAATATAGAGAGGTGATATTTCTAAGCATATATATATATATATATATATATATATATATATATATATATATATATATATATATATATGTATATGCTTAGAAATATCATCTCTCTATATTCGCCTTGATGATTTTAATCCAAATATCAACTTTACAATTGAATTAAAAGTTTCTCCTAATATTGACACAGGAGTCAACATTGAGACACCAACACGTTTTATGGAACCTAATGTTGATACCGAACAAAACCATATCCTCCTTTCGAAATTTTAGGGTTTTCATAGATACGCCTTCTACCTCAGATTATTAGGAGACCATCAGAATTTAAATCGTAATTTTCACTCATATACTGGACCCGAAACATCCAAATTTGTAGGCTCACCTCACTAAGCTGCAGAGCTGTGACAATGTCACTGGAGTGACAGGTTCCGGTTTTCATCAATATCACATCACGCAGACGATTTGTTACGTTCTTCATAATTAGTGGAATCGGTCAACCTTAACAATTACTTTCTCTTCTTCCTAATGACGTCGATTTTGAAAATTTGCAGTGTCTTCTTTTCTTATTTCTTGGATTCGAAATTGAAGTGTCAACATTTGGATAGGTGTCAACAATTATTGTTTCTTTTACCCTACACGAAATCGAAGGAAACATACTGTATTATTCAGGGAATTCATCGAGGAACCGTAAAAACTCTGAAAAGTGTTTAAATTGTTCTAAATGAAAAAGCCTGTCTGCTTACCGTTTTGATGCTGCACAGTGCCGACGTGCTCCACTCGAATTTCTAACGGGCACTGAACAAAAAATAATGATTCTGGAACGTTGGTTCCTTTGAACCCCAGAGAGTCATTAAACTTCAAAAACACCCTGCAACCTTATTCAAGAAAAACTAGCGGACTGGTCGAATACGGGGGTGTGTCCAATAACTAATGCCTTTACCCTATATGAACTAATTAATGACTTTTACAGGATATGGAATGACACAAAAGCGGTAGATAATGGTATTAAATAATTACTCACAGAGTTGGTCAGCTTGTTCTCAAAGGTGTGAGATAGTGAACTAGGTTGTGCGCCACTGTATGTTCACAACTGCGTTTTCGATAGACAGGTGAACTGGGCTGTGGTTAACTTTCAACTACCTTGCTTGAATTTTTCTGAAGAAGTTGGGCTCTGTTGCGGTTTCCGATGCTATTTTTAGGATTTGCGGATTAGAGTGGAGGTTGACAGGCAGCTACCTGATGGATTAGAAGGTAAGGATTGACTAGAGGCTAAGAAATATTTATGAGATTGACATAACATTTACTAAGGTTTTTTACACCGTTTCTCTTGTTGATTACTGAATTTCTGTTTCGTTCAATGATTTTCATCTCTTTGTACTCTTTTAAATTGCTGGGTTTCAGACTGGAGAATTTCGGTGTTATAAAACAGAAAAGTGTGCCCAGTTTTAGCATGAATGGATGGAGCAGTTGAGTCGTGATCATCACGCCTACTTTTTCCTGATTTCGTGCTGTTTTTATGAGCATTCAGTCTGATTTTCAGATGTGAACGTTTTGGCCAATGTAACTTAATCCACATTGACAAGAGACTAGGTAGATGAGGTCTGACTGAAGGTCTTTTGGTACTGGGTATTTTGTTTTGAGCAAAATTTTATTTATCGTTGCGTGATTTCTGTATGATTTTCCAAAAAGTAGTTCAAATGCAGTAATTACCAGATTTAACAGATTCCATCCACGTCTACAATTCACAAGTTTTTGTAATCGGTGGACAGCCAATGGGCCTAGCCTACGTTTAAAAGCATATTGACTATTTCCAACTGTACTAATGAGTTCATTAATGAAGTCAAATATAAATTGGTCAGAAATCTCTGAAATACGGAAAGCAAGCAACAATTTTGGTTTATTATTTTCAATAATGAACCTTTGTGTAATAATTTCAGCCTCTTTTTACGGAGGAAAACTCATTTTCAATCACCTGCAGGAGTGCAAGCCTTTAGTAATAAGGAAGCTTACTGATTATTTCGCTTCAATTTTGCTTCCTCTCCATTCGAAATTTTCTTTTCAAAATCAAAACTTTAAAGTTGGTGTTTCTCTTTATTAGCAGTTTAGAGCTTGCTGATCAATTTCGTTTCCGTGTCCGTCTGTCTGTGTCAATATCGTGTCACACTCCGAACAAGTACCTTGTTATGGTTCAATTGTCAATTTTTTCAATTTTGACGAAATTTTCGTGGATTGTTCGGGGTAGCTCTTAGACGGTCCCTTATACATTCCCTTGCCGTAGGAACAATATATATTAGCATGTGCGCATGATCAAATGACAATTTCTTATAATAAAGTCCATTTCTTATCATGGTCTTACTGTCCTATTTCATTCAACCTCGGTAGGTAATTGGGTATAGATTTTAGGAAATTGTCCTTTACATTTTATTGCAATTGGTTGAATCGCAACTATTTTCAAGCGCAAAACTTAAATTGACGAATGAACCGATTTGGATGGAATTTTTAGGCATTGTGCAGGTCCCCAATCCATTCTATCGCGGAATAGTAGCATGCGATCATGTGAAAACGAAGATTTCCCGACACATTGATATAACACGATCTATCATCTGTTACGTTCACATTATTTGCAGATTGCAAGCCTCAGGATTGTATTGAATGAATTTTACATAGCTTTGTTGTAGTAACCATTGCGCAGGCGCATACATGAATTCGATGGCTACAGATCGTCACCTAGACTAATGGACCGATATTTTTTGAGCCGGTTACCTCTTGGTTAGTCTCCTACATTCTCTTTAGATGGTGATGTATTTGATTAATGGTATAGGACGCATCCGCTAACATGAGTTATAGCCTTATAAACGCTATACACATAACAATATTAGGTAAGTACTGTTATATTTTGCTATAATTTTGATTAATAATTTGTTCTTGATCTGATTTTATACGTCCATGTAACAATATAGGTTACGAAGCCACACTGTCCACCCAACTCGGCAGACGGTTTTGGAATGAGGATCGATGAAATAATGTTCTCGGCTATAGTTTAATTGTACTTCTCTCATGCCTTTTTCGTTTCATAATACTAACATATATCCTTATATAAATCTAAGATTAGGTATCACTACCATTTGGAAATTTTCAGCATAGAATGTATAAAATTACAAGTTCTTTTGCTAAAGTGTGCTTCATTCAGCGAGTGCATAACTTAGAGTTGGCCGTTACTATGTTATCTGCACATTAATTTGCCATCATCATAGAATAATCCCCACCTAGAATTAATTCTGCGAAAGTAGTTCCTGTCTTTTTTTTTATATTTGCGAATCAGGTATTAGTGTTATCACTGTTTCCTTCAGTCACTACTTTATCGCAGTTCTTTGATGTATAACCTCATGTGAGAATGTATTTGAGGAGGGGAGAAGATTGTGCGGCCCTCATCGTCTTTGTAGTCACAGTACGCCAAGCTGTAGACCTCTTTGTAGTTCAACGAAGCAGCCAGCTGACCCGAAAATGTGCTGGAACAAGCCATCTTCAAACCCCTAAGGTTGTTGTTGCGCGCTAGGTTTTCAGCTGATTCAAGCAAAGCTTTGGCCATCCCTTGGCGCCGGAAGTCGGGATCGGTTGTGAGGATGTGAACCTCTAGAAGACCTTCTGTGAGGTGTGCAGTTTCACGCTCAAGATAATCGAACAGCTGGAATATCTGCGAACAAATAAAATAAGCTCAAAATTGAAATTTTCAAGTTGAGAAACCTTATTGCATTCATTCATATTCTTAGTAACAAAGAATGCAATATAAGGTTATGGAATGTGACTCCATCCAATACTCGTTTCTTCCCATGATGTATACTCATAACATTATCAGGTTAATATTTTGGAAGCAACAAACAGTTTTCAAGGATATATATATGGTTATAACAGAGTTTTACACTTTAATTAACTAGTTTTACCCTTAAAAACACATAAAATTGAGCATAAAAAATGAACTAAAAATTCGTGGGTTAAAGTGTAAAACTCTGTCATAACAGAGTTGGAGAGATCTATGTTACCGTCCGATTCAGCGTGGAAAAACACGTAGAAACCGGCCCCAAACTCAAATTTTTTTCAGAGGGTAATTTTTCACAAAACCGTCGATTTTATAGAAAATACCATGTTTTTCAAACATACTTTTCTCCTCAAATTAGCGAAGTGAAATAAAAATTGACTATACCGTTGGAAAGCTGAAATGCTAAGGTAGTTTTTCTGAAGATGGGGATTCAATACTGATTATGTGGCACTACAGTAAAAAAATCAATAATCGGATTCAAAACAGTGAAATTTTGTCAACTTCTCAGAATTATGACTTTGACCTCTTTTGTTAGCTATCGGAGCTACTTGAAAATTCTTGTTTTGGCATCAGGGAGATGAGAAATTAACGCTCTTTTCAACGGTGTAATCAAACTTCAATTTACTAATCAAATCAAGGGAGTTATGACCATTTTAGTGACATAAGGTCAAAAACACGAAAAATATCTTAAAAGTGAAATTACTCAGAAAAGAAGCCTCTAAAAGAAGTCTATGGAGCAATTTTTGTTGAAAATTAGTTGTAGAATCTATCCCTGAACTTTGGCGAGTCGTGTCTGATACACCCTGTATAAGAAAAATAAATAAATAAACATATAACAATTACTCCCCTTAATCGTCCTTAGAGCAGGTTTTGGGGTTTCTAAATCAGTAGTGAGCCTTGGGAAGACTGTAGCTCTCAAATAAGCTTATCTCAGCTGTAAATGGCTTTTTTGTCTTGTTATCTCAATTTTTGGTGTATTTTTGGGTGATAGGTATATGTTGTGATTTGTGAGTGTTGGGTCACCTATTTTGTGAGTTTTGGTTAGGGGAGCTAGGTAATCATATCGAATTAGAACTTGAAAATGAACTTGACCTGTTGTGAACCTTGACTAATTCAGACCCTAGTTCACTTTGGATAATAGAAGGATAGTGAGCTGAATTTTACCACGGAATGCGAAACTCAGTAGAATAAAATTCGGAGAGACATCCCGGTGTTTTCGCCCTGAAGGAAGTGATGGAAAGGTAATTTGTTCGAGAGATCAATTCATGACAGAAGTTGGCTCTAGAATCCATGAAGCCAGCCTAGCAGCTTGAGTATATTATGGTGAAACTTACCAGCAAGGAACCGTCAGTGCTAAGCTGACTTGCACTCGTTTAATGGTCAAAACTCCTTATATTACTGTGTAAATTTAATCCTTTTCTGATTTTCTATCTTTCAACAGCTGAGAAAGCATGCTGAGAAAACTATAAATATTCTTCTGAATGGGATATTTTGATCCTTTATTATAACTGGGCACCTGGAGAGCCGTATGATGAATACTTGTCTCCGATAACAGAACAACATAAGTATATTAATTGTGTAAACGGTAAATCCAATCCAATTCATTAACTCATTGCAATGATATGTACATCATGATCTGGTACTTTGGATATGAGGATGCTATGTTTCCAACTTGGCATTTCTTCACTTGAAGGTATTCAACCACCACTTACAACATATCATCTAAGTATACTTACGCACTTTATGGTCATTCTGAAGTACATATTCTCACTAAAAGCTGAAATTTTTGGAACAAATGGTGTTTGGTGGTTGAGGATTGATTTTCGGATAAGTAATTACTTATCTATCTATATGTATGTATATAAATGAATCCAAATTTCTATTCTCCACATATTCTCCACAAGTCGAGAACCCGAAATCCCCGATATCAAAATGGGTTTTCTGGCAAATGATCAGCAACTGTTTTTGCAGGCGGTTTTAGGCTAATTTTGTTCATGTTCCCCCACTCCTTCCGGCAGAAAAGAACAGTTTCCCCCTCTTCACCTTCCCAATCGTATTGAAACGGTACCGATCTTTTTATAACACCAGATTGAAATCAAACGCCAAGTAACGTGGTTACTGACACGTGCACGAGTGAAGCAACTTTGGAAGATTAATTGAAATATTGAAATTGAAACCTATATATAATATATATATATATATATATATATATATATATATATATATATATATACCTATATATATATATATATTGTTAGTATGCAAAATGGTTCACAGCAATTCAGCAGCTAAGTTTGCGTACACGGAACAGCAGGTTTCTGAATGATCAGACCAACTGGATGAACTTCGGGAAACGGGACACACCACCGGTTACGAGACAAATCACGGGAACGGGCCAAACCACGAGGAGCAAATTTCGTGTTCATGTTGTTGTGGAACCGAAAACAGCACAAGAAACGTAACAGCAGCTACCACCAGTATTTTAACATTTAAATGGTTCCTGACTGACGGGTCAAACCACCGGTAAGGGGACAAACTACGGGTAATGGGACAATTCAATGGTTACCACAATATACTACTACTATATACGGGTGGGATTTCTGAAGCTAATTTTGTTCCTATTTAACTCAAGATGCTGAACTTTTAAACAGGGTCTCTCAGGATGTGATGAATCATACTCACAACTTGGTGGACTACTCAGACTAGGTAAGTGAACTCTTTAGCTAATTTCGTTTATATTCAGCTTATGGTGCTCAAATATCGGAGCTGAAATGAGCTCTGTAGCGTATTAATTTGTTCCAACTCACCACGATAAACTGAACTTTTTAACGGGGCCCCCATGGTGTGGTAACTACAATATAATTACAAATGGAGAACCACTGTAATCACCTGACAAAGCTCAGTAAATAATTGATCTAGCGATTTGTGTGAAGTGTGGCTGATTAAGAACAGCTAATTACTTAATAATAGGTAATTGTTTGTACCACTGTGGTGCCTGATGAAATTTATAATTTTATGTACCTAATCAAATATATCATTTTATTCAATGCCAAGTAAACTTACAAAATGGCAAACTATAAAATTCAACCAAACGCTAATCAATGAAATTCATAAGATATAATATTGGTAATTGAAATTGTGCACTTTTAAATAATTTCTACTTTGTGTCATTGTAGCACCTACACATTGAGTACATTCACCTCATGTTGCAGGCCGGGAAAGTAACGAAGAAATTATACAGTAAATTAGTTCAAAGACAATACCCTACCAGTGAGGAAATTTAAGTAACTATTATTATAATGCACTATTATGTATAATTCATCTACCAAAATTAATTCGGGAATTCCATTCAATGGAACCCGAACTATTGTACATCGTTGTTTCAGCAAAGTCTTAAATAACTCTCATTTCAAATATGTCCGAAATGAAATTTGTATCAGGTTCCCTACAATAAGGATTACTTATTCGGTACCTAGATGGTAGGTAGGTGGAGGGATGTATATTATAAGTACGAGTAGGTATCAATATATGTTCATTTATTATTGGAAGTACTCATAAAACTAATACACTGTCCCATAATTTAGAAATGAAATTGTTTCGTTTAGAACTGCCTAAACAATAAATAATGTAATATGATTTAATCAAGGAACATAACCACAATTCAACAAGTCGTGCTTCAAATTAAGTAAGACTTCTTTATTGTATCACAAAACTGAGCTGTTCTAAGTAACTTCAAAAATTCAAGGTTTACCATTTTATAAAATTTATAGATTTTCAATGGCTTGGCAGGAACGAATCTTTCTTTGAGATCGATAATTAGTTTCATAAATTCAGTACGTTTATATTATAAGTATATAAAATTTATGTTTAAACACCTATGGTTTTTATGTTGAGTATGAGAACTATGCATGTTTGGTAATAGCTACATGGCAGTTTTGTAATGATGACAGACATTCAGTTCTAAGCCCTAATTTTTGACAGAACATGGAACGTGTTCCTCGGGAGAACAGGAAAGAATTTTGGTCACTAAGCTGATTTTGAAAGAGCCCATCATTTCAATCGTCTCTTAATCACCCAGAGAGTCTCCCCATCAAATTTCATGTTTCCATGTTTCTTTCCTGTCTAATACAGATTGCAATCATGTTTATAAAATAAACTGAGAAGGATCACCTGTATGTAAACAATTATTTATACAACCACGCTCATACCTCACATTGTTGGCCACGCACTGCGCAGTGCTTAACACATTACGGTTTGGTAAATCGAGAGCTTTCCAACGCCTGGCGATACAGTTCCGTAGCAACGATTTGGTTGTAAGCGATAATCATCAGAAAATAGGAGCGTAACGCACTAAAAGTCACGCAACAGTAATTTTGTTTCATTTTTTGCCGGGTTATGATGGCAAAAACATGTTCCATTTTAAAAACATTATACAAGAGTAGGTACTACTACAAAATACGCTTGCAAATGTTCTTCACTCAGTATAACTTATATGTAACATTAAAATGCTGGATACAATAATTATGTAGGTAGTGATCTGCATATAAAATTGATGCAAATTTATCAATTAAGTAGTGAACAGGAATGATTATCTTAAAGAACGCGGTGAAATAAGTTCATCAGCATGGTAGTATGTAGAAATTTCTGTAGCTTTTCATATCATATTCACGTTGAATTAATTGTTATGAAATTTGAATACATTGAAAAGAAATAATTAATTAGGTACCTATATATTGTATGGAAAAACCACTTTTTCTAAACAACATATAACTTTATAAATAAATGTTTCGATTTTTCAGCCTATTTAATGGAATATGAAAGAACATTTTTCCTGCTTAATGTTTAGCATATTTGCATGTTGTTCATAGTTAAAATACTTAGTTTTTATGAGTAATATTTTGTAGCACATTTTTGAAATTGGAGCAATTTGCTGTGGTTAAAAAGAGCTGACCGACGAAACCATCCTTTCATTGTATACACCTCAAACGAGTTAAGGGATCACTTTTCCTTGTAGACGCCAAATATAATATACACTGCATCTTATACATAATGACATTATATGGGTGATTCTCACAGAAAGGGGCAGAAGTGATGTCCGGACCAGTTGCGGCGACCCAATAAGGATTTGGGAGCTGGCGAAGGTCTTAAATTGTAGTATAGGTTTTTATCTAGAACCCTTTTTTACATTTTTAGGTTATGTTTATTCCTTTAAATAGAAAATTAACTAAATATAGTCAAATCGTCATCGACCTGTCCTGTCCCAATGCGACCTTCCCAACTTCAAGCTTTAATTAAAGGTCTTTCCGCTTTTGAATTTGGATTTTATTCAATTTTTCTACATCAGTATGATTTCTGAGATGCGTTTCTGATCGATAAAATTAATGTAGAACCGATAGAAAAGTGTATTTGGATGGAAATATGTGTGTCCGGAGCATCGCCGTCATCGACCTGTCCAATATTGTTTTTCGAATTTTCGCGGTCACAATTGTATTTTAGCGGGTTTTTTTGCCGCTTTTTTTTTTCGCGCCCTTCTCAGTTACCAGAAAAACCGCCATTCGTTTTAATTCAGTCAATTCATGGTCGTCAGTGGGAGCAGATGTGTGCTGGACCGTGGGTTGGTCAATCACAATCGTCAGAAACCTGTCCACCTTTTCTAAGTGAGTACTTGAACTCAATTTTTTCTTATGGTATTTTTATTGTGCACCGAACGGTCTAGTTTCATGTTATATGCCGAATTTGGGAAAAAGCTTGCCACAAGGTGAAACATTTGAGAAAAACTGAAGAATCATCATCGACCTGTCCATCATCAACCTGTCCTCTCCTGAAAATTCGAGGGCAGGACGATGAGGAAAAAGGCAAATCTATTATTTTTTTTTGGATTTTCTAGTATTCCCGTATTCTCGCATTTAGTAATCCAATATTCTCGTATTGACCATTCAAAACACATATCTACTTAGCCGAACGTTGTGAAGGTCTACTAGGACTTATTCGAGAATTTCTGTCATTCTTCGTTTGTTGGATTCGCCCTACAGTGGTCACGTTTTTCGGTCTTTTGACTTGAAATGTTGAGGGTTAACGTTTCTTGGCAGTTATAGCAAATTTTCCTTTTATGATCCCAGGACAGGGTGGTGATGCAAATGGTGAGAATCAACGGGTCGGATCATCGCCATGTCCTAGTGTCATCGACCTGTCCGCCTAAATTTTTAAATATTTTTTTTTCTGAATTAATAAAAGCGCTACTGTTTGGATTTGCTTCGAATTTCGGTACATACGATATAGAGAGCATCTGTGATTTTTTTCAGCTCGATTCGATAACTTTTTCTTTTTTCAAAAGTCAAAGTCAAAACTGACCTTTTCTGTGAGAATCACCCATATACGCACCTGTTCGACATCAAGCTCCGGCTTGAGCCAAAACTCAATGAATCGCCCTTCTACATGGTTATCTGGCTATCTACATGGGCTATATACATGGCTATCTAATCCAAGAACAGAATAAGTTATCGCAATTCTGGCTTCACCATCGTTTTCCGCTCTAAAATATCTTTGAAATGGCGTGTCACTCGGCAAAAAATAGAAAATTTGTTTTCTAAGTATCCTATAACCCCCCTCACCTTTGGGTTAAAAAAAAAAAAAAAGAAAAAAATCTCAATGTGTTACTCTATATATTGACAAGCGTTTTGGTCAATGCGTGAAACCTCTGTTTTCCTGATTTTCTTACTACAAAATCATGTTATTGCATGCTCTAGCTAATTTCCTACACAAAAATTATATTAGGTATACCAAATTAAAAAAAGTAAATTTTAACGTGGCATGTGAAAAATGGGGCAGTGGATTGCAAAACTATGCTAAACACCGTTTATGTTAAATATTATAAAGTATATGCGATGTTATAACAACGTGCTTGTTTGAAATAATGGGCAAATCGCCTTGACCTTAACCAACAGCTCGGGCCAAGCTTACCGTTGGAAAAGTAAGCTAGGCGAGTAGCCTAGTTCTACTTTTGTACTATCATCATATGTACTCGTATGTGTCTCTATTAAAATCAATAAAATCTATCTATCTGTCCTTATCCCATCCCCACAGTCTCCTTCCGCATAGCCTCCCCGCCAGTCTGGTTCAGAACATTACTTTGTGGATCTTTGAGTACCTGTTATTGGTAATGGAGAAAATATTTCTTGGAAATTAAATTGGAATAAAATTGGGATAACAAAACATTTCTATAATTTCACTTCATACATTGCCCCAATAATCATAGCCCCAACCATCAAAATGCCTTGTGATCACACATAATACCTAGTCAAGGTGTTTCAAAGTTTAAAAAAATACACATTGACTAAAACAGCCGGTCATAATATAGAATGACTAGGCTAGGCAGTACATACACTTAATGCAAATATTGTACACATTGGCTGTAACGGATATATCTAATTAATTATAATTAATATCTTAATAATAATTAAGATAATAATTAGGATATAGGATAATAATAGGATATAGGATAATAATTATTAATTATCCAAGATGGTTAATTAAAAATTGAACACAGATAAAGTATATTGTATGAAAACTCCCACAATTTTTATATTTCGGCAATTGCTTTTGTCTAATATATATATATATATATATTTTAGTCATATTATACTATGTAATAGAAAAAGCGTTAAAATCCATAAATCTTTCCAGAATGCGTCAAACTGGATTTTAATGAAGGAACTATTGTGAACATTTTCTTTTAAAGTTTATAAAGCCATTGCAATAGCTTTATTTTTTATAAAAATTTGCGAAAAATGGTAGCATAATATACTAGAATTAGTAGGGCATATTATTAGTAGGAAGTATTAGTATAAGGATAGTATGGTTGATTTTTGCGCTAATTTTCATAAAAAATGCTATCGCAATGCCTCCAAAAATAAAATAAAAATTATTTGCTGTTAATTTTCGAAGAGATGATAAGATGAACATGTTGCGTGGTTGTGCCAATGAAGTAACTATAGTAATTTTTAATTAGGTTTTCTGATTAGCGTCGTTTGGTACATTTTGGTTTAATTTTGTAATGTAAAACTTATTTAAGAATAAATAGATGATAATTATACTAAAAAATTAGTTGAAAATTGAGAAGAAATTGTAAAACGAAGTTGGAAAATGAGTGGGTCTGTCCTCGAAGGGGGGAAACACTTCAATCCATCATTTCTGTCATATAATTTAGTATGAGATTCAAATTCTCACGTACAACTTCTACTACCTTAAACTGGTCATGAAATTATCTGAGATTACGATGTTCAGAATCTGGATTATCCCCAATGAAATTTATCATTCTCGGAACAATACCTGTCTCTGCGCACGAGCTTACGAAATATCCTCTAAACTCTCGACCACTACTTCAAATATAATATCTAAACTAACTTTTATATAAATAATAGATAAAACAGAAATAAAATGTATAATAAATAATGATATTAAAATAATTCAACTTATTAACTCTACATAACATTTCATGAATGATTATTATAAATCTATCCCTACATCTATTTGAAATCTACAGCAAAGTAGTGAAAGCGAAAACCATATCCTACTTGGCAGTCGTTCCCTGCAATTTTTTGAGCAAATGATATAGCAATTAAACAACAACTTCATGTCGAACTTTTTTACATAACACATTAGTAAAATCTAATTTAAAATATGTAATAACTAACGCTAAATACTTAGTAGCAATAATATAATAACACCTTAATATTACGGAAAGGTTTAATAAGACAGTTTTTTGTAGTTTTTTCTATATTTTAGAACAATTTCCTGGAAATTTATGCACATCTTGTGCAAAGAATTGTTTTCTTTTGATCTTCTTTTAGAACACACACACGCATTAACTTTGTTTTTTAACTGAAATTCCTTCAAAGACGGAGGGGGCACACCAATAAATATAAAACGAAAGAGCTAAATTCAAAAAGTAGGGAGGACGCCCATTCTTTGAAAATTCACTAAATTAGGATCTATCATTAAATATAGCCACATTTCCCGTTATATAAATCTGAAATCGGAAAGTTGGTATTTCCCGTGGAACGTCAAAGAACAACCGAATGAGAACAAGGAGGGCTGGAGATTTAGATATAGTCGAACCTAATTCTACTAGATAACATTAGCCGGTTGATGGAACTATGGCCCTGATAGGTACTTCTTTATTTGTGCTAACCATCATCCTAATCAAAGCTCAATCAACCCCAACACTTTAATAAAGGTATGTTGCATCTTCGGTACGAGGTGTGACGGGAGAGGATAATAAGTAATCAAATTTAACGGCTTTTCTCACTCACCTCAGTTCATAAAATATAAAATATCAAATAAATAGAAATCAGATAATGTAGAACATGTAATAGGTGAACATGAAAGAAAGATTTCAAGAATCATCGAAATAACCGTGTTCTTCAATTCCTACCTAAACTACGTACCTTAAGAAAATTATTGGACTGGTTCATAAAAAGTAGAATAAGACTTTTCTAAACTCATCAACCCTGCTCAAGATTATTCAGTCACTCGAATTTCCACTCTACATTTTACATATCAGTAGTATGAAAATATGAAGCGATAGGTAACGAAAGTAAGCTAGGAAAAACATTTCAACTCCGGCTAGAATAAGCCCTTAATACAATGCTGCAAAGAAGTAGCAGCAGTGGCTTTCCTGCTAACCATTCTTGTCATCAGATCATTTTAAGAATAGTGTTAAAAGAAGTCGTCAAGGTACCGTTCATACTCGTATAACGTATTTAGAATTGTTTTTCCATTACAGACTACTTCGTTCCATTGATGATAAACTCTTTGACGAATACTCTGGCGTGGGTGTGAGGGTGTTTAGGACGAAATATTGGATTGCCTTCATTGTCTGTATAGTCTGCGTAGGGCATCGAGTGAACCAAGGAGAATCCCAAAGAGGTCGCCATATCTGCCGAATATTTGCTTGTACAGGAAATCTTGAGGCCTCTGAAGCCAGACAACTCTGCATATTTGACAGCCATGCGGCCCAAGTCTTTCGCCATCCCTTGTCTTCTATAGTCAGGGTCCACAGAAATCATAAACAGCTCCAGCAAACCGTCTTCGTCCAGTTTCACTTGTTTCTCCAGGTGCTCGAAAAATTTGACCACCTAGAAACGGATTGACAAGAGTTATGAATAGCTAAAAATATTAAACGTGACGCAACCCACTAATAAATTTTTGTGATAAAAATTATGTTAAAAATTTAAATTCTAAAACTCTGTTTTTCATTTACATTTTTGAAAGTTTCAACTCTTAAATGAAAGCTCTTGATGGTTTTGTGGATATTTCATGACTATTGTCAGCCGGTATTTTTGATTTTATTAAAATTTCGTAAACTTGGGGTCCAGTAAAAAAAACTGCAGTGGATTTTGATGGCATGTAAAGGAATTATGGTGGCTTGACCCTTTATGGTTTTCTACTTCTAAATCATATATAACAAAATCTTGACTTTCAAATATACCCATTTTCTCTTTTCCAACGCACATAGATATCAATCAAATCCAGACGAAAGATCATATTTATATACCTACAATCAGGTCGCCAGATTGAATAGTGGAAATTTTTCACATAGAAGAAAATATCTTGACCATGTCTGACATTAATCGAATCTGCGGTATCGGGTGACTGATAATCAAGGGTAGTGAAATAAACCGACAAATAAAAATAATATTTACTAATATCCCCTGGAGTATCATTGATGAGCTGGCACTATCCGCTGGGATATTTATTCCTTTCCAAGTAACTGATCGTGCTGCTACGTTTCTATGTTGAAATTGCCTTCCCCAGGTATTTATAATTGGGAATCCTTCTCCAATAGAATATTCTCTTGAATTTCGATGCCAATGGAAATGCTGGAAGCCGTAACTGTGAGCCTTGACGGTATCCACACCGAAGGTTAGATGTCAATGACGAAAAGGAGCGATATCTTGCCAGATGCCTCGAACAGATTGAAGAGCTTCTGTAACTTTAGCTCTTGTGTCTGTAAACGTTTCACTGAAACTGAGCTGTCCAATCTAGAAGATTTCTAGCATACGAACTGCTTTTGAAAACTCATCAGCCTCTCCAGACTTTATGTTGTTTTCTTTTGTAAGCAGATATACAGAAGTTTCTGATTGTGTATCAACTTCCAGAGCTTTGTCGATAATTTTTGATTCCAGAAGTTATGCACACCCCTTTAGCAAGTTACTATGCTATTTCAGATCTCATTTAGGCATAGAGCAGTGCACGAGGTGTCAGGGTCTTCATGGCTATAAAGGAAATTCCACATCTGTGATTCATCAAGCGTGTCATGAACTTTTGGTCTTGGTTCTTCTGATGAAATCTTGTCTGATGCCCATTGAACAGTAGTGTTCTAACAACGAACCCTACTTCAGCCATAATTTGAGGTTGGGAATCTCACAAATACATATATATTGATACTACAGGTTTTGCATTGTCATCGAAGCATTTATTCCATTCAAATTAGTCAAACTTCATTCAAATTTTATTGGCATGAAAATAAATTATCTAGATTTTTTAATACCTAACGTAGCAGATGGCGACAGAGCTTGACAGTTCGAAACAAACTCACAACTGCCTTTCTAGAACAGCTTGCGATTTGTTATTAAAAAATAGAAAAGGTCCACATCATGTTACCTGAAATAACTTACTATCAGTTAGAAGTTACACACGATCCACCATATAGAACTACCTAACAACGATCGATAATCATCAGTAACGCTTGCATACGAGTCTGCAACTCATTGGGACATTTTTTATGTCTTTAGTTGCAGACTCGTCTATTAAAATGATTACCTATTAAATGATTTAACCACCTCTTCACAAATCAAACCGTTCTCGCAATATTCGGATCACCTGCTATGAATCAAATCATCGAAACACCAGCTCAATGAAATCATCAGAAATTAACAAGCTGTTGCAATCATATTCACAATATCAATTATTGAGAATGATCACCTGTGTGTAAACAATTATTCATATAACCATGCTCATAGCTCAGCTTGTTGGCCTCGCACTTCGCAGTAGTTAACATAATATGGTTGGATAAATTGAGAGCTTTCGAACGAATGGTCAACGAGCTTTGTGGGATGAAAAACGAATGGGATGAGTACCATTTCCCTAGCAACGACTCGGTTGTAAGCGGAAATCATCAGAAAATGAACCGTAACGCTTTTTTTTTAACGCATTTTTTTTAACGCTTTTTTCGTTTATGTGCCAAATTAAAGACATAAAATGTCAAAAATACTAGCTAACAATAAATTTCCTTAGCTTTATCCCCAGCTTCTGGAAATGGGGGAGTTCGTTGAATCAGACTAGCGTGTTTTGACCCCAAATAAGCCGTGTTAGTAAATCACGATCCTCGTCTGTTAATGCCGAGGTGGAATTTCACAATGAATGGCGTATGTACACGTCTAATGGCACTGTGGTGGGTACTCTCAAGCGAGCGAGACACGATGGTTTATTATGAAGTATATCTGATTTTGAAATACAGCATTTTTCAGTCAAATAAAAACTTTTTTCTATCAAATGACAGTTCGTAACTACCAAATGAAACCTTGTTCCAATCAAACGAAACCTCGGACCTACCAAATGAAACCATGTACCAATCAAATGAAAGCTCTTTTCAACCAAATGAAACTTATTTCAAACAAATGAAACCTTACTTCAATCATAACCAGAAGTTCCATTCGAATGAAAAGAGGTTTCATTTGATTGGTACATGGTTTCATTTGGTAGGTATCATGTTTAATTTGATTGGAACAAGGTTTCATTTGGTCGGTACAAAGTTTCTTTTGATAGAAAGAAGGTTTCACTAGACTGAAAAATGCTATATATGTTTCAACCAACTTCTGACCCATCAATACCCATCACACTTTTGGAGATTTGGTAAGAGGGGGAGGGGGGTTGAATAAAATAGAATGAGTAAAGGGGGAGGAAGATTAAAATTGGCTACTCTTCTCCAAGTAGTTTATTAGGTACCAAGGTATCCTAGCACTTCCGCTTCACGGTCTCATCAGGAAGGATTATGATGGTGTTGTTCCTCATGGTATCTCTTGATTAATATATATATCTACTGGTAGCTCATTCATTTCATCGTATTTTTTTGTTCTTATCAGGTATATGACGGATTGTTTTTGTAGATAATCATTATGGTAATATTGTTAACTTGATGAAAATATACACTAATAGAGAGGGGTGGAGATCATGTTGTGTTGGCCCCGTGTGCTCCACCTTTTCCTTTTCATATTTCTATCAAACTAAATAATATTACCATTATGATTATCTTAACAAACAAACTTCAGAATAACAGCAATATTCCAAATAAGAACAAATATGATGAAATGAATGTAACTAATATGATCAAGAGGTAACAGTAGATATATGATCATTAAGAGATAAAATTAGAAACAACACCAACATAATTGTTTCTGATAAAGTCGTGAGGAGAAAACGCTAAGATACCTAATAACCAGAGCCCTTCACAACATGGCATTCATTTTTGCCAAACGTGGCTCTAAAAAGCATGGCAAAATGGCACTTATTTTGGCCAAACATGGCTTTTATTTTGGCCAAACATGGCATTTTTTCTTCAAAATCCAAACTTTTTTCTTTTTTCCCCCACGACCTTGCAATGACCCTTTCCTTTTCAAGTACTAATGGCTGTAATCCTCGGACATTAGAGACCTTAATCCTCGGAAGGGAATTCCCGGTCGTTGACTTGTTAGCTTGCTCACATGAAAAAGCCCTTGTTAGCTTACCTTTTGTTGAAAAAATACTTGAAACCCCACCTTTTTGCAAATTTTCCCAGAAAAAAAAAATTTTTTCTCACAAATTTTCTAGAAAATCAGACGAAAAATGGCACAAACGTGGCATTTTCCCAGAAATCGACAAAAAATGGCTTTTTACCCAAAAATTGGTGAAACATGGCACTTAAGGATGGCGCCATGGCGAAATGGCACTTTAAGGGCTCTGCTAATAACCTACATGAAGGGTTGTGTTTTTCGCGTGCGATGTAAATTCAAGGAATCGAGTCAAGTGGGACTGGCGAAAATTTACTTGTGATAATTGAGTCCAGCAAGTCGAAAGCGAAAAATTGAATTTGGAAGAATTGATTGTGTCGGAACCTGGTCTGATAAAACCCTAACATCACCTAAACTTAAAGGGGCCGTTGTAGCCCCGAAAATGACAAAACTACCCCAGCCAGGCCGCTGTTACGATTTTGCGGAAATGTGAGAAAGCTCTCAACCCGAAATGTGTGCTCACCACATTCTATCTCGGTGCAGGGCGACCTAGCTACTTATACCTAAGCTAGATACCGTACCGAAAAACTCTAGAATTAATCGTTGAGTGTTGAGATGAAGTTTTTTCTCTAAATCCCCCCCAAAAAGTTGTATTCACATTTTTGGGAAACTTGAAAAGTTGGCTTCATCTCAGCTTGTAAAACTGACTCATGAAAACAATCTCTTAGCTATTTTTCGACCAGATTGAAAACAAAGGATATAATCTACCAAAACACAACAGCCCAGGTGCAACAGGCCCTTGAAGACATGGAGAGATTGGAGTTGAATGTTTTTACCGGCGTAGCTGGGACACCGTTGGACAAATAATCAGAGTTCGAGGTAACTTTGGGACATCAGTCTGGAGTCCGCTGAAGAGCACCATCGTACTAATGTCCGGATGAAGAAAGGTACAAGTCTTTGGAGCCCTAATAGGGGCACTGTTGTACGCGAATATAAAGGAATAGGAGCCCGATTAGAAATTAATACTTAGGAAAGAAGCTGGGAAGCTTCTGGATGGGAAATAGGAACACCTATAGGTAGGTAAGCTGTAGGCAAGTGAGATGAGCAAAAATAAGACAAAGTTGAAATCCTGGAGTCGTATCTTCGCTCAACCTGCAAGCAATTTTATAGTGTAGGGTTCTCCCTCTCCTGAGCTTGTCACCCTTCCTTTTCTTCTTTACTTCCCAGGCTTCTGTTTGCAGGCTGTTTGGTTTCTCTGTTTTCAAGCGAAACCATATTTTATTTAGGTCGGACATGACAAAGAACATCCAACCTCCCCTCAAACCTTCCCTCCTATCAAAGTGATTGGACGGCATTCACGTTACAATATTTCTGTGGATCTACTAATAATAATGGAGTATATGAATGTACTATATTATGAAAAAGGGGGGTGAAAAAAATCTATGTAAACATTATGATGATATCCAACCTGCAAAATCCTCCCTGTGGGAACTTCTTCGTGCTCTGGGATGTCCGGAAAATGTATGTTAATGACGACACCGACAATCTTCCCCGAGGGAAGCACCGCTTTGTAAGAGTGGCCTTGATCCAGCATTTTAATGGCAAAAAGGTCATCCATGGCTGGATGCTCCGTCAAATCGCAGGTGAGGGGTTCGTATTTGAAGAAAGCCCTTGTCAAGAGGTCATAGACCCCTTCTTTGTCGTCCGACGAACACTTCTCAATTGTCCACTGCGGCACTGGAAAAGAAAACCCAAGGTAAGATTTATAAACTGAAGAAATAAACGGTAGTATTGTGTAGAAAAATTAATTATTAGGTAACTAACTAGCGTACCAAATGTGAGATTCACAGGTACTGAAAGAGTTTGAGGAAACTCTACTTCTGCCGAAATGTGAACTCAGTTATCTCCACACTTCACACGGTAGAATTGATAGAATTTATCAATGTAAATAGGTTGTTCTTCGAGGGAAAATAACATTGTAAGCCCATATTTCAAAACAAAGTAACATAAAGTAAACAGATGTTGAGTATCTACACTACATGCAGACACATCTTTACGTGGATATGTCTTATGTTTCCTTGTGAAATATGTGTTTTGTGTCTCAAGCTATCAGCTGATTGGGAAAGAACCATTAATTTCAACTGTCTCTCAGTGTCCCGGAGAGTCTCCCTATCAAATCTCAACTTCCTAGGATGAACAGGAGACAATTTAGCTCACTCAGCTGAGTTGGAATGAGCCAATAATTTCAATCGTCTCTTAATTTCAGCTTCAGAGATTAAATACGATAGAAATCATCAGCTTTAGGAGCCCATCAGCTGATCAGAGGTCTATGCATCGTCTAGTACCTACTGCTTACAAGTACCTACTACTCAATAGTATAGGTAACTACTATATACCTAGTGGCTTCTTTTCACATTATTAGTTCACCACTGCTTAGGGATCGTGAGATGTTGTGATAAAATCTGAGCACTCCGAAAAGTGGGGAACGATTTTCCTGCTATGAAAACTAAGGGAAAATTATGAAAACTACTTCGCTAGTAACGCATTAGTTGTACGTGAAAATCAATAGAAATAGAAAAAACCATTGCATTTTATAGTACATTGTACAAATAATGATACAATCTTGTTGAAATTGATAAGAGGTAATCAAGTCATCTTTTTCCATCATCCAAATTTAAACGAAGTCGAACGACTAGGGCGTGGAAAAACGGAGCATAATGGAATTTTCGTTTGCGCGTGCGCAGAGTGAAGTATTGGTTTGACAACAATGAAACTGACAGGTGACTATCAACTCTCTAGCCGGCAGATTCACTGAAAATTTCATCCAGATCCTATGAAAACTGTAGAAAATAGACTTGTTACAAGGATTTCGTATTGGCGCATGCGCAGTAGCTAGTATTTGATACAATCATATTGAGATTGTTAAAATATGATCAAATTGTCATCTCCCAACTAACATCCTGATTCGAGCGAGATCGGACGACTAGGGTGTGAGAAAATTATGCTTGGTACAATTTACGTTTGCGTATGCGCACAGTGACGTATTGAGTCAAGAACAATGAAACTGATAGGGGACCGTCTACCCCCTAGCTTGCACATCCCCTGAAAATTTCATTCAAATCGGATGAAAACTGTGGAAAATAAGCTTGTTACAAGGATTTGCGGACCACCCAGATATTGCGGCGATTTCTGGTTACAGAAAAGTGGAAGCGGAAACGAAGTTTTTATGTAATATCCAAAATGGTCAATTTCGACATGGATGTACCTTCAGCTCTGGGGGTCAGTAAAAATGTGTCAGACCACTTGAAGTGTATAGCGGAAGTAATTGTAATGATTCCCGCTTATAATGGAATCGTACTCAGATAAATGAAAAACCCATCAGTTTTCATCCGACGGAAATGGTTTGCACTCGCTTAATAAGACATAGGAATTCAGGATCTTTATAGCAAATTTAAACTGTAACGAAAATCTAATTGGCACTTTTATCACGGAAAACATTGAATCATGGATATGTTTTCTTGCTACTACCAAAAAACTGAATGAGGGCCTACATTCATAGCTACGTTGAAACTTTTATTAATAGAGAGTTTTTGGCGACTTCAACTCAACGTCACCCGTTACCATAGTCTTGAGGGAGCAAACGAAGATGCTAACGCAAAAGGAGCCGAGAGAACGGTTGCCTTAATTTTGATGTCACGTTAACGGTGGTTGGGCAACGCGATATTTTTTCCCAGCTATCTTGTCTACTGGTTGTCTAATCGACTTCTCTATTTCGATGTGAAATGCCGATTTTCAATCCTAAATTCGAATTTCATGTTAGCCTCAGTACAAATAGGGATAGTTTCTCATTTTTAGTTTTCAATTCGTAAACAAAGCATGGATTCAACAACGCAAACATAGTAAGCCTCAAGTGGGAAACACCGCGATTCAGTTGCACCTTTAGGTCTTTAGTCGTTACGAACTTCAAGTTTTTGGGTTTTCGGTTGGGTAAATTATCAAGAAGTATGAAAAAGTATCCATCTCTATGACAATGAACCAGGATTTTACCTGATAATCATCAGTGGAGGCAGGACTTCACGCAATGTTCACGAGAAAACAGCTGAGATCAGGCTAACTAAGAACAATGCTGCGAAGAAGTAGTGTCCTAAAACTCAGATTCCTCATTCAAAATATGTGAAATTATAATAAAAACAAAGCTCTAATCGACCAAATAGAGCCTGTGCGCAAAAGAACGGATTTTTTTCGATCGAGTTGAAGACTAGTAAAGCGCGACGGCGGAGGTGGACTTCAGATGGCACATTCAGTTTCTATCCACGCGACTTGAAACGAAAAATAACCAAGTTTGAGGGGTGTTCAAAAACCTACCCGCTACATCAACAAAATTAAATGGTAATGAAGCGTTTGAAAAGAAAAACTATCATTATTTATTTCACCAGTATTCGAGTAATTTTTTGGTGCCCAGTAGTGTTACATTTACAGGAAGGTTAGGCGGTGGTGTCGTGTGCCTTTAGGCCCCCAAACGGGTGACGTTAAATGAGCCATTCTAAAGTACGACGTTGCTAACGTCCCCTCAAGGTCATGTACTCTTGGGTACGGTAGGGTGACGTTAAGGGTACGTTAGTGGTCACCAAAAACTCTCTAATAACATTAAAACAACGTTGAAATATAAGCGAATTTTTGTTAATCATCTTATCACATCAATTCTCTTTGTGTTCAGAAGAGTTTTTAACAAAACCTTTTATGAAGAAAATAATAGTAATAAAACTTTATTCTAAATAATATTTTTCAGTTTTTTGGTTATCTTATCGTGCCAAGTGTTGAGTTGTTGTCGTGTGGTGCCGGTGTTGCCGTTAGGTCCAAGAATCGCATGCAGTACAAAGAAAGGTGAGTTTAAATGGCTAAGTTGTAGTTATTTTTCACATTTGGAACACTTGAAAGTTCGAGTAAGGGGTTATTCATTCATGAAATTTCTCGCAGAATCCGAATTTGTATTGAAAAGTAAATATTATTAGCAACCAATTCGCAATATTAATATATTTTTTTATATTTTTGGCTTTTTAACTTTTGGTAGCATGATTGTAATTCGAGAACTCAGCAATCCCTTCCATGTTATGTATGATGAAAACCATTTCGGAAACCATGTATCACACGTAGACATTGGCTTCCGTCATAGCTAAAAATCGTGTGTAGGGTAATTTTCTTAATAAAATTCTACGTAGAATCCGAATCTGCTGGTTTGAAAAAACTAAGTTGGTGTCAAATATTGGGTAAAAATTTCAACATTTAAATAAATTGCGACTTTGAGTTAGAGATTTTCAGAAAAAAGAAGAAAGAAAAGAACAAATTCAAGGCGCGTTACAATTTGAAATTTTTTCTAACTCAAATTCCAAGGAAAAAAAAGGGGGGGGGGGGTTCTCGTGGGACACCCTACATAGATAAATATAAATTAAATGAAATTTAATTAATAAGGGGAAGTTCCCAAAAACCTTAAATATATACCTATATTATAAAAAATTATGTAAGGGTTAAATTATAAGGGGAGGTTTCCCAAAAAAATCATCGAGTTCCTGGCCGTGATTTAGCCTTTATTCAAATTCTCATTGTAACATTCTGAATCGGGAAAAGTCTCTCAACATTTACTCTTCAAGGTATACAACGCCGTAATTAAAAAGGTTTTTCACTCTCTCTCAGTTGTCGCACTACTTCACAACTTCATGAGATCAATACACACTGCATATATGAAGGTTTTATCACGAGTAGGTAATGTTATATTAATGTGCTACACACGAGTAATCTGCACTGGTTATCTATAGATCTCTATCCGGGCAATGCTCGGGTGTTCTTCTATTTATGAAATAAACTGTAATCTATTAAGCGAATTTCCCACTGTTCTTACATACAATTCACAATACCTTCATTGTGGGGAGTTTCCTGGTCGTATAAGATGTGGATATGTATTGCCTATTTCGTGGTATGTTTCCAGCCGAACTATCGATTTGAATGCGTGGAGGACGAGCCTATACGTCCATGTGTTTCGGAGTTCGCGGAGTTTGCTGGGGTACCTAAACCAAATGATAATTCTGTTGAAATCGCAATACTACCTTCGTGTTTCCATTCTTCGTACGCCCAATTTTGAACTGTCACTGTCATTACTGATGCCTGTCACGAAATTTCTGTTCAACGCAAGATCCACATCCAACGACTTCTGAGTACGGAATAGCGTCGTCTCCCGCGTCTCAACTCGGAAAAGCAAATCCGTGTCAAGGAAGCGGTCTGATCCCAGCTCTAGGTCAACGCGATCGGTCAAGGGCAGGAGATCGGCAAATGTGTATTGGCTCTCTCTCTCGACTCTGCCAATATTACTGCTATTGCATCAGACTTTCCGGAAATAGTGAGCGCAATTAATCGGCTCTCTCTCGATAAATACACAGAAGACGACGGTACAAGGACGAGTCAAGTTCGAGCGCTGATTATGGACAGAGAAGTCCTTAGTTCCAAACATATCATTGAACTTCAGAACTTCATTAGATAGACCAGCTAAGCTTTATCTAAACTTCGATAAAAAGGATGATCAAAAATATACAATTCCTTGAAAATTTTGCAAATTTCGAGCTGAATCATAGCGTTAAGAAATTGTGCAAGCTCATGAACGATGGAAGCGGATGTTAATGAAAACGTTGTATACTTCCACGACCAGGAGAGCCACAATGTTACATGTTCAGTTGTATTATATCATCTTCAGGACTTCCTACGCTATTATTTTGATTTGAAAGAATTTATTAATTTCTGTCGAATACGAGGTGTGTTCGATGGAATTATCAAAAGAAGTTACCAAAAGTGATAGGTCTGATAAATGTTTAAATGAGGATTTCCCTCAATACACGAGTATTTCACTAGGTACATTTCTGTAGCGCTTGGGAATCCTTACTGTTACTAAGATAAAATGGGACCATAAAATATTCAAAAATAATTTCTTTATGATATTAAATGAGAAAAAGCTACATCATAGAATAAAAAAATGTCCAGGCAACAGAAATTCCTTGATTCCAATATTTGGCAGAATGAGGAGACAGGGTCACAGCTTTCACCGATCTTGTTGCCTACCAGCAGAAGTCTACCCTTTTCTTCATTGTTTTTCCCTCTTGAATGGATATGTAGTTTTATTTATTCATCTTTTAATCCAGCTACTCAATGTCAGAAGTGGGATCTGGAATTCAGGTGCTCCAAAACCAACTGGGAATGCCACCACTGTCGTAAGCTTTTGGATCTTCTAGAACTCCTCTGTTTCCTTTAGTAGTAAAATACATACAACAATCGCAGGCATAAAATGAGTGGAAATGTATTGAGCGACTAAGGGAAAATAAACGACTCTGAAAAATTGAAGACAAGAACAAAATTAACTGGTTGAATAGGCGGTGGATATACTGGGGGTTCTTTGGACCCCAGACTAACATGGTGTGGACTGGGCTCATTGATATGAGAGGGATTAACAATCTCCCTTGTACAAACAGAAGGGGATACTTGTTGATGGATGGAATAAATGCCTTTATTTTCAAAACAATTTAGAAATTAGGACAAAATAAATGCATCAAATACAATGCGCATACGGTAGGAATAATTTAATAGTTGTGTTAGTTATATTATAATGTTATAGATAGGTATGGTCGTTTTGCAAGACGGCGGACAAGTCTTGTCACTGCGCGATACACTGGTACTAATGTTCGAATTCACAAAATTTTTATTTCTATTTATCACCCCGAAAATTCTTTACTTTGCTCCGACATGACCTATTTTAAAGTTCTCAAAATTTTCGAGTTATTCAATGATGAGGGGCCGGATCGTCAGTTCTGTCACGTGTCCCCAGGACACAAAGATGAATTATATTTAAAAATATTTGCTTTGAGTCCTGAACTTCTGAACGTTTCTGATATACCGATAATGTATGCCCTCTCTTAAATCCAACAGAAAGTTCAATTGCAGCATTGGCCTGTACAGGATGCTTCTGCCAGACTTGTGCACTGAGGCCACGCTTGGAACTGAAGGCTCTCTCACAGTCGGCACAATGGTGGGCATTAATCAGGGCAGAGAAAGAGGATGAAGGGTAGGACGAAGAGGATGAAGATGAAGGGGAGGCTCATTTTCGGTTGAATTCATAATGGGGAAGACAAGGAAGAAGAGACAGGAGACCCGTTGACACGAGTCTCTCCCCTAATCGCCAGTGGGTCGTTCTGCCACCCTCTGTTCACCCAGAAGGTGTCCGGATTGCACGATGGGGACGTATGATCTTGACTTTGGTAGGGATGTGAAGGAGATCCGAAGAGATAAATACACTAACAGTTACCCTACCCCAGCACACACACACATTAAAAACACACACACACTCATATATAAAATATATATGTATATGTATATATGTATGTATATATATATATATAAATCGCATCCTTCATATCAGTGATAATGATAAGATGATTGTGGTGCGCCTTCCAACGAATTCTGATTCATAATATTAGTAAATCATATCGCGGAACTATATTCATTTATCACAAGTGAGTTTAATAGCTGAAATCAACAATGAAGTGCTATTTTCAATAGTAATCAGGTGTAATAATGGAATCAACTAAAGTCAACAATAAACAGCATGAATCAACGGAGGTATACGATCATCAACAAGGAATAACAAAACAAGCTAGAAAAAATATAGTGTAAGCTTGAGTGGCGGAAATTTTAGAAACTCAAACATACTCCCCCCAAATTTACAGCATGTTACAAAAAAATTGGCACACGTTTAATGGTGGGAGCTTTCCTCAGATTTGAAGTCCTACGATAAAGGGTCCTTCAAAATCTACTCCAGTGTGCAAGAAGGGGCACACAGCATGAAGACGATTGGCTGGAAGGTTACCCGTGAGCGGAGATGATGTCTGCTTAGAGAAACGTATGCGAATAACGCATTGCCGTTTGATTAGCTTCTCCAGATTTCTGATAGAAATAATCCATTACTCCTGGCGTATGCTGGCTTTTAGTACGTTCGGGCCTATGTGATGATTGCGGCGATGATGAAAGTCAACCACTAGAGAGGCAAAATGGGAGCGACTTGGAAGCAGTAAGGGATGCTTCTGAGAAGCTAGTAAAGGTGCATTATGAAGTCGTCCACCTGCTGATAATTCCCTCTGCATCAATGAAGACAGATACACGGTTGAGCTCTAATCACAATTGATTCGGACTTATTGTGGAGAATACTTGAGGATAATATGTATGCTGTATTATGCTGATTCAATGGAGTTTAGCTCTGTTGAACTCTAATGTGGACAGTGGACCTGTATGTCGACAAAGTTCTGTGACATCAAGAATCTGCTAAACTCGATTACCAACGAATTTTTGCAGGAGGTGTGTTGGGGATTTAAGCCAAGTCAAAACGACCATGGAGTCTCTGAAGCAATACACAGACGATACGTTGAGGGTTTGCTTCAAGGGGTTGAGCGATGTTAGAATTTGCGTGAGCAACAGGACACCACAGAGTTGAAGTCTGGGTATGATGATTGACTTGAGTGAATAAGGTTTAGTTTTGGACTTCAGCAACTTCATGTGAATGAAGCTTTCCTGGGTTGAACGTAGGTAAATCGCGGCGCAATATCCCTTCTCTGAGGCATCAGAGAAACACAGAAACTGATGATATGTGGTGTCAGTCTTTGGGAAGGGACGCGGAATGTTTATGCGCATGAGATGTGGACGTTGAAGAATTAACTCCATGCAGTTGCATGCAGTTGCAGTGGCGGTACCTTATCATCCCAATCGATTTTAGCCTTCCAAGTCTCGTAAAAGATGACGGGTGAAAGGTATTCCAGTGGGTCGAATAATTGTTCGATGACAGAAAGAATGTTACTATTGGTGAAGTCGGGTTCAGGCGGCCTTCTAAGTACGAGAATGAGTTAGCTGAGTTCCACTGCATCCCCAAGATTTTCGTTACTGAAGGTTCATGCGGTTGTAATTGCACTGGCTGTTGACCGTGTATCAGTTTCCAAAAGAGGTGGATATTTCGAGTTCCATTTCTCTATAGAAAACCCTCCTTTGGACAATAAAGTGATGATTTGTTGTTAACCTTCAACCGTGTCCACTACTATATGCAATATTGTCCACATAAGTGTGATACAGATAGCAGTTGCAGCGTCAGGGAACTCGGCACCATAATCATGCACGAGCTGATGCAAGACACGATGCGCGAGATGTGGTGAGGAATTCAAAACATAAGGTACCATGTTGAGCTCAAAATGTTGGATTGGTTGATTAGGGCTGGGTCGCCAAATAATTTGCTGATATTGCCGATCTTTAGG
Organism: Adelphocoris suturalis; assembly: GCA_030762985.1. NCBI lineage: Eukaryota > Metazoa > Arthropoda > Insecta > Hemiptera > Miridae > Adelphocoris > Adelphocoris suturalis. The sequence goes on from CM061043.1 coordinate 23,501,817, forward strand.
TGCAATGAGGATCTCGTGGAACATTTTCATCGTCACAAGTTAGGACGTATGTGAAGCGTTGACAGTGGAGCACTTTATCACAGATATCGGTTTGAAGATTTGGTCCTGTCAACAGGTGGTCATTCAAGGACCTAGAAGGAGTGTGGAAGTTCGCGTCAAACACCACACGAAGTTTTCCATTATCCTTGCAAATAATAGGGTGATGCGGGATGAGATACCCAGGAGGACTTTTAGCGGGAGACATGTGGCCCAACTCTATGTACTCCTCAATAAAAGCATGATATTTTTCACCAAGCTCAGGGTCGCGACCATGCAGCTTTTATGAATTGAGCTGGAATGAACGTGGGGTGGATTTGAAGGGGTAACAGAGAATGCAGCGGCCAGACTCATCCTGTGTATAAGTTTTCACAAAGTGATCCTCACATTGCTGTTCTTCCTGGCATAACTTGAGAGGTGTGACAACAGGCTCCTCAAGTTCCAAGAAGCATAGAACCAGACCGTCCATGTTAGAGAGTGCCAATAGAGCATGATCATGTGGGTTTTCTGATTTTCATGTAAACCGACCCAGCATAGTGAAGCCAAAGACTGTGCTGGTTAACTTTGGACACAGTTCATGATCTGTGATTGGTGCACCAATTAAAAACGAGATGGGACCGTGTGTTGTGAGTTCAGATTTGCTCAAGTTGTAGATTTTATAGTCGTACCACATATCTGAATCGAGTTGCTGTTGCGGAAGATGAGGAGGAATGGTAGGTACTACCACAGCATTAGTTGACAGAACAGTTGTGGTCGATGGGTTGTGGAAGATGATGCTCACCTGTCCGGCAATACTGGAAAGGAACGAGTTGTTGACACAAGACATCTTGGTTTTGAATGGTCCAAAACTCTAACCCAATTGGCGGGCACATTTCTCAGGTATAAAAGAATACTGGCTACCTTTGTTCAATATTCCACTATGATATAGGTAACAGTGATGAAAGTCCTAGGATCTGACTACTAAATGGATTTTTTCCGGCTACCCTACGAATATGAGTGAGACTACAATACCTGAGACTACTACGCTTTGAAAAAATTATGCTTAGTGGTCTTTATGTTTGCGCATGCGCAGGTCGTGGTATTGATTCGTGAGCAAATAAACTAATAGAGCTATGTCAACAGCGCAAACCCTATATATCTTTAAAATATCATCAACATTTGTTGGAAAGTGCAGAAATTGAGTTTGTTACAAAAGGATTTTTGGGAACATTCCGAAGGATTTCATAGCTGCCGGGATCCTAGCCTCAAAACGTGCGCAAACGTCGACCCCTTGTAACAATCCTTCTACAATGTTGTCATTCAATTCAGAAAATGTCCACAGATATTGTTTGGGCTGCACCCATTATTGTTCCCATGAATTTCATCCTACGGGGATCAATAGCAGAGGGGCGTGGGAAAACGTACTCCATAACAACCATAAGTTTTCTTCAGGTTTTCCTGAAATTATGAGGTTTATTGTGGCTTAAATCCTAGGAAACCCCTATGAATTTCATTGCAGCTACAACAACAGTGGTTTCTGTGCATGCGCGAACGCAACTTACACAAGTTCCGCAGTTTGCATTAGAAATATATCGTACTATTGAGCTCTGCCCTCTATCTTTCTCCATAGATATTTTGCTTTCAAGCTACTCATAGAAATCATTATTTTCGTTCGAAATTCAGACTATCGTGAACAAATTTTGTTTGTGACTGTCTGCATATATCTGCAAATCCTCGTAAGGTTCTCGCTCAGGAAAGGAAGTTTAAATCACGCCATATCAATTAATTTACATGGTATGTTTGATCACTGCCGCACACGCGCGAACCTCAAAGTCTTAGGACAAGCATGACTTCAACAGTTTTCATCCGATGTCAATGAAACAGCTCATTCTGGCGGAATGCAGTTTTATTAAGTCTATCGAGTTAGGGCCTCTAGGGGTTTTCCATTGAACTGTTACCTTCCCAAGGGTTACGTTTTAGCATTTTTCGCGTTGAGATACAAATGAGAATATCTTCTAATTTTCCCAAGTGAGTTTAAAAATGCTCTGTCAGGATGTGCGATGGTCGAAAAAGCTGACCTTGGAAAAAAAGCACTTTGCCTTCTTAACGTTCCGGCAATTAAAAATGCGATAAAAAAGCTGATAAAATGGAAGTGTGATACGGCCTCAACACATTCCTTTTAACTGCCAAGCCGTTTTGGGCATGGTTTCCCCAGGTGCCATATGGAAATGTCAAGTGTTGGCTTTCCTTATGAGACAAATTGGGGTCTTTACGTTCAATGAATATATATCTATAAGGCACGTGGTTCTGCTCCAAGGAGTGCATTCACATGTTCGATTAATGCGCTGATATAATTTTCAGTTAACTTAACGAATTTATTATATTTGTTGTATTTATTATCAATAAGATTCGTGGCTTTATTAAGGATACTTTGCAGGTGTTTAGATACGACGTTGTGCGACTTACATTTTGCCTACAAGCATACCTAGTATTTTATGTACATACAAACATAGTAGATACATATACATACATACTATGTATATCATTATGTACTGAGACCGCTTGCGATCTTCATGGCACTAACAGGCAAAAGGGTAGGTACTCTGTGTGCCATGATGGCGCTGGCGGCTGGCGATCTCACGCAAAAAGTGAAGCCACCCGCGGTCACGCTCTCATTGGCACCCATGGTAACCGCTTCTAAAACATGCTGCAAAATATATACCATCCCGTGCCCCAGTTGCTTGGGACCTAATGACGCTAATAATTACTGGAGGATCAGAAAAAATAGTTTCCCGTGGATATACAGATTGATGACAAATAGTCAGGTAGCCGACGGCCCTCATTACAATTAAAATGTTTTTACTATCTCCCTCAACCTTGAGAACCCCATTATTTGGTGACAGGTGTCATTAAAAGGGGATTAGTCTAATTATGTTGCTAATGATGTCATAATTAGATTTAGATTAGATAACTTCGTTCTTATATACTTGCAAAGTTTTGTTAGAATGAGCTTCTTGGAACAGAACCAAGTGCCGTATAGATATTTATTTTTACCATAAAACATGTCAATTTCTTGGATAGAGGTATTCGTAATATGCATATTGTTTTGGAGTCCTCCGTTAGTAAAGGACACCAGCTCTGGGTCGAATGAGGACAAGAGTTGACCACAAAGAAACCTGTATCTCCGGGAACTAATATAACCATCCCTTTTTTGCACATCACTGGTCTGTAGAATAATTATGGTACGCTATACTATCTATGTATAGCAACATGATAGACGTAGATATTTCTAAGAAAAAATTAATAGAAGAATAATATTATTAACCTAAACAATTAATAAATCTATTCAATAATAACAGTTCTTGAAAAATTGAAAAAACAGGTTCGAAACATATAATTGCCTATTTTCAACAGCTTTGCTATTTAAGTACACGGACAGATGGTTCACGTAATGGAAATGGCAACATTATTTTAATTAAAAATTTCTGACGTTTATGCAAATCATTCATGGGGAGGTAATGGGTAAGTATGATACCAGGTATGACACCATACTATATTACTGACTGCGTTATGGTGTTAAATATGGCCTGAAACCTCTGGCTTTCCTGACTCACGTGACTGCTCTGGGCAGCTCATGGATTCAAACCACGCCCTTAACCTCTTAAGGGGAGGTCAGGTTTAGAGGAGCCATCACTATAACAGGTGTGTTCGGGCAAACGTGGCTGGTCTGGTATGGAACGAAGCACATGCCATGCCAGTGATTCGAGAAGGAAATGCCCATAATTGTACAATAATTACAGCCTTGGCAGTTTATGGGGTGGTGCATAGGACGCTCACGACTAGCGTTTGACATTTGCGGTATCAATGCCAGCGCTGTCTCCTATGACCACCTTAAATACCCCCAAGTAGCTCAAAATTTTTCTGCTTCTAAGCAAGCAAAATATGATACCGCGGTAGAAAACATGAGGGCTTTATTCTCCCTAATTATTTGTGGATGTCCCTGGGGAAATAATTTTAAAGATTTCAATAGCAGCTGGCCAACGTACTTTCGGAAAATGGTTCCGGCCATTTATCTACTCAAATAAGGCAGACTGTGTTAGGATCAAAATCCAGCTTTCAGGCATGCAAGCCTTAAACATGCGTCTGCGAGGCACGCGGCAGAAATTTCGCTACCTGGGACTTGAAGACAGGACTATACATAAAAGGGCACCATCAAAAGAACTACCTGAATTACTCGCGACGTCATCGTCTATAACATTAACGACCAGAATATTTCCTAAAAATTTCATCAACATCAAATGGATAGAGTCTTTTTTCAAGGATTTCACATCCAAAACTAATGATATGATACGATGAAATTGAAATGGGATGTTAAAATCGTATGATTTGTACTATCCTCCAAATTTGAGAACAAAAGTATTAATTTGTAAACAATGAAACTGATAGTGGACCATCAACTGCCTAACCAGCACATTCCTAAAAGTTTTACTAAAGTCGAACGTAGGTAAGTTGTTGAATTTATCAGTGTTGTACGGATTTGCTGGCACACGGACAGACAGACCTACAGATAGACACGAAACGAGAGTTGCTCAGAATATTAGGTACAAAAAGTAAAATGCAAATGGAAATCTTGAGAATGTCGAAAACGTCAGCCAAGTTTGGTGGACAGTATAACTTCCTCACATACTGTAACATGAAGTACAGAATTAGATAAAGTGCAAAGTACAAATCTAAATTATAGATAAGTCGACGTTATAAAAAATTAATGTCTGTTGCGCAAAGGCCACTATTAATCCAACGGCAGTGAAAATTATAGATGAACAGCTAGGAGCTAAACCACACAATCCTTGAAAATTTTATAAAATATGTGACGGCAATGAATGTCATAGAGAAGCTGTCTTGCACAATCCCTGGAAATTCCGTCAAAGTCGTTCCATTAGACTCGGAGTTTTGCCTGTGTCAATCGATAATCGTTTCGTGCATGAGCAACGTTTATTACTCTAACAATGGAGATATAATTTATAGGACATTATTCTAGAACATGAACCCAATTACCTACCGAGTTTGGAAGAAATCGGACCAACAAACGATGGAAATTGTCGTTATAATAAATTTACGTTTGCACATGCCCACAAATTACTAGTTATGTGACGGTAATGAAAGTTATTGCGGACCGTCTAGGAGCTAACCCGCACAACCCGTGAACATTTCATCGGATCGGACTGAAACTTGAAATAGTTTTGGGCGTGACAAGGATTTACCACACACAGACAGACGCACACGGAACCAAAATTTATCAGCGAACTCTGAAACTCAAAAAACAAGCGGAAATTATGATTTTGGATGACGAAAATTTTTTTACGTCAATCTCGAACACAGTTTCCCTACCTTCAGTAGTGAGGCAGCAAAAATCAAAACTTTTTCGTCATCTACCCAAAGTGAAAACAATGTTTCCACTAGACTCTCAAGCAAAATGTTATGAAAATGTGGACCTACATTATAGATTTCTATCGGGATAGTGGATATTTAAGAATAAACTATGAACTCACTATTGCTGACTCAATCCCTTCTGTCTCCGATTGCGACTTCCGTTCTAAATGAAAACGCGTTGAACGAGTTTAATTCGCACGAGTGCCAAGGTAACTGAATTAACACTAGAAAAACATTGCAACGGCAAACGCAGTTCGGTTCATGAGGTTATCGCACGTGAGAGCTTTAGTTTGACTGCTTTCAGTTTCACTACTGACGCTATCCGTGTACCCACTCCCACGTGATATTGCATAAGGCCTTCTCCCGCTACTTTTTTCAAGTGCTCATCGTTCAGAAATTTCACCTGCGTCCACCTTCTTTGCGGAGAATTAAATTGCAGTCTACTAAATATAGGTGTGTTTGTAGAGCTTAGTATTTTTTCATCAGCGGTTCTTCGCTTCCATTTAATAATATCCTTCGCCCGTGCGCGCCTGTATATAATTATTATAATAATTTTATTGTTTCCGAGTCTACCCATAGGTATCGAAAGCATTGTTTTCACTTTGGTCCCGTGTCTGTCTTTCGGTGCGTGTATGTTAGTGTGTCTGTCCGTGAGTCCGCAAATCCTTGCAACACGCATAACACCTACAGTTTTCATATGATTTTGATGAGATTTCCAGGGAATGTGCGGATTAAGCTGTAGATAATCTCCTATCAATTGCATTGCGTACAAAACAATATTCCTCTCTACGCATGCGCAAACGTAAATTTAATCAAGTATTACTTACTCACGTTCTAGTGGTCCCATTTCGTTAAAATTCGGAGGGTATTTAGAGAAAGGTATTTAGAGAAAGACGATGTATTCATTTCATATCAATCCCATCACAAAAGAAATACAGTGGAACCTGGATAATTCCTTTAATTCGAAATCTTCTTTAATTCGAATATTTCTCTTGCTCCCTAGCATTTTGTATTAAACAATGCTAAAAAATCGAGGATAATTCGAATTTTTGGCTTGTTAATTAAGGTATAAATTTTAAGCTACAACTCAAAATAATTGTAAATTTATCGGGAAATACGTTTTGGTAACGATATTCGGCAAAAGGTTTGCATTAGACCAAATGCATGCAAGTCAGTGCCATCGTACGGTCTGATAACTCCCGCCATCGACCTTCCCTAAACACCCGAGTGCAGCTGACGCCATGAATCACGTACAAGAACTTAGACGTTTTTTGAAAGCCGAATCAATGTAAGTGATTCATACTTCAACTCTTCGAATGCGTTGGAATCTTTTATAATGGCCGAGAAACTTAATTCAAGGAAACAGGCCAAATATCATCCTTTTTTGAAAAACAATTAATCGTTTTTTATGGTTGCAGTTAAATACAGTACCATTCCAGGTGTCTTCAATTGTTCAATATTCTGTTGGTCAATACAGTATTCAATGTTACTGTATGTACTTTACTTCGTACTGTAGTTTTTAAAAATATAATTTATTAAAAACTTCTTTAATTCGAATTTTTGGTTAATTCGAAGTTTTTGACTGGTCCCTTGAGGTTCGAATTATCCAAGTTTCACTGTACTATTAACTGCTGCGCGAGGGCGAATGTGAAATCCTTGCAATAAGCATAACTACAACCTCAACTTCTACATTTTCTATCCGATTTCGATGACATTTTCTGTGAATGAGCGGGTTTGTTAAAAATAGTACTCAATAAATTTTATTATTCAGAAATTTATACTTTTTAAATGCGCATGCGCAAACGTAAAATTGATCAAACGTAATTTTCTCACGGTCTTTTAGTAAATTTAGAAGGTAGTTGAGAATTGATGATTTGATTACCTCACATAAGTTTCTTCATGATCAAATCACTAGTTATAATTGCTGCGCATGTGTGAACCTCAAATCCTTGCAAGAAGTCTTGCAGGAAAAATGCCACTCCTTTCCTAATATTAAATCTACCGGGTTATTTCCACTAAAAGTATTAGTAAAATTATCATAAGGTACCTTTCGATGAAAGGATATCATCATCAGGCCGTCCAAACAGTACTGAAGTCAGTCAGTTTGTCAGTCACTTTAAATAAATGTAGCCCATATTCTCGTGACGTCAATCATGTTACTAGATCGCGACTCAACCAACCTACTTTTCACTAGAAGTTTGCCATCATAAGTCAACCTAGTACGTTGTTATAATGACTTTTTTGAACAGTTTTGTTTCGCGAAGGTAATATTGTAGTAATATAAAGTTTCAATTCAACTAAATGGTCGCAGTAATCATGCTGCCAGCGCGATTTCGGTTGTAGACAACGATACCGATCTAGTGGTGAACGAGTTTTTATTTGAACCAGGGGCTAACTATTATGGTTAGTCAGCGTCCGAAAACTGAAGAACTTCATTCGTTTAGACTGAGAATAAATAACTTGAAAAATAATGGAGAACAAATAATTGAAAATTCCTCAAACCTCTGTATTGCAGTGCAGTGTACTTACATGGCCATTGCCCAGACAGTTTCATCAGCGTTTCAGACATGTTTTTATTACAGTGACTGAGGCAGCTTTACTTGTTTTATTGAATGAATGAAAGGATAGATTAAGGATAGAAAGAAAAAACCTTGAAATTCATTCTTCTGAAGGTTAGACTTCATTGTCAGAGCTGTTATTACGCGACTTTTGCAATTACGCTAATTTGTGGGACAAAAAAAGGTTGATTAAGTAGGTACCTACTTCAGTTTTCGTTTATATGGAAGTACATGAAGAATAACAAGTATAAACGGAAAGTTGGTAGTTTATATTATACCTACCTCTCTAGGTACTTACCTTTCCAATGGCGATACCTACCAATATTCCCTTCTGGCAGAGCTCTCATGGCACGTCCTTTCACATGACCACAATCCAAGGACTCTAAATATTTTTAGTTTCTTAATTGATTCAAAGAACGGTTCTAAAAACTGGATAATCCACAACATTTTCGCGGCTGATGCCTGGAGCTTCTAACACTTGTTTGTCAACTTCCCAACATAACTTTCAATGGGATCTCGACTGCACAGACTAATCTTGCGTTCACAGCGTTTCAGGTCATTTCCGTATTACAGTTTGAAATAATTTGCATAAAATTTATTACTTGGCTTCGAATCTGGCTCTCGGCAAGAGAAGCTTCGAATAGACACAATTTATTAATCAAGGGACTCACCTCCCTCCCCTGAGGGATGAATCTTTTTGATTAAACGTAAAACTCTCAGAAAAGTACATAAAGCCACCAGGTTTCCGTACTTAGGGCCCAAAATAACCCCACCCTGAGAGTTTAAATAACAATCTTAAGTTCCGCCTTAATCCTGCAAGTTACAACTTAATTAAGTACAAAAGAAGGAGTAAGATTTTTGTTAGGATGTTCTTCATTATTTTTCTTTTTTTCCTTTTCATTCCAAAAAAAAAAAAAAAAAAAAAAAAAAAAAAAAAAAAAAAAAAAAACTGTGGACAATTTGAAAAACACCGTAAAACTGTTGGGAAAAAAAAAAAAAAAAAAAGTAAAAGGTTTAAAATAACGTAGATCTACTGAAAATATTGTAGATCTGGCAACTCTGCTCAGCGCAAAACTCCATCGATATGCTGCCTATACGCATTGAGGATCAAATCTCCTACATGCAACATAAAGCAAATCCCATCTGGAATGAGCAATGTGGTGTCCTTCAGGACTTGTTTCCGGTGGGCCTATTCGTAATCCAACTTCCAAGAAGGGACCGAATAGTGGTCAACCGGGTTGCCCCTGGCCATACCCGTCTTACTCACAGACAACTGCTTAGTGCAGAAGCTCGAGTTGTTGTGTGCGGAAGGTGTAGGGGTGATCTGTCCATCCGCCAGTTCCTGGAGATCTGCCCATACCTTAAGGACTTCCAAGTCCAGCATCGACCCCCTCAGTGGGTTGACGTTTTATCTGGACCAGACAAGGTCCAGTCCCTGTTGTCGTACCTGAGAGCCGCTGAGCACTACTACGAGCTGTGATATCTGACGTTTGATATATTTTTGTCATAGTTTTATTTCACTTTGTCGATTATATATTGTAACATATATTTAGTTATTAGCATATTCTAGATCTAGTCTTAGTTTTATTATTATTATTGTTTTTATCCGCTGTAGGGACTTAATAGTGGTCATCACTGTATCCCTTATTTTGTCCTCCTCCAATTTGCCAGTGGAGTCCGTGATGGCTCTCCGTCTGGTGGTGGATGGTAGCATGGCCCCCCTTGGAATCGTGCCACTTGCAGCGTGGATCGTGCCAATTTGGACACCTTGTTCAATGCCGCTAATGACCCTGATGGTCGAGGTGCGGCTTGAAATACTTAAAAAATAATCGAAAAAATCCGCGCTGCGAGACAGCAACTAGCAATTACCTATAAAGAACGGGATTGACAAAGATTTGGTACTCTCCCCATCCTCAAGAGATTCCTGGGAGGGAGGTGCACAACGAAGGTATTTCCAAGTCCTCCCCTATTAGAGTTAAGGGGAAATACAACCAACCAGAAGGCCTCTTGAAGGGAAAAAAAGGCAAGGGAGGTTTCCCCGTAGAAAAGATGCTCTGTAGAAAACCTTGGGATGGGGCTAAGGTTAAAATGTGGCAATAAAATATCTACTTCAATTAAACCGTTCTTTTGTGTGTGTGTTCCCTTAAAACGGCGCCAGACATAATCCCAGGGGATAACAGGATGTCACTTAACCCTCCTCCTGATTCAGAATAAAAAGGATTCCGCTGTCACGTTCTTCTAACGAGAGGGTCTTCTCTCTCCTGCGTTTGACTTTAATGTTTTCCAACTTTCCCTTTGGCGTTTTTCTTCCATTCCTCTTCCTTTTTTTCTCCGTTTTATACCTTTTACGGCGCACAATAAATTTATTGCGGTCAACCCTCCCTTCACTCTTCCTAACCATCCCCGTCATTTCTTACCATTATATCTATAAAAAGACGAGTTGCGGTATAACCTAAACCGTTTTACCTCTTTTTTTTCAAAGCTTTGTTGTAAAGAAAAGAGGAAGATATGAGAAAGAGTTTGTTGAGGATATTACTTAATGCTCATTTTATAGTCACCCACACAATAGTATCAGACTTCACCGTATAATATGCATTCGAATTAACCAATGAACGACGGGATGGAATTGACTACAAAGAATCAGGGCGCGTAATTGATACACACGAAAATACAATGGAGACTGACCAATAAAATTATTTTTACTCGTACCGGTTTGAAGCACGTGAAGTATTTCGTCATTGCATTCGTCTCATAATGTCCTGGAGAGTCTCCCTGTCAAATTGCACATACCTAGGGTGAAAAGGAGAGAATTTCGCTCACTCAGCTAATCAGAAGAGAGCCCATCATTTTATTCGTCCCTCGATGTCCCAAAGGATCATCCGATCGAATTTCAACACCCTTGGGTGAAAAGGAGAGAATATCTAACTCCCTTCAACTAGGTTTATTAAAAATATTTTTTCAAGAATCGGTCTTCTTTTTTTAAGCAATAAATTGAGACTGGTAAAAGCGAGCCGGTCTCTTCAACCTCAATATAACCTTGGGTACGTGAAAACTGACAATTGAAAACTTCTATTCATTTGCAGTTAGCCGCGGCAATTAGCCGATATAAAAAATTTAATTTAATTAGATATTGAAGTTAATGTTCATTTCTGTTTCCTTTGTTTCTTAAAAGTGTTTCTGTGTATATTGCTCTCGTAGGGCCATTTAATCCAAAAAAAAAAAAAAAAAAAAAAAAAAATATATATATATATATATATATATATATATATATATATATATATATATATATATATATATATATATATATATATATATGAAAAAGCGTTACACTCTAGGATTCGTTTCAGAATGCATTAAATCGGGTATATATATATATATATATATATATATATATATATATATTAGTATCTCTATCTCTATCTATACTATTAATAAGAATGAAACTCCGTCCGTTTGTCCGTTTGTCGTGTCTATGCACGGCCAAACGGCTGAGTGGGCCGGATCTACGAGTGGGGGGATCTTCTTGGGATTTTCCGATAGGGTGTATAAGCGAATTTAAAATTTTCTAATCCCACCCGAACCATGGGCCGTAGGGCGGGAGGGGGGTCGAAGTAAGAATTAATGTGCGCTTTTTGGACTTCCCCGCTTCCCCTACCCCTCTAAACGGCCGTTGACAATTCCGGAAAAATACGGGTTTCGTAGGTTTTTGAACGAGGAAGACGACGGCGCGATCGGATCGCGAAAAAAGTATCGGGAAATGCGTTAAAAAAATGCGAGAGTACGGACCCGTTTTCTCGAAAAGTCCGCCGAAAAACTTGGTTTTTTCCGATTAAAATATACCCCATAAAGGTACGTTTTTCGGAACGGTTTTCGCGGGCGAAATACAGCTTTGGGTCCGCCGAATCTGAATCCGAAATCGGATATCGAAAAAAGTGACGAGAACTCGGTCGAATTGCCAGCGGAAGCGAGGGGAACGTTTAATATGACATTTTTAATCGACCCCGTTCACAACGTTGCTTACCAGAAGGGACCCTCACAGTGGGGTTCCCATTTGCACTTCTACGCAATACCTTGCGAGGCGAGCAGGTATACATAGGTACCTACCTTGCGAGCGAAGCGAGAGCCATTTCAACAGAATAAATACGGACTTTGTCCTACACATATACAGGTATACCTTGCGAGCGAAGCGAGCAACATCCCCTAATAAACTTTTCGTGGTTCCACATAGTTTTATAAGATTTAATTTGTTTGTAAGAATTTCCAACAGAAAAAAACGTCTGCCAAGTTGGGTGGGCAGTATAACTTCCTCAAGCGAGCGAAGCGAGCAGCATCCCTTACAGAAGTTAAACCTACCCTTAGGGATCTATCGTTTGCGAGCGAAGCGAGCAACATTCCCTACATGCCACACTTTGCGAGCGAAGCGAGCAACATTCCCTACATGCCACACTTTGCGAGCGAAGCGAGCAATATTCCCTACATGCCACACTTTGCGAGCGAAGCGAGCAATTTAATGGGGGGTCCGGGGGGCTTGCCCCCCGGCTGGACGTGGAGGCGAGCGTAGCGAGCCGGAGCGGCTAGTTATTAATAAGAATGAAACTCCGTCTGTCTGTTTGTTTGTTTGTCGTGTCTATGCACGGCCAAACGGCTGAGTGGGGGGAGTCTACGAGTGGGGGGATCTTCTTGGGATTTTCCGATAGGGGGAGCGAGCAAATTTAAAATTTTCTAATCCCAGCCGAACCATGGGCCGTAGGGCGGGAGGGGGGTCGAAGTAAGAATTAATGTGCGCTTTTTGGACTTCCCCGCATCCTCTACCCCTCTAAACGGCCGTCGACAATTCCGGAAAAATACCGGTTTCGTAGGTTTTTGAACGAGGAAGACGACGGCGCGATCGGATCGCGAAAAAAGTATCGGGAAATGCGTCAAAAAAATGCGAGAGTACGGACCCGTTTTCTCAAAAAGTCCGCCGAAAAACTTGGTTTTTTCCGATTAAAATATACCCCATAAAGGTACGTTTTTCGGAACGGTTTTCGCGGGCGAAATACAGCTTTGGGTCCGCCGAATCTGAATCCGAAATCGGATATCGAAAAAAGTGACGAGAACTCGGTCAAATTGCAAGCAGAAGCGAGCAAAGCGATTAAAATGATTCTGCCGTGGACGAGAGAAGGCTCAAGAATTGACGTGAAGGGTTCGATGTCACAACATTGCGAGGCGAGCAGGTATGCCTACATAGGTACCTACCTTGCGAGCGAAGCGAGAGCCATTTCAAATAATAAATACGGACTTTGTCCTACACATATACAGGTATACCTTGCGAGCGAAGCGAGCAACATCCCCGAATAAACTTTTCGTGGTTCCACGTAGTTTTATAAGATTTAATTTGTTTGTAATAATTCCCAACTGAAAAAAACGTCTGCCAAGTTGGGTGGGCAGTATAACTTCCTCAAGCGAGCGAAGCGAGCAGCATCCCCTACAGAAGTTAAGCCTACCCTTAGAGATCTACCGTTTGCGAGCGAAGCGAGCAGCATCCCCTACAGAAGTTAAACCTACCCTTAGAGATCTACCGTTTGCGAGCGAACCGAGCAACATCCCCTAAATGCCATACTTTGCGAGCGAAGCGAGCAACATTTTCTTCATGCCAGACTTTGCGAGCGAAGCGAGCAACATATCCTACATGCCAGACTTTGCGAGCGAAGCGAGAAATATTCCCTACATGCCACACGTTGCGAGCGAAGCGAGCAACTTAATGGGGGGTCCGGGGGGCTTGCCCCCCGGCTGGACGTGGAGGCGAGCGTAGCGAGCCGGAGCGGCTAGTATATATATATTTATTTATTTATAGGGTGTATTTCTATATGATAACTCCCTAACTCCTCCCGTAGTTAAAAAAATTCGTTCCGTCTTGGCAAAAGACAGGTTGAGTTTCTTGGCCAGCTCGATCGCCCCAAAATCGCAGGCTAAAGTTTACATTTTAATGGCCTAAAAAAATTGGTTTTTGACGAAAGGGTATGTGGGATGTCACACTCGAAGAATTTTCAGCGCTCAGTCGATTGTGACCACTCCCAGATCTATAAGAGTCACAAATAAGTGAAAAAATCGATTTTCAAGTGCAAAATGCCCATAATTGACCAAATTTTCGAGTTCGGCTGCGTGTTCTAAAAATGTCTTTGCAATCTCGTCACACTGTTTTATTCAGAACATGGTTGGCCACAATGATCAGAATTTAAGTGTAATTTAATGTTATCCACAACTCTTTGAAAATTCGCTCATTTTTCATGCTGCATGACTGAATACTTTTCTTTTTGGTTTTTCCAATTAACTTGGGGGTTCCCGGAGTGAAGACCGGTTAGTGTACTGGTCGGTCGGTTCCTCACAGTGCCTACCTGATATCGATATACTTAGATTCTGATGTAATGTTGTTCCGCTAGATATCAGGTCTTGTTAGATATAGAAGGAATAATAAAGTATAGGTGTTTTATTTAATTTAATAGTTTCTCCTCGGAAGGCAACAACGAATATGCAGTTAGCATATTGCGATATAGAGTGTTCTGCTAATACAGGAATAATAAACCTTTGTGTAGGTACTAATTGGCAGCGTTTTTCTCGATGTAGAGGAGTATCGAGTGCTGCATGAGTATAGCACAGCAATCAGGTAACATTTAAGATGGATTACAGATTGATCAGTGGGGGCTGGAGAGCATCCCTATATATTTGAGCAGTCATGTGTCAATAAATACCTGCAAAAGGAGAGGGGAACTGGAAATTATAGGGAAACCAGTTAAGAGGGGGTAGCGGAGGGAGAACTCCAACAGAGAGACGAGGAAAAGGGTAACGATTATTCTCCTGTTGATTGCTAAGGGAGGCTACCCCCTACTCCCGCGCCCCCGGCGGCCCTAAATGGAAACAACCCTTCCTCCCTGAAGGAGGCAACAGGGATTACTTGTGCGACCTTCACTCGGAAAGTCAATTCAATTTTCTGGTTAGCTGGCCAAGCTAACCTACCGGCAGAAGGGCAATGAGGAGGGGGGGTCCCCTCACGGGGAATTTACCAACAAAAGCCCTGAACGATCCCTGCAGCTCTCTGCAAAGGTCTTCAGTCCATCGACCTACTAAGTGGCGGCATAGGCGGAATTCCTTGTAGATTCCGTTCGTTCTTCATTTCCTACCCGGATAACATTGCGTGGGATCGTGGGCTCTCTCAAGAAACGAATCTCACCCAGTAAATATGTCATCCTACCAGAGGCAGTGCTCATACGTTCTAGCCAAAAATCATTTATATGCATCACGCACTCAATAATCCAATCCCTCCCATTTAAGATATACACGAATGATAAGTTAATAAATTATTTTACCATTAAAGGATGGAATCGGAATGACCACTTTTCGATTTCAATTGGAAGCAGTGGGGGGGAAGCGTGGTGGCGTCATAAAGTGCCCAGATGGACGGTATCAGATCCAAAACGATCGCAATCATTTGCAAGTTAGAGGGTACATTTGCAAGTTAGAGGGAAGGAGTGTTCAAATCGAAGCAGTCAACCGCTATTACGTTAATTTCCGGAGAGAACTTTGTGATATGAATAGAGCCTTTTCATTGGTCTTCACAGACTATAATTGTTTAGAACCCTATCGAATTCTTATCTATATTTTCATATAGATATCGAAATACCTTTTCGCTGGGGTTCATCAAAATTTCCGTCATGTTAGTCGTGTAACAGTAAAACAAACTCACTTATGCAAACTTCACATACAAAGCGGTCCGTTTTCATCTCAAGAAAGTCGTTCACCTCATGGTTGGAAAATTATCGATTTATCTCAAAACATCAAATCGAATTCCCCCTCCGCTCACTCTTTCACATAGATATTTCTTATCACTGAGGGGCAGTCAAATTTTCCGTCACCTTATAAATGTAAAGGTCTCAAAGAGGGGGAATATGGCAGCGTGAGATGTAGTTGTGGGTCAAGTAAATCAAGAGCTTCCAACAAGTGATGGACAACTTTTGTACGAGAAATGGCTAGAAAGCGGCAGAACCGGTCGGTACATCCTGCCACCGTTCAATATAACGAATGTCTTAACGGTTCGTTGAAACTGTTACATGCTAGAATCCATATTTCCGTTGGTGATATTTCCGGTTCCCACTCCGCTTTTTCCTTTTGTTTTAATTGCTTCTACTCCTACCCAAGTTTTGTGTGTCGGAGAAGCAAGATTCACAATATCAAGATGTTCCTGTTGTTTTCATCAATTAAGTTGAGTAAGCAAGACGCCTAAATTCTCCCTCGCATTTGAAAGGTCAGGATTACCGCAAGAGATCAGTTTAGACTTAACAACAATGAATGTGAGTGCGATGTGACGTAGGCTGTACCTATAATAAAGCGGATCATGGGAAAAAAATTAAAAGAATGTAAAATAAAATAACTCAGGAACGTGCATTTATAGTCGTCCGGTGCAAATTGCAATAATGTAAACTGGGGAAAAAAAGTGTTGTAAATATGACGGGAAATGATGTGCAACAAACATTATTTCATTTTTCTTTTACCCGTTGTACTCCGAATAGGAAGTTGTCTAAAATCCATATTCTGCCTATTCATCTACCTTTGAATCCACTAAGACAAGATTAAATAATAAATAAATAAAATTTTAAAAAGTAATAATAAAAAAATTCATTGCAAGCCATGCTTATTACTTTCTTTACTCATAGATAGTCAATTTAAGTCACATTGGCTTGGTCTTTCAATAATAATGATATTGTTCGTCTACTGTACCTATAAACTAGGGACCGAAAGCAGGCCTACCAATTTAAAATAAAGAATTAAAAATAGAAAAACACCGCTTGTTTTCAAAACAAAATTTTTATGGATCTAATTCCTAATTTTTTTCAACTATTCTTTATTTTATCTTTCGTTTATTAGCTATCACAATATGCAAGTCTTTCCTTAGCTAACTCTAACAGTTGAGAATTTTTATTTTCATCTTGGATATTTTTGCTATATTCTAGGAATTTTTTGCTATCAATTTTTATCTCATCTATATTCCTTATATTCTAGGAATTTTTTGCTATCAATTTTTATCTCATCTATATTTGCTTCTGACTTCGATTAATTAGGTATAAAGCTTGTCAGAGTTGATTATTAATACAATTTTTATTTATTACATTCAGACAGGACAACAGCTCAATATCAACGACTCGGACTTTTTTAATCGACAAAAGTATTCAATTACAATAATTGTGTTCGAATACTCTTAGCGATTAAAAAAGTATCCTCGATGAGTATTTGCCAAGCGCAAATACAAATATTATAGATTATTTTCATTATTCGATTTCTTTCTCTTATACCTAATTTTTTAATCGTAACTGTATTCGTTAAAGAATGCGTTGATTGACTAACGCTCATCTTTGTTTATAACAATGATTGTTTAAAGCAGGACTCGGGTTCCCACAGAATATTGCAGGAAATTATAAAATTTTACTACCAATAACCACCTTAGAGGGAATACCTTTTATTGTATTATATTATTATATTGTAGAAACCATCAACCATTTTTATTGAAACGTCTTCGTAACCAGATTGCAACATAAATTATGTAATATTACAACCCACTGACTGTTTCTCTAGGAACGTTGTAGGTAGGTACGTGGCTAGCAGAAAATCATATGCCAGCTATTTTGGGTTTGCATTTTCGCTACCTACACAATACGTAACGCTTTTGGGCAGTTAAGTCATGGCTAAAGCATGTTCTACGTTAAAAATTAAAAATACTGAACAAGGAACCAGGCAAGATGACTAGGTATGAAGGGGGTGACTGACAACAATGGCGCCAGGTTGCATTAGGTTTGTTCCCGCGTGCTTGAGTCCATATACTAGTGCGGCGCAGTCGCTCTGCGCAGCTAGAGTGACGTTCCAGCGTGGTTGACTTCTTGTACTGTGTAGACTTTGTAGTGTTGTAATGTGCTTGGTCATGAACTTCTTGCTCCGAAACGGAGGCAGGGTTGTGAACTGAGCACGAAAAAGATAACCTTGCTGAGACGTGTAACCTTCCCTCCTTTCATTTCCTTGCTGACTTCTCCCCCGTCAACAAGTGATTCTTTACTCCTTTTTAAAACAAGTCTACTCAGTCAAATCACTAGATTTTTCCGTAATTTTTTTCTAGCTTCTTCACTAGTTCTATTCATAATTTGGTATTTATATTTCAAAGTCTGATATTCAGCCTTCTACCAAAGTAAAGTGATGGATCTCGATTTTTTAGCTGACGAATTGCTGGCGATTCTTAGGGGGATGGGTAGAGAGGGTCTTTGAAACTAGCTTTGAGGACGAGGAGCTACTTTTGAAGGAGAGGGATATCTCTGAAAATACGGGATTTCTAGAAGTCCTTGATGCCTACAAGAACCAAATATTTGTAAAGCGTTTTCGTGTCTGTTGGAAAATACATACCTACCTAGCTGACAAAATAGCAGAAGGATTTGAAGGGTAGCAGTACCTCAATCTCAAAACCGGAGACAACGGGAAACTCAGTGCAATGCACCAATTAAGAACGCAATAAAATCATTGACTGGGATTAGTAGATCACAGAGAGTGGTTTGATTAGATTTGTAGTAGATTTCATTGCACTGAGTTTTCCGTTGCGTCCGGTTTCGAGGCTGAAATACCGTCTGCCTTCAAAGCCTTCAGCGATCTTGACGTAAAAATGGTTTACGAATTACAAATATTCATTCGCCGTAGGCGGCAACGACTTCTCGAAATCCCGTTTAATAAACTAATAGGTATGTCTACTTCGAAATTCAAGTTTCAAACTCTCATATTCCTTTAGTTTTTTGGTCATCAAATCGCTTCATTTAGAATTGTGGCTGATATCTCACGTCACAATTAGTGGAGAATTGCGGTGGGATTCCAAAAAATGTTCTACGTATCGAATGTGTAATTGGGGATGTGGACGAGAGTTTGAGGAAGGAAGGTTAGGAATAAGATAGCCGACAGTGTTCCAGCAGTTCAGTTTAATTACTGAAAAGTTCATGCACTCATCCCCACCTTCACTGTTCTCGTTCTGAATTTGTTGTGTGTGAATTCATGTTCTCTTGAACGCGCTGGAACAAACCCATTGTTTACTCGTAATCATGACAACAAGGTCATAAGGTATTACGCCTTGCATCGATGTAAGGATGCGCTAGTGTCGAAGCCTCGAGAATATCACCTATGATACTTCGAATGCTATTTTTCACATTACTGCGCCAAATGTTTATATCTGCAGCTTCAGTCAAATAAAATGAAAGAAGAGTCCAGCCCGCAAATATCTTATTCATGATCGATCCGGAATAATTTCCGCGCAGTGAAAAAATGCAATCAGAAAAAAAAGATTTAGAAGGGAAGAGTCGCTCTAAATCACCCAGACGTTCCTTCAGAAAGACATTAAAACTCACGAAGTGATTTGCATAGGTCGTTAAATCAACGTTTTTATTAATTCCCCCCAGATTTCCCCTTCCTCGTCGGTCTCTTACTATACTTCTGGTGAGCGATTCCGAAAGGATTTCCTTCTTTAAAGCTTCGCCTCCCTTGTCTTTGAAAGAGGGAAGCTATGAGTTTCTGCGGTTCGGAGAACTACTGTCATAAAAGGAAATGAAGGGGCCATCGAGTTCAGAGAACAAACAGTCCTTTGTTTCATCTTTAATATCTAGAACGTCTCATTTTCTCCTGCAATTTCAGAAATCTAAGAGTTTCGATGGTTCATATTTTATCTCATTTTACCGTTTTGCTATTTCTTCGCGAACAAGAAGAAGCGGCTCCAATTGTTATGAGTATTAAAGATGAATGCAATTTAATTACCTGATGGCCCGTCCCAAAGGTTTACTAGTTATCAATACTGTATTCAAAAAAAGTAAATACATAATGACATGGGCACCTTAAAAAAAACTTATTGCTAAAAAATGGAGTGTCTAATATTTTGTGGGGTGTTCGAAAGTTTTAGTTAGCGAGGTTCTGATCATAATTATATTACATACGGGGTGTAATAATTATAGACCAATGATTTGGGTAGAAAGACTATCTAACACAGAAATAATAAACCATTGTGTAATACATTTCAGCGTTTTTGCTACATAATGTCTTTTCACCGTCTTTTAACCGTTCGGAGATCGCAAAAACACATTCTGTGTTAAAAAACAAAAAAATTCGGCATGGCAAGGTTGAATAGCAAAGCAATGAAATTAGATCCACCGCTGCTTTAATCTCGAATAACAACTTAGTTCTAGAGCTCACTCAGCTGATCTAGGGAGCTCTAGACTTTATGATTCGTTTTTAGAAATTCCAAGGGTTTTCCATTTCAAATTTCAGCTTCATAGGTTGAAAATAGCAAAGGAATTAGATCTGCCGATACTTTCGCCTCGTTTTTTCGTGACAATATTTTGTTTTTCAATTTTAGGTCCCGGTAAAAGCGTGTTCCACGCAAAAATTAACACCCCCTTAAAATTATTAGGTTTACGTTTCAAGATGCTTAGTAGAAAGTGTTTGTACTTCTCTTATTCATTTTCCCGTATACGAAAATGACCTTTCCGAATCGAGAAGAGGTTGTCGTTACGTGGAAAAACGGTTTTTGGAACGGGAAGAGTCAGCTTTACCCGTGCTCAGCTCTTTTGGAATCGGAGTTACGAGACAACTTGACTTTTCTCTAGGATAATCCGACCTTCACAACTATCATGCAGTTGTCATGGACACACACACACACACACACACCCGAAAAAATGCCTGACTTTTTCCTGTGCCGTCTTTTGTTGTTGGTTTACCTGTCTATTTGTATTTCTATCGTGTTTTTTCTCCCCACACCTCAACCAGAAGGAACATTAGCGGCATTTCGTTCGTTCTTTCGACGTTTCATCGACGGTTTCACCTTTCTCATTCTCAAGATTTCGTTTCAAGATTCATTTTACACGTTTTAAAGATTCATGTTCTTCATGGCTGAATCTTTTTTTTTTTCATGATGTAGTTTGTCTTACTTCATGTTATATTTTAGAAATTGTCTACTGTGAGTTTTGAGCAGTGATTCACTACAAGAGTTACGTTAACGTCTCTGTAAGAGTTCTCTTTCTCTCGGGCTTACGAAAACGCTAAGAGAAATCAATGGGAAAAGGTTAGCAATGTGAAACAGCTTGTTTTCCTGTTTACGAGAAATACCAATACTGGATATACAAAAAACCCTTTATTTAAATAAATCGAGATAAAAAGATTAAAAAAAAAAGTACTAAATAATAATAAATAAATAAATAAATCCATCCGACCGTCTCCGTACGCCGCACAGTGGTTCTAAATCCCAATCTAGATAGACAAAATTGAATTTCCGAGTTGAAAGGTATGACCTCAGCCGGTCTGTACATGTGTGTTCTAATAGGTGTAGACTAGTGGAACTCAAGGCCGTTATCAATTACTGTTTACGACCTGACGTGTCAGTGAATGCTGAGGAATGCAGTAAAAGGCGATTAATCACAACTTGTTACCAGTTCACTTTAACGAATTAACAAGTGAAATTGCTATTCAGTCTGGTTTAAGATACGAGAAATCTTGTTTAATGACCGAGGTAAGAGATAATGATAGAGGCAAGGAAAAACAATTGATTAGGTAGATGGGTATTATTTTTAGCATGAAAATAAGTTAATTTTTGGATGCTTATCACGAATAAGACCTAGTAACTCAGATCTGGAACCAGGAATACATAATTAGGTTTGATGCCTACAAAAAGAATCAGATTAAAATCGTTCGCCTCTTTTTGCTTTTAGTAAGGTTATGTGTTTTTTCTTAGAAGAAAACACGATTTCCAGTACCCATCAAACCACGTACTGAGCTGTGCTAGGTCTCATTTAACGCATATTTGCATCTAGTTGGTACCTACTACCTACACACTAATGTTTGTTCTAATTCCTGCCTGACTTAGTTATGTTATGCTATAATAGGTTATGTTATAATTTGGACAGTTCAAATTATAACAAGACTTTACAAAAAGGCCCTTCTGTCCTTAAATTGGGTTATTAAAATTAATCTCCAACGTTTCTCCCTAGAAACTGGGGCTTTTTCAGGGAGACGAAATTCAAAATATCAAATTCAACATTTATAAAATTGGGGAGAAACGTTAGAGATTAATAAAAAAAATTTAAAAAGGCCTTTTTTTTTGTAAATGACTTAGTTATCTCAAAATGGGCAATTTCATGATTTCTGATTTTATTTTTTCTTGAAAATATGATGAAATATAGACAAACGCAAAAAAAGAAAAAAAAAAAAAAAAAAGTTAAATCGCTAAAATAAATTAAAAGAAAATCTCATTTATAAGAAAAATAAATGAGCTTAAGAATCGAATTCAGCACCCTTCTAAACCCCTGGAACCAGTGTTTCTTTCTTTTGCAACGAGAAAATTTAATTATGTCTAGCAAGATTGGGTTTTTGAATCACTGTGCGTCATGCAGAGCTTTTTTTCCGAAACTAGTTCACCGTAAGACTTTGAAAATTGATAGGAAGCCTCTCTGGAATAACAACAGACAAATGACCTTACAGGCTCCATTCTGATCAACTGACTGTGCTAAAAGTTATGTCGTCTTTTTTATTTCAAGGAAATTCGATAGGGAGCCTCTCTAGGACATCAAGGGAAGAATGAAATTATAGGCTCTACCCAGAGCTCCAGCTGATCGATTCGAAAAGTTGGTTTTCCTTACGCAAACTGCGTGAGTTTTTTACATGGACTCATGTTTTAGCGATGGATCCCCCGCCGAAAAGTGAGACTATAAAGTGAGATGAAAGTAGCGCCAATAATTGTGATGATTTCCGCTTACAACCGAGTCGTTGCTAGGGATATGATACTTCGTCGTTTTTCATTCCACAAAATTCGTTGACCATTCGTTCGAAAGCTCTCGATTTATCCAACCATACTATATTAACTACTGCGAAGTGCGTGGTCAACAAGCTGAGTTATGAGCATGGTTATATGAATAATTGTTTACACACAGGTGATCATTCTCAATTATTGATATTGTGAACATGATTGCAACCGCTTGTTAATTTCTGATGATTTCATTGAGCTGGTGTTTCGATTATGTGATTCATAGAAGGTGATCCGAATATTGCGAGAACGGTTTGATTTGTGAAGCGGTGGTTAAATCATTTTAATAGGTAATTTCTATACTTTACACTATAGGAAGCTGTAATTTCGTATGTACCTCTTTAGCCTCTTTCTATAAAGTGAGTGTTTACTCGCGAGTTTCTATTAGGAGATCATCATCTCACAAGAGCTCAACCGTCGTGATCATTTCTATAATAAAGTGAGAGCGAGGAGCTAACACATGATTCCATGTTTTTTAAATTTTAGCAGTCAGGCTCAAAATAATAACATCCGGGGGCTTCGCCCCCCTGGCGGGGTCAAGGGGCGGAACCCCTTGCGAGGCCCGAAGTTTCTTTATGTAACTCTTTTTCTTCAAAAATCGACATTGAAATGTGCAAATCTTTGTATTTTGATATGTTTGTATTGATTTTTGTTGAACTGTGGTCCTCCGGTACTTCCGTACTTCGTAGTTGTTTTCTGGGTGTTCCAAAAGTTCTCCTTTTAAAATTCATCATCTTGATTTATAATAAAATAAAAATTCATCTCAGAGGCCCCCTCAGCTCATCACTTGTCATAAGTACCTCGTATTAAATTGTTTTCTTACTACCGCTACTTTAGTTGTTCCGCTACCGACGATCACGAATTTATTAATTTGGAGTCAATCCAGTTGTCTCGAGGCGAAACTCAAGATTGGGAATTAAATTTTCTCTAGCCCTAGATGGTGCTCCAAACCTAGTTTTAAGGGTGACCCCATCCTCCCTCCCGTCACCTGAAAACGTGTCTAAAAATTGCACAAATAAATTAACTTAGTTAACTTAGTCCGCGTTTAGGGAAACTTAATTTTGAGCCAGTTTCATGAGTATGATTTTCATGTGATTCTCTTGATAACTTGAAATCCTAGTTACTCTCCTCCCCTATTCTATTCTCTTGAATATTCCATTTTGTGATTCATTATGTTGTTACATGTTTATTTCCATGTGCTGAACACCTACCGCTGTAATTGAGGTTGTCCGTAATTTTCAATTGAACAAATAATCTTAAAACATCCTGAGTGTTTTCTAATTTTAATATGACTTTTTCTAAAAATCAATAATTTCACCCCCTTTTGTAATTTTCATTAGGTACCAACTTTGCTTGGTGTATCTTCTCTAACTAATCTCCTTAAACCGAGGTGGTATCGACGTGGTATTCCTCCCGTCCTGTCATTCGCGAATTAGTTCACAACCAATTCAATTACGAAGAGCAGAACCATCGGCTGAGTGGTGTGAAGGTGATAAGACAGACAGACAGACAGATGTGCCTCATCTCGCCCCCTGAGGTAATCTCTTCCCCCCGCTGTTTCCCCTTCAGAGACATGATTAATCGGATAGCGGCAACCTCCAGCTGACCACGTCTACATTTGATTACTCTCCATCTGTTCCGCTCTCTGGGACTGTCTGTTTTATATCCTACCGAGTTTGGGTGTGCGGTCGCGTTAATTTTTGTTTTTACTTCTATTCTGAGGGAAACATTTTTTTTGCTTTTTGACGAAGATAAGAAGTAAGTTGAGGGACAGATGGTAGTAACTGGAATATGACATCAGTTACTAATTGATCAAAATAATTAGTACAGTCATGAGATCCAAAAATCAAGGGCTTTGTAATACAGTATCTACGAGGGTGGATTTTTTTTTTTTTAATTTTGGAATCCACGCATTTTGAAACGTAAGCCAACGAAAACGTAAGCCATCGAAAGGATTACATTTTTGTTACTTGCTCGACTACGAAAATGTTGATTGTGAATGAAAGAATGAACAATTTCTGTATTTTGCACCCATTGGTTGCGTTACAGAGGGTGACGGACGACATATGACTTGAACATATAATAGTTCATTACATAATTTAATTGATAAAAAACTAAAAATGTAAAAGAATTATATATTATTACACTACTTATTAAACTTCGACATTTTTTATACATCTTTGAAAATGATCTTTCCTCAAACAAATTATAAATTTTTCTCTTAACAAAACTAACAACTAAAATTTGCAAAGATCAATAAGCTAATCTGTTTACTCAAGAACTTCGATTTCACATAACATTTCAAAAATACTTGTTAACTGAGGTTTTCGTTGTTATTGGAGGTGCTACATCGAATCTATTATCAGTGTTCCAAGCTCAACCTCCATTCTTATTGAAAACTAGTTTTCTCGCTCTCTTTACTCGCTCGGTATGGCCGTATAGATCCGATGGCCTTTACTGTTGAGTGGGACATGTAAAATGAATGGAAACGGTGGATCAGTTAGGGTGATTTGAAATGTGTAGGGAATGTTGCTCGCTTCGCTCGCTAGGGGTGGGTTTTCTCGCTAGCTCGGTGTGGGATGTATAGATGTGACTGGATATATAGTCCCCATACCTTCGAGACCTACAGCCCATGGTTCGGGTGGGATTAGAAAATTTTAAAATCGCTTATGCCCCCTTCCGGAAAAATTCAAGAAGATCCCACCACTCGTAAACTGCCCCTACTCAGCCATTGGGCCGCGCATAGCTTGGGCAAACAAACAAACAAAGTTTCATTCTTATAAATAGTATACCTAGATAATTTGGCAATAACATGGTGTATTGGTATCTTCCACGCGTTTCACATCCTATGCAAACTAAGGTACGTACCTACTTGAAATATTTTTGAGTTTCTGCTACACGTAAAGAGTAGATTATACTTTTTTCAACTTCGTAAGGATGCTAATCAGGGGACCCACCTGTTTTATTGATAGGCTATTGCTATTTTCCCCCATTTTTTTTTTTTTTTTTTTTTTTTTTTTTTTTTTTTTTTTTTTTTTTTTTGAGGACGATGCTACCCACCTAGAACCTCTACGCGATCCACCGGTGGGTTGCGACTCACCAGTAGATCAGCCCTATACTAAATGCTAATTAATCGCCAACTTTTCACTAACTTACGTAGGTATTTATTTCAAGTCAAGTTTTTGCCGAAACTGCAGAGGCTCTAATTAATTTCGCAATCTTAATTTGACTCAACATCCTCTGCAATTACTTCCGAACATTTTTCGCTCCTCTTGCCGTCTCACAACGATTTATCAGGTAATTACGAATATTACCTGGGATAATAATTATGTACCTACCGGAGCGGGTGGGGCGTCTATATTCAAAAAATAATGGCACGAGTCCCTCCTATGACACAGACACCACGGCCATAAATTCGAGAATTGACTAAATACTGAGTTAGTGGCAATTTTTGAAGGAATTATCAGAGTAATTTACTTCCGAAATGACCTCCTCTCCCACCATCCCGCGTTAAAGGTAGTAATTTGGTTCTGGTAACAAATTGATGGGAACCATTACTTATTTAAGGGCGAGCGAAAATGAGTAGCACAGAATTGAAGGGAAAACGCTTGAAGAGGGGATGGGCAATTTGGTTTCGCTTTTATGCCTCAATTAAGCTCCAGTTAAGAAAAGGATAGGAGTCAGCCTGTAATGAGGCCGATTACTTCATTAGCATCCGCAATTCCCTCCGCAGGTCGTAATCCGGTTGAAGGCGAGAGCCTTTATGTTGGTACGTTGTAAGCTTTGAGCCTAACTCTCTGGTAACCGCGTTTCTCTTTTAGGTTAGTAGGGACCTTTTCTTGATAAAGTTATGGTAATACATCATGTATCAGTTCACATTGGTTGAAAGCTTCTACTGAACGGTGTAAACAGCTTTCCAGGGAAGGAATTGACCGAACTGATTGCCAATTTTACCCCTGATATTGCTATGCTTTAATCACTTTCACTATTTTTTTTTATATTATAGAAACAATCAACCTTTTCCTAAAAAACTTCTTCGTAAACAGATTACAACATATTATTTTGTAGGTAATTATAACCCACCGACTGTTTCATTAGGAACGTAGCTAGCGGGAAATTATATATCCGCTGCATTGCATAAAACATAAGTTATTGGTAAGTTAGATTATGGCTGAAGCATGTTCCATGCTGAATTTTAAGTGTATGTTATGTTACAAAATTAATCGGAATTACGAACATTGCAATAGAATCTAGGATACTAATATAATTGCAATATATAGCATTTTCAAGTCGAATTGCGAATTTTCCAAACCAAATTGAGAATTTTCCAAACCGATTTGAGATTTTTCCAAACCAATTTGAGAATTTCCCAAAACAATTTGAAAATTTTCCCAACTAAGAATGTTCTAAAAATGAAAGGAGAAGGGGATCATCCAAACCAAAGTGAAATTTTTTAAAGCAAATCAAAACTTTTAAATAGGAATAAAATTGCACAATACATCGTTAAAAGAAAGAAATTCGCATTTTTTCATTTAAAAAAAATCACATTTTTCATATTTTTGAGAAAAATTAGGTATTATGAAAATTCAATGTAGAGGGTTCCCAGCTGCTGCGTTCGTTAATTGCACGAACATGTCCATCATCCAATTTGTGCAATCAGCTGATGAAATGGTGGGGATGCTTCGAGCTATCACTTCACTCAAAACGAGATCCTGCGGTGACTCACTAAGAACGTTTCTCACGTAAAGCTTGATTTTTGAGAAAGCATTCTTCTTTTTAGCGAATTTTTGAAGAAAATTAAGCTATTGCTCTCGCCTCAAAATTTGTAGAATGTGAATTTTTGAAAAAATTTTATGCAGAAATCCGTTTCAGGCTATTCTGAATCATATTCTGAAGTTTAACGCATTTTTTTATGTATGTATGTATGTATGTATGTATGTATGTGTCATTCCAGACGATAACTGTCCGTAGAATTATGCTAGAAACTTCAAACAAATTTTAAAATGTTAAGGACACAAAACGAAAGTTCAAGTTCGTTGGCCAACATGATCGGATTACATCTTCGGGTTGAAATTTTCAAAAATGTAGTCAAAAATTTCAAAATAGCCTGTTTTTTGCGATTTGTTGTGCGAAATAATTTTTTCAGCATACTAACATGTGGTATATTCGGAATCAGCGTAAAATTTCGGAAAATTCTAAAATTGGTTTGGAAAATTCTCAAATTGGTTTGGAAAATTCTCAATTTGGTTTGGAAAATTCTCAATTTGGTTTGGAAAATTCTCAATTTGGTTTGGAAAATTCTCAATTCGACTTGGCTATAGTTATAATATAATAAATTTTTGTATGATAATTTGTTCGCATTATACATAAATATATGATAATCAGTAATTTTCTGTCATGAGGAAATTTGTCTGAGGTCCTTCTGTGGAGTTAGTTAGGCTGTTGTCCATACAAAATGATGGAGTTTCCCCGAATTTGTTATCGTAAGAAGAGAATTGAGTCTTCTGCGACGAAGGCGTGGCGTCGGGGAAACGACAAGCGAACAACAACAGCGGCAGGCCAGGTGAAGAAAGCCAAGAAGCGACGAGAATCGATATTTGCTAAACACATTGAATGTAAACACCGCGGTCGTATGGCCGTAGGGGGTGAACGTTGACGGGAGGTAATTCGTTTTGGCAGGCTGTACTTGTTATCTTTAGCTCCCTGAAAAACTCAGGTTGACTGTGGTGGGGGTGGAGTGGAGGGGATCGTTAATCCGGGGATAGAAAAACATTTATTTTGGAGGCACTCGGTTTTGGAAGGTCCCCCCCCCCCCCCCCCCTTCACTCCTCTTCGAGTCAACATTTCAACAGATACCGAACGTTTCGTGGGGAGGAAATTCCCCTGAGAAGGTCCAACAGGTGAAAACCATATCGCGTCCTCCACCTGTCATTTTGCTGTATTTTTTTTCAACGATTTATAAATTTTTTCCGGGGAGAATCGTGGAAACGAAAGGAACATAAAAGTGTACTATGACTATCTGTGTACGTGAATCCAATTATGACGCATATTGAAAAACAATATTATGAAAAACGTTGTCTATGAATTTATCTATTCACAAAACTGGCGGTGCACAGGGCATAATTTGAGTAATTGAGGAAGGGAACTCAAAAGACAGAGAAAAGTTGCAATGGAAACTTCCGACCACAATGTACGTCGACAAGAGTATCTAAAGTTTAAAAACATCGGTTGCGAAACCATCAAAGACCGATTTGGTGAGCGTATTGGATGAGGTAATTTATGTACTGATTTGATGGTAGATTGTGGTGGAGTAATATGATTGGGCGCGTTTGCAGGTATTGGAGAGTTGGAGACGCTGGCTGGTAGTGGCTGTATAGTGCTTGTTTGGAAAGGGATTGGTTTTCGTGAAAGGGTTAATGCGGGATGACTTGTGAAGGAGGCAAGGCAGGTGGTTCATGATATGCTGTAGTGTGATGGTAGGGATTGATGTTGGGGGAAGTTTTTTGAAGGAAAAATGTATGTATTCAGTTGATGCAGTTAGTTGCTGGAGTTGGCTTGCAGTATTGAGTTTGATGATGGAAGGCAGGGGCGGCCCGTGAGGGGGGGCATCGGGACATTGCCCCAGTACATTTGGGAAAAAAGTAACAAACTGGAATGAAGACTTTACAAACAGCTCCATGCTGTGGCTCCAAGGTGGATGCTAGAAGTAATAGGTTTACGCTCCATCCAAGGAGGTTTAAGATCCATCTACCAGCGAAAAAGTACGTAGATTGCGATGATATCACTCTATCAAGACGGAAATTTCGTCGATTCAGGTTAGACTTTGAAGGGGAAAAAAAGGGAAATAAAGGGCAAGAAACGGGAAATACGGGGCAAGGAACGGGAAAAAGAGGTCATAACGGGATATTTCTCATGATTTTGGGGGGCTCTGCCCCAAACAGGGTTTCCAACTTTTCTAAAGACCGTAGAATGAAATTTACGTTATGAGTGGCTTCCACTAGAGGAGTTTCGGTTTATTCCATTAGCCACACTGATTCCTTCTCGTCACTCCATGCTGAGTTCCCTGTTGGGTATGTTCGTGGTAATGTTTTGTTATCTCTGCAAGTAATATGTGATGTTTCTTTAAGTTCGTCCAGTTGACGGTTGTTCCAAGAATTTACTCTAAAGTAAAGTCCGTATTAAAGTGTTGTGTTAAGTGCCTATTTTTATTCAGTCCTAAGTTGTTGAATACATCTTTTGTAATAAAGTTCTTTGTATTGTCGGTCGAGTTGGAGTGCGTTGTTCTATGTGTAGAGCTACATAACCGTAGCTCCGTCGGTAGTTACGAATGATAGTTACAAAAATAAATTTTGGCATCCCTTGTGGGGAATGAAGAAAAATCAACAATCACTTTGAATAGAATTCACACCTAAGGACGACTTTCATCGACGGATTTATGTAAGTTGAAGTTTAGTCAGGTACTGATTTTGACATTTTTGACATTTTCATGTCTTTGCTTTGGCACATTAACTGAAAAATCGTCACGAAAACTTGCTCACGCGATACCAATAAATAAAATAGACACACTGTATTGGGTAGAGAACAATCAACTAGTTTCTTTATGTCTTTGCTATGGCACATAAACTAAAAAAACGTCACGGAAAATTGCTCACAAAAATATTTTGATGATTTCCGCTTACAACCGAGTCGTTGCTAGGGAAATGGTACTTCGTCGTTTTTCAACCCACAAAATTCGTCGACCATTCGTTCGAAAGCTCTCGATTTATCCAACCATATTATGTTAACTACTGCGAAGTGCGTGGCCAACAAGCTGAGTTATGAGCAAGGTTTTTGAATAATTGTGTACACTCAATAATTGATATTGTGAACATGATTGCCACCGCTTGTTAATTTCTGATGATTTCATTGAGCTGGTGCTTCGATGATTTGATTCATAGCAGGTGATCCAAATATTGCGAGAACGGTTTGATTTGTGAAGCGGTGGTTAAATCATTTTAATAGTTAATTTCTATGCTTTACACTCTAGGAAGCTGTGATTTCTTATGTAGCCTCTTTAGGACATTTACTTGACGATGCCCAGGGTTCGGATTAGATGAGTGGCTCTTGAAGCTAATTTCTATGTTTTACACTCTAGGAAGCTGTTGAGTTGATGATTCGAATTGAAGCCTCGATAATTTTTAGTACTTTTAATAATAATATAGTCCATTCTAAAATTTTTAGATACTTAGTAAGTAGGTACCTATAAGATATTATTTTTAATTTAATTTATTTATCTAATTAATTTATATTTAGTTTATCAATAATATTTAATGATAATGATTGATTATTATTTAGTAGCCATATACTTTCATAGCAGTTGCCCAAGGCATGACATGACCCAAGTGGGATTTATGTATCATGTGTTTAGGTCAAAGTTAATTCACACTGAAAACAAAACTAATGGAAGAAAAACCTCAATGCTCTTTTTGACTGTCAAATAGGTAAATATTTTTGTGCCCCACTCCTTTTGCAGACCACCGGCCGCCACTGATGGAAGGGGTAGAGAGGCAGAAAGAGATAGTTTGTTGATTGTTGTAAGTTTGTTACTTTTTTTTGTCATTATTTGATTATGGGCCCATTATTATATTTTTATTTGTTACTAGGGTGGTGGAGTGTTTGACACCTTAAGAAGCATTTTGACTTTGTCAAGCAATTAAGTTATGTTTTTTCGCTTGTTCAAACTTGATGCTTACATCTATTGCTGCATCAGGATGTCCCCAAGTTGCTCGGCATTGAAAAATTCACTAATTCAAGCCACAAAACAGCATAAATTCGTTTTTTTCGAAATCGATTTTTCGACCCAGTATTGGACAGCCACATTTTTTGTTGTATCTGTGATTGACACCCTATGATTGACACTGCAGTTCTTCTGCAATAAATGAATCCTTTTATCAAAAAAACATTTTATTTCAAAACTTACAAATAAATTCAGCATTCGAACTTAGTTTTATTAATCTAAATATAAAATTAATATGAGTATTCATAAAGACAAAGTTGATCGGACCGGATGTTTCATCACAAAATAGGTACAATGTTTTCTTGATACCTTAGGCACAATATGATTCTAATGGTAAACTAGCAGCTTGTGAGTTGCTATGTATTTATATAAATATAAAAAATAAAGAACGAATAGAGATCCATATTGACAGCACTGTCAATCACTGAGGGGAGCATCAGTTTGGAAACTAGTGATTGACATTTGCATTTTCACATGTTATCTTTGATTATTTCCAAAAAATGATAAAATAAATGCAAGTTACACAAAAACTGATTGGGAAAAACCATGGGAACAATCGAATTTGAAAATGTGGTGAAGCAGAATACAACGCTTACCTCCTTGTCAAAACCACAAGAAACAGCACCTAAGAAATTACAACACGAGGTTCTGTTGGGTAACCTTCTCCAGATTTCACAAAAACCTGCTTATAACATTTTCCCGCATTTATACTTTACTGAGAAGGCATTTTGCCTCAAAATTCAAATGGATCACTCCCGTAAAACACTCTTAAATGCCTTATTATTAAAACTTCTTCGTGAGATGTCAATCACTGGGTCCCTGTCAATCACTGGTCCCACCACCTTAAAGTTAGTTCAAAATTTGATAGATTCCAGCAGTCATGTTCTATTATAATGTATCTCATACTGTGGTGAAATAAATTACAGAGCCTGAGGAAGGGGGTATCGAATCTCCCGAAAGCGCTAAAAACTGAAAGCAGTCTGTGTTTCCTCTTCCAAATTCCAGAAGAAGAGAGACTTTAAGACGAATTAGGTTTTAAAAAGATTGTATCAACAAAGGGGGGAAATTTATCACTCTCTTTGTTTAATATCAACTCTTCCCCAAATTCTTAATCTAGTTCTAAATTGGGCACTGACAATAGTCGCTATCTTTCGAACTTGGACTTTCTTCAAATGCTCTCCCGTCATTTTATTCCTTGATCCTTTTTATTTTATAATTTAATAGAAAAGCCAAATTCAGAAGAAAACTTCGTATGGTGGTCTTTTCAACTGTCCTGGCATTTACATTAAATAGAATCGTCGAGATTGTTTCGTCTTTGCGAAGGAAAACTGCGACGCCGGGATTTTATCTCATTTCTTTTTTCTTCCCATTTTCTGAGAGCAATAACACCGGATATCAAGTGTTTGCCCATTTTCTCTACCAATCTATTCCCAGTCTTGGTTGGAGAATACTGAGACTATGTGTATCATCTAAAGGAAAACATCTATTCTAGAAATAGGAAAAATCTAGATGTCTTCCCTGATTTGAATTTGTTTTGATAGTGCTCCTTCCCGCTTGTTCTGTAAATCGTAACGGGAACAAGGTAGAGTCCGGTATTGTTTCCATCTGTAGTTGACAATATTTGATGCGATATCAGGCGTACAAGCTCTTTCTGTCTTTATCTGTATTGCTAGAATTTTTTTCCCTTTAAACCTTATTTCCATCTATTGTGAGTTTGGGAAGTTCTCTGGTCGATAACAACCTCCCGAGTCACTGCAGCAGCAGCTATACAAAATTTCATAGAGATAGTAACGTAATTGTTTTCTATTGAAATGAGGCGGTTTTTAAAATTTTTTTTTGGATTGATATTAATTCTGCTTCCTCACTATCGAAAGTAGGGAAGCTTTGTGTTCTTGATTGAAGTAAAAAAAATTGCTACCCTGCAAAATAAAAATGTCCACTTGTTTTTTGCGTTCCAGAGCTTCCTGATCAATTTTGGTTCCGTGTCTGTCTGCCTGTCTGATACGTCTGTCTGTCAATCTGTGGTAAATCCTTGTCACGTCCAAAACTATACCAAAGTTCAGCCCGATTCCGATGGAATTTTCAGGGGTTGTGCGGGTTAGCTCCTAGACAGTCCGCAATAACTTTCAATAACCAATCCGCACAGTTAGTTCCTAGACGATCCCCTACAGTTTTAAGTACCGTCGAATCAACAGTAGCTTGTGCGCATGCGTAAACGTGAAATTCTCTTAAGGTCGATTTCTCATCATCTGTTGGTCCGATTTCGTTCAAACTCGGTAGGTGTTTGGGTAAATATTTTCAAAAGATGTGCTATAAATTATATTGCAATTGGTAGAATAATAATCATTGCGCATGCGCGAAACTAATATCGGTCGATACAGTAAACTCAGAGACTTATGGAACGATTCATTGGATTAATAGTAGTCTGTGCTCATGCGCAAACATTACTTTTATATATGTCGACTCATCAATCGACTCGTACTTTGTTCTTCTATACGTCCCTGTTACAATTTGTGAGGAAGCTATACTGCCCACCTTACTTGGCAGACGTTTCAACAGTGATCCTGTGTAACCAAAAGCATCACCTGTTAGCAAAATAAAGCTAACATGAGATATTGCCCGAAGACAAGCCTGAGAAACCCATATCTTTAACCTGAAATTAATTTCCCCTTCAGTAACACATTTACTTCTAAAAGTTGGGAAAATCTGAAACTTTGAGAATCGAATATTTATTATACTATGACGACCAATTAATGCCATATCACACTTGCATTTTTTCAGTTTTTTCTCGTACTTTTAGTGCTTCTTTTCCATTTGAAGTGCTTTTTTCCATGGTCAGCTGTGAATGTTGAATAGGAATAAGTGCAAAAAAAGCACATTCTGGCGGAATTCAGTTTTATTAAGCTTGTCAGGTTAAGGCTCCTAGGGGTTTTCCATTGAATTGTTACCTTCCCAAGGATTACGTTTTAGCATTTTTCGCGATGAGGTAAAAATTTGAACATGTTCTAATTCTCCCAAGTGAGCTTAAAAATGCTCCGCCAGGTTGCGCGATGGTCGAAAAAGCTGACCTTGGGAAAAATCACTTTGCCTTGCTCACGTTCGAACATTAAAAATGCGAGAAAAAAGCTGAAAATATGCAAGTGTGATACGGCCTTTAAGTCATATTTTTACGCGATTCCACTCATTAGTGAATGATAAAATACGGAGTATTTTTCTGTCATAACAAACTTGCCGATCTTCTGCTTTTTTCCTGACCAAGAACCTCTTCGACCAGGTCATCTGTAGCAACAATTTTACGTATCTAATCACATAAGATAGAACAAGAAATGATGAGTGAAGTTGAATCTCATACCAATTACTTAATAAACATTACATATTATCAGACCATCCAAGAGAAAGATGGTTGTCATCTTCGTTGACGAAGCTTTTGCTGAAGCACGACATCCATCTCCCTGAAATCTTAGGATATCTCGATATCCCTCTCCTGAAATGTAAGGAGTGATGAAATGGAATGGAAATATTTAGCATTTGTGAAGGGCCAGTAAAACATAAAACTTGCGACACCATTACAAAACAAAATGAAAACACCAATCTGTGAAATGGACGAGTCAACACGGTATTGGCTTTTTTCTTCTTCTTCTTTCTGTCATGACTCCCTACCACGCCAATCATAAATCTCGTTGATATGATTAGACAGAGTCGTGCGGAAAGGGCAACATATCATAAAACCTCTCAACAAATCAACCCCTGTGTTTTTCCTCCGACCGCCGAGCTTATTTATGGAATGGCGGAGGCCTTGTCATTCTTGTTGCAGGAGTAAAAGAAAAATTTATGTACGGCTCATGAAGCTGCGATAAGCAGTTGGTTTTTATGAAACTCCTCTAGTTAATATGGAACATGAAAGGTAAGCCGGTCTTTTAGTTACCTACGTGATTGGATGTGTGAAGACAACCCAGAATCTAAAACGCTGCAAATTATAACTCAAAGGTTCAATGTTCTTGTAGTGGATCACGCTTTTACGCAGAAATGTAGTCTATATTACTAAACGAAGTCTATTATTATACATTATCTAAATATGGAGTAGGCACTTACAGAAGGGAAATTAAATAAATTGAACAAAACTCTTCACTTTATTACTCCTTCAGTATTCAACAAGAGCTTACCTGTCAACTGAAAATTAATTAGGTGAAATTAGTCAAATACCCACGCTTCACAAGTCCATCTATAGGCGACAGAAAGTTATAATGATTGGAATTTTATCAACTAACACGATCGTCGTTGTTTATAAGCAATTTTTACCTATTTGTATGATATGTACCCTTGTGAATTTGTATGTAATTTGTAATCATAGCTATACTGAGTATGTACTGCAGGTTCCAGATGAAAGACATTAACATCAGAGCTCATTCAGCTGATCAAGCAGGAGGATTTTACCCCAGCCTAAAACTATCTCAAGTACTCGCCGCTCTCCGAGCGTTCTAAAAAAAAAAGTATATATATATATATATATATATATATATATATATATATATATATATATATATATATATATATATATATACATATATATACAATGGACGGTAGGAAATAATTTTAAGAACTAATAGGTACACGTATAGATACTATCAATATCCCTTCGAAAAGTAACTAGATATTTACAGCTAATCACCAAATCGGGTCCTAAATATTTTGTCACTTCACGAAATTCACATTATTATAATTTTTGTCGCATATGTATGGACTTGTGAATCGTGGGTAGGCTTAATTTTATCCCAATATCTTCAATTTGGTGGTTGCCTACGCCAAGGTTGATATAATTTAATTATCATATGTTGTACTTATTGTATTCAGATGACACCTCTCGTTAAATGCAGTACCTAGGGCTAAAACGATACAGGTTTTTATTTATTTTAATTATTTCATCCTCGGTAGACGTTTACGTCTAAGCAGTCATATTTAGATAATATATTATATATATATTATATATATATATATATATATATATATATATATATATATATATATATATATATATATATATATATATATATATATATATATATATATATATCGAGTACTAAACATGTGAATAGCTCTATATACATGGTTTAATTTGTTATTTGGTTGACTAGTGATTTATATCTAAATTCGGGAGGTAGAATGACCAGTCTAGTATGTCACCATTGTATGTCAACTGGCTTCACCAACAACACGTTAGTTCACTACTTCTCATAAGTCTTTTCATCTGACTTCGAAGATCCAGTGCATCAATCATTCACATGAATAAGACCCAGCTCCTGGGTTGAAACGTCCGTCGTGATTAAACAACTAAATAACTCAAGACTAGACTGGTCATTCAACCTCCCGAATATTACATGGTTTTATTATAGACCTGTGACCTGCGTACACTAAATAAATAATAAACCTCTGCGTAATAATTTGCAGCGATTTCATATATTCCTCGGTGGATTACAAAGGTTCATAATAGAAAATACTAAATCGATATTGTACATAACAGAGTATTTCAGGAGCTTACCGGCCGAATTTCAAGTGGACAGGACCAAAGTTGCGGCCAGCAGAGCGGAACAGACACTCACACACACACCACATACAAACAAATGCACACCGAGTCAGAGTTGAGACCCACTCCGTTATCTATAATTTGTACTGGACGGACATACAGAAACACGCATATATACACACCAATTCATCTCAATCCATACCTATTGATATTTATCTGTTCTAAGAAGAAAGGAAGTCAATCTACGTATTGAAGGAATTCCAACGAATGATTTCAGACCAATTGTACTATTCTCCTATATATGAAGCAATTAAATTCCTCCAGCCCATTATTAGTACGAAGTTAGTGTTTACAATGAAAGAAAAAGAGGATAGGGCGGCTAGATTGATCGGTTGCCTGCTTGGCGCCAGTAGAGCGGAGGAGGGGTCTGTCATTCCCACCCGACGCGAATCCACTGAAACAACAAACAGCGAGATTAAAGTTGAAGAGCCCAAAGAGATAACCCGGGCTACCAGTTGCAGTCTCGTCACAATGCGGGGAGTGCGTTCGAAGGCTCACGAACCCAGGAAAAAGCTATCAGCCGAACAGAATCGCTTTGAAATGGGTTACAGCACAATTAGACCTTCTGATCAGCGATACAGCGGAATTGACAGGCGGCTGTTATGGATTGAGTGAGCACCTAAGATTGTGTATATACTTTTCAACGGAGATCCAAACTCGAGAAGCTAAAGCAAAGCGCAGCACCAAAATAAAAACGTCTGCCAAGTTGGGTGGGCAGTATAGCTTAAATTCAACGACAATGCATTTTATAGGGGAAAGTCTAGGAGCAAAACCGCGCACAATTCTCGAAAATTTCATAAAAATGGGTCCATTAGTCTCGGAATTTTAATGTTTTTAAATTTACATTTGCGCATGCGCAAAATGGAGTAATGACTTGAGAAGTAGGTATGTAATCAATAGTGGACCATTTTCAGCCTAACCCGCACATTCCCTGAAATTTTCATTAAAATCAGATTAAAACTGTTGAAAGTAGATTCGTTTAAAAAGGAATGGATATTCGCTCATGCGCAATATTTATTAATCATAGGATTAAGTTGAACTTGCTATGGAATGTTCAAATTAACCTGTTCCGCCTATCCTCCAAATTTGAGCGATACCTATCGGACAACGGGGGCGTGAGAAAATGATGGTTGATGGAAGTTACGTTTGCGCATGCGCCGAGTGAAGTATTGATAAGGGAACGACGAATCTGTTAGGGGACCATCTTCACCCTAACTCGCACATACCATGGACATTTCATAAGAACCGGTTGAATATTGTGGAAATTTACAAGGATTTGTGGATATGCACACACCGATACACACAAAGATAGAGAGAGAAAGACACGGAACGAAAGTTGTCCAGAATAGTCTAATACGGAAATGCGAGTGGACATTTTGCCACTGTAAAAAAACAACAGCCGTTTCATTTTATTGGATACCATAACTTTTAAATCTCTCGAAAGTGAAAACAATGCTTCCGCTACCTATAGGTAGACTTGGGAACAATTTGAAAGATGAAATTTAGCATTTAGATAGCAATAAATCACTAAGTAGTAGGTACATCGCACGGACAATAGTTAACAAACTCGATTTCGCAACGTTATCATTATGAATTCCATTGGGACTATATCACCTGGTAATTCCAATATTGGCATTATATCAGCAGATATTTACAAGGTAATTTTCATTTAAATTCCTGTATCACTATCTAGCGTTCTTTGATGGATTTTATAGCTTGATCGGCAAATCAATAGATCCGCTACCAGTTCGTGATTTCTCCATCTTCTCGCGCTTAGAAAATCGAAGGTTTTTTTTTATGCTCAAGCTATATAAAGGAAAACGAACTATTCAACGTACAGCGTTGCGAGTGGATTTAATCGATTCTTTTGGATTGAATTTATCATTGAAAAGCAATCAATTATTACCTACTGTTATTCAGAAAGTTTTCGAGATCTCGATTTTTTCGCCGTAGAGATGTGCCGATCTCGATCTTTGTTGTAACTGTTCCAACCTGCTCCAGTTTCGCTCGTGGTACAGTTCCGAATTACCGATCCAGTTCCGCTTACCGATCCGAGCTCATATGGTTTCTACATCCGTGCCTTTACTTGGATCCCTAACAACTACTTTTCCATTTCAGAAGCAATGATGTAGGTATCTGCCTACCTACCTTTAATCTTTTGACTTTGACTACGCAATCTCTTTTCCTCTGTGGGTGTAGGAATTCCATGAAATTATTTCATTCAACAAAGAGTGGAGTGAGTGAGTTTTAAGTTTATCAGGTCCTATGAGTGAAACAGAA
Source organism: Adelphocoris suturalis (assembly GCA_030762985.1). Lineage (NCBI taxonomy): Eukaryota > Metazoa > Arthropoda > Insecta > Hemiptera > Miridae > Adelphocoris > Adelphocoris suturalis. The sequence goes on from CM061043.1 coordinate 23,541,299, forward strand.
TCGATAAGTAAATCGAGATGATACCTAAGTATAGTTGTATGAGCGAATTTTCCTGAATTATTTTATTATATTTGTGTTGAATTGTATTGAAATTTGAGTACCTACTTTGTGTGCATTGAAATTGGCAACTAAATATATCTCAATTAAAACACATTTTTGGATTTTTTCTTCTTTCTTTTTAATCAGTTTTATTGATTTTTTAACTCATTCTATTGATGAGATTGGGGTGCATTTGTCAGCATAAATTATGTGCATAAATGTTTTATTGTAAGTACGTTTACTACTTCATAGTTGATAAACATTTTCTAAGTAGTATTCTGCTTAACAGACCAAACAAGAGACTATTTAAAATTCACCGATGGGAGGGGGGGGGGGGGGGGTGTGAGGCAGTTGTTGAATGGGTTGCATTGCGTCCTAGGCGGGAACGAGTTAGATAGCCACTTGTGTAAAGTTTCATTGCGGTCACGATCCGGGTCACACTTGGATTTCGATATTAGTCAGTTCCGATGGTAAAAATTGGGAGATTAGGTTCCACATTCCCGATCCGAGAGAATCGGCACACCTCTGATTTTTTGAATGTTCAGCCCTTTAATACAATCCTGTAGAGTTGATACAAATTGATGGCGAGCTTCTAGGACCATCAAGACCCCAAATGATATTTTTAACACAAGTTTCATATAGTTAGGTCTAGTATTTTCGGGGAAAAGCCGGGAATGGCGGACATGCGGATTGGTTTTTATTCGATTTTTGGATTCTACGCATCTTCAAACGTAAACCAAAAAACTTTCAGGGGTTGTTACAATTTTTTTTTTCTTGGTCAATTGAAAGATTCATAATTGAAAATAATAAACCAAAATGAATGTACTTGCAGATTTACTGTTAAAATATGTTTGAAGAGCTTTGAAGTACTGAATTGCGCCGAACCTACAGTTTGCAACACCACCGGCTTTTGCAACACCACACGTTGCCCGATAAATTGGCCTCCTTCCAAATTTGTTGGTTTCAATCGGAGTATTGATCCGTCAAACTTCCCCCTTCCCCCTCTCCGCTATCCACATCGCATTCTACCTCAATCTGTCTCCCCCTCTACAGGTCGGACGGTGATATAAATTATTCGTAATACCCAACGAGCAACAATGAATCGTCTCCCTGTCTGAAAACTAAGCCCTAGTTATAACACCGGTTCGAATAAGGTGGAGGGATGGGGGAAATTTTTAATTTAAAATTGAGGAAGACCCCTATCTCAATTCTTCTCGTAAAAGTGGATTTTTCTGTCCCGCATTTTACGAGGACCGTCGTAAAATGAATGAATCCGCTCTGAAGTGCAAATTGATGTGTGATAAATTGCATTAATAGGCAGGAGGACGAGATGAACTTTAAAATCATTTCTGAGACTACAGGTGGTGGCGTTGTAAACAGCGTTATACGTGGAGTTTCATCGATTCGGAAGGGACTTTTGTGAACATTTCTCTATTTCGGAATCCATTTGTGAGATTTTGTAGAAAATAAAGCTATCATAGGGCTCCAAACAATTTAAAATTAGGGTTATCGGAAATTGTTATCATGGAAATTCGTTTTGAAGAAGGCTAAGATTGAAGAAAGAAAAAAAAATCATTCGCCGAAAAAATCAAGCATTTCAAAAGAAAGAATGAGTTTGTTAGGTAGCACCATTTTGAGTAAATTTGCGAAATTTCAAAATATGTGCTAGAAAACTCACTAAAAATCCCATAAAAAAGGATGGAAGTCATTACATTATTTATATTTTTCAGCAGACAATTACTCAATAGAAATTTATCCACCATGAACTGGAAAATGGAAAATTTTATGCACAAAATTATGCTGAAATATAATCATCAATGCGTGAAAAAAAAAATAATGATAGATTTAAAAATTGATAACATTTTTAAACAATAATCAAAATCCTTTATATATTTATTAATTATTATTATTTTTTTAATAGTAGATTATAATTTAGAACAAGTCTTTTTTTTTCTAGGAAATTAATAGTTAGTTATTTGCTTTAACTCAAAGTGCTTGAATGTGAGACGGGCCCGACAGCCTGCGGCACCTGTCACGAACGCAGTCAACGCACTGCGACGCTTCCCGCTAGAGCGACACTGTCACCGCCTTGTTAAGATTCGTTTCGTTGCCTGACTTCATATTAGCCGGTAAGTTCTACCTCAGTCCCATAATTAACGATCTTGATATTAATTGATTAATTCCTGATATCACACCTGATCCTGATTACTACCCAGACCGATCCCATCTAACCAACCCGTTGCGGTGTCCCTGTATTTGTATTGAAGAATTATTATCAAACATAACTGCTTTCAAGTCTAATCAAAATCCCTTAGAATTCTTCTCGGAGCAAATAAATATTTGGTTCCTTGAATAAATCAAACAACCATTGCCTTTAAATTATCTATCTATCTATTATTATATCTATTATTTTCTTCTCACTCTTTCATCTTGGAGTAATATTATAGAGAATCTTGGTGCATATAGCACGACAAGTGTTTCGTCCCTTGTCACAAATGCCAAAAAAATGTATCAGACTTGAGTATAATGAGAATATCTACGAGAATCCGCTTATACGGTAATGCAGCATGAATGTGAACTGTTTTGGGACACCGAACAGAACTCTGATATAAAACACTATTCCATGTGGACATAATTACATTCTTACTATATGTAATATATACTTACTTACCGTCAGGATATTACTGCACCTACAAAATCCATAACATCTTGAAGTATCTCTGAGCGTGGAAGTAGTGTCCGACGGTATTTATGCGGACCCATTGCGTGGTACTCCGAAGCTCATCTCTTCACTAATCGGCAGTCTCAAAAATACGTTGAGGCCATCAGATTAGCCTTGAACCTTGTGCAGTAAACTACAGTTTGTGTGAAAAGTATCATGTCTGTCAGATATACTGTCTAGCGTGCTACTGTCATGTTCGGTATCTAACAGCCACTAAATACCTAAAACTAAGATCAGAACAATTTTGTTTTCCTCGAAAAGAATCTAGGTACTACTCGTACTATTTGGAATGGCAAATAGATCTTCCAGTACTTTTGATTGTGAGACTGAAGTTTTCAATCCAGGTGATCTTGAGTTTGTTCAAAATGTCCATCGCCTGAACAGTTACAAATTTTCAAATTACCAATTCAGTTAGCAAATTGCAATCCTCTGTAATTATGTCTTTGAACCATCTATATGGAAATTACATTATAAGTCAGCAATAGGTAAGGTTTGATCTATCGACAGCTCTGCTCAAAATAATGGATGTTATGGTCTTGAGGTACAGTATCCAACAACCCTTACTATGTCAACAATGTCCTCGATAAACCTCCTGTCTGTCTCCGAATGTCCATTATCCTGTTTTGAAAACACAAGAGTCTGCCACCAAAGTTGGTATTCGTTCCCATAACATAATTCGTTCGCGAAATCTTCAGCCCTGAATCTAGTCTGAGGTATACCTTTTCAAAACGTGATGGAGGTTCGAAAGTCGAATCAAACACGAGGTCAATGAGATGAGTTTGACTTTCCGAAAGTACATACCTACCTCTCAGTACGCCCCCCTCCCCCCTTTTCTTAAAATTCAGTTTAGCTGGTGTACGACTTGTTCACCCTCATTCTTATCAGTGAATCATGAAGACAACAAAATTACCGATCGCTTTGAGATGAGAGCAACAACGAAGAATTTCGTATGACGAAGATAGCAGATCGGTGGTCACTCCTTCGGAAAGATATACCTATCTGGCTATCTGAGGTCGCTCATTTAGAGCTTTTCTCTTTGATGGGTTTAGTAAAGAAGTGATCTAAAACTGCCATCCCGTTTTGAAGGTATAAGTATGCGCTTCAGGTTCACAGCCAGTGCCATTCGAAATATGGCTATTGTTTTTTTCATGAAAACCTCTAGTTGTTGATTCCACATTTATTCCATAAAGTTTTGTATAATGCTGATCTGAAATATGCGTCGAATACCCACTAATGAGGTTTATATACCAATAGTTGAACAGCCCTTGTTGGTGACCCTGTATCAGTTGAGGGAGCTCCAGAAAGAACGTTTTTGGGCGGATTAGATGAATTTCCCCTTAAATGTCTTTGATACATTGGGAAAACAAAACACCTTTAAAAAATAAAATACGAACTGATGTTGTGGAAATGATAAAATTTCCGGATTAGCACTCGAAAATACGAACTTGGGAGGAAAAATCGACTAAGCGAATCAGAATTAGCCCAACAGGTGAACCGGAGCTCAAGCTAATATCACCATCGTATCGATTTTCATTTAGCAGGCTTCGTCTATTAGGTAACCCCAGTGCTCAGCTTGACTTCACTAAGTAATATTCTCTGTCCTAAAGTATCGAGGGGCTAAGTTGTGGTGCGGTTGATGGGTAGGTGAGTCGATGGGCCGATTCAACAGTTTTCCATTCACAATATTGACGCCAGGTCGATACGTCGTTCTAACGAGTTACATCCCCTCTACCCCGTCTCGCATAACTAATTTGACTACAGTGGGCCTTCTTTTCCACGAAATACTACACTGATCTTGAAATACTATCAGCGCAGCTCGGTTATTAGCTCAACAATCTGAAAGCCTGATTCAATCATCATATGATGGAGCTGCCTCATTAGAATAAATCCCTCTTCTAGAGAAGAAACCTAGAATAAACGCCTCACTAGAATAAAAAATCGTAGCTGTTCCAACTCCCTCACATTTTCCTTCCATCTGTATTATTGAAAAGTATATATGATGCGAGCTCACCAACTTCTCCAACCTCCACAGCTTCGGCTGGATGATGCCACTGGCCAACAGCAACTAACGTCAACTGGATACACTGGAAATGTCAACTATGACTGTCAACTCGTCTTGTTCAATCCAGTTTTACCCCACAAGAAGAGCTTAATTGGTTCAGTTCCAGCCACCATGAACGCTGCCTCAAACGACAACATTCTGAAGGCCCTGATAATCCTCCTGGGAGTAAATCTCTGCATCCTCGGCAACTTGAATTCGTTTTGTGCTGTGGACAAAGCAGATGTCTATACAGAAAACCAAAAAATAATAACATAGTAAATTAATATTACCTATGTGTGCGTAGCCGTCACTCAGTTCAGGCATCAGTAACAGCGTGCTATGCGTGTTGAATACATCCTTCAGGGAGCTAACAAATTCAGAATATCGGGGAACCGGGGCCAGGTCTATGTAGTGAAATTCAAACGGAGAAAACCTTTTTGAGGAGGAAGGAATTAGGAGAAAAGCGGGACACCCCGTGATGGATGCGAGAAGACGCCTGACACGGACCATTATACCTTAGAACCCGCGACGGGTGACAAATGTAGCCCGCCCCTCTCGCCTCTTCAAACCAACTTCACCCGAACCCCTCCCACCACACAGTTAAGGTATTCCCCTACCTCACATCTCTTCACCGTGAAGTCCGCGACATGTATATACCTGCTTGATATACAGCCGAAAGTGAGTAATGTACCTCCTACTCCGGTGCTTAACATGCAAGGGAAACGACAATAACATTATTTCTTCGCTACCTTCCTGGGAAGCCTCCCGCCCCATCCTCAAGGTTTTCTTCCATGACAGCATATGATCGCATGATGGAATGCTCTCAAAACGGGGAATTAATAGTTCCCTCAGACCAGCTACTCCTTCTCCCACGAATCCAAACTTTGAGCTGGTGCTGCTTGATATATCCTCATGTAATCACGAAACGGTTTCACGAAAATAACTAGGTACACCAAGTCTAGTTGGGGTTTCCCATTGCTGATAGAACCCATAGCTCAACTTTCTAATATGAAAGAACTCATTGTAAGATTTCTATTTATTTTATCTTTTGGATTAATCATGTAAGATAGACATGTTAGAATCATTTAGAAACTAAACCATAAAAAAATTCACCTACTTACTTATTTGAGAACATTTCATTTCCATTTTAGTTTTTCATTCACAAGATATTTGAACAGCCATGTGAATATATATACTTATAGCAAACAATGGAAAATACAAGTTCGTGAATACCGAAATAGATGATATTTACATACGTACCAAGTGGGGCAGTCAAAATCAATAAACTGATATTGAATTGTAGACGTGTGAAAACTAATAGAAATAACTGAAGAATATGGTAGATTAGTGAAAAATAATATAATATAATGTTAAGATAATTCATGGAGCTTCATGTTGTTGATATGTACTTAACTAGAACCAATGATGTACCCTATATTTGAGAATTCAAAGTAGGGAGGCAAATGTTTTGATTTCAACGTCAGGTTACCAATGTCGTGAATTTATAGAGCAGTCCACCGAACGTGTAGACAATACCTAATTACAGCGTGTGAAACTAAAATGATCAGCTTATCATAAACTAACAATAAAAAATGTTAAACTACAGGAATTATTTCAGAATGCCCCAATTAAAATTTGGTGAAAACTATTGAAAACTATACCGAATTTGATTTTCGGCTGATTTGACGACCAACATCGTCGCAGACGACAAGTTCCTGTTGATCTGATCATCACCAAAAACTATAGAGCTGATTCTAGTTATCTAAAGAGTCTACCTACAAAATTTTAAGTTGATTTTAAGTTGTTCGAAAATTGAAGCCAGTAGTGTGAAAAACACACGTACGCTGACTAACGCCAGTCTTGTCAAATAAGAGAGTTTGTCAGTCTATTGGAATAAAACACCAAAGGTAACCTGCCATGGTTTTGATGTACTCATAGTAATATGCAACAAAGTATTTTACTGTAGGATGCCTTACATTTACTTTGGAAACTATTTACTATTGAAAACTATACAAAATTCGATTTTCGGCTGATTTGACGACAATCGTCGTCGCAGACGACAAGTTCCTGTTGATCAGATCATCACCAAAAACTATGCAGCTAATTCCAGTCGTCTGAGGAGTCTACCTACCAAATTTTAAGTTGATTGCTCCAAAATTGAGGCCTGTAGTGTGGAAAAAACACATGCGCTGACTAACGCCAGTCTAGTCAAAGAAGAGACTTTGTCAGTCTATTGGAAGAACACACCAAAGGTAACCTGCCGCCATGGTTTTGATGCACTCATAGTAATATGCAACAAAGTATTTTACTGTAGGATGCCTTAAATTTACTTTGGTAGGGGTGGTTTAAGATAAGGAATCAACTGGGTGGCTTTTACACAATCCATGGGCTTTAACAAAACAATCCAGTTATTCCGAAGACTTTATGAAAAACGACGTTTTGCCAAGGATTTGTGTCCAATGACCTTTGTCAAGACCTTTCGTCACACAGCGTTTGTCAAAGAATCCGTTTACACACCGAACTTTGTCCTAAGATAGTGGTAGTTTTTCAACTAAGCATATACCAAAAAGGTTTTTTCTTTTTTTTTGGTGCTGGCTAAAGGGTAGGTTGTAAATACCTTTGGTATTTATATACCACTGGATTATATATAGCACTGGGTAGTTGTCCAATTTCGTAGTTGTTCATTGTAGGCTTTATAATAGTTGAAATATGTTCAAGTTGGCTAAAAAAAAAAAAAGAAAAAAAAAAGCTTTTTATAATAAAATATGAAATGAAAAGGCAGAAAAAGGAGCAATACATGAGGCCAACACAATGTTGATATACAATTTATTCCCGATGAAACCGTGAGGCGGAAGCAGTTGCATTTGTATTAAACCATGTTGAGGATGAACTAACCAGATGAGTCATCCCCTCTAACCTCCCCCAGTAAAGCATTAGAAATAAACGTAGGCTGTTTTTAAGTTGTTCCCCGAGTATTATGAAATAATTAGCGTAATACGAGCACGTTATTTCGTTATTGCGTTTCAGATACAGCCGAAAAAGGGAAAATGTTGTTTCAGGTACCTCGATGCGGGACCGGTTGTTGTTCAAGGCATAAACAGGAATTAAACATTTTAGCAGTTGCCCCGGAGCAGGTCAGTGCAAACAAACCTAATCAGAGTTGTATAATGACGTGTACCCAACGGCCTATGAAATTGGTTTCGTTTGAACTCGCGGTGCCGGGCGCTGAAAACCATATGGCTGGCGCGGAACCGTGTTTGTCCAGCTCCTCAGCTGATTACAGGCCCTATTTGCTCAGACGGATGCGCTAACGATTCCGAGGGTGGCAGAGGGGTTTCGGAGGGCCGATTTATGGTGTCACAAGTGGGCTCGATGAGGATCAATGAACGTGTAGAACTTGACCGGAATATACAATCCTGAATTCTAGAATACGTCTGCCAAGTTCGATTATCTCAAAACATCACGTTTATTGTCGATGTATATTTTTCTTCATCTTTATACGAGTACACTCTCATTTTGTGGTAATTTCAAGGGTATTTGGTACACCCAAAGAAATTGCGAAATCGAGGTACATTTCGCGTATGACATATTAGACAGTTTTTGTGCTTTTCGAATTCATGTTCTCGTATACGAAAATAGCATTTCCGAAACAAGAAGAGGTTTTCGTTACGTGGAAACGCTTTTCGGAACGGGAAGAGTCAGCTTTTCTCGTGCTCAGCTTTTTCGGAATCGTAATTACGAGACGAGAACATGACCTTTCTCCACGATAACCCTAAATTAGTAACCGCAACGCAGTTGGTATGGACAGACACATGTACATACGTCAGCATGGACACACCCGACAAAATTGCCTGACTTTTACCGCATTCGTGCTATTTTTCGTTGTTGGTTTAACCTGTTTGTCTTTTGTTCGTGTTTTTTTCCGTACCTAAACCAGAAGGGTCATTAGCGGCATTTTGTTTGTGTTGCAGACGTTTTAACGCAATGATTTCATCATTTTCATTTCACGATTTCGTTTCAAGATATGAGCTTTGAAGATTTATTTTACATGTTCTGAAGATTTGTGTTCTTCCTTCATGGGTGAATCTTTTTCGTATGATGTAGAGGTAAGTGGTCGTTGTTTCTTATTTCACGTTATATTTTGAAAATTGTCTACTTACTTACTGCGAGTTTTAAGGAGTGACTCACCACATGAGTCACGTTAACTTCACTATAAGAGTTCTCTTTCTCTCGGGCTTACGAAAACGCTCAGGAAATCTATGCGAAAGAGTTTAGCATTCATCGTGCTCGCTCTAACAGCTTGTTTTCGTGTTTACGAGAAATACGAATACGAGAAGTACAAAAATCCTCCAATATATATGACTATTAACCAACTAAAGCATATGCGGATGCGCGATCGTGGCTTACACTTTTCCCCACAACAAGACGGTATGAGTTGCGGCCTTCAGCCTATCAGCCTACGTGGGAGACATTACGTGAAGGTTCCTTAGAGTGGGTAGTCTCTCAGATATTTGTGCTAGCACACAGAAGGTGGTGTCATCATCATCAATCATCATTCAGCTCAGCATTCGGAAGGGATTGATACTACTACTTTATTGCTTTCATTTGACACTGAACATGTGGCAAACCCGCTCTTCCCCATTCCCTGTAGTAAAGGAGCCAGGGCCGAAAATAGGTTGTAATTTCAGGAGGTTTGAAATTGGATTTTGAAAATTTAGTCAGTTCTGAGTGAGAAAATCTGCGTCTGCCATCTCAAATTTGGTGGAATACAAAATGACGGCTTCATAAAGATGGCCTAATATGCCCATTTTAAAGTTTTTCTCCAATATTTCCTAAACCGTACAGTTAAAAAAAATTCGTATACGTAGCAAAGATGTACAGCATAAAAAACCGAAGCGATTCGATCCAAAAACTATGGATTATCTCCCGGAATAAGGGAATTAGGCACAATAGAAAATCGGGCAAATTTTAGGAGGGTCCTCTCCTCCCCACGTCAAGACTTTTGCCCTTCAAAATCACCTAGTGGCCTTAAATACTTTCCAAAGTTCATATCGAGCATATTTTAGCTGAGACCGGTTCCCATTAAAGTACGAAGTAAAAGGCATGAGTAAAATGACATTCAATTTATGAGTTTGGCTGTAAGTCTATGAGGGAAAGCTTCAGCTGAAATATGCTCCATATGAACATTGGAGAGTATTTAATGCTGAGGGAATGAGCATTGGCAGACTGAAATCAGACCAATTTTAACGCCGCTAGTTGAGTTTGAAGGAAAAAAGTCTGGACGGGGGGAGTAGAGGACTGTTCCAAAACTAGCCCAATTTTTGCCCGAAGGGCCGAGTAATTTTTTCTTAATTAATAAAGCTGCCACTGTTTGGATTGGCATCGAATCTCAAAACAGATATAGGAAGCACCTGTTTTTTTTTTTTAATTTTTTTTTTTTTTTTTTCAAAAGTCAAACTCAAAATTGACCTTTTCTATGAGAATCACTCATGTATGAGTATTGAATGCCTTTAACAACCTATAAGATCATTAAATATGTCCTCATCTTGAACATAAAGTTGTGATATCCGATTCCTTACCCACTGATTCTCAGAAAACTGGATTTCTGAATCCTTTCATCCGGCAAGTTACGTTTCAGGATGTCTAATTAAAGTCATAATGTCGAAGCACAGACATGGGTTCGATCAGAAAGACATCAACAAACTGAGGGACATTCACGATCAAGAATAATTTTGTAAATAATGTCATATTGAATATCATGTGATTAATTAGTGAATTTCTCAAATTGGTAACATCAGTTTTGAATTCACGACTTTTCATTTGATCATCAAAAGAGAAAATTGTTCGCGAGACCGATTCTTTTGGGGAAAACTAGAAAAATAGGCAGAAAGTGGGGTGAAGATGTTATGTAGGTTTTTGAATAAAAATGACGGAATAGCTAAAACCCAGAGAAGGGCACTGTGTAGGTTTGTCTCCTTGGAAGACGGTGATATGAGAGTAACGACTTGGGAAGGCGCCAGGAGTGCAGGCAGTTGGAAGTAAAAGCAGAAATACAGTCAAAGGTTTCAATCCCGAAACCCCAGTATATGTGTTATATGTGGATTTAATCAACCTACCTACCGCATATCCCTGGGTCCAACGTGGCAACAACCACCCCAACCACACAGAGCTCAAAGGATCAGTAGGCAGAGAAGGGAGGATCAGAACTTTAGGTACTAGAGAAGGACGTGATTCCATAGGTTGTCTCAGCAGTTCAATAGAGAGTTTTGGGTGACCACTAACGTACCCTTAACGTCAGCCTAACGTAGCCAAGAGTACGTGACCTTGAGGGGACGTTAGCAACGTCGTACGTTTTAGGGTGGTTCAAAAAAAAAAAAAAAAAAGTTCTGGGATTTCTGGTCCCCATTGTGTTTTTGATTCCTCGGTATGTCAGGATGACCCTCCTAAATTTTTAGCAAAAAATATTAATCCTAACCACTTTACCTGGGTCGATTTTTGCCAGTTATCGACAGTAGTATAGATCTTGCTGCTTCTAGAACAGGGTCAGAAAGGTCACCAGAAATGGCGAAATTAAAAAATATGAGAGGCTGAGACGGGGTTTGAACTGTGGACGTTCGGAATGCGAACCGACGCCTTAGCTCGCTTAGCTATCTCAACCAGATGGTATATGTGGCGATAAAACTGATTGATACATCTCCGTATTTTTTTTTCGCGCCCGAGCGTGGGGCGTATGTCATAATCTAATATTATCAGAATGAGTCAATTAACTGCAGTCGGAAGCCGCTCGCATTTCTTGTTTCATATTCAGGAATGGCGAGGGAGTAATATTATTGAGAGGTTATCTTATTGGTTGATCCCTAAACTATTACGTAATATAGGTATATCATCATATATTATCACTCGCCACGACATTGTTTCGAGCGTCTTACCAAATTGATACAAAATTGATTTGTAATATTTATTATAACTGTCGTGGAAAGGTAGGTAATTAACCCCATAACTTGAAGAAAAAAGGAGACAATAGCTAACTAGGATAGGATATTGGTTTCCAAGCTTCAGAAGCGTTTACTCAATATGAAACCCTAAAATACGAACAAAATGGACGTCATAATTCATGATCTGAAGAGTGATTGTGAACAGAGTATTGTACCTAATGTGAAAAATGAAAAAAACGGGTATAATTCCAACAAGGAAATCCAATTGTTGGGTACCTATGAATAATAATAATAATAATAATAATATGAACACATATTACTTAGTTATCTCTGTTCTCTTTCTTTTTCATCTCAAATATCATAAGGGAAAAGGAATAAATAAGGAGAAAAACAACATTCGATAGTATTGATTTTATCAGATCCATTCATTTATTTCCATTGCATTTTTAATGAAGGAAGATCCTTTTACATTAATAATATGTAAACAATTTGGATAAAATCTCGCATGCTCCTCCCAAGGACAGTCTTGTAACTTCCAATCTATGATTCTTCCACCACACTCGTAACATTGCACTTCATCTCCAATTTCCAAATAGTAGAAGCCAGCACTGCAGAGCTCAGACACAAGGTGTCGGATAACTTTCGGCCATTTTTTGAAGGTCTTCAATCGTCCATCGTAGGTATTCACTCCTTGAGCGGCTGCACCAGATGTGTCACGCTTCCTCATATTTATCCAATACATGCTTATACAGATCAACATTGGATGGTGAGAAATTCAAGGATTTTAGGTTTGTGCATTGGATGAGACTGTTACTCGTATCTAAGGATTAATCAAAAACAGTTAGCTTACCTTTGTAATTCGAGACACATTCTTTTAATATGTCCCCGTATCTTTTGGGCATCCATATGTTGATTGAGGAGCCGGTCGCCAATGATTTTATTTCGGCCACAATACTGTTTCCATATTTTCCTTTAATAATCCTCATTGCAGAAATACTGAACTCCTCGTTAATGGGGAGTTTCCCCACCGAAATAGTCTCAAACTTGCGATCTCCAGCATGGTTCAAGCGGGCAATTATTGACTCCATGACTATTCTGCAATAAACACATATTATTATTGGAACTAAGCTCTAGGAAAAACATCTTGTGCGATGTTTCACATACCCAACAATGGGATTTCCTTGTTGGAATTATACCTGTTTTTTTTTAATTTTCACGTTAAACATGTGATGAGCGTAGCAATGATGTTTTTGTATGTCAATTTGCTTCACGATGTGATTCATGTATGCATGAATTGTTAGATCAAGCGAATGATTTATCCTTTATCTTAATGTACATGTATATATAAATACTACAGAAATGTACATTTAATATATTCAATGCATATACATTCAACTGTAATGCAATGGGTCTAATTTAAATATTTCATCGTCACCTTCTATTGCATAACTCTTTTTTTCTGCTTCATTCGCTTGATCTAACAATTCATGCATACATGAATCACATCGTGAAGCAAATTGACATACAAAAACATCATTGCTACACTCATCACATGTTTTTAATGTGAGCTCCAAGTCCTCTGAAAATCTTGGAAGCAATTCATGTTTGACATATGTTCTGCCAAGACGTTGAGAGAAGTGGAATTCCTCACTACATGATTTACAATAAATCAAGTTATTAATTTTTAGAAAATTTGATTTTATGCAGATATACAATTTATCAAAGTTTACTACTGCCATAATAATTAAATAAAGGCTTACCTTGAGTTTAGGGTAGGTAGCTGGTAGGTATGTAGGTTGAGAAGGTAGGCTTGAGCTTACGTAGGTTGAGCTGTGCTAGCTTTATGACCAGTGAAACTTATCTTAGACGCGCTATTCCTTTTATAGATACAAACATCCCTACCTTGATGCGTTTCATGAGCGAATGTTCACGCCACATTTTGGGAATTCGATAAGATGGACGTTGCACTCATTTCGTAACTGCACATCTTACGACCAATATGCAGAAAGAAAAATGAAACAAACATGTAAAAAACTAATAGGAAAAATCTCACTAATCATTTCAAAACACGTTTCATCGTCCCATGCTATTTCGTTTTTAATTAGATTATTATACGCTCCACGCTCGGCGCGAAAAAAAATACGGAGATGTATCAATCAGTTTTATCGCCACATATACCATCTGGTTGAGATAGCTAAGCGAGCTAAGGCGTCGGTTCGCATTCCGAACGTCCACAGTTCAAACCCCGTCTCAGCCTCTCATATTTTTTAATTTCGCCATTTCTGGTGACCTTTCTGACCCTGTTCTAGAAGCAGCAAGATCTATACTACTATCGACCGCTATCGTAAACCAACCTCTAAATTGGTACCGAGGTGATGATTTGAAGGACGGATTTCAATTTTTTTGGTTTATTTATAGGGTTTTGCATGCGCTGAACACGATGAACTTATTTATTTTACGCTCCGTCCACTAGTTATCCCGTAAACTGGCAGAGGGCGCTGCTTGAAGATAAGTAAAAATCGAAAATTTCACCGAAAACGCTGTCGCCTGGTTAAGAATTGTACTAGAAACATGCTATTATGGTCGGATAATATGCTTTGGCATGTTCTGAACATGATCCCGTTTTTTACTATACTTTTCCGCCGATGATTGCTCCGTTTATTGGCCATAAACCTCAAATTAATTGTAGGGTAATAGACAGATTCACCTTGATTTCACCGAAAATTGTGTTGCGTTGATAATTTAAGGTCCCGAAATACCTTGTGTCGATAAAATTTAGTATTTTCCAGGATACTCGGTACAAAGCCGTTGGTTTTGGCAAGGTCTTGAACCGGCATTGTACTTATTTGCCAAATATAGCGGCAAAATGGACAAAATAGCTTCATTTCCCCATTTTTCTGTAAAATTACTTAGTTTCTATCGGTTTTCCGGGGTCAAATTCGTAGTTCTGAATTGTCTGACCTGTGATTGGATCGTTTGAGCGTAGGGTTACCTATTCTCAGCGGTACCGTTCACGTGTAAAAGCTTTTACAATGGTATCGGGTCGTTAAGCGAATAAGTACAATGCCGGTTCAAATCCTTGCCAAATTACCAACGGCTTTGTACCGAGTATCCAGGAAAATACCAAATTTTATCGACCCAAGGTATTTTGGGACCTTAAATTATCAACGCGACATAATTTCCGGTGAAATTAGGGTGAATTTGTCTATTACGCTACAATTAATTTGAGGTTTATTGCCGATAAACGAAGAAATCATTGGCGGAAAAGTATAGTAAAAACGAGATCATGTTCAGAACATGCCAAAGCATATTATCCTACCATAATAGCATGTTTCTAGTACAATTCTTAACCAGGACACAGCATTTTCGGTGAAATTTTCGATTTTTACTTATCTTCAAGCAGTTCCCTCTGCCAGTTTACCGGATAACTAGTGGACGGAGCGTAAAATAAATAAGTTCATCGTGTTCAGCGCATACAAAAATCCATAAATTGACCTCAAAAAATTGAAATCCGTCCTTCAAATTATCACCTCGGCACCAATTTAAAGGTTGGTTTTCGATAGTGGTCGATAACTGATAAAAATCGACCCAGGTAAAGTGGTTAGGGTTAATATTTTTTGCTAATAATTTAGGAGGGTCATCCTGACATACCGAGGAAGCAAAAAAACAATGGGGACAAGAAATCCCAGTTTTTTTTTTTTTTTTTTGAACCACCCTAATGTAACGGGTAGGTTTTTGAACACCCCTTAAACTTGGTTATTTTACGTTTCAAGTCGCGTAGAAAAAAATTTGAGCACAGGCATTTTTGGTTGATTAGTGCAGTGTTTCACATATTTTAAATGAGAAAACTGTGTTTTAAGACAATACTTCTAGCCAGAACTGTTCTTAGTTTGCCTGATATCTCAGCTATTTTCTCGTGAACATTGCGTGAAGCATTTACTGATGATTGTGTCAGGTAAAATCCTAGTTCAGTGTCATAGAGATAAATACTTTTTCAAACTTGTTGATAATTTGCCCAACGGAAAACCCAATAACATGAAAATCCTAACGTATAATGACCTATAAGTGCAACTAAACCGCGGCTTGCTATCTTTGCGTTAAATCCATGCCCTGTTTACGAATTGACAACTAAAAATGAGAAATTAGCCCGTATTTGTACTGAAGCTAACATTAAAATCGAATTCAGGATTGAAAATCGGCGTTTTATATCGAATTGAAGAAGTTGATTAGTCAACGAGTAGATAGCAAGACAGCTGGGGAAAAATATCGCGTTACCCAACCACCGTTGACGTGACATCAAAATTAAGGCAACCGTTCTCCCGGTTCCATTTGGATTAGCATCTTCATTAATTTGCTCCCTCAAGACTATGGTAACGGGTGACGTTAAGTTGAAGTCGCCGAAAACTCTCTAATAACATGGAAGCAACGCTGTTCAACAAAAGTAAATATGATTAGGGGTCCAAATAGTCGTAAATGGATTTCATAAACTCAAATTCAAATTTTTAAAATATATTTTTTATTTATTTTACAAGGTATTTTCACAGCCATGTAAATACATACGTCACTACTCCCGAACCGGTGAACCGGCCTGTGACTCCGAGTGAAATCAAAACAGTTCTTTCTCGGTTAAAGGCAAACAAGGCTCCTGGTGTAGATGAAATACCTAATGAAATATGGAAACACTTGAGTGACAAGGGAGTTGAGTGTTTGACAAATATTTTTAACAAATTCCTATATCGTGGTTTTGTACCTGAAGAGTGGGGTGAGGTCGTCTTGAGAATGATACCGACAACGTCAGATGACGATGACATAAACAAGCAGAGACCCATAGCACTCCTAAACACGATTGTCAAATGCTTCACCCAGTGTATATGTGAAAGACTGACGAATTGGGCGGAGGAAAAAGGTGTGATACCGGAGTCGCAGGCTGGGTTTCGTCGGGGTAGCGGTTGCACTGACAACATTTTTGTCCTGCATGCGCTGATCGCCTTAAAACTACAGCTTCCAAAGGGTAGGCTCTATTGTGCCTTTGTAGACTACCGCGATGCATTTGGTTCCCTTCCGCACGAAATAATCTGGTGTGTTTTGTCACGCATGGGCATAAGGGGAAATATTCTGGATGTTTTGATTAGTCTATATCGCTCAGCAAGGGTTGCAATTAGGACTACCGAAGATGACACTAACTTCTTCCCTGCGCATCGGGGCATCTTACAGGGTGATTCTTGTAGTCCCTTGTTGTTTTCTCTGTTCCTCGCGGGCCTTGAAGACTATATAAGGGAGAGAGGGTTTGAGGGTGTTTTCGTGGACGGGGTGAATGACATATTGTCATTATGTTTTGCCGATGACCTATGCTTGATGGGAACCACAAGAAGTGACATAACACGCAAGCTGAACGTCTGTTTGAGTTTTCCGAACCAATGGGACTCGTAATTAATCCAACTAAGACTAGGGTGGTATGTTTCTGCAAAAGGGGAGGGATGGCTATCGAGTGCGAATACTCAATGGGGGACGTTAAGGTTAGTGGTGCCACGGAATACGTTTACTTGGAATTCTTTACAGCTCATCTGGTGTTTTTTGTAAAGCAGCCCTAAACTTCAAATCAAAAGCCTTTTTTGCTTGGGGGGCGGCTAGACAAATATTGGTCTGGGGGAAATGTCATAATTGACATCATCTACGTCCCGACGAACATCTCTACGTCCCGACTGGAGGATGACTTGGTGGAGTCTGTCTTTTTTATAATGCAGAAATCTGGAGCCTAAGATTTTTTTTGAGGAGATTGAGAAGGTCCAGACCAGATTCATAAAAAGTACCCATTTGCTGCCGATGAGCACTCCGGGATATATATTGAGACTGGAAACAGGTAGGGATTGAGTGAGAAAGTTTTTGACAGAGTCCTAGGCTGGCTGATAAAAATATTGAAAATGCCTTTAAATAGATATCCTCGAATTTGCCTAGACAAGTTGGTCGGGACTGTTGAAATGGTACGAGTTTAAAGAAATTCAACTGGGCTGCGCAGGTGAAGGAAATTGTATGCGGAATCCGGTACGCAGGGGTGTGGGGGAGGCTTGATTGTGAAGAGCTGAGAGATAAACGAGAGGAAATGGTTGTTACTTACAAGATGAAGTTATTTTATGATGATCTTCAAAGAATGTTCAATTCCACCTACAGTAATTTGTATTGTAAACTGATATGTTCGTACCATCTATCTCTATCTCTATTATTAATAAGAATGAAACTCCGTCTGTCTGTCTGTCGCTCGTGCCTATGCACGGCCAAACGGCTGAGTGGGCCGGATCTACGAGTGGGGGGATCTTTTTGGGATTTTCCGATAGGGTGTATAAGCGAATTTAAAATTTTCTAATCCCACCCGAACCATGGGCCGTAGGGCGGGAGGGGGGTCGAAGTAATAATTAATGTGCGCTTTTTCCACTTCCCCGCTTCCCCTACCCCTCTAAACGGCCGTTGACAATTCCGGAAAAATACGGGTTTCGTAGGTTTTCCTACGAGGAAGACGACGGCGCGATCGGATCGCGAAAAAAGTATCGGGAAATGCGTTAAAAAAATGCGAGAGTACGGACCCGTTTTCTCGAAAAGTCCGCCGAAAAACTTGGTTTTTTCCGATTAAAATATACCCCATAAAGGTACGTTTTTCGGAACGGTTTTCGCGGGCGAAATACAGCTTTGATCCCGCCGAATCTGAATCCGAAGTCGGATATCGAAAAAAGTGACGGAAAGTAGGTCAAATTGGGAGGGGAATTGCGAGGGAAACGTTTAACATCAGAAATTAATCGACCACGGGCCGCCGTTACACAACGTTGCTTACCTGAAGGGACCCTCACAGGGGGGTTCCCATTTGCACTTCTACGCAATACCTTGCGAGCGAAGCGAGAGCCATTTCAAATAATAAATACGGACTTTGTCCTACACATATACAGGTATACCTTGCGAGCGAAGCGAGCAACATCCCCGAATAAACTTTTCGTGGTTCCACGTAGTTTCTAAGATTTAATTTGTTTGTAAGAATTCCCAACTGAAAAAAACGTCTGCCAAGTTGGGTGGGCAGTACAACATTCCCTAATAAACTTTTCGTGGTTCCACGTAGTTTTATAAGAATTAATTTGTTTGTAAGAATTTCCAACAGAAAAAAAACGTCTGCCAAGTTGGGTGGGCAGTATAACTTCTTCAAGCGAGCGAAGCGAGCAGCATCCCCTACAGAATAAATACGGCCTTGCGAGCGAAGCGAGCAACATCCCCTAATAAACTTTTCGTGGTTCCACGTAGTTTTATAAGATTTAATTTGTAAGTAAGAATTCCCCAACAGAAAAAAACGTCTGCCAAGTTGGGTGGGCAGTATAACTTCCTCAAGCGAGCGTAGCGAGCAGCATCCCCTACAGAAGTTAAACCTACCCTTAGGGATCTACCGTTTGCGAGCAAAGCGAGTAAAATTCCCTAAATGCCATACTTTGCGAGCGAAGCGAGCAACATTTTCTACATGCCAGACTTTGCGGGTTGCGAGCAGGTACACGCACTTACGTCTTGAAGGGTATACAGGTATACCTTGCGAGCGAAGCGAGAGCCATGTCAACAGAATAAATTCGGATTTTTTCCTACAAATATACAGCAATACCTTGCGAGCGAAGCGAGCAACATCCCCGAATAAACTTTTTGTGGTTCCACGTAGTTTCATAAGATTTAATTTGTTTGTAAGAATTTCCAACAGAAAAAAACGTCTGCCAAGTTGGGTGGGCAGTATAACTTCCTCAAGCGAGCGAAGCGAGCAGCATCCCTTACAGAAGTTAAACCTACCCTTAGGGATCTATCGTTTGCGAGCGAAGCGAGCAACATTCCCTACATGCCACACTTTGCAAGCGAAGCGAGCAATATTCCCTACATGCCACACTTTGCGAGCGAGAGTACGGACCCGTTTTCTCGAAAAGTCCGCCGAAAAACTTGGTTTTTTCCGATTAAAATATACCCCATAAAGGTACGTTTTTCGGAACGGTTTTCGCGGGCGAAATACAGCTTTGGGTCCGCCGAATCTGAATCCGAAATCGGATATCGAAAAAAGTGACGAGAACTCGGTCAAATTGCGAGCAGAAGCGAGCAAAGCGATTAAAATGATTCTGCCGTGGACGAGAGAAGGCTAAAGAATTGACGTGAAGGGTTCGATGTCACAACATTGCGAGGCGAGCAGGTATGCCTACATAGGTACCTACCTTGCGAGCGAAGCGAGAGCCATTTCAAATAATAAATACGGACTTTGTCCTACACATATACAGGTATACCTTGCGAGCGAAGCGAGCAACATCCCCGAATAAACTTTTCGTGGTTCCACGTAGTTTTATAAGATTTAATTTGTTTGTAATAATTCCCAACTGAAAAAAACGTCTGCCAAGTTGGGTGGGCAGTATAACTTCCTCAAGCTAGCGAAGCGAGCAGCATCCCCTACAGAAGTTAAGCCTACCCTTAGAGATCTACCGTTTGCGAGCGAAGCGAGCAACATCCCCTACATGCCACACTTTGCGAGCGAAGCGAGCAACTTAATGGGGGGTCCGGGGGGCTTGCCCCCCGGCTGGACGTGGAGGCGAGCGTAGCGAGCCGGAGCGGCTAGTTATTTATAAGAATGAAACTCCGTCTGTCTGTTTGTTTGTTTGTTTGTCGTGTCTATGCACGGCCAAACGGCTGAGTGGGCCGGATCTACGAGTGGGGGGATCTTCTTGGGATTTTCCGAAAGGGGGAGCGAGCGAATTTAAAATTTTCTAATCCCACCCGAACCATGGGCCGTAGGGCGGGAGGGGGGTCGAAGTAAGAATTAATGTGCGCTTTTTGGACTTCCCCGCTTCCCCTACCCCTCTAAACGGGCGTTGAAAATTCTGGAAAAATACCGGTTTTGTAGGTTTTTGAACGAGAAAGACGACGGCGCGATCGGATCGCGAAAAAAGTATCGGGAAATGCGTCAAAAAAATGCGAGAGTACGGACCCGTTTTCTCGAAAATTCCGACGAAAAACTTGGTTTTTTTAAATTAAAATATACCCCATAAAGGTACGTTTTTCGGAACGGTTTTCGCGGGCGAAATAAAGGTTTGATCCCGCCGAATCTGAATCCGAAATCGGATATCGAAAAAAGTGACGAGAACTCAGTCAAATCACGAGCGGAAGCGAGCAAAGCGATTAAAATTGTGCCGTGGACGAGAGAAGGCTCAAGAATTGACGTGAAGGGTTCGATGTCACAACATTGCGAGGCGAGCAGGTATGCCTACATAGGTACCTACCTTGCGAGCGAAGCGAGAGCCATTTCAAATAATAAATACGGACTTTGTCCGAGCAACATCCCCGAATAAACTTTTTGTGGTTCCACGTAGTTTTATAAGATTTAATTTGTTTGTAATAATTCCTAACAGAAAAAAACGTCTGCCAAGTTGGGTGGGCAGTATAACTTCCTCAAGCGAGCGAAGCGAGCAGCATCCCCTACAGAAGTTAAACCTACCCTTAGGGATCTACCGTTTGCGAGCGAAGCGAGCATCATTCCCTACATGCCATACTTTGCGAGCGAAGCGAGCAACATTTTCTACATGCCACAATTTGCGAGCGAAGCGAGCAACATTCTCTACATGCCAGAGTTTGCGAGCGAAGCGAGCAACATCCCCAAATAAACTTTTCGTGGTTCCACGTAGTTTTATAAGATTTAATTTGTTTGTAAGAATTTCCAACAGAAAAAAACGTCTGCCAAGTTGGGTGGGCAGTATAACTTCCTCAAGCGAGCGAAGCGAGCAGCATCCCCTACAGAAGTTAAACCTACCCTTAGGGATCTACCGTTTGCGAGTGAAGCGAGCATCATCCCCTACATGCCATACTTTGCGAGCGAAGCGAGCAACATTTCCTACATGCCACAATTTGCGAGCGAAGCGAGCAACATTCTCTACATGCCAGAGTTTGCGAGCGAAGCGAGCAACATCCCCAAATAAACTTTTCGTGGTTCCACGTAGTTTTATAAGATTTAATTTGTTTGTAAGAATTTCCAACAGAAAAAAACGTCTGCCAAGTTGGGTGGGCAGTATAACTTCCTCAAGCGAGCGAAGCGAGCAGCATCCCTTACAGAAGTTAAACCCTTATTTCTGTAAAATTACTTAGTTTCTATCGGTTTTCCGGGGTCAAATTCGTAGTTCTGAATTGTCTGACCTGTGATTGGATCGTTTGAGCGTAGGGTTACCTATTCTCAGCGGTACCGTTCACGTGTAAAAGCTTTTACAATGGTATCGGGTCGTTAAGCGAATAAGTACAATGCCGGTTCAAATCCTTGCCAAATTACCAACGGCTTTGTACCGAGTATCCTGGAAAATACCAAATTTTATCGATACAAGGTATTTTGGGACCTTAAATTATCAACGCGACATAATTTCCGGTGAAATTAGGGTGAATTTGTCTATTACGCTACAATTAATTTGAGGTTTATTGCCGATAAACGAAGAAATCATTGGCGGAAAAGTATAGTAAAAACGAGATCATGTTCAGAACATGCCAAAGCATATTATCCTACCATAATAGCATGTTTCTAGTACAATTCTTAACCAGGACACAGCATTTTCGGTGAAATTTTCGATTTTTACTTATCTTCAAGCAGTTCCCTCTGCCAGTTTACCGGATAACTAGTGGACGGAGCGTAAAATAAATGAGTTCATCGTGTTCAGCGCATACAAAAATCCATAAATTGACCTCAAAAAATTGAAATCCGTCCTTCAAATTATCACCTCGGCACCAATTTAAAGGTTGGTTTTCGATAGTGGTCGATAACTGATAAAAATCGACCCAGGTAAAGTGGTTAGGGTTAATATTTTTTGCTAATAATTTAGGAGGGTCATCCTGACATACCGAGGAAGCAAAAACGCAATGGGGACAAGAAATCCCAGAACTTTTTTTTTTTTTTTTTTTGAACCACCCTAATGTAGCGGCGTTTTATATCGAATTGAAGAAGTTGATTAGTCAACGAGTAGATAGCAAGACAGCTGGGGAAAAATATCGCGTTACCCAACCACCGTTGACGTGACATCAAAATTAAGGCAACCGTTCTCCCGGTTCCATTTGGATTAGCATCTTCATTAATTTGCTCCCTCAAGACTATGGTAACGGGTGACGTTAAATTGAAGTCGCCGAAAACTCTCTAATAACATGGAAGCAACGCTGTTCAACAAAAGTAAATATGATTAGGGGTCCAAATAGTCGTAAATGGATTTCATAAACTCAAATTCAAATTTTTAAAATATATTTTTTATTTATTTTACAAGGTATTTTCACAGCCATGTAAATACATACGTCACTACTCCCGAACCGGTGAACCGGCCTGTGACTCCGAGTGAAATCAAAACAGTTCTTTCTCGGTTAAAGGCAAACAAGGCTCCTGGTGTAGATGAAATACCTAATGAAATATGGAAACACTTGAGTGACAAGGGCGTTGAGTGTTTGAGAAATATTTTTAACAAATTCCTATATCGTGGTTTTGTACCTGAAGAGTGGGGTGAGGTCGTCTTGAGAATGATACCGAAAACCTCAGATGTCGATGACATAAACAAGCAGAGACCCATAGCACTCCTAAACACGATTGTCAAATGCTTCACCCAGTGTATATGTGAAAGACTGACGAATTGGGCGGAGGAAAAAGGTGTGATACCGGAGTCGCAGGCTGGGTTTCGTCGGGGTAGCGGTTGCACTGACAACATTTTTGTCCTGCATGCGCTGATCGCCTTAAAACTACAGCTTCCAAAGGGTAGGCTCTATTGTGCCTTTGTAGACTACCGCGATGCATTTGGTTCCCTTCCCCACGAAATAATCTGGTGTGTTTCGTCACGCATGGGCATAAGGGGAAATATTCTGGATGTTTTGATCAGTCTATATCGCTCAGAAAGGGATGCTATTAGGACTACCGAAGATGACACTAACTTCTTCCCTGTGCATCGGGGCATCTTACAGGGTGATTCTTGTAGTCCCTTGTTGTTTTCTCTGTTCCTCGCGGGCCTTGAAGACTATATAAGGGAGAGAGGGTTTGAGGGTGTTTTCGTGGACGGGGTGAATGACATATTGTCATTATGTTTTGCCGATGACCTATGCTTGATGGGAACCACAAGAAGTGACATAACACGCAAGCTGAACGTCTGTTTGAGTTTTCCGAACCAATGGGACTCGTAATTAATCCAACTAAGACTAGGGTGGTATGTTTCTGCAAAAGGGGAGGGATGGCTATCGAGTGCGAATACTCAATGGGGGACGTTAAGGTTAGTGGTGCCACGGAATACGTTTACTTGGAATTCTTTACAGCTCATCTGGTGTTTTTTGTAAAGCAGCCCTAAACTTCAAATCAAAAGCCTTTTTTGCTTGGGGGGCGGCTAGACAAATATTGGTCTGGGGGAAATGTCATAATTGACATCATCTACGTCCCGACGAACATCTCTACGTCCCGACTGGAGGATGACTTGGTGGAGTCTGTCTTTTTTATAATGCAGAAATCTGGAGCCTAAGATTTTTTTTGAGGAGATTGAGAAGGTCCAGACCAGATTCATAAAAAGTACCCTTTTGCTGCCGATGAGCACTCCGGGATATATATTGAGACTGGAAACAGGTAGGGATTGAGTGAGAAGGTTTTTGACAGAGTCCTAGGCTGGCTGATAAAAATATTGAAAATGCCTTTAAATAGATATCCTTGAATTTGCCTAGACAAGTCGGTCGGGACTGTTGAAAATGGTACGAGTTTAAAGAAATTCAACTGGGCTGCGCAGGTGAAGGAAATTATATGCGGAATCGGGTACGCGGGACTGTGTGAGGCTTGATTGTGAAAAGCTGGGAGATAAACGAGAGGAAATGGTTGTTACTTACAAGATGAAGTTATTTTATGATGATCTTCAAAGAATGTTCAATTCCACCTACAGTAATTTGTATAGTAAACTGATATGTTCGTACCATCTATCTCTATCTCTATTATTAATAAGAATGAAACTCCGTCTGTCTGTCTGTCGCTCGTGCCTATGCACGGCCAAACGGCTGAGTGGGCCGGATCTACGAGTGGGGGGATCTTTTTGGGATTTTCCGATAGGGTGTATAAGCGAATTTAAAATTTTCTAATCCCACCCGAACCATGGGCCGTAGGGCGGGAGGGGGGTCGAAGTAATAATTAATGTGCGCTTTTTCCACTTCCCCGCTTCCCCTACCCCTCTAAACGGCCGTTGACAATTCCGGAAAAATACGGGTTTCGTAGGTTTTCCTACGAGGAAGACGACGGCGCGATCGGATCGCGAAAAAAGTATCGGGAAATGCGTTAAAAAAATGCGAGAGTACGGACCCGTTTTCTCGAAAAGTCCGCCGAAAAACTTGGTTTTTTCCGATTAAAATATACCCCATAAAGGTACGTTTTTCGGAACGGTTTTCGCGGGCGAAATACAGCTTTGATCCCGCCGAATCTGAATCCGAAGTCGGATATCGAAAAAAGTGACGGAAAGTAGGTCAAATTGGGAGGGGAATTGCGAGGGAAACGTTTAACATCAGAAATTAATCGACCACGGGCCGCCGTTACACAACGTTGCTTACCTGAAGGGACCCTCACAGGGGGGTTCCCATTTGCACTTCTACGCAATACCTTGCGAGCGAAGCGAGAGCCATTTCAAATAATAAATACGGACTTTGTCCTACACATATACAGGTATACCTTGCGAGCGAAGCGAGCAACATCCCCGAATAAACTTTTCGTGGTTCCACGTAGTTTCTAAGATTTAATTTGTTTGTAAGAATTCCCAACTGAAAAAAACGTCTGCCAAGTTGGGTGGGCAGTACAACATTCCCTAATAAACTTTTCGTGGTTCCACGTAGTTTTATAAGAATTAATTTGTTTGTAAGAATTTCCAACAGAAAAAAACGTCTGCCAAGTTGGGTGGGCAGTATAACTTCTTCAAGCGAGCGAAGCGAGCAGCATCCCCTACAGAATAAATACGGCCTTGCGAGCGAAGCGAGCAACATCCCCTAATAAACTTTTCGTGGTTCCACGTAGTTTTATAAGATTTAATTTGTAAGTAAGAATTCCCCAACAGAAAAAAACGTCTGCCAAGTTGGGTGGGCAGTATAACTTCCTCAAGCGAGCGTAGCGAGCAGCATCCCCTACAGAAGTTAAACCTACCCTTAGGGATCTACCGTTTGCGAGCAAAGCGAGTAAAATTCCCTAAATGCCATACTTTGCGAGCGAAGCGAGCAACATTTTCTACATGCCAGACTTTGCGGGTTGCGAGCAGGTACACGCACTTACGTCTTGAAGGGTATACAGGTATACCTTGCGAGCGAAGCGAGAGCCTTGTCAACAGAATAAATTCGGATTTTTTCCTACAAATATACAGCAATACCTAGCGAGCGAAGCGAGCAACAGCCCCGAATAAACTTTTTGTGGTTCCACGTAGTTTCATAAGATTTAATTTGTTTGTAAGAATTTCCAACAGAAAAAAACGTCTGCCAAGTTGGGTGGGCAGTATAACTTCCTCAAGCGAGCGAAGCGAGCAGCATCCCTTACAGAAGTTAAACCTACCCTTAGGGATCTATCGTTTGCGAGCGAAGCGAGCAACATTTCCTACATGCCACACTTTGCGAGCGAAGCGAGCAATATTCCCTACATGCCACGGGACCCGTTTTCTCGAAAAGTCCGCCGAAAAACTTGGTTTTTTCCGATTAAAATATACCCCATAAAGGTACGTTTTTCGGAACGGTTTTCGCGGGCGAAATACAGCTTTGGGTCCGCCGAATCTGAATCCGAAATCGGATATCGAAAAAAGTGACGAGAACTCGGTCAAATTGCGAGCAGAAGCGAGCAAAGCGATTAAAATGATTCTGCCGTGGACGAGAGAAGGCTAAAGAATTGACGTGAAGGGTTCGATGTCACAACATTGCGAGGCGAGCAGGTATGCCTACATAGGTACCTACCTTGCGAGCGAAGCGAGAGCCATTTCAAATAATAAATACGGACTTTGTCCTACACATATACAGGTATACCTTGCGAGCGAAGCGAGCAACATCCCCGAATAAACTTTTCGTGGTTCCACGTAGTTTTATAAGATTTAATTTGTTTGTAATAATTCCCAACTGAAAAAAACGTCTGCCAAGTTGGGTGGGCAGTATAACTTCCTCAAGCTAGCGAAGCGAGCAGCATCCCCTACAGAAGTTAAGCCTACCCTTAGAGATCTACCGTTTGCGAGCGAAGCGAGCAGCATCCCCTACATGCCACACTTTGCGAGCGAAGCGAGCAATTTAATGGGGGGTCCGGGGGGCTTGCCCCCCGGCTGGACGTGGAGGCGAGCGTAGCGAGCCGGAGCGGCTAGTTATTTATAAGAATGAAACTCCGTCTGTCTGTTTGTTTGTTTGTTTGTCGTGTCTATGCACGGCCAAACGGCTGAGTGGGCCGGATCTACGAGTGGGGGGATCTTCTTGGGATTTTCCGAAAGGGGGAGCGAGCGAATTTAAAATTTTCTAATCCCACCCGAACCATGGGCCGTAGGGCGGGAGGGGGGTCGAAGTAATAATTAATGTGCGCTTTTTGGACTTCCCCGCTTCCCCTACCCCTCTAAACGGGCGTTGAAAATTCTGGAAAAATACCGGTTTTGTAGGTTTTTGAACGAGAAAGACGACGGCGCGATCGGATCGCAAAAAAAGTATCGGGAAATGCGTAAAAAAAATGCGAGAGTACGGACCCGTTTTCTCGAAAATTCCAACGAAAAACTTGGTTTTTTTAAATTAAAATATACCCCATAAAGGTACGTTTTTCGGAACGGTTTTCGCGGGCGAAATAAAGGTTTGATCCCGCCGAATCTGAATCCGAAATCGGATATCGAAAAAAGTGACGAGAACTCGGTCAAATCACGAGCAGAAGCGAGCAAAGCGATTAAAATTGTGCCGTGGACGAGAGAAGGCTCAAGAATTGACGTGAAGGGTTCGATGTCACAACATTGCGAGGCGAGCAGGTATGCCTACATAGGTACCTACCTTGCGAGCGAAGCGAGAGCCATTTCAAATAATAAATACGGACTTTGTCCTACACATTGTCCGAGCAACATCCCCGAATAAACTTTTCGTGGTTCCACGTAGTTTTATAAGATTTAATTTGTTTGTAATAATTCCCAACTGAAAAAAACGTCTGCCAAGTTGGGTGGGCAGTATAACTTCCTCAAGCGAGCGAAGTGAGCAGCATCCCCTACAGAAGTTAAACCTACCCTTAGGGATCTACCGTTTGCGAGCGAAGCGAGCATCATTCCCTACATGCCATACTTTGCGAGCGAAGCGAGCAACATTTTCTACATGCCACAATTTGCGAGTGAAGCGAGCAACATTCTCTACATTCCAGAGTTTGCGAGCGAAGCGAGCAACATCCCCAAATAAACTTTTCGTGGTTCCACGTAGTTTTATAAGATTTAATTTGTTTGTAAGAATTTCCAACAGAAAAAAACGTCTGCCAAGTTGGGTGGGCAGTATAACTTCCTCAAGCGAGCGAAGCGAGCAGCATCCCCTACAGAAGTTAAACCTACCCTTAGGGATCTACCGTTTGCGAGTGAAGCGAGCATCATTCCCTACATGCCATACTTTGCGAGCGAAGCGAGCAACATTTCCTACATGCCACAATTTGCAAGCGAAGCGAGCAACATTCTCTACATGCCAGAGTTTGCGAGCGAAGCGAGCAACATCCCCAAATAAACTTTTCGTGGTTCCACGTAGTTTTATAAGATTTAATTTGTTTGTAAGAATTTCCAACAGAAAAAAACGTCTGCCAAGTTGGGTGGGCAGTATAACTTCCTCAAGCGAGCGAAGCGAGCAGCATCCCTTACAGAAGTTAAACCTACCCTTAGGGATCTATCGTTTGCGAGCGAAGCGAGCAACATTCCCTACATGCCACACTTTGCGAGCGAAGCGAGCAATATTCCCTACATGCCACACTTTGCGAGCGAAGCGAGCAATTGAATGGGGGGTCCGGGGGGCTTGCCCCCCGGCTGGACGTGGAGGCGAGCGTAGCGAGCCGGAGCGGCTAGTACTATTAATAAGAATGAAACTCCGTTTGTCTGTTTGTTTGTCGTGTCTATGCACGGCCAAACGGCTGAGTGGGGGGAGTGTACGAGTGGTGGGATCTTCTTGAGATTTTCCGAAAGGGGGAGCGAGCGAATTTAAAATTGTCTAATCCCACCCGAACCATGGGCCGCAGGGCGGGAGGGGGGTCGAAGTAAGAATTAATGTGCGCTTTTTGGACTTCCCCGCTTCCCCTACCCCTCTAAACGGCCGTTGACAATTCCGGAAAAATACGGGTTTCGTAGGTTTTCCTACGAGGAAGACGACGGCGCGATCGGATCGCGAAAAAAGTATCGGGAAATGCGTCAAAAAAATGCGAAAGTACGGACCGTGTTTTCTCGAAAAGTCCGCCGAAAAACTTGGTTTTTTCCGATTAAAATATACCCCATAAAGGTACGTTTTTCGGAACGGTTTTCGCGGGCGAAATACAGCTTTGGGTCCGCCGAATCTGAATCCGAAATCGGATATCGAAAAAAGTGACGAGAACTCGGTCAAATTGCGAGGAGAAGCGAGGCGAAACGATTAATAGCAGAAATTAATTTTGCCCTGGACGCGAGAAGGCTCTACGAAGACGTCAAGGGGTTTGATGAGGCGGGGCTTGCACCTGACGGGAACGGGTTGCGAGCAAGTACACATAGGTTGCGAGCCTGGCCTACGCACTTACGTCTTGAAGGGTGTACAGGTATACTTTGCGAGCGAAGCGAGAGCCATGTCAACAGAATAAATTCGGATTTTTTCCTACAAACATACAGCAATACCTTGCGAGCGAAGCGAGCAACATCCCCGAATAAACTTTTTGTGGTTCCACGTAGTTTTATAAGATTTAATTTGTTTGTAAGAATTTCCAACAGAAAAAAACGTCTGCCAAGTTGGGTGGGCAGTATAACTTCCTCAAGCGAGCGAAGCGAGCAGCATCCCTTACAGAAGTTAAACCTACCCTTAGGGATCTATCGTTTGCGAGCGAAGCGAGCAACATCCCCTAATAAACGTTTCGTGGTTCCACGTAGTTTTATAAGATTTAATTTGTCTGTAAGAATTTCCAACAGAAAAAAACGTCTGCCAAGTTGGGTGGGCAGTATAACTTCCTCAAGCGAGCGTAGCGAGCAGCATCCCTTACAGAAGTTAAACCTACCCTTAGGGATCTACCGTTTGCGAGCAAAGCGAGTAAAATTCCCTACACGCCACATTTTGCGAGCAAAGCGAGCAATTTAATGGGGGGTCCGGGGGCAGTATAACTTCCTCAAGTGAGCGAAGCGAGCAGCATCCCCTACAGAAGTTAAACCTACCCTTAGAGATCTACCGTTCGCGAGCGAAGCGAGCAGCATCCCCTACAGAAGTTAAACCTACCCTTAGAGATCTACCGTTTGCGAGCGAACCGAGCAACATCCCCTAAATGCCATACTTTGCGAGCGAAGCGAGCAACATTTTCCACATGCCAGACTTTGCGAGCGAAGCGAGCAATATTCCCTACACGCCACACGTTGCGAGCGAAGCGAGCAATTTAATGGGGGGTCCGGGGGGCTTGCCCCCCGGCTGGACGTGGAGGCGAGCGTAGCGAGCCGGAGCGGCTAGTACTCTAGAAAGCTGCCTTGACTCGATGAGTTCACTAGCAGAAAAGCGCATCCTTGCCCTACTTCGGCTTTCAAATAGGAACGTTATAAGGGGATGGGTTAGGCGAGAAGCGTTTGAAGTGGATCAAGGGGAAGGGTGCTTGCTATGCAACTGGAGAAAAGAAGAAACATTATGTCATATTTTTTGTGAGTGTCCAGAGTTGTCGAATTTAAGACGTACTTTCTTTGGGTTCAGCCGTATAAGTGAGGAACATTTAACAGTAAATTTGTTATCAGGAAAGAGTGTGGCTGAAACAAAAATGCTTTGCGCTTATTTTATGAGTTATGTGAACAAACGCCGTTTCAAGATTAGGTTACTAGAAGAGGCTGGATTGGAGATTGCCTAATGGAGATTGTCTCTAAAGTAATAATATTAATTTTATTGTTAATTATGTACCTACCTAAGTTTAAAACCTAGTTTAAAATTTGAGTAAATTGAAGTAGTATATTTGTTTTTTTGTTTTACGTAAACAAAATAAAATACTAATAAGTATTTTCAAGAAGAATAATGTTAATTTAAGGAAGGTGGGATAGGTCCCATTCATTGAATAGGTATATTACCTTTATCAATAAAGACTGATTTGATTTGATTTGATTACTCCCAATTCAAAAAAGCTAAGTTTGGGAACGGGCCACTAATGTCTTGAAGCTAGTTGTCTCAAGTACTGTAGGTATTGGTCCTTACTTTCTCATGTACCTATATACTTACATAGAAAAAAAAAGTTCTAGTCATGCATCATTCATTCAATGCAAATGCAAATAATCGTATTTTATAAAGTTAAATTGTTTTGAAATTTGAGCTTTTTCAGTGAATGGAAATTGTTAACTATTGATTTTGTGGAAAAAACGTATTATAAATAACAATCTCTCATTAAAATAGAGGTTTTGATATTTTATCATTTTTTGTAGTTTTTATCGATTTTTTTTAGCAAATTTTAATGAATTTTAAGTACTTTTCAGCATCATTTCATACATAAAATTTTGAATGTTCAATTTTATAGTATTATGCTTTAAAAAAACCATACATTTATCAATTTTTAGACGTTTTTAGCAATTTTTAGTGATTTTTGTAGTAAAATCTTTGATTTGACCAATTTATTGTGCTCAAAAAGTGCTGGCCACTGCACTCATCTTTTCGTTTGGAATGCTTGATTTTTTGGCGTAAGAACGAAATTTTTATCTCAATCCTAAGAAGAGTTATCGTCTGGAATGACGTATATGTATATATGTATATATATAGGTATATATATCAATGAAGGATTTTCAATGAAGAAATTATCCAAAATGTTTAATTTTAAAAATTTTCGAGCCATTGCAGTAGCTCATTTCCTCCGATAATTCGCTAATATGACATTTAAATTGAATGTACCAAGTTGGAACCAAAAATAATAAACTGACATTAAATAGTAAAAAGAAGAAACAAAAGAATGAATAATGATTGATTAAAAAATGCCATTAGGTAGATAATATGAGCGAATACTGTCGCGAAGTCTGTGTGAGAAATTTCGCATATGATACACTGGCAGTCAAAAATACGTAGGTATATGTTGTGAATTTTCCATAATGCTACGTTCAATCTTGAATTTACGACTTTCCATTTGATCATCAAAGGAGAAAGTTATTCGCGAGGCCTATTCCATTGGGGAGACTTGGGGAAAAAAAGTGGAAAAAGCGGAAGTGGAGATGTTATGTGCAGGTTTTTGAATGAAAACGCTGGAAAAGCGAAAACCGTCAGATGAGACCTACGAGTAGGTTTGTCTCCTTGAAAAGCGGTGATACGAGGGTAGGGGTTGAAGGCGGTGGGAAGTAAAAGCAGAAGTACCGTCAAAGGTTTCAACCCCCGAATCCCCGTCCATGTGTTGAATGGGCGGCTTTAATCAACCTCCCTCCCGCATGTCCCTGAGTCCAACGGGGCTGCAACCTCCCCCAACTTTTACGCTCACCAGTTGCTCTTGCTCTCATTCCCAGAAGTAAAAAGGGTTTTGCTGGATGTAGAAAGAAGGGAGACGGAGAATAAGGGTTGTAGTGGGTGTGAGTGAGAGGGAAGAGGGTAAGAGAAACGCAGAGGAGGGGGGCTGTAATTTGAAAAGTGTGCTTCGCCAAAACGACCGTCCGCTTGATGGAGGAGTTACCTTGAAAGATGTAATGCCTTTTCGTTTTTAACCTCCACCTCTTTTACTTCCTCCTCTACCCCACCTCTCTCTTTTTTATTCGCCTCATCCCCGTAGAATTACAATTTTATAACATTCGAATTTATTTCACTACGAATTCCGAACAAATTCATGAATAAGATCCTGAACCTAGCTAGCATTGTATGTATTTCTGCAAAGTAGCGATTCGAATTTACAACTAGATCCCTGATTTTGCGTTCTGCCAGTCATGATATGGAACGGTGTCAGCCAGAATAGAGAGTTCCTAGTAGATCCTAAAAAAAAGTCCAGTCATGCAGCATGACCCCATGAGCGAATTGTTTAAGAAATCTTCGACATTTCAGTCGCTATTGATCGTGTAGAGAAATTTTAGTTTATGATTTTGATAGACAAACATGGAATCAAATTATTAAACAAGCACCTACTACCTACGTTTTAAACAGCATGGTTCTAGGATTGGTTATACAGGGATACTTCCATAAGAGTAGTTCAATCTGAATTTGGACAATGTTTCATGCAAATATTACCGATTTTTACAACTAGCGAACGGCATTATTTCGATTTTTGACTGATTTTTCAACTTTGAAATTTTTGAAAACTTGATACATATTCTTATAGGAAATTTTACGCTGATTCCGAATATACCACATGTTAGTATGCTGAAAAAATTATTTCGCACAACAAATCGCAAAAACAGGCTATTTTGGAATTTTTGACTACATTTTTGAAAATTTCAACCCGAAGATGTAATCCGATCAAGCTGGCCAACGAACACTTGAACTTTCGTTTTGTGTCCGTAACATTTTAAAATTTGTTTGAAGTTTCTAGCACAATTCTACGGACAGTTATCGTCTGGAATGACACATGCATATATACATATATACATACATACATACATACATAAAAAAATGCGTTAAACTTCAGAATAGCCTGAAACGGATTTCTGCATAAAATTTTTTCAAAAATTCACATTCTACAAATTTCGAGGCGAGAGCAATAGCTTAATTTTCTTCAAAAATTCGCTAAAAACACAATACGTCGTGCGGTGTTGACAGTCCGGCCACGGAACTCTGACGAAATGAGTTACGGTGACGCATCCTTTCGTACAGATACGTTCACGGATCGCGATCCGTGAAAAACGTAATCGTCTAGAATAATCTCCTTCCATGGACTAAAATAACTTCCTAGAGATAATTTCCTTCTTCCATGGATTTAGCGTTACAAATAGATCCGTAAAGGTCTTGTCGTGACTTTAAGATGCTGTAAAGTTTCTCGTTACCGCACGCTGTATTGAGACTGACGGATCTACTAGGAACTCTCTAATAACTCCTTGATCTTTAGCGAATCTCTATACAGCGACACACTAATTGGGTTTCAGTATAGATTTGGTTTGCGTTTGGGTGTCTTGGGGGTTCCAAATGTCTTAGTTAGAATTTGTTTGCGTGTCTTAGGGGTTCTGAATATCTTCGTTAGGGTTTAACACAGAATCATTGGGTCTTTCAGGTTTGACTATTAAAGGTCTTGAGGTTTGACCTTCATTTTGATACAGATACCTACTTGCAGTACATATTTTTGCTTCCTCACTACCGAAGGTAGGGAACCTTTTTTATCGTGATGAAAGTCGAAAAAATTGTTGTCCTCCAAAATTAGAATTTCCACTTGCTTTTTGAATTTTAGAGCTTGCTGATCAATTTTGGTTCCGTGTCTGTCTGTCTGATGTCTGTCTGTCTGTCTGTGGTAAATCCTTGTCACGCCCAAAAATATACCAAGTTTCAGTCCGATTCCGATGAAATTTTCAGGGATTGTGCGGATTAGCTCCTAGACGGTCCACTATAATTCTCAATGCCGTCGAATCAACAATAGCTTGTGCGCATGCACAAACGTGAGTTTCTCATTACGTTGATTCCTCATCAACTGTTGGTCCGATTTCGTTCAAACTCGATAGGTAATCGGGTATATGTTCTGGAAAAAGGTCCTCTAAATTATATCGCAATTGGTGGAGCGATAACCATTGCGCATACACGAAACTAATATCGATTGACATAGGCAAAACTCCCAGTTTAATGGAACGATGTTGATGAAATTTTCAGGGATTGTGCGGGATACTTTGCAGACGGTCCCCTATAACCTTCATTGCCGTCATATAAATAGTAGTCTGTGCCCATGCGCAACTTTAATTTATTAATATCTCGATTTCTTATCACCTATCGGTCTAATTCCGTTCAAACTCGGAGGGTAGATGGGTAGGTATGTGTTTTTTTTCCGCCAAAATCCAAATGTCTACTCCTGTCTTGCGGTTTAGACCTTCGTTTCGTGTCAATCTGCCGGTGATGTGTCTGTCGTCCTTCGCAAATCCTTGTAATCAGCGCAACTTTTTTTACAGTTTTCATCAGTTTTTTATGGGAATTACAAGGGATGTGTGGACAACACATGGTCATGGACTTCAATACCCAACAATTAATACTTCACTCCGCAGATGCGCAAGCAAGAAATGCATGAAGCATCATTTTCTCACAAACTACTCATATAGGTCAAATTCGGAAATTAGTAAGGAAAATACGATTCATTCATTACATAACAATTAAAGGAAGATCGTATCATTAGTAGCTGTGAAATGTGAAATCATTGTAACAAGCATAACTTACTTCTACAATTTTCATCAGATTTTGATAACATTTTCTGGGAATAAGCGCGTTAAGTTGAGGATGGTCCCTTACCAATTACATTGCTCAAAAGTTAATACTATCCACTGTGCATGCGGAAACATATCGCACCCATCCTAGAATAAGGGTACAACTCAAAAATTGTCATTTTCGGCAAATCGCATTCAAAGTTTTCCTTCCACACCATTGGCTACCCTTTCTTTGGAACACGATGAACATAATTTATCTTTGCGAAACTTGTTTCGTACATTATTACTCTAACGCCCCATGGTGAATAAATAGTTTTTTTTGCCAGTGGAAAGGGAGTGGGGGGAACGGTTTTGTTGATTTTTTAAGAATTTTTGAGTTGTTCCAACTCAAACACTGAAATCTCACCAGTCAGGATCCAAAATGTTCAGAAAAGAAAGACACAAGTTAAAATTGTCCACACAAAAAGGAAACAACTCAAAACGAGACACAGACTGTTTGAACTCAACTGAGTTGTGTCTTTCTTCCTAGGACGTGAATTGGTTACTCCGTCCATAGAAGAAAGACACACGCCCTCTCTAGCGGAATTAGAGTGCCCTACACATATCTCCTCCTTCTACAGACAAACTAGACCGTTTCTACTTCTCAGAACCACAACTAACTCAAAAATCGCGATTTTTGAGTTGTACCCTTATTCTAGGACGGGTGCGATATAATCCGTCATGCGTCATTTTACATGGCCTATTCGTCTTATTTCGAAATTCGACGGGTATTCGTGAGATTACGATTTGATTATCCCACATTCGTATCATCACGATCATATCAAGAGTAGTTGCTGTGCATCCACGAATTTCATAGATCCTTGTAACAAGAATGACTGCTACAGTTTTCATCAGATGAAATTTTCAATGATAGGGTTTCAGTTTAGACTGTAGACGGTTCCCAATGCAGAGATAAGTATTTTCGTAATCGTAAATACGAATACAAAAATATTCACAGAAAATCTATTCTGTGAATACCAACATGAGTAGGGATACAAGTGGATTCTAATTGAGTTCAGTGAATAAGTTATATTACTTAATTTAATTAATTTATTAATATTAATAATTTATTCGTATTCACATGCAATACGAATATATTCATACTGTTATTCACAGGATAGCTTTTCTATCATGTTTTTACATTCGTATTCTTATTCACAATTACGAATATGCACATCTCTGTTCCAATGAATTCCATCGCTCCTGGTCTACTGGTAGCTCTCGCACAAGCAAAAAATTGAAGTCTATAAGGCTTCATTTTCTCATCGTCCAATACTTAATTGACCGATTTTTACGTAATTCGAGTAATCTTGATTTGCTGTTATTCACAAACATAAGAATACGCTATGGAATTCTTCAAGATTCGATCTTGTTATGGATACGAGGAAGCTATTTTCCTATCCTAACTTGACAGACTTTTTACATATTATGTCTGCTTGTTTGTATTTTAAACGATCAATCTCAGTAACCTATTATTTGATATTGAACTAAAACTAGACTAAATTGCAAACGGGAATATTTGTTTTAGCGAACTGATAAGATTGTCTGTTGACGCGGTCGACCTTGACTCAGAGAGAAAAAATTGGCCGCTATTTCTCGTTCCTGTGCGGATTAAAGGTCGCAATGTGTTTTGATGTAATACAACCTTGTGTTGTTGGTTTATATTTTTTAATAACAATCCTATTTTTAGCGACCATGGAACCTTGTTGATTTACGTCGCTAGGTAGGTAGTAAGATTTCAAAGATTAAAGAAAACAAAAGTTACGTAAATAAAAATCACCATATATGGACGTCACACACTGCAGATTTTTTGATTTTGACATTTTCATTTCTTCGCTTTGGCTCGCAAATGCAAAAAGCATTATTTCAAAGGAACGACATGTTTTACGGGTGACGACATTTTCTGATGATTCTTGCTTACAACCAAATCATTGCTACGGAACTGCATCTTTGCCATTTTTGATTGTACAAAAACTGGCCACCAGTCATTGGGAAGGTCTTGGTTTATATGATACAACACCACACCTCACGCTGTCAATTTCTCCCTCCATACATTTCTGAAAGGCTGCTTTCGAGCTTGGTGCGATGTCAAAACTTGTTTGTTGTATTGTTCGGGCGTTACCTAATAGGCTTCCGAAGCACCACCCCCTCGTTTGAAGCACAAATGATCACAACATACGAAGGCACACTAATAGCGGCGACAATTTCTATTCCTGAATAACATTACTATAGAGGTATGAATATCCAGGCATGCTTTCCTGTATGCAAACGGATTGACAAATAGTTGATTGTAGATACTTTAAAGATCCAATAGAAAAGCGAGTCATGGGGAAAAACCAAATTTCGCTCTTATAGCACATCTGCTCTTAATAAATTTTATCGTATTTTTTCACCTTCATTCGCAGATCGTTGAACTTCAACCATAATCCTTATCTCCAATTGTAATATGCTAAATATGCGTTGTAAATCATGGACTTTCCAGCAATCCCTAATCACTTAGCTTCAAAAATACCTGTAAGTAGTGTAAGCATTGTTTTTAGATAAGAAAATATTGAAGTGCTTTGTCATAACGAGCAGCAACTTGGTAAACTATGATCTTTAGGTCATAGAAAATGGCCAAGAGCTTGTTAAAAGTTGATAAAATGCTTTTTCAATGTCCCAATATCTACTGACAACCTGATTTTCACGAGTCTTTCCATGACTTATAACTAATATATTCTGAACTGATGTCGCTCACTAGAAGTACAACGAATTATAAGTAGAGAAACGCTGCAAATTATTATACAAAGGTTTAATATTTACGTGTTAATTGGTTTTCATTCATCATTACCCTATCCTTGGAAATTTAATAAAAATCGATCGATTCTATTGGATTTTTTTCGAACAAAATGAAAAAGACAAGAGGGCGGAAGAAAATTATAATAATAAAAATTAATGAAACAAAACAAATAGTTTGGGTACCGGGTTTATGATTTCATAAAAATAAAATCCCATTGTTCTAATATTAGCTGGTTTAGCCATCGTAGTATTTAATGGATTTTTACTATGTTTATACTTGCTTTCGTTCACACTCATGTTGACGTTCTTTATTCGAGTCATTGACCTTAGAAATAGGGAACGAAGGAACGTACAGCAGAGAGGAACGATAGTATTTAGTACAGAAACAATATCACACCCATAATGGGTGGTAGCGTCGAAAAACAATAATCGATTATTATTGGTATCGAATCGGCTACCTTCTCAGCTGATTGTGATACTCCTATGTATCTGTGAAGAGTTATCATTATTTTGATGTTTTCCAAGAGGTTTTAGCCTTCCAAGGACTTCCTTGGGAGTTGAAGTAGAGAATCAGTCTTTAGTTTGTATTTCTGCAACCTGTGTTTTGTAGAGGAGAATCAGTCAATCAGTACGTGTGCATTTAAATTTAAATTTTCTCTTTAGTATAATTAAACTCTACGATCTTTATACCATGCTTATTGGTTATGACAATATACACAAATTAGAAGCTGATGTAATGATTGATAGCAAAATTTTTGGAACATCTAAATGGATATGAAACTTTTCCTTGTTGATCCGATTCCAAGCAATAACATAAACTCAACCCGAGTGGAAAGGATCTTGCAGGAAGATATATACAATAAATATAAAACTTCCAGTCATAAAGCATGATCAGATAAGCGAATTTTAGTAAATTATAGTATTGTAGCTCTATCTGTCTAGCCTTTTCGTTGAGAGCCTCCCTTCTGGCAACTAGGGTCACCCAGTATTTATGATACCCTCCAACAGAGTCCCACTCCTTTTTCATCTCCTCATTCAACGCCAACTTCTCGTCACCGAAGAAAGAATCCCTAACACGACTGTTCGGCCTTATCAAATAACTTAGCAAAGTCTACAATAACCTTAGGACCGGTTTATCAATTATCTACATTAACTGCAGGATAGCTTTACTGAGTATACCACTATACTCCAGATAAAGAATGTTAGTCGTTTATCAATGCCGTATTATCTAGCGGATAAAGTTATTCCTCAGATAAATTCTGTCTGGCAGATAGCGCCATTAGCATCCTCATTGGTGTCCGTAGGCGACAAAATAAGGGCTACTTATTAACTCATGGAGCTACGACAGAGTAGAGTAGTAGCTACATTTCCTTCATGGATCGACTATTAATCGACTATACATTCTATTGAAAAAACCGGGTCTGACATCCACAACACAACAATGTCCATCATGCTATCAAGCTCGGCAAATAAGAAACCACCACATTTTTGCCATTTGCTATTTGCTTTATTTCTAGAGAGAGAAATACATACACGAATTGCGATATTGCAACCTGAATTATTATGAATGAATTATTGTGATCAGTAAGTTGTGGACTTAATTTCATCTTCGATCTGTGTTAGAATGTAAAGAACGGTATATTTGTCCAACCGAAACCTCAATAAAAATACGCACTTGTCCCATAGAACGTGATCTACACGGGTCTTACTTGGTGTAAACGGTGTTCTTTTCCATTCAACGAATTATGCTATGATAGAATCTTCGCCGTTGCTGTATTTGAAGACAAATCTCCAAATATCCATTCCATTGGAAGGTACAAAAATACATAGAAACAATCAAACGAGATTCAAATAAGATTTTCGTAAATAAATAAACTTGTTCGAGGTTAGAAAGCTCTAGATATCTAATTGATCTAGAGTTATAAATGTTATCTAGCTTTCAAGGGACCAGATAAATTAAAATGCCAAATAGGTTTAACTAGATATGGCTAAATACCCCTTATTGTGTTATCAGGAGGATAACGCTATCCCTCAGATAAATCTGCCCATTGGATAAATTAGTTTGATTGATAAACCGGCACTTAGGCCGGAGGCTGTAATGATCCAGAGGTTCAGCTGAAATTTCAGTTTCTACGAATGTCGCAGTTAAAGTGAAACTTCTTCAAACTCGAATATTCTTGAACCATGATGTTCTATGAAAGAATCCGTCGCAAAATATAAGCCGGAATCCGCTGATCTCCACAAGGGATGCCACTTCAAAACATCAACTGACGTAGACAATTGGGGAGGGGTCAGGAGACTAACATAGATTACTCAAAAGAAAACTCGCGTCACAATTAAAAAATTAATAATTTTCCATTAAATATCGAGAATGAAAATTAATGAGATCAAACTTTTATAAAAGAACGAACGTAAACTTTGCGCAATGAGAGTATATAAATCAGACTACAAAAATATAAACCGATATGGGGTGCATGGAATCAGATACAAACTGCATGGAGTAAAACATAGTTGAACCATACTAAACAGCTGGCTAGCTTCCTCTCAAATTCCAATTAATCCTTGGTGGCCACTTAGTTCTTCTTCTTCCCAACATTTCCAGAGTTGTTCACACTGGTTGGTGATAACTTTATCTAAAAAGTGAGCGGAAAAACTACTTCCGAATCGGGTTAAACACCCTACAATTGCGCAAATTGGTATATTTTGAATGAGTAACTTTTGAACGCACTGGGCACACACTCAAAAACACTGAAAATCAGTTGGTATTTACTAACGGCGCCGTAAAAAAATGGCCGGCTTTGAACCAAAGACTGTATGAATGGGGGGAGGGGAGATAACATTCGGAATGGATGGGTATGCCCACAGCATCAAATCCTATAACAATAATAGTAGAGAGGTGACAGCTCCGTTAAAACCATAATAGTGCACATGATGTTAAGGAAGAAGTCGGCTACATGAGCATAGCTAGTCAATATTGCATAATATGCAACTATCAGAAAACACTTCCTCAGAAATTGAAGGTTGGAATATCCTCAATGAGGTATTGAGGTAGCCTGTAGTTAGCCGCAAGCAGGTACTTTAGGTAGCAAGGTAGCCGCACTCACACGTAAGATAAAACCCGTTACAAGAGGTAAGGTTCACAACCAAACAATCCGGAGTTTCTTAACTTTCTTCCCATTGACTGATGAATGCTGAGCTCTGCCGTTTGGTAATTTATATTAATAATATCGTAAGTATGTCTGTCTGTACACTGATTGGAATCATGAAGTTTTGCGTTTCTTTTCCTTTTTACGCTATTTGTAGACGATTGGTACCATTTTCTCAGTTTTTCTCTGTCTTTCAGTCCATATGTTTGTCCGCTTTTCACGATTACAGGGGTCATTGAAAAACTTATATGAGTCTTGGGAAATGTCTGTCAGTCCATATTAAATTATAGGCTATTTGAAATTTTTAAAATTTGAGCCAAATGGGTTGTTTTAGGGGTGGGGGAGGGGGTAACATGGGGTATCTTGGACACCATTGAACGAACTGGGGATCGGATTGGTCGAATATGTTTGGATTATTCTAACTTAAATCACAGACTACTTGACATTTTTCGAATTTGCCTCATAGGGGGTGTTTTGGAAGAGAAGGGGGGTGAAATGGGGTATCATATATTCAAGTCAACCTATGCAACGCACGGGTGAACCAGCTAGTAGGTTAATAATGACAAACACACCCACGTATGGCCAGAGAATACCGTTTTCCAAACAGCAGAACGATCAGCTGATCTTGTCATAGATGGGATGCGGACAGACAATGGTGGTCTACTATTCTCACAACCTCAATAACCCAAGGGAGAAGAGTACCGGCGAAGACAGTAAATAAAGCGATTGTAGAGAGTAGAGAGACTCAAGAGAAATGTGTTGATCTCTTTAATGGCAAAGGTTTGATATTAAAAATAACTTAACAAAGTGGTTTAAATAAAGTACTTTACATTATTCCTCGAGGTGGGAACGGCAAAAGTGGAAAACTAGTGGTTTGGATACGAGTAAGGGCTTTTCCTCTGTTCTGTTATATATACCTTCCCTATGCGAAGGACTCCCAGCCCTTTTCATTATGCAGTTTCATTTGTCCCCGCCAATTTCCCTGTACGAAGCTCTCATGCCCTGGGGTTCCTGAAGGGACGACACCCCCGCCGCTCCGCTGTCTCTCTGGAGACTCATTCGCCACGGTTTAATGAGATTAGACCGGATGGCGGGTTTGTAGCCAGAGGGTTTTCCAAGTCGGCCTATTCACTTTTCTACTAATTCCAGTATGACCGAAAAGAGGGCGGAGAGAAGGGGTGAAATGGGACAACGGGGGGTGGAAGGGGTCGGGATCAAGTGCTTTCAGCTTTGTTTGCGTCAGAAAACTCTCTGGACGCGGTTATTCAAATCCCTTATCCCCTCAACCCCCCTCTGGTCCATTCTGTAGTCCTTTTCCCTTCACTGTAATAAGGCCCGGGGTTTTTGAGCACAATCACAAAAACCATTCTGGGGAGGCCTTCTAAAGTACTTTATTTATTCACACGTTCCGAGTTTCTCCTTAATAATCCTCACTGCGTGAGACCACCTTTGAGGGTAATTCATCTACATAAATTCACAAACGCAACATTTATTCTCAACAAAATAAATACTTGAGGGTAAATGGCGAAATATAATAATAAGACTACGATAATAATTTATGTCGGTCTTTGAATATCATATAGCAACATAGTTATGGGGGGAGGGGAGGAAGGTTTGATTTATGAAACAAGAAGGTATTTATTTTCAAAATTAATTCATATATTTTTATTTTATTATTATCATTATTATCAGTTTTTGGCAGTTAAAGTGTAGGTCTCCCGAAAATCTCGAAACTTTGAGGAGACGAACGATTCCCAAAGCTGATATTATTATTATCTCTGTTATTTCACAAAGCTGTGAGCCTTGAATAATTCCCCTTCCAAGTCATGAGCGGTTATACCCGCAACATCTCAAAGTTATGATGGTTGCCTAATGGCTCCGCTTGGTCACGAAGACGGTCTGGTTCCAACAGAAGATCTCAACGATTGCGGGATTCTGCAAACTCACGATCAGAGATCAAAAGAGAAAAATTAACTCTTGGAAAGGAATTCTTGAATCACTGCTATATCTTGATATTTTTAACCAATTCGTAAAAGAAGTTCTGTTTGCACCATAATCATGTTCGATTATAATGGAAAAGGTACATCCAGTAAAATCACGATCAATTCTCTATTCTAGTCAAAATCAATCAATTTTCTTACAAATTTCTTTCCTTTTCTACCTATGATACTTGTTGACTCATATTACTATTCAAGCCAGGATTCTGATGCAAGAAATCTTGAAAGCTAAGTACGGGTGGGATGAAAAGCTTCCACAGAAAATAATCGTGAAAAGGGTCAAGTGGATGAACCAAATGGAACGAACTATCGTCATGAAGAAGACCCGAAAAAAAAGAAGAGTGAATTTTTGTTGGTGTGGAGGATGTTGACTTCATATTTTACATATTATTATTTTGGATCAGGTGTTGGGTTGTCTAATAAAGTTCATTCTTGTGATTGAATTGGAGAAAACCGGCAGTTCATTATTTATAGTTATAAAAACTAGGTTGTATATTAGTTCGGAGTTCAAAAACAATACTCAAATTTGAAAAAAGAGCTTTGCTCGGTCTTGAGGGTTTCATTTGCTCTAGTAATTCGTAAGGTACATGCCGTCTTGATTGGAGATGATTTATTGGTTGATAGAAAAAAACTTATCATTCACTATGGACGAAGTACGTTGGAGGATTTTACATCTACTGGGTCAGAAGTGGAGATAAATCTGAATAATCCTCTGCCGTCCCCTCCCAACATTTCCAGAAAACAGATCAAGAAGAAGATGAAAATAGAACGAATATAGAATAGAACGATAGAACGAACATCAACACCGCTTTGGAAAATTTGGCAATGACTCGGGACTATTATTGAAATTTGGCAGCAGAGTGTAGCATTATTGATTGTGATCAATATCAACTATGCAGTGCTCATATATTATACGTAAATTAAGTAGGACTATATAAGTAATTATTTGATACATAATACGTAAAAGTCTCAACATTGTTCGTTGAGGCAGAAACGAAGGCAAGATATCATGTGCTATTTTTAATATGTATTTAAGGAACGCCTTGTAATACCTACGGGTTATACAATAAAATTGAATTGAATCAGTGATTCGTAAGGTAGATATGACTGGACAATCAAAAAAGTCATAATATCACAGGGACTATTAAAGGAGTATTTTGGTAGATTTGAAACATTGAGCCAGGAATTTGTTAGAATACTTTTAATATGTAGGCACAATTTTATATGTATGATAGGTATATTCCTTTCCTCTCTCTTTCATATTTATCCGGAGGGACCTATCAAGACCAGCACACGCGGAAGTGAAATGAGACCTACAAAACCGTGCGGTTTATCTCTAGCAGATGAGAGCCGCGGGTGTTGTGATACGTGATGAGGTTGGGAGAAGCGCATATGTTTCCCTCTGCATCAGGTTTCCTACTGGGGGCTTCATTTATTACTAAGTTGGTTCACTGAGGTGGAGGTTCAGGCGGTGTGAAAGGGGGTTCTTATTACGTTCAAAATTCCATTTTACGGTGGCAGCACAACGTCCGGGTGAGTTTCCCTCTCATTTCCTCCCGAAAGGCTGCGCTGTACAATTCCAACAGAAGTTGTGTTGCTTCAGGTGGATACGATAGTGGCAGAAGAGGGCTTATTACGCGATAGTTAACAACGGAAATCATATTTGGTCCAGTTGGGACTTTAACTGATTGGGAGAACAACAAATCCAATGAAGAAATAACTACAAAGAACTATAACCAATTCCATTAAAGAGTCTGTTCTATTATGGTAAAGCTGTTAGTAGTTGCTGTTTTT
This sequence comes from Adelphocoris suturalis, assembly GCA_030762985.1. NCBI lineage: Eukaryota > Metazoa > Arthropoda > Insecta > Hemiptera > Miridae > Adelphocoris > Adelphocoris suturalis. The sequence goes on from CM061043.1 coordinate 23,586,255, forward strand.
CTAATAGTAAAATAGGTGTTTACGGTCAGGAGCCTAGGCCCGATTAAATGCAGAGGAAAATTTTATTTCAACATAGAAGACAGTAACAGTGTAAGAAGAAATTCATAATTAACCTATGTGATGTGAGGTGATGTACTGGATAAAATAAACAGATTCTAGGACGTCCCTCGGAAGCTAGGTCATACAAGCAAGGCTTCTTATTTAAGAGGGACAACCTAATGGAATCGATCCCGGGGGGGGGGGGGGGGGGGTAGGGAACAACCCAAGCACGAGAAAAGAATAACCACATACAAATTTTGTTTCAGACTATTCTAAGATCGAATCCGTGAAAAAACAGGTGTGTGTGTGTGTGTGTGTGTGTGACCAATTTTGCGATGCTGCCCAAGCCATAATTCTCAACCGATTTTCGATATTCTTTCTTTGTTTGATCCCAATTTCAGTCTAGCCGTGCAAGGAACCTCGGAAATTTTGAATTCCGTGATGAAAAGGGAGAATAGAGGGGGTAAATCCGGAAAAACGTGGTTATTTTTGACAATTTGCCGCCTAGGCAACAATTCTGAACTGATTTTCGTGATTCTTATTTGGTTCGCTTCCAATTTTAGTCTAGTTGTGCAACAAACCTTAGGAATTCCGGATTCTCGTGGGGGGGGGGAGGGGTGGAAGAGATAATTACCTATTCTTTCAGGCACTGCCCATGCTACAAATCTCGAAACGAATACCAGGAGTTTTAAATTTCATCATGGAAGGGAGTAATACTGACAAACCGTGGTGTTTCAACAATTCGCCTCCGATTTTCGTGATTTTTTTTTTTTTTTTAAACTATAAATTCGGTCTAGTTTTAGATTGCATATCAGGAATTTCAAATTTAATTATAAAATGGGTTGAATGGAGGGAGTAATAGTAAGATAGGGGTAGTAGTAATCCGATTTTCATTTTTTTCCCCAACTAGGAATTTGGTCTAGTTTCGGAAGGTAGGTATATCAAGAGTTTCAAATTCGATATAGCTTTAGAATGAATGCCAGGAGTTTTAAATTTCATCATGGGAGGGGGTGAATGGAGGGAGTAATACTGACAAACCGTGGTGTTTCAACAATTCGCCTCCGATTTTGTGATTTTCTTCTTTTTTTTCAACTATGAGTTCGGTCTAGTTTTAGATTGCATATCAGGAATTTCAAATTTAATTATAAAATGGGTTGAATGGAGGGAGTAATAGTAAAATAGGGGTAGTAGTAATCCGATTTTCATTTTTTTCCCCAACTAGGAATTCGGTCTAGTTTCGGAAGGTAGGTATATCAAGAGTTTCAAATTTCATAATGGAAGAGGGTGGATGGAGGTGGTTATAGAATAAATCATGATGTTTTAACTATTCTCGTCAGATTTTCGTGATAATTTTTAAAAATTTAATTATCAATTTGTTCTAGTTTTGAAAAATATGTCAGGAGTTTCAAATGTCATACTTATGATAGTAATTTGCTGTCGGTGGAGGTAGCTAAGGGGGGGGGGGGGGGGGGGAGTAAAAAAAAGTCATGATATTTTTGTTTTTTCTCTTATTTTAACTCTCATCAAAATTATATAAAAACCATTCATAGGGACGTCTCTCTAATGTAGGCATTACTTACCAATTCGTTTACCTTGTGAGAATGAGATCCATAACGCTGGTAGCATGCGAATGTCCAAGAATAAATAAAAGAATTAAAACCTTTTTAAATTCAACCATATTTCTCAATAAAAATAAATTAAATAAACCCAAACTTTTCTCAATATACAACAAAGGATGGCATAAGAGTAACCCATAATCAACAATGATTTTTTCCGCTCAGGTTTCTTGATTAGAGTCTATTTTTGCATAACGGGTTGAATGATTATCCCCTTTAACCAGACTTGAAAATCGAGTTTTATTGTGGTATCAACCCTACCATTTTTCTTCATCAAGACATTGAGACACAAGTCCAAGGTACCCAAGTATTATACGGAGACCACTAGTTTTAGAGATCCCTGCGGGTTTGAGTGGTTTTTGCTTAAATCAGAGGTCTGTATCCAAATCATACCAAAAACACCTATCTTCAAGTAGGTAGTCAATTAAGATTGAACATATAGACTGTGGGCATGGAGCTAATGTCTATAGACGTATAGACAGTGGTCTGGTCTATACGTGCAACACATCAGAATTTTTAATAATGGATTGACTAATGGACGCTATTTATCTTTGAGACGGTAGCGTAGCGAGCGTCCAGACCACTGATCTTAGCGAAAACCACTACACCACCGCAGTGGCGTCCTAATGCTATACTACATACTCGAAATACACGTTAAGTACCAAACCTTTCTGTTTGATTTACTGGATACTAAATACTATGAATTTATACGATAAATACGTATCGTATAAATTCATGGACGTGATACGGGTGGGTGATACAAAAGTCGTTGTACAAATAGCCCCGTGATCAAAATTATCTTTATTTCTGATCTGTATATATAAGAAAGTAAGAAAATCATTCCATGTAGGAGTTTTCAGAGGACGCGTGAGAAAAACCGACCTACTTCACGTAGGCCAGCTACTTGTTCGGTCCCTGGGTTATTTTGAATTCGCTGAAGCAAAGGAGAGAAAGTGGGGGCCTCATGAGCGATGATTCCCGACTCCCCTCGGAAACGTTCAGCCTAGACTAGAGAAAAATGGTGGGGGTGGAAAAAAGAGTAGTATTATTCTAATGCCGGGAGGTCTAGACCATTTTTCACGCAGATAACTGGCCCTTTTTACCCCACTGAATCCACCATTCCCCCTTGCAAGGGACGATCTCAGAGGGCGGTAAAACCCGGTTTTACTGTTGAAAGCAAAGGGGTTAAACCGTAGTCCAGGTTTTGACTCCTGGAACAAACCCCGGCACTCACGAACGTGGGGAAACTAAACTTTAAAACCTCCCCTTGTTGGGTTTGTGGAAGTTGCCCCTCGTAAAATGCCGTTTTGTATAATAAGGCACCCTGTATAACGCTTGTAATAAACTTTGCGGTGTCGGATGCAGGCGTAGCGTTGGAAGCTGTTGAAGGGAGCAGGGGGTGGGACATGACAGGCGGGTTATACTGCCCTGAGGCCAATCCTTACACCTTTAATATCCCATACTAAAGTCACCTTTGACGTCGTTTAATGTACACATTATATACCATGCACCATAAAAGGACTCGATAATAGGGCGGCGACGGTAGGTATATCTTTAAAAGACTTGCCAACCTTGCTTGCTTCAATAGCTTACATTATGCGTCAGGGCTTTGAATAAAATGCAATCAATTAATACGGCCGGGTAACAGGAATAACCTGATGGTAGCATTAAAAAATTTCGTAGATGCTAAAATTGGATCCGACACACCCTGAACTCAAAAATTTGAATGTGACAAATTGTGTGGGATATAATTTTTGTAATATTAATCAATCAATAAATTTATTCGTAAAAAAGTAAATAAAAGTAGCAAGGAGTTACGTTGATAAAAGTGAATAACATCAGTGGTATAGTACAAAATGAATAATAAAACCAAGATATTCAAGTATTTGATATGCAAGAACAAAAATAATCGTAGTAATCACAGGAAAAAATAATTTTCTTTAAATTACAAGTAGATAATAAATTGCATTAAGAAAAATTAATGCTAGACTCGAATTTTTAAACAAATCTGAATTTTAATGTTTTTATGATGAGACTACCTATTTGTTTTTTTATTGAAATCAGCAGAGCAATAAAAGGGGACACAGTGGTGATTATACGGTGTTGTGGTTTATGGGTGAGTAGGTTTTTGTTCTGTAGTGGTTGTGATGTATCTTTCATTCAAGTAGAACACTCTTTGCCTATAATAGAAAACACTCTTAGGTATATTGATTCGTTCTAGTAGAAGTAGGGAGAACTGAGAGGCAGCAATAAATTCCGTTAGGGTCTATTTGACAGTAATAAAGGTCAGGGTGTCAGTGGTGGAGTAGTTGGGAATTAGAGCCGCCAAGCAGGAGTTAGTGTACGGTTTTTATAGTGGACATAGGAACATTAAATTGACTACCGTCTTGAAATCGTTCCTTTTGTAGTTCATAAATTTTGCTGCCAGTCCATTACATACCTATCGTCTTAAGCATACAACGTAAAACTGTTGTCATCCAATGAACTAAAGGCTAATTGTGCAACCACTAGCTCCTCTTCTGAAGACTGCATATTTCAAGTTCTCCATAAGTACAGATTGTGCGGAAGAAATCACAATAGCTCGAGTTCAGATAGAGGTCTATGTCCGCCAATAGCCGTTAATTCTGCCACCTCTCTGTAATGCTGCTAAACATCATACTCATCATCACTCAAGCTTTTGAAATCCCATCATACCCTACAATTCGAAGAAGTCCAAGAAACTGAGAGACTCCATTCAGCAGAGGGAAATTGTATTCAGAGCCATGAAGTACCTGTAACATTCTCAGGCAAGTTCGGGCAAACGCCCATCAATAATGTTCAGAACCCTTTTGAAAAGTTCAGGAACTCTCTTAAAAACACGGACTCACAGACGTCAACGAAATGTCTCCTTGAAGATGTATCGTTCAGATGAAGATCGATACAAACGAAGAGCCCACTCAATAAACCCATTCTGTACCACCTCCTTACATAAGGTTCGTTCGGCTAAGGATTCTGAACGGTTCGGGATGGTCCCCGCCCCCTTTGTGGCGTTCGTTTAGGCGTAGAATTCGTCCAGTACCGACATTCCGCTGTTCGTTTAGGCATCCATTACCGTCCAGGACCAGTTCAACCAGTCCTGAGATTTTCGCCGGGACCGACAGTCCGAGACATGCGTACCAGATATTTTTGCTTATCACATCAGCTTATCATCGTTTCGCTTATCATCTAAATATTTTTGTTTACTGTTTTCGTATGTCGTCATGTCATCTTTGTTGAACAATTTTAAGTTAAAATACTCAGATTTTTACAGGTCCGATGAAGTTTCGGAATATAATAATGTATACCTAGTCACTGAATGCAACTAAAAATTTATTCGTTTTCTCAGGACGTTTTTCTCATTTTCGTAAATGATGGTGGGTAGGTTGGTACCTATTGTATTAAATTTATGTTAAATTGTCTTGATATATGAGCTTTTTCTGTGCAAAGAAGTATAACTATCAAATTCGTAAAAGTTTTAAAATCTACACTGAAACACTAAAAAAGAGAGAAGACAACAGATAAATACCGTAAAAATACAATTAAAAAAATGAAGGGAAGTTGCAATGTAGGCTACCAGTTCAGTACGAGTTCAGAAGGCGTTCGGTTAAGAACGGTACCGAACTGATCCTATCCCCTCCCCTTTCAGAATGCCGTCCCGTCCTGAACTCGTCCAGAAACCTTAGCCGAACGAACCTATAGAGGTAGGTACTCCACCAGAGGTAGGTAGCCCCCAGATCTCCACGGCGTAAATCAATACACACATCGACGGAGGACACAAAGGCCCAGAGGCCAATCTTTACACCTTTGACGTCGTTTAATATACATATTTTAAACCGTATACCATATAAGCTCGATAATAAAAGAAATATCTTTGAAAGACTTGACAACCCTGCTTGCTTCGCAGCGTCCATTATGCGTCTGGGCTTTGAATGAAATACAATAAAATGGTAGCATAGAAACTTTGACATCGATGGTAACTGGGTTCGAAAGACGATACGCCATTCACTCTCCGGAGTTTTTCTCCTAACTTCTGGATCAAAGTTGATGTAACATCAAAAATAGTCTTCTAGAGTCTGGGTTTTATAAACCATTAGTTTGCGTATTAGGGTCATAGTAAACATTTGTTCAGTAATTCGCAGCGTTTTTATTATTTCATTCCTACAATTTAACATCCGCATACGAATCTAGCTATTATTAACAGGAAGTTTCGAGTCTCGTAGACCCAGAATCAATTGAAGGGTCCAGGGGAAGAACCATTAAAGTCCAACTTGTAAAGAAACTGAGCTGACAGTGCCATCTGTTACCATTTCAGGAGTACTATCGAATGACATGATTACATAGGGAAAAACTCATCTCTAATACATCAAAAACAGGAAACAAGATTCGCCGTACGGGGAATAACCATCATTGTCCACGTGACTGACCCGCCCGCTGCGGAAATTTAGTGATTTCTGTTATTCACGCTAATCATCTGTGATTCACAAACTCGCAAGTTCACGCGTTTCACGTTGTTGCTGTTGTCCATCATCAGTTTGTTGTAGTTTCGTGTTGAAGTTTGTCTCCAAACGATTTTATCAAGGATTAAAATTTGAAGAAGGAGATTATGTTTATGAGGGATAATATGTGGACGAATTGAGTTTGAATAGTGAAAATTTGATTTTGTTTGCAACATTCGTTTTCTGATTTTTTTAATAAAAAATATCAATTTTAGATTCATTCAATTGAGCCCTAACTGATATGTTTAACTTCACTTCCGTTTCAATACTAATCTTGTTCTCCCAACTCTTCCGTTTTGGGGGGGATCCTCCCGTTTGGGTAGTGAAAGAAAAATTTGGATTTTTTTTTCTGATTTTTATTAACCTAAAACTATTAAGTATGGTATTAACCAGGCACCCCACAAACCGCCGATATTCCAAAAATTGTGGGGAAAAATCAGGGGAGAAGTTACACTTCTCTTGAGAAAATGCTCAGATTTTATTCTGTTATGGCTCCATTCAGAGCTCAATATTGCTGGTCTTTCTCAGTGTTTGAGGAAAAACAAAAATATTAGGGTGAATCCCATCTCCATTAGCTACCTAATCATGAGATATAATATGAACTTTGTCCGATTGATCTGGGGTTTTCGAAATCTACAAGAAAAAATGGTTTCTTAATTCTTTTGAGGTGTGTATATTTTTTTACGTTAACCGAGATATCCATTCCGTGAATGTATAGTTGAGATCAGGGTTGCCGGCAGATGGTGAACCGTTTCAAAATGCGGCATTGTCCTAACTTAATTTGTGCTCAGCTCAAAATACTGAACAGCAGGGGATTCCTTCTACATTATATCTGAACTACAGTTCGCCAACTAGCCTACCTACTTCTTCCAAGATTATTTTTGTTTGGAAAAAGAGTGAGCTGATGATATTTCTGAATTTTTCCTAGGTTGTGCACAGAAACTTGCAAAGAACGCAAATCTCTTCGTTGGATCCCCGTCCACGAGTGGAATTAAGTGGTAGGGCCATCGATGAACTTTTCGAGACTCCTCAAACTTTTATTATGGCGTCATTAGGATTTTAATAAGCTTGTTTCCCAAGTAGCAATTCCTACACATTTTTTTTTTTTTTTTTTTTTTTTTTTTTTAGAAACCTCCCCTCAAAGACGGAGGGGGCACGCCATTAAATTGAAAAATAAACAAATAAAATAAAAAAGTGGGGAGGACGCCCAGGTTTACCCGACGCCGGCTCTAGGGATAAGGGAAGTTGCAGGACGAGGAGGAAGAATGGGATGAAAGGAAGTGCCCCTATAGAATGACCACCAATTAAGGTAAGAGCCCCGAAGGACGCGGGTGGTGATACCCCGGAGCACTCCTGCCGAGATGCCCAACTCGAGAAACTCCGTGGCACTTTTCCCGCACCACACCCCGCGCCATGAGACGGTCGCGGCCATGACCTTGATGTTATTAGGCGCCACTCCTTTTAGCTCAGATATCGCTTGTCGCAGATCACTTCTATCATATTTACTTTTCTTAGCCCGCCAGGTCTGCTCCATGTCCACGCTGCCACTGACAACTTGGACATCCAGGATTATGGCAGACCCATCGGGCTTGATCGCAACGATATCTGGCTTCTTGCCCCGGTCACTCGGTATGTGGTATAGTCTCTCCCTTTCGACATCCCAACCGCTAGATGACAAAGCACCTGCTATCTGCTTGGCAACCGCATCGTGACGTAAAATGCGGCCACCGTGAGTACGAGGACACTGCTGCACTACATGATAAAGATTCTCATTTTTACCCCGACAGGCACGGCAAAGGGTGTCTACTGTCCCGCGACTACTCCTCGAACACCTCACCGAGGTGGCTAACGTAGCCACCCGGACGGCGTGAAAATGGCGATAGTCGCGGGCCCCAATGCCCTCTGAAGCCCATTCCACCCACTGGGTAGAAATGGGGGATTCAGAGCACTGTCGGAGTTCTTTACCATCTACTGACTCATGCAGTGCAGCAGCGAACTCAGCAGATGAGCTGGGTTTTGGAGCAGTTGGTGTTGCTCGATCGCACCACAACAACTGCTGCCGGACAAAGTCCAGGTCAGCAGCAGTGCGGGCGACCTCCCAGCTCGAGCCCCTAAGGGCAAGCAGGCGCTGGCGGCGTAAAGATTGGATGCTGGCCGAAGGAGAGACAATACCGAGCCCAATGGCCTTGACCGGTGCGTGGATGTAAGCACTTGGGACACCAGGTGGAAAGCCTAGCCAAGAGCGCACAGCAGAGCGAACTTCACGATCTAACTCAAGCAGCCTCCCCGCAGTAAGCCTGCCAAAGACTAACCCATAGGTTAGCTTTGGCAGTAAGTACGTGCGAAGGAGGCGCAGCTTCTGCTGTGGCTTCAATGGAGACTTGGTGACACGAGCTAATGCTCCACCAAGGTCCACACGGCTTGCGGCTATAGTAGCCACACCCATGAAGTCGACCCCAAGGTACCGCCAGACCTCCAACACGGATCGGGCAGGGATGGAAGTTTGTCCTAAGACAAAACACTCCTCATCCACTACCTTCACCTTATGCTGGCGACCCGACGGGACCAAGGAGACCGACCCACACTTAGCTGGGTTGACCACCAAACCACACCTGGCTAGCTGCTCAGCAAATGCATTGAGGGAGATCTGCAAGCCCTCACGGGTTTCTGCGAGTAGGATATCATCATCAGCAAAAGCTAATGCACCTACTCGCACCCTATTTCAGCCGGCAGCTTACCCAAGGCCGTATCCACGACCAGGTTGAAGAGGAGTGGCGACAGAGGATCCCCCTGACCGTCACGCCTTCGTGGTACAGACAGGCAACATACTCAATTAAACGAGCAGGTGCCCCGACACCACGAAGACAATCGGTCAGGGCAAAGTGGCTAACTGTGTCAAAGGCCTTAGCGACGTCCAGAGCGGCAAGATGGAGCTGCTGTTTCTTGATACGGGCCAGCGAAATGACAGTTTGGAGAACTGTTAGATTCTCCGCTGTGCCATCCGCTGGCCGAAATACTCTCTGGATGTCACCTATGACACCAGCCACTTGGAGGCGAGATGCCAGAACTTTTTGGAAGTGGCGGAAGACCACCGACGAAATAGAAATTGGACGGTAGCCTCCAGGCCCACTTCCTCCTTTCTTTGGGATGAAAATTGTCCGGGCACGGGTCAACGCTTTCGGGGGTGTTCCAGATAGTAGCAACAGGTTGAGGATGAGCAGCCTAACATTCTTTGGAGCTTTATTCCAGCGTCGGGCGGAAATACCATCGGGTCCAGCAGAAGTGGAGTTTTTGACACTGAAGCACTGGTGTGCACATGATGCTGCGTAAGGAGTCCCTGGTGGAAGCTGGGGGTACCACTGGCTCACCAGAGTTGTGGCTGGGAGCACTCATAAGTGGCACCCAGTAATCCAAAAACTCCTGGAGGGGGGGCATAACTTGTTCTTCCCCAGCTCCCTCCAGTACCTCCGCAGCTGCACGAGCCGGATGCTTCCTCCACAATCTCTGGACACGCTGATATTCCCGCCTCCTCGCTTGCTTAGCTGCTCTGCGACCTCCACGAGGCACCACATTAGGGGGAACTCCTCCCTGGTGCCTCGCCACGGTCGCTTCCTCAACCTGCGGGAAGATCCTCTGCACATAGGCCGCGACCTCGTCCTCCAAACCATTTGGCCCCTCAACAGCCCGCCTCGCCAGATCCTGCAGGTAGGCACTCTCATAACCAACAATATTGCCTACCTGCTCCCCGAGCCTCAATACTTCAGTCTTCAAGTCTGAAAGAAGACCGGAGGTCACGGGGGAGGATTGCTGAATGTCGGGCTGTTGTCCCACGTCTGCAGGAGATGCGGGAGATACCCCACTGCTATTTGCCAGGATTGCATCCTGGACAAGCTGCTTGTAGTGGGGCCTCAGGCGAAGAGATTGAATGGCAGAAAGCGTGCGCATGGGAAAACGTTGCTGCAAATAAACATTAATTCGACGTACCCCATTGCGCACAGCCTCTGCCTCTTCTGCTGCCATTCGCCGCAAATCCTCAGAAGCATACCTGGGCCGGTCTCGCTCTATACTAATTGCTGCGTTGGCCTCTACAGGATGCTTCTGCCAGACGTGGGCCCCAAGGCCACGCTTGGTGCTAAAGGCTCTTTCACAATGGGCACATTGGTGGGCATTAATTGGGGCTGTGGAAGAGGAGGAGGGATAGGATGAAGATGAAGATGATGAGGGAGAGGATGGCCGACGCCCCTGCCTGGAGCGCCCCCGAGCGCCTCCCCTAAGACCCCGTGTGCCAATGGGCATGGGGGGGTTATGAGGCTCATTATTTTTGCTGTCCATAACGGGGGAGACACAGTAAGAAGGGTCGGGAGACCCGTTGACACGAGCCTCCCCCCTAATCGCCAGTGGGTCATTTTGCCACCCTCTGTTCACCCAGAGGGCGCCCGGGTTGCACGACGGGGACGTATGACCATGACTTGGGTAGGGATTTGAAGGAGCTCCGAAGAGATAAAAACACCAACAGTTACCCTACCCCATCAACCCTAACACACACACACACACACACACACACACACACACACACACACACACACACACACACACACACACACACACACACACACACACACACACACACACACACACACACACACATACACACACACACCACAACACAGACACACATGTTTTGATTTTCGTCCTCCAAAATCAAAATACCCACTTGTTTCTTTCGTTTCAGAGGTTGCTGATAAATTTTGGTTCCGTTTCTGTATTTCGGTCTGATATCTGTCGGTCTGTTGTAAATCCTTGTCACACCCAAAACTATAAAAAACTTTCAGTCTGATTTCGATGGAATTTCCAAGGACTGTGCAAGTTAGCTCCAAGACGGTCCCCTGTAATTTAGAAAACTGTGAATCAACAATAGCATGTGCGCATGCGCAAACGTGAATTTCCCAGCACGCCGATTTCTTGTCATCTGTTGGTCTGATTTCCTTCAAACTCGGTAGGTGATTGGGTATATGTTCTAGAAAAATCCCCTATAAATTATATCGCGAATGGTAGAATGATAACCACTGCGCATGCACGTGACTAATATCGGGTGACACATGCAAAACTCCGAGTTTAATCGAAGGTTTTTGATGAAATTCTCAGGGATTGTGCGTGAGAGCTTCTAGACGCTCCTCTATAACTTTCATTGCCTTCATATGAATATAGTCTGTGCGCATGCGCAAACGATAATTTATGGCAACGTCGATTTCATTTCATCTATTAGTCCGATTTCGTTCAAACTCGGGGAGTGGATAGATATATGTTCCAGGAAAATTCCCTATGAAATATATCGCGGCAGGTGAAGTAATAACTATAGCGTATTTGCAAAACTAAAATTGATCGACACACAAAACTCCGAGACTAATGGACCGATTATTTTGAAATTGCCAAGGATTGTGCAAGTTACCTCCTATACGGTCCCCTATAATCAACTTTTTCTTGAACCCGAGTAAATGTTCAGTCACGACCTTCTGCCGATCCGTCGATGGTCTGTTGTTCGACTACAGTTTGTGTGGAGCTCCGCTCTCACGAACTGGTGTCGTTAAGGATCTGGGGATATTGTGTGATGCTCAATTGACCTTTAACAAGCATATTTCGTCAATCGCTGCCACCGCATTCAGAGCCCTGGGCTTCATCAAGCGAAACACTAGGGAGTTCAATCAGATTCAACCCATCAACATCCTGTACAAGGCGCTGGCTCTGCCTAGGTTGGAATATGGATCCACGGTTTGGTCGCCCTTCTACACAGTGCACAAGTACGCATTGGAGAGGGTTCAGAGGAGATTCCTCCGGTACATCGGATTTAAACTCGGCATTCCTTCATCTGAGATAAATTACGAGTCCCTGCTCCAAACATGCGGTCTGCAGACGTTGGATATCCGACATATCCGTTATGTACAAACTCGTGAATAACAGACTTGATTCGACGTATCTTCTGTCCAGGATCACCTTCAGAATTCCTCAGTCTACTCGCTCCACTCTGCCCTTTCTGACTCCCTTCTCGACGACGAACCACCTGCTGAACCGGCCACTGTGCAGGCTTCCTCGCACGGCAAACTGCCTGACGAATCTAAACCCTGACTTGGACTTCTTCTCGAGCCCGTTCTCTAGATTCAAATCGGCAATATGCGCGTCTCAACCATAATTAAATTCAATCAAGTGAAATTCGATTCAGCAACACTCAATTCGTATCAGTTCTACCCTTACTTTATTTAATTTCATGTCATTTACTAATAGATTTTCCCCCTCAGTCTTCGCACCACTCAGAACTTTCAGTGCCTCAAATTTGTACTTTTTTTTTTTTCTTTTTTTCTATATTTTTTTCTCCAGAAGTTTCATTTCTTTTCGTTGGTTTCCGTCAACTTGATTCCATTGTTTTTTTAAATGTAATAATGTAATTGGGTTCGCCCATACAAATATAAATAAATAAATAAATAAATAAATAATTTTCCAAGCTGTGACTCAACAATAGCATGTGCGCATGCGCCAACGTGAATTTCTCATAACGCCTATTTCTTGTCATCTGTTGGTCCGATTTCGTTCAAATTCGGTGGGCGATTGGGTATATATTTATATACCTAATATAAATTTTTTTAGGTGTATAACATCAATTTTTCAGATTTGGTTTTTACCTACATATTCTAAGTATCAGGTCGTAAGATAAGAAACTTAATGTCTATATGTGTAACGGCGTCCTTATTGTTGATTATACAGCGATCATACAGTGAGTTATGACCTCTTAGTATAAGTTGTATGACCGTATAATTAGAAAACACGGCAAAATCTCTAAAATTAAATTATTTTAAAACTAATCGGAAGGATCAACCTCTAGGAAGATCTTTCAATCAGAAACGAGATCTAAAATTGACCGTTGTAGTGTGTACCACTAGGTTTAGAACAACGTGTATTCTACAGAATCTACACCACATTTTCCTTTCGATGAAACTCGATGCTCACCCGCGTACCTTTTTCCGGCGAATGTTCCGCGAACCGTTGCATCGAATTTACGTCGCAGCTACGCCGTTCCCTTTGACGCTACCGTCAAAATATTAATCAAAGGCCCCCGCTCCCGAGCTTTCAGTCCAATCCTATTACCGTCTGTTGAACATGTGCGGACAACGTGTTGATTTTCCGTTATCTAATTAGCGGTCCCTTCCTTCCAAAGGGACGGGAGAAGCATCGCATCCAAAATGCTGTTTATCTCAATCAGATCCGCTCTTGTCCCTTGCTTGCCATACTTCCTGCACAATCTCTTCATCAGCGGTAAACGGATTACTTCCAGAAAAACCTTTCCATTAGTTGTATGGGGAAAACACCAGGCGGCCAACATAAATATTAATTTTATTACTCCCGGAGATGCCTCCCTCGGACGCTGCTTAAACCAGATTAGGCGTTACTCATCTTCTGAATTATTTGGTAGCGGCGTCTGATCCATTTTTTACGCTCCGTCAACGCGCGACTAATACTGCGTGGGAACCGCCGTGACCCTCGTTTTCGGAAGTGTTTAGGGGAAGGGATCTGGTGTAAACAAGAGATGCGTGGTTTATTCGAGTGCTTTCGTTGTGTAATTTCTGCGACGAGCACTTTAGAAAATATTCGGCGTGGAGGGGTGCGGGGATAAAACTTTTCGGGTCGAACGTAATCAATTTCCGCGCCTCCGCTTTCTCATGACCAGCTGTCAACGCTGTTTGCGCTTTGCGCTCGGATGAGGAAAATTGATGTCTGCACTAGAGGGTGATGGAACATGCTGAAACACTATTTAGGATTAAAATCAAGGTTTTGTAGGTAAATGTTTCACAATTTGTTTTTCATCATGAACCAAAGACCTCTTGGTCTTGGACTTTTGCGTTATATTGACAGCGACCACGACTTAAAAACGATCGTGACAACGAGAGGTGATTGAATAGGAGTAGCTTACTCCTTCAAAGGTGAGAGGCAATTAACCGACACCCAGAGGTTATCCTGTAAGCTAAGAGCCCAGGCAATCAAGCAATATCCTCTTAGATGTAACATTTTCAAGAATCGTGAAGGAGGAACTTCTACTACCCATCACACTCCCGGGGCTTTCAAGAATTAATTAAGGGGGGGGGGGGGGGGGGGGGGGTAGGGTACAAGGGGTGGCTGAGGGAAGGGGGGGCTCCAAATAGGCACGGCAAGGGGTATGTTTTTTAGTTTTATGGGTTATTCCCCATTTTGCCAATTGGTGGGGGGGTTCCAGAAGAGGTTGAATCCAAAAATGGAATTAAGAAAAAAATATTAAAAACCCGAAACTTCATGAAACTTTATGAAATCAGCTGGGGATGTGCCAGTTAAATCGTGAACCCTAATGGATATAGTATTTAAGGGCGGAATGTTAAAAAGTCGAGATCTTGAAAACTTTCGAAGCAACTATTGTAATGTTTATTTCGATCTCAATCATGAGGAATCATCCAGTTTGGGATGAAACCATTCGGGTCGCTCTTCATTCATCCGACTACTGTCCCTAAGTATATATAAATTGCTATGCAATTCTTAGGCCGACCCCCAGCAATTTTTTTCGTAACGTCAGTGACGCGAAGCGCGAGTTCGTGGGTTCGAATCCCAGCCAGGCTTGAACATTTTTTTATATCCAAATGTTTTTATATCCATTTTTTTCGCATCGTGGGTTCAAATCCCAGCCAGGCTTGAAATTTTTTTATATCCAAATTTTTTTATATCCATTTTTTTATGTAATTAAAATTTGTTAATTAATTAATTAATCGTCGCTAGCATTGATAATATGCAATTAATAAATTGCATAGCAAATTATCCTCGTTTTCTACGCAGTACAAAAGAGAAAAGATCCGGGGGGTCCAGGGGGGCCAAGCCCCCCGGCGAGTCGCGAAGCGCCGAGTATATATATATATATATATATATATATATATATATATATATATATAATTTAAAAAAATGATATATATATAATTTAAAAAAATGATATATATATAATTTAAAAAAATGATATATATATAATTTTAAAAAATTTGTTCCAGTTGAAAATGAAAGAGCAAAATAAAAGTGTTTGTTTACGTCGTAAAAGTATGTACGTCAAACTCATGGTTTCATTGTTGCTTAAGTTTCTGAATCTACGTACCTACAGTTTTTTTATTTTTATTTAGTGGTTTATGCCGCATTTCAAACATAAGGGTCATTAGCGGCAGATCTACATACAGTTGTTTTGTATTAAAATAACATTAATGTAATCGTGAATGAATAGACTTTCGGAAGAAAACCGAGGAATCAGAGACTTTCGGCACCATAACAACTCAGGATCACATACATCGTACAACAAATCACTGTTTTACTTCATACGTACCCAGTGGCATAGTATGTCATTTCTCATGGAGGGGCTACAGTCAAGGACTACATTTTATTTTATAGTTTTATTATTCATTTTTCTATAAACTGTCAAACGTTCATATATGTAGAAATGCAATGGTTTTTCCTAATGATTTGAAATCACATATTCACAAACCTACCTATGGATTATTAAGTCATAAGTACCCAATACTATTTAGAAGAAATATTATCCAATTAACTAATAATCAGAACGTTGAAAACTACGATAAATACGAATACCGGCAGATGAACTGAGGACCACTAGATTTATATACTACTAGCCGCTCCGGCTCGCTACGCTCGCCTCCACGTCCAGCCGGGGGGCAAGCCCCCCGGACCCCCCATTAAATTGCTCGCTTCGCTCGCAAAGTGTGGGATGTAGGGAATGTTGCTCGCTTCGCTCGCAAAGTGTGGCATGTAGGGAATGTTGCTCGCTTCGCTCGCAAAGTGTGGTATGTAGGGAATGTTGCTCGCTTCGCTCGCAATTGAAACATGTAGGGGATGTTGCTTGCTTCGCTCGCAAACGTTAGATCTCTAAGGGTAGGTTTAACTTCTGTAGGGGATGCTGCTCGCTTCGCTCGCTTGAGGAAGTTATACTGCCCACCCAACATGTAGGGAATGATGCTCGCTTCGCTCGCAAACGGTAGATCCCTAAGGGTAGGTTTAACTTCTGTAGGGGATGCTGCTCGGTTCGCTCGCTTGAGGAAGTTATACTGCCCACCCAACTTGGCAGACGTTTTTTTCTGTTGGAAATTCTTACAAACAAATTAAATCTTATAAAACTACGTGGAACCACGAAAAGTTTATTAGGGAATGTTGCTCGCTTCGCTCGCAAGGTATTGCTGCATTGGGAAATACCCGTATGAAATTCCGTTGAAATGAGTCAAGTGCGTAGTGAGTCCCCTGTGAGGATCCCTTTCAGGTAAGCAACGTTGTGTAACGGGGGCTCGCAAGTCCGTATTTATTCTGTAGGGGATGCTGCTCGCTTCGCTCGCTTGAAGAAGTTATACTGCCCACCCAACTTGGCAGACGTTTTTTTCTATTGGAAATTCTTACAAACAAATTAATTCTTATAAAACTACGTGGAACCACGAAAAGTTTATTAGGGAATGTTGTACTGCCCACCCAACTTGGCAAACGTTTTTTTCAGTTGGGAATTCTTACAAACAAATTAAATCTTAGAAACTACGTGGAACCACGAAAAGTTTATTCGGGGATGTTGCTCGCTTCGCTCGCAAGGTATACCTGTATATGTGTAGGACAAAGTCCGTATTTATTATTTGAAATGGCTCTCGCTTCGCTCGCAAGGTATTGTGTAGAAGTGCAAATGGGAACCCCCCTGTGAGGGTCCCTTCAGGTAAGCAACGTTGTGTAACGGCGGCCCGTGGTCGATTAATTTCTGATGTTAAACGCTTCCCTCGCAATTCCCCTCCCAATTTGACCTACTTTCCGTCACTTTTTTCGATATCCGACTTCGGATTCAGATTCGGCGGACCCAAAGCTGTATTTCGCCCGCGAAAACCGTTCCGAAAAACGTACCTTTATGGGGTATATTTTAATGGGAAAAAACCAAGTTTTTCGGCGGACTTTTCGAGAAAACGGGTCCGTACTCTCGCATTTTTTTAACGCATTTCCCGATACTTTTTTCGCGATCCGATCGCGCCGTCGTCTTCCTCGTAGGAAAACCTACGAAACCCGTATTTTTCCGGAATTGTCAACGGCCGTTTAGAGGGGTAGGGGAAGCGGGGAAGTCCAAAAAGCGCACATTAATTATTACTTCGACCCCCCTCCCGCCCTACAGCCCATGGTTCGGGTGGGATTAGAAAATTTTAAATTCGCTTATACACCCTATCGGAAAATCCCAAAAAGATCCCACCACTCGTAGACTCCCCCCACTCAGCCGTTTGGCCGTGCATAGACACGACAGAGCGACAGACAGACGGAGTTTCATTCTTATTAATAACTAGCCGCTCCGGCTCGCTACGCTCGCCTCCACGTCCAGCCGGGGGGCAAGCCCCCCGGACCCCCAATTAAGTTGCTCGCTTCGCTCGCAACGTGTGGCGTGTAGGGAATATTGCTCGCTTCGCTCGCAAAGTCTGGCATGTAGGATATGTTGCTCGCTTCGCTCGCAAAGTCTGGCATGTAGAAAATGTTGCTCGCTTCGCTCGCAAAGTATGGCATTTAGGGAATTTTACTCGCTTTGCTCGCAAACGGTAGATCCCTAAGGGTAGGTTTAACTTCTGTAGGGGATGCTGCTCGCTACGCTCGCTTGAGGAAGTTATACTGCCCACCCAACTTGGCAGACGTTTTTTTCTGTTGGGGAATTCTTACTTACAAATTAAATCTTATAAAACTACGTGGAACCACGAAAAGTTTATTAGGGGATGTTGCTCTCTTCGCTCGCAAGTCCGTATTTATTCTGTAGGGGATGCTGCTCGCTTCGCTCGCTTGAAGAAGTTATACTGCCCACCCAACTTGGCAGACGTTTTTTTCTGTTGGAAATTCTTACAAACAAATTAATTCTTATAAAACTACGTGGAACCACGAAAAGTTTATTAGGGAATGTTGTACAGCCCACCCAACTTGGCAGACGTTTTTTTCAGTTGGGAATTCTTACAAACAAATTAAATCTTAGAAACTACGTGGAACCACGAAAAGTTTATTCGGGGATGTTGCTCGCTTCGCTCGCAAGGTATACCTGTATATGTGTAGGACAAAGTCCGTATTTATTATTTGAAATGGCTCTCGCTTCGCTCGCAAGGTATTGTGTAGAAGTGCAAATGGGAACCCCCCTGTGAGGGTCCCTTCAGGTAAGCAACGTTGTGTAACGGCGGCCCGTGGTCGATTAATTTCTGATGTTAAACGCTTCCCTCGCAATTCCCCTCCCAATTTGACCTACTTTCCGTCACTTTTTTCGATATCCGACTTCGGATTCAGATTCGGCGGACCCAAAGCTGTATTTCGCCCGCGAAAACCGTTCCGAAAAACGTACCTTTATGGGGTATATTTTAATGGGAAAAAACCAAGTTTTTCGGCGGACTTTTCGAGAAAACGGGTCCGTACTCTCGCATTTTTTTAACGCATTTCCCGATACTTTTTTCGCGATCCGATCGCGCCGTCGTCTTCCTCGTAGGAAAACCTACGAAACCCGTATTTTTCCGGAATTGTCAACGGCCGTTTAGAGGGGTAGGGGAAGCGGGGAAGTCCAAAAAGCGCACATTAATTATTACTTCGACCCCCCTCCCGCCCTACAGCCCATGGTTCGGGTGGGATTAGAAAATTTTAAATTCGCTTATACACCCTATCGGAAAATCCCAAAAAGATCCCACCACTCGTAGACTCCCCCCACTCAGCCGTTTGGCCGTGCATAGACACGACAGAGCGACAGACAGACGGAGTTTCATTCTTATTAATAACTAGCCGCTCCGGCTCGCTACGCTCGCCTCCACGTCCAGCCGGGGGGCAAGCCCCCCGGACCCCCAATTAAGTTGCTCGCTTCGCTCGCAACGTGTGGCGTGTAGGGAATATTGCTCGCTTCGCTCGCAAAGTCTGGCATGTAGGATATGTTGCTCGCTTCGCTCGCAAAGTCTGGCATGTAGAAAATGTTGCTCGCTTCGCTCGCAAAGTATGGCATTTAGGGAATTTTACTCGCTTTGCTCGCAAACGGTAGATCCCTAAGGGTAGGTTTAACTTCTGTAGGGGATGCTGCTCGCTACGCTCGCTTGAGGAAGTTATACTGCCCACCCAACTTGGCAGACGTTTTTTTCTGTTGGGGAATTCTTACTTACAAATTAAATCTTATAAAACTACGTGGAACCACGAAAAGTTTATTAGGGGATGTTGCTCTCTTCGCTCGCAAGTCCGTATTTATTCTGTAGGGGATGCTGCTCGCTTCGCTCGCTTGAAGAAGTTATACTGCCCACCCAACTTGGCAGACGTTTTTTTCTGTTGGAAATTCTTACAAACAAATTAATTCTTATAAAACTACGTGGAACCGCGAAAAGTTTATTAGGGAATGTTGTACAGCCCACCCAACTTGGCAGACGTTTTTTTCAGTTGGGAATTCTTACAAACAAATTAAATCTTAGAAACTACGTGGAACCACGAAAAGTTTATTCGGGGATGTTGCTCGCTTCGCTCGCAAGGTATACCTGTATATGTGTAGGACAAAGTCCGTATTTATTATTTGAAATGGCTCTCGCTTCGCTCGCAAGGTATTGCGTAGAAGTGCAAATGGGAACCCCCCTGTGAGGGTCCCTTCAGGTAAGCAACGTTGTGTAACGGCGGCCCGTGGTCGATTAATTTCTGATGTTAAACGCTTCCCTCGCAATTCCCCTCCCAATTTGACCTACTTTCCGTCACTTTTTTCGATATCCGACTTCGGATTCAGATTCGGCGGACCCAAAGCTGTATTTCGCCCGCGAAAACCGTTCCGAAAAACGTACCTTTACGGGGTATATTTTAATGGGAAAAAACCAAGTTTTTCGGCGGACTTTTCGAGAAAACGGGTCCGTACTCTCGCATTTTTTTTTACGCATTTCCCGATACTTTTTTCGCGATCCGATCGCGCCGTCGTCTTCCTTGTAGGAAAACCTACGAAACCCGTATTTTTCCGGAATTGTCAACGGCCGTTTAGAGGGGTAGGGGAAGCGGGGAAGTCCAAAAAGCGCACATTAATTATTACTTCGACCCCCCTCCCGCCCTACGGCCCATGGTTCGGGTGGGATTAGAAAATTTTAAATTCGCTTATACACCCTATCGGAAAATCCCAAGAAGATCCCCCCACTCGTAGATCCGGCCCACTCAGCCGTTTGGCCGTGCATAGACACGACAAACGGACAAACGGACGGAGTTTCATTCTTATTAATAGTATAGATAGAGATAGAGATAGAGATTATACTAGACTTTGGTACTGCATGCGAAATCATATACTTATGAATGTGGTCGTATCTCACTTACAGATTTATCTACATTAAATTGTTACCTAATTGTTGATGTGGACAATATCACACAATACATTGTATTATATAAATACACGGAATAAAAACCGGGGCATGAAACCGAGAACAACAAACTACAAAACCAACTCAAACCAGCAACATGCTATTTTAGAATAGAAATACCTACTGCTACAATAGATAGTTTCAATCTTTTCTATCAAATAATTCAATCACCACAGAAAACTTGCATTTTTTTTCTTTTTGAGTATTTTAACTGTCATTTAATTCGTACATGATGCCTATATAGTAATACAAACAATAGGTATACCAACGATCAAAAATTAATAAAAGAATAGGGAAACAACCAAGCTTGATCAAGTAGGCAGTGAAAAGTAGGGTAAGTTCGTAGGAGAATTTGGTGGATAATGAACAATGGATATTTTTCTAAGGAAAATCCGCATATGGGCTAGCCCCAGAAAGAAGTGGGAAATGACTTGATCTCAGTTTGCAGTATCCACATTTCTGTTTCGTTGATAGTGATTTTACTCCTGTAAAATATCCACTCAATTTTGCCCTTATACGAACGAACCTAATACATTTTTTATCATTTAATAATAGAGAGTTTTTGTTCTTCCCGTAATTTTCTACCCGTGTACGGGAAAAGACTGAAATACCAACTGCGCATGCGCGAATCTTCACGTCAACGTGTAGAACTACGCGTGTACGGGAAAAAGGCCTATCTGCACGGGAAAATGCATTCGTTTGAACCTCGGCATAAGGGTACCTAGTCATCATAGCCTGACGCAAAGGTAACAACAGTTGCCGGTAACCACAGTGTGACCAAGGTAACCGCAGTTTCGCAGTTACCAGCAAACATAACCACAGTGTGATTCGGTCAACAAGCCGAGAGGTTATAGTGAAGTGCTTAGCTACAAAATTCATTCATTTAAAGTAAGCAATACATTTATTTATAATTCATGTATATTTATAAATAATTATAAAGAAATTAATTATTTAAATGATGTAGTTTAAGTGAACGAACTTCGTTTTCACGTTAGCGTTTGGTTTTTCGCGTATGTGTAAAAATACGCGTAAAAATCACGTGAAGAGCTAGCATCTCCAGCTGCTTGCTCTAGACGCTGCTCTACGCGTCAACGGGAAAAAATCTTACGGGAAGAACAAAAACTCTCTATTAAATGATCTGACTGTAGAACCGTAGGTATACCGTCCGTTTTTTTTCTAAGGGCGTCTAAAGTTGATAGGCAACCGGATCCGTATAACAATAGTAGTGATTGTGTTTTACTAATTATATTCTCCAACTGAAGGTGTTAGGTACTGAAATTTATCAAGGATCTAGGTAGCCCCCAGAGGTGCAATGGGGTCCTAAATCCTCGACAAAGAGGTAGAGGAGGATGGCAGTATCCCGTCAGAGAGATAACACTGCTACTAATATCATTAATGAGCTAACTTCGGAGTAGATTGGATTTCCAGGACCTGGATCACCCATCCAACGCCAAATTCAGCCTCTCATGAACACGAGAACAGGTGTGCGACGCCCGTTGTTTTCCAACGGAGCGACAGCAGCGCTTTCTCTGGGATTCTGACGGGAACTCTGTCACACTCCCCCACTTAAAGACATACTTGATTGAAGAGCAAGTATGTAAACCAGGTGGAATAGTTTACTGGCTGAGAACTGATGCTCATTAATAAATAGCTGCATTGGCAATTGAGGTCGGGAAAAGGGAAATTAAAACAGGATGGATTGCCAATGAATCTTCATATGATTGGAACATTCGGGAATAAACGGTGGCTCAACTATGGAGACTTATACCTTTAGGAAAATAAAATAGATATAAATTAATATGCCCACATTGGGGACTTAAATTGGGAACTAAGCCCTGGAAATTGGGAACAATGCCCTTGAATAATTGGGAACCATGCCCGGGTATAAAGAATAATAAAAATGGCAAAGGCCAGGTATACCATAGGTATGAAATTGAAAATATAAAAAGGGGAATAAAAGAGAAATTATAAGTCAAAGACCAATGAAATTATTTATATACCAAAGGGTGATAATGGGAATTCCTTCTGGAACCCCGGGCCATGTTTCTTCTGAAACATTAACGCCCCAAAAATAGTGGATTGGATTACTAGGCGTTAGCAGTCCATAATCCTAACCACTCTCTGCTACCATATCAAGGATTTAGGTAGCCCCCCAGTGGTGCAATGGGGTCCTAAATCCTCGAAAAAGAGGTAGAGGAGGATGACAGTATCCCGTCAGAGAGATACCACTCCTACTAATAGCAAATAAGCTATGTTCGGAGAAGATTGGATTTCCAGGACCTGGATCACCCATCCAAGGCCAAACTCAGCCTCTCAAGAACACGAGCAGAGGCGTGCGACGCCCGTTGTTTTCCAACGGAGCGACGGCAGCGCTTTCTCTGGGATTCTGACGGGAACTCTGTCACAAATTAGAAGCGTAAAATTATTCATTTTGAAAGTATCCGCATACCACGAACTCCTGCGTCCTCTGTAATTCATGGAGGGGCTTTGCCCACCCTGCCCCTCTTCAAACTACCCCACTGTTTTGCCCAGCTGCCGCTTGAGAGCACAGCGATCGATGTGCGAATGATAAATACGGAAGCAATATGAATATATATTTGGTTGATTTTATTTTATAATTTGCTTTCCACTCAGAATCGCGCGTTAAGTGACTCATTACGGCTCGTTCGGTGAGGGACGCATTTGGGATCGATATTTACACGTTCAGGATTTACACACTCTCGGGGACAGGGCCGTTTGAGTGCTCTAATTTGTAGGGCCTCCAGGGCAACTGGATGGGCGATGGTGGGGGGGGGCTAATGTAAAGAATAAGCAGAAGGGTAGTTTTACGGTACAAGTGATGGTCAAGCGTCGAGAGACACGACCTTCCATTAGGATAACGGCCCCTGGCGAAGGGGGCGGGACTCGCTAACGGGGCAATCCATCAACCTGGGTGAGCTCCGGGGTCCCCTCCTGAGGCTCCCAGCGCCCCTGGATGCGGGCGAGGGGGGGCGAACGTCTCAATCCCCGCCGAGGGAAAAACGGACCTAAAGGCCTGAGAACCCTCACCCTCCCGCAGTTTCCAATTAGATGTGGCGGTGAAGCGATTTCTCCCCATTTTCTCGATACTTCGACGTCTTATTTTGTCCCCTGCTGCTGAGGGTGAGGGTACTCTCAATTTATAACCAACATCTAGGGTGTAGTGGTATGTGGGTATGAGCATTCTTGTAAAAATACCAATTTAAGAATAAAAGCGATGCAAAGTATTGGACAACAATTCTCATAGAATTGCTTAAAAACTTGTTGGAAATTATAATTTATTTATTTATAGGCACGGCTTTAGCCAATTGCATAGAGAATAGAGTACACATTTTGTTAGGGGTAAAAATAAATAAATAAATAAATAATTTCAAGCTTGGAAAGAAATGAAAAAATACACTGCCAAGGAAATGGCACATGAGCTTCCTCGTGACCTTCACAGTACGTCACCATTAAATTCCAGAACTAGAAACGACCGGTTCTGGCATCAGGAAATTAATAAGGTGGGAAATTGGAAGCTGAATCGTACATATAATAAATGAAATTAATAAGGAAAATTTGGATTTTAACATGGGACCATCCAGGATGTGGTCCGCATGTTCCCTGAAAATTTCTTCTAAATCGGATCAAAACTGAAGGAGTTTTTAATTGATTTACAGGATTTCATTCCCGGCCGGGAATATTCCCTGCAAATAAATTCCCGGCATGATGGGCACAATCACTGGTAGTACCGTACGATTCGTATGGCACCTCAAGGGACTCTACCGGGATCATCTCTGAAAATTTGAACAAAATCCGATAAAATTGACTAAGCTGTGACCGTAACAAAAACATCACTTTCGCGCATGCGCCTAGCGTACCGCTGCTGATGATCGCGAAGAATGTGATACGGGACCTCAAGAAACCTTGCCCGCATCATCCCTGAAAATCTGACCGAAATCCGTTCACAATTGCCAGAGTTATGACCGAAACAAGAAAATTTTGTTTGCGCCTGCGCAGAGGCTACCGTTGATTCGATCATGACGGAACTGATAGGGGACCATGTAGAGCTATACCCGCACGATCCCTAAAAATGTGAAGAAAATCGCATCAAAATTGTGGAAATTACGGCTGTTGCAAGGACCGTAACAAGAATATTTCGTTCACGCATGCGCAAAGCGTACCGATAATGCTGTTATGATGATTGTCTTAAGGGACCTCAAGGGATCTTACCCACATCATCCCTGAAAATCTGACCGAAATACGTTCAACATTGACCGAGTTATGACCGTCACAAGGAATTCACGTTAGCGCCTGCGCAGAAACTACCGTTGATTCGATCATGATGAAGTTGATAGGGGACTATCTAGAGCTCAACCCGCACGATCCCTGAAAATTTGGTTAAAATCGGATCAAAATTGTGGAAGTTATGGCTGTTACAAGGAAATGTGGACGGACAGACAGACAGACACGGAACCAAATTTGTTCAGGAGGCTCTGAAACGCGAAATGCGAGAGGAAATTTTGATTTTGGAGCAATAAATTTTTTTTTCATTTCGAAAGTGAAAACAAAGCTTCCGCTGCCTTGCAGTCTCGGAAGCAATACAGAATGGAAAAAAAAGAAATAAGACGATGCAGTTGATAATTGTAGGCAGCAAATGGTACATAAAACAGCGAGTTAGAACGGGTGGTGTAGCTGGGAACGTGGATATTAACTCTTGAAAGAGGGGATGCACACTGAATCCCCCCATTGAGGAGTTAATGGAAAAATAGGACACCATGATAATGTATAATAAATGTAGGTAGTTACTAGCTAAGTACTTTGATCCTTAAACCAGGAAGGTCTATTTAGTTATTTAGTTTGTGACAACAGAAGCATTAGACAAAGCTATGTTTTACAAGTATAAAAGCCTAACGCCAGTCTTATTTGGAAATACCTTACAGTTACCGACGAAAAACTAAAAAACCAAGTCAGTCTGCTTAACTATTATTCAACTATTATTCTGCTTAAACTAGTATTCAAAAAGAAATCAATCCTAGGCAATAAAAGTTGTCTATTAATTGTTACTTGATAGATAACAAAAAAATATCAAATTTTGTATTTGCACAAATCAAATTAACCTTGAATGAAAATATAAATCTGAAATTTAGAATTTGTAATAAGAATTAATCTTTAAAATTTATTTAATTTTAATAAGTAACTAAAGCATTAAAGCTTCATTGGAACAAGAACTCCTAATGACAATAAATAGAGATGGAAAATATATTAGCTAATTAGACTAATAACTTCATCTACGACGGAACGGTAAGCTATTGGTGCCAGTATTCATTGCGAGAGGCTATCGATAGATGTGCAGTAACAACTTGCGGAACGTAACAACTTTGTGTAACCGTCCCACGCTCGTCGTCAGCCTTTTTAAACAAAAACCTTAAGTAGAACAGATGGAGAATAAAGGTTTTATTATCCATGTTTTGTTTTTATTTAAAAATTACCTCATTTGCAAATATATTGGGATCAATTTTTTGTAAGTATAAGTTATGAATCGATAATTTTTGGTATCGACTCATCTCTAGTTACAAGATGTGGAGAACTTAGATTTTCATTCTCCTTCATTTTCGAAGCTACGCATTTCGAGTGGAAAAAATAACCTCCGCTCTTCATCAAGCCGCATATAAATGATGTGGTCAGTATAATGTACACAGATGCAATTCCAATTAGATGTGGCGGTGAAGCGATTTCTCCCCATTTTCTCGATACTTCGACGTCTTATTTTGTCCCCTGCTGCTGAGGTTACCCTCAATTTATAACCAACATCTAGGTTTCAGTGGTATAGGGGTATTAGCATTCTTGTAAAAATACCAATTGGGGAATAAAAGCGATGAAAATTATTGCACGATAATTTAATATTTCTCATAGAATGGCTTAAAAGCTGGTTGGAAATTATAATGTACAATATATGTAGGTAGTAGTTTTAGTTACCAGCTAAGTACTTTGATCCCTAAACTAGGATGGTCTTGAGGGTTACAAGATGTGGAGACATTAGATTTCATCCTCCTTTATTCGTAAAACTGTGCATCTTGTAAAAATACCAATTTAGGAATAAAAGCGCTGCAAATTATTGCACATCAATTTAATATTTCTCAAAGAATTGTTTAAAAGGTAGCTGGTTGTAAATTATAATGTACTAGAGGCCTGTTAGGGCTTGGAAAGCCCTAATCTAGTCCGTATAACAGTAGTACCTAACAGGAACTCAGCACATTATAGTAACGATATAAGTCCTACCTATTTGCGGCGTTATGTGACCTGGTGTAAAGCTAAGGCGATGTTATAAATGATTAAAAAAGGAAATACCGATCAAAATGTAAGTAATATAATAAAACAAATATCACCAGTTGAGGTGGTCCTCGCCACTATGAGACTAAACAAAAAGTTGAATCGGGGAATTCAGAATTTGGGCCTGGTGAGATAATGGTGTAATTCTATCTCGAGTCTTCTTCGTTTGTGTGTAAGCTTGTGAATTGGAATTTCACTAGTTAGTTTAAATTTCTTCGTTAGGGCTTGGAAAGCCCTAATCTAGTCCGTATAACAGTAGTACCTAACAGGAACTCAGCACATTATATTAACGATTTATGTCCTACCTATTTGCGGCTTTATGTGACCTGGTACAAAGCTAAGGCGGTGTTCTTTACAATTTTAAAGATGGTTCAGAAATAACACTCCTAGATATTACGTAACTACACTACGTTTCTTACTTACCGTGGCAACCGTTGTTACTGCCACAGCCTAATAAACACAGAGTCTCCCTATCAAATTTCAACTTCCTACCGTGAACAGGAAAGAATTTAGCTCACTCAGCTGATCAAAAAAGACCCCATCACTTCACTCGTCTCTTAATGTCGCAGACGGTCTCCCTTTAAAATTTCAACTTCCTACAGTGAACAGGGAAGGATTTAGCCCACTCAGCAGATCAGAAAAGACCCCATCACTTCACTCGTCTCTTAATGTCGCAGACGGTCTCCCTTTAAAATTTCAACTTCCTACAGTGAACAGGGAAGGATTTAGCCCACTCAGCAGATCAGAAAAGACCCCATCACTTCACTCGTCTCTTACTGTCCCAGAGAGTCTCCCTATCAAATTTCAACTTCCTACAAGTAACAGGAACGAATTTAGCTAAATCAGCTGATCAGAAAAGTCTCTACCACTTCACTCGTCTCTTGATGTCCCAGAGAGTATACCTATCAAATTTCAACTTCCTACAGTGAACAGGAATTTAGGTCACTCAGCTGATCAGAACAGACCCCATCACTACGTTTCGTACTTACCGACACTTTTGCAACAAACTTGGGTCTGTGCTAATTCGGAATTACTATATATAAAGACCGTTCGGAATTATTATATAAAGTCCACTAAGTTCTTCAGTTTCAATTTCTTCGTTCAGAAATAACTCTCCTAGATGTTAGTAACTACACTACGTTTCTTACTTACCGTGAATTGATGGCAACTGTTGTTACTGCCACAGCCTAATAAACAACTCTCGTTGATAAGGACCGCCTAGAACACGATCAAGGCGGGTATAGAGACGAACGGCGACACTTTTGCAACAAACTTGGGGCCGTGCTGATTCGAATGAGCAGTCTAACACTAAAATCGGACCGCGAAGTTCTTCACAATTTCAAAGACCGTTCGGAATCTCTATTATTCATAAGAATGAAACTCCGTCTGTATGTTTGTCTGTTTGTCTGTCTGTCTGTTTGTCTGTCTGTCGTGTCTATGCACGGCCAAACGGCTGAGTGGGCCGGATCTACGAGTGGGGGGATCTTCTTGGGATTTTCCGATAGGGTGTATAAGCGAATTTAAAATTGTCTAATCCCACCCGAACCATGGGCCGTAGGGCGGGAGGGGGGTCGAAGTAAGAATTAATGTGCGCTTTTTGGACTTCCCCGCTTCCTCTACCCCTCCAAACGGCCGTTGAAAATTCCGGAAAAATACCGATTTCGTAGGTTTTTGAACGAGGAAGACGACGGCGTGATCGGATCGCGAAAAAAGTATCGGGAAATGCGTAAAAAAAAATGCGAGAGTACGGACCCGTTTTCTCGAAAAGTCCGACGAAAAACTACGTTTTTTCCCATTAAAATATACCCCGTAAAGGTACGTTTTTCGGAACGGTTTTCGCGGGCGAAATAAAGGTTTGATCCCGCCGAATCTGAATCCGAAATCGGATATCGAAAAAAGTGACGTGAAGTGGGTCGAAATGCGAGCAGAAGCGAGGGAAGCGTTTAATATGAGAAAGAAAAGCAGAACTTAATCGAGCCCGCCGTCGTTTCACAAGGTTGCGAGGCGAGCAGGTATACATAGGTACCTACCTTGCGAGCGAAGCGAGAGCCATTTCAACAGAATAAATACGGACTTTGTCCTACACATATACAGGTATACCTTGCGAGCGAAGCGAGCAACATCCCCTAATAAACTTTTCGTGGTTCCACGTAGTTTTATAAGATTTAATTTGTTTGTAAGAATTTCCAACAGAAAAAAAACGTCTGCCAAGTTGGGTGGGCAGTATAACTTCCTCAAGCGAGCGTAGCGAGCAGCATCCCCTACAGAAGTTAAACCTACCCTTAGGGATCTACCGTTTGCGAGCGAAGCGAGCAACATTCCCTACATGCCACATTTTGCGAGCGAAGCGAGCAATTTAATGGGGGGTCCGGGGGCAGTATAACTTCCTCAAGTGAGCGAAGCGAGCAGCATCCCCTACAGAAGTTAAACCTACCCTTAGAGATCTACCGTTTGCGAGCGAACCGAGCAACATATCCTACATGCCAGACTTTGCGAGCGAAGCGAGCAATATTCCCTACACGCCACACGTTGCGAGCGAAGCGAGCAATTTAATGGGGGGTCCGGGGGGCTTGCCTCCCGGCTGGACGTGGAGGCGAGCGTAGCGAGCCGGAGCGGCTAGTAATATATAAAGACTAGAGGCCTGTTAGGGCTTGGAAAACCCTAATCTAAAACACGATCAAGATAAGCACAGAGACGAACGGCGACACTCGGGGCCGTCCAACACTGAAATCGGTCTGCGAAGTTCTTCACAATTTCAAAGATCGTTCAGAAATAACTCTCCTAGATGTTAGTAACTACACTATGTTTCTTACTTACTGTGGCAACTGCTGTTACTGCCACAGGTTAATAAACAGAGAGTCTCCCTATCAAATTTCAATTTCCTACAGTGAACAGGAAAGAATTTAGCTCACTCAGCTGATCAGAAAAGACCCCATCACTTCACTCGTCTCTTGATGTTCCAGAGAGTTATCAAATTTCAACTTCCAACAGTGAACAGGAAAGAATTTAGCTCACTCAGCTAATCAGAAAAGACCCCATCACTACGTTTCTTACTTACCGACACCTGGGGCCGTGCTGATTCGGAATTATGTAAAAGACCGTTCAGAATTATATTGTTATGAACTTAACATTTATACAAGACTGCACTCATTGAAATCCAAACACAAACTGAGTACTTTATTTACGCAACCAAATTATCATATGGAAACCTTGATTCCTAACACTATTCCCCCTCTTTTTCACAAGAGTCCAAGTCCGACTATAATTATGGACAGTCCAGATTCACCACAATCTCTTCAAGATTTCGTTGATTGACTCAACCAAAGAATCAATAACATAGCACTTATTCTTCCAACGAACTCGCTTCTACCAATTTCGACACTTGATTTTTTTCATTTTTATACCTTCAATTCTTCTGACCTTCCTATTACGTAGACTTATGACATTGACCCATCTAGTTGCTTCATCGTTACTGAATTCTGTTTCATTGGCTCTTGATCCGTGTTCATTTCCTTTGAGAACGGTATTTATATAGATCTCAATCATACTGGGAATTTCAATTTGTAAGACCGAATCTCCAATGCTACTGCTCCAGAAAGACCTTTGTGTAACGGGAGGTCCAGTAAAATCTTTAGCCGAATATTCTTTTTCGACTTCATGGATAGTTTCATCCATCCATGTTCCAACCTTTTCTGCAACCTCATCGATGGCTGGCTTGTCCTCATCACCCAGAGCTTTTTCCAAATCTTTCTCGACAATATCTTTGATTGCTTCTTGGCGAGGGATGGGCTCAAGATCCTGCTCCATACTCATTGACGTCATATCTTCAACAAGCTCCTTCAGTTCTAAAGATTTTATCTCTACACCTGTTTCTGTAGGTTCCATAGGTATCGATGCTACTTCGCCAGGTAATCCAAAATCTTTTTTATCAGCAGACTCTTTTTCCTCTTCTGTCTCGGGTGCTGTTGTATCCCTTATTTCTCCATCAGTCTCCGCTTCAGTTTCAACAAGTGTTGTAGCTAGAGATTCGTCAGGCTGTTCAGATGATTCTGGTGGATTTTCCTCGCCAGAGTCTTTGAGATCCTCAGCCGCTCCTTCATTCTCCTCCGCTGCCTCCTCCTCAACCTTTTCCTCAGGACCCTCCTCTGTCATCTCCCCGAATAGTACTTCGGAACAAGTTTCGATAGGCTCCTCTCTGCATCTTGACTTATCTGGGCTAACATAAATCGAAGAATCTTTGATTTTCTTTGGTACTTCATTTTTGTTATTTTCGAGTATAATGTATACCTGATCTACTTGGGAAAGCATTTCAATATTCCATTCTCTCTCACCCGCAGTTTCTGTAATTTTTGGCATCTTCGTGTTCTTTGGTTGAATGAAGCGACGAGGACTTTTTGGACATCTATTACCCAAATGTCCGGGTATACCACACCGCCAGCAAAAGTATTCTCTACCAAGAGGCTGCTTTGTTTCAACATTTTTATCGTCCTTGTTCTCTTCACCATTCAAAGCCTGATTCTTTGGTACAGAAATATTTTTTGTACTATGTTTTTGAATTGGCTTAGTGAGTGGGTGATTGTAAATTTGAGGCCTGTTGCTTGGCTTGTACGATTCCTTAGCAATTAAAGAGGTTTGATGCATCACCATGGTTTTTGAAAGTTCAAAATCTTCGAAATAATTTACTTTATTAGTTTTCTCCTCTGCGTTCTTTGCCATTTCCAATGCAGCTTCTACATTTAAAGGACAAAACACTGAATGTAAATTTTTAGGCCTACCGCATTCTTGGCACCACATCTGTTCATCATCTTCGATCACAGCACGTTTGAATGAAACTGAATTCGATTGCTTCTGAATTCTCCGAACATTTCCTCTCTTCTGAATTTTCTGTACATTTTCTTCCTTTCTCACCGGTACTCGATTACCGAAAGGGATTCTGGGAGGCAGTCTCCACTCCATCCCACTTCTGACACCAATGTTATGAACTTAACATTTATACAAGACTGCACTCATTGAAATCCAAACACAAACTGAGTACTTTATTTACGCAACCAAATTATCATATGGAAACCTTGATTCCTAACACTATTCCCCCTCTTTTTCACAAGAGTCCAAGTCCGACTATAATTATGGACAGTCCAGATTCACCACAATCTCTTCAAGATTTCGTTGATTGACTCAACCAAAGAATCAATAACATAGCACTTATTCTTCCAACGAACTCGCTTCCACCCACTTCTGACACCAATGTTATAAACTTAACATTTATACAAGACTGCACTCATTGAAATCCAAACACAAACTGAGTACTTTATTTACGCAACCAAATTATCATATGGAAACCATGATTCCTAACAATATATAAAGTCCACTATGTTCTTCAGTTTCAATTTCTACGTTCAGAAATAACTCTCCTAGATGTTAGTAACTACACTACGTTTCTTACTTACCGTGAATTGATGGCAACTGTTGTTATCGCCACAGCCTAATAAACAACTCTCGTTGATAAGGACCGCCTAGAACACGATCTAGGTATAGAGACGAGCGGCGACACTTTTGCAACAAACTGCTGAATGAGCAGTCTATCACTAAAATCGGACCGCGAAGTTCTTCACAATTTCAAACACCGTTCGGAATTATATAATAAAGAAGAAGATAACATATATGTCGGTAGTTACTAGCTAAGTACCTACTTTGGCCCCTAAACGAGGGGACATTAGATATTCATTCTCCTTCATTTTCGAAGCTGTGAGCTGACCGATGAGAAGACACAAATCTTGAAATTTGGAGCTAGAGGGAACGATGAAACCGAAGTGACCCTCTTTGGTCTTCGTATCGATGAGGCTGTCTCCTGGAAGGCTCATGTTAGGATATTGTTGAGCAGATTGCGTAGGGCTCTCTATTTGTTAAGACGGCTGTCTTTTATAGTGTCTCCTTCTATTATAAGATAGTTTTTATTCTTCCCGTAAGTTTTTCTCCCATTGACGCGTAGAGCAGCGTCTAGCGCAAGCAGCTGGAGATGCTAGCTCTTCATGTGATTTTTACGCGTATTTCTACACGTATACGTGAAGAACCAAACGCTAACGTCACGCTAACGTCTCTATAAGTGTTTCAGAAGTTGTTTCGTATTCTTTTCGTACAACCTATTCTTATTTAAGAATTCCTTGCATTTTCTTTTCCTATTCTAATTAAAAAATGCTTACCTTAAATGGCCGAATTTTATAGCGGTGCACTTCACTATAACCTCTCGACTTGTTGACCGAATCACACTATGGTTACCTTTGCTGGTAACTGCGTAACTGCGGTTACCTTGGTCACACTGTGGTTACCGGCAACTGTAGTTACCTTTGCGTCAGGCTATGATGATTACCCGTAGGCCGAAATTCCAACGAATGCATTTTCCCGCGCACGTGTAGATAGGCCTTTTTCCCGTACACACGTAGTTCTACACGTTGACGTGAAGATTCGCGTATGGGCAGTTGGTATTTCAGTCTTCTTGCGTACACGGGTAGAAAATTACGGGAAGAACAAAAACTCTCTATTCTTGCTGCATATTACGGTATTTTCGAATCTCATCTTAGATATGGAGTCATCCTGTTGACGTTTGTTAGATACCTTTTGTTGTATGGTGAAAATAAAGTATTTCTATTCTATTCTATCTTCCGATTGTCGTGATCAAAATTCTTGGATTTCTATTGGATATTTCTATCTTTCGATGTAATTTTGGGATTCAGGTGAAAAAATTAGAACAAGATTTCAATCACTAGGATAATTTATTACGCTTTCCTTTATGACGCTCCAAAAGAAAGGCAATAAGAGGAGTTTTTTCTATCTAGCCTGTCGGTTGATTAGTTTCTTATATTCACTTCTTTTAAAGATGAAAGAAATACCGCAGGAGAAAAAGAGAAAGGTATGCGGGATAGCAATGGATTAGGTACTAGTATAAACGATAGGAGTTTATATAATATTATTGCTGTTAACGCAAAATGAAAGAGAGAGGTAGACTCACCGTTCTGAAGGTTCAACAACGATTGGAAGCAAGCGGACCTGTGGACGTTGGAGATACCGTTTCATTGAACGAATTACCGTAACTGTTTTCGATAGCTGTTACATACCACCCCCCTCATCCCACAATTTCCGGGAACCACTAATTGTTGCCCCCGAAAATTACGTCCTGCGTGGTGTGTTTTCGTGGGAGTTTGGGTGTGGTGTGGAGTGGTGGTGATAGGAGTAGGATTTTATGGTATGCGGTTCTAGCGGGGCCTATTCCCTAAGTATGGCGTACATTGATAGTAGTATCTTCTGTGTTACATGGTTCGTTCTATGGAGCTCTTAGATAATTCATGGTTAGTCGGTAAATTTTTTTTCTGGTGGTTGCGTTTTTTTTCTTGTGTTTTTTGTGTTTTTACGGTTCCTTTTTGTAGGGGTGTTTTTGTTCTGTGGGGCTGCGCGTGTCATCATCTTGTTCGCATTGCAATGGCTTGTGGTTTCTTCTGGGCGGAGTACTATTTTAGCCTAGTTTGATGAACCGTTTTTTTTTTAACTTTTGACATTAAAAAAAACAAAAAAAAAAAAAACATAGCTATGCATCTTGTAAAAATACCAATCTAAGAATAAAAACGCTGTAATAAATTACTGGGTCTAAGGTGGAAAAAAAAACATAGTGGGGAATGCACTTTTTCTCTTAATTATTTTCCTACCGTTTGTTTTGTACTAATGTTGCAGCGCTAGGTTTTTTTACTGTTATCTTGTATCAAATGCATGAATAAAAAGCGAAGTTACGAGCCTGGACGTTACTGAATTTGAAATGGTATAACTATATCTGCAATTACCGTATTGACCTATATTCTTTATGGTCCTCTGAATGTGGAGGTTAATTACAACAATTTTATACAAATATGTTTTTTTTTTTTTTTTTGACATGGATATGTCTTTTGGCTGGGGGTCAAGGAATTTTTCGCGACACTTTTTTTTCCCGACCGACACTTTTTTTTCCCGACCGACACTTTTTTTACCCGACCGGCACATTTTCTATTGATTTTCACGTACAACCAAGGCGTTACTAGGGAAGAGTAACTCCCATAGTTTTCATAGTAGGAAAATCGTTCGCCACTTTTTGGAATGCTCTCATTTTACCACGACATTTCATGACCTCTAAGCCATTGTAATGTCAAGGAATGCTGATTTATTACTCTAAGTTAAAAACTAATATTGTTTTGTAACCTTAATGGAATAATCTAGTGAAAAGAAGGCACTACATGGTTGGTATACAATGGAGTAGTAGGTACCAACTGGTAAGCAGTAGGTACTAGACATATCCATGATCTTTTGTTTTTCCCATCAAGGGAGAAATTAAAATGCTTGATTTATAAGTAAAATTCCATTAAAAACCTGATAAATTTGATTCTCCGCACAAAATGCAATGCTCCTTTCATTGTCACTTCGCTGTGGGCGCGAGGACAGTTTAAATAATTTTCAGCAAATCTTTTGACAAGGATATGTCTTTTGGCTGGGGGTCAAGGAATTTGTTGAGTCCAGCTTAACCACCCAAATGTGATCAGAACGTAGAAGTGCTTCCTTCAATCAACCTTAGTTGCAATATAAGCTACACCATGATGTGGACTAATCTAATGAACCACCTATCTGAAGGCTTGTTATCAGCTTTTGCTCATTTCTCTCGCTTCACGGTGAGTTACGAAGAGAAATCTCGTGTCAGCAGTGGAAACCTACACGCGAACTGCAGGTGGTGAGGTCGGCCGACACGAGCAATATTTCACGCCCCCCTGACACCCTAATACTCTGGTAATGAATTCCGATCGCTCTCTCGAAACGCTCTCGAGAGAGGATCTCCGTTCCCTGAGCCAAATAGGAAAAAAAGGGAGGTGATCCCGTCCCTGGCAAACCGTTCTCGCCTCGGGGCCGAAATAAGACGTCGACGTATCGAGTGAAGGAGGGAGAAAATGCCCTGGCGCCTTATCTAATTGGAAACTGCGGAGAGTTTTTTGGGGTTGGGGATTTATACGTTTTTGTGGGTTCTTCGCTTGGTTCTGGTAATCAGGTTTGTCCAGTTACTTCGGTCTATTATTCTCAACATAATCGACCAAGAAAAATAAACGTAACCCCCTCAAAATTTTTTGGTTATTTAACGTTTTAATACACGTAAACAAAAGTTCCAGTCATGCAGCATGATTGTATGAGTGAATTTTTGTAAAATACCACATAATATTTTAGCCATTTTCAGTGTTTTTTTTTTTAAATCATGTTTTTGAATAATGAGCAATTTAATGTGTTCAAAATGTGCTGAAAAACAAACTCATCCTTTCATTTAGAATGCTTGATTTTTTGGCGCAAGGATGGAATTTTTATCTCAATCCTAAGGAGTGTTTTGGTGGCTGGAATGACACACACACACTTTTTTTTTACAAAACTCCCCTCAAAGGCGGAGGGGGCACACCATTAAATTGAAAAAAAAAAAAACCAAAATAAAAAGTGGGGAGGACGCCCAGGTTTACCCGACGCTGGCTCTAGGGATAAGGGAAGTTGCAGGACGAGGAGGAAGAATGGGATGAAAGGAAGTGCCCCTATAACTCGGCGCTCCGCGCCTCGCCAGGGGGCAAGCCCCCTGGACCCCCGGTTACCTCTATTTACATACTTCGGACGAAATTATTGAAACACAGAATGTGTTTGCGTTGTCGCGCAACCAAGTGACAACCAAACAAGCGTCATTGTTTACTATTGATTTATAACATCAATTTATATAGTTATAGTATGAAACTACGAAAAAAAATACGAAATAAATTCGTGATAAATCAAGAGCGATTTATCAAGTAAATGTCCTAAAGAGGCTACATACGAAATTACAGCTTTCTAGAGTGTAAAGTATAGAAATTAGCTTTAAAAGCCACTCATCTGATCCGGACCCTGGACATCGTCAAGTAAATGTCCTAAAGAGGCTACATACGAAATTACAGCTTCCTAGAATGTAAAGCATAGAAATTAGCTTTAAGAGCCACACATCTGATCCGGACCCTGAGCATCGTCAAGTAAATGTCCTAAAGAGGCTACATACGAAATTACAGCTTCCTAGAGTGTAAAGTATAGAAATTACCTATTCAAATTATTTAACCTCCGCTTCACAAATCAAACCGTTTTCGTACTACTCAGATCACCTGCTATGAATCAAATCATCGAAACACAAGCTCAATGAAATCATCAGAAATTAACAAGCGGTTGCAATCATGTTCACAATATCAATTATTGAGAATGATCACCTGTGTGTAAACAATTATTTATATAACCATGCTCATAACTCAGTTTGTTGGACACGCACTTCGCAGTAGTTAACATAATATTGTTGGATAAATCGAGAGCTTTCGAACGAATGGTCAACGAATTTTGTGGGATGAAAAACGACGAAGTACCATATCCCTAGCAACGACTCGGTTGTACGTGAAAATCATCCGTCACACATTTCGTTACCATCCCGCGTTCCATTTTCGGCTAGTTAGTCCATGGCTAAAACACATTCTGTGTTAAAACAACCACCAGTTCAAGTAAGAACCCCTCGGGTGGTGTTACTACGGAGCACTTCCGTTGAGATGCCCAACTCGAGTAACTCCGTGGCGCTTTTCCCGCACCACACCCCGCACCATGACTCGGTTGCAGCCATGACCTTGATATTATTGGTCGCCACTCCTTTCAGCTCGGAAATTGCTTGCCGCAGGTCACTTCTATCATACTTATTTATTTTAGCCCGCCAGGTCTGCCAGCCTGCAACGATATCCGGCTTCTCGCCTCGGTCACTCGGCATGTGATATAGTCAACAGCCCAACCGCTGAATGACAAAGTGCCTGCTATCTGGCGACCGCATCGTGACGGAGACCACACGATACAGATTCTCATTTTTACCCCGACAGGCACGGCAAAGGGTGTCCACTGTCCTACAATTACTCCGTGAACACCTCACCGAGGTGGCTAGTGTAGCCACCCGGACGGCATGAAAACGGCAGTAGTCGCGGGCCCCAATGCTCTCTGAAGCCCATTTCACCCACTGGGAAGAAATTGGGGGCTCATAGAACTGCTGGAGTTCTTTACCATCTACTGACTCATGCAGTGCAGCAGCGAACTCAGCAGATGAGCTGGGGTTTGGAGCAGTTGGGGTTGCTCGGTCGGTCACACCACAGCAACTGCTGCCTGACAATGTCCAGGTCAGCCGTTGCGTGGATATAGGCACTTGGGACACCAGTTGGAAAGCCTGACCAAGAGCCCACAGCAGAGTGAACTTCACGATCTAACTCTAGCAGCCTCAACGCAGTAAGCCTACCAAAGACTAGCCCATAGGTAAGCTTTGGCAGTAAGTACGTGCGAAGGAGGCGCAGCTTCTGCTGTGGCTTCAATGGAGCCTTGGTGACACGAGCTAGTGCTCCACCAAGGTCCACACGGCTTGCAGCAATGGGGGCCACACCCATGAAGTCACAAACACACACACACACGCACGCACGCCCAAATGATGGTAGGTATCAATGTAAAGTCCGATTAAGACAGGGTTCAAAAAAAAAAATTTACAAAATAATGGATGAGATCAAACGCGAGCCTAAAACTTATAGACATAAAATGTTTGAATTTACGTTTTTCTGTTCTAAAAGTCGTTGAAAATTGCAAATCACTGAGAAAATGGTGGAGTGGTGCGAAAAGTTTAAGTGGTTATCACCAAGATTGTTATTCTGCTTACCTACCTACTTTTTTCCTTCTCATCAATTCTACCAACAAATGCCCGCACACTTAATATTAATGAAATTGGACATGCAATTGATAAATGTTATATAACTATATGAAATAGGTCAAGTGAAAAAGTAAAAATCAAACTATGATAAATGAAAAATTATTTTGAATAATGATCATCATGACACCAGATATGGTAAAACAAGAAAAGCTATGATTTCCACATCAATTTTCTATCCTGTATTAGTCATAGGGTAAAGGCACCAGTCATTGGCCGACCCCCAGTCATTGGCCACCCAGTTTTATAAGTCAGTGTTTTACAACACAGATGTCTCTTGGATCGTTTTAAATGTTTTTTTCCATCGAAGTGTGTAGTCTAGAAGGCAGTGGGATGTTGAACGTTATAGTGA
Source organism: Adelphocoris suturalis (assembly GCA_030762985.1). Classification (NCBI taxonomy): domain Eukaryota; kingdom Metazoa; phylum Arthropoda; class Insecta; order Hemiptera; family Miridae; genus Adelphocoris; species Adelphocoris suturalis. The sequence goes on from CM061043.1 coordinate 23,625,284, forward strand.
AACCTCATGGAAACCTCTCAAACTCATTTCACGAGGTGAAGGTCCAAGAAGAAGGATGATCACCCTTGTTTCTTGTGAAAACGGTAAGCATACCTCAACTCATTCTTAAGGGTTTGATGTGGTGCTTTTCAAATTACGTGAACTTTTTTTTGTATTTGCATGATCACTAGTTGATTATTAATCAATTGCTGCCACCAGGACATAAAACTCTCATAAATTGTAGAAAATATTAGGCCGGCTAATAACTGGATGACAAAAAGATTGATTCCTCCAGTCATTGGCCGGGTGGCTAATAACTGAAATGATGCAAATTTTTCCTACCCCAATCATTGGTCAGATGGCCAAAACTGCCAACAGCGCTTATTTAAATGGTTCATATAGGTCCCATTCAAGTTTTATTGCACAAAAATGTGTTTTCCGATCATAATGAACAAAAGTGTAGAGACAATTGTAAGATACCACGGCTCCCTGATTGGTGACTAGCCCTCGTTATGTTCGATTCCGTGGGACTGCTCTATCTTTTTTTCTTGCTATCGCACATTTTAACACTTGCGCCTGTACCGGGGTAGGCCATATAGGTTCAGGGGCGGTCAATATCATGTTGGATTTGTTAACCATTGGGAAAATATGATTAGGGACGTCTAGAGATGGTTAGAGATGGGTGGGCCTAACATAGTCCGGCTAGGGCTATAACCAATAGTAGGATTTTGAGTATTTATATACTGCATTTGGTGAATGATTATATTTTGTCCCGTTTTCTAACATTTTTGCATAATTTGTTTCACTATCCTCCCTCCCGTTTTTGCTAATGACCTTGTGCATAAAGGAGGATACAAATGGTCAAACTTATTCCATTTTTGCTAAACATTTTTTGAATTTCGCACTGCTAAAGGGTTGTTTTCCATTATTAATTCATCAGGATCTCCAGAAAGGACAATTTGACTCTTGACAAAGCTGAAATGATGAAATATAGTCATGAGACCAATGAAATCATGACAAACCTGAAATGATGATGTTAGGTATTGATATAAATCGACACGCCAGGCCAAAAAACTAATTTTCTAGCCTTAGTTTTTTCTACTTCCATATATGACCTTCATGATGTTTAGCTAATAGATTTTTTCTCTCCGCATAATTAACAGTTACATATGTATATATATATATATATATATATATATATTTATATATATATATATATATATATATATATATATATATATATATATATATATTAGATGTTTGGTCTCGTCAGAAGACCAATTACTGTTTTCTTTTTTTTCTTTTTTAGCGAAGAGCACCAGTCAAAAAGTGCGTTAATTATCCATAGAGTTAGACGTTTTGTTCTTCTTTTCAGTTTTTCTTTAGAGTTTGATGTTGAGTTTTTCGCTTCAGTAGGCACCTGTAACCTAACCTATGCACCTAGTGACTTGGAAGTTGGGGCTCCATAGAGCAAGGCCAACACCATCAGGTGTCTTTGAAGCCATGAATATAAGGGTGTGTCCAGCATATAGCTGGATTGCCTCAATGTAGCGACATCTGAGGATGTGTGGGGGTGTATTGCCCTTGACCCCGACTTTCATATGAAGGTGAACACGCATCCCAGACAAGGTCCAGGGAGGGACAGGGGGCACCTCATATGAAACTAAAGGGAGGGGGGGCTCTATGCTATCCCACCTGAACACGAATACCCAATGGGCGAGTTCGTGTTTGAAGCCTTGTCTCTTCTAGGGAGGGTATGGTGACCACTTCATGCAGGGGGTGTCCTGGGAAATAGCGCAAGCGTTCTGCATAACGAAGTGCTAGCAGATTTCGCCGAATTATGAGTGGCTGACTATGCCCAAGCACATGACGGGAGGCTGTCGGGGCAGTACGGAAGGCCTCAGTAGCCAAACCAAGACCCTTGTTTAATATAGGTTCCAGCTTACGCAGCAAGGACTTCCTTGCTGAGCCATAAACTGCAGACCCATAATCAATTCGGGATCGCACCACTGCATGGAAAATCCTCAAGAGGACATCCCGCTAGGCACCCCGACTATAGTTGGAAAGCAACTGGCTTGAGCAACTGTACACCCCGCATGGCAGCTTGGCGCAATTACTCAATATACTGGGTCCACCCCAGCTGACGGCCAACTATGAGACCGAGGAAACGCTACCTACAGGTACCCTTTTCAAGTCCAATGTTACCTATTCCAATGTTTCAAGAACCAATGTTACCTATTCGGGTCGGAAAAACTGCAAAAGTACCTACCTAGTGAATATAAAGTATCCTTCGTTAATAATAAAAATGTTAAAACGTTAATGAATAAAACCTTTTTCAAATAAATGTGAGATGATTAATTTGATTTCTCATAGTTACAGCCACAAATTATCGGTTCTTATGGAAACTTTACCGACACAGTGGATCAGAAAACAATGAACTTAGGGTGGCCAGTGACTGGTGACAAGGTGGCCAATATTAGGAACTCCCGGCCAATGACTGGTGGAAAACAGATTTTTCAAAACTCATTGAAAAAAATACTTGGTAGACCTTTTATTTGTTTAAAATTGCTATTGTATTACATTGTTTGGATTATTAGCTTCCTAAAACACTAGGAAAGAAACAAATATCTTCAAAAATAAAGCGGGTAACGTGATAAACATTGCTAAGTGGCCAATGACTGGTGCCCTTACCCTACATATTTTTGTATCGGTTGGTCATAATGGCTTGATGGAGCATGATCCTTCCTGAAGTATATAATTTTTTTCCCGGATAATCGTGCGTATTTTGAAAACAGCGAAGCCTGTTGGTTTGGGCGTGGTTCATTTCGATTCCAATGGACAAAAACAAAGAAACAAAAATTAGAAGGCTGTTCCCGCTGAATTTGGCAGCTCCTGTATTTTTGGCAAGAAAATCAGGCTTTTCGGACCACTATTTCCTATTAAATTGTATTCTTTCACTTACTCTTTTTGATTGCGTTAGGGCATGAGCCCTTTTTTTCAACGGCTTTGCCGATTTTCGCCTATCGCACAACCATGAGGGTAACTGCGGAGCTGAATTCGCACATCTCAACGAGACTGGAAATATATTCCTGGTGTTGAATAATAATATGTGAATATTTAACGGGAATGTGAGTCCTTTGATGTTACTGTGGATTAGAACAGCTCTCTTTACAGACCACTTTAGCCCTGCATTTGCAAGAAGTATACTTTAACATCGCAAATATCATTAAACGATATAATTCAAAAGAACGACACTCGCAGTGGAATAGAAGTAGTTTCACAAAATGGTATTAGAAAGTGATAATGCAGCGTTAAATACTTCGTACTGATCACTAGTCAACGTTCTAGAGCCCTGCAAATGTAAGCAATGCAAAGGTCGTGGGTTCTGTTTCTTATATAGAAATTAAAATCAGGGAATTCCGTTTGAAGTTTGGAGAACAGCCTTGGCTTTTATTGTGTAATTGGCGAAAATATGTCAAACCGTTGAAGAAGCAACATTACCAGCATTAGCAAATGTATGCACCAAAATAATACAGAATTTACTTGAATTTCGTCATTATATGCTGAAACAGTCAATAAAGTACAGCAACCATTTACTCAGGCGTCTTCAGCATCCTCCCTTGGTTCTCCCTTTCAAATTTCAGCTTCCTGCGTTGGATGAGAGAGAAAATGGCATTGAAGCTCAGTCAGCTGATCAGTGATCACTCAGGTGCCTTCAGCATTCTCCCTTGACCCTTCCTCTCAAATTTCAGCTTCCTGCATTGAATCGGAGAGACAATGGCTTTGGAGCTCACTCAGTTGATCAGTGATCACTCAGGTGCCTTCAGCATTCTCCCTTGACCCTCCCTCTCAAATTTCAGCTTCCTGCGTTGAATAGAAGAGAAAATCGCATTGGAGTTCACTCAGCTGATCAGTGATCACTGAGGTGCCTTCAGCATTCTTTCTTGGCCCTCCCTCTCAAATTTCAGCTTCCTAGTTAGCAGAGAAAAACAAGTTTTTTCGCCATGCAATTCATAGTCAACCATTTCTTTGCGCTTAAAGTGCTCAAACTCCAAGACAATTTTACGTTAATATAATAAGGTAATTCAATAAAATTCGCTCATACGAAATGGGTGAAACTTCCTTTAGACTATTGCCTAAGTAGTGGAAGACCTAAAAATGCACACAAGACCACTCTCCGCGATAATGAAAAATATTATTGACTCTGAGAGAAAGTACGAGTATAAATGAAACTTTATAGCAGAACTCGTTGTCGCGCTATTTTAGTTGGCAACGTTATTGAAACCCAACACCGGAGAGCAATCATATTCCTCGTTGTTCGTAAGCACAATAGCCTGGAACTGCAGTTAGTTTGCGAGGGGCGGTCGGCTGTTCAGGGTCGCTCAATATCAATCTAATCTACCCAGATTTCAATTATCGCGGGATTAGCGTCTGAATACAAGGCAACCAAAGCTATTGTAGGCCGGGATTTGCAAGTTACTTCAATATATGAGCTGATTGAATTTATACCGGGATGCCGGAGTATCGTGGCCTCTCGCCGTTTATTGGAGACATTAGAGGATTCGGAGCATCCCATTCAATCAGGACGATCTCTTTGCTTGGATGACGTAATCGATTGTTCAAATGAACTTGATTGGATGTGCTAATAACATTTGAGTTTGTTTGAGCGAAGGATTAGGGGGTTTAGAATTTGAGCGGTCGTTATATCAGACGGACTGAATAGAATTCCAAAGCTGCGATTCAACTAGTCCTAGTGCGCGTCCCTACTACATTACAAATTGGAAAATAATGTTTCTCCTTCTTAAAAAGCATCTTTTCTTAAATATAGTGGAGAAATCAGGTCAGGAGAAATTACTGGTCATTGTATGGATCAACGCCTATACCTGTTAGGTATCACCATTTTATTTCATAGCCATATTGTTACCTTACTTGGAGATTATTGTGGCCATTGAGGCCTTGAGACCTCTTTTACGAGTATAGATTAATTATTTCCTGCATGCAAAAGTATGGGGAGGGGGGTATGCTCTAAAACGCTAATAAGATATTATTTACCATCATATTCAGACAACATACTCGTATTTGGAAGCTTCTTTATGAGAATAAGACAGCCTAAGGCCAATTATAAGATTTTGTTAAAGCGATCATGTTAATTATTCATAACTGCCTACGAATATTATGAAACATTAGGAATGTCAGCAAGAAGAATAAAGCGATTTATAAAGCATCTGATAAGATATAAACTAGAATAATAAAATATAATACACAAATAACGAAAATTTAGATATTATAATATTGACAGTAATAGAAAGCTAGGAAACGCAGAATGATCTACTCTATACCACTATGCAAATATAAATACCTCTAGAATGAGGAAATTGGTGCTGCGAATAAGTCCAGTGACTGCCCAGCTGATAGACGGTGTACTGGAGCAGAAATATGGACACGGGGCTATAACGTAAATAATTCGTTGGAAATGTTTTCACATGAAAGGTCTGGTTGAGTCGTATGAGATTGGATGATACTAGATGTTAAATCGTAAGGGTAGGGAAGAACAATCGATTCCATGAACAGAAGTTAATCCATTTCGGCATATCTGCTACTCCTCTCAGGCAATCTACAGCCACCTGGCGGTTATCTTGGAGCCCGTCGCTATATCTACAGTCGTTTCCTTTATACATACTCCCTTTTGAAGGACATATCTTTTCACTCTCTCTATATCAACTCCTCAGCATTACTTTACATGGGTGACCAGATAGGGGAGGCGATCTCAACAAAGAGTCTCGACGCCTCAAGATAAGTCAACTCTTTTGTGTTTCTCTTCAGGAATTCCAAGGCCTTCATCGCCCTTGAGCATGCGGCTTGTATATTCGAAGTGAACGATGATTCCACATTCAATTCCAAGGTCCCTGATGATTGAATTTCTTTGAAACATGCAGCCCCCTATTGAGTAATTGTGATGAGTGGGAGACGTAGATCATGACAACGTCATCACTAGGCCCTTTTAGATATTTATGCGGAGATGAGATAGTCCTGGCAGTTCGCCACTGCCAGTTTTTGGGAGCTAGGAGTTAAGTGATCACTAGCAATTCAAAAATTTTCATCTAGGACATTAGGACACATATTCTGATCATACCCTAACACAAAGAGTACGTGTAACGCAACAAGCCAGCCACTACACGAAGCCACAACATTTATTTATTTATTTATTCTATTTAAAACTAAAGCCCAATTACAAAAATTAATCAATATTAATATTGAGACTAAGGTCACAGTACCTTACTTTGGGTTCAACCGTAAATTTTATGTGAGTGCCAAGCCATGTGAGTTTCATTTCAATGAGTGTGCTGATGCTCTTGCGAGGAGAGTCTTTGGTGGACTCTACTGAGATGTTGTCTGTAAGCGTTGGGAATATAATCTCCTACATGCAACATAAAATCTATTTCATCTGGCTCGAGCAACGTCACGGTGAGGTCACTGGTTTGCGTGGTGCCCCACATGACTTGTGCCCGGTAGGACCTTTGTATTCTAACTTCCAAGGAGGGACAGAATAGTGGCAATAGAGTCACCACTGGTCATATGCGTCTTGCTCACAGACACCTACTTAGCGAAGAAGTTCGGATGTGTGTGGGAGGGGTGGGGGTGATCTATCCGTCAGCCACTTCCTCGAGGACTGCCAGACTTTATGGACCTCTAAGTCCAGCAAAGGTCCATCAGTGGGTGGCGTTTTGTCTGGATCAGACAAGGCCCAGCTTCTGTTGTTGTAAATGAATGCCGCTGAGCTTTACTACCAGCTGTGATATCTGATCCGTGGTATGTTTATGTACATCTAGTCATTGTTTTATATAACTTTGCTGATCATATGTATAGTAACATGTATTCAGTTTATTCATCGACCAGTCTCAGTTGCTACTTCATTTTTGGTTTTTTAAAATCTGGTGTAAGGGCTAAACAGTAATCATTGCTGTACCCCTAGTTTTTCCCTCCTTCAATTTGCCGAAGGAGTCCATGGTGGCACTCCGTTTGATTACGGAGGGCAACATGGCTCCTCCTCTAGAGTCTTGCCACTTACAGTGTCATTTTGGACACTTTGTTCAATGCCACTAATACCCCTTCTGGTTGAGGTGCGGCTTAAATTAAAAAGAAAAGACAATCTTCGATGGTTTTAAGCGCACAAAAAATCTTGAAATATCAGCAAATAAATAGGAACCACTATTTTTCGAACATGCGAGAGCCGATTTCTAGAAGGGTCACTAACTTGATCATCGCAACAGTATAGGTCACTTCTACATACCTACTGTCAATTCACCAGAAACGGAGAACCGAATTTTATTACTCCATTATACTCCAGCGCAACTTAGATACCTTGCAGATTTTCGAAAGGTTCTCAAGGAGAGAATTGACCGTGGCGAAACTGATTTAACGATCAAATATGTACATGGAATTCCTACTGTATTAGATGCCCGTTCACGTCCTAACAACCGCAACTCGAAAAACTTGTAAATAGGCCTCAAACATTCTTATCTGTTTTTTATCAAAATGTCTGAGGCCTGAACACTAAACTTTCCACAATTAGAAGCCAGGCACCCCTTTTATCATATGATCTTCTCTACCTGATTGAAACCTGGTTATCTTCAAACGTTAAATCAGCTGAACTTTGCCTAACTAATTATACGCTATATTGCACAGATCGTTCTCCATCAAATAACTAAACTGAGCCTAGTGGCGGTGGTGTCCTAATTGCAGTCTCAAAACGTATCGCATCAATCCGTTGGGTTGCACCAGATGTGGTCCAGCATGTATTAATCATTTTACCCGATTTCAAGTTAATACTCGGTTGTGTTTACTTGCCAGACTATTAACTGGTTCCGCATTTCGATGATCATTTTTCCGAATTGGATGCTGCATTGTCTACCTACCCTGATCATAAAATTATACTACTTGTAGATTACAACATCTCAAATACCGACCCAGAATTGTGGAATGGGGATGAAATGCCGCAGCAAATGTGTCCAAAGGGAAGAGTTATTTTTGAATCAGTTCAACTTCACCATCTTCATCAATACAATAACATCTCAAACGCCTTCGGAAATGTGCTTGATTTGGTTCTTTCCAATGCTAATGTTTCTTCATTGAGGTGTTGCACCGAGCCATTCATTGGTCCTCGAAGATGTTGCACATCCGTCTTTCGAATTGCTTATCTCCTTGGATCAAGCTGAGGACATATATACTTTCCTACTTCTCGTTTCACATATAACTTCAAGAAAGGAGACTTCTCTGAAATGAATTCTTCTTTGTCTACTGTGAACTGGACTGAATGCCTCAAATTACCTTTCGAAGAAGCTATTGCCGAATTTTATAGATTGGTTAATTCTGCTATTGACAGATTTGTACCTAAAACAGTTGAAATTTGTCATTTTTTCCCAAAATGGTTCTCACCGCAACTGATTTCCCTCACCAAACAAAAGCGATTTGTTCACCACTCCTATATCTACCATAAAACGGTGTATTTGTGAGTAATTATTATGAGTTCACCTGTATTAATATAACTTTATTTCTTTTTTTATTGAGACCAAACTTATATTCATTCCATTGCACTAGATCAACTATAACTGATATTTTCCTTTATTTTCCTTATGTAATTGGGTTCGCCCGTTTGATAAATGAATAAATTGCTTCTCTCTCTCTCTCTCTCTGACTCTCTCATTCCCCCCACTCACTCACTCACTTTCCCTCCCTCCTTCTTTCTTTCCCTCTCCAACAGTATAGCATCCCTAACCTTCCAACAGCGAAGCGAGGAAAAACTGGAAAAAAAAAAAAACTAAAAAAAAAAAAAAAAAAATCCCTCAACCTCGCCGAGGCCTGCCGTTGAATGATAGAAGTTAACGTAGCGCGATAATTATTCACCATTTACGAGCGTTTAGCAGTCGACCGAGGCCGGCAAAGAAGAGCGGTCCTGTTGCTACGACGACCCACCTTCCCGTCGCATCCATCACCGTCAACATGATGCTCAGCTAATCCCCGCAGGTCTTGGATCTTGATTAATAGGCCGTGAAGTTCCCTTTCGTTTAGAGACCGGGCAAAAATCACCCTCGCCCCCTCAACACCCCGAATGTTCATTCACCTCGAAGGAAAAACTTGGAAAAAAATCCGAGCGGGGTAAAAAAAAAAAAAAAAAAAAATTAAAATGCGAAACGCGCAGCTAGGGAGGTATTACAAGCAAGCTTTGCTTCTCCCCACGGGGGCGTCTTCGAGATATTTACATAAGACTTTCCTCCTAGGAAGACATCCCTTCATTTGCATTTGCTTTGTAACCAAAATAATTGTTGTTTAAAGGACATTCTCTTTATCTTTCTCCTCAACTCACCCTCTTATGTTCTTTGTCAGACTTCCTCTTTTTTTCTCTTTCTCTTCGTCCAGAATCGGAAAATGAACAGAGTTGCAGCCATGATTTGTATTGTACAGTTTGATTACTTTAACCTTTGCAGTCCTTTCTTTTCCAGATTTATTACCCTCATTTCAGATGTTTATATAATATTAGCGGATTTACTGGGGTGCACCGCACCTTCAGAAATCGATATCTAGAGTCATATGTTTTTAGCAATTTAACATATTTGACCTTTCCACTATAAACAAATCATAAGTACTTCAAAAACGTTAACGTTAATATCGGTCAAAGACGTGTATTTATCTTGTTGAAGAGGAGGGCTAGTTCATGTTTGCTTATCATAGTACAGATAATTTTCTAACCCACTATGGCACTGAACTTATTGTTCTTTCCAACCTACTTATAAGTTATAACCAGTGGTACGAGTTTTCACATAACTTCTACCATTGGCCGAGGATATACTTATCGACTACAATAGCATGCCCAAAATCGTTTGCCTGAAGACTGTTTCATAATTTTCCCGGCTGACTATTATGGAATTAAAAACTATCATGAAATGTTACCTACCGAAATGATAATAGTCACTACCCCAATGGTTGATTGCAATCCATACCAGAATGACGAGGCAGGTGGATTATGTACAATGTGCAATTAAGGTAGGAGGTATGACATATTTATTCATAAAAAGATGTATATTAATTTTTGAAATGTGAATATTTTTGAATTTGCCAAATAAATGAAATGAAATTAAATGACTAACACTACTTCGAAGTATATACTTATACAAAGTCCACTGCGTTCAGAGTACACATAAATGAGTACTCAGAAGACTCATCGTGAAACTGAAAAGAAACTCGGATTGGCCAACACTTGCCAACTTTGCGCGTGTTTCTTGAAAATACAGACATTCCATGATGCATCAACTCGATGAAGCGCGCAGACTTTAGGACAATTTTAAAGACAGAGATCGCGCAGATGCCGAAAAACAGTAAGTGAAAATTTTAGCGAATTTTCAAAGAAAAAAATAAACTATTTAGATGGCTTTGAAATTTTAAAATTGGGTTGAAAGGGTCGGGGACCCCCTTAAAATCTGTTTCATGTATTGAAGAACACAGTACTGGATTTTAACGTCGTATGTGTGTATTTATATATTTACAGACGATAAATCCCTTTAAAAACGGCGTAAAAAATTCGTTTTAACGTAGGAAAGTCCGTCTTGGCAAGAGGTAGGTCGAGTTTGTCACTCGGTCACTCCAGAATTCCAGGTTTACAATTTAATGGCCCAAAAAAGCTTAAAAATCGGTTTTTGGACAAAAGGGGTTTTTGGACAAAAGGGCATATGGTATGTCACAGTCGAGGGAGTTTTCAGCGCTGAGACTTTGCGATCACTCCCAGATCTCCAAGATTCATAAATAAGTGCGAAAAAATAGATTTTTAGATGAAAAATGCCCATTATCGCCCAATTTTGACAATAGAGCATGTGGGGTGTCATAGTCAAAGGATTTATTTATTTTTTTTTACGCTGAGACGATTGCGACTACTTCGAGATCTCTAATATTCATGAATAAGCGAGAAAATTTGATTTTTATGTGAAAAATGCCCATAATTTACAAAATTTCGACAACATCGCACGTGGGGTGTCACAGTCAAAATATTTTTTAGTGCTGAAACGATTGCAACCACTCCCAAATTTCCATGATTCATAACTAAGCGAGAAAAATGGATTTTTAGGTTAAAAAAGCCCAATCATTGACCATATTTTCGAATTCGGTAGTGCGTGTTCTAAAATTTTCTCATAGATCTCGTCACAACGCTGTCCCCCCGGTTTATTCAGGACATGGTCGGCCTCAATGATCACAATTTAAGTGCCCAATTTAATGATATCCACAACATTCTTTGAAAATTCGCTCTATCAGTCACGCTGCATGACTTGAGTACTTTTTGATAATAGAAACCGACAAACTACTCGTACCATTCAGTTTTTCGAAAGTGTTGATTTGTAAAAATTATGGAATTAAATATATTTAATAAAAAATGCCTGGTATCAATGGCTGATGATTTAGAACGTGTTGTTAATAATATAAGTCATCATTTACATAATTTATTCAGGATCCATAGTTTGGTTACCTTTTCCAGGACATTTTAAGTGGTATCGATGGTTTGAGGGGATAGGATGTAAAGTGTTTGGTGTGTCCTCATCGTAATTTATTTTAAATTTCCAAGTACTTTCACCTTAATGAAAGGCCTCATCAGAGATCTAGAAGTTCTAATATTGCACTATTCTTAGTTCAATGACATTTAGTAATAGTCGGGGTCGAGGCTATGGATGGCAACTCACCTACTGGGTTATTAATTTGTACGTTGATAATTTGAAGTGATCCTCAGGCAGAACAATATTAACCCATGCTGTATCTTTTTCCCCCTTTTTTTTGTTCATATTTCATATTTTTAGTTTGGCACATGGAATCGAAAAGTGTTACTTCTGATTTTCTGATGATTATCGCTTATAACCAAATCGTTGCTACAGAAATGTATCTTAGGCATTTTAGCATCGTTTGAAAATCGTTAAAATAACCGTATGGCCAGAAATCTGAGGTATGATTGTGGTTTTCTGAATAATTGTTTACATACAGGTAATCCTTCTCAAGTAATTTTGTAAACATGATTGCAACCACTATTAGACTCGGAAGTGGAGACATAAAGTATGCAAGATTTTAAATTAGATAATGATGATTAGAAAAGGGGATACATCGATTTTTATGTATTTTTCATGTGGTTGTTTCTTTACACAAACTAACTTCATTTGGTTAACTGATTGGTTAGTTGATGAAAAAAAACGGCATGGACAAAAACCAAATGCTTATGTCACATGTTCTGCCAATGTCCTGTTGGAAGTATAGAATAGTTATTTACGAGTATTTGTCGTTCACACAACGGTATATGACAATTGTCAAAAGGGCTTATCAACTAAATTTACAAATATATCACAAAAACATTAAATATTTACAACATATTCACAATTAATTATTTGCGAAGTCAAAGAAATCATCAAAATTATAAGAGACTATCTGAATTAATAAATGTTTACATATTTTTCTTAAGATTGAATGTTTTTCCTGACTAATATACCGCGGCAAGGCGTTAAAGAATTTAATCCCCCACCAATTTGCTGAATTTCGGCTGACGTTCAAACGAACTAACGGGAGTGACAAAGAGTCCGCATTTTTCGTGTTATACGAATGAGATGGACGACGGTAATCCGCAACGTTCACATGGACATACATCAAACATTCAAAAATGTACAAAGCAGGAATGGTCATTACACCTAAGTTGAGAAATACATCACGACAGTCATGCCGGTTGGAAAGACCCGCTACCGCTTTGATCGCTCTTCTTTGACTAGAAAAGATCGTGTCACTATGGGGTGAGTGCCCCCAGCATAGAATGCAGTGAGTAGTGTCAACCTGTACACAAACTTTTTCGCTCCATGTGACGTCAGCCCTATAGCATAGGTGCCTTTTGCTCACAAACTTTTTCACCCCTATTTGACGTCAGCCTGTGACGTCGCCCTATAGATAAATACGCTGTACAGAAACTATTTCGCTCCATGTGACGTCAGCTTCTGGTGGTTTTTGTGGAAAAAACGCGCGGGGGCTTAGCTAAGTGCGAATTTCTTTGCTCTTAAAATACGAACGTCAAAATCCTACGTCACGAACCCCTAGGAGGTGCGCAAAGAAAAGGCATACTTTTACACCCAAACGTGACGTCTGCCTTGGTGTTTTTTGCTGAAAAAATGTGCGGGAGTTTTAGCTAAGTGTATCCAATATGAACATCACGTCACACGAACGTCACAAGGCCCAGGAATTCAGCAATTATGAAAAGTGCGCATTTTGCTCAGTCGCCAGCCAGTGTATAAAAAATCCTCTTTTGGCCATGAGCCCTTTTTTATACTTTTGTTTGTTATTTCCCATTATAATCTACTGTAAATTATCAACTTACCTCACAATTCAGAAAAGGTGCTCCAGTATGATGCAGCTCGATCGACTATAGTAAGTATTTTAATCATATATTATTCTAGTTTGTATTATATATAAGGTTGTAGTATGGTAGTTTTGAAATGATAAATGCAGAAATTTTTTTTTCAAGTTTTTATTGCTCAATCAAGTTTTTATTGCTCAATCATGTCAAAGCCATGTACATTCAGGTTTGGATTTTTTAGCAGCATTAACAAAAGCCGATCCTTTGACATTCAGGACATGGGGACATTCTTCATAATGGCGTGCATGCTCAATCCAGGGGTCGTCGCTCATTTCCCAATCTTGAATAGCTCCCTCGCAGGCGTAGCAGTAGACAAGGTCGCCCTGCTGTTCGTTATAATGAAATCCAGCACTGCAGAGATCGTCAACTAGATGGTGAAGTACTTTGGGCCATCTTCTAAAAGTTGCATACCTCCCATCAAAGGTTTCAAGTTTCTTAGTAGCAGCCGCCGCCGCCCTCTGGGTAGAAGGTACCTCCATTGCCCTGTTCATTTCCTCCGCAAAATTCGATACATTATTGGTTAATTCGGGGCTCTCAACAAATAGACAGTCCGGGCTCCAGCGCTTGTGCACCTCCATTGGGACGTCAAAATCTCTCCATTTTCCGAGAACAATTCCACAGAAATTGCATTGCACCCTATCGCTGAATCGTATGTAAAAAAAGCCCGCCCTAGCCAACTCCATACCCTGTGGCTTGTCCAAGGGCCAGTCCTGAAAACTTTCCAACCTGACTGACTCTATATGGAAGTCCATCGCTGATGGTGATTCTACAAGCACTGAGGCTGTGTACCTATAAAACCTCCTTATATACTCTACAAGAGCATGGACGGGGTGGGGGTAAGAAGTGAAAGAAAAAACAGGCGTTAAGAAATAGGAATTTTATTGAACCCAATTGAATTCAATAGTTCAGTACATCTAAATGTATAATATTCGATTAACTGGCACACACACGTATCAACAACATCGGCTCCTTCTCCTTCTCCTCCTTCATCTTGATTGGCTGCTGATGCCCAAGAACAATTGTTGAAATGGCTGCCATTTGGTGTGTCCACAAAGTAAGCTCCAACATGCATCGACTCCAAATTGTGGATCTTTTGCAATAAATCCTCCAACTGTGTCATCATCCTACAAAAGTCCATGTATGGTATGTACCTCAAGTAGGTGTGGTAGGCTGGTAGAGAGGCAAGCTTGACAAGTCCGGTAGGTTGACTATTCCATACAGGAGCACGAGTAGTCATAGTGCCTGAATCCACCATCCACTTCATCTGGTGTTGCCGGTGGTGCTGGTGGTGGTGGGGGTCCTCGTTGTCTGACAGATCTCCCATTTTTGTAGAGCTGGCGATGATGACGGTGGAGGTAGTGGCGTATTACGAGAGCAAGGTGTAAAACGAGCAGCACTATGATAAGTGTCAGAAATGTGTAGAGCAAAAAGTCCTCAATCGACGAACACACGTTTTTCACTGTAAGCAAAGGTTTTGTGGCGTTGTAGACCTTGGTGGTGATCTTGCTGCTACTGGTGGTGCAGTTTGAGTTAAGCGGGGAAAGGTGCTTGCAAATCTCACACAACCGCTGTTTCACATCCAATGGTATGCCTGTAGTTAGCTGGCTAAACCCTTCTACAAGATTCTCTAGCGGGTGTGTACCACAATCCATGTGCTGTGTCGACAGTCAACTGGTGTTCCCTTCAGTTTTTCAGCTCCTCATAAAGGCCTGCCTCCACTGCCGCTGAGGTTTGTGCTGGTGGTGGGGATGAGCTTGGGGAAAATGCCGCAGGGGGAGGGATGACCAGACAGCTACCCCCTCCACATGACGTTAAATCCTTCATTTTATCCAGGACAGCATCAACTGTAGCCATTAAACTCACCAAATTTGAAGTCGCCTTGGCATTCAATGTGATGCTGTGGGGCTCCCTGTGCAAAAGACGATCCAACCAGCTTGGGTAGTAGCTCAGAATCAGCTGTTGTTGAGGTGTAGTCGAGGCAGTCATATAGGATCCATGGAAAAATGTAGTGTCCGCCTTGCGGTTGGCCAGAGGTAACTTGTAGCTCAGCAACTCCCAGTCACCCGTGCTAATGTAAAAGGGTTGGTGAGATGCCGGCCGTTTTGTGGAAATCATCACAACTGGCGAAGTTATATCCGAGAGTCCAACCACCAACTGCAACTTCCTGACTCTATCCAGAACAAACGTACTTGTCAGCATTAGGGAGGTCTCCATGGTGCTAGCGATGAAAAACTACGACTGACTCAAGTGGTGAATTTCGAGGCACACTATATAGTCACTATCCCTTCCCCCCTGTCACCACTCGACATTACTCTCCTCTTCCCACGTATCATGTTCAGGGCCAAATCCGAGCCAACGAACCCGCACCTTGCCCCCTCTTCTCGCAACAATTTTCTCCACTAGATATTGGTCTGGGAAAGATGTAGCCTTCAACTCCTCCTCGTAAAATCTGCCTATAACCGGTTTGTCATAGACATCTTTTAGGTAATATGTCGGGACTTCCCCACCACGCACTCTGGTTATAATAAATTGCTCGTTGGTCCAGTTAGGAAGGTACGATTTAGCGAAAACATGTTTCAACTTGCTGATTCGTACACGGTCCCCTACTTTGAAACGAGGACGCCGCTTGATCACTGGAGTGGGGAACAGCCTTCGAAGGATTTTCCGTTCATCACGTTTTGTCACATCCGCCGGTTTCATGCCAATACTGCGATGGTATCTATTATTGTAGCGATTCAAAAGCGCTGGAAGTAATTCAACCCATTTATAGTTGCCCTGCACACTAAACTCTAGAAACATCATATCCTTGAGCGTGCGATTCCAGCGCTCCACCAGCCAAGCTTTCCCCTGGGTCGAATACAAAGTTATGCCACGACTTTTCAAAAGTGCCTTGGTGTGGGTGTTGTAAAATTCAGTTCCTTTGTCTGTTTGAAAATAGCGAGGAGTGTAACCGCCTGAAGAGTCGTCGTCGAGGATACGTTTAAGGGCCTGTGACACTTCTAAACCAGTTTTATTGCGTAAAGGTTCGGCCCATCCTCTCTTTGATCCCGCATCAATAACTGTAAGGAGATATTTGTAGCCCTTGTCGGGGTACATACTTAAATCAACGAGATCTCCCTGCCACAAATCGTCCAGAACGCCTTTAATCAGCACCCTTGCCGTCTTGAACCGTTTCCTTTTCGGTCTGTGTAGTTCCTCCGCTAGTTTTCTTTTTAGGCTCATAATGACTGTCTGCGTATGCTACTGTGACAAAGTCCTGGGGCGAACTAGGTGTCCCTGTGGATTGTAGGCGATATGACCCAAAATGAATGGTCCAAAATTTATCCGACTTAACAAATGGGAGTGAGGATACTGTGACTGCATCATTTGGCTCGAGTGGTGCCCTTACATTAATTAGACGTTTGTTATCGAAATTTATCACATTAGGTCTTGCAACGAGCACTTTCTTTGACTTGATATAATCGTCAATTTTTTTATCTAGCTCACTTCCAACTAATTCAGCAACTAGTTGAGACACTTGCAATTTCACTTTGTCCGACAATGCTACATCCGCACCTGCTGTTTTCAAAATTTTTGACTCGATATAATCGTCAATTTTTTTATCTAGCCCACTCAACTCAATTCCAACCAAATCGGTAACTAGTTGAGACACTTGTGACTTCACCTTGTCTGACGACGATGTAACATCCGCATCGGCTTGATTAGATTGTCGTATAATAGAGCGTGGGGAGCTCCCACCTTTAGAACCGAACCTGCTTACCGCTGCCATGACAATGATGAACTAGTCAATGATACCGAGCTCTTTTAACTCTTGTAAAATGGAATAAATCTCCGGATCGTGAGCTGTGTGGCCAGCATGTTTCGAGGCAAATAGTAAGCGCAAACGGTCAACTATTTCGTTAGGATCGTCGAAATAAACGTATGAAGGGTTGTAGTTACCTGATTTCGGGAGCTGTACAAACCCCCCACGTCCCACTGCTGACCGCGGTGATGGCCGTTGCGATGGGAGTAATGTTTTGAGTAGTGTTTTGTATTTGTGCCCACTCGTCATTAGAGGTCGGAATTTTGAAAAACCCTGATGAGCGACTAGACTTTCAGTAATTAAGTCTCTATAATTTGCTCGGTCCTCTGCAGAATAGACTTTCGGATCTTTCAAAAACAGCAAGTTTAGCAGACCTTCTGTAGCTGGAAATTTGGTTTTTTCACCCAAATATACGTACTCTCTATCCATAGAAAGCGATTTTTTACCTAAAGTCAGTTTACCACTCGCCCCAACTACCGGTCCGTACACTTTGTCAAGTTCTAGCTCACCACTATCACCAGTTAATAGGGATCGTATAAATGGTCTGGCGTAAATATTGAACTGTCGCAGATGTTTCTCCATCTCATTCTTCCCTTCAGGCGTATGAACGATCCCTTTCAAATCATTGCTAGATACATCACTTTTACGTTTGGTAGTTGGTGTGCTAGTTTTTCCTCCTGCTGCCGCCGCTGCATCCATTAGAGAATCCTCATTCATAGAAAAAGAGGGAGGATTTGAAACAAAGACCTGAGAGCCATCAGGCTCTGTTTTTATAAAGTCACCTTCACCAAGACCTTGAAACGGATCATGTTCTTCTTCCTTTACATCTTCAGGTTCTGACTCCTCCTCCCCTCCCCTCCTACCACCCTTGGGACGTCTCCTCCTTCTCCTCTTGGCACCCCTCCAGCCAACGACTTTAACAATTTTTGAAGCGGGTAGACTCGGTCCGGGATGTGGCCTGGTGCTGCTGGTGGTGGGGGATGATTGCTTAAAAATATCCTTTAGGGGTTCAAACAATGTTGATGCGTCGAGTTTGCTTTGAAATTGACCCCGTTGCAAAAGTCGATATTTTTGTTTAACAGCCTTTTGAGCCTTAACAAGCCTCGATGTGGTATGTTTATCCTTCTGTAGCTGCTGCTGCATAGTGACTGAGCCGAGTAGGGCTTACACGTTCGGTAATATAAAGACGTCAAACCCCATCCTGTAGCGGCCCCGCTCCAACTCGTGCTCCTTATTTACAAGCAAAAAAGAGTTTTGACTCCAACATCGATTGCAAATTTCCTTAAATGACGTAAAATCCATATCCCCTTGAACGTGATCGTCAAAAATGTGTCTAATGTTCAATGTGTCCATTTTAAATAGGATCAGCATAGTTAGATTGATTCGAATCAAATTTTTGGGAACTAAAACGTAACTGTGTGTGCAGAAAAATATGTCTAGAGCAAAGTGACGTGACATTGCAAAATATTCTCTCAAAACCTTGTAGTCCTCCGTTATAATATCGTCAAAAATGACCACAGAACGTGGCTTTATTTCATCTGGTCTCAGCAGGGTAACCTGACCATCAACTGGAGATGGTCCATACGCGTAATAGCCAATTTTAGGTGCTAATGGCTCCAATACTCGTCTTAAAAATTCGTACTTTTCCTGGTTCAAAGTTCTACAAAATAGGTAGACATTTTCATATCTAAGCCCGTTTGGGTGTAGTAGTAGAGACAAAATACTACACGTCTTCCCACTACCGGAAGGTCCACAGACAAGAGCCCTTATGGGATTTTTACCAAACAATGGCCCATGGGGCAAATATGCAACATCCCCCACTGCACCTAAAGACTCTTGTTTCTCCAATTCGGCATCATCACTAACCTCCAACTGAACGTGCTGCCGTACAAAACGCATAATGACAACTAAGCCACTCTATGTACAAGTACGTAGTTATATAGGATATGAAACAAAAGACAAAACACGCATTTAGGTAAAAGAAAACTTTATTAAACTAAAATTACATTCCACCACCCTTGCGTACAATACCAGACAGGGGGGTGTAAGTGACAACAGAATCTTGTAACAATAGGCAATAAGCTGTGGTATTGGCCGGTACTGCGTCCTTTGTTTCAAACTCGATTCGAACATCTACAACGTTGTTACCAGTGCTTGACTCGATTTGATGGCTGCAATCAATGACCGCTATCGGGGCATTCTCCAAAAATTCTTCAAATGTCCACAGCGGCTCCGCCCACTCCTTGGTGTAATAGCATTTCTGGAATTCCATATACATCTGATAAAGTAGAGTCGCGCGTTTCTTGTCGAAATCAAGGTTGAGGCGGCTGTAGGGGAACACCTGGGATCCGATATGTAGTCGCAAATTTGTCAGTTTGCAATGATCGAAGAATCCAGCATTTTTGTCAACCTTTCTTTGCCGGTCAGTTTGCAAGGCAAAAAGAACGTAGCGAGGTTTTTCCAAATCCGTGGTGTTTCGTAGTGTCCATGAAAACTCCTTGTTGGCAGTGGGTAACGAGGGGAAGATTGACAAATTCCAACTTCTAAATGCCATTGTAATAGGCTCGTCTTTGCCAAGCAGGGAGAGCAAATTCACCTTTTCACTATCTGAAGGGGTTGCGTATGGTAAATACCATATCATTTTTGAAATTGTCACATCGGGTGTTCCTGTAGAGCTGGTACCAGTTGCCACTGGAATACGTGGTATTATCATGTTGGCATTGGAGGCGGAGCGATTAACGATGAGTTCCATGCGAACATTAACCAAAACTTGGCGATAATCCTCAGCAAAACCCAATAGCGTGTCTAGAGGTACGCACGCTGAAAACGTGCCAGTATTTGCATCCACACACGGATTCAATGCTGCTTTCGAGGTAGGAATCATCCAGCCTGCGTGCTCGAGTCCTTTAATAGTGGATTTGTTGTAGCTGACATACGCCTTTAGATTAGAAGAAATTCCGGGATAGCTCGTCCGGTCCACAATCTCTCCATTTATAGAGAGTTTTACCTCATCAAATGCGTGTGCAATCGCATTTGGGGCCAGTGTATATTTATCATGATTGATCAAACTTCCCTCCACGTACAAGTAACTTTTAGATACTAGTACATATTCGCCTGGCTGAGAAAAGGGAAAACGAACCTCGTCGCTGGGTAAAAATCTCGAGCTTGCGTAACTTTCATGCGCGTGATATTCAAATTTGAAGAGGCGCTCGTCAAATTCTGGCTTACGATCAATGTCCAACATACTGCTTACTTACACGATATCCCAAACTTTGAAGAAAATGGTAATTGATGGCAGACAGTTTCTTTCTCTTCTGATCACCTTTGTCGAAGGTCTTGCCGCTCCAACTGAATCGATCTGCAGTTGTCGAGTCCTTTTTATATGCTCCTCCTAGCTGCTGTGCTCGCTGATGTTCAAACACCAACATGTCGGTAGTAAATGCTGAATGCTGGTGACTGGCACTCTCCTCTTATACTGCCCTCCTAAAGTGGATGCGAATCGAAATTTCCTCGGATCTAAAGGATATTAAACGGCCAGCTTGATCGATAATTTGCGCCGTTATTTCGTCCAATTTGTCAACAATCACTGGATGGTAGGTCACAGCTTCCGGTCTTTCAGACAGGCGATACCCAGGCTCTGTATTCGGTGTAAATTGGTATATTACGTGCGATGGCTTGCCATTCCTGAAATCACCCTCGCAGCACGATAGTGAAACAGCTATGTTTGTTACACTAAATACGTGTACAATGTCAGTTGACCAATTCCACTTGTGAGGGTGCATAATGGCATCAGGCTTAAACCCTAAAAGGGTTGCAAACGAGTCAGGTTTGTTGAAATCGATTTGTTTAGAGCATTTTATACCGCAATGAAGCGTGTTCAAATTGGTCTGCATTTGAAAATCAACGCCGAGTTTCTTTAGTTCCGAGGTTAGCATATTATTTAAATCATCCAATTCGTACGTTCCAGTGGGCACAATGTACGTTAGCCCAGTATAAAGTAAATGTTGAGTACCAGCGGGCAGGTCAGCACCTAAAACATTGCGTTTTTCGCTCACAGACCAGGAAACGTTAAGTGAATGGTCGGCCATGTACTTGGCCGTTTGCGAGGCTGCGAGTACACGCCCCTTGTTAAATCCCAATGGAATCAATACAGAGTCGTCAGCTTCATTAAATAACGTCGTAGTTGTTGCGATGACGAGACGGTTGCCCTTCAAACCAAGCACAGTTACAGCATCTCCTGTCGCAGCTTCCAGTGTGCTCCCAATTTCTTCTATGCCTAGAAATTTGCCACTGGTGTCGTGTATGGGGTGAGGTTTTTCATCTAACGCGTATAGGGTCGAATTTTCACCCTCAATCAGGTTAGGAATGGAAAAGTACGAGTCGAATGATGTAAGTCCCGCCTCCCAAGCACCATTTTTTAGCTCAATGGGTGGGAAAAAGGTTGTTTCTAGGACGCTAGATCGATCGGTCAGTGTGACTGTAAAGGACGACATCCCAAATGTTAATGCCTTTACACGGTGGCGGCTCGTGCTTTTTTATATTCTTCAGACATGGTCCACAGAAACAAAAATGCCAAATGTCCGCAAATAATGCTGTTGTAGGGCTGCAAACTCGTGGTATTGTAGTAAATGTTTCGAAACTTTCCAAAATATCTTACCCATTCAGGGGGTGGTTGTAGCAATCCGTAGGCATCGAAGTAATATACGTTCGATTTTAACACAAAGTATGCCGTCCAGTGTGTGCCAGGGCCTGTGCTATTGTCCAAGTTTAAAATTGCAGATTCAACATCACTCGGTGTCGATCCATCAGTGGTGGTGGTGGTGGGGATTTCATCGTGCATCCTCACCCCTATGAAATTGACAATTTTAGCTTGTCTGCAAAGTCCTTCCAAATCCACATTAGTCAAAGCTTTATTTGGAAGGACAACTTCTAGTTTTTTGACTGCATGCCTGCCAAGGCGGCACGTCCACCCCTGTATGGCCGAATGTACAGCCCCCGACCTTGCCGGCTGGTGGCACCACCACCACCACCACTCCTGGAGCTATGTGCTCGCGTAACACCAGCACCTCTTTTGTACGGTCGAATGTAAAGACCCTTTCCACTAGCTTGCTGCTGCGAGCGTTGCGCCTCCATCTGCTGATTATGTCTACGTGTCTCGTTCAAATCTTCCGCAGAACGTTTCGCATCGATCACGGTTTTTGCCACCGCGGCGCCCCCTCCCACTAAACTACCAAGAGCCGTTATAATTGGTATAGCGGCTGCAAGTAGTGGGAGAAAACCTCCCTGTTTTATATTGCGGCGAAGGGCTTTCAGCTCTTCTCTATGCTGCTGCTGCTTTCCACTTCCCCTCATCCTTCTTCTCCTTGTAGTCACTGCACGCCTTTTTCTCGTGTGCTGCTGGTCCCGCTTTCTTCTTGTGTAATGATCCTGTCTTCGCCGATGCTGTCTGCCCATGCCTGAGCCTTTGTGCGTTAAATTCTTCAATTTCATAGCGTTAACTACCAGCCAGGCAGCAAAACGTTCTGTTAGTGGGAATTTCTTGTCTTTAGCTATATCCCAAGCTCCAGATTGCAATTGCTTATCGGCCTCGTATCTTTTCTGATCGTCTTTAGTTGAATGATAAGTCTGGTCGTGGTCAAAGCATAAACTGTCCAACGAATTAAAACCTCTTTGTCCTAACGCTTTACGTTTTTCAAAATCAGTGCCAGGCCCGCAAAATTGATAATTTTTCGTTAAATGTAATTCAAAGGGCAATTTATCTATAAGGCGATTGAATAGACCACGTCCTCCTTTACGTTTGGCTGTTTTAGCCATACTGACATAGTCTAGACCATGTACGGCTTATATAGTAACATAAAAGATCCCTCCCCCCACACACACACGCACACACAATATGGCGAGATTTTTTACCACCCTATTCAGATAATTCACCCCCTTCAGAGTCGTCATTGCCGGCAACTGCTGCAAGAACATGCCCCAACGCTAATGTGTGTACTCCATCACTTAATTGGATTCTTTTGTCATCCTCATTTGAAAGGCAAAGTTTTTGCTGCTGTACAGTGTACAATTGGTGCTTGCGTGAGCGGATTGCGTTAAATTTCGCGTACAAATGTGCACCATCCTCAGATATATGGATCCCCTTGTCACGTTCTCCCGCAATAGTTTGAGCATTTGAAAACAGAATATTTTTAAAATGGTCAAAAGTTAGCTTGTTCCGAACCACATGCTTGGGAGTTCCCTTGCTCTTTTTTATCACAGTTTCCCTCTGTTCTCCATTAGTACCACTGTCCTCATCCTTCACTCGTATCGAATACGCTTTTGAACGTAAAAAAACCCCCTCTAAAATATTCCTTCCTTGCATCTCATCCTTGAAAAAACCTGTCTGACAGTGATACTGAGGGCTATAATACGCGCTGCTTACGGGTAATTCCGAAAAATCGAAATGCTCGCGTAATTTGGGATTTTGAAAAACTTCCCACCTCCAATCTTTTCCGTACGTTTTTATTCTGTAAACTAAAGAATCTGTATCAGTGTAGCATAGTTCAAGTCTTGGACTACCATAATGGGCTTTCATAACTTTATAATGGAAGGAGAGCATGTGGGCTTTTGAAAGGTCTAGGATTGCAGCCCCTGCTGAAATTGGACTGTTGAGAACCACTTCCTCTTTAACTAGCTGAATACCAATTACATCCTGGCCAAATGAGGAATGTCTTATGTAATGAGGGGAATTTATTAGCTTTTTTGCATTATCCCAGTTTGTTACTATTTTCATGTTCATATGTGCTCTAACATTTTGTATCAATTTTCCGTAGTTTGCATTACATAAATATTTTAGCATCTGAGATTGGGAGCGATATTTGGCCTGCGCCCTTTTTTTATAATTAAATTCAATATACGGTCGAATCCATGGGCTCTGTTTAAAACGTACTACATCATGTATTTTAGTAATTTCAACCCCTAAGCTGGCCAACAGTTGTAAATACCTATAATGGACAACAAAATTTGTCTGTTTTTCAAGCGTCCCTACCAATTTTTTACACTTTGAGCCCGGCATTAGCTTGTGGTTAATCACTGGCGGAAAGTCATTGAATGTTTCATGGAGGTGTGGTGGGGTTACTAGGCTAACATTTGCTAAATACCCATATGGAGACTCATCACTTATGCTAAAAAGATCAACAGATGTTGGTAATACATACTCAAAATCTGAAATGGGTAAATAATTTTTCATGCAATGCGCATAGAGACCGTTGGCGTCAATATAGCAAATTTGATACAATTCGTCCGAGCTAGCATGTCTGAGTGATGCTGTACAATATCCCCCACGAATTGACTGTTCAAAAAGGTTGTAAATCGTATCATCGGTTATTAATTGGATTTCTGCGGATGTAAAACTGAGCATCGCCTGCTGAGCAATACCTGGTAGTGAATAGAGATGAAACGGGTCTAGCCTATATTCGGATCTTAACATTTCCATGCGGAAGTTTTCAAAAAATTCTGCAAGTAGCAAAACATCTGATATTAAATAAAGGTCGGCCAATTGTCCCAAGTTTTTCACTCCAAATGTTTCCCATATTAATTTGACCCTATCATACTTTTCCTGAGCAACATCCTCTTCATACAGCTCTGAAAAAAATTCCTCTTTCGAAGGGAGTGTTGTTTGTTGCAACTTTACAATATCATCTAAATAATCATAGCAAAATGTGGATTTTTTAGCCAGTAACTCCACATGCTTAGGGTTGGGATAATGTTTGGGAATTATTGATAATTGTTCGGCTTCTAATGTTTGTGTTAAGACATCCAGACTATTGGACATGAAGCGGAACGAGTCTATAAATCTTAACTTTCTTACAAGCACCTTTATCATGATAAATTTGCTTTGTGATTGAAATAAACGTCTCCTCATTGTGAGGTAAAACATCAACTTTTCCAGCAATTTTAGATAGATTTTGAACTATAAATTTAAAATCATACGAACTCCCCGAATGAAATACAACAGGTACATAGTTTGGAGTTTTAGCTATTAAATTGCATTTGCTATGCGCTGCCCCCCTATATTCTGATGAAAAATGATCGTGGTCCCGTACCTTGTCACATGGCTCTAAAGTTTCATTACACAGATGACAAGTGGTCGCAAGTTCATGGCTTAATTTCTGTAATTCGCTCATCTCACTCATTGGCTTTTTGTTTGCAAAAAAGCAGTCCATAAGCTGGTTGGCGATTCGGGCCAGAGTTTTAATCATATGCTGATCTGCATCCCTACCAGTATATGTAATGACCCTATTGAAATTTGGATGTTCTCTGTACAAATCTGTTGCAACATAAATTCCATAACTGTACATTTGATGTTTTTGGTAGGCGTGTAATCTATTTGTTTGCCATTCAGACTGATGTTCTGGCATGCGTGTAAGAATTGATTCTACATCTGCATAGATAACCACTGGCAATTTAATCCTATATTGATAGTGTTTGAATTTGAGTACAGACTTTTCACTTTTAGGCATTACTGTTCTCGATATTGTATCACTAGAATTACAAAATGCCTTGTGTTTTACCATTCTTTCCTCTTTCGTACTTGATTGCTCATCACTATAATCCTGATAAAATGTAAAACATTTTTTACATATCAAGATAGAATTCCTATTTGTAGTTAGCTGTTTTTTAATTAGTTTTTCAAAATTTGTAATACGTATTACATGTGGAGTTTCACTGGCCTCATTTAAAATTAACAAATCCTTGTGATGGCTTTTTTCCTGATGGGAAACTCGTAATGGGAAAATTTTTGAACCCTGGCCTATAGCATATATGTTGATTGACACCTGGGGGTTTTGTTTTTCGAAAAGTGTAATTTGGGATAGTGGAGTGGGAAATTTTATGCCATCAAATGAATAGTTTGACGCTGAATCTAGCATTATAGCGTGATAAAAACATTTTTGGTCCCTCGAAATATCTCTACAATCGACTGCCCCAGTTCTCTTTAACCAATCAGGGATTGCCTTAAATTCATGTCCCACAGTTAGTGGACTATATTTTGCCAAATTTATTGTCAATCCGCTCACTGAAACAAAGGACCAACCAGACCCCCTTTTCTGATGTTCATCCGCCTGATTTAAAATTGACTCTATGATAGTTTCGAGCAATGACAAAATATTGGATTCAGAATAAATAGGCACACTTTTGTGTGAGAAATTTCGTTCCGATTCTTCCCCTGTCTTAGGATGATAGTACAGGCAGTTAACTGAAATATGAACCTTAACCGAATTCCACATTTTTTGATGGATTTTAACTTTCAAATACAAATTTTCAATATTTTTTTCCAAAAATTCAGAGAGAGTGATTGTCTGGATATGGTTTGGTAAAAAATAGGTTTTAAGGTTGCTGTTGAAATGTGATTCGATTAAAATGAAGTCTTCATCCACTTGATTTAAGTTATTAATTTTAGCATCAAATTTTTCATTAGCTATTTGAGCATCTTTGCTAGCTTTAGCTATACACTTTTTCTCATGAATTTCCCGAAAAAATTTCGACATGGCAGGCTTTTGGCAAACTGTGCATGAATAAATTTTACACATTTGCCTGGCACTATGTAAATTGAGGTATCGTTGGTTTTTATAAGACTTTCCACATACCAGACATTCATATTTCGAATTGTTAAAATCATCTTTATGACCAACCATTTTAATAAGCTTAGGATATTGTCTTCCATCGCAAATTACGGATGGCCTAGCTTGAGGTCCACAGTTTTTTAAGTGTTTGTAAAATTCTTGAGTGTTTTGAAATGACCTCAAGCATGTTGTGCAGTTTTTCTGAACACATAGACCTGAATTTATGTGTCGCAATATATAGTCCTTATGTTTAGAAATGGTGTGACAATTAGAACATTGATACTTGAAGAAGGGCTGAGAAGATTGCTTCTTCCTGCTCGATCCCAGTGCTGAATCCATATGGAGAACGTCTTCTGAAGTGCAGATCGAAAGTGAGTTAGACCTTCTGTGGGTACGCTTATATATAGAAATACTGGGCAATGCTTTTACCCCTCCATAAGCAGGAATGGGTCCAAAAGGGGGTATATAAACCCCCCAGTTTCATACTGTACTCATCATATCCCAAGAACATCTACTACAGCCAGCACCTGCTTTACCTAGAACCATCTAGAACCATGTCTTCTAACCTGTAAGTACTAGACCTTTTGGAAATTTGGGTAATTTTAAAATAAAAATGCATAATACAAAATTAATATTTTAATCGGCTAAGCATCTAAATATTGTATATAATATCTCCAGCTCCGACTCGAGCAGCTCGATCTGAGTTTTTAGGACCTGCAACTCCTGAAACAAATTAAAAAACTTATTTATATATTGTGATTGAACCTGTGATTCAATGATAATTTTAAATTGGGGCTGGAAGGATAAAAGCCAGATGTTTAGACAACATTGTCAATAATATTGAATTTAACTATATTTAAAGTGTCTGAACATGGACCTGTGATTCACTGATAATTTTAAATTGAGGCTGGAAGGATAAAAGCTAGATGTTTAGACAACATGGGCAATAATATTGAATTTAACTAGAATAACATTGAATTTAACTATATAAATGTTTGAGCAATTCGCACTATGGGCCATGTCATTACTTCTCTTAATCGCTGCTGCTGGTCGGAGCCACCCTCTATGGTGACTTGGACGCCACCATCATTGGTGGGCTCAATAATCTGTAACATAAATACAAACAGAACTGAAATAAACAGATTTTCTTTTCTTTCAGCCTTTCTACACTTAACACTAATAAACTGGCAAATGGAATTGAGAGAAGACCAATGGCTCAACTGGCGCTGCGGGTTGCATTTAAAGTGCTGGAGGTTAAGTTTATATGCCACGAACAGTATGGCACATCAATTTTACTCACAGTGGAAGACCAATGGAATTCTGAGATGTTTAAGGTTTTCCTGCCCAAACGATATGCAAATGAGCTGAAAGAACAGGACTTTGAGGGATTCTCGCCTATGACAACCCCGCTATATTTCTGTGTATGGAAACGGACTCCTAGGACAAGCTATTTGAAGTTTTCCCATGATGAGAATAGTTTGTTAATTAATAATTAAATAATTAAATTAAATAATTTGGTTTCTATTTAAATAAATGTAATGGCAGCATATTGTAGTGATTTTTCTTTCTTTCCACCCCTCAAATCCCTGGTATTCCTTATTTAAAATAGCAATAGCATTTGAAATTTGAAAATTTGAAAATTTGAAAAATTTGGATATTTGTTGGATGTAAATAATTCAAGATTAGGCATTAAAGCTAGGTTAAGAATTACGAATATCGCTTCTACATTAGAAATATATTTAATAACTAAACATGAAATGATTTGATAACAATCAGCATTAATCAGGAATTATGAATATAGGTTCTACATTGGAAATATGACAATGAATGGTACCTTTGTACATATCATGCACTTTGAAGAAAATGAGTTTAGCCCAACATTTGTTGAAAGCAAAGAATTCAAATTTTAATGAATGAATGATTTGAAAACTAGTAGGAAAACAATTATTGAATAAAATTTATTTATATAGTTAATAAGCAAAGATGAAATGGTTTGATAACAATCGACACTGATCAAGAATTACAATAGATTGATAATTTAAGATGCTAAGATAGATAAAGTTTAGATGCTAGATCAAAAAGCAGAAAGGATTGGACAACTTTTGGAAATATTTTTTAAATATAGCAATTGGTAACTTATTTATCAAGTGCCTTAAACATTTCAGCTCGTTTTTCTCGTATATATTGTCTGACTATAATATAATGCCCAGGTAGGTTCAAATGGAGTATCCCCCTTAACATTTAATTTTGCTGTAAAAATGTATTTTATTATTTACCATACATTTAAATAGATCATGTAACTAGCATCTCTCTTGCTTTTTGTTTGAACTAAACTGTATTTCAAATGGAAGATTACATGATTTGCCAAGATTTTATCAAAGAGGAAGATTGTCTATTATGACTAGGTACCTACTGGCTTCAGGAAAATTCAAACAGTTGCAATTAATTTAGATTGGTGAATTTAGCTATTGGTATGCAGATTATTTATAGAGCTAGATTCTATATAGATAGAATTACACTCACGATGTTGGTTGAGGGATTCTGGCTGGATTCCATGACTGCTTATTCTGTTTCTCGATACTTTGCTACTAAAATCCAGGGCTTATATACAAATCTACCACCCCAGCTTGCTGAAGATGGTGGGGCGAACTTTTTGAGTTTGAGCAGGTGCAACGTAGCAGATTTTAAAATAAAATTATTAGAAAAGTTTTTCCTTGTACAGTTTTAAGGTGTGGCTTCTCACAACGAGCACAGCACAGCTTGACATTTACTTGCAGCTGATTCCCACGACGACCAAGGTGAGGCAGAGTTACATAATCAAACGGGGACTTCAGAACTGACCATCCACAACGCTTATCGTGTTATGCTAGTAAGCTTAAAGGTCAATTAATTGCGGTGCCTCACCTCTTCATGGTCCAAGAGCAGTTACGTAATCTCAAGGCGAATTCTTCCCGTCTTGGACCCCTGGATTGAGCATGCACGCCATTATGAAGAATGTCCCCATGTCCTGAATGTCAAAGGATCGGCTTTTGTTAATGCTGCTAAAAAATCCAAACCTGAATGTACATGGCTTTGACATGATTGAGCAATAAAAACTTGATTGAGCAATAAAAACTTGAAAAAAAAATTTCTGCATTTATCATTTCAAAACTACCATACTACAACCTTATATATAATACAAACTAGAATAATATATGATTAAAATACTTACTATAGTCGATCGAGCTGCATCATAGTGGAGCACCTTTTCTGAATTGTGAGGTAAGTTGATAATTTACAGTAGATTATAATGGGAAATAACAAACAAAAGTATAAAAAAGGGCTCATGGCCAAAAGAGGATTTTTTATACACTGGCTGGCGACTGAGCAAAATGCGCACTTTTCATAATTGCTGAATTCCTGGGCCTTGTGACGTTCGTGTGACGTGATGTTCATATTGGATACACTTAGCTAAAACTCCCGCACATTTTTTCAGCAAAAAACACCAAGGCAGACGTCACGTTTGGGTGTAAAAGTATGCCTTTTCTTTGCGCACCTCCTAGGGGTTCGTGACGTAGGATTTTGACGTTCGTATTTTAAGAGCAAAGAAATTCGCACTTAGCTAAGCCCCCGCGCGTTTTTTCCACAAAAACCACCAGAAGCTGACGTCACATGGAGCGAAATAGTTTCTGTACAGCGTATTTATCTATAGGGCGACGTCACAGGCTGACGTCAAATAGGGGTGAAAAAGTTTGTGAGCAAAAGGCACCTATGCTATAGGGCTGACGTCACATGGAGCGAAAAAGTTTGTGTACAGGTTGACACTACTGCCGTGCGTTGCTTTGCTCTGGAAAACTGCGTAATAAGCAGTCAATACTGCGGATTTCGACAGATTTTCAGTGAGTCGACGGCGTAAATATATCAGGCTGCTCAAGGATGTGGCCAGTTTTTCACAATGATCTTTCCAGCTCAACTTTGAGTCTACAAATACTCCCAGGGTTCTGACAGCATCACGGTTACTCACAATATTCGAAAGATCTCTAAGTCCAAAAAACATTTGTTCTGTTTTGGAATTATTTACTGCAAGTTGATTGCTGTGGAACCATTCACGAATTGAAGAGACCGATTCATCAGTTTTCCGTTGCAAGTTCATCAGATCAGCATCAACCGTTAAGATTGTTGAGTCATCAGCACAAAGAATAGTGCAATCCGATGTACATTGGGGAAATCATTGGAGAAAATAAAAAACGATGTGGGTCCCAGGACGCTACCTTGAACTACCAACAGACCCTCCAGTTTTTTCAGTTGGGAAACCCTGTCACCAATTCGGACCATCTGCATTCTATCCTCCAAGTACGACTTGATCAGATTCACTGCATTATCCGAAAAGTTGTGTTTATACAATTTGGCCGAAAGAATGTCGTGAGGGACTCAATCAAAGCATTTGGACACATCCACCATTGAGGCTGAAACATATTTCTTTTCTTCAAAGCCGGTGCTTACAAAATTAGACAATTTTAATATTGCTTGATCAGTTGATCTTCCCGAGCGAAAACTAAACTGTTCGGCGCAGAACAGGTTATTGCACTCAAAATGATGTTTAATCTGCTTATTTAATGCTTTTTCGAATATCTTCGAACATACTGGTAATTTGTTTATAGGTCTGTAGTGCGCCATCTCGTCAAAATTTCCTTTTTTATGCAAAGGTATCACCTCCGCGATTTTCAAGGCAGTTGGATAGAGGCTCGAATGGATGGATTCATTAATTAAGTGCGTTAAGGGGTAAACCAACGCTTAGCAACGGAAGTGCTTAGGGAACATAAAAAAGCCCTGTAGGGCTTCTGAGAGATTCATTCTCTATAGAGAGCTCGATCCTCATGTTAAGTCTGCCAGCCTGGTGAAAGATTCCGATTTGGCATTTTATTCCAGTTGTTGACGCTTCATTTGAATACAAAACCTTACGTACCGAACGATGTGAAGAGAGTTCTCTCTGCAATTCTCACGAGAAAGAATACCTCTTCCACTTTTTATGCTCCTGCCGTGTTTTGATAGAATTCAGAGTTCAAGCATTTGGTCAGCCAGTTTTGTCAAGGG
The DNA here is from genome assembly GCA_030762985.1 of Adelphocoris suturalis. Taxonomy (NCBI): domain Eukaryota; kingdom Metazoa; phylum Arthropoda; class Insecta; order Hemiptera; family Miridae; genus Adelphocoris; species Adelphocoris suturalis. The sequence goes on from CM061043.1 coordinate 23,657,163, forward strand.
ATGAGGTGGTCAGACTTCTGAATGGTGGAGGTTGACCGCAATTGGTCTCTAACTGTAAAGTAGCATGGCGCTATCGATCATTATTAGTGCGGGAGTTCAATTATCGATCGTAATTATATTATTTTCTAGAAAACAGTAGTATCTATTTCTCAGGCCAAGCCTTCATGGCCTAATATTCATTTTTAGTTTTAACCTTTTTAAAGAAATTTTTTTTTTTCCATTAAATATTTGGGGTTTCCATGATTTTGTTTCACATATTGTGCTTGCATTAGACTATTTTCATTCGCCGTCACTTCCAACAGACGGTTTAATTAACCATGTCGTATTGTTTATTTTTTATCTTAGTGGAATTATTAATTTTGTACACATAATTCAATAAACGTTTCTTCTTCTGCTTCTTCTTGTTTCTTTACATAAACTAACTTGATTTGAATATCTGATTGGTGATGAAAAAATGGCATGGAAAAAAACCAAATGCTTATGTCGCATGTCCTGCCAACGTGTTTCAATGGAAACAGTATCGAGTGTGACATTTGTCTAACACCGTACAGATCTACTCCTCTCCGAACTTTCCCCAGAATAAACAGAATAAAATCCTAGTTTTTGAAGAAGGAATCTCTACCAAACCATTTCTTCGTTGAAAAATGTTCGCTTTATTGGCCAAGCAAATATTTCTGCTCAACATCGCAGATGGAGTGCTATGGTTTGTTAACTAATCCATCTTTGGAGACTTCCTCTCTTGCAGAAAAGGGCGTATAAGCTGGTGGAAGGGGGCAGACCCGTGCATTAGACGAGCAGCGATCCGCGACCCCCTCCCACGCTACCCTGTCCTTTTAATGGACGCACTAATGGCTGGATGCGGCCCCCTTTTGGTTTCCCCTGTTCCCCAGCCCTTCTTCAACCACTTGAAATATCCATCCTTATGATAAACTTTGCTGCCGTCGCTCAAACTCCGAAGGGCTTTCGCTTGGGGTGGGATTGTTTGTCCTTTCAGGGAAAGCGCCTTCCCGGGCCCGCAAGACTTTTCGGTAAGTGGTGAAGAGATGGGACGGTTTTTACGAACAACAAACGGGGAGAATAGCCTCCTGCGAGGCTCTCCTTCAGCTGACCATCATAAACACTCGGGGAGCTCTTCCGTTCTTCTTTAGCAACCTTTTTCCTCCCTTTTAATGGAGAATCCTGGTTTCACAAATGCCTCCTCAAATGAACCGGAAGAAGAAAATATTTCCTTGTGCTCAAAGCTGTTTTCCTTTGCCAAATAAAGTTTCGGCTGAATAGAGACACACAGACGAAAAGTACTCCTAAAAAGTGTAAGTCGTGCAGCATGACTTCAAGAACGATTTCTTTCAGCCTGGAATGTATTTAAGCTTTCACCAACTGCCAAACTACCAGTTTCCAATCATCAGGTATCTGTTGATAGGGCAATGCATCAATTTCTGCACCACAAAAATTCTACTGATATAGTTGGATGTTGAGATCCCAAAATACAGCAAATGAAGTTTCGAAAAAAGCATTTTCATTTCCTCGATGCGTCGTTGAAATTTATTCTGGCAACAAAGAAAACTGCTGTTCATACTACTCCCTCAGTATCACAATCCTGAAGTATGATTTTAATTTGAACAACATTCAACAGTACCCATATTATAATATAATGTTGACCTACTGTGATATTGGGGGAAAAAATTGGTAATATTTCATCAAATTTTCACAGAATTAGGCTATTCCAATTGCTCCTTAAATTTCAAAATGAAAATTTTCGAAAATATTGTTCATTGAAATTTGTTTTGAAACATCTCCTATATATACCGTTCCAGCCGATAACTCTCCTTAAATTGAAATAAAAATTTCGTGCTACCGCCGAAAAATCGAGCTTATCAAATGAAATGATGAGTTCGTTGGACATCAATTTCTGAGCATATTAACCTGGTCAAATTTCTCAGAGAGTCACTAAAACGGCTAAAAATAGCCAAGAATCGATACATTATTTCTTTGTAGCAGAGTTTTAGTAAAAGAAGTTACTCAACAATGAACTGGAACAATAATAAACGTTTGCACAAAACTATGCTGAAAAATTGTTTAAATTGCATTAATATTTGGTGAAAAGAATGGTAAAAACTGCAAAAACAGCTAAAATTCAAGCTTTTTTTATATAGCAGATATTGTTTAGAACTTGAAAAGAATAGCTAAAATTTGTAGTTGTTTTTTTTAAACATTTTATGTCTTTACATTGGCTCATGGACTCGACAAGCGTTACGCTATAAAAAAAGCGTTATAGTGGATTTCTAATGATTTTTACGTACAACCAAGATGTTATGGGAGAATGAAACTTCTTAAGTTTTCAAAGGACAGAAATCGTTCACCATTGTTAGAAGAGCTCTCAATTTATCACGCATTTCTTTCGTACTTGTTCTTGGTATTTAAGTCCCCATTTTATATTTAATAATGTTATTAATGGAGGTAGTAAACAATACCGCTTGTTTTGTCACGACAAAATGAAGCCGTGGGTAGAGATAATATTGTTTTATTACAAGAGTTTATTGAAATCATTGAAACGGTTACAATTGTAATGAAAATTATTGTTTTGAACATTATTCGTCAAAATTATTTGTTAAAATGGGGGGTTAGTGGTGGTGGGAACTAAAGACATAAAATGTCCCAATGTGTTGCAGACTCGTTTCGCCATAAATTTGGGTAGTTTACAATCTAATGTAACATAATAATATAACAGGGGGTAACATGATGTTATAGGTAATAGTTACGAAAATTCGCTCATTCGATCATACAGCTTGACTGAAACTTTTACAATCAACGGAGGCTTCTTTCGTACAATAATCTATGTCCTTCATCTTCCGTTCCATTCCTTCGTGGCATTTGTTTTCATAAATTAAAAAACGCTGCAAATTATTACAAAAAGGCTTATTATTTCTGTATTAGATAGCCCTTATACCCAGATCACTGTTCTATAGTTGATAAACCTCGTTTATAGTATATTTATTATCGGAACTCTGGGTTTCGTGCCTCGCAAATGAGTTCACTCCATCACAGAACCAGGACCCCACAATTTTAAACTTTTAATAAAGTTAAGGAACGGAACGATCTATGACTAAGTCATCTTCCCACCAAGTGGAAGGATTGCATACAGTTAAAATTGATTTGAAACTATATGTTTGTTTTGTGCACATGAAATAAATTTATTTTAGTTGGTTGATAAGAAAAAAAATCAGTCCCGGAGGATCCTTAGCTGATAAGTTGTCTTCTGTATTTAATAATAGTGTTTTCAAACCGTTCCAAAGGAGCTTTATTCCAAAAATCAGCACCGTTGGCCGACCAGGGCAGAATTTAGCCTGAGGGCTCCCTCAGCTTAAAAGTTCGCCTCAAACTTGTAACTTTTGTATTCTACGTGTTCCAAAACAGCTCCATTTCAAAAATCATCACTGCAAGTCGAAAATGAAGGAAATGCGGCTCTCAAGCTCCTCCGCTGATCAGTAAACGTCCTAGCCTCACACCTAATTGTTTTTGAGGTGTGGTTTGGAAGACTGGATAGCCTACACAGCCAAATAGCCTACTATTTGCTCCGTCATTGCTTTACAATCCCAAAGCCTAATTATATTTTGCGAACCTCACCATATTGGAGATACCCCAATCTACTGCAACAGATAGACAAAAACATCAAATCTTGCCTACGAAATGTTCTAAATGTTCGGTTGTCACCACCACAATTCAAAATTGCTGCTCTTCCAGTTTGTTTTGGTGGGACAGGAGTACGGAATTCATGAGACATTAGTCTGCCAGTCTTACTTTCCTTTTTAAACAGCGTTGTCAGCCTTATCTAGGTTATGTTGAACTTTGTTGGGGAGAAAGCCGATATAGCTTTTTTCAAAGAAGCAGAGGATGAGTGGCTTGAAAAAAATTCCAGCATAGTTTTGCAGGGCGAAATTCAAAAGAATTGGGATCACCTGAATTGTAAGAAGACAAGTGAAGATATATCTACTGGAAATGGCTACTTATGGGCTCTACCCTTGGTAGCAAAGTGTCCTGAATCAAGTGGATGGCTCAATGTATTGCCGGCTAGAAGTATTGGGACCCTTCTCGACAACAATACTTTCCACATCTCGATTTCTTTGCATTTGGGCATATAGATTTGTATGCCTCACACTTGTTCATGCGGTGAGCTCGTCAACAACCTAGGGGTTCACAGGTTATCTGGTTTTAAAAGAACTGGAAGAATCTCAAGACGCAGCATGCTGAACAACGGCATTAGGAGGGGATTGATGTCGGCAGGTTTTCCAAATGTCCTGGAGCATCGTGCCCGGCCGATGTATGTATTTATTACCTAATTTCATAAGATTTGGTTCAGTCGTTTTGGAAAAAAACTCTGGCCCGCGGACGCTGGACGGAAGGATTTTTTGACATGGATATGTTTTTTGGCTGGGGTGGGGGTCAAGGAATTTTTCAGGACACTATTTTTTCTCCACAAAAAATGCAACGCTCCGGCACTTTAGCTTATTATTAACTCAAAAAGTGAAGGCTAGGTAGAAAGCAATGAGGTACTACCGCAATGAAGTACCTGATTCCGCCTTCCTCAACGATCGACTTAGACTTCTGTTTTAGCAAGGAAAGAAAGTAGCGCGGGAGTTTTTACTTTCCCAACATCCCAACAGAGTGGAAAGTAATGTCCACTTTTACTTTCCCAACATCCCAACAGAGTGGAAAGTAATGTCCATTTTTACGTTCCCAACATCCCAACAGAGTGGAAAGTAATGTCCACTTTTACTTTCCCAACATCCCAACAGAGTGGAAAGTAATGTCCACTTTCACTTTCCCAACATCCCAACAGAGTGGAAAGTAATGTCCATTTTTACTTTCCCAACATCCCAACAGAGTGGAAAGTAATGTCCACTTTTACTTTCCCAACATCCCAACAGAGTGGAAAGTAATGTCCAGTTTTAGTATCCCTACATCCCAACAGAGCGGAAAGTACCTAATGTCTACAACTTTGACATATCCATGATCTATTGTTTTTCCCCTCAAGGGAGAAATTTATATATGGTTTAAGTATGCTAAGTGAATGTAACGACAACCGATCATCCACAGTTTAAGAATAGGGTTTCTTTTGATTTTTTTTCTTTCGATTTTTAGGTTCTATGCTTTTGAAACGGTCCCTTTTTTGAACCACCTTAATTTTGGTCTTCACCTATTCTTAGGTGATGGTAACCTCTGTCCCCTGAGCGTCACACAGTAAAAGCCCATTACAATCTCCAGGATAGTTGCCGAAAGGGTCATTTCTAGGTTGATTTGATGAGCAAATATTTTGAAATGAGTACCCAATCCAAATTGAACAAAGTTTCCCGTAACTCAGACTGCTCTAAAGAACGGTTTTCATCTAACTTGTTAATCATTGATTATCGAATTGACTTGGGCGACCAGTCTCACTTAACAATGTTACGATCTCTTGGCGCATTAACGAGCCAAACTTGAACTCCCTAAAGTTGATGATTTAATTGCCCTTTGGCTGGCCACGAAATTGATGACGGAGCGCCCTTCTCTTGCGGCTGAAATATATTCAAATTCGATCTGGCTTCAGCCGGAAGACTTGGGGTAAAGGGTCGGTCAGGTAGTTAGAGGGTTTGCAAGGCAAATCGTCCGTCTTCCATGTTAAACACGGAGTTTGTTATCAATTTACTATCTAGAGCAGTGATGGCTTGTTCAGTAGAAACGGGAAGAAACGAAGACGGATAGAAAACGGATGAACGTACAGTGATCCGGGTGGCCATATTCGATTTATTGGACAGACTATCCTTACTTCGACAGTTTTTGAGATCTCGATTTTTAATATTTCAGCCCTTCAAATCTAACCCTTCAGAGTTGATCGAAAGTGATGCCGACGATTCAGGACCAATTAGATCCAAGGTAATGTGATTTTTGACACGTTTCATAAACTTTGGTCCAGAAATTTCAGAAGAAAGCTCCAGACGGCGCCGACGGCGCCGAACAGCGGACGGACGGATTTTTAAACTTGAATTTCACTCGGGTGGAAAATTCAAGTAACAGTAAACATTAAAAGTTTTATGAAAACAGGAAATCAAGCAAAACCTTATAGATAGTGTCAAAAGTCACCATCACAACACCGCTGTTGATATCTTCCAGACGGCATTCGCCAAATAGTGTTCAATAATCGCTAACAACGTAATGAAAACTCTAACTCACATGAAGAAGCAATAAATTCCTCTTCGGTTTCCTTTTTTAGTTTTATTCCAGTAGCGAGAGAGACCCTCCCCGGATTACTTACGGTTCACTAGTGTATATCAGGCGGAGGGGACCATTTTAGACGAATCGTATCTCTTCGCTGTCACTTCTTAGCTAACTGACCCTTATTTAGGAATATCCTCTTTTTGGTTTATTATTTTAAATAATGGACTTTGTAATCAACGAAGAAAAAAAAATTAACCCTCCCTAAAAATGTCTTGGTCTACGTTTCAAGATGTGTAGAATCCAAAAATCGAATTAAAAACTCAAGAACGATAAGGTTGTATTCGATAATAATCAGAAACGATTGGTAAATTTTATGTCTCTAGTTGCACACTCGTATGTGTTGCAGACTCGTATGCAAGCTCTAAAAATCGAAACACCAGCTCAATGAAATCATCAGAAATTAACAAGCGGTTGCAATCATGTTTCATAATATCAATTATTGAGAATGATCACCTGTGTGTAAACAATTATTCATATAACCATGCTCATAACTCAGCTTGTTGGCCACGCACTTTATAGTAGTTAAAGTAATATAGTTGCATAAATCGAGAGCTTTCGAACGAATGGTCAACGAATTTTGTAAAAAACGACGAAGTACCATTTCCCTAGCAACGACTCGGTTGTAAGCGGAAATCATCAGAAAACCAACCGTAACGCTTTTTTAACGCTTTTTTCGTTTATGTGCCAAAGTAAAGACATAAAATGTCAACAACAAAATCCCCAGACCCCTGGATGTTATTACTTAGAGCCCGTGGCTAAAAGTCAAGAAACATGGAACACGCCTGGTAGAAGTGACCAAGAAACAAAAACCAAATTTTTCATGAGCTTCATACAACAAATAAGATCAAAATTAAAAGACATTACCTAGGTAGGTAATTTTCTGTTATGGTGCGCGTCTACAATTACTATAAGCAAGAATAACTTCTCAACCAAGTGACAAAAAAACAAGCGGCATTGTTTACTATATCCATTTATGACATAAACTATAGGCCTGTTAGGGCTTGGAAAGCCCTAATCTAGTCCGTATAACAGTAGTACCTAACAGGAACTCAGCACATTATAGTAACGATATAAGTCCTACCTATTTGCGGCGTTATGTGACCTGGTGCAAAGCTAAGGCGATGTTATTAAATGATTAAAAAAATAGGAAATACCGATCAAAATGTAAGCGATGTAATAAAATAAATATCACCAGTTGAGGTGGTCCTCAACACTATGAGACTAAACAAAAAGTTGATTCGGGAATTTCTGAATTAGGGCATGTAATTCTATCTCGAGTCTTCTTCTTTTCTTTGTAAGCGTGTAAAGCTGCGCGTCCGTGTCTTCTATCTCCTTCTTTATCTCGTTCATTGCCTCTTGATCGGTAGTACTCGTAGATGACTGGTGTTGAGTTGTGTGTAGGAGATGTTACAGCTGTCTTCGCCCTGATGTGTCTGGTGCTCCAGCAAAGCTCGTGCTTGTTCTGTGTCTGTATTAATTTCGAGTGTTGTGTCATGTACAATTTGTGCTTCGAATATATTTTTGAATTTTTTGGTTGTAATGAGGTGTGCTGCCACGGTGAGAGACTAACGGCGACTTTTGGGGACGTCTAACACTGAAATCGGTCCGCGAAGTTCTTCACAATTCCAATGATCGTTCAGAAATAACTCTCCTAGATGTTAGTAACTACACTACGTTTCTTACTTACCGTGGCAACTGTTGTTACTGCCACAGCCTAATAAACAGTGAGTCTCCCTATCAAGTTTCAACTTCCTACAGTGAACAGGAAAGAATTTAGGTCATTCAGCTGATCAGAAAAGACCCCATCACTTCACTCGTCTCTTAATGTCACAGAGAGTCTACCTATCAAATTTCAACTTCCTACAGTGAACAGGAAAGATTTACCTCACTCAGCTGATCAGAAAAGACCCCATCACTTCACTCGTCTCTTAATTTCACAAAGAGTCTACCTATCAAATTTCAACTTCCTACAGTGAACAGGAAAGAATTTACCTCACTCAGCTGATCAGAAAAGACCCCATCACTACGTTTCTTACTAACCGACACTTTTTCAACAAACTTGGGGCCATGCTGATTCGGAATTATATATAAAGACCGCTATTATATATAAAGTCCGCTAAGTTCTTCAGTTTCAATTTCTTCGTTCAGAAATAACTCTCCTAGAGTTAGTTATTAACTACACTACATTTCTTACCGTGAATTGATGGCAACTGTTGTTACCGCCACAGCCTAATCAACAACTCTCGTTGATAAGGACCGCCTAGAACACGATCAAGGCGGGTATAGAGACGTTGAATTGTCGTTAGAGAACAATTACGAAAGAAATACGTGATAAATTGAGAGCTTTCCAACGAGTGGGGGACGATTTTTGTCCGGTGAAAACTAAAGAACTTTCATTTCCCCAGCAACGGATTGGTTGCACGTGAAAATCGAAAGAAAATTTTTCGTGACACATCCTCGTAACGTTTTTCGCTAGTTAGCCCTAGGCTAAAGCATGTTCCATGCGAAAAAAATCCACCGTCCGCTGTCCGCGATTTTTCTCCGAAATTAACAGCCTAACAAACCAACCTTCATGAAACTTGCGTTAAAAATCGCCATTTGGGTCTAGATGGTCCTGTGGATTTGTGTAATCTCTAAAGGGTAGCATTAAGGGGCTAACCATTCAAAAAACGAGATCTCAAAAATTTTCAAGGTATCAGTAATGATTTTTTGCTTGTCAATGATAAATATGATCCCAAGGAATCGATTAAAACCATCCGCAACGCTGTACGATGAATGGTTTGTTTTCGCGAACATTTGAGGGTAGGGGTGTCATTTATTGAAAGTTTACCCTACTTCCTTATCAAATAGGTACTAGAAAAATATTTGAACGGCTCATAACCAATAGCTTCCTAAAACGATACGAAAACGATCCCAAAAAGTTCAAATGCAGCATCAAGAGAATGAGCAAGCATAATCCAAACTACCCGCACCAGAGGTAAAAGAGTGTTCCACCTACTTCAATATTTAGCCGTGCGAAGTGGAAACAAAAGGTATTAGAATCATTTTAGTTTATTCATAAATTTAAAGATGAATTTTTACGATTTCAAATTATGAATACTTAGTAATACCAATTAAAAGCGAAACTTGTGCTCTGTTTTAATAGAGCGCGGCAATTCGTAGAGAGTGAGAGAAGCAAATGGACAAACCAGTTAACTATAAAAAAGTAAGGCAGCAACAAGAACAACATAGGATCCAAATAACCTTTTGCTTATTAATAAATATTTTTACCAAGTACCCATTTATGGAATATTAATAATGAAATCTTATCAAACATGGAAGACGAATGCCGGAGACACGAAAGCGACGAAACACGAATAGCTGTTATATTGGCTAAAACTCCTTAGAGTTTCCAGTTGAAGGATATACAATATTAAATTTTCATGTTCGATTCACCCCTTTGGATAGCATTTATTTATTCGGAACCCCCTTCCGAGTATTGAGAAAGAAAATATTGAAAAAAGAGGCAAAACAGGCTAACAGGGTGGTTGAGTAAACAGACTAGATGACCGCCCTTTGCGTGGAAATTAAAAACGCGACTTCGAGACATCGCAATGTTTGCATAATCGTGGGGCGGTTAGCTTCTCCTAAATACAAAATTCATTGGCATTTTTTCTTTTGGAAGCACCTGTAGTGTATCCCATGAATTATGGAGTGAATGATTTATTTTAGAAATGAGTGGTTAGAGGAAATTAATAAGAAAAAATTAGTACCTGGTGGTATCAGCCTAAGAACTATTTGACTTTTGAATGTCTACCGCGATTCCTTCGATATGATATCGACCGGGAGAAAACATAAGCCAGCGTGCAACATGACCAAAGCTTCGTTCTCAATGCACGTTCTGACAGTTCTCGAACTCATCAAAACTGGACGGGAAATCCCGGGGCGATTTCAGAACTTGGAAGTGGAATAACCTGTGTTGTTGTTTGTAACCTCACTCAACTCGTGTTACCTTCTGGTGCTCCTTTTCAGCACGTTTTTAGTTCCCGTGAATATATTACATATTATGCCCGTGAATATTACTTACCTAACTATCACCCCACAGCAATAAAAAAAAATAATAATAATAATTTAAAAAAATAAATAAATAAATAAATAAATGAATAAAAAGAATATAAAAAAATCCACGATGACTGAGGAGTATACCTACTTGAAAAAATTTGAGTTTCGTGGATGTAGACGAGATCCAACTATAACTTCAATCTCGTCCTCATCATTTACAAATCAAACACCATTGTCGAAACTATCGCTTTCCGAACTAGTTGACGAGCTAGTTGACATTTGTGACAGAGTTCCCATCAGAATCCCAGAGAAAGCGCTGCCGTCGCTCCGTTGGAAAATAACGGGCGTCCCACGCCTCTTCTCGTGTTCTTGAAAGGCTAAGTTTGGCGTTGGATGGGTGATCCAAGATCTAGAAAACCAAACTACTCCGAACATAGCACATTAATACTATTAGTAGGAGTGGGTATCTGTCTCTGACGGGATACTGTCACTCTCCTGTACCACTTTGTCGAGGATTTAGGACCCCATTGCACCTCTGGGGGGGGGCTACCTAAATCCTTGATATGGTAGCATAGCAAGGTTAGGATTATGGACGGCTAACGCCTAGTAATCCAATCCACTATTTTTGGGGCGTTAATGTTTCAGAAGAAACATGGCCCGGGGTTCCAGACGGAATTCCCATTATCACCCTTTGGTATGTAAATAATTTCAATGGTCTTTGACTTATAATTTCTCTTTTATTCCCCTTTCTATATTTTAAATTTCATACCTATGGTATACCTGGCCTTTGCCATTTTTATTATTATTCTTTACACCTGGGAATGGTTCCCAATTATTCAAGGGCATTGTTCCCAATTATTCAAGGGAATTGTTCCCAATTTCCAGGGCTTACTTCCCAATTTAAGTCCCCAATGTGGGCATATTATATCTCTTTTATTTTCCTATAGGTATAAGTCTGCATAGTTGAGCCACCATTTATTCCCGATTGTTCCAATCTTTGATTGGGGGTTAATTACCTAATGAAGACTTCCTATGAAGATTCATTGACAATCCATCCTGTTTTAATTTCTCTTTTCCCATCCTCAATCGCCAATGCTGCTATTTATTAATGAGCATCAGTTCTCAGCCAGTAAACTATTCCACCTGGTTTACATACTTGCTCTTCAACCAAGTATGTCTTTAAGGGGGGGGGGGGTGTGACAGAGTTCCCGTCAGAATCCCAGAGAAAGCGCTGCCGTCGCTCCGTTGGAAAATAACGGGCGTCTCACGCCTCTTCTCGTGTTCTTGAAAGGCTGAGTTTGGCGTTGGATGGGTGATCCAAGACCTGGAAAATCAATCTACTCCGAACATTGCACATGCTATTAGTAGGAGGTGGTATCTCTTTCTGACGGGATACTGTCACTCTCCTCTACCTCTTTGTCGAGGATTTAGGACCCCATTGCACCTCTGGGGGGCTACCTAAATCCTAGATACATTTCGATCATGGAATAGGTACTTATACTAACGTACAGAGACTAAAGTGTGATTTCGATGAAGAAGAAGAGAGTTGTTAACTCCACGAGATCCGAAAAATTGTGAAATGCGCATGCGTTAACTACGTCCTTGCGTTCGAGTTCTGACAGTTTCGAGAAAAAAAAACGGGGACTGTCAGAACCGTTCCGAACTTGCAGAATGCACACTGAGAACGAAGCTCAAATTAACGAGTTCCAGAATTATTCCGTATTTCATTAATGTTAAATTGATCTGGAGTTTTAGCACTTTGGGTCGTAACGTGCAATTTTTTAATTGCTGCGGTCTCGGCATAGCAACAGGCCGAATCACGTCTCCGATGCATCGTGGGATAGAGACTGACGACCTCCTCAGGCGTTCCATCTGATCCATGCTTCAGTTGATTTCTTGAAATTAATTATTTTAAATAGTATGGCTTTTTAATTCATATTTTCAATTGTTAATTGTTGCGAAATCATAAAAGCCACAAAAGGATGTCCAGTTGTACTCCCGAAAATTTAGTTGGCACCCCCGGAATTTCAAGTTCGTGGAGGCTGCAGAAAAGCACATTTTCCCATTGATGTTCATCCTACAGTTTTTCGTCTCGGTAATTTCAAATTTTACTGGCCCGCCTACTCAAAAGATTTATTTTTTTAATTTTTATTCAAACCTTATTTTCATGGTCAACTTGTCTATGAGCTGGATTTTCCGTACCGGTCCTAACATCCGTCGCTTTCCTTTGACGATTTCTTAATTGATTTATTTGATCTTTATTACTGATGAATTCTTATCGTATCGTATCGAATTCTTCAGTTTTAGGTACCGTCGTACCTTCTCAAGGAATTTCGGATTTGGAAAGGACCCGATTGGCTGTCGCCCGTTGCCAAAGTCCAGTGGTCCAGAAACCCTGTGTACCTTCCGGGTTCGATTTCCTTCACCTGAGAAGTCCTTTTATGAATTAAAAATTTTGCCATCGTGCCAGATACTTTCAAGTAAACTAATTAATTATCAAAAGGGTCAGTTGGTTTACAAAAAGTTAACACTTTATTTTTTACACTCAGTGCAGCTGATTGGGTTCACCACGTATCATATGGTCATACTCGTATATCACATTTATATATTTATCAGACCAGGGTAAAAATTCAAATGGCCATACTGAAAGCAGTCTCTCAAAGAATACGTGGGACACGGAGGAGGTTGAGGTCCTTAGGAATGGAGGATTGAACTGCTCTCCCATGGTTGAACGATTAAGTTTTAGTTATCTTGTTAATGTTTGATTGTTCTGTTAATGAATTTTTACCTTTGTAAAAAAGTGAATAAAAATAAACTGTTTCCATGTAAAACAAAAAAAAAAAAAAAAAAAAAAAATGTATATATATATATATATATATATATATATATATATATATATATATATATATATATATATATATATATATATATATATATATATATCTTCTCTATCTCTATCTCTATCTCTATTATTAATAAGAATGAAACTCCGTCTGTCTGTCTGTCGTGTCTATGCACGGCCAAACGGCTGAGTGGGGGGAGTGTACGAGTGGGGGGATCTTCATGAGATTTTCCAAAAGTGGGAGCGAGCGAATTTAAAATTGTTTAATCCCACCCGAACCATGGGCCGTAGGGCGGGAGGGGGGTCGAAGTAAGAATTAATGTGCGCTTTTTGGACTTCCCCGCTTCCCCTACCCCTCTAAACGGCCGTTGACAATTCCGGAAAAATACGGGTTTCGTAGGTTTTTGAACGAGGAAGACGACGGCGCGATCGGATCGCGAAAAAAGTATCGGGAAATGCGTTAAAAAAATGCGAGAGTACGGACCCGTTTTCTCGAAAAGTCCGCCGAAAAACTTGGTTTTTTCCGATTAAAATATACCCCGTAAAGGTACGTTTTTCGGAACGGTTTTCGCGAGCGAAATACAGCTTTGGGTCCGCCGAATCTGAATCCGAAATCGGATATCGAAAAAAGTGACGTTAAGTCGGTCAAATCGCGAGCGGAAGCGGGAAGAAGCGTTTAACATCAGAAATTAATTTTGCCGTGTTCGCGAGAAAGCTCTACGAAGTCAAGGGTTCGATGAGGCGGGGCTTGCACCTGACGAAAACGGGTTGCGAGCAGGTACACGCACTTACGTCTTGAAGGGTATACAGGTATACCTTGCGAGCGAAGCGAGAGCCATGTCAACAGAATAAATTCGGATTTTTTCCTACAAATATACAGCAATACCTTGCGAGCGAAGCGAGCAACATCCCCGAATAAACTTTTTGTGGTTCCACGTAGTTTCATAAGATTTAATTTGTTTGTAAGAATTTCCAACAGAAAAAAACGTCTGCCAAGTTGGGTGGGCAGTATAACTTCCTCAAGCGAGCGAAGCGAGCAGCATCCCTTACAGAAGTTAAACCTACCCTTAGGGATCTATCGTTTGCGAGCGAAGCGAGCAACATTCCCTACATGCCACACTTTGCGAGCGAAGCGAGCAATATTCCCTACATGCCACACTTTGCGAGCGAAGCGAGCAATTGAATGGGGGGTCCGGGGGGCTTGCCCCCCGGCTGGACGTGGAGGCGAGCGTAGCGAGCCGGAGCGGCTAGTACTATTTATAAGAATGAAACTCCGTCTGTTTGTCTGTCGTGTCTATGCACGGCCAAACGGCTGAGTGGGGGGAGTATACGAGTGGGGGGATCTTCTTGGGATTTTCCAAAAGTGGGAACGAGCGAATTTAAAATTGTCTAATCCCAGCCGAACCATGGGCCGCAGGGCGGGAGGGGGGTCGAAGTAAGAATTAATGTGCGCTTTTTCCACTTCCCCGCTTCCCCTACCCCTCTAAACGGCCGTCGAAAATTCCGGAAAAATACCGGTTTTGTAGGTTTTTGAACGAGGAAGACGACGGCGCGATCGGATCGCGAAAAAAGTATCGGGAAATGCGTAAAAAAAATGCGAGAGTACGGACCGTGTTTTCTCGAAAAGTCCGACGAAAAACTACGTTTTTTCCCATTAAAATATACCCCGTAAAGGTACGTTTTTCGGAACGGTTTTTGCGGGCGAAATACAGCTTTGATCCCGCCGAATCTGAATCCGAAATCGGATATCGAAAAAAGTGACGAGAACTCGGTCAAATTGCGAGGGGAAGCTAGACGAAGCTATTAAAATGAGAAATTATATGTGCCGTGGACGCGAGAAGGCTCTCGAAAGACGTGTTTGGGGTTCGATGACAGGTGTTTCACAATGTTAGCAGGTACACACAGGTATACCACATAGGTATGCGAGGCGAAGCGATGGGGGGAACTTTTCCGTTACAGACATTTCAAAAGAATAAATACAGGTTTTTTCCTATACATATACAGCTGTTCTTAATAAACTTTTCGTGGTTCCACGTAGTTTTATAAGATTTAATTTGTTTGTAAGAATTTCAAACAGAAAAAAACGTCTGCCAAGTTGGGTGGGCAGTATAACTTCCTCAAGCGAGCGAAGCGAGCAACATCCCCTACATGTTTTAATTGTAATACATGGAATGTATACAGCCACACCTTGCGAGCGAAGCGAGCAACATTCCCTACATGCCACTCTTTGCGAGCGAAGCGAGCAATTCAACGGGGGGTCCGGGGGGCTTGCCCCCCGGCTGGACGTGGAGGCGAGCGTAGCGAGCCGGAGCGGCTAGTTATTAATAAGAATGAAACTCCGTCTGTCTGTCTGTCGTGTCCATGCACGGCCAAACGGCTGAGTGGGGGGATCTTCTTGAGATTTTCCAAAAGCGGGAGCGAGCGAATTTAAAATTGTTTAATCCCACCCGAACCATGGGCCGTAGGGCGGGAGGGGGGTCGAAGTAAGAATTAATGTGCGCTTTTTGGACTTCCCCGCTTCCTCTACCCCTCTAAACGGCCGTTGAAAATTCCGGAAAAATACCGGTTTCGGAGGTTTTCCTACGAGGAAGACGACGGCGCAATCGGATCGCGAAAAAAGTATCGGGAAATGCGTCAAAAAAATGCGAGAGTACGGACCCGTTTTCTCGAAAATTCTGACGAAAAACTTGGTTTTTTAAAATTAAAATATACCCCATAAAGGTACGTTTTTCGGAACGGTTTTCGCGGGCGAAATAAAGGTTTGATCCCGCCGAATCTGAATCCGAAATCGGATATCGAAAAAAGTGACGTTAAGTCGGTCAAATCGCGAGCGGAAGCGAGCAAAGCGATTAAAATGATTGTCCCGTGGACGAGAGAAGGCTCAAGAATTGACGTGAAGGGTTCGATGTCACAATGTTGCGAGGCGAGCAGGTATACATAGGTACCTACCTTGCGAGCGAAGCGAGAGCCATTTCAAATAATAAATACGGATTTTGTCCTACACATATACAGGTATACCTTGCGAGCGAAGCGAGCAACATCCCCGAATAAACTTTTCGTGGTTCCACGTAGTTTTATAAGAATTAATTTGAATGTAAGAATTTCCAACAGAAAAAAAGTCTGCCAAGTTGGGTGGGCAGTATAACTTCTTCAAGCGAGCGAAGCGAGCAGCATCCCCTACAGAAGTAAAACCTACCCTTAGGGATCTACCATTTGCGAGCGAAGCGAGCAACATGCCCTACATGTTTCAATTGTAATACATCGCATGTATACAGCCACACTTTGCGAGCGAAGCGAGCAACATTCCCTACATACCACACTAAACTTTTCGTGGTTCCACGTAGTTTTATAAGATTTAATTTGTTTGTAAGAATTCCCAACTGAAAAAAACGTCTGCCAAGTTGGGTATACCTTCCCCTAAGGGTATAACTTCCTCAAGCGAGCGAAGCGAGCAGCATCCCCTACAGAAGTTAAACCTACTCTTAGAGATCTACCGTTTGCGAGCGAAGCGAGCAACATCCCCTACACACGTTAAACCTACCCTTAGGGATCTACCATTTGCGAGCAAAGCGAGCAACATTCCCTACATGCCACACTTTGCGAGCGAAGCGAGCAAAATTCCCTACATGCCACAATTTGCGAGCGAAGCGAGCAATTTAAGGGGGGGTCCGGGGGGCTTGCCCCCCGGCTGGACGTGGAGGCGAGCGTAGTGAGCCGGAGCGGCTAGTTATTTATAAGAATGAAACTCCGTTTGTCTGTTTGTCTGTCTGTCTGTCGTGTCTATGCACGGCCAAACGGCTGAGTGGGCCGGATCTACGAGTGGGGGGATATTCTTGGGATTTTCCAAAAGTGGGAGCGAGCGAATTTAAAATTGTCTAATCCCACCCGAACCATGTGCCGTAGGGCGGGAGGGGGGTCGAAGTAAGAATTATTGTGCGCTTTTTGGACTTCCCCGCTTCCCCTACCCCTCTAAACGGCCGTTGACAATTCCGGAAAAATACGGGTTTCGTAGGTTTTTGAACGAGGAAGACGACAGCGCAATCAGATCGCGAAAAAAGTATCGGGAAATGCGTCAAGAAAATGCGAAATTACGGACCGTGTTTTCTCGAAAAGTCCGACAAAAACTACGTTTTTTCCGATTAAAATATACCCCATAAAGGTACGTTTTTCAGAACGGTTTTCGCGGGCGAAATACAGCTTTGGGTCCGCCGAATCTGAATCCGAAATCGGATATCGAAAAAAGTGACGTTAAGTTGGTCAAATCACGAGCGGAAGCGAGGGGAACCGTTTAATATCAGAAATTAATCGACCCGGGCCGCCCGTTTCACAACGTTGCTTACCAGAAGGGACCCTCACAGGGGGGTTCCCATTTGCACTTCTACGCAATACCTTGCGAGGCGAGCAGGTATACATAGGTACCTACCTTGCGAGCGAAGCGAGAGCCATTTCAACAGAATAAATACGGACTTTGTCCTACACATATACAGGTATACCTTGCGAGCGAAGCGAGCAACATCCCTCAATAAACTTTTCGTGGTTCCACGTAGTTTTATAAGATTTAATTTGTTTGTAAGAATTTCCAACAGAAAAAAACGTCTGCCAAGTTGGGTGGGCAGTATAACTTCCTCAAGGATATACAGGTATACCTTGCGAGCGAATCGAGCAACATCCCCTAATAAACTTTTCGTGGTTCCACGTAGTTTTATAAGATTTAATTTGTTTGTAAGAATTTCCTACAGAAAAAAACGTCTGCCAAGTTGGGTGGGCAGTATAACTTCCTCAAGCGAGCGGAGCGAGCAACATCCCCTACAGAAGTTAAAACTACCCTTAGAGATCTACCGTTTGCGAGCGAAGCGAGCAACATCCCCTACACGTTGCAATTGTAATACATCGCATGTATACAGCCACACTTTGCGAGCGAAGCGAGCAACATTCCCTACATGCCACACTTTGCGAGCAAAGCGAGCAACATTCCCTACATGCCACACTTTGCGAGCGAAGCGAGCAACATTCCCTACATGCCACACTTTGCGAGCGAAGCGAGCAACATTCCCTACATGCCACACTTTGCGAGCAAAGCGAGCAACATTCCCTACATGCCACACTTTGCGAGCGAAGCGAGCAACATTCCCTACATGCCACACTTTGCGAGCGAAGCGAGCAATTTAATGGGGGGTCCGGGGGGCTTGCCCCCCGGCTGGACGTGGAGGCGAGCGTAGCGAGCCGGAGCGGCTAGTATATATATTTATCTCATCCTATAATTTTGTACCATATGGACCATTAGTACTAAATTATATTTTATTACACAACGGTACCGATGGGTTACTCCTAAGTGTAAGTATGAAGGTACACTTATGGAAAATTATTTAATTTATCCAAAATATTAGCCCCCAAAGTGGATGAAAAAAAGCCCCAGTTCCTTTGAGCCTGAAGGCTAAAATTAAAAAACATGAATATGCTTTAGCCGTACATGACTCACTCCTCGTCGATTCTCTGAACCCGACCCCCCATCGGCCTCTGAACTTTGTTTATCATTCTGCCATCAATCCTAAAACATGGAATCATGTTTTAGCTCCTCGCTCTCACTTTATTATAGAAATGATCACGACCATTGAGCTCTTGTGAGATGATGATCTCCTAATAGAAACTCGCGAGTAAACATTCACTTTATTATAGAAATGATCACGACGATTGAGCTCTTGTGAGATGATGATCTCCTAATAGAAACTCGCGAGTAAACATTCACTTTATTATAGAAAGAGGCTAAAGAGGCTACATACGAAATTACAGCTTAATATAGTGTAAAGTATAGAAATTACCTATTAAAATAATTTAACCACCGCTTCACAAATCTAACCGTTCTCGCAATATTCGGATCACCTGCTATGAATCACATAATCGAAACACCAGCTCAATGAAATCATCAGAAATTAACAAGCGGTTGCAATCATGTTCACAATATCAATAATTGAGAATGATCACCTGTGTGTAAACAATTATTCATATAACCATGCTCATAACTCAGCTTGTTGGCCACGCACTTCGCAGTAGTTAATATAGTATGGTTGGATAAATCGAGAGCTTTCGAACGAATGGTCAACGAATTTTGTGGGATGAAAAACGACGAAGGATCATATCCCTAGCAACGACTCGGTTGTAAGCGGAAATCATCACAATTATTGGCGCTACTTTCGTTGCACTCTCGTGGGACATTTTTCGGTAGTTAGGTCACGGCTAAAGCATATTCATGCTAAAAACCCCAAAAATAAAGTAATACAACTAAGACTAGATGTAAAATAGGCTAGCAACTATATATGTATATACATACATATATACATCTAGTCGTAGTTTTATTTCACTTTCCTGATTCTTTTTTTTTTGGGAATATTAAACTTTTTATTATTATTATTATATAGATACACAAAATGAGGGGGATATTCGCTTGAAAGTTTTAGGTTTCTCTTCTACTTTTGTGGATCATCTTATTTAAATGATTTTCATATATCATTCAAAGCGGCATTAGTGCGCCACTTCCAGTCCAAGGCACCTCCTCCTGGTGCCTCTTATCCTCAATGAAACCGCCCGTATGATCCTGATTGTACATAGTAGCATATGTATAGTTATTGGCCTATTTTACATCTAGTCTTAGTTGTATTACTTTATTTTTTGATTTTTTTAAATTCAGTTTGGGGGCTAAACAGCGGTAATCACTGTACCCCTCATTTTTTCCCCATTCCAGTGTCCCTTTAGACACCTTGTTCAAAGCCGCTAATGTCCCTTCTGGTTGAGGTTCGGCTTAAACCTTAAAAAAAAAAAAAATAAATAAATAAATTAATAAAAATGCAGACTCAAGATGTTTATAACGACGATTTGGACCAAGTTTGAATTACACTTCATAGGGGATAAGAAATTTATGAATTTGTTATATTGGGATGAACTTTTCTTATTTCGCTGTTATCCTACTGACGGTGAGCAGTGAAAGACTAATCTGGGCTGTAGAACTTGATATAGCGGCTCTAAAGTAAGCAAGCCGCATTCGAGCTTAATCTACTTTATGCTGAGTACGCAGCCTTAATGCGGCTTCCGTTCCCACCCTCCCCTGTTGCTTCCTTTGGCGGAGTTGAGAGATGTTTTCTTCCTCTCGACCGTCATGTCCCTTTTTATTATGGGGCGGAATTGCCTTCTGCAGATGCAAAGTGCTTTCAAAGAAACACACGAGACATCAAACGTATTGTGATGAGATAGAATGCGGGCAACTTTCGCGTGTCTGAATTTTTATTTTTCGATATAAAAAAATGGGTCTGCGCCATGATAGAACTGCGAATTTTCAGCTCACAATGTCGAAAGGTTTGAATAAAAACTGAGTATCTGCATGAAAACCTATTTTTATTAACAAAAAACATTCGAAAACGCTGCAAATTATTACACAAAGAATCAGTGGCGTATCTGAATCATTTCTCATGGAAGGCAACTGTCGAGGATTTCATTTTATTTTATAGTTTTAATATTAGTTTCTAGTAGGTACCTGTTGCTGAGTATACGGAGACTGTTAATAAACTGACAAACGTTCATATGTAGGAAGGTGCTCAAAGGCTTTTTGTAATGATCTGAAATCACGGACGCTCTCATATTCATTAACCTACCTATGGATTATTAAAGCATAACACTAGTTATTTGGATAAAATTTTTTCTAAGTAATCAAAAGGTTAAAAACTACTATAAATACGAATAGGTACCTACCGATTAACTGAGGAGCACTAGGTTTATTATAATATTATACTAGACTCACTGGATACAAACTCATATAAGGCCTACCTGTGTGGACTTTCTTCCTTACAGGTTTTTCCTCAATTGCTACTCCCGCACGAAAATAACTTTTTCTGGACAATATCACACAATTGTATTATATAAGTAAGTACCTACCTACGCGAAATAAAATACAGGGCATGAAACCGAGATCAAGAAACATAATAAAATGTAGACAAACTCAAACCAGCAATATGCGTAAAAAGCTAAGCCACTAAAAAGTTGTAAGATGCGTAGAATTAAAAAAACTAACAATAAATACCCGCCTGTCCGCCGTACATCGTCCAGAGATTTTTTCCAAAACCACAGGACCAAAGCTTATGCAACTTGGGTCAAAAATCACATGTGGGATCTAGCTGGTCCTAAAACCTCACTATAAATTTTGGTCAACTGTAAAGGGTCAAATTCAAGAATGACTTTTTTAAGTGCCGTTTTCCATGGATGTTTGCTAAAAATCACCATTTCATGATTCAGATGAATGTTCTGGCAGAGAGAACCGCCATTTTATCAATATAGATGCAAATCTAAATCTCGACATATTCGAGAGAGGCACTCAGGAAAACAAAAGTTATTCCGCAGGACCCCCGTTTTAATCGGTCTCGTTAAAAGGGTTCCCTCTGCGGTGCGATTTCCACGCTCGATACAAGAGAAAGCGGAGGATTCCGGTAATGCCGGCAGTACATCAACTGAGTGGCCTTTCGGAACGAGAGGGTTGACAATAAACGGTGGAGAGGGCACCCCGGAGAGTTGAGATAGTTGGGGGTTCGACAGAGGGAAGCGGCAGTGGCGAGAGGGGACGCTGTCTCATTATTATGAAGTTCGTTATGCTATTAGGCCGATGTGCGTTCCGTAATTTCGCCCCAGTTTACGGAATAGATGGGGGAGACTAATTACGCCGAAGGAATTAATTTTCGCTTTCCTAGTCGCCTTTCTCAAGGGCCTTCAGGAGAGGATGATCAATTTTCTCCGCGAATCTCAGAGATGAGAAACTTCTCGTGGTCGGAAATATTGAATGCAGAGATATTCATGGCGCAGGTGACACGAATAGTCCCCTGCACGAAACTAAACGAGTTCGCTCTCTATTATTCGGTAAATAAATTTTTACAAAACTGTTTCAATTCGAGTTTTATCCACCCAATGAATAACATACGCAGGGTGTCTCAAGAGTAACCCCCCCTTTTTTCCACAATTTTTTAGATATCGAAGAGAAATTTAGAGAGCGTCTTTGGTTTACGTAATACTAACTTTTGAACAAATAAAATTCAGAAAAAAATTCAAAAGTTGTGGACTACTCAAGGATTTTTTAGTGCTGAACACGAAGGTGAAACCAGAATTTCGATGTCTTATTCTGTTCTTGGATTAGAGCTGATGAACCAAGAAGAAGCACCATTTCCTCAAAGGATTGGCACTTTTAGACAGAATCGCGCTTCTTCTTGGTTCCTCCGTTATAATCCGAGAACGGAATAACAAATCTTTAGAATGAAGTATATCATTTAGCAATAAATGTAGAAAAGAAATGTTTGAAGTTGGTATCCCATACTTCATAAGTACCTACTACTTTGGGTACCTACTCTAAAAAATTTCCGATTTTTTTCCTGAATTTTATTTGCTTAAAATTGGCAACACAAGAATGCTGTCCAAGTTTCACTTTGATAACTCAAAAATAAAATAAAAACGCTGCAAATTATTTCACAAAGGTTTATTATTTTTTCAATTGAGTATGATCGTAGTTTTAGTTGGCTTGCGTACGTCATAAGGCCCGTCCAGACTCCTCGGCGTGTCCTATTTCGAGTTGCCACAACCTATACTTCTATAATTATATACGCATGTTTATATTTCTCGATTTGAGCTCCTATCTATTCAAATAGTTATTGCCTTAATAATATCATTGTCTAAGTACGTACGAAAAGTCGAGAGGATATGTTATTAAATATGCGTAGGAAAAGCATTGGTATTAACACACAAATATGACCTAGGAAAAAACATATATTCATGCCTCGAAGGAAAGCTGTACCCACCTCATGGTGCCGCGGCGCCTCCTCGCACTCCACCCCCCGCTCACCCCCCTCACCACCCACCGTGACCCCCTGCCAAGCGTGCCAGGCGTGCGTCTAACACGTCCTAAAAGACACTTTTTCGTCCGTTTTTGGCCCATAGCATCTAAGCGAGTAAAGCGATCGGGATGGTTAAACGTTAGGACCAACTAGACCCCAAATGTGCGAAAGAACAGATTTTTTAAGTCAATTCTTAGGCCTTTTATGGCCCGGACGGCGGACGGCGAACGGCGGACGGCGAACGGCGGACGACGAACGGCGGACGGACATTCCAAATTTGGATTCTACGCACCTTGAAACGTAAAGTGACAAAGTTTGAGGGGGGGTTATAAAAATTTTTTGCTACACGATCACATAGGCTTATTATTGGAAATAATAAACCAAAAGGGGTGGGGTGGGGGGGGGGGGTACTTTTGGGACACCCTGTATTGAGTACCTTTTAATTAAGCTATGCTATATATTAAAGGAGCTCCATGTAAATAACAGCACGGTGGGTCGAATAGGAAATTTAGCCTTGGAGGCTCTGAAGCTGATCTGAGTCCCTCCATACTTTGTAATTGTATTCCAGATCTCCAAAAAGTAGCTACATTTCAGGTTACAGCATCTTATGTCAATTAAAAAACAAATTAGGCTCAGAAGCCCCACAGCTGATCAGTGTGCACTGATATTGAATTTATTCTTGATACTACAATGAAGGTCCATTTCATACTTAAACCAACAAAGTTTGAGAGGAGTTAAAAATCATTATTCTTGGTCGATTACAAAGGTTCATTATTCAAAATAATAAACCAAAACTGCAAAACATTACTAGAAATGGTGAAAATTGTCAAACTTGTATTCTAACAAAATATTAATAATAAAAAGTACCTATATCAACTGTTTAAACATTAAACAATTTATGCACAAAAGTAGCTATTCTGAAAAATGAATTTTAGTTTTATTTAAAAATACTAAACAAAAATAAAATAAAATAAAATCGTTGAAAACTGGAAGAAAATGTAATATTGATATATATATATATATATATATATATATATATATATATATATATATATATATATATATATATATATATTTTTTTTTTTTTTATCAAAACTGAATACTATTTATAAGAAAATTTTTTGCGATATAATGACGTACGAAAATTTCTTAAAAAAAAAAAAAAAAAAAAAAAAAAAAAAAAAATCGACAGTTTAAACCATTCTTATACAATTATAATTCGAAAAATAACGAAAATGCACACATACAATCATGCTGTATGACGTAATTTTATTTAAGAATTCCACATAAATAGGTACCTATATGCTGTTTTGAATATCTTTATGGAGTATATTCCCATCTGTAAGCTGGATCTACCAAACCTACCACACAGGGAAGTAATTGAAATAATAATTCGTAGCGCGTGCTCGTTGGAGCAGACACGCAGTTCTTTCACAATCAGCGTGAGTCATGCGCACCCCTAATCAAATCACTTGTTAGATGACGACTGGTGCTCGCAATGCAGGAAATGCAGCCTACTGGTAAATTGCGCCGAGTCAACAGCCCGAGATCAGCTTTGTTGCATTGTTTTTGCTGTGGGAACAAATCTCTCCCCGGGAAACGCTTGGGGGAACAAGGGAAGCGCTGCGAGGGTGACAACGACCGGTACACGTGCCAGGCCTCAGATGTGTGTTTGATTAATGTTCAATTGACCTCCACGAAGCTGCAATGAGCTTGAACTCCCTTTTCAAGATTTAAGGCCGACTTATTTCCTATTATTGGTGGTCATTGTCGTGAACGATAGGGCGTCGGCGTTGTTGAACATCACGTTCTCTTCTTCGTTTGTATTCATAGAGATGGAAAGTTATGAGAATGGTATTTTTTCCCCTTACCAACTCTATGTGTGCGTCGTAGATCCCTTTTACCAACTATGATGTTAGAATTCAAATATTAGCGACACTAAAGATGCACTTGGGACTCAGCCCTTCACTACTTTCTTGCCAAGTAAATTTTTGCTGAATCCCGACTGTACACTTTATCCAGCTCATGTAATCAATCTAATTAGAAGAAAATATCCAAACGTTACAACAATTTAATTATAATACAATAGAATTTAAAACTAACAAAGTCGAAATCAAAAGTTCCATTCATGTAGCATGATCGTAATATTAATTTTCATGAATTATCATATTATAGTTTGGTACATTGTTTTGTAATTTAAGCTCGTAATTTCTAAGAAACTGTTGAATACAAATTTCATGGTAAAAAAAATTGTTCTAATACAACAACCATTTTGTGATTTAAGAAATAATATTTTTTGATTTTAGCGAATTTTTGTGGAAAAATAACTATTGAGATGGCTCGAAAAATTTTAAAATCAAAATTTCTGAAGGAATTTCTTCATTGAAATCCGTAGGCATTCTGAAAAGAATCCTGGAGTTTAGCGCTTTTCCATATGCATATAAATATGTATTTATATCTTCCGTTTTCAAATTGAATTCGTCCTTTTACAAATTGAATTCGTACTTTCACAAAATGAACTCGTTCTTTTACAAAATGAATTCTTATTTTTATAAAATGAATCCGTCCTTTTAAAAAATGAATTCGTCCTTCATAAAGAGGGACCGAATCTTGAAGGTATTTAGTAACGGCGGTGTCTAGGGCTCGGGAAAACAGTGACAGGTCGGAATGCAGTCTTTATGCAAGAGCGCGAATATCTTCTCCCCTACCATCTACGCACATCAGACACAAATTACTGTTGGCACCAACTTAGTAATACCAACAGGTTTTCCCTCATGCCTAGAGTAGCGTCAGGGCAGCCTCTGCATTGGGGAAAAAAAAAAAAAAAAAAAAAAAAAAAAAAAAAGTTGCAAATTATTACATAAAGGTTTATTATTTCTGTATTGTACAGCTCTTCTACGCACAACAACTGTCTATATTATTAAACGAATCATTAGGTAGGTATCTCATGTGTTTGCATAGGTGAAGACGCCTGCTGAAGAGGAATAAATGAAATTAAATAACACAACTAAACTATCTTTATACGATCTGTGATGAAGCAGGCCTTAAACCAAACCTTAAAGGTTTTTGATCTCGATTTTTCGATATTTCAGACCATGATTACTACCCTTTAGGGTTGATCAAAATTAACGTCGATGTTACTGGTATTGAAAATGAAGTCAAGTTCAAACTTTATTATTATAATTTCAAATCCACTGTTGGAATCATATTGTTATTAGGTGTGATATGTTTGTGTATGTACTTCTCAATAAAAATATTATTCTTTCGTAAAAACCTAATCGAGGTAGTTCTGTTTCATTTCTCAAATAATATCAGGTTATTCGGCCCAGAGTGAAATTTTGATAACAGTTGCCAAAATTATTGAAAATGAATAGCTCTGTGAAGATAGAACCTTTGGGTAGGAACAACTTCGACACGTGGAGGATTCATATGGAGGCGCTCCTTATCAAGTCTGGTGGATGGGAATACGTGACAGGACAAAATAAAAAGCCGACCGTAGGTGATGGAGATGCTGATGGGTCTGCAGCAGCAGCCAAAACATGGTCAGCGGAGGATCTCAAAGCTAGGTCTGACTTGATTTTATCCATAAGTCCATCGGAATTGAAATTGATTAAAGGATGTCAGACGTCAAATGAGGTATGGTCGAAACTCCATGAAGTTTTTCAATCTAAAGGACCAGCTAGGAAAGCGACGCTATTGAAAAGATTAATTTTGCATAGGATGAAAATAGGGGACGATGTTAGGGATCATGTGTCTAATTTTTTCGAAACTGTCGATAAATTAAGTGACATGGGCATTGCCATTGATGATGATCTGTTGTCAATTATGCTGTTATATAGCTTACCCGAGGAATTTGAGAATTTCCGATGCGCAATCGAATCAAGGGATGACTTGCCCAAACCTGACGCCCTCAGGACGAAAATTTTGGAAGAGTCTGACGCACGGAAAAACAAATTTGGAAGTGATGATCCTGATGCGATGATAGCGAGAAATAGGAAGTACACAAAGACAAAAAGTAAAAAGTATGATCAGGTAGTTAAATATAAGTGCTTTAAATGTAAAGAATTAGGACATAAAGCTTCTCAGTGTCCTCAGAAAACTGAGAGAGCGGGAACAGGAACGACGGACGAAATTTCATATCATTTTGCATTGATGGGTGGATCTAAGGTTAGCAATTCACAATGGTGCTTAGATAGTGGTTGCAGTAGTCATATGTGTAATGATAAGAGTAGGTTCAAGAAATTAACCCCAACTGATAATATGATACTGAAATTGGCCAATAAATCTAGCACCAGAATCAATGCTAAAGGATCTGTAGAGTTAGTTGCTCGTAGTCCTAATGAAAAGTTAAGCAAAATTCACCTGAAAGATACCTTATTCGTTCCGGATTTGCGAATGGGATTGTTGTCAGTGTCTAAAATAAGCGACAACGGATGTAAAGTTCTGTTCACTAAGAACAATGCATCAGTGTTCAACCAGAACGAGGAATTAATTCTTTCTGCCAACAGGGTGAATGGATTATACTACCTGTACGGAAGCAGAAGAAGTGGCGAACAAAATCGAAGGAAGTCAAAGAAAAATGTCGAGGTTGATGGTTTGGCACAATCGATTCGGACATTTAAATGAGTATGACTTGAAGAAGATTGTGAAATCACGAAAAGTAATTGGAGCTAATTTCAACGGAAAGGAGAAATTACAACATTGTGAAACTTGTCTAAAAGGTAAGATGTGTCAAACTCCATTTCCGAAGAAATCGCTGAAAAAGGTCGCACCACTCGAAATAGTTCACACTGACGTCTGGGGGCCAGTGAGAACCAAATCGAATGGTGGTTCCTGTTATTACGTGACATTTATTGATGAGGCCACAAGATATTGTGTCGCGACATTTTTAAAAGCTAAAAGTGAAACATTTAACGCTTTTAAGGCATACAAAAATTTTGTGGAAAATCAGAAAGGAACAAAAATCAAGTATTTACAATCCGACAACGGTGGGGAATACGAAAGTAGAGAATTTAAGGAATATCTTGAAAGTTGTGGTATAGGGCGTAGATTGACCGTTCCAGGTACTCCGCAACAAAATGGAATCTCTGAAAGAGGACATAGAACGATTTTGAACATAGTTCGATGTATGCTTGTAGATTCTAAGTTACCAAATAGTTTCTGGGCAGAGGCTGTTGCAACTGCAGTTCACATTAGAAATAGGTGTCCATCCTCTGGAATTGACGGGAAAATTCCTTATGAAATGTGGTTTGGGAAACCGCCAGTAGTATCTTACTTTAGGACGTTTGGGAGTAGAGCCTACATGCTGGACAAATCCGTCAAGGGGAAGCTGGAACCTAGGTCAAAAGAATGTATATTCGTGGGATACTCTGATACCGCAAAAGCGTATCGTGTTTGGGATCCCAAGAATAGGAAAATCGTAGTGACTAGGGACCTGAAGTTTGTTGATGAATTTAATTTGAAGAAATCGGATACAGCAACGATCAAAAATCTAGAAATATTTTCTGACGAAGATAGGGTTCCGCAACAGGTTAGTCAACAGCCCGGACAAATGAAAATAGAATTTGTAACAGAAACTAGAAATATTAAAAATAACTTAGGTAACTTAAATAATGCAAGAAGTAGAGATGAAACAGAGCAGATTAGAGCAACAGAAACCGACCCCGAAGTTAACTCTGAACATGAGAAAGGGGAACAAAGAGAACGTGAAGAGAAACAAGAAACGAGTACATTGGTTAGAGGAAGGGGAAGGCCAAAATTGGTGAAGACCGGACGTCGAGGAAGACCGAAGAAAGTTTACAAAACTGTCCTCAAAACCAATGCACCTCAGTCTTCGTCTCTGGTTAAGGACGATAAAATGTTAATTTCAACAGCAATGGCGGAAATGGCTAACACAGTGGAAATTTCGCTTAAAGAAGCGTTTTCGAGTCCGGATGCTGACGAATGGCGCACTGCAGTTCGGAAGGAATTTTTGTCGCTTCTGCACAACAACACTTGGACTATGGAAGAAAAACCATCAGATCAGGAAGCTATAGGCTGTAGATTGATCCTGTGCAACAAGTATGGCTCTAATGGTCAGCTTGAGAGACGCAAAGCTCGTCTTGTTGCCAAAGGATATTCGCAAAAGCCAGGCGTGGATTTCCATGAAACTTACTCTCCTGTCGTAAGGCTCAGTTCTCTCCGTATGTTGATGGCTCTAGCTGTACAGAACAACATGGAGATTGTTCAGATGGATGTTGAGACAGCATACCTGAATGGAGACCTAGATGAGAAGATCTACATGGAGCCGCCTGAATTCCTGGAAGAAATATTGATGGACATAGTTGATAAGGAGAAAGGCGAAGTCCAAGATGCAGCTTGGAAAATGCTGAATGATTTAGAAGAAGGGAAAAATTTCTGTAGACTCAACAAATCATTGTATGGTCTGAAGCAGTCAGGTAGACAATGGTTTCTGAAATTAGACGAAACTTTGAAGAAACTTGGTCTCCAGCCGTCTAACTCAGATCCATGCGTCTACACTCTTGACAGACATACTGAGGATGTTGTCATTTTGACTGTTTATGTTGATGACTTAGTTCTCGCATCGAAAAACTTGTCAAAGTTGAACACATTGAAGGAAAAGTTAAAGGAGAAGTTCAAAATGAAAGACATGGGACGGATTCACTATTGCCTGGGTCTAGAATTCAACTATGAACCAGAAAAAGGGGTGATTCATATATCACAATCAAAATACATTCAGGAAATTTTGAAAAGGTTCAACATGGAATCGTGCAAGCCCCTGAGTACACCTTTGGATGTTAACTTCAAGTTTGAAGCTCCTCAAAATCAGTCATATTTTGACAGTAATTTACCATATAGGCAGCTGATAGGTTCTCTAATGTATTTGACGATGGGAACTCGAGTTGATATAACGTACGCTACAAATTTTCTCAGCCAGTTCAACTCGAAATTCTCAGAAATACATTGGAAAGCAGCCAAGAGGGTCCTACGATATCTCCAAGGTACTCTCGACTACGGCCTCACCTACAGACGATCTCAAGATAACCTCACAGGATATGCAGACGCAGATTGGGGAAATTGTAATCTCGATCGAAAATCCTATAGTGGGTATGTCTTTACACTTGCGGGCGCAGCCGTGACATGGGCGTCGAAAAAGCAAAGGACTATAGCGCTTTCAAGTGTAGAAGCTGAATATTTGAGTATATCAGAAGCGGTGAAAGAAGCTTTATACTTGAGAAGACTCTCGAATGATATGGGATTCCCAATACATGGCCCAACATTTTTATATAATGACAGCCAGGGGGCGCAAATGCTAATTGCTAATCCCGTGTATCATTCCAGAACCAAACACATAGATATTCGGAATCAATTCATAAAACAGACAGTGGATGAAAAATTGGTCGAAATTAAATACCTCAAGACAGACGAAATGCCTGCTGATTTCTTAACGAAAACTATGAGTAAAGAGAAGCATGTGTTCTGTTCGAAGAAGTCAGGGGTGGATAAAGTTTTGCCTTGAGGGGGCGTATTGAAAATGAAGTCAAGTTCAAACTTTATTATTATAATTTCAGATCCACTGTTGTAATCATATTGTTGTTAGGTGTGATATGTTTGTGTTTGTACTTCTCAATAAAAATATTATTCTTTCGTAAAAACCTAACCGAGGCAGTTCTGTTTCATTTCTCAAATAATATCAACTGGCACATCCCCTGCCAGTGGCTAATTTTTCAGCCTAACTTCATAAACTTTGCCCCAGTAGTTTTGGAGAAAAGCTCTGATCAGCGTACGGTGGACGGACGGATTTTTTTTCTAAGATTCTATGCGTCTTCAAACGTAAACCAACAAATTTTGAAGGGGTCAGTTTTTTTTCCCACTTGGTCGATTAAGTACTTACAAAGGTTCATTATTGAAAATAATAAACCACAACTATAAAATTCGTGACTTTGCTAATGTCTTGTAAACGTTGTAAATTCCCTCAATTACATTTTTATTAACTATGCAAACCAACGCAATAAATTATTATTCTTCGAAAAAGGGAATGTATCTGCAAATCATTTTCTGGTTGCCTTCAAGCGTTGGTCCCTGTTTTTGAACCCATTCTACCCTTTTGTATTCTTAAATAAAGATATCGAACGTGAGAGGGTGGTTAACGAAGGGTTCACGATATCTTTGAGTAGATATCGAATAGAATCGAGGGTCTTCACAGGACATTACACTAACACGAGACTTCCCAACTTTCTCAATGTATGAATTTATGAAGCGAATCTGCTTTGTCTAGTTGGCCGAATGTTTCCAGTATCCACTAATGCACCAAACATCTATACTATGTACAAAAATCTAATGGTGTCTGCCTGTGTCTGTGTGTGTGTGTGTGTGTGTGAGCCTGGGGTTGCTGGGGTAGGGTAACTGTCAGTGTTTCATAATCTCATTCGAGCTCCTTCATATCCCTACCCAAGTCAAGGTCATACGTCCCCGTCGTGCAACCCTGGCAACCTCTGAGTGAACAGAGGGTGGCAGAATGACCTGCTGGCGATTAAGAGGGAGGCTCGTGTCAACAGGCCTCCCGTCTCTTCTAATATGTGTCACCCCCGTTATGGACAATAACAATAAAGAGCCTCATAACCCCCGCTGGCCCATTGGCATGCAGGGTCTCAGGGCAGGTGCTCGGGGGCGCCCCAGGCAGGGGCGTTGGTCTTCCTCCACCACATCTTCATCCTCGTCGTCCTACCCTTTATCTTCTTTCTCTGCCCGGATTAATTAGCCCACCAGTGTGACCACTGTGAGAGAGCCTTTAGTTCCTACAATGGCCTCAGTGCTCATGTCTCGCTGAAGCATCCTGTACAGGTCAATGCTGCAATTGATATAGAGCAAGAGTGGCCCAGGTATGCTTTTGAAGATTGGCGGCGAATGGCAGCAGAGGTGGCAGATACTGTGCGCAATGGGGTACGTCACATTATCGTATTTTCGCAACAAAGTTTTCCTATGCGCACGCTTTCTGCCATTAAATCTCTTCGCCTGAGACCCCACATTAAGCAGCTTGTCTAGGATGCAATCCTGGCAAATAGCCTTGGGGCCTCTCCCGCATCTCCTACAGGTATGGGGTAGCAGCCCGCCATTCAGCAATCCTCTGGTCTTCATGAAGACTTGGAGACTGAAAAATTGAGGCTCAGGGAGTAGGTAGGCCATATTGAAGGTTATGAGAGCCCCTACCTGCAAGATCTGGCGAGGCGGGCTGTTGAGGGGCCAAATGGCTTGGAAGACGAGGTCGCGGCCTACATACATCGGATATTCCCACAAGTTGAGGAAGCAACTGTGGTGGGGCATCAGGGATGGGTTCCTCCTACTTTGGTGCCTCGTGGAGGTCGCAGAGCAGTAAAACAAGTAAGAAGGCGGGAATATCAGCAGGTCCAAAAGTTGTGAAGGTAGCATCCGGCTCGTGTTGCTGGAACGGTACTGTAGAGAGCTGGGGATGAACAAGTTTTACCCCCTCTCCAGGAGTTTGTGAACTATGGGAGCCATTCTTGAGTGCCCCCAGTCATAACCCTGATGAACCGGTGGTGCCCCCAACTTCCACCAGGGATTCCTTGTGCTGCGTTATGTGCACGCCGGGGCTTCATCACGAGTCACATAAGTGCCGTGTCCAAAACTGCACTTCTGCTGGGACTGATGGTGTTTCCACCTGATGCTGTAACAAAGTACCTAAGACAGTTAAGCTGCTCGTCCTCAACCTGTTGCTTCTATCTGGAAGACCCCTGAGGGTTGGCCCATGCTCAGACAATGTTCATCCCAAAAAAAGGGTTGAGTGGGCCTGGAGGCTACGGTCCGACATCTATATCGTCTGTAGTCTTCCGCCATTTCCAGAAAATTCTGGCATCTCGCCTCTCAGCAACCTGTGTCATAGGTGACATCCAGAGAACATTTAGGCCAGCGGATAGCACAGCAGAGAACCTAACAGTTCTCCAAACTGTCATCTCGCTGGCGCGTATTGAGAAACCACTGCTCTATCTTGCCACTCTGGACGTTGCTTTGACACTGTAAGCCATTTTGCCAAGACCGATTGTCTTTGTGGTGTCGGGGCACCTGATAGTTTAATTGAGTATGTGGCCTGCCTGTACCATGAATGTGTGATGGTCTTTGCGGCACAAGGCGAGATATCAAGGGATGTAGCCATTGGGCACGAGCTACGCCAGGGGGATCCTCTGTCGCCACTTCTCTTCAACCTGGTCGTGAATACGGCCTTGGGTAAGCTGACAGCTAAAATAGGGTTTGATCTCACCCCTGGGGTGCGAGTAGGTGATTTCCTTTTGCCGATGATGCTATCCTACATGGGATGGGAGAGGGGTGCTAAGTCGCCTGAAAACAGGCGATTGAGGACTGATATATCCGGATCTCTGGTCACTTGGCATCCCTTTGTTGCATGGTATAATTTCCAATGAAGGACCAGCCGTATGGTGATGTGCTGATATAGGCGCCAATGCTCCGGGTGGTTTCATTCGATTGATAGAACTGAATTTTATCTGAATCCAACGGAAATACTACGCTTTAATTTCGAAAGTTTTCGATACCTATTTTGATTTTTCATAATTCCAACCATTCAATTTACACCTGCATACTTACAAATACCTTTAGATAGGTGTTCTTTCCAGTTTTAATTACTTGGTAGCTGAATGGACTTAAGCTTTCTTTACTTCAACAATATTAATTTATAATCGTGGTCCACTCGTATTTTTGGTCGTACATACGTAGGTTGCTTCTAGAATGATAGTGTCATTATGTGATTCGTTGTTATGAAATCTATAAATCAAAAAATACTCTTTCAAGGCAAAAGTTTTTGGGATACAGATTTTTAAATCTTTCAACCCTCTTAAGATTAATAAAGTGATATCGATAATTCAGAGGGAATGTTTGTGATGAGTTGAAAATTGACGGCAATTGTACCCAGGTACCTTATGATACATAACCGAAAAATTCGGTAACAGGTGGAGTAGACAGGTGAGGTGGTCGCCCTCTTGAAATGTGTTCTAGCTTGTCGATTAATTGTCTATTATAGAAAGTAATGAACCAAAATTGGACTCTCAAAAGAATTTGGCCACAATGCTAGTCAAATATCACAGTAGGTAATCTGCTGGTAAATGACTGCACACTGCTGTGGCAACACTACAACCAGCGCTTGCCTTATTTAACTAAGCGATTTAATTTTAAACCTCTCACTACCGCATTTCGCTTTGCTAACCTTTCGCTCCCGCATAGTAAAAACTCAGGCAACACGCCTACCCTACCCCTCTTAGCCTGTTTCAAACTGTAGACTTTAGACTTCACCCTAGAGAATGCGGCACAACGGTGAGAATGGATGATGGGGCAGTGAAAAGGGGGAGGTGGTGGGGTTGATGTTAATGAATAAATAAACTGCTTTCGAGGTAAACTTGAGGTTACGCCGCACTCGGAAACCGCCGCATTGGGGCTAACAGGTTAGAGAAGTTGCGAGGTTGTCACGGAAATAGCAGAGGCGCTCTTGCTTTAGTCGCTCCAATTCGAGAAATTCCCTTTAAAAGTAAAAACCCTTAAAACAAGATAAAAAATGTTAACGCCGTGTAGCATGATTATATGCTTGAATTTTTTAGAAATATCGCATCAGATTTATTTTAATTTTTTCAGTATTGAGATTTCAGTGTGCATACAACTAACTGTAAAATCTAGTCGAGGAAATTATGGTAAAAACACTTACGCAGTTTGCATAAGCAGAACCAATATTTTGAATCGATCTGCTGGAGCGCAGGGTGAAGCCCGTAATTTCTTTGTCACTTGATGTTATAGAGAGGCTCCCTAAAAAATTTCGTTGTAATCAGACAGACGACATAAATATTAGCTCACTCAGCTGATTTGGATGGCGCTCCTCACTTTGCTCGTCTTTTGTTGTCCCAGAGAGGCTGGCTCCCTATCAAATTTCAACAATCTACGGTAAATAAGATTAATTCGAGCACGATTTCATCATCATTATGATTGATATTACTGCTCGTGGTCAGCTGATCCTCACCCAAGCCAGCGAGGCACTCATTATCCAAATGATAATAAGTACATCATATCAAAATTTGATTCAAATCGAACCAGTGGTTTCGGAGGAGAAGTGAGCACAAAATTAAATATATATGTATATATATATATATATATATATATATATATACATAGAAAGAAATCTAAAAATTAATGCCTATTGTAATCGTGTTCCACACTCTGAAACGCTAAGAAAATGCATCCCTGCCCCCAAGTGCCTCCGTTCCGGCGGCTGTAATACCCTATTTTCTACGAAAAGTTGGGTAAAAGTTATTGAATAGTATACTGCTATACAGTAAATTTTAGGATTTTAATCACTTCGGTGTGGTTTTAGTAGACATTTTAGCAGATTTTATGCAGTTCACGCAGATTTTGTATAGCAGAATCTCGTGCAATCCTTCTGAATGGTACATTTACGAACTGTTGTGGTTTGAACGAGCGTAAGCTAAGTGAATCTGTGAATGATTAAACTCGTGATATTGAAGCTGATTTATCTCACTACACCTAGCCATTCAATAAACTTGGAAAGAAGATGTGGTTTTCAGTCTGGTACTTAAACCGTAGGCTGAGGAGAACCATTGGTGGTAAGGAGTGCCAGCCTGGCACTGAAACCGTTGACCACGATAGGACAGCATTCCGGTACCTAAACCGTTTGTAGATAGGAGTTCTACAAACCGGCCATGGAATCAGTCGAAGGAAGAATGAATGAATGAATGAATGACGCTTTATTTAAAAATCTGTACAAAAATAGGGCCTTAAGGCCCTCTCTACCTTTCTGACAGAAAAAAGTAATAACACATATCATTCCCAAACTTAAATCAGACTTCATACTGCAATTATATTAATTAAATAAAAGAGTGTGCTCTGGTGTGGAAAACAATAATTTTTCTTCTTCTTTTTAGATTTTCGAGTGGTAAATGACAACATACGAATCTTTGGAAATATGATTCACTTAAAATGCTAGAGAAAACATTATAATGTTAGAGAATAATAGTAATATTATTATTCAACGTACAAAGCCAGTAATAAATCTTTATATTCCTTTTTAAAAGTAGTCACAGATTTATCTAAGTTGAATAAGCATGGATGATCATTATGGATTTTGATCGCCTGAATAAGGAATGAACTACCATACTTGGATGTCCTATGCAAAGGAATTTGCAATTGACTCATTGCACCACGAGTATTTAAAGAGTGTACACCACCCATAAATTGAAAATAATCAGATAAATATTTAGGTGTACCTGTCTTCAAAATCTTAAACATAAGTAATCCTATTCTGTACATCCTCCACTCTCTTATTTTTAACCAGCCCAACTTAACAAAGTATGGCGTGACATGATCGGACATAGGAAAGCGATATATGAAGCGCATACATGCATTCTGGGCTCTCTGCAAATCAAGGTACGATTCGGAGGACATATCCTGGTAAACTAACGCTGCATAGTCCAAAATAGGAAATAACAATGCCTGAACTAGTCTCATTCTTGCATCCTGAGGTAAATGATGAGCTAACCTTCTTAACTGGTACAGTCCCCTATAAACTTTATTACAGACGGCTGCAACTTGCTCCTTCCACTTCAACTGACTATCCATTATCAGGCCAAGATTCCTACAACTATCTAAATTATACTGTAAAGGAACTGATGCGATTCTCACTGACGGCAGTACACTCAAATCTATTTTTTGTAACAAGACTGCAAAACCCAATATCATTACGTAACATTTCGATGGATTTATGCGTAGCAGGTGCTTACCACTCCAAGAAACTAACCGATCTAAATCCTGATTCAATTTTAAAATACCATTTGCCAAATCATTGATCTCAACCTGCACATAAATTTGCAAATCATCAGCATAAAGCTGATACTTGCAGTGTTCAAAATTAACAGATATCCTATTAATATAAATCAGGAAAAGCATAGCCGAGAGAACGGACCCCTGTGGCACTCCCTCATCAACTCTACACCAGGACGACTCATTTCTGTCATGGGTTCTTATTTTTTGTTGCCTATCTCTCAGGAGAGATTGAAACCAACGAACCATTTCATCAGATACATTAATTGATCTCAAAATAGACAGAAGTAGTTCATGATTAAGAGAGTTGAACGCGCGAGCATAATCAATTAGACACAATACAGTAATTTTCTTTTGATCCATTCCTCGTCTTATGTCATCCGATACTCTAACTAAAGCCGATTCAGTGCTATGCCCGGTTATGAAACCCGCTTGATACATATCAAGAATTTTCGAATCATAAACAAATGCAGAAAACTGTTCATATACACACAGATCTAAAAGTTTAGCGGGTACACATAAATTGTTTATAGGTCTAAAATCACTAAAACTGGATGGATTTTCCACTTTATTTAATGGTAACACTAAAGACTTTTTCCACAAAGCGGGGTACATACCTTTTTTCACGGAACATGTAAATATATGGCTAAGAACAGGACAAACAATTTCAGATATTATCTTCAAAAAACCTACAGGAATTCCATCGTGTCCGCATGCACGGGATGTAATCTTGTTAAGCGCTTTACGAACAGATTCCGATTCAATGGTATTAATAACAAAAGAATAAGCATCGACTCCTTAGGAAGTTGAAATTGGACAGGACGCCTCTCTGAAACACCAAGAGACAAATGAAGTAATGGGCTCCAATGAGTGAGCGAAATTATCTTCTGTTCTCTTAGCAAGTAGCAATTTGACATGAAATTTGATAGAGACCCACTCTGGTACACGAAGAGGAATAAAATGACGAGCGTCATCCTGATAAGCTGAATGCGTTAAATTCCATTCTGGCTGCAGTAGGACGCAAACATTTGATAAATCCAAAACATATTAGTGAGAAAAATTGTTTTCAAGTGAAAATTTTTATTTTAATTCATAATCTTTTCCTGCTTGAATACATAAAGTTCGTAGCTTAGGAGGGGCTAGTTTAGTCCTTCCGCGACATTTACATTATCTCCACTACTACCCACAAGGGGAAGTTTTATGTAACTTGATTTGTAAATCACTCGATACGTACGAGAGCTTTCATATAATAGTACTTACAACCCCCCTAAGTAGTAGGTGGCTTCGGGTGTACCCAAATTGTGCGAATTTGTTACTGAAGGTGACAGAATCATTATTATTGAACGCACATTTTAATTATTATCATTTAATAATGATTAGCAGGACGTTTCCATTTGTTTTCATCATGTCACAAGCGTCACGTCACGGTGGGGTTTTCTATTGATTTTCACGTACAACCAATGCGTCACTAGGGAATTGTAAATCCCTTAGTTTTCAGAGCAGGAAAATCGTTAGCCACTTTTTGGAATGCTTTCATTTTATCACAGCATCTCATAACCCCAAAGCCTCTGTAGTGTCATGGAAAGCTGATTTATTACGCTCAGTTATAATATTGTTAAGTTACCATAATGAACTTATAATGTGTAAAATTAATCATAATAAAATGATATAACTGTAGAACCGTAGGTCTACCGTCCGTTTTTTTTATTTCAAAAAATACATAACCGTTTTTTTTTTTTTTTTTTTTTCAAAAAATACGAATACATAACCGTTTTTTTATTGATTTCTTTTTGTTATCAATAGTTTTACTTATATTCGTTGTGGGTACTTTCAACGATGAACAAAAAATAATAAACTGTTCTTGAGAGATAAACCGTAGAGATGTAACATTAAGCCTCTAGGGTCCTGCTTTGCTTCTCGTCTGTTCCTAACTACCTACACCTACAACGTGTATCCACATGATTGTAGCACCTCACAATACCCCTTCACATTACTAGGTTACCTAGTTGGGTATTAGCGACAACACACGTCCTCAATGCCCTACCCCTCGGTAACGGTTATTGGCTCAATAAACCCGCCTCCGGGGGGGACCCGGCTGTTTATCAGTTCGACTAAATGCCTTACACGTAGTTCCCAATTAGCTTCCTGCGCCCTCCGCCCATCCCCCGCGTCTTGAACGTGGGAAAAGCCGAGGGTCGGGCGTTTGTACTAATGCTTGAAATATTTTAAGCTAACCCCCAGATATTGGAAACCCGACCCCTCTCTGAAACCCGGTTTTGCCGCCCTGCGAGACCCTTAATCGGTCTCATTTGTTATATACGGGGACCTGGTGTTATGATCTCACGCCCCCTATTACCGCTAAGCCTCTCCAGTAATCCCAGGTTCGTAATATCGACGAGGGATTTAACGGCGCCATTTAATCGGGAAATTAAGAAAGTGAAGGGTGATAAAGTTGAGACATTAGGAACTAATCCACTCTTCCGGAATCCAAATTATACGCACTTTTGGAGTATTCGTTGTTATGCGAATCTGAATGCGTTTTCTAGGTGAACGGTCATTAATCCAGAATTCATTTATTCGTTAAAACACGAGAGAACCCAATAGTAAAAGTGATGAAAAATTAACAATAACTACCAGCAAATTGAAATAAAGTACTTGGTGTAATTATTGTTTCTTCAGAATGAAAGTGGCAGATGAACCAGTGGACAAGAGCGCCTGTCGGGATGATTTCACCAAAATTCAGACTCACAAATGGTCATAAGCGTAAAGCCAAGGGTGAAATAGGAGTAACGTTAGCGTGATTAGCATTTTCGTAATTATCGCCAAGAAAAATATGTTTACTCTACTCACAAAAATTCACGTGGTCTCCCACCCCACATCACCGCTAAGCCCCTCCAGTAATCTCACGATAGTTTTATCGACGAAAGATTCAACGACGCCATTTAATCGGGATATCAAGAAAGTTATATAGTAAAGTGAATTGAAGGGTTAGACATCAGAAACAAATCCACTCACTCGGGATCCAACAGAATTGGAAAGTTTCCATTGTTATATGTTAACCATAATGTCATTCTGAGGTGTGAGATCTTAATATTGTAGTACTCATTATTTTGATTCATTGAACTATTCATTACATGCCATTAAATAAATATGCTGGATTTTATGATAGAAACATCAAATGATTGATTATTACACCTATACGCAAGTATGAA
This sequence comes from Adelphocoris suturalis, assembly GCA_030762985.1. Taxonomy (NCBI): domain Eukaryota; kingdom Metazoa; phylum Arthropoda; class Insecta; order Hemiptera; family Miridae; genus Adelphocoris; species Adelphocoris suturalis. The sequence continues at coordinate 23,697,218 of CM061043.1, forward strand.
AACAGGACCTAATACAAAATAAAAATCTCTCCGGAGATTTGAAAAAGAAAGAAATGGAGTATTGTTGTTTCTCAATGAGATAACAGGCGCACGTAGATATTAAGAGCGTCTTTCGGGGCGATCTCATTAAAGTTTTGACCCAAGAAGTACACTATTGAATAGTAATTAGAGTAACGGCAATGATGGGACGTAAGGCTGGGGAGTGTAAGTAAAGTTATCAGGATTTTAACTTCCATATTAGCCCCGAAACGAATATTTTCACCCTACCCAAGAAGATTTTAATTAGATATCACTCCCCCTATCAACGCTTAGCCTCTATAATAATTGTGTTCCAAGCACCCATCTGAGTTAATGAACTCAGATGGGTTCCACAAGTTCACGAAACTTTTAGTTTTAAGAACCCGTCGGTGAGAACACTATAGTTCACCTCACACTCAATGCACCAACCAGCGCTAGCGTCGTCTTTAGTAACTTGAACACCTCGTCATCGAAATCCTTTGAGTATTATGAAGAAAAGGCCAAAAAGGTTAAAAAACGGTATTTTCAACTGTTTAACATGTTTAATGTTTTAGGGCTGGGGGTCGTTCTGTGAATTCCGACACGCAAATCTGCAACGTTTTTTTGACATTTTATGTCTTTACTATGGCACATAAATGAAAAAGCGTCACGCGGGGGAGCGTCACGCGGGGAGCGTCACGCGGGGAGCGTCACGCGGGGAGCGTCACGCGGGGAGCGTCACGCGGGGAGCGTCACGCGGGGAGCGTCACGCGGAGAGCGTTACGCGGAGATTCCCTAATGATCCCACAATTCTGAGATTTGGTATGTAGCCCCTTGAGGGACTTCTGAACACAACTGACCGATCCCAGATCAGCTGAGTGGCTCTAGAATCCAGTTTTTTCCCTAATGATCCCACGATTCTGAGATTTGGTATGTAGCCCCTTGAGGGACTTCTGAACACAACTGACCGATCCCAGATCAGCTGAGTGGCTCTAGAATCCTGTTTTTTCCCTAATGATCCCACGATTCTGAGATTTGGTATGTGGGCCCTTGAGGGACTTCTGAACACAACTGACCGATCCCAGATCAGCTGAGTGGCTCCAGAAACCTGTTTTTTCCCTAATGATCCCACGATTCTGAGATTTGGTATGTGGGCCCTTGAGGGACTTCTGAACACAACTGACCGATCCCAGATCAGCTGAGTGGGTTCAGAATCCAGTTTTTTCCCTAATGATCCCACGATTCTGAGATTCGGTATGTGGGCCCTTGAGGGACTTCTGAACACAACTGACCGATCCCAGATCAGCTGAGTGGCTCTAGAATCCAGTTTTTTCCCTAATGATCCCACGATACTGAGATTTGGTATGTAGCCCCTTGAGGGACTTCTGAACACAACTGACCGATCCCAGATCAGCTGAGTGGCTCTAGAATCCAGTTTTTTCCCTAATGATCCCATGATTCTGAGATTTGGTATGTGGGCCCTTGAGGGACTTCTGAACACAACTGACCGATCCCAGATCAGCTGAGTGGGTTCAGAATCCAGTTTTTTCCCTAATGATCCCACGATTCTGAGATTTGGTATGTGGGGCCTTGAGGGACTTCTGAACACAACTGACCGATCCCAGATCAGCTGAGTGGCTCTAGAATCCAGTTTTTTCCCTAATGATCCCACGATTCTGAGATTTGGTATGTAGCCCCTTGAGGGACTTCTGAACGCAACCGACCGATCCCAGATCAGCTGAGTGGCTCTAGAATCCAGTTTTTTCCCTAATGATCCCACGATTCTGAGATTTGGTATGTGGGCCCTTGAGGGACTTTTGAACACAACAGCTGATCTGAGATCGGTCAGAGTGGCTCTAAAATCCAGTTTTTTCCCTAATGATCTCACGATTCTGAGATTTGATATGTGGGCCCTTGAGGGACTTCTGAACACAACTGACCGATCCCAGATCAGCTGAGTGGCTCTAAAATCCAGTTTTTTCCCTAATGATCCCACGATTCTGAGATTTGGTATGTGGGCCCTTGAGGGACTTCTGAACACAACTGACCGATTCCAGATCAGCTGAGTGGCTCTAGAATCCAGTTTTTTCCCTAATGATCCCACGATTCTGAGATTTGGTATGTAGCCCCTTGAGGGACTTCTGAACACAACTGACCGATCCCAGATCAGCTGAGTGGCTCTAGAATCCTGTTTTTTCCCTAATGATCCCACGATTCTGAGATTTGGTATGTGGGCCCTTGAGGGACTTCTGAACACAACTGACCGATCCAGATCAGCTGAGTGGGTTCAGAATCCAGTTTTTTCCCTAATGATCCCACGACTCTGAGATTTAGTATGTGGCCCCTTGAGGGACTTCTGAACACAACTGACCGATCCCAGATCAGCTGAGTGGCTCTAGAATCCAGTTTTTTCCCTAATGATCCCACGATTCTGAGATTTGGTATGTAGCCCCTTGAGGGACTTCTGAACACAACTGACCGATCCCAGATCAGCTGAGTGGCTCTAAAATCCAGTTTTTTCCCTAATGATCCCACGATTCTGAGATTTGGTATGTGGGCCCTTGAGGGACTTCTGAACACAACTGATCGATCCCAGATCAGCTGAGTGGCTCTAAAATCCAGTTTTTTCCCTAATGATCCCACGATTCTGAGATTTGGTATGTGGGCCCTTGAGGGACTTCTGAACACAACTGACCGATCCCAGATCAGCTGAGTGGCTCTAGAATCCAGTTTTTTCCCTAATGATCCCACGATTCTGAGATTTAGTATGTAGCCCCTTGAGGGACTTCTGAACACAACTGACCGATCCCAGATCAGCTGAGTGGATCTAGAATCCAGTTTTTTCCCTAATGATCCCACGATTCTGAGATTTAGTATGTAGCCCCTTGAGGGACTTCTGAACACAACTGACCGATCCCAGATCAGCTGAGTGGCTCTAGAATCCAGTTTTTTCCCTAATGATCTCACGATTCTGAGATTTGGTATGTGGGCCCTTGAGGGACTTTTGAACACAACAGCTGATCTGAGATCGGTCAGAGTGGCTCTAAAATCCAGTTTTTTCCCTAATGATCTCACGATTCTGAGATTTGGTATGTGGGCCCTTGAGGGACTTCTGAACACAACTGACCGATCCCAGATCAGCTGAGTGGCTCTAGAATCCTGTTTTTTCCCTAATGATCCCACGATTCTGAGATTTGGTATGTGGGCCCTTGAGGGACTTCTGAACACAACTGACCGATCCCAGATCAGCTGAGTGGGTTCAGAATCCAGTTTTTTCCCTAATGATCCCACGATTCTGAGATTTGGTATGTGGGGCCTTGAGGGACTTCTGAACACAACTGACCGATCCCAGATCAGCTGAGTGGCTCTAGAATCCAGTTTTTTCCCTAATGATCCCACGATTCTGAGATTTGGTATGTGGGCCCTTGAGGGACTTCTGAACACAACAGCTGATCTGAGATCGGTCAGAGTGGCTCTAAAATCCAGTTTTTTCCCTAATGATCCCACGATTCTGAGATTTGGTATGTGGGCCCTTGAGGGACTTCTGAACACAACTGACCGATCCCAGATCAGCTGAGTGGCTCTAAAATCCAGTTTTTTCCCTAATGATCCCACGATTCTGAGATTTGGTATGTGGGCCCTTGAGGGACTTCTGAACACAACTGACCGATCCCAGATCAGCTGAGTGGGTTTAGAATCCAGTTTTTCCCCTAATGATCCCACGATTCTGAGATTTGGTATGTGGGCCCTTGAGGGACTTCTGAACACAACTGACCGATCCCAGATCAGCTGAGTGGCTCTAGAATCCAGTTTTTTCCCTAATGATCCCACGATTCTGAGATTTGGTATGTGGGCCCTTGAGGGACTTCTGAACACAACTGACCGATCCCAGATCAGCTGAGTGGCTCTAGAATCCAGTTTTTTCCATAATAAACTCTAGCCTACACATCGTACTTTTCTCATCATCGACCATTACTCTTCGTTACAAAATCTGATGGTAATAATGATGTAATTATGGAATGAGTAAAACAAAATTGTATTTTGAAATTTATTTGAATGAAAAAAAATATTTTTTTTAAAAACGTGTTTTTTCAATAAATTTTCACAAACAAAAGTACAATACGGGGTTTTATAGGAAGGTGAAAGGGGGCGCAAAGACATAAAATGTCTCTCGTGGTTGCGTACTTGTACGAAAGCTGTATCCACCGTATGAGTTTCAAGAGGTTCTAATACCAAGTTCAGATTTAGCGAATTTAGTTTTCAGAATGGAAGAGTTCAGTTTGTTGTTGAAATATATATCACTTTGAGGGAACGAATTAGCCCACCCAGATCGCTGTATCCGTTCGGCTAGAACTTTGGCAGGAAAAATTAATGTCTATGTACATGGTATAAAAATCGTCTCGAAAGCTAAGCATTCACGTACAACCCAGTCGTTGCTAGGGGAATGTAACTTCCGCAGTTTCCTTTGTTTTAACTGAAGCTTCGTCCATAAACTGTAGGTAATACCGACCATCCGACCAAATTTATCCGACCATCCAAATTAATTTTTAAAAAAATCTCAATCTACCGAACGTGATCATGTAAGCAGTGAAAAGTAAGGGATGCGAGAGGAGAAATTTGGCTACGGAAACTATATTAAATTTTCTGATGATTTCCGCTTACAACCGAGTCGTTGCTAGGGAAATGGTACTTCGTCGTTTTTCATCCCACAAAATTCGTTGACCATTCGTTCGAAAGCTCTCGATTTATCCAACCATATTATGTTAACTACTGCGAAGTGCGTGGCCAACAAGCTGAGTTATGAGCATGGTTATTTGAATAATTGTGTACACTCAGGTGATCATTCTCAATAATTGAAATTGTGAACATGATTGCAACCGCTTGTTAATTTCTGATGATTTCATTGAGTTGGTGTTTCGATGATTTGATTCATAGCAGGTGATCCGAATATTGCGAGAACGGTTTGATTTGTGAAGCGGTGGTTAAATCATTTTAATAGGTAATTTCTATACTTTACACTCTAGGAAGCTGTAATTTTGTATGTAGCCTTTTCAGGACATTTACTTGACGATGCCCAGGGTCCGGATCAGATGAGTGGCTCTTAAAGCTATTTTTTATGCTTTACACTCTAGGAAGCTGTAATTTCGTATGTAGCCTCTTTAGGACATTTACTTGACGATGCCCAGGGTCCGGATCAGATGAGTGGCTCTTAAAGCTAATTTCTACGCATTACGCTCTAGGAAGCTGTAATTTCGTGGGTAACCTCTTTGGGACATTTACTTGACGATGCCCAGGGTCCGGATCAGATGAGTGGCTCTTAAAGCTATTTTTTATGCTTTACACTCTAGCAAGCTGTAATTTCGCTTGTAGCCTCTTTAGGACATTTACTTGACGATGCCCAGGGTCCGGATCAGATGAGTGGCTCTTAAAGCTATTTTTTATGCTTTACACTCTAGGAAGCTGTAATTTCGTATGTAGCCTCTTTAGGACATTTACTTGACGATGCCCAGGGTCCGGATCAGATGAGTGGCTCTTAGAGCTATTTTTTATGCTTTACACTCTAGGAAGCTGTAATTTCGTATGTAGCCTCTTTAGGACATTTACTTGACGATGCCCAGGGTCCGGATCAGATGAGTGGCTCTTAGAGCTAATTTCTATGCTTTACACTCTAGGAATTTGTAATTTCGTATGTAGCCTCTTTAGGACATTTGCTTGACGATGCCCAGGGTCCGGATCAGATGAGTGGCTCTTAAAGCTAATTTCTATGCATTACGCTCTAGGAAGCTGTAATTTCGTGTGTAGCCTCTTTGGGACATTTACTTGACGATGCCCAGGGTCCGGATCAGATGAGTGGCTCTTAAAGCTAATTTCTATGCTTTACACTCTAGGAAGCTGTAATTTCGTATGTAGCCTCTTTAGGACATTTACTTGACGATGCCCAGGGTCCGGATCAGATGAGTGGCTCTTAAAGCTAATTTCTACGCATTACGCTCTAGGAAGCTGTAATTTCGTGTGTAACCTCTTTGGGACATTTACTTGACGATGCCCAGGGTCCGGATCAGATGAGTGGCTCTTAAAGCTATTTTTTATGCTTTACACTCTAGCAAGCTGTAATTTCGCTTGTAGCCTCTTTAGGACATTTACTTGACGATGCCCAGGGTCCGGATCAGATGAGTGGCTCTTAAAGCTATTTTTTATGCTTTACACTCTAGCAAGCTGTAATTTCGCATGTTGCCTCTTTAGGAAATTTACTTGACGATGCCCAGGGTCCGGATCAGATGAGTGGCTCTTAAAGCTATTTTTTATGCTTTACACTCTAGGAAGCTGTAATTTCGTATGTAGCCTCTTTAGGACATTTACTTGACGATGCCCAGGGTCCGGATCAGATGAGTGGCTCTTAAAGCTAATTTCTATGCTTCACGCTCTAGGAAGCTGTAATTTCGTATGTAGCCTCTTTAGGACATTTACTTGACGATGCCCAGGGTCCGGATCAGATGAGTGGCTCTTAAAGCTATTTTTTATGCTTTACACTCTAGCAAGCTGTAATTTCGCATGTTGCCTCTTTAGGACATTTACTTGACGATGCCCAGGGTCCGGATCAGATGAGTGGCTCTTAAAGCTATTTTTTATGCTTTACACTCTAGGAAGCTGTAATTTCGTATGTAGCCTCTTTAGGACATTTACTTGACGATGCCCAGGGTCCGGATCAGATGAGTGGCTCTTAGAGCTAATTTCTATGCTTTACACTCTAGGAAGCTGTAATTTCGTATGTAGCCTCTTTAGGACATTTACTTGACGATGCCCAGGGTCCGGATCAGATGAATGGCTCTTAGAGATAATTTCTATGCTTTACACTCTAGGAAGCTGTGATTTCGTATGTAGCCTCTTTAGGACATTTACTTGACGATGCCCAGGGTCCGGATCAGATGAGTGGCTCTTAGAGCTAATTTCTATGCTTTACGCTCTAGGAAGCTGTAATTTCGTATGTAGCCTCTTTAGGACATTTAATTGACGATGCCCAGGGTCCGGATCAGATGAGTGGCTCTTAGAGCTAATTTCTATGCTTTACACTCTAGGAAGCTGTAATTTCGTATGTAGCCTGTTAAGGACATTTACTTGACGATGCCCAGGGTCCGGATCAGCTGAGTGGCTCTTAGAGCTTGCATACGAGTCTGCAACTAAAGACATAAAATGTCCCAATGTGTTGCAGACTCGTATGCAAGCGTACTTTGGTATGAGTCCCATCGGAAATATCTAATGGTAAAATTAAAATGTATATAAATATAATAAATTGTTTTGGTTAATTAGAATCTTTTGTTTTTTCTTGACCTTAAAAAACTATATCTAATTTCTCCCTTGAGAGGGAAAAACATTAAACATGATTTAATGTTTTTTCCCTCTCAAGGGAGAAATTATGAAATCGTGGTAGATTTTTTTCTTTTTTTTTGTTCTTTTTCTTTTTACTTTTTTGAAGGTTATTTGCTATTTGCCACCCTCAGAGTTTTCCCAGGTATGAGGGGTATTAGATATCATCCCTACCCAGGAGAAGAGTAACTCTTGAACATTTCATCAAAATCCCTCCAGCCATTATTGAGGAAAGGCAAAAGAAAAAGCTAAACACGACGTTTTTTCGAGTAAGGTAGGGTGGGCCAAGTGTGTAGGAGGAAAACATTAGTTTGACTTTGCTTGCCAATTACCAACTACCCTTAAACAAATGTTTTCTATCTATGAGTAGACAGCTGATAAAAGAACTGACGGTTGTAATAATTTATTATTAGATGGAGCAAATTGAAAAAGAGATTTGAAAAACGATAACACAATAAGCATCAAGCAGGCTAATGACACGGCATTTAGCGTGAAGGTTTGCGATGAAATAAATTTTCGGAAGGTTCAGAAAGGTTTCCTTCCGTTCGAGTTCTCAACCCTATCCCCGAGCTGGTATGAAAAGCTCATTAATTCACTGAACTCAGTTCATGAACCCGACGCGATGGGAACACCTTAGCGAGTGTTGAGTTCCTGAACTTAAAACGCTTGGAACACGATTCACGCGCATAAGGTTCGGTGCCGAACCAGTTCCAAAAAGTTCATGAACTCGCGGTGCTTGGAACACAGCTATTAATTCCGTTCCCAAACCTGACGACTCATAGTGCGGAAATAGCTAATTCAGCAGGACGAAAGTCCGAAAATGAAGTTGCTGAAATTTCCAGAAAAAAAGGGTTTGTTACAACAGGTTTAATGTAGGTGAGTGAGAAAAGACAATAATTATCTGGAGGCAACGTAAATAAAGCAGTGCAGTATACAACAAACTAGTGAACAGACTGGTTTTGCTGTTTCAACTGGCTTTGCGTCAATATCGAAGTGTTTCTTCAAGAGGGAAATCGCTAAGTGGGGATTATTAATACCTTTTGGTGGTGCAACTTTTATACTCAACGGTGAGTTAAAATAAAGCTGGAAAGTACGGTTCCTTTTCAATTTTAGACCATTAGTCACAGATTGACTTTTATCAAAACAGTTATTTCATTTAAACTGCAGTAGGTGTATACTAAATTGCAGTCGACAACTTTTTTCGTATAAGATGAAGCAACTTAACTTTTAATTCTGTATTCAATAACATGTATAGTGAGTAATCTCATCCCCATTCGTCCTAGTTCAACTAGAGCAATAACAATTTATTGTGTAACAGGTCGTGTGTTTATATACTGCCGAATCTGGAAATAGTAGATGTCATCAGCTTGCTTGGTCTCCATTTCGCATATTCCAGCGACGACAAAAAATTGAATTTAAAAAAATTTAGTTTATCAAAAGCAAATTTAGTCACAAGATTACCAACTTTTACCTAATTTTTCGAATACCTGGTATTTTACGATTACTACTCGTAAAAACTTTTGAATACAATAACTCTTTTATGAGTCCATCAGTTCAAGAATTTCAGGTGGTCAATCAACAAGAAATTCAATTATCTAACAGTTGTAAGAAACAAACTTAATAATAACTACCCGGAGATGGAGGAAAACAAATGTATCGTTGTTTTACAGTGATTTCGGTAGTCAGGGTAGGCGGCAGAGTTTCGGTAGTACCTACTGATTGCTAAATTCTGATTGATAGTATACTTTGGTTGAACTGAATGATCTTCTTTGGAATGTTTCCTAAGCAAAGACGCAATCAATTTCAAATTTACCAATTCGCAAGCAGCTTTCCACGCACTCTTAGGGTAAATTCAGCTGAACACACTGCAGGATTGATATGTGAGACGCTACGTCCTCCGCTGCGAGATAAGAATGCGCTTGTCGATGTGTCATTGGGTTCGAGCCATAAAACTGTATTGCGGCGTTAGGTAGTAGGCTGTTTCCTTAGCAACTGGTAACAAATTGAAATTAATGGAAGGGCGTGTAGTTATTACGAGCGATAGCGTCCAGTCTTAACGTCAGGACGCTGTTATAAAATTTATACCGTCCCGTAGCTTCGGATGAAACAAACTCCAACTGGTGGAACCCTGTTTTGTTATACGGCGTTCACTTTTCCAACTTGTTTATCTTTTATCTATAGTAGAATGTGAAGAGAATGAACTATCAGGACAAGCTTATTTGAACCTACACGTATGAACTCTTATTCCTTTCCGAGGAATCTACCTATTGGTTGATATAAGTTGATGAGAAATAATTTTAAATGATTGAAACCTCGACTACGATCAGTTTTCACTCAACAGTTTTTTTCTATCGCATTTTATTAAAATATAGCCTTACAGTTTACAAATCTGATGTAGAAGTTAAAGTTACATGAATTTATAAATGAAAATAATTCTGGATAAATTACAGGATGTTGAAGAGTTACGTAGTTGAAGGGGACTGGTAAATTACCATATAAACGGTCAAATAAAATTTATATTAGTACGGTGCAGGTATTCCGGGGTTACCGCTATTCCTGTCCTGAGTCTAGAGAGAACTCTGCAGAATTTTCTCTCTCCAGGTGCATCGTTTATCCTTATCTTGTTGGCAGAGTTGGTTGATGGCTTTTGTAGAATGGTAGTGTGTCAGTTTGTACATAAGTTTCTCGCCACCGTAAATTGAATTGCACCTGTATAACCCTGTAAATATCCTCTTTTGGCAGGGTAACATTGATGAATGATCCTACCCTCGCCTCTTGCTTGTTTAAGGCATGTGCCTTGATATGAAAACACACACCGGAATGACCTTTAACCTATAGCAGTATTATTTTTGTGCCTTTCATAGTACACTGATGCAGTGATTGGCGTAACTCATTGGATTTTTCGGTGCTGGGTTAGATGAACGGTACTTAGAGAGTCTGTGCATAAGACAACTGCAGGTCGAGGTGGTGTGGTACTGTCCAGTACGTACTGGCAGCCCATTTTAACACCCATACCTACTCTCAGCTGTAAACGAGCTTGCATTTGATGAGAGCTTCCATATCCTCCCCATCTTGTTCGTTGCATCCCACAATGCCGCTCCAACTCCTTCTGTTGACTTTGAGCAGTCAGTGAATATTACTTGTGCTTGCGGCCACTTGGTGAACAGTCTCTTTGAATCCAGGAAGGTCATTAGCAAACTTTTTCATTCTGCGTTGATGAGTGAAAAAATATTGAATATACTTCTGAACATGTTTGCTCCTGGAAATGGCTCTTATTAACGCAACATAAACAAGCGTTCTAATGTTCTTTATAGTCAGGCGTTTACGTTTCGCGGCTGCTATACCACCAAACGCTACATAGCCCTCAACACTAGATGTAAAGATCCCTTTCATGAAAACAGCAAACTCAAACAAACGCAAATAAATAACGACAAGTATAATTTCGAGGGCTGTGCTACATCCTTATCTCCCTAGGCTTATCCACAGCACGACTGTCGTTCCTGATAGCGGGTCCTCCCACCCTACTAGAGTTGAACGCGGATGTGTCAACGTGGGGGTTAATCAGCGGTAAGTCCCCCATTTTATCTGATCCATCAGACGCGTGTTATCTGGCAAGTGATATATTTTCTGTCAACGGGTCTCCCGAATTGCGCTTGGCTTGATTAGAACTCATAGAAAGCGTAACCATTAGATCGAGAGGCGTTTATTACGTGAGTGCTAGAAATCCATCGCATTATTCCGGAGTTTCCCATTGAACGTTCCGTGTGATCCCTTTATTTCACGATACTCAGTGGTCGGTAAGCGGCGAGTGATGAACTTTGTCTAATGATGATTTGAAACTTGCAAATTATAACATAAAGGTCCGTATATTATTTCATGATTTGGAGGCCCTTCAGTGCAGGTGACTGGTCTTTAAATGATTCAATTCATAATCATGTTAACTTTTAGTCAGGAGTCTCACATATATAGACATCTAGAAGAAAAACTTAATGTGATTATCCCCATTCAGTAAAAAGCTGCAGTCATGCAGAATGATCGGATCATCAAATCTTCGTAAATTATCTTATTATATAACGTTAAATTGTTTTGAAATTTGAGCTTTTTGAGTGCAAGGCAATTTTTAATAATTAATTTTATGGCAAAAACGTATTCTAAATAATAATCTACGATTCAAAAAAAGGTTTTGGATTTATTGCTTTCTTTGCATTTTTATCAACTTTTTAGTAATTAATGTTGACGAAATTTAGGAAAAATCTTCAGCATTATTTCGTACATAAATTTTTGAATGTTTATTTTATAGTTAATATATTTTATTTGAGCAATATTCTGCTGTAAATTATAAATTGCACAATTTTTAGCCGTTTTTAGCCATTTTCAGTAATTTTTTTAGCACATTTTTTGAAATTTGACCAATTGATATGCTATTTGATAATGCCAATAGTGCGCTCAAAAAGTGCTGGCCAACAAACTCATCTTTTCCTTTGGAAATCTTGATTTTTTGACGGACGAATAAAATTTTTATCCATATCCTAAGGAGAGTTATCTATATATGAAAAAGTGATAAATTCTAGGGTTCGTTTCAAAATGCCTCAAAATGTGAAAAATTTTCAAAAATTTTGGTTTTAAAATTTTTTGAGCTATTAAAATAGCTTCATTTTCTAGGAAAATTCGCTAAAAACGGACTTTAAAGAAGAGCGTTGTCTAATTCCACGAAAATAAAGAGTTACAATGTTGGATCGATTTCGACGGTCATCATCAGTAACAAACAATACCTTTATTTATTGTTACTGATTACTACTAATTACTTACGAAAGTTCGAGAGGTAGCCACATCTATGTTCTTGAAAGATGCCCTATGAATTATATCTAGATTGATTGAACAATAATTATTACGCATTCGTAAAACTAAGATTGATTGACACAGACTAGTCGACCGAATGCCCTGGAATTTTCAGGATAATGCGGGTTCACTCCAAAATGTTATCCGATCATTTGCATCGTCACCAGATAAATAGTAGCGCGTGCGCATGCGCAAACGTAAATTTCCTTTAACGTCGATTTCTCATGACCTGTCACCAGTCCGATTTCATTCAAATCTCAAAATCGAGGGGTGGTTGGGCATATGTATGTATAGGACGATGCTCTATATATTACATATCGATTGGTTGAGAAATAACTATTGCGGCTGCACCAAACTAAAATTAACACGGATAAAACTCGGGACTATTGCGCAATGTTTCACGAAATTTCCAGGGATTGTACGGGTTGGCAACGATGTCCTATAAATTTTATTGCCGTTTAAATAATGGAAGTCTGTGCGCACGTGTGATTGAATTTTTTTATCGCGTTGATTTCTCATCTCATTTAGTTCGAAATCGGAGAGTTTTAGGGTATATACCTGTTCCAGGAATTATAGCCTCATTTCGTAAGTTAGCATGTTTGGTGTAGACCCATATACCACTGTCCTATTTCGCACTCTGTCATTTTGAATCGCATCCTGTTCTTTACTTCCATACTACAATAGTAGAGGAAGATATACTATCCACTCGCATATAGAGTCGTTTTTTCTCTTGTTTGCTTTGCCGTTGAAAATAATAACTGTATTAAGAAAGACGATCTGAAACTGTTCATTTTAAATGATACCTACTTCTTCGAAACATGTTTGGACTCGATCTAGTATATTTGAACAACCAAATCCGAATGGCTGACTGCCAAAAACTACCCCTTTAATTGCGATTTATAGCCTCCCCGAATTAATTTACCTTATATGATTTACAAACCTTCCCCGCAGAGGTAAATGGAGGAGAAAATTTGATATATGCCTTCTCCCGAGCTTTCCCCGACTCAACCTGTCGAGCCCTAACAAAGAAACTTGGGCTCAATGGGTTTTGAAATGCTCAAGATTAATATTCGCGGGGAAAATAGTGTTCCAAGTTTTCGAGCCGGGCGGGAAGGGAAAAATGGGTTGTTTCCGCGGAATGAGAAACCTTTCATAAACTCCTTGATTAGGCTCATACCCTGGGATGTAAGTAGGGAGAAAAGTGAGAAACGCTCGTGGAAACCTTTATAATTTCCTTCACCACCTCTTCGTCAGACCGCTAAATTACGCTTTATCAAATTACTTTTCTCAAGTTATTAAACAATAAAGTACAGGAACGGTGGAAGGTGAGGGGGTGCGGCGGTTTGGCAAGTTTGAAGCTTCAGAGAGGTGTCGGTGGAGAAGTGCAATTTTTGTAAAAGGAAGTTTCCAAGATGAAGACGTAAAGATTGCTGGAGAGTGAGGAGAATTTCTGAAAAGAAAATAACAGCTTTCACATTGGTCTATCTTTAATATTGTTCTCAGTTGGTTGTGTTATGTACTGATTTAGAACTTGATAGACGAGAACACTTGAGACTTGACAACACGTGAACTATATTTACAATTGTTAATCAAGATATAACCAGAGGGCGATAGCACAAAGTCAACCGACTGACCAGAAAGGAAACATGGCCAGCTCCAAAAGGGCGAGATGATTGTGCTCATGCCCCGAATAATATTTCATCGAATAGTATAATACTACTCTAGATAATAAACTCCCTTCAGTAGAAAGGACGCCTCAACAGAATGAAAGTTAATGTAATCGGTCTTGAATGATTTCGAAACTCCGAGAAATATATAGGTAGTATTTTTTTTTTTTTTAAATTTATTAATGAGATTCAAGCACACATACCGACAAACTTGGTATATGTAGTACCAACAGCTTATACTTGTGACATATATATGTTTTATGGCATCGTAAATGTTCCTGCCCTTCGCCTTTTATTGAGTGTGGTTTGTAAGTATACAGACATTACTTTATTATTGGATATGCTACCCGAAGTTGCTTAATGATTTGGCTTCTACTCAATTCGGTGCTGACCTAATTTGATTCCTTGATGTATCAGCGGCTGTTGTGAGTGATATTCATACAATAAGTTTACGTGATGGAATAAAACGGATCTGTTTAGAAAAATCTGAAAGTAAATTTATTGCTGAAAGAGAAACACAGAGAGAGAGAGAGAGTGTGAGAGACAGAGAAAGAAAGACAGAGAGAGAGAGAAAGAGAGAGAGAGAAGAAACTACAGCACTGTGCCCACCTATAACGACAATATTAATCCTCATTCTATAGGTTTTTGTCCACTCTATTTGGATTTTCGAGCTCAAAACTCGAACTCGTGAGTGTTTAAGGAAGCAGAATCCGATTTTCAAGATCAAAATGAGAAATTGTTTAACGAAGTTCATAATTGCTATTCTTAATCAAAATCGAATACTGCATCATAGAACAAAGCATGTTTAGAATAGAAGCTAAAATAGGAGACAAAAAATAAAATAAAATAAATAAATAAATAAAAAAAAAAATAATAATAATAAATAAATGAATAGGTAAATAAAATTGAAAAAAAAAAAAAAAAAAAAAAAAAAAAACCAGATCATTGGATAAATCTGGGTAAATTAGGGTTAATAGTAAAACAACAAATTTATTATAATTAAACAGAAATTAAATTTGAACTGATAATGCTCAATAACGGCTTATGGTAACTAAAATAACATAACTAATTTCTCGTTTCCAGATTATCTACATAAATCTTGTGAACGCCACACCAATTACGTCCTAAGGAGGATACGAGGCAAATTTCAGCTTCAATCGATAAATATGGTAGAAATTCGCTTTTGAAGCCAAAATGCTGCTCAACAGACTTCTACACAGCCCAGCCCCCGGTTAACTTCCGGTTAACTTTTTCGGGCTGATAAAAACGTCACACAATTTTTCTCAAAAACCCCAATCCCATGTCAAAAAGTAGCTACTATCTATAGTATCTCGAATGGGATGCCCTTTTTTTCGCAGTAAGTTATTTCATGTTTTAAATAATATTTCATAAAAATTTGTTTAGTTTTTAACGTTGTTACTCTTTGTTCATTCGATGAAACTTCATGAAATGGAGTGGTACTGATGACAAACGTTATCTCTTTGACTGGGATTGGAATATTGTTAAGTTTTTCCAACATGAAAGAGCTGCCAGGCGATTTAGTTACACAACGAGATTACCATCAAAAGCCGCACCTGTTTCCCCTCACGACTGTTGCACTGTTAAGGTTTTTCTGGATGGGTGGGGGACATGGAAAAGGGATTATCAGCTCGGCCACAGGGGAGACATAGGGGGTAAGGCGACACCTCTCCGAAGCCTTACATTCCCTCTGACGGCTTCCTCTCACCCCCTGAGGTATATTACATTATCTTTAGCTCGCTATGCAACCTCCCCTAACACCAACTACTGCCTACCCCGAACGCACACTTTATCAGCCACGAGCCCTCATCCCTCCGCCATCTCTCGCACGACCCGAAGGGTTATCTGTGTCTGCGAACCTTCCAACGGAAATTCTTCTGAGTCGACAGATCTGGTCGACTGACAGAGGCCCGAACTTTTTTTTTTCTCCCTTCCTCAGATAACCCCATTCTTTTCAACGTAAAGCGAGCTGATGATATTCACCGGTATGAAGATTGCAGAAGAAAATAAATCCCCGGTTTATCACTGATCGTGTTTTTCAACGACATCTTTGTGAACAGTGTTTCGGGCAACACAAAAAGCTTTACTCATGTGATCGTAAGAATAATTGTATTGTATTGTGATCGTATCAATAATTCCTCCATCGAGAGATTATAGAATAGGATGAGAAGAACAATCGTTTCTGCAATAATTCATCAATTTATCAGACATATATTGTAAACATAAGGGATGAGTGTCAGTTCCCTTCTTAATTGAGATTTTTTTCTGTTGGAAATTCTTACAAACAAATTATATCTTATATGACTACGTGGAACCACGAAAAGTTTATTAGAAGATGTTGCTTGCTCCGCTCGCTCGGTATGACTGTATATGTGTAGGAAAAACCCCGTCAATTATTCTGTTGAAATGTCTTTCAAACGCAAAGGTTCCTTCCTTAAAGAGGTTTACCTTCAGGTAAAAAGGACCTACTCGCCTTAGTCTGTTGGACGGTACAATCAACTTCTCATTTTAATCGCTTTGCCTCCCATGCCTCCCATTTTGTCCACTTTTCACTTCACTATCACTTTTTTCGATATCCGATTTCGGATTCAGATTTGGCGGAATCAAAACTGTCGCCCGCTAACACCGTCCCGAAACACGTCTCTTCATGGGGTATATTTCAAAGAAAAAAAACGAAGTTTTTCGTCGGAATTTTAGAAAAAACGGGTCCGTTTCATTTTTTTGACGCATTCCCCGATAATTTTTTCGCGATCCGATCGTGCCGCCGTCTTTCTCGTACAAAAACCAACGAAACCGGTATTTTTCCGGAATTTTCGACGGCCGTTTAGAAGGGAAGCGCGGAAGTAGAAAATAATGGCATTAAAACGGGTTCCCACCCCCCTCCCGCCCACCAGCCCATTGTTCGGGAGGGATCAGAAAATTTTAAAATCGCTTAACTACTATTCCCAAGAAATCCAAGAAGATCCCTCGACTCGTAGACTCCCGTCACTCAGCCGTTTGGACGTGCAGAGACACGACAAACAAACAAACAGACAGAGGGAGTTTCATTCTTATAACATAGTATAGATATAGATATTGCGACTACTTATCGCTTATTAAAACATTGAGTGCTATTCATCATCTTTTCAAAAGCAGATGTGTGGGAATCTTAGTCATTGATAGCCAATGAAGGAAAAATATCAATCAATGCACAATACTGTTTTACAGGGGATATTAGGTAAGTATCTAGTAGATGTATATAAATTCATTATCCACTCTTGATATGAACTAGGTAGGTACTTTAAACGAAGTTGTGATTTATTATATATCGTAGAAATTGCTGGGTATATGACTACACACCTAAATGTTCTGATCAGGTAAAGCAACTCTGAGACTAATGTATTCGACATTCCTCCTGTTCTAGTGACTTGGAAATTTACCATTCGGGAAGGATTCGGCGTGTCATTCCATCAATCGTTTAACGTCCATGAGAGCATCCCTTCCTCATTTCAACCTTCCAGAGTAAACAGGCGAGAATTTAGCTCACTGAGCTGGCCAAAACGACCCCATCATTTTGCTTCCGAGACTGCAAGGCAGCGGAAGCTTTGTTTTCACTTTCGAAATGAAAAAAAATTTTTGCTCCAAAATCAAAACTTCCACTCGCATTTTGCGTTTCAGGCCTCCTGAACCAATTTGGTTCCGTGTCTGTCTGTCTGTCCGTCCACATTTCCTTTTAACAGCCATAACTGATTTCGGTCAGATTTTCAGGGATGATGTGGGTAAGGTCCCTTGAGGTCCCATGAGACAATCATCATAATTGCATTAGCGGTACGCTCTGCGCATGCGTGAACAAAATATTTTTGTTTCGGTCATAACTCAGGCAATTGTGAACGGATTTCGGTCAGATTTTCAGGGATGATGCGGGCAAGGTTTCTTGAGGTCCTGTATGACATTCTTCGCAATCATCAGCAGCGGTACGCTAGGCGCATGCGCGAAAGTGATGTTCTGAAAATGAACAAATCGGGTGGTCCACCATGCTCAAAGTTGCCAAAAAATATCCCCAAGGATGTTTTAATCATGAATTTAGATCAAAATATTAATGAAATCCTGTAAATCAATTAAATACTCCTTCAGTTTTGATCCGATATAGACGAAATTTTCAGGGAACATGTGGACTACATCCTGGATGGTCCCATATTAAAATCAAAATTTTCCTTATTAATTTCATTTATTATATGTAACATTCAGCTTCCGATTTCCCATCTTATTAATTCCCTGATGCCAGAACCGGTCGTTTCTAGTTTTCTGGAATTTAATGGTGACGTACTGTGAAGGTCACGAGGAAGCTCATGTGCCATTTCCTTGGCAGTGTATTTTATTTCGTCTCTTGCGGTTTCTCGGAGGAACCATATTCAAATTTTAACTACCCAGGACGAACAGGATATCATTTATTACTTTTAGCTGATCAAGAAGGAGTCCGTCTCTTGCTGTCATTGAGAGTCTCCTTAATATATTTTAACTTCCACTGGTCAACAAAAGATAATTTAGCACTATGCTACTTTTATGCGACTTTTAGGGTCAAAATATTGTTTTAATCTCATGTTTGGTTTTTGGCACTATGCTATTTTTAAGCGACTTTTAAGGTCAAAATATTGTTTTAATCTCATGTTTGGTTTTCGGGTTACATCATATTCAATTCTAATAAGAGCAAATCATTATTAATTTGAAGTTAGTATTGCTGAGAGGAACGAAAATTTATATTTTTTTTTTATATATCCGTCGTCATTCCTCATTTGATTGGTAAAAAAAAAAGTTGGGAGCACTATGCTGCTTTTATGCGACTTTGAGGGTCAAAATATTGTTTTAATCTCATGTTTGGTTTTCCGGTTACATCATTATTCCATTGCGATAAGAGCAAAGCATTATTAATTTGAAGTGAGTATAGATGAGAGGAACGGACGGAAATTTATATTTTTTATATATCCGACGTCATTCCTCATTTGATCAGTAAAAAAAAGAAAAAAAAAAAAAAAAGTTGGGAGAACGTAAATTTTTACAAGGGCGAAAAAGCATTGATCATTCGAAGAGGGTTGTTATTGTGGATGGAAGGGTGACAGGACTGAGCTGTCCATAACCCCGAACTTTCGGAAACGGTTTATTCCCGTTGTCCTCCCCGAAAATCGCCCCGAGGGCCCGGATTTACGGCTCCCTAGCGGCACTAGCGCCCCCGGACCTGACGGCGGCTGCCAGCATAAACTCATTTCAAGCAGGCGAGAGGAGGAAATGGTAGGAAACTTCACAGCCGTCAAGGGATTTTCTTAGGAATACATTTACCCTCGCCGGGGGCCCTCTTTTTATGGCGAGAAACATTTTCCGAGAGCTTAATACAATTCTTTTATAGCTTCCACGCCGTACAAGCTGCGCCTATCTGCGTTCTCGCTCACGGCTTTCTTTATTTTTTGCGTTTCATGAAGTTTCCTCTCCTCTGTATCATGTCTTGGAAAGGACAAAAATTTATCGGAAACCTTTTTAGCAAATTATCGTTAAAAAATGAAGCTATTGCAATGGGTTAAAAAACACTTCGGATTTGCCGTCACGTTTACGTCTCCATGCTCAGTCAACAAATTTTCAGCATGTGGTTTTATCTTAACTTCCCCGTTTCAATTATTAGTAGTGTTTCCACATTCATTGGTAAATACACACGTGCAGACTGTGACATTGTTAAAAACGGAAGTTAGAGAAAAACGTTGTCTATTTCCACGAAAAATAAAGAGTTACACTGTTAAATCGAATTCGACGGTTAGGCCATCAACAGTAACAAACAATAACTGAATATACATTAGAAAGGACACAGCTTTTATAGTAACAGGTAAAGGGAGATTGAATCCCATTGGTCAAGAGAAAGAAAAGGGGACAGGAGGTACAATCAATGAAGTGCCAACAAGGTGACGGGGGATTATAGCTAATTAGATGAAGTGAAAGGGGGAAATAACTAAATATGGTTTCAACATTGTAAAGGGATAATTCCAAGCTTTATAAAAATGGACCTATTAGTGGTGAAATATATTGAGGTATATCTTCATTTAAACATTTACCAGATCTGTCACTTTTGATAATTTCGAACTTTTCAAGTACATTCAACATACCTCCCTTCGGACCAAAATGGAGAAATTCTACAAACTGTCTATTCTACAAATCAAAATTGTAACTATGATTGGATTCCTTAAGATGTTTCGCAAATGTAGACTTACCTTTATTTTCCCTGAAATCCTCCTGATGCTCTTCTATTCTTTCCCTGAATTTCCTACCAGTTTGACCGCAATATTCGTAGCCACAAGAACATTTTAGTTTATAAACCCCACTTTTATCCTGAACATTGCTTTTGTCCTTAACGGATCCTAGTAATGCTTTAAGACTATTTTTAGTTCTAAAACCTACTTTGTAACCTCTCGATGATAGAATTTTGCCGATTTTATCCGAAATTTTCCCATAATAAGGTATACTTATCCATTGCTTTTCTTCTAAATTTACATCTTCCCTGGCCAGATTAGAAACTTTTTCCCAACCGTCGAAATCGATTTAACAGTGTAACTCTTTATTTTTCGTGGAAATAGACAACGTTTTTCACAAACTTCCGTTTTTAAATGGGTTTCCACAACTTCGTCGCGAGTGATTTAGTTCGTGTGACGTTGTTATTGACAGCTCTCACTTTACCTCTCCCAATACCTCTCAATCCTACGTATGTAAAGGGCACGCAGAATGTCAGTCACTAATGTGTGTCTACCAGCTGATCTGTAAGCAGTGCAAAGGAGATCAACACAGAAGCTTCTATGTTGGGAAAGAAACTCAACTAAATTTGAGAATAAACAACCATAGAGCTTCCTTAAACCAAGATCGACCCCTGCCATTAAAGCTGCATGCGAGATCGCACAATCCTACTGTGACATCTAACGAATGTTTCGGAGTGAAAGTTCTGAAGCAAATGCCACAACCAACGAACGATATACTGCTAGAGCAGTCTGAACGGGCTCATAGGTGGGTACTGGGATCAATGAGGCCATCAATCTAAACGATTGAATTGCACTGAACTAAAAGTAATGAAGCCATACATGCTTACATGGTTACAAGCTTTCAAGAAACAAGAAACACTCCAAGCCCCATAGTTCAGAAAAAACCATTACTCTTCTAATTTTGAAAAAGATTTACTAGAAATATCAAATTACTCTTTCACCTTTATACTTGTCAAATTTCTATAATTTAAGTTCATGTAATATATAGTTCAGTAGAAAAATCACAAATCAAGTACATATATATACACAAGGTACATTGGTGATTCATTTTATCTCATTAATTTTCAGTTGGTGGGTGCCTAAGTCATTGACTGGCACTCAACTCACCCTGTAACTCACTCTGTCATTCTTAGACTCTGATGTACTTTTATACTTACAAATGAGCTCTTGTTTTGATGGATAGGGACCAGTAAAAAGTTTAGGTGGTTAATCAAATTTAATAATTAATTTCTGCTCGGTAGGCGCTAAATTTAAGTAGGTAGTCATATTTAGTTGATGTACAATGACTTTCGATCAATTCTACGATAAGTGTTATGCATAGAAGAGATATCCAACACTGAAATAATAAACTGCTGTGAATTTACAACGATTAGTGTTCTTGTATTTCTTCGCTTGGTAGTACAATGATTACTAGGCGCACGCATACTAGATTTCAAGACCGTTCAGTCGTGCGGAATAGTCGCCTCGCGCCGTTCTATCCTCGAGATAAAAAAACACTCTAATCATATTTCGATCACAGGAACCATTTTCCTCACTACTAACGGGCGCCTGAATTCAGATAGAAGAAAGAGACACAGCTGTTGCTGATGAGCCATCTCGAGGACAGACGGGACGTGAGATATGGAAAGGGAGGTGACTGTACGTGATGGGGAATAATGGGTAAATATCAGTTAAATGGGTGACTAATTGGTGCGGACTGGAAGTCCGCAAGAGGGTCCCTCTCTCAAACGCCCCCCCTGCTGCCCCCAGCAACCCAGTAACCACGGGAGTCATCAGTCCATGCTCTCCCCCAGTTCCTGTCATTGTCAGTAACCTGTTACGAAGGTTTCTTCGCCACATCTGTTCTTGCTTCTTGTATGGATTGCTGTCCCTTCACGTTCATGCTACAATCTTCGAATCAAATGAGGGCTCAATTGGTAGATACGACAATAAATAAACGGACGAACTAAATCACTCGCGACGAAGTCGTGGAAACCCATTTCAATAGAAAACGGAACTTAACCTAAGAACGTTGTATAATTCCACGAAAATGGTGAGTTAAAATGTTGGATCGATTTCGACGGTTTGATGATTATTTATAACAAACACATTATTGACGTCCCGGAATAGTTCTCTATAATATGAAGAGAGAGGATGGATGTTTTAGTCGGTATGCCACGACGTAACTATGTGGTGAGCTATGTGGTACTACCAAGCGAAGAAATACAAGAACACTAATCGTTGTAAATTCACAGCAGTAATTATTTCGGTGTTGGATATCTCTTCTATGCATAACACTTATCGTAGAATTGATCGAAAGTCATTGTAAATCAACTAAATATGACTACCTACTTAAATTTAGCGCCTACCGAGCAGAAATTAATCATTAAATTTGATTAACAACCTAAACTTTTTACATCAGAATCTAAAAATGACAGAGTGAGTTACAGGGTGAGTTGAGTGTCAGTCAATGACTTAGGCACCCACCAACTGAAAATTAATGAGATAAAATAAATCACCAATGTACCTTGTGTATATATATGTACTTGATTTGTGATTTTTCTACTGAACTATATATTACATGAACTTAAATTATAGAAATTTGACAAGTATAAAGGTGAAAGAGTAATTTGATATTTCTAGTAAATCTTTTTCAAAATTAGAAGAGTAATGGGTTTTTCTGAACTATGGGGCTTGGAGTGTTGCTTGTTTCTTGGAAGCTTTTAACCATGTAAGCATGTATGGCTTCATTACTTTTAGTTCAGTGCATCTCAATCGTTTATATTGAGACCAGGAGGCCTCATTGATCCCAGTCCCCACCTATGAGCCCGTTCAGACTGTTGTAGCAGTCTATCGTTCGTTGGTTGTGGCATTTGCTTCAGAACTTTCACTCCGAAACATTCGTTAGATGTCACAGTAGGATTGTGCGATCTCGCATGCAGCTTTAATGGCAGGGGTCGATCTTGGTTTAAGGAAGCTCTATGGTTGTTTATTCTCAAATTTAGTTGAGTTGCTTTCCCAACATAGAAGGTTCCGTGTTGATCTCCTTTGCACTGCTTTCAGATCAGCTGGTAGACACACATTCGTGACTGACATTCTGCGTGCCCTTTACATACGTAGGATTGAGAGGACTTTAAGGGCCCCCCCCCCCCCCAGAGGTGCAATGGGGGCCTAAATCCTCATAAATCAGGTAGAGGAGGTAACAGGCATCCCGTCAGAGAGATACCACCCCTACTAATAGCTTTTAATGAGCCATGTTCGGGGAAGGTTGATTTTCCTGTCACCAAGAATCCATCCAACGCCAAACCAGCTGCCAAAAATGATCGAGCACAGCGCGTGGTTCCCATTGATTCCTCAACGGGACGCCGACAGCGCTATCTCTGGTGCTCTGACGGGAGCTTGATGGGCCTCTCAGGAGGTAACTCTGTTACAATTGGGAGAGGTAAAGTGAGAGCTGTCAATAACAATGTCACAGTCTGTACGTGTGTATTTACCAATGAATGTGGAAACACTACTAATAATTGAAACGGGGAAGTTAAGATAAAACCACAAGCTGAAAATTTGTTGACTGAGCATGGAAACGTAAGCGTGACGGAAAATCCGAAGTGTTTTTTAACCCATTGCAACAGCTTCATTTTTTAACGATAATTTGCTAAAAAGGTTTCCGATGAATTTTTGTCTTTTCCAAGACATGATACAGAGGAGAGGAAACTTCATGAAACGCAAAAAATAAAGAAAGCTGTGAGCGAGAACGCAGATAGGCGCAGCTTGTACGGCGTGGAAGCTATAAAAGAATTGTATTAAGCTCTCGGAAAATGTTTCTCGCCATAAAAAGAGGGCCCCCGGCGAGGGTAAATGTATTCCTAAGAAAATCCCTTGACGGCTGTGAAGTTTCCTACCATTTCCTCCGCTCGCCTGCTTGAAATGAGTTTATGCTGGCAGCCGCCGTCAGGTCCGGGGGCGCTAGCGCCGCTAGGGAGCCGTAAATCCGGGCCCTCGGGGCGATTTTCGGGGAGGACAACGGGAATAAACCGTTTCCGAAAGTTCGGGGTTATGGACAGCTCAGTCCTGTCACCCTTCCATCCACAATAACAACCCTCTTCGAATGATCAATGCTTTTTCGCCCTTGTAAAAATTTACGTTCTCCCAACTTTTTTTTTTTTTTTTCTTTTTTTTACTGATCAAATGAGGAATGACGTCGGATATATAAAAAATATAAATTTCCGTTCCTCTCAGCTATAATCACTTCAAATTAATAATGCTTTGCTCTTATCGCAATGGAATATGATGTAACCGGAAAACCAAACATGAGATTAAAACATTATGACCCTAAATGTAGCATAAAAGTAGCATAGTGCTCCCAACTTTTTTTTTTTTTAACCAATCAAATGAGGAATGACGACGGACATATTAAAAAATGAAAACCTGTAGTCTATTCTCACGATATAAGAAGTTGTAATATTATATCAATTTGGACAAGTAGACAATCATTGGTAACAATTTAATGACATATCAGTAAAATTTAGGTACCAGCTATTCCATCGTTAAAACCATTTGACAGCCAACAGCTGCTGTACATACATGTCAAACAGTTGACATTTTGTTACTGCGGACACCCGTCTTGACAATTTTCATTGTAAGATTTTATTTTACTACACTGTAGCTAATAATGAGGTAGGTGAAAACCGAAATAATCTGGAGGCCCCTCTCCTAATATTCTCCTCCTTCGGCTACCCCCTTTGTCGACTGCGGTTGTGGTAAGTGTCTCAGGGAAGAACCTATCTCACTACTCAATTTTGCCCAAAAAATTAAGAAAATTTTCATCACATTGTATATTATAGAAGAAGATAGCTACCATATTTATGGCAAATTAATTTCTCCCTTGATGGGAAAAACAAAAGATCATGGATATGTCTAGTACCTACTGCTTACCAGTAGGTACCTACTACTCAATTGTATACCAACCATTTAGTGCCTTCTTTTCACAAGATTATTCCATTATGGTTACAAAACAATATTAGTTTATAACAAATCAGCATTCCTTGACACTACAATGGCTTAGAGGTCATGAGATGTTATGTTAAAATTAGAGCATTCCAAAAGTGGCGAACAATTTTCCTACTATGAAAACTATGGGAGTTACCCTTCCCTAGTAACTCAATGGTTGTTCGTGAAAAATCAATAGAAATTCTACCTAGCCTTCACTTTTCGAGATAGTAATAATCTAAAGTGCCGGAGCGTTGGATTTAGTGTGGAGAAAATTTATAACTTAGCGTAATAAATCCTGTTTGGGTCAAGCTTTCCTTGACCCAATATTGGCTTAGGGATCATGAGATGTTATGATAAAATTACAGCAATCCAAAAAGTGGCGAACGATTTTCCTGCTATGAAAACTAAGTGAGTTACATTTCGCTAGTAGCGAATTGGTTGTACGTAAAAATCAATAGAAAAGTGCCGGTCGGGAAAAAAAAGTGTCGGTCGGGAAAAAAAAAAGTGTCGCGAAAAATTCCTTGACCCCCAGCCAAAAGTCATATCCATGTCAAAATTTTAATTTCTCCCTTGATGGGAAAAACAAAAGATCATGGATATGTCTAGTACCTACTGCTTACCAGTTGGTACCTACTACTCAATTGTATACCAACCATGTAGTGCCTTCTTTTCACAAGATTATTCCATTATGGTTACAAAACAATATTAGTTTTTAACTTAGAGTAATAAATCAGCATTCCTTGACACTACAATGGCTTAGAGGTCATGAAATGTCGTGGTAAAATGAGAGCATTCCAAAAAGTGGCGAACGATTTCCCTACTATGAAAACTATGGGAGTTACTCTTCCCTAGTAACGCCTTGGTTGTACGTGAAAATCAATAGAAAATGTGCCGGTCGGGAAAAAAAGTGTCGGTCGGGAAAAAAAAGTGTCGCGAAAAATTCCTTGACCCCCAGCCAAAAGACATATCCATGTAAAAAAAAAATTAAGTTCCGTTCCTCTCAGCAATACTAACTTCAAATTAATAATGATTTGCTCTTATTAGAATTGAATATGATGTAACCCGAAAACCAAACATGAGATTAAAACAATATTTTGACCTTAAAAGTCGCTTAAAAATAGCATAGTGCCAAAAACCAAACATGAGATTAAAACAATATTTTGACCCTAAAAGTCGCATAAAAGTAGCATAGTGCCGAAAACCAAACATGAGATTAAAACAATATTTTGACCCTAAAAGTCGCATAAAAGTAGCATAGTGCTAAATTATCTTTTGTTGACCAGTGGAAGTTAAAATATATTAAGGAGACTCTCAATGACAGCAAGAGACGGACTCCTTCTTGATCAGCTAAAAGTAATAAATGATATCCTGTTCGTCCTGGGTAGTTAAAATTTGGATATGGTTCCTCCGAGGAACCGCGAGAGACGAAATAAAATACACTGCCAAGGAAATGGCACATGAGTTTCCTCGTGACCTTCACAGTACGTCACCATTAAATTCCAGAACCGTACTATTCGTATGGCACCTCAAGGGACTCTACCGGGATCATTTATGAAAATTTGAACAAAATCCGATAAAATTAACTAAGCTGTGACCGTAACAAAAACATCACTTTCGCGCATGCGCCTAGCGTACCGCTGCTGATGATCGCGAAGAATGTGATACGGGACCTCAAGAAACCTTGCCCGCATCATCTCTGAAAATCTGATCGAAATCCGTTCACAATTGCCTGAGTTATGACCGAAACGAGAAAATTTTGTTTGCACCTGCGCAGAGGCTACCGTTGATTCGATCATGACGGAACTTATAGGGGACCATGTAGAGCTATACCCGCACAATCCCTAAAAATTTGAAGAAAATCGCATCAAAATTGTGGAAATTACGGCTGTTGCAAGGACCGTAACAAGAATATTTCGTTCACGCATGCGCAGAGCGTACCGCTAATGCAATTACGATGATTGTCTTGTGGAACTTCAAAAGACCTTACCCACATCATCTCTGAAAATCTGACCAATATCCGTTCAACATTGACCGAGTTATGACCGTCACAAGTAATTCACGTTAGCGCCTGCGCAGAAGCTACCGTTGATTCGATCATGATGAAGTTAATAGAAGACCATCTAGAGCTTAACCCGCACGATCCCTGAAAATCTGATTAAAATCGAATCAAAATTGTGGAAGTTATGGCTGTTACAAGGAAATATGGATGGACAGACAGACAGACAGCAGACGGACAGACAGACAGACAGCAGACAGACAGACACGGAACCAAATTTGTTCAGGAGGCTCTGAAACGCAAAATGCGAGTGGAAATTTCGATTTTCATTTTGAAAGTGAAAACAAAGCTTCCGCTGCCTTGCAGTCTCAGAAGCAAAATGATGGGGTCGTTTTGGCCAGCTCAGTGAGCTAAATTCTCACCTGTTTACTCTGGAAGGTTGAAATGAGGAAGGGATGCTCTCATGGACGTTAAACGATTGATGGAATGACAAGCCGAATCCTTTCCGAATGGTGCATTTCTAAGTCACTAGACCAGGAGGAATGTCGAATACATTATTCTCAGAGTTGCTTTACCTGATCAGAACATTTAGGTGTGTAGTCATATTCCCAGCAATTTCCACGATATTTAATAAATCGCAACTCCGTTTAAAGTACCTACCTAGTTCATATCAAGAGTGGATTATGAATTTATATACATCTACTAGATACTTACCTAATATCATGTGAGGGCCCCTGTAAAACAGTATTGTGCATTGATTGATATTTTTCCTTCATTGGCTATCAATGACTAAGATTCCCACACATCTGCTTTTGAAAAGATGATGAATAGCACTCAATGTTTTAATAAGCGATAAGTAGTCGCAATATCTATATCTATACTATGTTATAAGAATGAAACTCCGTCTGTCTGTTTGTTTGTTTGTCGTGTCTATGCACGTCCAAACGGCTGAGTGACGGGAGTCTACGAGTCGAGGGATCTTCTTGGATTTCTTGGGAATAGTAGTTAAGCGATTTTAAAATTTTCTGATCCCTCCCGAACAATGGGCTGGTGGGCGGGAGGGGGGTGGGAACCCGTTTTAATGCCATTATTTTCTACTTCCGCGCTTCCCCTACCCTTCTAAACGCCCGTCAAAAATTCCGAAAAAAAAAACCGGTTTCGTTGGTTTTTGTACGAGGAAGAAGACGCCGCGATCGGATCGAGAAAAAAGTATCGGAAAATGTGTCAAAAAAATTAAAGAGTACGGACCCGTTTTCTAAAAAATTCCGACGAAAAACTTCGTTTTTTCTCATTAAAATATACCCCATGAAGAGACGTTTTTCGGGACGGTGTTAGCGGGTGACAGTTTTGATTCCGCCAAATCTGAATCCGAAATCGGATATCGAAAAAAGTGACTGGAAGTTGGACAAAATGGGAGGCATGGGAGGCAAAGCGATTAAAATGAGAAGTTGATTGTACCGTCCAACAGACTAAGGCGAGTAGGTCCTTTTTACCTGAAGGTAAACCTCTTTAAGGAAGGAACCTTTGCGTTTGAAAGACATTTCAACAGAATAATTGACGGGGTTTTTCCTACACATATACAGTCATACCGAGCGAGCGGAGCAAGCAACATCTTCTAATAAACTTTTCGTGGTTCCACGTAGTCATATAAGATATAATTTGTTTGTAAGAATTTCCAACAGAAAAAAATCTCAATTAAGAAGGGAACTGACACTCATCCCTTATGTTTACAATATATGTCTGATAAATTGATGAATTATTGCAGAAACGATTGTTCTTCTCATCCTAGTCTATAATCTCTCGATGGAGGAATTATTGATACGTGTTTCTTACGATCACATGAGTAAAGCTTTTTGTGTTGCCCGAAACACTGTTCACAAAGATGTCGTTGAAAAACACGATCAGTGATAAACCGGGGATTTATTTTCTTCTGCAATCTTCATACCGGTGAATATCATCAGCTCGCTTTACGTTGAAAAGAATGGGGTTATCTGAGGAAGAGAGAAAAAAAAAGTTCGGGCCTCTGTCAGTCGACCAGATCTGTCGACTCAGAAGAATTTCCGTTGGAAGGTTCGCAGACACAGATAACCCTTCGGGTCGTGCGAGAGATGGCGGAGGGATGAGGGCTCGTGGCTGATAAAGTGTGCGTTGTGGGTAGGCAGTAGTTGGTGTTAGGGGAGGTTGCATAGCGAGCTAAAGATAATGTAATATACCTCAGGGGGTGAGAGGAAGCCGTCAGAGGGAATGTAAGGCTTCGGAGAGGTGTCGCCTTACCCCCTATGTCTCCCCTGTGGCCGAGCTGATAATCCCTTTTCCATGTCCCCCACCCATCCAGAAAAACCTTAACAGTGCAACAGTCGTGAGGGGAAACAGGTGCGGCTTTTGATGGTAATCTCGTTGTGTAACTAAATCGCCTGGTAGCTCTTTCATGTTGGAAAAACTTAACAATATTCCAATCCCAGTCAAAGAGATAACGTTTGTCATCAGTACCACTTCATTTTATGAAGTTTCATTGAATGAACAAAGAGTAACAACCATACAAACTAAACAAATTTTTATGGAATAGTATTTAAAACATGAAATAACTTACTTAAAAAAAAGAGCGTCCCATTCGACATACTGTAGGTAGTCGCAACTTTTTGATATGGGCTTGGGGTTTTTGAAAAAATTTTGTGACGTTTTTATCAGCCCGAAAAAGTTTGCCGGAAGTTAACCGGGGGCTGGGCTGCGTAGAAGTCTGTTGAGCAGCATTTTGGCTTCAAAAGCGAATTTCTATCATATTAATCGTACGAAGCTGAAATTCGGCATGTATCCTCTCCTTCTTAGGACGTAATCACAGGTGCACAGGGTGCCAGTAGAGGGTCACTTTCATGAGCTGACTACTAAATGAGCCGACGCAAAAAAACAGTACAATATTCTAAAAACCTATCTTCCGAAGTAATTTATATTCATTCACTACGTTCCTTTCTGTTGTCAAAGAAATAAAGATGACAAGGTTGTTTTGTCACGAAGACGTAATTCACGTGGAGGGACGACTCGATGAAGAAAAGGAATGGAAATTTTCCCAACAAATAGATCCACCCTCAACCTTAGTCGTTCTTCAGTCCGCAGCCTCTCAACTTTCTTGTCGGGAACAATGGGAGTCATGGCCTTTTTCGGATGAGAGGCGACAAGAAAAATCCCCCTCCAATGTTTTATGGAACAGCGGGACAACGCTAAATGATGAATGGAGCAGCCTCATGGGGTGACAACACATTTAGAAAATGGATTTGCCGTAATAATATACACGGGTAAGCGAAACTCGTGTAGACAGGCTCGGGGAGGCAAAGTTCGACAAATTCAACAGCATCCTTGGTCAATAGCCCTCATCTTATGACCTTTTCGGTTTATTATTTTCAATTATGAAACATTGTACCTAATCGGCCAAGAAGAAAAACATTCTAACCCCCCTGAAAATTTGTTGTTTCACGATCCAAGATGAGTTGAAGATGAGCAGTCCGCGGCTTTTCTCCGAAATTATTTGACCAAACTTCATGAAACTTGCGCGAAAAATCGCATCTGGGGTCTAAATGGTCCTAGAAGCTCGGCAACCAAATTCTTTCTTGTCAATGATAAAAATATGATCCCAAAGAATCGATTATAACCATCAGCAACGCCATACGGTAAACGGTTCGATTTCCCTATGGGCTCGAACATCGAAAAACACCTTCGAATTTCTAAGCGCGATTTCTAGTGAGCTGTTTTTATCAACTATTTTCCGTGCGGATGTACTTACTAGTGAAGTATTGGTACCTAAATGCTAAATTTCATCCCTTAAATTGCTCCCAAGTCTGCCTAAAGGTGGCGGAAGCATTGTTTTCACTTTCGAGAGATTGAAAAGCTGTAGTCTCCACTAAAATCAAACTTTTCTTTTTTTTTTTTTACAGCGTTTTTAGATGGAGTGGGTTTACTCGTAGAGGTCTTTCGATAACAAATGCATCGATACCGAAACTATTTTGGTAGATTGAGCCAAGCAGTCTTTATTTGTGAAGATTGACCTTCAAAAATTAAAATTCAAAACGCCGTAGATATTTTATTCAATTTTTTTTTATTCTCCTATTTTGTCTCAGATAACTAATAAAATCCATGATGTCTGGGGCGATTTACATTTTTTCACAATCTTGGTTAATTATTAAATATAATATACACAAACAAATTAAATTTCATTTCTACATAATCAAAACTGAATATACAACATTTTCATGAAGTTCAGAACGGTTGAATATTTTTCGTTGTTACAGTTTTTTAGAAGCCCTGCCAAAGCTGTATTCCGTGAACAAAGATTTTGCTTCATCGTATTTGCGGCATTCAAGAATGATATGCATATAGTACTTCAAATTCTTCAATTAGCTGTGAGCTGGCAAATACATAGATATATTGGTTTCGGTTGATTTTCCCAAGACCTGTTCTTAAACGAATTAAGCAAGCTAGTCTGTCTCTAGTCCATTTTCAAGAGTGATGCCGAGGCTTAATCGACATTGTAGGGGACACCTGGAAGTGGAAATTTCGCCTTATTAAATGCCGCAATGTTGTTCGGGAAGCGTTTTAACGTAACTAAGGTTGAATTAAGTTAGTTATATTCAGGGGACGCTTGGCTGAAAATTAATAAGGTACAAGTTGAAACTTAATTGCTGAAATTTGAATTCAACCCTTCTTGGGGCTGCAGTTCAAAAATGACAAGGTATAGAGCCACCTCACACGGCACAAGGTGCTATTTCATTACCACAAACTGCACATAGAGGTACACGGGTACACACCAACACTCTTGAAGTTAATCTAATCGGATGGTTATACTAAAATATAAGAAAATTGCCTGATAAGAAAGTTTTATAAACCAAAAAGTGTCAAACGTACATAAGTTCGTTGATTCGTAGATATATGATTGGCCTCGTTTCATTTTTGAACGGATCCGTTTATGTCAGCAGCATGCGGATTCTATACAGATAGGCTGAAAGGAGTACGAAGGCAAAGAAAGGACGTCCGGAGCAGAAACGAGCAAGAGGCAGAGCAAAGAAAAAATACTATCCTTTATCTGAGCAAAGAATAAGCCCTTAATAGGGGGACTAATCATCCGTGAAGGGGTGTCCCATCCAGTTCCCAACTTTCACTACCCCTTCCAATATTATCCATGTTCCCGAAGAAAGGCTTCCTTGCGTCATAAATCCGCAGCAATGTTGTAACTTTGCTTATCTGTACAAGAAATTCACAACAAACTGCTGACAGAAATGCCAGCGTAAGTGCATATGGCAATAAGAAAAGACGAACATAAAACTGTATAACCTAACATTGGTGACTAGAGGATTACTACACCTTTGCGAGTTTTTGAGGAAAATTAAACTATTGCAACAAAATAGACAATCAACAGCACGGTCGAACCCTCCATCGATCCAATTCCAATCCCA
The DNA here is from genome assembly GCA_030762985.1 of Adelphocoris suturalis. Lineage (NCBI taxonomy): Eukaryota > Metazoa > Arthropoda > Insecta > Hemiptera > Miridae > Adelphocoris > Adelphocoris suturalis. The sequence goes on from CM061043.1 coordinate 23,729,778, forward strand.
TTTTTTTCCCCTCATACTGTTTTTAGCGAATTATCGTAAAAAAATGAAGCTATTGCAATGGCTAAAAAAATTTATAATCAATATTTTTGAAAATTTTCCTGATTGAAATCAGTTTTGAGGCGTTCTGAAACGATCCCTGAACGGAAGTTAGAGAAAAAACGTTGTCTATTTCCATGAAAAATAAAGAGTTTCAATGTTAAATCGATTTCGACGGTTAAGCCATCATCAGTAACAAACAATAACTGAAGCCACATCAGAAAGGACACATCTTTTATAGTCACAGGTGAAAGGAGATTAAATCCAATTGGTCAAGAGAAAGGAAAGGGGTAGGAGGTACAACTAATTAAATGCAAACGAAGTGAAGGGGGATCAAATGAAATGAAAGTGAAAATAACTAAACATGGTTTAAAAAGTGTGAAAGGATGATTCCAAGCTTTATAGAAATGGACCTATCAGTGGTGAAATATATTGAGGTATATCCTCATTTAAACATTTACCAGATCTGTCACTTTTGATAGTGTCGAATTTTTTAAGTACCGTAGATGGAGGCTACTTCGCCCGGTCGTGGTAACTTCGGCCATTTCGTATTTTAGCGGGAAATGTCGATCTGGACGGTAACATGAACGAAGGAGCGCGAGAAAAACCAACTCGTTGTGTTGGCATGTTATAAACAAACTGATCCTTGGCAGTGTTTTCTCCCGATTCGACTGTGCGGTTGTACTGTAAGTAGGTATCTAATGTTTTACCTAAATTATCACTTTTTGGAATAACACGAATAGGTTTCCCTGTACAGAATAAGCTAAAAATGACTCGGAAGTAAGCTCACCATGTTTGTATCAAGTACCATCTTGGCTACATTTCCCCCGAGTTTCGTAGTTTTACCTTTCAATTCGTGACATCTACAGCAACAATTTCGTAAAATTTATGTTCTAGGAGGTAACTTCGGTCATGGTATGTACATGCAACATTAGGGTGGTTCAAAACAAAAAAAGTTCTGGAATTTCTGGTCCCCATTGTTTTTTTTTTTGCTTCCTCGGTATGTCAGGATGACCCTCCTAAATTTTTAGCAAAAAATATTAATCCTAACCACTTTACCTGGGTCGATTTTGGCCAGTTATCGACCGCTATCGTGAACCAACCTCTAAATTGGTGCCAAGGTGATGATTTGAAGGACGGATTTCAATTTTTTTTCAGAAATTAGGGTGAATTTGTCTATTACCCTACAATTAATTTGAGGTTCATGGCCGATAAACGAAGCAATCGTCGGCGGAAAATTATAGTAAAAAAAGGGAATCATCGGCATGTTCTGAACATGATTCCCTTTTTTTACTATAATTTTCCGCCGACGATAACTTCGTTTATCGGCCATAAACCTCAAATTAATTATAGGGTAATAAACAAATTCACCCTAATTTCACCGGAAATTATGCCGCGTTGATAATTTAAGGTCCTGAAATACCTTGTGTCGATGAAATTTGGTATTTTCCAGGATACTCGGTACAAAGCCATTGGTAATTTTGCAAGGACTTGAACTGGCATAGTACTTATTCGCTTAACGACTCGATACCATTGTAGATGCTTTTACACGTGACCGATACCGCTGACAATAGCTAACCCTACGCTCAAACCATCCAATCACAGTTCAGACAATTCAGAACTACGAATTTGATCCCGAAAAACCGATAGAAACTAAGAAATTTTACAGAAAAATGGGCAAATTAAGCTATTTTCTCCATTTTACCGCTATATTTGGCATAAGTACAATGCCGGTCAAAGTCCTTGTCAAATTACCAACGGCTTTGTACCGAGTATCCTGGAAAATACCAAATTTTAACGGCACAAGGTATTTCGGGACCATAAATTATCAACACGACATAATTTCCGGAAAAATTATGGTGTATTCGTCTATTACCCTATAATTAATTTGAGGTTCATGGCCGATAAACAAAGTAATCATCGGTGGAAAAGTATAGTAAAAAACAGAATCATGTTCAGAACATGCCAAAGCATATTATCCGACCATAATAGCATGTTTCTAGTACAATTCTTAACCAGGCGACAGCATTTTCGGTGAAATTTTCGATTTTTACTTATCTACAAGCAGCGCCCTCTGCCAGTTTACCGGATAACTAGTGGACGGAGCGTAAAATAAATAAGTTCATTGTGTTCAGCACACGTAAAAACCCATAAATTGAGGAAAAAAAATTGAAATCCGTCCTTCAAATCATCACCTTGGCACCAATTTAGAGGTTGGTTTACGATAGCGGTCGATAACTGGCCAAAATCGACCCAGGTAAAGTGGTTAGGATTAATATTTTTTGCTAAAAATTTAGGAGGGTCATCCTGACATACCGAGGAAGCAAAAAAAAAAAAAAAAAACAATGGGGACCAGAAATCCCAGAACTTTTTTTTTTTTGAACCACCCTAATGTTGCATGTACATACCATGACCGAAGTTACCTCCTAGAACATAAATTTTACGAAATTGTTGCTGTAGAAGTCACGAATTGAAAGGTAAAACTACGAAACTCGGGGGAAATGTAGCCAACATCGTACTTGATACAAACATGGTGAGCTTACTTCCGAGTCATTTTTAGCTTCTACTGTACAGGGAAACCTATTCGTGTTATTCCAAAAAGTGATAATTTAGGTAAAACATTAGATACCTACCTACTTACAGTACAACCGCACAGTCGAATCGGGAGAAAACACTGCCAAGGATCAGTTTGTTTATAACATGCCAACACAACGAGTTGGTTTTTCTCGCGCTCCTTCGTTCATGTTACCGTCCAGATCGACATTTCCCGCTAAAATACGAAATGGCCGAAGTTACCACGACCGGGCGAAGTAGCCTCCATCTACGGTACTTAAAAAATTCAAAATTATCAAAAGTGACAGATCTGGTAAATGTTGAAATGAGGATATCCGTCAATATATTTCACCACTGATAGGTTCATTTCTATAAAGCTTGGAATTATCCCTTCACACTGTTTAAACCATACTTAGTTATTTTCACTTTCATTTCATTTGATCCCCCTTCACATCGTTTGCACTTAATTATTTGTACCTCCTACCCCTTTCCTTCCTCTTGACCAATGGGATTCAATCTCCCTTCACCTGTGACTATAAAAGATGTGTCCTTTCTAATGCGGCTTCAGTTATTGTTTGTTACTGATGATGGCTTAACCGTCGAAATCGATTTAACATTGAAACTCTTTATTTTTCATGGAAATAGACAACGTTTTTTCTCTAACTTCCGTTCAGGGATCGTTTCAGAATGCCTCAAAACCCATTTCAATCAAGAAAATTTTCAAAAATATTGATTTAAATTTTTTTTTAGCCATTGCAAGAGCTTCATTTTTTTACGATAATTCGCTAAAAACAGTATGAGGGGGAAAAAGTAGGATTGGAATTGGAACGATGGAGGGTTCGACCGTGCTGTTGAATGTCTAGTTCGTTGCAATAGTTTAATTTTCCTCAAAAACTCGCAAAGGTGTAGTAATCCCTTAGACACCTAGGTTAGGTTATAAAGTTTTATGTACGTCTTGATTTTCTTATTGCCATATGCACTTATGCTGGCATTTCTGTCAGCAGTTTCTTGTGAATTACTTGTACAGATAAGCAGTTACCACATTGCTGTGGGTTTATGACGCAATGAAGCCTTTCTTCGGGAACATGGATAATATTGGAAGGGGTAGTGAAAGTTGGGAACTGGATGGGACACCCCTTCACGGATGATTAGTCCCCTATTAAGGGCTGATTCTTTGCTCAGATAAAGGATAGTATTTTTTCTTTGCTCTGCCTCTTGCTCGTTTCTGCTCCGGACGTCCATTCTTTGCCTTCGTACTCCTTTCAGTCTATCTGTATAGGATCCGCTTGCTGCTGGCATCAACGGATCCGTTCAAAAATGTAACGAGGCCAATCATATACCTACGAAGCAACGAACTTATATACGTTTGACACTTTTTGGCTTATGAAACTTTCTTATCAGGCAATTTTCTTATATTTTAGTATAACCATCCGATTAGATTAACTTCAAGAGTGTTGGTGTGTACCCGTGTACCTCTATGTGCAGTTTGTGGTAATGAAATAGCACCTTGTGCCGTGTGAGGTGGCTCTATACCTTGTCATTTTCGCCTTGCAGCCCCAATAAGGGTTGATTTCAAATTTCAGCAATCAATTTTCAACTTGTACCTTATTAATTTTTCAACCAAGTATCCTCTGAATATAACTAACATAATTCAACCTTAGTTATGTTGAAACTCTTCCCGAACAACATTGCGGGATTTAATAAGGCGAAATTTCCACTTCCAGGGGTCCCCTACAATTTCGATTAAGCCTTGGCATCACTCTTGAAAATGGACCAGAGACAGTCAAGCTTGCTTAATTCGTTTAAGAACTGGTCTTGGGAAAATCAATTGAACCCTATATATCTATGAATTTTCCACCTCACAGCTATGTGAAGAATTTGAAGTACTATATGCATATCATTCTTGAATGCCGCAAATACGATGAAGCAAAATCTTTGTTCACGGAATACAGCTTTGGCAGGGCTTCTAAAAAACTGTAACAACGAAAAATATTCAACCGTTCTGAACTTCATGAAAATGTTGTATATTCAGTTTTGATTATGTAGAAATGAAATTTAATTTGTTTGTGTATATTACAGACAACCCAGTATTTGTTTTGTTTGGTTATTTAATAATTAACCAAGATTGTGAAAAAATGTAAATCACCCCAGACAACATGGATTTTATTAGTTATCTGAGACAAAATAAGAGAATTAAAATAAAGTGAATAAAATACCTACGGTGCTTTGAATGTTAATTTTTGAAGGTCTATCTTCACAAATAAAGACTGCTTGGCTCAATCTACCAAAATAGTTTCGGTATCGATGCATTTGTTATCGAAAGACCTCTACGAGTAAACCCACTCCATCTAAAAACGCTGTAAAAAAAGAAAAGTTTGATTTTAGTGGAGACTACAGCTTTTCAATCTCTCGAAAGTGAAAACAATGCTTCCGCTACCTGTAGGCAGGATTGGGAGCAATTTAAGGAATGAAATTTAGCATTTATGTACCAATACTTCACTAGTAAGTACATCCACACGGACATTAGTTGATGAAATCAGCGCATTAGAAATCGCGCTTAGAAATTCGTAGGTGTTTTTCGAAGTTCGAGCCCTTAGGGAAATCGAAACCTCTAACGTACGGCGTTGCGGACGGTTTTAATCGATTCTTTGGGATCGTATTTTTATCATTGACAAGAAAGAATTTGGTTGCCGAGCTTCTAGGACCATTTAGATCCCAAATGCGATTTTTAACGAGTTTCATGAAGTTCGGTCGATTAATTTTGGAGAAAAGCCGCGGACTACTCATCTTCAACTCATCTTGGATCGTGAAACAACAAATTTTCAGGGGGGTTAGAATGTTTTTCTTCTTGGCCGATTAGGTACAATGTTTCATAATTGAAAATAATAAACCGAAAAGGTTATAAGATGAGGGCTATTGACCAAGGATGCTGTTGAATTTGTCGAACTTTGCCTCCCCGAGCCTGTCTACACGAGTTTCGCTTACCCGTGTATATTATTACGGCAAATCCATTTTCTAAATGTGTTGTCACCCCATGAGGCTGCTCCATTCATCATTTAGCGTTGTCCCGCTGTTCCATAAAACATTGGAGGGGGATTTTTCTTGTCGCCTCTCATCCGAAAAAGGCCATGACTCCCATTGTTCCCGACAAGAAAGTTGAGAGGCTGCGGACTGAAGAACGACTAAGGTTGAGGGTGGATCTATTTGTTGGGAAAATTTCCATTCCTTTTCTTCATCGAGTCGTCCCTCCACGTGAATTACGTCTCCGTGACAAAACAACCTTGTCATCTTTATTTCTTTGACAACAAAAAGGAACGTAGTGAATGAATATAAATTACTTCGAAAGATAAGTTTTTAGAATATCGTACTGTTTTTTGTGGCGGCTCATTTAGTAGTCTGCTCATGAAAGTGTCCCTCTACTGGCAGAAAAAGAATGCTGGAGGGTGTTACTTTTCGTGTACAATACTGTACAAAATTTATTTTAAAATTTCAAACGTGCAACATGACCTATGAATGAAATTTACTAATTTTGCTTCCGAGTCTACCTAGTGGTAGCGGAAGCAATTTTTACTTTCGGGAGAAAAAAAAGCCACAGTTCCTTTGAGCCTGACGGCTAAAATTAAAAAACATGAATATGCTTTAGCCGTACACGACTCACTCCTCGTCGATTCTCTGAACCCGACCCCCCATCGGCCTCTGAACTCTGTTTATCATTCTGCCATCAATCCGGGAACTTTAAATGTCGTTCGCCCATCGATCCGGGAACGTTAATCATCGATCAGCGACGTGGAAACATCCATGGGGAAGCTTTATGCAAATACTGTTCAGGCAAAAGTACGATACAAAATGTAAAATTGTTTTATTGTACATATTAGGTAGAGGTAATAGACAGGACAGGTTTATGGTAGCTGAAATAACTGATGTAATTTTTACAGTCTATCTTTTCGATGTGGCGAGTGAAGATCAAATCGATGCACGATCCCCCACGAGTAGTCGACAAAGCTGGATTAGTTTTGAGTTTTAGTCCAAAAGTTTCATCCATGAACGTGATGAAACGTTGATTTTCAGGTTTCTTGAGATCCACGTTGATATCACCAGATAAAATGATGGGTATGGTGTGGTATTCTCTTTTTTCAATAACTTTGAAAATGTGTGCTCCTTTGGGTGTGTAAGCCATCAAATTCAGTTCAAAGAAATCTTCGATATCGTCAATAGTAGTGCCAGGCGAAATGTACACCGTCACAATCAACGCACGCTGCCCATTTATTGTGCTTTCGATAGCGCAGATATCTCCGTATGCTTCGCTGATTGCCATGCTTCTATCGAGTTGCAGCATATTTTTGTCGAACTTCATGAGAATGTGCGGTGTCGAAAACAACATGCAATCTTCTTGTTCGTACATGGCGACTCCCCCAGCTCGCACTTTTTCCCGTTTGAACTGGGTAATACATCGATATCCCTTTAGTCTGATTTCGTCATCGTTATTCAACCAAGTTTCTGTAAACGCCATAATCTTGATTTCGGGCATCAGAAAGTCGGTGATCAGATCTTCCTTGTGTGCCTTCGTCGCTTATTGTCTGTAATCGGTGATTTTTTAGCCTATCGAATTCGGTTTGCAAATCGACGTTGACTTTTCCACGAGCATGGTGAAACTTGTGGTTTTTGTTTCTATTTGTGAGAAACAAACCGTCAAGTGAAGTGGCTCGTCACAATGCTACGTAAACGAGCTGTTGATCGTGACTTTTATCGTACTCGTACACAACAGCGTTATAAGACCCACCCTGGGACTTGTGTATAGTTAGGCATACTTGTGTATGCCTCAACTAGTGGAAACTGTAGTCGTTTACACGATAACGAACGAGTTTTGAAAGCTATATTTGTAGTACGCTTGGTGATAGGTACCCAGTGGTGGCTCAACTCTTCTTTCGATGCAACGTGTGCGTGGAACTTCGCTTTCGATAATTTCCCTATTGTAGAGAGTTCAAAATGTAACCACACACGTTGGACGCCATCGTCGTGTTCACCACCGTATTCGACGTGTTTCAGTATCCCAATAGCTCCATTTACGAGACCATCTGTTACGTCGATATTACAAGTTATCATGTACGGGGTGTCCAACAAGAAACGAATCATATAAGGTAGTCCCGAAGTATCGGCTGTTTTCATTTTATGTACTTTCGCTCGCATACTGTCCAATTGTGCTTTGTCTTTATGGCCCGTGTATACGTCAAGAGCAACGTGTTCAATCGTTTCGTTATTGGCTTGAATAACTGAAGAGTTGTAAGCGGCAACACCAACGTTTTTCAGAAATAGTCTGATCCGCTCTTGGGAGTCAAAGATTGATTTCCTCAACAGCGACGAATCGAGATTCGATAATTGCAGTTTCATCGTCCGTCAGCTTTTGACCATCTCCTATTTTCGTGAGGATGGAAGAAAACGTTACGTCGCTTTGTCGCACGACCAGCGTTAACGGATAATATTCCAATGCTTGCCACAGGATTTGATTGTTAAATCGCATTCTCCTCCTTTTGTATATTGCAGTTGCCATTACAGGGGGAAGTTGACGGAGATCACCACAAAACACAATATTGAAGCCGCCAAACGGTTTATCGAACTCCATATTGATTTGCTGTAGCCGCGAGTTGAGCACCTCCAACAGTTCGGCGCCGATCATGCTAACTTCATCTATGAAAACGATCGCGATATTTTTGAACCCACTGCGAAAAGAATTCACGGATTCTATGGACAGAGGAATCCAATATCTCCTTCCAAATAATGGACGTCGTGTTTAATGAGTCCTTAGGCAGTCATGCCTTGTGGTCTCCCCCCAGACAAGCCGGGAAGATCCTCCTGAGAGGAGACTGCACACCCAGTCAATGTCCTTGACAGCTGCCAAGTACCCGTATTGACCTACGGGTAGAGGCATGTGTTCTAGCACACATTACCAACTAAGCAGGTTGGTACCCGAGTTTATGGAGATCCACATAACTCCAAATGCCGAGGTTCGTGGAAGGAGACTCACCCCCGCGAGTCAACTCCCACGAACCTCTCCCCCACATCTGCAGAATTGACTGCATGTTAGGGGTGATAAAACCACTGCCCCCGCGAAGCCACCTCAACTGGGGGGCAGGCAGGTGGTGCTTCGACAAAGTCTATGCACCGGTAGCCTGGGGCTCCCCCCGCCCGCGGTACCATTTACTGGAGAAAGCGCCATCCAGCACCCCTCCATTAAGGCCAGAATGGTCGCTGGCCCGGCACAGAGAAGGTGTCTCTGCACCTACCACTTTATCCACACCTGAGGGACTCCATCTAATTGCTTAGTGGACTCCCACAGCTCAAACCTTATGAGGGTTTATGAGGGATCCCCATCCAACCACTTAGTGGACTCCCACAGCTCAAACATTATGAGGGTGTGAGGAAGGGTTGTGGTACCCGTTTCGCTACCAGTTTGGATTCCATAAGGATTCCTAAGGCTGTGACTGGAAACAAGCCCGCACAATGTGCTACCACTTTATCTTGCGATGGGGATTCAGAAAGGGGTAGCGAAAGCCCTCAATGAATGTCACGTGGTGCCCCAAGATGTTGTTGGGCGCTGGCACCCTGCATCTCCGCTCACTCCACACCACCCCTGAGAGTACTCCCAGCCAGCAATCAGGTGGCACGAAATTTTTCCCTAATCCTAACTTAACCTAAAGTAATACCCCTAATTAACCTATCATACATTACCCTAACAACTATCGGCAAATATACAGCACTATCAGTATACCTATACCTACCCACCCCCCTACTCTCATTAATCACCCCCCTGGCTTCTAACATTATGCTTGAAGGCTAAGAGAGGAACCACCTCCAAGCAAAATGCCAAAAGTCTTCCATACATTTCAGGTGTTGCAAGAAGTCCAGAGAAGGGAACTCCCTCTATCCCATGCAACACACGCAACGCCGCATACTCGGGACAATCCGAAAGTATGTGCTCTGCCAGCTCTATCCCACCACACGCACAAGGCTGCTCGACACACAGCCCCATGCTAGCGAGCTTAGCAGAAAACTCGCCATGCCCAATCACAAACTGTGTCAGTTCATGCACCGGGACTATCCATTGCATGTCCCGTCGGGCCCTGACATCAGGAAGGAGACGGTGAGTTAACCTCCCCGTGGTGACACTATCCCATTCCTCCTGCCAAGCAGTGAGAAGGGCCTGATCTAATCTGTCAACCCGCTGGCTCCGAGATTGGCCTGACTCCCCACCATCCGTCAGAATACGAGGAATCACCAATGGCTCACCTCTACCAATCTTCCTCACCCCCCACCTTCTATAGCCCTCAAACATGACGGGCAGTACCCCAGCCAAAACGGGCAGGGCACACGTAGAAGATGTCCGGTATGCCCTATTGACTTTCAAAAGGGCCCTGCGTTGTGCAGACCCCAGCTTCCTCCAACCAACCTGGCCCACGTGGGGTGCCCAGTACTGAACCCCGTACAGAAGAATACCAAGGAACAGGCCATGATAAATCACAACCAGCTCCCTGTACCCCAAACCCCACTCAGAACCGGCCAGTCGGGACACCTTCATAAAAGAAGCCAAGGCCTTGTCACACACCGAAGTAACGTGCAGAGAGAGAGACAGTCTTTCCCCAAGAGTAATTCCAAGGTACTTGACCTCTGACACGTACCTCAATCTGGCACCACCCACCCGGACAATGGGAGGTCTCTCAGAACTCAGGGTACCCTTTAGCAACATCACCACTGTTTTATCCCCGGCCATGGTCAGCTTAACAGCCTCACACTCTGTGACCAGAGTGCTCATTAGCCGCTCAGCCCCTGCTTCCAGACCCCCCCGGCTTCCCCCTTCAACCAAGAGCACAAGATCGTCCGCATAAGCAACCGCTTTGGCTCCCACCCGATCCAAGGCCCCAAGAATTCCATCAAACAGGACATTCCAGAGCCTAGGACCAAGAACAGAGCCCTGCGGACAGCCCTTGGACAGCTCCTTCCTGACACATCTACCCCCCTCTCTATACTCTACCCACCTATCTGTGAAATAATCAGACAGGATATTATAGGCACGAGCAGAGACACCCCTCCCCAACAATTCCTTCATCACGGCAGGCCACCACACATTGTCGAACGCACCTCGTATGTCCACAAACACCCCCAAGACATACTTATGCTCCGACATGCCTACCAACTCCTGCACTCTGTCCAAGGCGTCCACCGTGGATCTTCCCGCTACAAACCCGTATTGATGCCTGGAGCATTGCTCTAGCACAGGTCCAAGCTCACGGACAACCAGCTTCTCCAGTACCTTGCCCGGCACACTGAGTAAACACAGGGGCCTCAAAGACTTGGGATCGGCCGGATCCCGATCACGCCCCTTAAGTAGTACACAAACCCTTCCAATCTTCCACCTCACAGGAAAGACCCCCAAGTCAAGACAGGACCAAAAAATGGAGCAATACCACGGGTAGACCAAAGGCCATGCCCTTTTCAGCATCTCCACCTCAATCCTATCAAGACCGGGCGCCTTTCCATTCTTAATACTAAACACTGCCTCTTCTATCACTAAATCACTAAAACTTAAGCTAGCACTGTCACTAACACTACTTACATCTAAACGGCGTTCCACTAGCTCCCGCACTGTCATATGTTCAACTGTTTCTTCACGCGAATCGTCCGGAAACAGAGCATTTAGGAGGTCCCTTGCCGCAGAACCCCAGTCCAACGGCTGCCTCCCACTCAGAGAGGCCAGGGAGTAGGCTGCGGGGTTTCCAGTCACCACACGGTAAGGTCTGCCCCACGGCCTCCCCCTACCCTCCTCGTCGACGAATCTCCGCCAGTCAGTGCGCCTAGCTCGCCTAAGCTCCCGGGAGTATTCTGCTCTGCTAGCACGCAATGCCTCCCGTTCCTGGGGCGAAGCCCGAATACCCCTACGGCGTCTCCTATTCCTCAAGGCCAGGACGCGTCGCTTCAACCCCTCCAGTCTCGGGCACCACCAAGGTACAGCAACAGGCACCCCCCTCGCCACAGGTATGGACAAGGAGGCCGCCCGCACTAGCACCTTCTCAACAATGGTGACTGCCCTTTCTACCCCAAGCCGGTCTGTGATCTCCAGGTAGTGGCACGCCCTGAGACCCTCAGCCACCTCCTCACTAAATCGCTCCCAGTTAGCTCGGGAGCAGCTGAACCTGCCACCACCCTTCACTCCACGCACACCAAGTCCACTGCCAACCTCAAAGAGGATAGCAGCATGCTGACTTGTGGTGAGCATAGGATCAACTCTCCATTCACTCACACTCTCCGCAACACGTGTGGTTGCAAGAGAGACGTCAATGTTTGAAGCACCACCAGCAGCACCAATATAGGTGGGAGCCTGCCCAGGTCTATTCAGTACCTTGAGGTCCCATTTAAACACCAACTCAGCCAGCTTCTCGCCCCTTAACCATAGACGACGATTGTTCCCGGCAGGTCCTACCAAGTCCAAAAGGTGGCTATGCCACAATCTGGACCTGGCATTGGAGTCAACACAAATCAGCATGTCAACCTGACCCTCCGCCTCAAGCCCCCTAAATACACAGTCCAGCTGATGCAAGTAGGGCTCTATATCATGTGAGTACTGAAAGTACGCAGACACCAAATAGAGAGGTCGACCGCCTTGACTCCCCACTGAAAGAGAGGTCACAACCACATGTCTGCTGCTCAGATTGCTGTGCAACAAGACATCTACTCCCTCTTTGGCCACAAAGATCGCAGCCATGGGAGGACCTTCTCCCGGCCCTGTGAATACCCTAACTGGTCCTAGACCAGCCACAGCGTTATCCACAGCATACGGCTCCTGCACGAGCGCCACGTCCCAAATTCCATTCGACGCGCTGCACCTCAGCTCGTCCGTGACAGACCTTGATCTGTCAGCATTCAGCTGAAGCACACGCATCCCTCTGTGCAGGGGATCCCCCATTACTGGGGCTTAACACCCCTGACATATCTTTTCCATGCCCACTGATAGGCCGGACAGTCAGGGCTGTCAACATTGTGCCTATCATTCTTCCCTGCCCTCTTGCAATTGGCACATCTCCTCGGTGCATCCTTATCATTGCATTCCCTAGTGGGTACTTGAGTATTAAACGGAGGCCACCTAACCTATAGAAATATTTCGTACCGGATACCAAAAATAACTACATAATTGGAAAGAACACACTTTAATAGATTTACAGGTGAAGTTTAGAATTAATCCGACGCCTGGTTCTGACGTTGTGCAACCCAGAACGCAGCAATGTCGGTCAGGATGGAGTTGAAAGCGTCGCCGCCGCTAGCAGTCACATATACACATCATTCTGATCTACATGCCCAAATAATCTGCATTTTTACTAAGGGATTGACTACTTGATGTTATGTCTTTTTGAGATGCGAGCTTGCGAGCATCCAGACCACCAAACTATACACATCATTCTGATCTACATGCCCAACTAATCTGCATTTTTACTAAGGGATTGACTACTTGATGTTATGTCTTCTTGAGATGCGAGCTTGCGAGCATCCAGACCACCAAACTATACACATCATTCTGATCTACAAGTGTGTTCTTTCAAATTATGTAGTTATTTTTGATATCCGGTACGAAATATTTCTATAGATTAGGTGGCCTCCGTTTAATACTCAAGTACCCCCTCGTGTCATGCCCTCCTGCACACTTGGCACAAGCCACAGCCGAGCCACACTTGGCCTGACCATGCCCGTATGCTTGGCACTTATAACACCTAGTCACGTCAATATAGTCCGCTACCCTGCAGCTCGCGAATCCAATATGTAACGCCTTTCCCTTTATAGCTTCCCTCACACGAGAAGACACCTCACAAACCCACATCGTATCCTCGGGCCACTTAGCCTTGTTCCCTCTCTAGAACGAGGGGCGGAACTCCTTGGCCCAATCTTCGATAGATATCCCTGCAATTGCCTCCGCAATCCAAGGGTTTTGCCTAAAGGCCACAGAGGCTAACTGCTCCTTCGTGAGGTCACAGTCAACCCTGCTAACCTTCACGAGCAAAGGCTGCTTGGGTATGTCAGCAACCTGAACCAAGTACCCCTTAGCCTTTAGCTCATCCACCAACTTCTTTGCGTCCTCCTCACTTCTGGCCTTGAGGACCATACGCTTATCGCCAGCTGGCTTACAAAAAGCTAAACCCACCCCCAATTGGCTCATGTCCACATTCTCCTTGAGATCTTTCCTCAAGGATCTAGGAGACATTAGAACCCTATTAGTTACGCCCTCACCTCCAACAGCTCCATCTTCAGCTGGTGGGGCTGCCTTCTCCTTCTCTATCAAGAGAGTCCTGGGAGGTCCGCCTTCAGTGAGCCTCTTCTGGTTTCCCTTAAGTGCCTCCTCGTACCGCTGGGATAACCTCTTCTCCTGACGCTTCTTCTTCTTCTTCTTAATCTTCTTCTCCTTGGTTGCCCCATCTGTACTAAGTCCTTCTGACTCAGTAACCAACGCCCTATTGAGCTTCCTCGAGTTCACCACCGAGGCGTAGGTTTTCTTCTTCTTCCTACTCTCCTGGTCAGTGGTCTCAAGGTCAGTCATGTCATCACTTGATCTACCTCGCTTCTTCTTGGCGCCATCCGTGATGGGATAGTCCGACACCATTTCGGACGCAGAGTAATCCGTAGCCGACGCTGCCTCCATCAATTCCCTCTGCAGACTAAGACTGTTCATAGCAGCAGCCTTCCTCAGGCCGCCAAGACCAAAGTCCTTCTGCTTGCTCTTCTTCTCTGTCCGGTACTCCTCCATCACCCCCGCCCACGACCAGGGCTAGCCAGCACCAGCACCTTTTTCCTGGGGAAGAGTGGAAGGCTCAATGTCCTTCCCCTCCTTGACCCTCCTACTCATAACATCAACCTTCCTTCCGAGGCTGACGAGGTCCACGCTCTTGAGGGTTTCCATCTTCCCCGCAACTAGGTCAGTTGCCCTCTCGACTGCCCCAACCCTCTTTGTAATTTTATCCATCTGCTGAGTTATGGACTCTCTAAGAGTCGCATACCCTCACAGATCTCCTTTGTACCAACTTGTGGCACTACTGACTCATGAGTGATTTCACCCCTTCGATCACTCATCTCACGCAGTCTTTCATCTAACTTTTCCATGGCCTCACTCAATAGGTCTACTCCTAAGGCAACACGTTTATGATGCCTGAGTTCCTCAAACATATCCTTGTTTGCCTTGATCAGTGGGTTAACCACTGTCTCGACCATGGCTTCCATTTGGGAACTCGCGTCTTTGAAGGGCCTTTTACCAATATTGTTCTCGTTAGAACCGAACTCATGCCATCTCGTTACGAGCTGGTCCCTACGTGCGATAATAGCCTCCAGCTCATTGTTAATCGTGGTCTTAACTTTCTTAGGTGGTTTGCTCTTCACACCACCTGAGCTGGGAGTCCCGCCATCAGTGTTGGCCATAGCGACCATTCGGACCTGATGCTGCCTAGCCCACTGCAGTTCCCTATCTCCGTCACCCAAGGAAATAGCTTCTCTCATCATGGCAACATCTACAGGATTGAGCTCTTTCTTGACGAACTCAACAGGCTTGTAGAGCTCATCCTCCCCCCTTAGGTCTTTGACCGACTCTACGAGCTCGTCGAATCTCCCCAACTCCACCAGCCCAAATGCATGTTTTACCCACTCCTTGGCGTAGTTATTATTGACATCAAAGCCTCTACCACGCAGGTAGTGCTTAACAATGTCTTCCAATCCCTTCGAGTCCCCGCGGACCATTACTACAATCATGAGACCCGCCAACTCCTCCGCGTTCGTGGGTTTCCACTGGACCGTCTCCTCTGGAGGAGAAGCAGATGGTTTACCACCAGCCTTGTCAATTGTTTTATCAATACTACTCTCAGGGGCCTCAAATTCAGTGCACCAAGGATGCACCTCAGCCACGGCGTCACAGCTTTGCTGCTTACGACTGCCACTTTCATCCCCTCTTTGTGTATTCATACCGGGCAAGGCACCACAACAGGAACAAGAGTCCCCACCACCACGCCTTGCCGCCTCAACTCTCTTCTATGGACAACCCATGATCCGTTCTGGACAGTGAGATTCGAAACGCGGAATGCACAGTTGTTCCATTGATAGCTGTAGCTGCCTTACCCGTCGCCGCGCAAGCAATGTACGAATTGAAAACCGAGTTGTGGGTTTGAGTCAATCTGTTGTAGGTTTCCATCAGGAGTTTCATCGTAAACGTTTTTCCACACCCAGCTGGCCCCGTGAAAAATATCTGAAGGGGTTCTGAGTAGCCTTCATTGTGCATTCTGTGAATAGCTTCCAATATCAGCTCTTGTTGCTCTTTATTTGTTAGTCTCATCTCTCGGCAGTACTCTTCGGAAGACAGAACATTTTCCCGTTTTCGAATGATCGAAGACAAAGCGGACATCTGGGTCAATTTGATGTCGTCGTTGTTGGCCGAAAGAGACTGCAAGAAATTCTCTGTAACCTGTTTACTTTTCTCAAAATTCTCTTGTTGCTCTTGCGCTTCATCTCGCTCGTTAATTTCGGTACACAACTGTTTACAATATTCAATAGTTTTTTCAATATCTACTCCAGATTCGAATTCTTTTCGCCTACTTAAAATGTCGTCTTCGTGATTGTTGTAAATATCCAAGAATTTGTTTCCATCCAGAATTTCGATTTCCTCATTGAAGAAAGGATAGTGCAAAGTCACCATTTCTCGTTTATAGTCCGACACGTCACCCATATCGTATTGTCGAGATCTGATCACTCTGGGGACATCTCGCAGTACATAATGGCCTTGTTGAGTCTTACGGTACTTAGATACGAACTGCGCTAGCGTTACTGCCGCCAAATTATCATGGGGCCGTCGCTCATATTTTTGAACTGTGCCTTCTTTCCAGATATTGGTTGACTCCTCCTTCAACTCCTCCTGGTCGAGTTGTTTTCGAGTTGTCAATACTCTTTGACGTTCGTGAGGCCAGGTTGTTGGAATGTAAGAAACCTCTCGGCTCGTTTCCGACATTCCAAGTCGAAGCAAGTACCACGCTGCTTCTTGTGAACTCATTTCGACACTGTTCAACATTTTGATGCTCACCTCTTTCAGCAAGTCCGTAAAATCTTTGTCTGGATGCTCTTCTCTGAGTTTGATCAGCTGGCGATGCAACCCGCTGATTCCTCTGTTCGTTTTGTTTACGTATTCGACGACGTAAACCGCACACGAATATTCTTCCAGTACAAATTGTAGATCCATATTTGAATTCAAAATGAGCGCAATCCACGGATTGAAACTGTTAATCCAAATTTGTTGCAGATTTCTTTTCAACATTACCATAGGGCGAGAAATTCCTGCTCGGATGATATTCAAATAATGTTCCTCGTCTTTCACGTTGTTTTGGCAAAAGAAATCGGCGATTGTCTTGTAGCAGTTATTCTCTAGATTGGAATGTAACGTTTTAAATTTCTCCCTCAAAGCGTCTTTTCGGCCATCATCTTTGGGCATCGGAATGAGTATTTGAGTCTTCTGCATGGGCCAAAATGGAGCTCCAAATCTGCATTTGCTGTCGCTTTTCTTGTAGCATGTGAACGTATGCTTATGCGTTTGACACTTGGGATATTCCAACAGATTCGAATTGACTGAACATATTTCATCGATTAAGCGCAGAGTGTTGGGCATATCTTCACCGATACTTTCACCCGGATCGTTTTCTAGCCACAACAAAATGTGTGCGTGGGGACTGCCTCGGTGCTGAAATTCGATGCGTTTGAAGAAGTCGACAACACGATATTTCCCAAATGGACTGCATGTTTTGGACCGTAAAATGTGTAGAATAACGTCAACGAGCTTGTTGAAGTACAGAACGCAAGTAACTGGATCTTCATTAACCAGTGTGCAGCGCTGAAGACTGCTCAGTCTCTCCAACGGATCTCCGTCGAATTCTTCGCCATTGTGCTTCAACTTCGTTATCACTCAATTGAATGCCTGCATGAATTAAAACTGTGTAGTTACGATCATTGTATAGCCATTGAGTTGGTAGATAAATTTAGATATCTTGGATTGATTATGGACAATAAGTTCAGCTGGAAGGAACACATAACAGAACTGTGCAAAAAACTTCGATGTTGTGCAGCTCAGGTTTATCTGATTAGGCTAAACATGTCAGCGGATGTGGCAAAAATAGTGTATCAGGCTTTGTTTGAGTCACATATTCGGTATGGAATAAGGGTTTATGGTCATGCTTCCCATTATCTGTTGAATAGGATTGAAGGTATCCAGGCCAAGACTTTGAAATGCCTGTTAGCCAAAAGATACGGTATTATATCTAGAAAAGAAAGATTTGAAATTTTAAATTGTCTCACAGTAACAAAATTATTTGATTATGTAACTATAGTGGATCACTTCTTTTCAGATAAGTTCAAACACGTAAAGTACAATAAATATCCAGTTAGGCGAAATCTGTACCAGGTGGAGAGAACTAATAATAAGTATGGTGACAGATGCCGGGGGGTCTTAGTCCCAAAACTGTTGAACTATCTTCCTGACGCCTTTAAAGATGGTACAATTAAAACCTTCAAGGTACTTAAACAGAATCTGCGAGTCCACCTGTTAAAGAAAGAATGACTGAATGTTAAACGTTAAATGTAATAATGTCCCCGAACCTTTTGTTTTCTAACGAGTTGTGGTTAGCATGAGTAATTTTATTCATCAGCAGGCTGCATTGTTGTTTTTTCTCTCTTTTTCTTTCTATTGGTGGTTAATTTTAATTTTAGCTTTGATTTTGTTTTTAATTTAATTTCATTAGTTGTTGTTAGATATAGTAAAAGAAGTGTTGTATGATTTTGCGTTTTAAGATATCTCGGTTGATGAGACATTAAAAAAAAATTGTATTGAGTGTGTGGTCGCTGCAGACAAGCTTTGAGCTTAAGCAGCATACAGTAAAGATGTATTGTATTTCATTCATTAATAAAGAGATTTAAAAAAAAAAAAAAAAAAATCATCTTTGAACGTCCGTGGATGACCCAAGTAGATCCCAGGGAATGACAACTCTTCGGCATGTTCGTCGAAAATTACACTGTAAGGAATTTTATTTTCTCCAGGAGCAATGCACAGATATTTTTCTTCACTCCACATTAACGTTTGCTGCTGAGCGAGAAGTAATTCGCTATCGTAATCGTGTTGCTTTGTTAATAACTCGATGGCGTCTTCTTCACTCGCGTGTTTCGTTTTGAAGAAAGCCTCATCAACTGTAATTTTGTATAACTTGTACAAAGGAGTCATTAATAAATACGCCAACCATCGTTTTACTGTTGATTTTTTAACGTGTCCCTTCAAATACGTAGATTTATGCACTAACAAACGTTTCACGTGGACATTGAAAGCGTAATCGTCATCCAGCTGTCGGGGTAGTTGTGAAACCATGTTCCTTACATCGACAGGCACGTTCACAACTTGGCCGATGATGCTTTTACTCCCGTGTTCGTATCTGAGTCGTCTAATTTGCATAAAGGGGAGCCGTGGAGAAATCAAACGCTCGGCAATAGGATCGAGCGCTGGTAAATCTGGAAAGTCGGGGTAAACGAAACCGTTACTTCGTGATAACTGAGGGATTTTCTTCATCTGATAAATAGACTGCTTGCAGGTAGCACACAGCTTGAAATTCGTAACGTCCTCATTCGGAAACTCATCACGTAATATGTCATAACGTGTAGGACCGAGTTTACTCAGATCCTTTTTGAACCAAATGCGGTCACAAACATCGCAAACGTGACCCAGAGGATTCTTTCGGAAACGCTGGTCAAATTCGAAATCAGCGGGAGAGTGATTAGTTTATAGCATTTTATTAGGTACATTATTTTCGTCAGTGTCGAGAGGTCTTTTTAAACACAATTTTTCGAGTTTTTGGCGTTGACGCCTCTCTTTCTTCCGTTCAGCAGCAGTTTTCGAGGGTATGGATTGAGACGATTCGTTGCTTTTGCTTAAAGCAGCTTTTTCGCGAGTTTTACGCGCTCTCCATTCTTCGTTTCGTTCGGTCGCAGTATTTGCGGCTGGTTTAGGAGGAATTTCTCCTTTTTTTCTTTTACGGTATGTTTTCCATTTATTATTAACGGCAGGAGAATTACTTCCATGAAGGGTACATATACCTGTAGATGTTGAAGGTGGGCAATCACGTCCGGGACAGAGGAACATCGCAGAGGCGCGGCCAGTAAACGACTGAATGACTATAACTGATGCCTCTTAAAATGACTCACTGCAACACTACACGAAATCGTTGTATAAGAAATAATTGAAGGCGCGGCCAGTAAACGACTGAATGACTATAACTGATGCCTCTTAAAATGACTCACTGCAACACTACACGAAATCGTTGTATAAGAAATAATTGAAGGTAGCGGAACCCAAATGTAACTGTGAAAATCGCATCTCTCTACGTGCAGCCCAGCAACCGTCGCTAGCGGACAATCATTTATGTATGTGTGCCGTTGACTGTTTTCGCGCTACTTTCGTTGCACTCTCGTGGGACATTTTTCGGTAGTTAGGTCACGGCTAAAGCATATTCATGCTAAAAACTTTGGTCTCAAAAATCAAATTTCTCCTCGAATTAAACGTTTCAGACCATTCTGAACAACTTTGGTTCCGTGTTTGTGTGTATGTGTGTGTATGTGTGTTTGTGTGTGTGTGTGTGTGTGTGTGTGTGTGTGTGTGTGTGTGTGTGTGTGTGTGTGTGTGTGTGTGTGTGTGTGTATCTGTGTCTGTGTGTGTGTTCAAGGAATATTTTTGTGTGCATAACAATGAAGAATTGGCCTTGAATTAAAACTGAATTATTTATTGTATTACTTATATTTATGCATGTAAATCATAAATGAACAAAAAATATATTTATTGCCTATGTAAATCATTATAATTAACAGCGTTTGAGTTAGAGAAATGTCATTAAGATACATGAAAAGTATTCACTTTATTTTTAAATTGTAAAATGTAACACCCATCATGCCCGTGCGACTTTCCTGAAAGTATTGGGCGGTTGTTGTAAATTGTATATTTATTGCGAAATAAAGATGATAATACATCTGTAAATCTGTGTGTGTGTTGTGTGTGTCCGTCGTGTGTCCGCAAATCTTTGCAACAAACTTATTTTCTACAGTTTTCATCCGATTTAGATGAAACTTTCAGGGGATATATGCGGGCTAGAGGATAGACAGTTCCCTATCAGTTTCATCGTTCTTCGCTCAATTCCTCACTCTGCGCTTGCGCAAACGTAAAATCTGCCCAACATCATTTTCTCACGGCCTAGAGGTTCGATCTCGCTCGAATTTGGATGATGGTTGGGGGATGATAATTTGATCATCCGATATCAATTTCAACATGATTGTATCGTTGATCACTTATGCGAATGCGCCAATATGAAATCTAAAACTTTCCTAATCAGCTGAGTGAGCAAAATTCTCTCCTGTTCGTCCTAGGAAGCTGAAATTAGATATGGAGACTCCCTGGGACACTAAGAGACGTTTGAATTGATTGGGTATTTTCTGATAAGCTGACTGAAATAATTTAATTCAGACATTTTGACATCGATTTTTATCACCTGACATGGGTCATTTCGCATCTGTCATTTGAAATGTGTATTGAAAATCAAATAGCACACCATAGCATATCCATGCCATGATTTTTTTGCCGTTATTGCGGTAAAAATTGACATGTTCAGATACAGGGTGTCTCATGATTCTTCAGAATTTTATTCTGGAAAGAAACAAGTGTTACCGCAGTGTCATACTAAATTGATAACATTGTGAATGTTTCGTCAGAACCACGGATCTCCAGGACTTGGCTGAGATTTAGCTTGCGCGGGTGCTCTCGGCCGAGGGGTGGTACCAGCGGGAGCTCACTTTTCTGGCGAACCTGAGCTTGAACAACGCTGGCCGCGGAAGCCAGCGTTCAAAGAAAACGAGGAAATCACGCCGGGCGCCACCACATAGCCAGGCACGTAGCCAGGATTTTGCTATCTTCCCATTTCAATAAATTTTAAAATACCAATTTTAAGTCACAGGAGAAGAAATGTTTTACAAACATGATGAAATACTTTCTTTAATAAGGCAATTATATTTAATAGGTACATAATAATAGGTAGGTACATAATAAGGATTTTAGGTGACAGTTAAAATAATTTTTTACAATCATGATAAATCTTTATAGAACAACAAAAGTTCATAGTTGTTGATCATAGAATGTTTATAGTAAGACTTTTCTGTTTGCTTTTAAAGACATCAAATCCAGCACGTCATCAGCCGCGAACGGCAGTGGGTAATGAATTGACATCATGGTCAAATGAGAAAGGCGTTCGTTACCCTAAGGTATTTTTCAAATCTTAATTTCTAAGGTACTGCAGGATCCCGTTACGTAAAAGTTAGGAAGACATCTAGGAACATTCTCCCCGTAGGATATTGTAAGGAGTGTGGGGCGGAATACAGAACCCCGTGACGCACATAGGATAGATAAATTTCCCCTAGACAGCAAGATCCCATGAAGTAAATTTACGAATTTTCTAATCCCGGAACGGATGGTGATGTGTTGTGTGAATTTCCGCTCCGCAAGAAAATCGATTTTCGAAGCGTTAGATCGCGTTTTTTTTTTTTTAACCAAAAACCGATGGAAAACGTACCAGACAGGTTCACACTACCAGTCATACTTCTTCAAATTCCTACTTCGAAGTTGAGTGCCAAATTCTGTCTCATTCACTCATTCCAAAAATGTTAACTTAATTATTGTTATGATATCAGTAACATGGATGATACCTTGGTGAATAGTCAAAGAGACAATGCAACCCAATGTCCCCATTGTTCTAGAGGCTTTACAAGAAGAGAACTCACTCTACATATACGCTCCAGACATCCATATATTGCGAACCTGAATACCAACCGTGGTACTCACAGTATAATATCAATACCAAATGCTGATCCTATTCAGAACTATTTCATAAGAGGCTTCGGGGACGGGATGTTAAATTCTCAGGGAGGCTGGACGATGGGACATGCTGAAGCAGGAACATGCGTCTGCAAGGAAAGCAGTACGAGTTACCTCAGGGAGCAGTCGGCGTGTCTCTCCCTGCTGATGAAGTGAAAGGGTGTCGGTTATCTCTCCCTGATGGAATACGAGATTCGGAGAGAATTTTCTTCCTCTGTAGTACTGTACCCCAGAGAGAGAAAGGAATCTCTTCAGGGGAAGATGTCAGAAGGCTTCTGAACACCATAATAAAAATGTGGAGTGCTGAAAGGTATGAAGAGTTGCTACACGGCAAGGCTTACACGGGTCATTCAGGTATAGTGCTAGAGGCGTTGATCTGTCTTTAAGGTCGTATACATGACCCATGTCCGTGTACCGAAATATCTAACTTCTTATCTCAGGAATCTTACCTCTACGTATTGGAGCTATTAGCAGAACCTATGAGTATTATAAAAATAATTTCTGAAGAATTTCATATCAGACGAATATTCTCTGTTGGTAGTTCTTGCTAGTGAAATAATAGATACTACCCTAACCATGAATAAATTTTTAATTCATCAAAAAATTTCGGGGGGGGGGGGGGGGGTCCGGACACCATGGACCCTCCCTCTGGCTACGTGCCTGCACAAAGCCCCACAAAATACCTCCATAATAAAGTAGGTATCTATCTGCTCATTCCATTACCCAGTTCTCAGTTCTAATGCTTTATCATCCATAAAATGGGATCATCAAAATTAATGAATGGTTCAATAAATAAAATCTCTAGAAGTACATCAAAAAATTTTTAAGATTATGATTGAACGGTTTCAATCAACAAATTAGGCACAAACTGAAAACATAGATCGGGACATTAGTGTCCCGCATTTTCTAGCACTGAAAATCTGGTGGGACATAATTATATATATATATATAAATATATATATATATATATATATATATATATATATATATATATATATATATATATATATATATATATATATATATATATATATATCCCACCTTCACATAATATGACGCTGCCTTACTTACTTGCGGGACATATTCGTCCCAGGAAAAAACTGAGCATAAAAGTTATATTTACGTTTATCGGTTGCCAAGGAGAGTGTTAAACGTTTCATACGATTGGTTCCGATACGATCAAACTGTTTTTGGTTGTAATAACTGTGTGTGGGCTGAAATAATTGTTTCCGGTTAGAGATTGTATTAAGTCGGACCCTACATCCGGGCGCTCCCTTTGTTGCCACCACATAACATAGAAAGAACTTTTGTCGTTTCTATGTACTGTGGTTGTCACACAGTCGCAGGCGCAAGCCGGCAATCCGGCGGTATCCAGTTTTAAGAGCGATTTTATGGTTTTTGTCAGTATAGGCAAAATCGGTGAGCCTGGATTCCATTTTTGTGGTTAAAAGGAAGTTTTATCAATGACATTTTTCAATTAAATATCTGATATAAATATTCATAGACCTACTTTCTCACAATATTTGTAAAAACTGCGAAATAAATTTATTTTTCATGAAATAACCAACTATCTAGAGAAGAATGTTTTAATAACATTCGTGCTGAAGAATAGTTGTCAAAAATTTATAAATTAAACTTTTTGAAGTGTCGCGTAGGTAGAAAATTTCCAAAAGCTTATAGAAATAATATAAAGATTGAAAAATCAAAACGGAATTAGAATTTAAACTTAAAAGTAATGATATCAATAAAAAATTGAGTTTTTCTATATTAATGGTAATTAAAACAGGTAATAATGGCAATCATTCACAAAACGATAGAAATCCTGTAATGATTGTGGGAAATATCAATTTATCTTGAAAATTAATAAAAATGGTTACGGGTGGGTATGGATTTGAGTAAAACAGTGGAAAGATGGGAAAAAAAAAAAAAAAAAAAAAATTACATTCCTCTTGGTCTGTCGTTTTCTTTGAATCAAGCATTTTAATTTCTCCCTTGACTCCCTTGATGGGAAAAACAAAAGATCATGGATATGTCTAGTACCTACTGCTTACCAGTATACGATTTTCCTACTATGAAAACTATGGGAGTTACTCTTCCCTAGTAACTCATTGGTTGTACGTGAAAAATCAATAGAAATTCTACCTAGCCTTCACTTTTCGAGTTAATAATAATCTAAAGTGCCGGGTCGTCACAAATTTTGGTGTCGTTACGCAAATTTTAGAATGACCCCCCAGCCCAAAAACATATCCATGTTAAAATAATATGAGAGAGAACTAATTATTAGTGACAGGAGAAATTAATAATCTAGCAAGATTACTGATCAGTGGCCTTGCTTCATGCGTTACTCTAACATGAAGACACACAGATAGACGAAACAAATCCAAAAATGTTCAGAAACGCAGATAAAAATGGATCGCTTGTAGAAATCTTGATTTTGGAGGAAAACAAGTTTTGTTTTTCTACTTCACAAAAGTGAACACTAATATTCAGTTACATTGGAAATTCGCAAACGAAATAAACATACGAGTGCATTTATACACATTGATGTACTGATGAATTTTTGCGTACAAAATTGATATAAAACGCTCAATTTTTCTGGAAATGTGTGATGAAAAGGCGAACGCTTGCGGGCCTGCCACCAAACTGGTACTTTTGAACTTTGGGGTGGTACTGAGTACTTGCAACTCGAAAAGAATATTAACTTCGTCTATCGACGTCCGAAACAATAGCCTATTAGAAAATTCATCCACTCCCCGCGTTCTTCACAACCATTTCTAGCTATGTTAGCATGTTTTGAAAGTAGAACGTCAAATTGTACAATCATTCCACGTTAACTACACGACCAGTTAGCAATGCCAGAGGGGGTATGTATGTTTTGCTGAAATATGCTGGTTTCTACACGAAATAGAGGGTGAGTACGAGATTTTATCGGATTCCTTAGAGCCGTTTTAAATACAAGTGACATAAACATGCTATACTTATAGATAACTAGGATGGTACAGAAATTGTTCGTTTAGAAAGACACGATAAAAGAAACACTTATCGAAGTAGGTATTGAAACATCATCTGCAACTGAAAGCTCAATGGACCGATCCCCGTTTCAACGACACCGTGTACACACGCTGATCGCTTATCTACTTCAACCCCGCGATACCAACGAAAAGAGATCAAAACCTAATGTGGCAAACTTGAAGGCACAACACACAATGGCTAGTGGGTGGTGTATTATAACGATGTGCGGTGCAAACCCCCTGGTCCACCCTTATTTCCCACCCTTATTTTGAAGGTCGATGGAGTGTGGCCAGATGTATGAGGGGGTTATCATAATGGAGAGTTTCATCTCGGGAGATTAGTCAAGCTTTGTAAAAGAGAGGGCTTCACTTGCAGAGCCTCTTCCTCCGACGTGCCGGGATCTGGCACTTGTTCATTTAAGGGCTCATTTCTCATTTTTTCATCCCACAACCCTGACATTTACTTTTTTCTTCTCCTCACAACGCCTTTAGGGATGAAGAGCGGGAGAGAAAAAAATCGTTCTCAATTGTTGCGCTTAAGCCATTTATGAACTATTTCGGGAAAGACGAATGGAAACGTTTACCCTCACTTAGAAAACCTGAAGGCCATGGTTTCAAGGTTAAAACTGGGACATAGATTAAATTTGAAATACAGTTGAAACTACTGTTATCGTTCAGCGTTGTATGAGTCGTCATCACAACAGTTTAGGAAACTGTAATTTAGATTTCAAAAACGAAGAATTATTATACAAAAAACATTGCAAATTGTTGCACAAAGGTTCATTATTTCTGTATCGGAAATTCCTTTGACGCTGAACACTTTCCTATAGTTATCATACATAGTCTATGGTAGATACATCATCACATATAACTCACTACATCTACGTAGATGCCTACCAACCAAATATTAAAAGGGTACTTAGATGTTCGTTTATTATTTTCAATAATTAACCTTTACAATCAACCAAGAAAAAAAATTGTGAACACCTCCTGAAAATTTTTTGGTTTACGTTTTAAGATGAGTAGAATCCAAAAATCTAATTAAAAAATCCGTCCGTCCGCTGCTTTTCTCCGAGAATACTAGACCAAACTATATGAAACTTGTTAAAAATCACATGTGAGGTCTAGATGGTCCTAGAAGATCGGCATCAATTTTTATCAACTCTAAAGGGTTGTATTAAGGGGCTGAACATTTAAAAAATCGAAATCTCGAAAACCTTCCAAGTAACAGTTATAATTTTTTGCTTGTCAATGATAAATTTATTCCCAAAGAATTGATTACAGCCACTCAGAACGCTGTACGTTGAATAGTTTGCTTTCCCTAAGGGCTTGAGCTTCGAAAAATTTTTCAAGCATTTTAATTTCTCCCTTGATGGGAAAAACAAAAAATCATGGATATGTCCAGTACCTACTGCTTACCAGGAGGTACCTACTACGCAATTGTATACCAACCATGTAGTACCTTCTTTTCACAAGACTATTCCATTATGGTTACAAAACAATATTAGTTTATAACTTACAGTAATAAATCAGCATTCATTGACACTACAATGGCTTAGAGGTCATGAGATGTTGTGACAAAATGAGAGCATTCCAAAAAGTGGCGAACAATTTTCTTACTATGAAAACTATGGGAGTTACTCTTCCCTAGTAACTCATTGGTTGTACGTGAAAAATCAATAGAAATTCTACCTAGCCTTCACTTTTTGAGTTAATAATAATCTAAAGTGCCGGGGCGTTGCATTTCGTGTGGACAAAAAAAGTGTCGCGAAAAATTCCTTGACCCCCAGCCAAAAGATATATCCACGTCAAAAAACCTTAGAACTCCTGAGCGCGAGTAGATAGAGAAATCACGCGCTGCTAGCAGATCTATTGATTCGAAGATGAAGCTTTCAATTCAATCAAAGATCGCTAGATAGTGATACTGGAATTATACATAACAAAATAACAATTGACTTGTAAATATCAGCTGATGTAACGCCAATATTGGAATTATCAGGTGATATCATTCCAATGGAATTTATAATAACGTTGCGAAATCGAGTTTATCAACTATTGTCCGTGTGATACAGATTCATCGAAGTACTCTTTCGGGCATATTATTAAACTTCGCATGGAAAGGATTTGTAAGAAAACGGAGAAAATTGACGGAGAGACGGCTTTGCTTTTTTTTATTCCAGACACCTACGCCGCGTCATCACCCGGACTTAGCGGTTCCCGCCACTTTCCCCTTCAACATCCATCCTCGAAAAAAAAGTGCCACAGGGATCGATCCCTTCCGAATAAAGTGGTTCCTGTCACAAAGACTCATTTGCCGAGATGTCCTTTTTCCTGGTCCCTATATTCCTCAAGGATCGACGAGCTGGTGAGGAAGGAGAGGCGAGGGCTCGCAGCCTGAATACGCGATGAACCTCCCGGAATTCCTGGAGAGAAGAAGCTGAGTTGACAAATATCCTGATTGGAGGCAACTGGGAATGATGTTCCGAACGCCTTCGGAAAAAAAAGAATACAGGTGAAGACGAAGAAGGGAAGGAAATGAGACGGAAAGAAAAGTTGGGATTTCTTTTATCGCGTAGACGCTTCGAGTCAGGTTTTTGTGACGGCTTTGAGCCTTCGTTAGAGTTTTCCGCTTCCTTCTGTTTGTCTCTCATTGTTTGCAATCTTTATTTATTTTAACGCTGGATCCTTCTTAACGATTTCGTTGCCCAGAGGATCTACCTAAAAATATGCCGGTATGAACAATACAGTTTTGCAGCGATATTTCGTTCATGTTTCTGAAAAGAGTATCTTAACAATGAATGTAAAACGCATTAAATGTACATGACCAACCGTAACCAGAGTGATTGCGTGATGTAGGTTCTTGTGATTCCCCCCGTTAGGAGTATTGCCGCTGAGTAGAAACTGCCGAAACTTGAGGATCGTTGAAAAGCGGACATATTTCTTTGTATTATAAGCTGTCTTATGCAGACCTTTGAAGCACTTTCAGTAATTTACAAGGTTTATTTCAATATGCTTGCTTACTGTAATTTTCTTTAATTGACCTTAGCTTTCGCTATAGCCATTTATTTATTTAATAATTTATCATATTTTAATGTTACAATTTTTCATAAAATGATGTATACAACATTTTATACACTTCAGGGATGTTGGAATATACAATGCAAGTGAAGTTTGTTGGAATTTCTATAAATTTAGTTAAATCATTAAGCATAGAGTTCCTTTGAGTCACAAACTTGCTGCGCAGCATCACTAAGTGTTCCAGCTCTTCGTTCGAATCACAGACTTCGCAAAGGGAAGATTCTTGGCTCATTCTTTTCCTTATAGGTACTTCTTGCAAAGCTCATGGCCGCTTCGAAGACGGGTCATCGTCAGAACCACGTTCCGTGGGTAGACTCCTCCATGGTGGAACCATGGTCGTTGTTTGAAGGACGGGAATCCATTCTTGTAAAATGTTCCTCTTGTGTCTCGCCGGTATTCCTCTTACCATTGATCTCGATGACGGATTCGAATCCATGGGGTCTAGTCAGTTCGGAGGATTTTCATTCCGTTATACTCTAATCTTCAAACAGTCAAATGTTCTACGCTCCATTAGCCGCTCATAATTACATCACTCGTTGACCTCGTCAAAGCCTAGCACGAGTGCTTCTTCAAGAAATGCATGTTGACTTCTTCTGTATCCCTCACTCCTGTCTAAGGCATAGCTGCTATTGCAACTCTCCCGTGATCAGTAAAGTCTGTTGTTAAGTAGTTGACGCAGTGTTGGGCATAATCTTATCGTCGAATACGAATACGATTGTAATCGCGATAATTATTCGTTGATTCTAAGTCAACTGCGATCATATTCGTAATCGTATTCGTCTGTCGGTGATTACACGAACACAACACATAAAAATGCGTCACGGTCATTAATTTCAATAAGTACAATAAGGCGTTCCTCCTATAATATGCGAAGCCTTGCTAATATTACCTAGCTTCAGAGGGACGTCCTATTGAAATAGGTTTGAGACAAATAGGCGAAGCTCCTATCGTTGAACTCGCTTCAAGGACGTCCCTCTGAAGCTGGGTAATATTAGCAAGGCTTCACTTATTATAGGAGGGACGCCCTATTGAAATTGATGACCGGGACGCATTTTTATGGGTTGTGTTCGTGTATTCGCCTACAGCCGAATACGATTACACGAATACGAATATAATCGCAGTTGATTCAGAATCAACGAATATTTATCGCGATTACAATCGTATTTGTATTTGACGATAAGATTATGCCCAACACTGAGTTGACGAGTGTAAGTGAAATATATCTGTTATGTGACGACGGATATCAGGCTTGCGCCATCTATCGGCCGTCAGTCACGGATATCAAATCCAGAGTCGAGGGTGCAGAAGGGGGAGAGCAGCAACAGGGAGGGAAGGGGGAACGGAGCCTCTTCGAGAGATTCCGCCCTCCCACTTACTTGCTGGCGCTCGAATTAACCGTAAGTTATCATTGATCTATCTCCATTTGCATGACGATTTTGATATAGAATACAATACATACCTATTGATTATCCTCTCTTGCAATCCCACCAGATTGATCCATCTACACGATAAAAAAAAAAAAAAAAAAAAAATATATAAAAAAAAAAAAAATATATATATATATATATATAAAAGCGTTGTTTTTTCTATTCAAACTGTAAAACCAGCTATTGGTATAAATTCCTCGCAGGTTAGTTAGAAAAAGAATCCCGTAGTATCCTTTTGGAGCAATACTTACATCTTTGAATAAAATGTCAACGTAACCAATTTTAATCTGTATACTCATTTTGTCACCATATTCCTGGTATCTATACTGCTATACTTAGAAAGATAGATTTATCAGAGGAAGAAATAGTCGCATTGCAAAAATACAGTACAACAGGCCCACAGCTCTTGTTACAGTTATCATGACCTTCAAAAGTGACAATCTTGCCATGGCTTCGTTACTAGTTGACAAAGAAGAAAAGATGAGATTGGACTAATACTGCATTGATTGGTTGATGGTCGACCAAATTCGAATTTATGAATGTTTTCGAATGGACAAAAATACGTTTTGTGAGGTACTGATGGAGGTCAGAAATTCGTGAGAACAAAATCCAACTTCTGGTAACAAGTTTCAACTCCAAGAGAAAGGTGACAGTTTGTGTAGGGTGTTTCAGTACTTTCTACTGGTTGAATTAGGTGGAAGGGATGGAGGGGGAGGGGACGGGAGAAAAACTCTTCGATCCTGATTTTCGGTCAACTGGTAATCCGAACGAGCGCTGGATATTTTAATTCATTCATCGTTTGGTGATCAGCCGATTACGGTCCATGATACATTTGCTTAACGCTAATAATTTAAGCTATAGGAGAGCTATTTTCTCTTAATACCAACATTCATACTATAGATATCCGAAAGAGGCAATATTACAATCCTAGCACCTCTAGGTATATTTCGGGGGGAGAAAATAGTCTCAGGAAACCCTCAGTAGATCAGTGCACCTTCGTACTACCTTTTTCCTAAGTGTCTCAAAAGTGCTCCCTCCTGGATTATGGGACGATTAGGACACATAATAGTAAATCAATGCGGCCTTGGAATTGGTTTCTAGGTGTCATGTGATTCAATTACTAGAGAAATCAGCTTTGGGGATTGATCTGTTGATTCGCGCGCTTCCGATCGGTAGGTCGATTATCCTTAGGGAATCTGGTTTCATTTACACTCTCGATTATCCTCTCTCTTCTTTTGGCCATTATCGTACCAGAAATCGTAAATTAATTAGTTAAGTAGTTAGTAAAGTAGTTAGCACTGTAGTTAGTTTTCATAAGCGTGGAAGAAAGGCAACAAATGCCGTAGCTCTCGACATTCCATTTGGTTTTTGATCTTTTTCAGAGGGTCCGATCAATTTTCAACTTCCCAGGGAGAACAAGATAAGATATACCTCACGCTGTTGATTACGGTGAAGCTAGTTATTTAGTTTGTTTCTTAACGCCATAGAAAAGATCCCTATAAAAATTCAACATCTTAGGGTGAAAAGTAGATGATTCATTTCGTCCGTGCGTTTACTCATAGCACTTTCTCATGATAAATGAGGCCTAAATCCAAAATTCCATCGGAATCGGTCCATGGAAACTGGTAGATATGGTGGGGTAAATAATCAGGCGAAAGAAGAGGAAAAAATGGAGAAAGTCCAAAACCATGCCCCTCTCAGGATAGGTATGCAAAGAAAGTCGGTGTTTAACCTACAGGGTTGGGTAGAGAGGGGCATAAAATTAGGCCGATGTCTAACTATATTCCCAACTAATCTGAATTTTTACTAAGTGATTGGCTACTTGATCTACGTTTAAAAAGTTTTACGTATTTTTGACCTTACACATCATTCTAATCTATATGCCCAGCTAATCTGAATTTTCACTAAGGAATTGACTACTTGATGTTATGTATTTTTGCGATGGGTGCTTTAGAGCATCCAGATCATCGAACTGTAAACATAATTTCAAAATGCATAATTGACTATAGTGTGAAGCTGCGCAGCTCGACCATATCTCCATGGGCCCAGAAATAATAGGCTTACTGATTTTTTGTTCACCAGCGCAGTTTGGCCTTATCCTTCAGGAAATTTGTCCTTGTCGAAAAACGTAGTTGAGTTATAATTTATTACTAAAATTATGATAGTTGGGACATAATTGTGAAAAAAACTTGTAAACGCAGAACCAAGTTTTTAGGCTACCATTGCTACATGCAGTTTCTCACGTTGTCGCAAGTGAACTTTCTGAATTTCGGTAAAGAGGTAGATTTGTACCATGAGCAGACTTGTTGGAGTCCTCTTTCCCCAGAAGTTTTAACAAGTTCTTTGTGTTCCTGGAGAAATCAATTTCTCGATTCGAATCAACAAGTTAATTAAACTTCGTGGCCCCCATGGGAATTGTTCCTACTCGATCCGATCTTATTGGACCCCTAAATTTTCGCCCAGGCCAATTCCCCCTCTCCCTCTTCCTACTAACGTTAACAATAAAAGTTTCCTCGGCGTCTCGGACTCCTCTGTTCTTTCCGGAGGAGCCTCGGAGAGCTATCCCGGTTTTTGAGGGCTCCCGAGGGTTACTTCTATGGAAATCTCGTTATCAGGCTTCGCTACCTTCGTTGAGATTGTTTCCTCTTTCCACGGAATCGCCCTCCGTCACGACAGAAGTCTTGAAGTGCGAGAGAGGCACTCTGCTTGGGTTTTTTTTCCTTCTCTCGGTTGCTTTCCACTTCGGTGGAACCGCTTCATTTCCTGAGCCTCCAGCTCTCCATTCTCTTCTCCTCGCTCTAAATACACGGTGACTTGGTCAGCGGATCTACGGAGCCTATAACCAGGAATGAACAAGTAGAGTTTTATTTCTATAAATTTTGTTTAGAATTACTTAATGCAGTTCTAATAGGTTTAAAAATCGCTACAATTAAGGAACCTTTCATCCTGGAGGAATCATATTTCAGGAAGAAATTAGTCAAGACCAATATTGAATTCATCATCCACCAGACACGACAAACTGCAGTTCACCACCTTGAACATTGATAATCAACAATAAAGCGTTATTGTTTATTCAAGAATTCTTTTATTAGAAAACAAGTAATAACGATTGTTCTGGGCCCATATTTTAATTAGGAGAATGTTTTTTACTTAAAAGAATGTTGGTGTGTGTGAAGAAGTCACAGCTAAGTAATATTTGAACTACTACCTAGAGCGCTATGGATTGCATGTGCCTGCAGAATAGTTTCAGAAGTCATGCTTGTATCTACAAGCGATTCGCCAATACAACTGATGGCTGTAATACGAAAACGAAATGATTTATAGAAGGGGGAGAAGGAAAGAACTCGTTTAGCCAGAGAAGAGAGGTGACGTACAAGATGGCAGGAAATATGAGCTGAAAACTGGAAAGCGCGCTTGTTATACCAGATCATGATATGGTTAGAGAAGAAACATGGAGCAGTTAACTTTTTTGTAACACAGTTCCTTTCAGTACATAAACTATTTCACCCATACCTTCGGAAAATGGAAAAATATACAACTCAGATACATCCGAAATTCCCGGAAGTTGACGACGATGAGATTCAGACATTAATTGTTTGCAAGTAATGGACAAGAGAAAGCTGCAGGATGCTCTGGAAATGCCATCTCAAGACGGAGGTGGTGGTAGCCAAAATTCCTGAACGAGAGCAAAATTGGACTTCTGTAGCTATCAATGTTGAAGAAACCCTTCAGAAAAAGATCATTCAAGAACGAGAGAGACAGAGGAGGGAGTACATTGACCGAGAGGATTGAAGTAAGTTCTCAAGGACTCGCCCTGAAGTAGTGTGTGAAGAGTTGCACCAACGTGAAAAATAGGTGAGATTTTACTGGTGTTTGAATTGTACGTAACCCAGTGTGCGATTTCTTTTTACGGATATTTTGCGAGATCCAATTACTTACCACCGTAAAATCTTGAAAATTTCCTCACCCACTACGTAAAAAAAAAGTATTCGAAGCAGCGGTTCTAAAACTGTGGTAAACGTGCAACAGGTAATACCACGGGAAAGTCTTTGAGATTAGTTAAATAAGATTGATGGCTCTCTCAGCATAGTTTCTGTTGTTATGGTTGTCCTCCCCTTTCTTTGCTGTAACTATCGGCTGTTCAAAAATATTTCCTCGTAGTAAAGTTTTTAGTTGTTAACCTGGTGTGGAAATATTTCTTCTAGACGAGCTTGAAGCGGATTCTTCGACGTGATAGGGCAATTAAGAACTAGATAATTAGGGAATGTACCTACAAGTGGAAAATTGCAGCATTTGTAACTGAACTCGATTAGAGTAGTAGCATCCAATTATGTATTTTTAATTAGAATTACTCCGATAATCTCTCACGTGATTATGAGACCCATATAGCAACATATGGCTCTATACAGAAAACACATGTGAAGACCTGGTTTTTCTCACTCCTCGCTATATCTTGTATCGTGATATACGCCCGCTAATTTGCGAAGCCATTCCAATTTGACTGAATATCGTTCTGATTGATACTGAAGATCATTCTGACTAACTCTGAAGATCAATTACCTTTCGCCTATTACGGTAAGCTATCTGACATTCAGAGTATCCCGCCACGATATGCTCCAAAGCGTTTCTAACGACACTGAAGAAAGTTACTTCTAACCCTTTAATTAAATATTAAAACATTGTAAGTAGTAAAGTAAAATAAACAAATAAATAGCCATTTCAGGTTGGGGCCTTTTGTCTGACTGCCTTGGGTCGCAGACGGTATCAACTTCCTTCCAAATGGAGGATCAGCATTCGTTCTGAAGATTTCTCTTAAAGCTGCTGATTGCCTTGTCCCCTTGAGTGGAGGGCAACGCCTTAAAGAAGCGTGACAACTGCTGGCATGGATGACCCTTATCTTTGGGTCACCCAGCCAAGTACTGACCACTCTTGACGTTGCTTAACTTTTCTGACCGCAGCGGAAACGGTTCATTGCAACGCCCGACCCGTGCGATAATAACAATTAAATGTTTAAGCATTGTATTTGGCACATTCAATTATGTCCAACCACCTCCAAATTCTTAATTGATTGAACAATAACAGTCGTTGAATTTTATATTTGTTCGGTTTCGCATCATAATTCAATCTTGATTGTGTTTATGCTGCCTGTGTCATCCTTGCGTATGTTTGATTACGACGGGGTGCCCTTCCGAAATTAAATTAAAGGCGTTATCAGGAGGAGGAAAACGGCAACAGATGCACAACCCCGCACCCAGGTTTGCGCCCTTATAATTAAACTTAATAAGATTAGCCAC
Source organism: Adelphocoris suturalis (assembly GCA_030762985.1). NCBI lineage: Eukaryota > Metazoa > Arthropoda > Insecta > Hemiptera > Miridae > Adelphocoris > Adelphocoris suturalis. The sequence continues at coordinate 23,765,131 of CM061043.1, forward strand.
CACCGACTTGCGGATGGCCCTTTTGGTGAACTTCAAGTGTCTGGGTTATAGAATAGGCTCGAGGGAAAGTTACCCCATTCATAACACCTTTTGTTGTGACGGTTTTCCTCTGTTGAGGGTATCGAATCAACTTATGAAGACCCTTCACTTCCTAAACAATTCAAAAGACCCTCTCTTTTGAACCAATCAAACAAGAGGGCAGCCCCCCCAATCAATCAAACAATCAATGATCTTGAATGTTGCCTTAAAATAATTTCTTACATATTAACAGTTAACAAATTATTAACTACGGTAACAGACGAGAAGAAGAACAGAAAAACGCATAACCAAAAGTTTATTAAAACCACACGGAAACCTATCGTTTTTGTCGTTTCAAAGACCTATAACCATCTCAAATGTTCTTCTTATGTTTTGGATCTTGGCGCGTTATGAAGTAATGCTACAGAAGAAGAAGAATCTATCCGTCTATGTTTCATGAAAGGACGTAAGCACACTTTAAAAAGAAGAGAAATAACGACCCAAGAAGTTTCATTCATTCATGAACACAAATTGGAATGTTTCCTTTTAATAAACTTTATTCCTTATTCATTCGTTGACTACGAAACTGGGGTACCTCGTTCCGTTGAATTTATTAATATTCAATTGAAAGACATTATGTTGTCGTAATTACGTCTTGAGGAGAAAAAGATAATACTTAGGCAAGGAGACCCTCCTTGTGTTTCGTGAATAATTCAAATGGTGGGAATAATGGCTACAAATACGACAGGGAAAAATAAAATATGGGGGAGTGGGAGGTGAATATTTCAGTCATTTCAGCATCAACTGACGTCATAGAGTTTCAAAACCAAGAAATAATTGAAACTGGATCGGTTGTAAATGGGATTAATGGTTTTTCTGTCAATTATTGCATTCACATATGTAATTTTATTCTGAATGATTAATTGAATTATCGTATCAATTCATTAATTAGGATTTTAAAATTTTAGCTGACTATTTCTCTGAAACGTAGGTATATTTGTAGAGTTTTCACCTGCTAGCAACATATATAGCTAATTATTATATAAGATTTATTTCTTATTACTCCTTAATCAAATTCACAACCCCAGTCGTTTTCATACTAATAATAAACATGGGTCAAGTGTACGCTGACTGTGCTCAGAAAAAAATTAAATTCTCATTAAAAAGTTTCCAGTGTTGGTATTGATATTTCTGGAGAACTAAAAGAGCGTAATTATGTGAGCGTGCTCTAGAAGTCGACGACGACGTTAAGATATTCGCATAGAAGAAGGGGAAAACTTCAAAACTTGGACAGCACGCCTAATCCCCGAAGTGAAAACTTGGTTTGAAAGGGACCATGGCGAAACAGGATATTTTTTTGACACAGTTCCTCGCTGGACAGGGCTATTTCAGAGCCTATTCGTCAGAGATAGGAAAGGCGAGTGCGCCCACCTGTTTCCTTATACAAAAAACTAGTCCCGGGACAGTTCTCCATAAGAAGAGAGGGGATGGGTGTATTTTCGGTACGCCACTATGTTGTCAATTTATTAGCATTCACTAAGCCCAATGAAAAAATAAAATAAATAAAACAAGTGGATCCACATGGTGAGCCACATGGTAGCGCATTTTCTTGTAAGGTGATCCTGCGTAGAACAAGAGACAAATGGCCTTGCACTCATTCAACTGATCACTGACCCCTCAGTCGTCTTCAGCATTCTCCCTTGATCCTCCCTCTCAAATTTCAGTTTTTTGCTGAATCAGATCGGTTGTTTATGCCGAGAACTTTATTGGTGAAGAAAGTAACGTTTTGGTGCTTCAGATTCTGCCTTGAGCTTCCCTTTCAAATTTCAGCTTCCTGCGTTGAATAGGAAACAAAATGGCTTTGGAGCTCATTCAACTGATCACTGACCTCTCAGTCGTCTTCAGCATTCTCCCTTGAGCCTCCCTCACAAATTTTAGCTTTCTGCGTTGAACATGAGACAAATGGCTTTGGACTCATTCAACTGATCACTGACCCCTCAGTCGTCTTCAGCATTCTCCCTTGATCCTCCCTCTCAAATTTCAGTTTTTTGCTGAATCAGATCGGCTGTTTATGCCGAGAACTTTATCGGTGAAGAAAGTAACGTTTTGGTGCTTCAGCATTCTGCCTTGAGCTTCCCTTTCAAATTTCAGCTTCCTGCGTTGAATGGGAAACAAAATGGCTTTGGAGCTCATTCAACTGATCACTGACCCCTCAGTCGTCTTCAGCATTCTCCCTTGAGCCTCCCTCTCAAATTTCAGCTTTCTGCGTTGAACATGGGACAAACGGCTTTGGACTCATTCAACTGATCACTGACCTCTCAGTCGTCTTCAGCATCCTCCCTTGATCCTCCCTCTCAAATTTCAGTTTTTTGCTGAATCAGATTGGCTGTTTATGCCGAGAACTTTATTGGTGAAGAAAGTAACGTTTTGGTGCTTCAGCATTCTGCCTTGAGCTTCCCTTTCAAATTTCAGCTTCCTGCGTTGAATAGGAAACAAAATGGCTTTGGAGCTCATTCAACTGATCACTGACCACTCAGTCGTCTTCAGCATTCTCCCTTAATCCTCCCTATCAAATTTCAGCTTCTTGCAGAATCAGCTTGGCTGTTCATGCCGAGAACTTTAATGGTAAAAAAGTAACGTTTTGGTGCTTCAGCATTCTGCCTTGAGCCTCCCTTTCAAATTTCAGCTTCCTGCGTTGAATAGGAAACAAAATGGCTTTGGAGCTCACTCAACTGATCAATAACCTCTCAGTAGTCTTCAGCATTCTCCCTTGAGCCTCAATTTCAAATTTCAGCTTCCTGCGTAGAATAGGGGACAAAATGGCTTTGGATCTCACTCTACTGATCATGCGTCAGCGGCTCCAGATACACCTTCATCCTCGTCATGTTACAGATTACATAAAAAATCACATCAAAATTGGTCGTCAGGATGTCACAACAACGGACAAAGTGAACACAATAGCTCAATTTTCCTTTTTCAAAGGACATTTATGCTCATTACCTAGCACCATGTGCTATGTAAGGTGGCTTCGCACCTTGTCATTCCATCCAGCAGTCCAAAAAGTCTCAAATTCAAATTCCATTACCTAATCAAGTTTCAAATCGTACCTAATAAATTCGTCAACCAAGCGTCCCACACTATAAAATTAGTTGTATCGAATCTCTTCCCAACAAAACTTGCTGCAGTTTACAAAACGTTTATAATATTAATTTTTGAAGATCCATCTTTATGAATGAAAACTTCTTGGCTCAACCCACCATAATCGTATTAGAATTGGATTTGTTATCGAAAGTTCTTTACGCTTGAACCCACCCCATCCACATTTGACGTGAAAAGTTCGATGCATGTCTGGGTTTTCCTTAATTACAAAGCTGTTTACCTGGGTTACGTCGTTAGGAAAATCCGAGTTCTCGATGAAAGAGTAAGTCTATATGATTATAATATAGCCCAAGTTGTATTCCGGAACTTGCTCGTCAATATGCGCCCACCCTTATGAAAATCGATACAGCTGCTGTTCGGACACACAAACAGGCATTGAATTTTACAGGTATGTCGAAAAAAGGTGGATAGGATAGGTTAGAATAGCGTAGAATATATAGCAAAAGTTCGAAAATTTGTTGTGCAGCAAAAATTATAAGGCGAATGTCCGGTGATTCTCCGCTAAGAGCACTCACGCTGCGGCGCACAAGTGAGTAATGAGATTTTACTGACTTAATATTGATAATTTTCCAATGTTGTCAAATACCACTATTCAGTAAGCAGAACTTGATGAATTTTCATTTTATATTCGTCATGCCCACATATTTCAAAATCCAACGCCAACGAATCCCGCGATCCCACTCGGCAAGAAACCATTAATAAAATGCTTACAACCTCATTTTCTAGGTCCATTCAGCATTATACTAGCTTTTCCTTGACGGTTCAGAGACCACCGACCGATGAGAAACCTGCCAATGCCGTTGTGGTTCCTCAAATTAATGACATCAGATTCAAAAGGGCGTGGCTGCTCCCATACTCGGAATTCTGCTTCGGACAAATGGTTGACTAATTTGACAGCATTTCTCATTACATAATGACTGAAAGGAGATAGAATCATGAGGAAGGGAGAGTCATTTGTTATGATTTGTTCGTAGTGGCAGGGCAGCTAATGTAGATTGCTCAGGGCCCTCGTTGATACATAGGGGAAAGTTCATTTCTCCAACTTTTCAAAACGTCACAGCCTTGTCATCGCGCATAATTTTAGTTTCCAACTTCATGGAAATGAGATAGTTATTCCAGATTTGACGGTTCCAGAGATATACGTGTACAATATGGAATCTGGAATTTAATTTGTTGCTATTATGAGGCCATTTTGATGACCAATCACAACAGGTACCACTCCTGATAATTTTTACATCATTTACAACACCCAGAATAAATTTTTATTGTAGAAAATAAGTAAGAGGATTTGCTTAGGTATTGTTCTGTATTTTAAACTTAAATTTGGTGAGTTCCAGTTAGGTAGCCGAGCCGAGCGCACGTGTTTTTTCGCGAGCTCCATACTAAGTATTGATTAAGCAGGGTTGTATTGTGAATTTCGTTTCAGTTTTTGTTTTTTGTGGTTGCTCTATGATTAACTCTCAACAATAGTAATTTTCATAATTTTTTAACGGATAGATTTCTGGAAAATAGTCATTTTTGCGAGTTTGTGTATTCCTTAGTCAGCAGCACTCGAAGAGTCGACCGGTGTCGCGTTGAATGATTGCAACTACGAGAATATCGACCTCCGAGATACATCAGGTGCATCAGGTAACTGATCAGGTAAATTGTTAACAGCCAAGAAACTATCTTGCCCATACAAAAAATCAATAAGAGAATTGACAGTATAGAATAAAATCTAGCATTATATGAAAAAAATAATACGAAATAGAACCACCACATGCACAACAGAAACGATCTTATTCTTCATAGCGTTCTAGAAGGGAAAGAAAACGTGAATATTCCCAAGAGAAAGGCTTATGGAAGTTTTTAGAACGGAATTAAATAGCGTTCTTAAGGATTATGAAGTTATAAGTTGAGACGAGATTTTACATATTTTGCATATTCAGTTTTTAGGTTCTGAATGTTCATAGGAATCCCTTTTGGGAAGTTTTAAGCGGTTTGCAACCATTTAACCGCAATTAAATTTCACATATTTTTGCATATTTGGTACCAAAAAGCATATTTTTAGGTTTTCAAATATTTTTCGAATATTTGGTAAGTTTCAAGGGAAAAAAATCGCCGGAAAATTATTTTTGTAAAACTGCTGGATGCTTCCTGTAAACTAAGAATAGCTGCATTGCATACCTCCCTAATTTACATGAATATCTATCAGACCCCTCGTACCATCTAAATCTCGCCTGCCTCAACCATAATGTGAAAGGTGGCCAGTAGGAATGTCCTGTAAGCCCCCTAACAATGCCTGGGCCAAAGCCAAAAATTAATTAGGGACGCTGACCTGGGAAAAACCTGCCCTAAAATTCCTGCCTATTGTATCATGTGAAGTGGAAAGATCATTCTCCATGCTGAAGAACGTTTTAACCGACAAAAGGCGGAACTTGACATTGGAAAACCTGGAAAAAATGTTGGTAATTGTATTCAGTAGGAAGTAAAATTGTATTAATCTCACGAAGTCGATTGTCTTTTTTCATGTATGTATTAAAACGAATTACATATTTCACGCCGTATTTCATGCCATGAATTATTTTCATTGTATAATGAAACTCAAATAAGAAATGAAACAGTGTCTTGCCTTTTCCGGGGCCGAGACAATAAAATCGTAAACTTTTATTGTCATTATGGTAAAAAAAAAGAATATTTTCACTCAAGAATATATTTGCATAGAAAGAATATATTGAAGAATATATTGGCCTTAAAAAACGCATAAATGAATGCATAAACGGGCTCGAATTTTAGCATATCGATCTCGTCTCTAGTTATAGGTGTAAGACGTTTAGGCACCACCCAAGATGAGTTCACATTCATTTAGCTAATAATTTCTCAAAATCTAAAGTACGCCAGAACATTAACAAGTTCAAGGGATCCCAATTTAATACATCCGAGTTCTACAAAAGACGAACACGGGAATTCCGGAAGCATCTCTTGCCTAAGCTGTTTCAAGCAAGAAAAGACGGGAAGCATGCCGTCTTGATTGGAGAAGAACTACTGGTTGATGGAAAAAATCTTATCATTCACTATGGACGAAGTACGTTGGAGGATTCTACATCTACTGGGTCAGATGTGGAGATTAATCTGAATTCTCCTTCTCCGTCCCCTCCCATCATTTCCAGAAAATAGGTCAAGAAGATGAAAATCTACAAGAGATATAACGAACATCAACACCGCTTTGGAAATTTAGGCAATGTCTCGGGATTATTATTGAAATTTGGCAGTGGAGTGTAGGTATTATTGATTGTGATCTATGTTAACTATGCAGTGCTAATTTATTATACATAAACTATGTAGACCTAAATAAGTAATTATTGAATACATCATACGTAATAGTCTAAAATTTTTTGTTGAGGCAGAAATGAAGGCAAGATATATTGTGCTATTTTTTAATATGTATTTAAGGAACTTCTTGTAACATCTACGGGTTATAGAATAAAATTGAATTGAATTAAACTTAAATTTGGTAAAAAGATTAAACGTAATTTTTCTTAGTCGATAACAAAGGTGGATTATTGAAATGAATAAACCAAAACACAGTGACCGACTTAGTTCCAATAGATTAGTGCAGTAATACTACTTGAATGAAATTGTAGGATATGTTGACTCAGTTTTCAAAACCTAAACATGACACTAACGTGCCTAAAATACAGCTGAACCACAGGAAAATTACACCACCCTTTCTCTCATCATTATATCCTCAAATTGTAATCATAGTTAAACGTCAATAACTTCGTATTGGAAGACCGGAATTTGAACCTAATATAACAAATTAATGAGAGATGAATTCGTGTATTGAATGGAATGTTCAATACAGTTAACCAGTCGTTTATTTATTAATTGCTATGCAATTCTTAGGCCGACCCCCAATAATTTTTGTTGTTATGTCCGTAACGAAATTAACGATGATTTTCACGTACAACCGAGTAGTTGAGTAGTTGCTATAGATTGTGTCACAATTTCAGTGTTTTTCACGTACCTACAACCCAGCCGTTGTTAGGGGAATGAAACTTCCGCAGTTTTCATCGCACAAAAATCGTTCGCCACTCGTAGGAAAGCGCTTGATTTATGTAATAAATGTTCACATTTCAAGCTACCAATTTCCCTTTCCTTACGTACCTGGCTACATTCCAAAACTAAGTTGGTTCAGGCTAAGAATTGCATAGCAAATTATCCTCGTTTTCTACGCAGTAGAAAAGAGAAAAGATCCGGCGAGGCGCGAAGCGCCGAGTTATAGATCAGGGGGTCCAGGGGGGCGAAGCCCCTCTGCGAGGCGCGAAGCGCCGAGTTATTATATATATATATATATATATATATATATATATATATATATATATATATATATATATATATATATACTAGCCGCTCCGGCTCGCTCCGCTCGCCTCCACGTCCAGCCGGGGGGCAATCCCCCCGGACCCCCCATTAAATTGCTCGCTTCGCTCGCAAAGTGTGGCATATAGGGAATGTTGCTCGCTTCGCTCGCAAAGTGTGGTATGTAGGGAATGTTGCTCGCTTCGCTCGCAAAGTGTGGCTGTATACATGGAATGTATTACAATTGAAACATGTAGGGGATGTTGCTCGCTTCGCTCGCAAACGGTAGATCTCTAAGGGTAGGTTTAACTTCTGTGGGGGATGCTGCTCGATTCGAGGAAATTATACTGCCCACCCAACTTGGCAGACGTTAATTAAAATAAAAATTAAAAATTTTGTCTAAAAAATGAAAAAAAATATTTAGGGGTGGACTACGGCAGACATTAATTAAAATAGAAATTTAAAATTTTGTCTAAAAAAAAAAAAAAAAAAAAGAATTAAGGGTGGACTACCCCTAACATTTAGGGGGATGAAAAATAGATGTTGGCCGATTCTCATAGATACCGGATAAGCACAAAAAATTTCATCAAAATCGGTCAAAAATAAAATTAAAAAAAATTAGGGGTGGACTACCCCTAACATTTAGGGGGATGAAAAATAGATGTTGGCCGATTCTCATAGATACCGGATAAGCACAAAAAATTTCATCAAAATCCGTCAAAAATAAAATTAAAAAAATTTAGGGGTGGACTACCCCTAACATTTAGGGGGATGAAAAATAGTTGTTGGCCGATTCTCATAGATACCGGATAAGCACAAAAAATTTCATCAAAATCGGTCAAGCCGTTTCGGAGGAGTATGGCAACAAAAACTGTGACACGAGAATTTTATATATTAGATATATTTTTTTTTTGTATTTCACTCTTTGTTGATTCACTCAATTTATTGATTGATCACGGTGGTCCGCTAACTGATTCAAGGCCGTCTGAAATGCCGACGAAAACTGACTACAAGGCGGTGTTCCGGAACCTTGTACGAGTAGAAATTGACCCCCCGGGAAATCCGAGCTGATCGTTTACTCGTACAAGACGCAAATCAAACAGTCAGTTTTCGGGTGTTGTAACAACCTAAATTATGGACTCAGTAAAAAAAATTGGGTGAAACTAGACCCCAAATAGGGTAGAATGCCACCTACCGCACTTTCTTATCTCAACCCGGTGCCGAGATATGATTTTTTAAAGTTTTTTTTTCGACAAAAACACGTTTTAGACCATAAAAACCTCATTTTCTCCACTATTGATACACCTTTTTCAATTTTTGACCACATATCTAAAATCAGCGTTAAATTTCGTTTAAGAATACTGTTCTCTGGATCTTCAGAAATTCAATCCTTAAACCATAATCCTTGTTCAAACGTGAGAAAATTATAAAAACCAAGTTTCCCGAAAATCTTCGAAGCTGTACTGTCTCCCAATAAATAATCTTGAGACTTATTAAACCCCACAAATTTATTCTTCATTTAAAGAGCTTTCAAACGATGGAGTCGATTTGAAATTCCCTTTCAAATTGGTGCAGTTATTTAACCTGGAAGATAAAAAACGTGTTACCTTTTGGTTGTTTTTTTCTTGATGGACGGGCTGGGATGAAAAAACAAATAAAAACTCGGCAACGGAAAATAACGCAATTGCAAATGAAAATTACTCCTGGATAAAGAGAAAACAAATTTACTTTTACATTTACATTATTGCTTCAAATGCAACTCACAATTTTGTGTTTTCGAAGTGGCTCCCTCGACTGCGGATGCACGCTCTTGCCCTTTTTCGAAACGACCCCACCGTCACAGAGTGAATGGACGAACTAACTCATTTTCTTCAGTCAAAACAATTTTCAACGCGTTGATGAGAGACAGGGTTCAACTATTTAATGAGATTAGGAAGTCTTAGTCGTTTTTTACAGCCGCCGTGTTTTTATTTGTTTTCTCATCCCAGCCCGTCCATCAAGAAAAAAACAACCAAAAGGTAACACGTTTTTTATCTTCCAGGTTAAATAACTGCACCAATTTGAAAGGGAATTTCAAATCGACTCCATCGTTTGAAAGCTCTTTAAATGAAGAATAAATTTGTGGGGTTTAATAAGTCTCAAGATTATTTATTGGGAGACAGTACAGCTTCGAAGATTTTCGGGAAACTTGGTTTTTATAATTTTCTCACGTTTGAACAAGGATTATGGTTTAAGGATTGAATTTCTGAAGATCCAGAGAACAGTATTCTTAAACGAAATTTAACGCTGATTTTAGATATGTGGTCAAAAATTGAAAAAGGTGTATCAATAGTGGAGAAAATGAGGTTTTTATGGTCTAAAACGTGTTTTTGTCGAAAAAAACTTTAAAAAATCATATCTCGGCAACGGGTTGAGATAAAAAAGTGCGGTTGGTGGCATTCTACCCCATTTGGGGTCTAGTTTCACTCAATTTTGTTTACTGAGCCCATAATTTAGGTTGTTACAACACCCGAAAACTGAATGTTTGATTTGCGTCTTGTACGAGTAAACGATCAGCCCGGATTTCCCGGGGGGTCAATTTCTACTCGTAGAAGGTTCCAGAACACCGCCTTGTGGTCAGTTTTCGTCGGCATTTCAGACGGCCTTGAATCAGTCAGCGGACCACCGTGTGATAAAGCCACAGTAGCTAGCGGTTATTTCTATATATTCTTTTCAGATAGATGATCTTGATAGGTATAAATGTGCGAAGTGTGATGCTTCCTTTCATCCAGCTTGTACTCGCATAAAAAATATCGACAGTTTCAAAAAGATGTCAAAAGACGCGAGGGAGCGATGGAAGTGTGACACATGCAGAGAGGGAGGAGCGCCTGGCTCTGGAGAGAAATCCGACGATTCCCGCAAGCGGGGGACTGAGGACGCCGGCTCCGCCGCCGGCAGCCTCGGCTTGGAATCGGAAGGAACGAAGAAGATCGAGCGTGCTTTGTTGGAGATGAACGCAAAACTCAATAACCTTGATTCTATCGCGAGTGACATGAAGGATCTCAAAGAATCGGTCAACTTTATGAGTGATCAGTTCGATGTGTTCTCCGAAAGGGTAGTGGCATTGGAGGCAACCATTGAAAAATTATCGAAGGAAAATAGCGATTTGAAATCAGTGGTCACTGAATTGCAACATAAAGTAGACGTTCTTGAACAAAGCTCCCGTAACATCAACGTCGAACTCAACTGCATCCCTGAAACAAAGAACGAGGACTGCATCGAAATTGTAAAAGCTGCATCAAAACTTCTGAATGTGCAATGTGGTGAAATACGAGCGGCCTTTAGGGTTGGCGCAGTTCGCAATGACCGTCCACGAAAAATTCTGGCGTTGCTCACATCACCGGATACTGCTGAAAACCTGATTAAAGCTGCGAAAACCGAAAAAAGTCTCACTGCCTATCAACTGTACAAGGAATGGCCGAATGAAAGAATCTACACTAACGAGAATCTCACCTCCTTCCGGGCTGACCTTCTGAGACGAGCTAAATCCAAGGCCAAAGAAAAGGGTTTTAAATACGTCTGGGTGAAGAACTGTATCATACACGTAAGGAAAGCCGATGGTGAGCATGTGCGAACGATCAAGTCTACTGCAGACATAGACCGTATGTAAATATCCAAAATGCTACTTCAATTGTAAAATCACAAATTAAATGAACGACAACTTTCTATTAAATTTAACAAACGGGAACATTCTAATAGATGGCGTTGACGAGGATAGATACTTTATTTCGATCGAAGATTATTTCTCATCAATTAGGCACCAACAAAAGTGTTCAATTTTTCACATGAATATTAGAGGATACTAGCCGCTCCGGCTCGCTCCGCTCGCCTCCACGTCCAGCCGGGGGGATCCCCCGGACCCCCCATTAAATTGCTCGCTTCGCTCGCAAAGTGTGGCATATAGGGAATGTTGCTCGCTTCGCTCGCAAAGTGTGGTATGTAGGGAATGTTGCTCGCTTCGCTCGCAAAGTGTGGCTGTATACATGGAATGTATTACAATTGAAACATGTAGGGGATGTTGCTCGCTTCGCTCGCAAACGGTAGATCTCTAAGGGTAGGTTTAACTTCTGTGGGGGATGCTGCTCGCTTCGCTCGCTTGAGGAAGGTATACTGCCCACCCAACTTGGCAGACGTTAATTAAAATAGAAATTAAAAATTTTGTCTAAAAAATGAAAAAAAAAATTTAGGGGTGGACTACGGCAGACATTAATTAAAATAGAAATTAAAAATTTTGTCTAAAAAAAAAAAAAAAAAAGAATTAAGGGTGGACTACCCCTAACATTTAGGGGGATGAAAAATAGATGTTGGCCGATTCTCATAGATACCGGATAAGCACAAAAAATTTCATCAAAATCGGTCAAAAATAAAATTAAAAAAAATTAGGGGTGGACTACCCCTAACATTTAGGGGGATGAAAAATAGATGTTGGCCGATTCTCATAGATACCGGATAAGCACAAAAAATTTCATCAAAATCCGTCAAAAATAAAATTAAAAAAATTTAGGGGTGGACTACCCCTAACATTTAGGGGGATGAAAAATAGATGTTGGCCGATTCTCATAGATACCGGATAAGCACAAAAAATTTCATCAAAATCCGTCAAAAATAAAATTAAAAAAATTTAGGGGTGGACTACCCCTAACATTTAGGGGGATGAAAAATAGATGTTGGCCAATTCTCATGGATACCGGATAAGCAAAAAAATTTTCATCAAAATCGGTCAAGCCGTTTCGGAGGAGTATGGCAACAAAAACTGTGACACGAGAATTTTATATATTAGATAATGCTAATTTTTCTGAATTTCTTGCTTGGGCTGGTGAAGACATTTTTTCTTTTGACGTTATGATATTTACGGAAGCGCATCTTCAAAGCTGTCCTATTTTCTCTCAGATCCCAGGTTATGACCTCGTTTCCTCAGCAGATCACATTAATAAAAATGATGGCATCATCATGTATGTAAATTCTGATAGTAATTGCACCGTCGAAAAGATAAATTTACACAAAGCTACTTGCATTTATATCCGCTTTAAACGAGGCCCAGAATTGTATGACATACTTGGTATATATAGAAATAATCTTGGAGATATAAAGCAGTTCTCTGATGAGTTAGCAGGTTTCCTTTCCAAAAAACCTGATGCTGATCACTCTTTTGTTGTTGGAGACTTGAATATCAATACCCTGAATAATACTAATTCTGATGTTTTATATTACTGCTCATCATTAGCTGAATTAGGGTTTCGGTCTCTAATTAACAAACCCACAAGGGTTCAAGGTGTATCCTCCACATGCATTGACCACTTTTCCTATCGGGGTAAAAATCAAGTACTAATATCTGGAATTTTGGAATGCCATATAACGGATCATTACGCCATCTCATGTTCTGTGAAGTGCTTGAATTACCAAAAGGAGACTGATAAAAATAGCAGACTCTGTCAATCTAAAATCAATTATTCAAAACTTGACGATAAAATTAACAATTACAACTGGGATGATATAATTAAGATAACAGATGTAAATGAGGCTGTATCCCAGATCGTTACCGGCTTGAGTGAATGCATAAAAAGTACCTCGAACCAGAGGCCCATTGCCCCTCATGCAAAACAAAAGTTGACACCGTGGATGACGAATGGAATCCTTCGCGCCATTCGAGTTAGAGACAAACTATGCAAAAAGTCAAAAAAGGAGCCTTTCAATTCTGCACTGATAGAACGAATAAAACATTATCGTAATATAATTAATAATTTGAGAAACATAGTCAAAAATGATTACTTTAAAAACAAATGCAAGGAAGCACAATATCCGAAGAACACTTGGAAAATAATCAACGAGGATTTTTTGGGAAAATCTAGAGGAATAAATCCGGTTTACAAACTCATCACGGAGTATGCGGAATCGCGGAATACTAATATTCCAACAGCCAAGGCTGATGTTGCGGAAAATTTTAATTTGTTTTTTAGCAATGTTGGAAAAAACTTAGTCGATCAGATCCCCCGTATCCCTCATCCCCAAGGCGCTGTCTCTGATAATAATATAATGAACGATGTTCCAAAAAAATTCAAATTCAAAATCATTTCATCATCTGAGCTTGATAAAATTATTTCTAGCATGAATGGCAAATCTGCGCCAGGAATCGATAATATCTCATTAGCAGTAATTAAAAAATATTTTCATGTACTGAAAGATGTCCTCGTGCATATTATTAACCTTAGCTTAAAAAATGGAATTTTTCCGGATCTACTCCAAGTAGCCCGCGTCATACCCTTATTCAAGGGCGGGGATGCCTCCGACCCAACCAATTATCGTCCAATTTCTCTATTAAGTACGATATCTAAACTCATTGAGCGATGGATTAAACACCTTTTATATACGCATCTTGAAGAACAAAACCTTCTTTCGGAGAGACAATTTGGCTTTAGGAAGGGTGTAGGGGTAGAAGAGGCCATATTTATGCTAACCAAAGACATTAACTCGCTGTTGGATCGTGGAAAAAAGGGAATTTTGTTGACACTAGATATGGCCAAAGCCTTTGACTCGATCGACAGGGATTTATTGGTAAAATTACTACCTGCCTATGGCTTTGAAGGATTAGAGTTGGAATGGGTTATCAGTTACTTCAATGAACGGAAGCAAATAGTGACTATAGAAGACATTGGTAGTACTGAAAGACCTATTGATTTTGGTGTGATTCAGGGTGGTACCTTGGCGTCAATTTTCTTCTTGATTTTTATCAACCAACTCGGAAATCTGGACCTTCAGGGTACCTCATACTTATTCGCTGATGAGACAGCAATCCTATGCGAGGGCGACACCTGGGACTGGGTATTTGACACTGCTAACAGTGATATGAATCGCACGTTCCAAGGGCTTTGTAATAATACTCTGAGCCTAAATGTAAAAAAACTAAGTACCTCGTGTTTTCCAAATCCCCTTGAAAAAAATCCGTTTCTGCCTCAATAAAGTTGCGTTTATGTGGTGCTAGCAAAAATGTGTGTGCGCATGTCCAGAGTTGGAGCGTGTTGAGTTTGTGAGTTACCTGGGAGTAATGATTGACGAGAATCTAACGTGGGACTGTCATGTCTCTACGTTGATTCACAAACTCCGAAAATTTACTTATTTATTTTACAACCTCCGAGGATGTCTTGGGAAGGAAAGTTTAATTTTTGTGTACAAGGCACTTGTCCAGAGCATCATTGGCTTCGGAATTATTGCTTGGGGAGGAGCCACTTCAGCGGTATTGAATCCACTGAATATCATGCAAAAATCCATTCTCAAAGTAATGATAAAAAAAACCACGTAGATTTCCTACAGTAGATCTGTACAACTGTGTCCGTGTTTTCTCAGTCCATCAGTTGTATATTAAGTCGGCGCTCACCTTTTTCCACAAACACCCGGAATTTTTCAATTTTTCTAAAAACACTCCGTACGCCTTCCGGAAATGCTGACGACACCGGTCTGTTCTTATAGCCAATGTATCTAGCCAGAAACCTCAGTTTAACGAGAATTGAGTTCGTCCAGTATCCGTGTTTCTCATGCGCATTTGCTACCTTTGATCTGGTATAAATGAAATTTTTAGAGAACCATGTCGACCCCAACCAGGACAGTCCTTCAGGAATTCGTTGTAATTGAATGAAAACTGTACATATCATATAACACAATCAGCGTGTTACGAGAAATCCAAGTTTGTAAACGCACAGTCACTACTTGTTTTGATGGGGAAAAAACTGCAATTTTGAGAAGGGGATTCGAACCCCAACCCACATAATGCGATGTTATGGCGGTGACCTGTATAACATAACTGAGCTCAAGCGCAAAGTGTGCTACTGATTAGGCGGTGGTTGAAGTATAGGCAACCCTTTAGAGTCCAATCCACAATATCCCTGTTTCTCTGAAATTGGACGACAACCTCGTAGATTCCTCTTTGCAAGGTTTATTGGAGACACTGACAGATAGACAGACAAGAAATTAAAATTGTTCAAGGTCTTTCAAAATGTAATATGCTACATACATCTATTATCAATTTAAATTTCAGACAAATCAAAACTTTCATCTTTCGTGAGTGATCACAAAGCTACTTGTACTGTAGCTTGACTGAGAAGCAATATGGCTTTGAAAATAAATTTTTAGAGTTGTCACGTCTATTAGAAAAACGCTGCAAATTATTTCACAAAGGTTTATTATTTTTTCAATCGAGTATGATCGTAGTTTTAGATGGCTTGCTTGCGTACGTCATAAGGCCCGTCCAGACTCCTCGGCGTGTCCTAATACTTCTATAATTATATACGCATGTTTATATTTCTCGATTTGAGCTCCTATCTATTCAAATAGTTATTGCCTTAATAATATCATTATCTAAGTACGTATTGGTATTAACACACAAATATGACCTAGAAAAAAACATATATTCATGCCTCGAAGGAATGCCGTACCCACCTCATGGTGCCGCTGTGTATTATATGGGTATAACACGTAAAAGTAATAAATCTCTGCTACGCCCCTGGTCACCCCAGACACCACAAGGTGCCGCGGCGCCTCCTCTCACTCCACCCCCGCCCTTGAGGTGCCGCCCCTCACCACCCACCGTGACCTCCTGCCAAGCGTGCCAGGCGTGCGTGCGTGCGTAAGTCTAACACTCAAAGCCTTGAAAAAGACACTTTTTCGCCCGTTTTTGGCCCATAGCATCTATGCGAGTAAAGCGATCGGGATGGTTAAACGTTAGGACCAACTAGACCCCAAATGGAGTCTATGTGCGAAAGAACGGGTTTTTAAAGTCAATTCTTAGGCCTTTTATGGCCCGGACGGCGGACGGCGAACGGCGGACGGCGGACGGACATTTCAAATTTGGATTCTACGCACCTTGAAACGTAAAGTGACAAAGTTTGAGGGGGGGTTATAAAAATTTTTTGCTACACGATCACATAGGCTTATTATTGGAAATAATAAACCAAAAAAAGACTAAAGGAGATTATACTGCATGTTGTGTTCATTGGTACAGTGATTCAACTCCCGAACACTCTCCATATAAGTGGACGAGTCAGCGATATCAACTCCGCAATGTGAAGAAGCGGTTGGATGCTCGGTGGTGGGGCCTCGTCTGATAAGCGTCCTTGGAGCGATGCGTGAGGTAGAGATTCTACTTTTACTCAGTCCGGTCAGTGGCTTGTTACCAGCTGTTGAGGAACAGAACAGTTCTACTGTGATAAAACTTGTGCTCAAAACTGGAACTCGCTACTCGTTATTTTGAACTGATCACCAACCAAACCGAAGGTAAACCGACATTTGTGAACTACGGAATGAAAATATTACTTTGACCCTCTTTATAGGAAAAATTTGGTATAATTCTGACTCCTTTTCAATAATGTATTGCCTCCTCTCCACCCAAGATAGAGAAGCTTTTTCTTCTTACAAGAAGTTTGACAATTTTTCCCCCTCTTACGTCAAAATTCCTATTTGCAACTTACGTTTCAGCTGATGCTTATCAATTTTGATTCCATGTTTGTGGCACCGTCCAATAATGTCTTGCCCAAAACCAAGTTTCAGCCTGATTTAGGTGAAGTTTGCAGGAACTTTGCAAATTAGCTCTTGTTTTCTATTAAATTTTAAGCCGCACCTCAACCAGAAGTGTCATTTGCGGCATAACGAATTAGCTCTTAGACTGTATCCTAATTCTTATGTCCACAGTTGAATCAATAGTAGTTAATATGCATTTGAAAACGTGAATGTTTACGCCGATTTCGTAAAAATCTATTTTGTTCAAACTCGGGGGGTAATGTTAGGTGTATGTTTCAAAATGATGACGAATGGATTTCGGTGCGAACATGAAATGAAATGACAAGAAATGAAATAATTTGTTTCATAAGGTACGCAAACTTTATAATAAAATATTTTTTAAATTATACAAAAAGTAAAATATGAAACGTCTGCCTAGCTGGGTGGGCAGTATAGCTTCCTCACATTTTGTAACATGGATGTATAGAATTATTTGAAGAACAAAGTATGAGTAGAGATGATTTAATGAAAAATAGAAACGTAATATATGTGGTTGCATGTTAATATAAGAAATAGGGCTGTAGACCATGTTTACAAATGCGAAACACCAACATCAATACGATGGCATTCGACATAATTATAATGTATATATATAGGGCTACGGCATTGGTAGGAGATTACCTGGGGGTTAACTTGAAACACCAACATCAATAACATCATAATTATAATATATATATATATAGGCCCATTGTAGGAGATTACCTGGGGGTTAACTTGAACATCCCTTGAGATTTTCATCAAAATCACCCCCACAGTTTCAACGAATTCATACTAAAATATCATGAGAAACCGACGTTATAAGAAATTCACGTTTGATCATGGGTTACACATTACTATTAATCCAACGGCAGAAACATTTAGAAGATTTCATCTGAGAGCTAACCCAAAATCCCTGAAAATTTCATAAAAAATCAGTCGATTCGTCTCGGAGTTTTACCTGTGTCAATGAATTTTAGCTTTGCTCACGTGCTATAGTTATTACTCAACCAATCACAATATATTTCATGTTGCATCTTTCTGTGTTCAATAATTGACCACCGGCCGAATTTGAACGAAATGGGACAAATATATGATGAGAAATCAATTTTATAGGAAATTTGGGTTTGCACATGCGCACAGGCTGCTATTGGTTCGACGGCAATGAAAGTTATAGTAGGACCGTCTAAAAGCCGTGTACAATCTCTGAAAAGTTATCGAAATCGGGCCGAAACTGGAAGACAAAAAAATATGTGGACTTCTTCCAAAACTTGGTACAGTTTTGGGCAAGATTTGTGCGTGACAAGGATTTACCACTGATCAACAAACAGAAATACAGACATAGAGCAGCAAGACCAGAATCAGCATCAGCAGCATTGATCAGCTAGCTCTGAAACGTGATGAGTAAGTGGAAGTTTCGATTATGTGAGACAAAAATTATGTGGAATTTTTCCAAAACTTGGTACAGTTTTGGGCAAGATTTGTGCTTGACAAGGATTTACCACTGATCAACAAACAGAAATACAGACATAGAGCAGCAACACCAGAATCAACATCAGCAGCATTGATCAGCAAGCTCTGAAACGTGAAAAGCAAGTGGAAGTTTCGATTATGGGAGACAAAAATTATGTGGAATTTTTCCACGAAAACAGAGTTTCTCTACTTTCTGTAGTGAGAAAGCAATATAGGACCAAGCTCTACATGGCTTTGATAAGCTTACGAAAATTTTAAAACTATATTGAGGGCCAAAATAAATAAATATAAGCCTATAAAAAGAAACAACAACAATACTTCAACGCATATTATTCCACATTTATCAATATAGGAAACGAAAAATTCACATGGAACTAACAGATTTATAGAAACCAAAATCAATCCAATATTTGTTAATGTTCACCTAAAATACTAGCGTGTTAAACTAGACTACTTAAAAAGAATATAATTTTCATGTATGACTTTAGAAAACGAATTAAATGGATCGCGACGAAGTTGTGGATACCACATTTCAAAACGGAAGTTAGTGGAAAAACGCTATCTATTTCCACGAAAAATGATGAGTTACAATGTTACCTAAACCGATACTTCTACGGTTAGATCACCATCTTTGACGAACAATAACTGTTCAGTTGTATTTTTCGTGAAAATGGACAACGTTTTTTCAATAATTTCCGTTTCGAGTTTGGAAAAGTTTGCGATATTGTAATTTTCCCCTCCAATTTTCATTTTGATACATACACTGCAGTTCTGAATTGTATATAATGGGCTCCAGGGAGCCTGAATATTTTGTAATACTATAGGTAATCGATCATAATTTGATTGATCATAATATGGAAAACAGTTTCAGGCCTTTATAGTTACACTGAACAAATAATTTTGATTGGTCAATCAAGTAAAACCTTTTATTCACACAGTAGTGGACGGTTTGTCGAAAACAAGCCTGAACTGAGCTGTGGCTCTACTCAGTTGTATTGATACGCCTGGTGTTACCGAATAGCCACTGGGCCAGGATTTGGGTAGTATATTAAATAATTTACTTTTCTATCTGATACTCCACGAAGCTAAGTAAATTCTTCTAGTTGTTTTTCCTTCTTGCAGGACATGGCGTTGGCAAACGTACTAAAAGAAATTCCAGAAGAGTGTTTCAAACCTCTGCTTGATGATTTAAAATGTGATTTTCCAAATAGTATTCATGTAAGTCCACTGGTGTTGGTTCTATTTTGATGATACTTTGTACAGCGAGTGATGATATAGGAAACCTTTTACTTTCTGTTCATTATTTCTTAATGTATGTATAAAAATGGCTTGTTATATAGAAATTCTCATTTAAATTTCATGTTACTAAGTTTACTGTGATATTAATATCACTATTCAAATGAAATGGTGTTCAAATATGTACTTGTTGCAGATCTGGTCATACTTGAAATCAATCGAAAGATGGAAAGCGTCCGACCCCTCACTGATAGTCAAAATATTGGCACTCAACGGAGATTATAATTCAAGATTTATATTGTTTTATTCTGCACCTTCTAACGTAAGTATTTTTAAATTATATTTATGAGGTACCTCCTCTGTGAGAAATCTCCCAATGAGAATAAAGTAACTGGTAGGTAGGACCTTCATCTTGGAGTTTCAATGACACATTTCAGATACTAGCGCATAGGTACTGTGTGGAATATATTTATGAACAATTCATAACTATTTGTTTCATTCGTTGAAAATTTTAGAATATTATTATTAGTTTATTAACCCTCGAAAAGTACCTCCACCTTTAACGTCATACTTTTGGGATTAATACATATGGGAGTAGGTATTAACAGTCTCAACTTAATTTCGTTGAAATAAGCAATAATTTCTTCATTGAAATGAGCCATCAGAACTTAGCCGCGATTGATTAGTTAGTGAAAAAAAAATTTGCATACCTACGGATTATTCCCAAGTACGTTAAGATTTTTTTTTTTTAACAATGTTTAACTCACTCATATCAGAAAGTTTTCCTGAATTACCGACAAACGTTTTGTTTAGGAGTGCGACCTTAATTGATATTAAACCTTAACTGGGTTCAGTCTGGACACCAATGCCGCTATGTACCTTCCAGCTCTCGGATATCAGGGCGTCAGCGCACAAATGGTCGCACAAAGACGAAGATGAGAGTGTCATCACAAATGCATTGAAAAATGACAAGGAATTCCCGTGGACCGCTAGTGGAAAAATCCTGTTCACCTCCTTGACGGATGAAACAAGTGACGTCATGTCCCCTTTTGTGAAAGAATTGTGGAAGGATGCTAATATTACGTTCGAAATCGGACATTATCTCTACTGGATGCCAAATGAAGAAGCCATGAAATTGGAATTAGAGTAAGCATATCCAAAAAATTATCAAAATATGGGTAGCTAATATTATATTTTATGTTCTTATTATTATAACTCAAGAAGTGAAATTTGTGACGTTCATTTTAACATACTTGTAACTATTGACGTGGATATGTCTTAGCTCTGGCGTTCAATCCAAATTTTCGTCCGACATAACAAAAGCCACGCTTTACTATAATAATCCCCGTATAAACTATTGTCGCAAAAGAGAGAATATAACTTCTTGATTTCGTCCACCCTCGTTGGAAATCGGTTAACTTATTCCACATGAGTTCCTATTTCAATTGGCCGATTTCTCTCTTTCTAGCGCTCTTGAGAAATCCTAGGAATACGATTCGAAACTACCTACCTAAGTTATACTGACTCTCACTGGTACTCTCTACTAGTCTGCTGGGTTCACTCCCAAATTCAATACTCTGTTGACTTTTCTCACATATGGTTTACTACTGGATGATGCATTAAATCAGGGAAGCCACAAGACGTAGCCTTGTCGCAATGTAATTTCAATTTTGAGTACGTGCACCATCATTACTAATCTTCAGGAAGTTTCAGAAAGGCTCCTAAAGAGTGTTTATTTCAACAAGCCAGTCAGGTGTTTATAGGTAGAATGAGTTGACTGTGTGTGTAGGTATTT
This sequence comes from Adelphocoris suturalis, assembly GCA_030762985.1. Lineage (NCBI taxonomy): Eukaryota > Metazoa > Arthropoda > Insecta > Hemiptera > Miridae > Adelphocoris > Adelphocoris suturalis. The sequence continues at coordinate 23,786,714 of CM061043.1, forward strand.
AGGTATACAGGTATTTGGGTATTTATGTAATAGGTAATTAGGTGTACAGGTATGTAGGTATTTGTGTAATAAGTAATTAGGTATGCAGGTATTATTGTTGTGGTGGTCGGTACTAACATTTTAGTAATTTTTTATTATACTTTTCAATGAACAATATTGTATTGATTGGTGGTCATCAATGTTGTTAGTTGTTGAAAAGAGACGTAGATGTTGAAATGAATGATATTAATTCAGAAGATCTGACAGTCTTTCTGAATTTAGCAGCAAAATGCTCTTATTCATATTCTAATTCCATCATAATGTGGATATTTCTACCACATTTTCTTTCATATAAATTAAAAATGAGCTTTTATCAACCCAGTTTTTGGATAATAGGTAATTACATGTAACATGGGAACTGTGTCAGAATACCCGGTGCTGTAATTGAAAAAACTTCATAGTTCTATTCATATCCTGGTAAGATAACATTCAATCGACAGTAACAATAAGACGTTGAGCCATATCTGTATCGTATAGCATCTTCTATTAGTGACTAGCAAAATTTCCAAGGCAGAGGGTCTCTTTTTCAATCATAACCCACATAGATTCTTTACTATATCACTGTTGAATTTGAATAGATATTTTTAAATAGTCGTAAGTTTTGACAATTTAATAATTATCATGATTAGTTTTTTATATTTGTCTCTACTTTATTTGCATATATTTATTTAAATTCAGGGTATAGGTGAATAAGTATGTCCCAGAAATTGACCACTTAGATAATTTATTACCTATTTCTTTAAGTTGATCTGTTATGGTGCTTTATCGAATATAGGTTTAAATAAATATATATATTTATATATGAAGTAATATTTTCCAATAGTAGTTATTACCATTCAGCCAACAATATTTTGATTTGTTTCAGTGTTCCCAAGGGCACTTACTTGTCAAAATTAACAACACAGCACGCAAAAGAAATTGACGAGCACTGGCCGCATCGTTACGATGGATCTCAAAAACTCATCGAGTCGTGTTTGGAATTCAACTTCGGTCTGGGACTATTCGATTCAAAAACACACGAACTCATGTCTTGGGCTCTGCACTGGTTTTACGGTGGAATCGGCGTTCTGCAGACAAAACCTCAACACATGAGAAAAGGATACGGACTGGTCATAATGAAAGCTATGACGCGGGAAATTGCTAGCAAAGGAGACGATGTTCATTTAAACGTAGTTCCCGACAACGTGGTGTCAAGGGCGTTAATGGAGAAAATCAAATACCATTTAGCATTCAGGAGTACATGGATCTTCAAATTTTAGAACAATGAAGGACATTCTGTTAACTACGAATATGAATTAGAAAAAAAAAAAAAAAAAAAAGAAAAAAGACTGTGTGGTCAAATCTGCGGAGCTTACGATTGTATTCGAATATGTATCTTTTAATTAAACGCACTAAAATGAACAAGAATGGTAATATTTTGCTCCTACCTTCTTCTTTACTCCATAAACCTACTCACAGTATCCACTCAAGACAACCTGAACATAACAATAATTACCCATGCCATTGAAATCCACCATTAAACTTACCTGAATACCTGAATTAACACTAACTAAATACCTAATATGTCGTACCTGACTAAAATTTAAAAAAATTATTATAATTATATTTTTATGAAGGGAGAAGCACCGTTATGCATAATAAATAATTTGTTTGTGACCAGCAATGCATAGGTAAAACTCGCCGAGTGGATCTTGATATTATCTGAACTCAAATTTTTATGGTATTGACTCGACCATTTGACCAGTGGAAATGTTGTATATTTAAGAAGTTTTATACTTTGTATAAGCTGAACCAAACGATTTCTAGAAATGCCATAAAAAACGAAGGGGATTTTCAAATCAAAGGAACTAGTAAGATATTGCAGTAACATGGGCTTCACCCAGTAGTTATGCATAGACCAATGATTATATTGAATACTTGATACGAAAGTAATGACCCTTTGAGTAAGGGCTCACAGCGTTTTTGCGTCGGCTTTTGGATGGCAGGTAGATGCTAAAAAGTCCAGTCATGCAGCATGACCCCATGAGCGAATTTTTGAAGAAATCTTCGACATTTCAGTCGCTATTGATCGTGTAGAGAAATTTTAGTTTATGATTTTGATAGACAAACATGGAATCAAATTATTTAAAATAATTAGGAGGTACTCATACTATTGACGGCCAAGCGGAGCGAAACCTTAGGCTTAACGTTACTGACGGCCGAGTGGAGGGAGGCCTTGAGATTAACGTAACTGACGGCCGAGCGGAGCGAGGCCTTGGGTCTGCGTGCTAGTACGTACATAAATAGAACTTCTTCATAATTTCATGGCTGATATTTTCTAAGCCACAGTCAGTATTAAAGCTACATCAAGTCCTAAAACAGTTGAGCGTAAAACATTAAAGAGAGCGACCGAGAGTATCGGAGGACGGAATATTTCACAGAGTAAACTCATCAGTTGTGATTACTTTTTTTTATTTTTATTTTTAACAAGCACATGCTACCTACGTTTTAAACAGCATGGTTCTAGGATTGGTTATACAGGGATACTTCCATAAGAGTAGTTCAATCTGAATTTGGACAATGTTTCATGCAAATATTACCGATTTTTACAACTAGCGAACGGCATTAATTCGATTTTTGACTGATTTTTAAACTTTGAAATTTTTGAAAACTTGATAAATATTCTTATAGAAAATTTCACGCGAATTCCGAAAATACCACAATCATGTTAGTATGCTAAAAAAATCATTTCGCACAACAAATCACAAAAAACAGGCTATTTTGAAATTTTTGACTACATTTTTGAAAATTTCAACCCGAAGATGTAATCCGATCATGCTGGCCAACGAACTTGAACTTTCGTTTTGTGTCCTTAACATTTTAAAATTTGTTTGAAGTTTCTAGCACAATTCTACGGACAGTTATCGTCTGGAATGACACATACATACATACATACACACATAAAAAAATGCGTTAAACTTCAGAATATGATTCAGAATAGCCTGAAACGGATTTCTGCATAAAATTTTTTCAAAAATTCACATTCTACAAATTTTGAGGCGAGAGCAATAGCTTAATTTTCTTCAAAAATTCGCTAAAAAGAAAACTGCAAATCAGACAACAGCTCTTGAGGGCAGGCTGAACTGCAACCCATTCTTCTTCTTGTCTAACCCAGATCAATAACAGTGAAAAAATGAACAGCTACTTAACTTTTGATTGAACGGTCAGTATTTTTGGATTAGATAACCTGACAAACAAAATGAAACAAAACTAGTCAACCTTATCTCTCCTTTAATATTTTCACATCATGCCAGCGTTTGTGGCCCGTAGCCTGAAAGCTTCTTTCAAAACTTCGATTTCGCAGCACATGTCTTTCACCTGTTGGTCCAGGCAGCAAATGGACTCTTGCAGCTCGATGACCTTGAGGTTGGTATACTTCATGCTACGGCTCAAACAAGCTATCGCTCTTTCGGTGATTTTTTCTTCTTTGCCCGAAGATTCCGATTTTTTCCGGTCCTTATCGGGCCGGGTTTTCGCCGATTTTGGAGAGGCTTGCGGCTTTTTTTGCCTGGTCGCCGATGGAGAGCGGGATCTGGAGCCGGGAGTGTGGCTTATGTATTGCTGGTCATCGTCATGAGTTTCGGCCACAGGGTCATCCGAGAAACGAACGTTCCCGAACACTTCTTCGCAGGTTTCGTCTGAGTCGGTTTCCCCTCTGAACATCCTAGCGTACCGAGGCTGTTCTTGGTAATGCCGGGGTTTTTTTGGACGTTTTTTGGGTTCATCTGCAAAGCACATATCAGTGAAAAATAGGATAGTTGGCGAATATAAGCAACATACAGTAGGAATGTAAAATATTTATGGAATATTAACAACTGTGTCACAAATAAACAAAAGTAAATGAATAGCTGCACATATTATGAATATAATTTGTACAAATGCACCACGAGTTCAGTTGAGTTGCACCTACCTATTACCACATTCATGATCTACATAACACATCATTTTTGGATTTTCTCGAGACATTCAGCCAACATACAAGTAATAGCCTCAAAAATATAAAAAGCGCTTCAAAATTTTTAAAACGTGATTTAGAAAAATGTCGATAATGAGTAATGTTCCTATCGCACCATGAGTCTTCGCAAGACAGTTCTTGGACACCCCCATGCTTAGCTGAAAATTATTATTTTTTAAATTCCATTAGAATACTACTCACTAGTGAACTTATTTCACTACCACATTGGACTCAATTGCGGTGACTAGTGAGAACCAAGCGAGGGCAAAACAGATACCTAAATACTATAAAAATCAAGAGGTTCAACAGGACAACTGAACGTCTCTGGCAAAATTGCATGCAACAACAATAGTTAACGTTTAATCGCAGGGCTGTAATCGTTCAACGATTATACCTACTGCAACAGTCGTGTCCAGCAAAAGGTTCCTCATACTGTTGACCAACTTCCACCAAAGGTCTTCCTCTAATAATTCCATCAGATTATGGTACCTGCTGAACGGTACGTAATTTATCAATAGAATGCGCACAGGTACATAGTTGGATCTTACCTAAATTATTCAACCTTCTTTCGAGATCATTTTTCTTCGTCCAAAAATAAACTGCAGCCCCTACCGGGATGAGAAGCAAAAGGAAAGGAATCAGCCAACGCCGACCGCAACATTCGCACTCTCGCCGCACTGCATTTGCGACTTCTTTGGAACCGGATTGGGCCACTTCCTTGGATTCTTCAATCCTGGTTGAATCAGACTCCAAAGAATCACATTAAACTTCACCAAAGGTCCCCTACGGTTCTACTGGCAATACCTACCTGTTTTCAACAGTTTGAACTATTCAGGTTGGTGTTAGGAGTTTTCAAAATGACAATGTTTTTACCTAGTTACTGCTGAATGCAATCAATAACGGATAGAGTGACACTAATGTTGTATTATGAAATTTGAGTGTAGCGAAAAACACAGATTGTAAAGATCCTTATTTACACTATTGAAATGTCATACTCCCAAAACGTGATTAAATTGTTGTTCTCGTGTTGTAACTTAAAATCGTCATAGTAGGTAGGTACATTCAAATAGGAGACGTTCGCGAACAATCAAGTTGGGTCACGAGACTCTATACCCTGACCAACTAATCTAAATTTTTACTAAGGGATTGACTACTTGATGTTATGCATTTTTGAGATGCGAGCGTAGCGAGCTTCCAGCCCACTAATCTAAGCAAAAATCTGATCTGTATAAAATCTCATGGCGACTGTAGCGATGGGAATTCCACGCAGTGGGTAATTGAACTAAAGAGCAAGTCAGGGTCTAGAGTCTCGTGACTCGACTTGATTGTTCGAGATCGTCACGTGATACAAATGGATTCTTCAAAGATTTGTTTATCGATATTGATAAGATAATAAATTTACATGATTGACGGAACGGTGCTACCTTTTCTAACAAAGCTACCTTTCCAATCCATCCAATCGTAATTTCATATTTTCCTAAACCCGAAGATGTTTACAAATTTATTATTCAATAAATAACACATGTATTTAAAGAAAACTCGAAGCCAGTAATCTCGGTGTCGTGTTTGATCAACAACTGACGTTCGACAAGCATGTGCTATCGTACTATCTGCTCTCCTATCGTGCTAAGAAGGCCCTTGGCTTCTAATCTTATGCAATCAACTATGGAGTTCAATGTGAACGTGATAATTTTGTCGTATATAACTTCATCGTACACCGAGTGATGGAATACTCTGCATTAAACTGGCCCTCATTCTATACTGTACACAAGCATGGCAAGGAGCAAGGATTACCACTCACATCCTAGGATGAACCTCTGTGGTGGGAGTCTGTGAAAGCTCTTATAGATGGGTTATTTCTTATTTGCTCAATAGAATGATCTGAGCGAGAGAGCTCTCAAAAAACCTACTATATGATGGGTATTAAACCAGTAAAAGAGCTCTTGGAATCCATTTGCTGTATGAAGTCACGGCCCCCGCTCGCCTCACTGTGAACCAGATACCATTTCTAGGTAGACAAAATTATTTTGTTAGCATTAATATAGAAAATTTTGAAGTAATTCCGAATATACCCCATTCCCTTGTACCTAAAACAGCTTTTTCGACCCAAGAAATAGATTTTTGATCATTATTTTCACTTTTTGACCTTTGGAACTGACTTAATTTTTTTTTGTACCGAAAACAAGTTTTAAAGGAAGATGATTTGCATCGAATAAGACCACCGCCAGTTTTCTAACACCTTTCCTCGAGTTTCGTTGATTTTTCGAAATTCTCATGATCAACCACTCACATGTTGAGGATTCCCATAGAAGGAAATCGAGGAAATCCTCCCAAAATTGAGGAAAAGAGTTAGAGATCTGGCAATGGTCTCATTCGGTGCAAAATATTTTCCTCTAGAACTTTTAAAAATTCTTTCAACTTCCACAAAATAGTTTTATCGTCAATTTCGCCTTGCATATCACGAGATATTTAATAATCTGAACCTCTGAGTAGCGACTAGTAGCAGCCAATTGTTATTAAATCTCATTCTACACATATTTGAGAACCACTAGGCATCAAATTCGTAGCGGACCCCGCTAGTAATTGCTTTTCGAGCCAAATGAGCATAGTAATATTGTAATACTTTAAGTTGATTCATTAAAACACACACACGCATTCAACCAACCTTGCGAAACGTTAGCCATAATGTCGACTTCAAGAAAAAAAAAAAAAAAAAATCACGAGCTAGCCTGGACAGCCTTGTATGCACTAATGACCACTTGTATAAACAAACTAAATTACTGACCTTACTAAAAGTAGATTACTAACCTTAGCTGAACGGGAAAACATTTTATACCAGTTGATACCTGTGTTAGTGACTCTCCAATAATCTCTGAACAGCTCCGGTTATCAAACTACTCCTTCCATAGAATTTCGACTTTTTGATTTTTGGCCAGGAAAAATGGGTTTCTGAACCACTGTGCGCCTGGGGGAATCCTCTTCTCCCTTGCCCTATTACGTCACGCGTGATCTTCCCACCCGTTTACTGGCCAAACTAAACTATCATTTTAGTTAAAATTGCTGCTAGAGGGTTTTCAAGTGCGTTGTATCCGAATCTGAAGTCAAAAGAGTGAAATTTGGGCATATAAAAGTTCCCTTATATTTGTCGCTCTCCAAAAAGCTTGAATTACAGATACGCAGTCTAAGGGATCTGCTCTCGACAAAATGTCCGCTCACTTTATTGAAGAAGTACCCTATTATCACCCTATTATCATCTCTGAATATAGCACGTTACTCAAAGATTTCTATACTACATGTTTTATTCTATTACTAAACATATTGCACGAACATTATTCACTAGAGTCCTAGCAAGGTGACCAAACTATATCAAGGAGCCGAATCAGCTTATTAACGAATTCAGAAGCCAAATCTTCAGAGGGAATCATGTTACCAGGGGCGTCACTATAAGGAGGGAGCCTCCCCTGTCAGTTTTAACCAATTTGGGAGAAGTTGGAAAAATTTAGGAGGTGGCAATAAAACCCTCTGGCTCTGAAAGGGATACTGTGTTGATGAGTACAGTCCCTCCTCTTCGTTCATAAAGAATTTTCCTCAAATTTCGCGTAATGGATAAATATCTCTACAGGCTATACCAATATGAGGGAAAGAATTAAGTTTAGCACTTTCCTTTTAATAGTACCTAATACCGATATTTCGCTACCATCGCTGCATCTTTAGCGTAGGTCTCTAGCGATTGTTCTCACCTACAAGTTGTTACAGGTAAGTTGTTGTACCTAGTCGTAGTTGGACGTAACCATGAGAACGATATTTTATTGATGTAACGAGAATCAACAAGGGGGTTGGGTCTCACGATGTGCGTGTCATACTGTTGATCGCAGTTCGGAGGAAAGATGACCGGAAGCGTCTGTTGCCGTCCATCCCCCGTTTTCATCAAACACGTCACGGGTCATCGAAGTTTTTTGTTAATCTCACTCGTGAGAGTTCGGTGTCACTTTTTAGTGTGCTGTACCGAATGTTTTCAGTGCAGATGAAGTGCCACCTGTGGGGTCGAGCCCAGTCTCCACCCCATCTCGTCCGAAAACGACATATGGGCCTCGAAGATATTTCCCATAGAGCATCTGAACGCCCCTTTTTTCCAGCAACCCCTTCCTCTACCATTAATGACAATCGTACTCATCGGAATATCGATGATGGCAAAGTAGATCATGCAGTGGTGGTGGTGGTGGCAGGACGGGCAATAATAACCGTTGTGACGTTACACCTGGAGTGATCATTAGCGCTAACGAACCGTCTCTCTGCAATTAGAGAAAACGCCAAATGAGGGTAAGCACTTTTATGAGAGAGGAATAATTATTTCGAATGAAATCCTTTCCGGCACGGTAATTGTTCGAGATGGATATAATGGTATTAACTGTTGGGATAATTTGTTTCCCAGTATGAATGAAAACTCCAATCAATACTGTCTTTTTATTACTGCCCGATTGTTCCGCAGCGCAGCGCCAAGTGTAATGTTCAATACTATGATTAAACCTCATCATTATCAACAGGACTTTCTGATCAACAATTATCTTATATTTAAGGTGTTCAACACATGATTATCGCAATTGTAATTCATATAAATATAAAGAAATTCTATCTATGTTACCTTTTACAGAAAAAAAGGATTAACCCTCAACCCACAAGGTGTGGTTCGGGTACAACACTATTGAGCATTTTTCTCCCTCTTAGTTCGGGGTGATTGTCCTTGTTTACCCTTTACATCAGTCCTGCTGCTGAAGCTATAGCAACAAAACTTTTTAGAAAGGCATCACATTCTCTTTGCCCTACTCTTTCATTCAGCGTGTTACCCCCGAGTAGCAACTATGTGTAAAGTGTCATATGATCAAATACACATTAATTCTTTGAAAGCACGTACGTATTTAGCTGCTTCTGCAGTTGAAGCTGCTCTGTTAATAAATTTATTATGTTCCACAAAATGCCTCACGAAACTGAAGACTGTAAAGCATGACACGATGGCAAATGTCTCCTTGCCTAACAACACGGGCCCGACCTATACGGCCTACTGTTTGGAAATTATCGATCCGCAATTAATGTTGAAATTAGGTAAATGCATTGTTCTCACATTGATTGTTTTGCCTATACTGTTCATTTATCTACTGAATAAATTATATTATATTTTATTCAACGCTGTTCTATTCCTGTCTCTTGAGAGAAATTTAACCCTTGTCCAATCCCTTGTTATCCGTAAATATTGATTTATATTTATTATTTATTATTAAGTAAATTCAAATTTTTCTAAATTCGTATTTTTTGAATTAGTATTTCGTGACTGTTATCACGGTCTAGTAATATTATAAAAGAATCCATTAGGAAAATATGATAAACCTTGATGTGTGAGGTCCTAATGCCATTTAAATACACTGTTGATAAAAGGAAACATAATTTTATGAAAGTCCATTGAGACTCAAATGCCTACTATTGCCACATTCCCCTGTCTACTATAGTAGTTGCAGTACCAACTATTGGAACATTCCCTTGCCTACTACTGGAGTTGCAGTGTCTACTATTGGGACATTCTCCTGCCTACTACTGAAGTTGCACTGCCTACTATTGGGAAATTCTCCTGCCTACTACTGAAGTTGCAGTGTCTACTATTGGGACATTCCCTGCCTACTACTGAAGTTGCAGTGCCTACTATTGGTAAATTCTCCTGCCTACTACTGGAGTTGCAGTGCCTACTATAGGTACATTCCCCTGCCTACTACTGGAGTTGCAGTGCCTACTATTGGGACATTCCCCTGCCTACTACTGAAGTTGCAGTGTCTACTATTGGGACATTCCCCTGCCTACTACTGAAGTTGTAGTGTCTACTATTTGGGCATTCCCTGCCTACTACTGAAGTTGCAGTGCCTACTATTGGTACATTCTCCTGCCTACTACTGAAGTTGCAGTGTCTACTATTGGGACATTCTCCTGCCTACTACTGAAGTTGCAGTGCCTACTATTGGTACATTCCCCTGCCTACTACTGAAGTTGCAGTGCCTACTATTGGTACATTCTCCTGCCTACTACTTAAGTTGAAGTGCCTACTATTGGTACATTTCCCAGCCTACTACTGAAGTTGCAGTGTCTACTATTGGGACATTCCCTGCCTACTACTGAAGTTGCAGTGCCTACTATTGGTACATTCTCCTGCCTACTACTGAAGTTGCAGTGTCTACTATTGGGACATTCTCCTGCCTACTACTGAAGTTGCAGTGCCTACTATTGGTACATTCCCCTGCCTACTACTGAAGTTGCAGTTCCTACTATTGGTACATTCTCCTGCCTACTACTAAAGTTACAGTGTCTACTATTGGGACATTCCTCTGCCTACTACTGGAGTTGCAGTGCCTTCTACTGGTACATTCCTCTGCCTACTATTTAAGTTGAAGTGCCTACTATTGGTACATTTCCCAGCCTACTACTGAAGTTGCAGTGCCTACTATTGGGACATTCTCCTGCCTACTGCTAAAGTTGCAGTGCCTACTATTGGTACATTCCCCTGCCTACTATTGGTACATTCCCCTGCCTACTACTGGAGTTGCAGTACCTACTACAGGGGCTAAAACATGTGTCGATTTTGTTTTCAAAGATTATAATCGTCCATTATATGGGAAATCTAGAGGTAATTAGCTTTGGGAGTAGTTGACAAAGTCTGGACAAGCAATAAATAAAATAGTTAAAAAAAAAGGATCTTGACTCGCAAAAACCTGAAAATTACTCCTTAATGTACCTACTACTGGTATATCTATCTGACTTAGTATTATATTCCATAATGTAATGATTGACCAACACATCTGCTAACTTATATTGGATTGGTTAATTAATCTACAGGTTTATTTCGGGTCACTTAATCACCAACAATGAAGGTCGATTGATTGATGAATGAAACACATAACTAGGAATTTGTACCCATAATTGGTATTTCGGGGAAAGAATCTCTCATCATGAATCTTTCATCAATAATAAATTTTTACACACACACACACAAATACATATTCTAAGATTTTCATGTTGTTCCATGACTCACAAATTTTATTGCTTCATCAAACGTCTCAACGAAATATCAATAATAATGCAGTATGACGCCATCTATCAGTAGTTGTTAATGCATGAATCATAACTATAATTTTTATTAAATGAGTTTGATTGTCTAAAGAGGCCATAAAAGAATACCCATCTGATCCATTAAAGGATTGTATTACTAAAAGCTTTGGCCATTACTGGAAGTTTTTCTTTTTTTCTCCCCTAGTTCCAAATTAACGATCCAGGTATCCGCCGTGATGAAGACGTAGTCACAGCTCATGCTAAAGAAGCAGTATTTTTTAGTGGAATATTCATGAAGAAAACCACGGAAGTAAATATATACGGGAGGAATGATAACCTTTAATGTCACCCGTTTGAAAAAATGAACGATCCATCGCGATTAACTGTCACCAATTAGAACAATCACGTCAACTATGCCTAATCATCCCATGAATAAACCAAAACTAGACGGGTGATGTATTTTTTAGTCGTAGACGAGGCCTGACTAGCTTGGACTACCAAGAATTGATGATTCTTCAATGTATTTCCCGTGTGGTGTCACGCCACGAGATATTTACAGTACCTACTGTAGTCGACACACTTCAATAAGCGAGGTCTAAAGTACGAAAAGTGTGACAAGAAATCGGGTTACGAAAACCCGCCACAAGTTGAGAGTAACGCAAATCCGTCACGAATTGAGCATTAAGAAAATCCGTCACAAATTGTTATTTCTCATCAGACCAAGGTTTGGCAGACTACCAGAGCCCTAAAATTCGGTACACAGTCTCTTGAGATCCGCTAAAGTGATTGGGAGGCAGTTTCTGCTAGGTGGGCGATTAAGATAGCTTCTCTTCTGTACAGCCTAGAGTCAAGTGCTGAAATCAGTTAAAAAGCTTCTTGGGGACCACTGATAGTTATTGGGATAAAAAAAGATCAGCTTTGAAAGCGATGAAGCTAACTTCTCTTCAGTACATCCAAGAGCCCTGAAATCTAGTATATGTATCTTTTTGGGGACCACAGGAATCTGTTAGGAGGAATTCAGATCATATGTATGAGCGATAAAGCCAAGTTCTCTCCAGTTAAATATCCCTAAAAATCGAATACAACCATCCGGAATTCTGTATTTCAATCCGTTCGCTCTCTCTAAGGGCTAAAAATCATGCGCTGCTATCGATTTTTGAATTAGCAAGTCAACGGCTAAAATCCATCAATGACTACTAGATAGTCGGATCGGAACACATAGAACATGCCTTGTAACTTGACGTTCAAGAGCACCGTCATACCCCTCACCACCAGCCTCCGTATATACTATAATCTGCCTCTGTATATTAAACCGGGACCGGCCATCTTAAGGCCGTATCACACTATCATTTTTTCCGCATTTTTTCTGCGTTTTTTCTGCGTTTTTAATGCCTAAACGTGAAGAAGAAGAAGTGCTTTTTTCCAAGGTCAGCTTTTTCGACCATTGCGCATCCTGGCGGAGCATTTTTAAACTCACTTGGGAAAATTAGAACATGTTCTAATTTTTACCTTGACGCAAGAAAAATGCTAAACACAACCCTTGGGGAGGTAACGTTTCACTGAGAAACCTCGTTGTACCTTCCCGTTTTCATTCCAGTTCCAGTTCTCCTGTGCCAAAAATATTGTTCCTAGTTCCTTGCCGAAGTTTTCTTATTTTCTTAGTGCCGAACTTCTTTTCTTATTATTCTTATTTCAGTGCCGAACTTCTATTTTTATTACGTTTTTGTTTGGTCGCGCGCCAATGCCTCACCTCGCATGACGTTAAGTAGGTAACAGCACCCCTCCGGTCACTAAAGAGACTGCACTAAACAAATGCCGAATCAGGTTAATGAACTGTAGAAGTGAAGTTTTTTGTTTGAGGATTATTGCCATGCGCTCTTGCTTCTCTGTTGAGTTCAAATTACATACCTGTCTTCTTATATAAATATAATTTAAAATCGAATAATCATTTTTCGTTCTTGACCACGTCCCTAGCGGGAGCAGTTTTTTTTATTATTACGTTATTTTTATTACTATTGTGCGTCTTCATAGTATAATAACTTTGGAAGAACAAGAGTTTGACACAGTTTGAAAACACTAGGCACGTCAATCGTTACTTCAATATTTCAAGCCCTAACCTGACAGGCTTAATAAAATTGCATTCCGCCAGAATGCGCTGTTTTTGCAGTTATTCCTCTTCAACATTCACTGCTGACCTTGAAAAAACGCACTTTGCCTTCTTCACGTTTCAGCGTTTAAAATGCGAAAAAAATGCGGAAAAAATGCTAGTCTGATACGACCTTTACGGTGCTGAAATTTAGATGCAGCTTCGGGACACCTCTTGGGGCGTCCCGAAAGAAATAATGAAGTCTACAGCCCCCCTGATCAGGTTAGTAAGATCTGGAGCTAAGATCTTTGCTATTCAACCTACGAAGCTGAAATTATATATGGAGACCTCTTGGAACATCTAAAAACGAACAGTAAAGTCTGAAGCTCCCTAAATCAGCAGAATGAGCTCCGGAGATAATTTCTTTGCTATTCAATCTATGAAGCTGAAATTTTAAATGGAGCTTGTTCAACGTTTCTCCAATGTTTAGCCGAGACTCAAAGTGAAACAAAAATCGGGTCTGGGGCTCCCCAGTGGGGTCAAGGAGCGGAGCTGCTTGCGATGAGTGCAGAACCAAGTTTTCCAAATTTGTCGATATTTATTAATTTTTTACGAGGCCTGAAATATTGGATGTAGCTGTAAAAGTTTTAAACCCTTCTAAGAAGCGTGAAGCTGATTATATACTACTGTATACTATTATCGAGGTTTACAATTTATTACATACATATTGTTTGCGTAGAAAGGCTACCTAATACAGAAATAATCAACATTTATGTAATAATTTGCAGCGTTTTCATTGTGAAGTTCGATTTTTTATATCGAGACAGAGCTATTTCACATGCATGACACGAGTGAGTGGGTGTATTAATGAAGAATTGGCTCTCTCGGCTGACGATGTGTACGTTACATTTTCGACATCCCGGATTTAGAGAGATTTGTCAATATCTCCCTCCAAAAGAGCGTTCGGACCTCGGCCAACGTTTTAATAAAGCCCGACTGATCATTCGTTCAAAATTGAAGTGCTCAATCGGCGTGAAGATCGGACCCCCCGAGAGGGCGGAGCGGGGGCGGTTAGTAATCTAGCGGTTTTCATTAAAGCCTCGGTGGAGGGCAGTCGAGAATGAAGGAGATAACGAAACAAAAGGAGAGACGAGGGAGGGAGACGGAGAGATACGGCCGAAGAGGGAGGAAGGGAGAGCGATACAGTGGTAGAGTTAACGACAAAAAGTTGCATCATTACAGACAAGTCATTAACTCAGGGCAATCGAGTGGTAAACCTGGTGCATTCCCTCTTCGAAGACCCTCCTTCGTGGCTTATGGTCGACTTTTGTGCGAAGAAACGCCCTTCATTAAGGGGTTTAAGTGGCATTCTGTGGTAAAATAGATGTAAATTACGGCAGCCGAAACCTCATCCCAGCTGATAGGGTTCGGCATAGAGGGTTTCCAAGGTTGAATCGCAAGTAATGAAAAGCAGTGCTTCGTTTGACTATAAATAACTGTTTGTGCTTACTTGCTATTCACATCCTAGCAACATCTCTTTCACTCAATCTGATTTTACGAGCTGATGATACATCCCTGCTATATATAAGCTTCATCCTTATGTAGCTATACCTACCTACTGAAATTGTTGCACCATAAATTGCGTTAAAGGTAATTATTAGATGGACCATTCAAAAGAAAAATTGGGCACGTCAATATACAAGCAACAAGATTTATTCATCACCACATTTTGATAACAAATTTATCAAGGAAGCGGAGCGTAGTGATCAATTTTGGAAGGCAGGAAAAATTCCGTCAAAATTATAATTTCTATTTGCATTTTATGTCGCCCTTAACAGCTTAGGTATAGTGTCTACTGAGCCTTGTAACGGGCTGAACTATTTTCAGTTACTGTACGACTATGATGCGAATTTCAGGACTAAATTGAGTTTGGCCTCTGATGAGTTCCTTATATACATACTTCAACTCCGTCATTGGATTTTGGGTACTGGTACCCTTGGAGGACGAAAAAACGTGATTCTCTACAGTTTCTAAATTCTATGAAATATTCTGGAGCTATTCCAGTTGTGCCCCAAATGAGTTTAATCATCACTATTGATCTATATTACTTTCTCCGTCCATCCCCGTCCGAATTCACAATTCTCTATTTTCTCCAAATTCTGCATTCACCATGTTCCAAAACCAGTCAAAATAATTTCTTTACTGGAAACAAAATATCACGAAAATCAGACGAGAATAGCGGTAAAATATGGATTTATCACTATTACCCCCTCTTCCACAGTGAGATTTGAAACTCCTGGCATAGTTCCAAGACCCCATAGTTCCAAGAGGAGATATTTAATACCTATTATTTTATGGAGATCAGCAACTGCCAAATATAGTTGATTTTGTTCATTTGTATTTTACTTTTAAATTATTTTTCCCTTAGAAGTATTAAATACTTCACTTTTTTTGTAAACCACCTATGTAAAAATGATAATAAATGTCTTTAAAAAAAAAAGAAAAAAAAAGTTAATAAACTCGATTTTGCAACGTTAGATTGAATTCTATTGTAACCAAATCACAAGATAATTCTATTTTCGGCATTATATCAGTTGATATTTACAAGGCAATCTTTAAGTATTCCAGTATCATTATCTATCAATTTTTGATGGAATTTAGAGCTTGATCGTCTAATCAATGGATCCGCTAGCAGCGCATTAAAAATCGAGCTTAGAAATTCGAAGGTCTTAGGTAAAGTGCATCATTCAACGTATAGCGTGGCGGTTGGTTTTACCTAATCGATTATTTGAAATAATATTTGTCGTTGACAAGCAAAAAAATCATTAATGTTACCTTGAAAGTTTCTGATATCTCGATTTTTGAATATTTAGCCGTTTAATGCTTTAGGGTTCACAGAAATTGATGCCGAGCTTCTAAGACCCTCTTTACCACAAAGAAGATTTTTGACGCAAGTTTCATGAAGTTTGGTATATTATTTGCGGACGGACAGCTTTTATTTAAATCGATTTTTGGATTCTACGGATCTTGAAACGTAAAACAAAAAATTTTCAGGGGGTTACAATTTTGTTTTCTTGGTCGATTACAAAGGTTCATTACTAAAAATAATAAAACCAAAAACTGAGAATAAAAATAATAATAACCAAAAAACTTATTTTATCATATTAGTATAAGTTCCCAACGTTCCATCATGACCATCATGAGGTACAGATTTCAGCCTTCTGGTGATAGTGACGGTGCTGACTGGAACGTTAAGGGCTTAAAATAAAATGATCAGAAAGATTTCACAATTACTTTTTTTTTTGGCCACCTAATTTAGGATAATTACTTTTTTTTCCTGTGTCAAATCCCGACTATACAAGAATATTACAAACTAAACATTTTGAGTCACCACTCATCACGGTGTACCAAGTATATACTGCCGTACTAAGAAAAGATCCCGTTTCTGACCAAACCCTACTTTTGGCAAAATGTGTCTCTAGGTTTTGAGTCAAAATTTCCTGATGTTAGCTCTATTTTACGTTGTCTCGAGCTCCAAAAGCACTCATTTCAAAGGAAATTTATTGCTGAATCGCGTGGGGTGGCTGGAAAAACATTGTTTTGGTCAGAAAATTGGTGAAAAAAGGTGTAGAACATATGTACTAGGCGATTTACTCGTATCTGGTGCACATACGATTTTTTTTTTTTAGCAATAAGATTGATACGTTTTTCAAATACAAAATTGGTACCGCTCTACGAGGCGGAAAAAAAATTTTTTTTTCTTTTATATGCAGGATATTAGGAGAAAACTCGGCGCTCCGCGCCTCTCCAGGGGGCAAGCCCCCTGGACCCCCGGTTACCTCTATTTACATACTTCGGACGAAATTATTGAAACAGAATGTGTTTGCGTTGTCGCGCAACCAAGTGACAACCAAACAAGCGTCATTGTTTACTATTCATTTATAACATCAATTTATATAGTTATAGTATGAAACTACGAAAATTGCGTTGTCGCGCAACCAAGTGACAACCAAACAAGCGTCATTGTTTACTATTCATTTATGGGTGATTCTCACAGAAAGGGGCACAAGTGATGTCCGGACCAGTTGCGGCGACCCACTAAGGATTTGGGAGCAGGCGAAGGTCTTGAATTGTAGTATAGGTTTTTATCTAGAACCCTTTTTTCCATTTTTAGGTTATGATTATTCCTTTAAATAAAAAATTAACTAAATATAGTCTCATCGTCATCGACCTGTCCTGTCCCAATGCGACCTTCCCAACTTCAAGCTTTAATTAAAGGTCTTTCCACATTTGAGTTTGGATTTTATTCAATTTTTCTACATCAGCATGATTTCTGAGATGCATTTCTGATCGATAAAATTAATGTAGAACCGCTAGAAAAGTGTATTTGGATGGAAATATATGTGTCCGGAGCATCGCCGTCATCAACCTGTCCAATATTGTTTTTCGAATTTTCGCGGTCACAAGTGTATTTTAGCGGGTTTTTTTTGCCACCTTTTTTTTCGCGCGCTTCTCAGTTACCAGAAAAACTGCCATTCGTTTCAATTCAGTCAACTCGTGGTCGTCAGCAGGAGCAGACGTGTGCTGGATCGTGGGTTGGTCAAACACAATCGTCAGAAACCTGTCCACTTTTTCTTAGTGAGTAATTGGACTCAATTTTTTCTTATGGTATTTTTATTGTGCACCGAACGGTCTAGTTTCATGTTATATGCCGAATTTGAGAAAAAGCTTGCCACAAGGTGAAACATTTGAGAAAAACTGATGAATCGTCATCGTCATCGACCTGTCCATCATCGACCTGTCCATCATTGACAATCATTGACATGTCCATCATCAACCTGTCCTCTCCTGAAATTTCGAGGACAGGACGATGAAGAAAATGGCAAATCTATTATGTTTTTTGGATTTTCTAGTATTCCCATGTTTTCGCATTTAGTAATTCAATTTTCTCGTATTGACCATTCAAAACACATATCTACTTAGCCGAACTTTGTGAAGGTCTACTTGGACTTATTCGACAATTTCTGTCATTGTTTGTTGGATTCGCCCTACAGTGCTCACGTTTTTGGGTCTTTTGACTTGAAATGTTGAGGGTTTAACGTTTCTTGGCAGTTAGAGCAAATTTTCCATTGGAGCGTGCCAATAAACGGCCCCAGCTCAAAAATTCTCGTTTGGCTAAAAATCGTAAAAAAAAAAGTTCCAGTCGTGCAGAGAGAATTTTTTGTCGTGCAGAGAACCATGTGAGAGAATTTTTGTAGAAAACCGATTTTTATTTACTTTTCAAATGATTTTCAACATTAAAAGTTAAAATTCGAACACGTCTTGCGCGCCAATAACGTTCAAATTTACGGCATTTAAACTTGTTTTAATCAAAATTCCGCAAAAAGTATGATTTTTTAAGTTTTTTTCATTTTCATCGGTTTTTGCTATTTTTTAGCACATTTTGTGGAATCTGAGTGCGTTTTTGTACACGAAAAGTTCTTTTTTTCGAATTCATCCTTTCGTAAATGATTCTTAATTTTGCTTGGCGAAACTCGCTTTTTTTTTCGGTATTTGCGATTTTTGGAGCACATTTTTTTTAATTTGAGCGCTTTTTGTGCACCACTCGCGGTTCTTTTTATTTTTCGTTATTTTTGAGTTTTGGTTGTCTTTATAGGCACAGATGGCTCCGAAGAACTAATATTGAACGTGTGATATAAATATATAGTAATGACCAGGGAAGAGCATGATTGAAAATAATTAATAAATCTCATCCTATTCCCTATCAAGTCATGTTAATATTTCAATGAGAATGTATATTTTCAAGTTCCACTGTTATTGGTTTATTCGTTTGATTGAAATGTTAGATTCTAAGTATTATGTTTATATAATTAACGTTTTCTTTTATTAAATACATCTGAAAACTTTTCAAAATTAGTTAGAATTGGAATTCAGTAATACTCAACCATGATTTTTGGATACTGTACCACGTTTGAAAATAATTCTCTAAGGAAGGTGTCTTTGAGAAACCGCACTGCAGACTGTTTGTTCACCGAAAACTTTGAATTCACATTCTGATTATATTACAATATGAAGTGTTTTACAAAAACAAGCATTTTTTTGCTAACCAGCGACAAATTGAAGGAAATCCAGGACAGGACGATGATGCCAGGACAGGGTGGTGATGCAAATGTGGTGAGAATCAACGGGTCGCATCATCGCCCTGTCCTAGTGTCATCGACCTGTCCACCTAAATTTTTAAATATTTATTTTCTGAATTAATAAAAGCGCTACTGTTTGGATTGGCATCGAATTTAGATACATACGATATAGAGAGCATCTGTGATTTTTTTCAGCTCGATTCGAACCCTTTTTATTTTTTCAAAAGTCAAACTCGAAACTGACCTTTTCTGTGAGAATCACCCTTATAACATCAATTTATATAGTTATAGTATGAAACTACGAAAAAAAATACGAAATAAATTCGTGATAAATCAAGAGCTTTCCAACGAATGGTGAACGATTTCTGTGCGATTAAAATGGCGGAAATTCCATTTCCCTACCAACGGCTCGGTTGTACGTGAAAATCATCCGTCACACATTTCGTTCCCATCCCGCGTTCCATTTTCGGCTAGTTAGTCCATGGCTAAAACACATTCCGTGTTAAAATCGTGTTTGTCAACCTCCGAAAACCGTTTCTGATCCGATAAGAGAAAATACATTTGTATGATCAAAATACTGGGAAGAAAAATCGTGTCTGTTACTGATTCTGAAATCGTATCAGACGCCACGAGTCCTAAAATACTAAGAAATAAACTCTTATCTAAAGTGTTGCAAATCGTATGTACCTGAATACTAATAAAATAATCGTATTTGACGCCCAGATGCGGTTTTTTGCTCTAGGAAACGTAAGTTACGGGATTTTCATCAGTAAAAAAAAAAAAAAAAAAAAAACCTATTGAATGCGATAATTGAAAGCCGTTTTCGAGGCATTTACCGTTGAGACCCGACTTCGAGACCAGCAAAATCGAAAGAAATCACCCTTCTAAACAGGGGGGTGAGGACCATTAACTCAATAGAGAGTTCGTAGTTGATCCGTAAAACACAATACGTCGATCGATATTGACGATCCGGCGCTGTAACTCTGACGTAATGAGTTACGGTGACGCATCCTTCCGTACAGATACGTTAACGGATCGAAATCCGGAAAAAACGTAACCGTCTAAAATAACCTCCTTCCATGGACTCAAAAACCTTCTATGGATAATTTCCTCCTTTCTTATTTAGCGTTACAACTAGATCCGTTAAGGACTTGACGTGACTTTAAGGTGGGGTAAAGTTTCTCGTAACCGCACGCCGCACAGTGGGCTGAAATGGCATATTTTGTTCAAAAACCTTATTTCAAGGTAATCTGTCAAAATTGAAATGCATTCCCATGGTTTTTTCATTTTTTGAATCGAATATGACTAGTTTCAGAACAATAAGCACAGTTGTTTTCAAGATATTTCAGTTTGGAGGCAATTTCAGCGACCGTGCTGAACTGAAAAAGTGAAATAATCAAAGTATTACTTGTAAGTCACTCATTCCGTTTTTCCGGTTTCGAAAACTTGATACAGTATTTATCAATTAATATTAGTTCATTTATTTAATTATTGTTGTTATTCGGGGTAACGGTCCCGCAAACTCTCTTCCAGTGTCCTGTTAGGAGTAAATAACATTTCGCAGAGAACACTATAAGGAATAGCTATTTCCGACATATTAATGAACTAACTGGGAACGAATGAATGAGTGTTTAACGTCGTTTACCGATATATATCTGAGCATCGAATAGAATAAGATGAATGCCAGTGTGACAAAAGGTCATAGACATTATCAGTCCAAAGAGTGTCTACTTATTCGCAAGCTAACAATTGTTTGTTTACTCTTAACATGAACTGTGAAAAGAGTCGGCGGAAGTCGGCGATGGAACTGATGGAGAATGCACTTTACCTAATACCTCACCTATCTTAATATTTCACTGTCTCAATAAATGCCGGTAACACTTTTTATTCCGGCCCTTCTCATTAATAAAAACACGTGATTTTTCAGCTTAAATTACAAAAACTGTAAATTTCTCGTATGATTAATATTTAAAATATATATATAACCCTCATTAACCGTTTAATAATAATTTAATTTAATAGTAATTTAATTATTAAAATATTTAATACGCCGTATCACGATCATAGGTATAGGTATCATAGGTACCTAAAGACATGACGCAGTCGTGCGAAACTGCCTGAAAAAAAGGCCACTATTAACCCAAGTCGTTGGAATATTTAAAAATCTACTACGTACAACTAATCACTAGGTATCTAGCTATAAAAAATAACAAACCCAGCTGGATTTAAAATATTTTTTTTTGGCTTTTTGAACACTTCAGCCCACTGTGCTCCGTATTGAGACCGACGGATTTCTAGGAACTCTCTAACTCTCTAATATGAACTAAAATGCAGATACGGGATCTATTCTTAGTACGGGAGTATAGGCGACGATTCTTTCTCAATGTCGTAATCCTGGCAACCCCGCCCTAGGGACTAAGTGCTCCGTGAGTTATTGAATGTAGCTATAGCGACGAGACTCAAACTCGACATGTGGGTGAGCCCAAGTGAGCCTGACAGGTGGCTTCGAAAAAAAAAAAAATGTGATTGTGGGAAATAACGGATTCCCCCTAAACCCCTTCGACCGTAACGTGGAAGCTCCGCGAGCAACATCCTCGCCGAGGAATCTCCGGCTTCGCGAGCCCTTTTCGGCCGGTGGAGGGATCCCGTCAAAATCCTCCTGGCATCCCTGGGATTGACAGGTTGACTTGTTTCACATGGATAGAGTTTCAGTGGGTGCCATCCTTTCCGTTTGGCTTCCCCGCTCTTTTCTGCCTCCGTTCCGCGCCCGCCTCGAGTCTATTGTTCCGCTCTTCTCTCTTGTTTCCGCACATTCATCCATTGTTCTTCGGTTGAATGAACACCCCCCCCCCCCCTCCATCACCTCTTCCAGTACAAACTTGCTTCTAGTTTATTCAGAAGTTCGTACTGTGGAAGCAGCTTCTATCACAAGAGACACACATGATTAGTTCAGAGATTCTTTTTAAGGGGTCTGAGAAAAAGGGTTCCATCATCTAAGTTTCGCTATCGCAATCTGAAAATTTCATGTGACAGATGACTAATCTCTACTCCAGTTGTTCTCTCTGTCAGCACCCTATCACACTAGTAACTACCATTGGTCTTTTTCATAAAAACAATCTAAATTTATAACTTATTTCTGTTCTAGAACCAAAAATTTCAACCATGTATCATGTTTTCTCCTCGATATTGATTCGAAATTCTATGAAAACATCAGAAATTAACAAGCGGTTGCAATCATGTTCACAATATCAATTATTGAGAATGATCACCTGTGTGTAAACAATTATTTATATAACCATGCTCATAACTCAGTTTGTTGGACACGCACTTCGCAGTAGTTAACATAATATTGTTGGATAAATCGAGAGCTTTCGAACGAATGGTCAACGAATTTTGTGGGATGAAAAACGACGAAGTACCATTTCCCTAGCAACGACTTGGTTGTAGGTGGAAATCACTGTAATTAATTTCGTGCGCGGAAAAAAATTGACTCGCGAAATTCGCTAGGGCCCCAGGACATGATACATGTTAATAATGTGATAAATTGATCAAAAATGGACTTTATGATATTGATTGTGAAACGTGTGAAAGTTTACCAACCTGGTGTCCTGCTTTGGTGGGACAGTCCCACTTTCGAAGAATTGCCGCTGTCCTCGGTATTTCACTCATGAAACGAATCCTAGAGCTTAACGCTTATATATATATATATACATATATATTTATATATAAAATGGTCCAGCTATCAATTTATTTGTTCATTTATTTTATTTTCATTAGTATTTTCTTTTTTTTTTTAATGGATAAAAAAACATTAAATTGTAACTTTCGTTTATTTTTAAAATGCTATTCAATGGTGAAATCGGATGTTCATTATGAAAGTGGATGTAAATAAATGTGAAAATTCTGAGAAATGAGCCATTGACAAAATAAAAAAATAAAAAAAATTTGCCAAGTAGTTTGGTACATAGCTTCCCTTTTTCTCTATCAACTTTTTCCAACTATCATCCAAATTTAAGCGAACTCGAACAACTGAAGAGTGAAAAGATGGAACATGATGGAATTTACATTTGCGCATGCGCAGAATGAAGTATTCATTTGCAACGATGAAACTGACCATATCTACAACATAACCTGCACATTCTCTGACAATTCATAGAACTCGGATGAAAAAAATTGAAAGGTCGTTATAAGGATTCCACATAAGCACAATCGCAGTAGTCAATAATGATACAATCATGTTGAAATTGATATGGGGTGATCAAGTCGTCATCTCCCAACTATCATCCAAATTTGAGCGACATCGGACACACAACAGACACACACAGACAGACAGACACGGAACCGAAGTTGTTCAGTATGGTCTAAAACGTGAGATGCGAGTGGGAATTTTGATTTTAGAGACCAACAATTTTTTTCTTCCGAAATTGAAAACAATGCTTTTACTACCAAAAAAAATCCATCCAAACAAATCGACGGTTTAGAGATTTTACGGATTGAAAAATGAAAAATGGGAATGGAAAGTGCAGAATTTGGTTGATAGAAAATTAGAAATATAAAATATAGCGAATCATGAATTAAGTTAGTTCAGATATCGTCCAACCGCTGTTTATAGTGGTACACCCTTTATAGTGGTAACTACTGAATTGTCTCATTACCCGTGGTTTGCCCCAAACTGGTAGTTTGTCCCGTCAGTCAGGAACCATGTAAATCCAGCAGCTGTTGTCGGTTCCCATGATTCGTTCCGTTACCCATAATTTGTCCCGTTACCTGTATCTGTAAAGTTACCTTTGATTTATCCCGTTACCCACAGTTTATCCAGTTACCAGTAGTTTGTCTAGTCATTCATAAACCTACTGTTGTTTGCACAACTCACCTTCAAAGTTGTAGTACGTACGAATTTACATACTTACAATATATAGGTTTCGATTCCTATTAACAGAGAGTTCCTGGTTACCACGGTGTCTTAATACGGTGTACGTGAATCTAGGGAGAACCAAAATTTTGCTAACAACGCTGGCTGTTACTACGGTGGAAACTCGGAGTTTCACGCGTCTTCACACGTCGTCTCTTATCAATTTTGTAACCTGAAGCTGATTCCGAGATTCCGACATCTTGTATTTCTCCGACTCTGTTTTCCATCATCCAGATCTAACATTCCATAATTTATTATCATGTGGTTTATTGTTCTGTTTTCGATTCGTAGTGTTCTTTGCAAAGTGAACCTTTGTTATCGGATAAGCAATTTTTTTTAATGTCTCTCCCAAAATGTCTTGGTTGCGTTTTAAGATACATGGATTTGAAAAACGAATCAGTCCGTTGTCCGTCCTTCCGCCGTTTTATTTGTGCAATGAAAATCAGCGTGAAGTATTAGACTTCGTAAGCTTATATATCACGCTAGCTGATTGAGCAAAGACGAGCTCGACGTGTTCCAGGTTTACCTTGAAGACACATCAGTCCGACTTGTCTTGGCGATCGTTCGTGTAAGTTCTAGCTCAACTATGTTAGTAGTAATATTGGTGTATATAGATATAAAGGTCTGTATCAATATACAGATTATATGCATTTTGTGAAGAAACTCACTAATACAATACATGTTCGTATCCTTAAAGTTTAATATTTGTATCATGAAAAAGGTAGATATGATTATAATGAAATTATTATATCCGTTTTTCGGCAAACCTTTATACTCCGATTTGTTGACTAGTTGTTTTTTGGCTCTCGATAAATGGACTGCTTCGAGTGAAAATAGGATGTACCTATATAAATAAATTGAGTATATTTTAATATAATTATATATGTAATTTATATTTTAAATAATATATTTAATACAATAATTCAGTATAAATTTTAATATGAAAAATATGAACTGAATAGGTACGCTTATCAATGAAACCTTCCTCGGGTTTATTCATTACGGGCGAAGTGTCGAAGACGTGGTAACGAGGACGTACTAAGACTCGATCTTGCGTTGCCAATCAAGCGGTCTCCTTCCTACTCACGTCGTCCAATTCTACTAATTCGTCAGCTGTCAGTTGTTTCCAGATCAGCTGATCATGGCTCACGGGCACCGTGTAAACTAAAAACGTGGTAACCAGGAACTCTCTAATATTCAAAAGTTTCTTCATTCGTTTACGTGGCAGTAAACACGTTACTTGGTGGTTTCGTTTGATTTCAACGAGGTGTTAGAACAAGATCGGTTTCAACATGATTGCGAAGTTGTAAAGAGAGAGAGAAACTGGCTAATTATTTTTATTTGAAAGTTGGAAATTTGAATTTTGTTGTTGATTTTCTGGAGGCCTTCCCACCTCCTAACAATCACCATTGGTACGATAGCTCTGAAGTACACCTGAGATGAATCTCACTATTGTCATAGGACTCTTACTAACGACGTATTTATCTCAAAAATGTATTATATTTTTGAGATGAATACGCCCTTCCTTTACTATGCTTCTTTACGCAGGGATTAAGATAGTAAGTCCAAGTAGAGACACCGCGTTTACTAAGGTAGAAAGGGGAGTGGCGTTCTTTGAAACTTGGAGTGGGCACCTCAATGAGTCCCATCGATACAAAACCTCGTCTTCCTTAAGACAATGGTCCTTATCCGAAACCACCTCCCTCAACGGATAAGGGACGCCCCTCCCTAACCCTATTCAAGCCCCAGGGCCACTCAAGTATTCCAAGTTTACCTTCGAGCGAAAACCGCAAAGTTCACACAACGTGTAGCAGAGGTGTCGTTGGAGTGGGGCTCGAGGCCAGCAACCTGTGGGATGTTCCCGTGGGAGTTCCGCAGAGAAGCCCGCATTTACCGTCTCTTTTCATCCCCGGGTCTTTTGCTTTAGCGCTGGCGCTAATCACGAAACGCGTTCCCACGTAGGAAACAATTAGGGATGCTGCTACCTCTCGTCCATTACTCAACTTGTTATTGGCTCCCCTGTGGTGTTGCTGTGTTACTCTGGTGCTCCAACCCTCTTTGGCACATGTTATCCCCCTGCTCAGCTGCTACCAAGATACCTACGACTTCGATGCGACGACCATTCACCCTAAACTATAGTCGCCAATAGGCTTTGCAACTACCACAATTCACTTTATTCAAATTCGGAATAATATTATGAAATTATATATCCACTAGAATATGATACTTTGCTGGGGTGGTACCGATAAAAGGTTCTAAAAATTCTGCATATCACTCCAATTTCTCCCCATTACAAAACGGAAGTTAATGAAAAACGTTGTCTATTTCCACGAAAAATAGAGAGTTACAAAGTTAAATCGATTTCGACGGTTAGGTCATCATCAGTAACAAACAATAACTGAACATACATTAGAAAGGGCACAGCTTATATAGTCACAGGTGATGGGAGATTGAATCCAATTGGTCGAGAGAAAGGAAAGGGGCAGGAGGCACAACCAATTAAGTGCATACAAAATGAAAGAGGATTATAGCTAATCAGATGAAGTGAAAGGGGGAAATAACTAACTATGGTTTCAACAGTGTGAAGGGTCAGTGGTGAAATATATTGAGGTATATTCTCATTTAAACATTTACCAGACCTGTCACTTTTGATAATTTCGAATTTTTCAAGTACATTCAACATACCTCCCTTTGGGCAAAAATGAAGAAATTCTACAAACTGTCTATCTGTCAAATCAAAATCGTAACTATGATTGGATTCCTTAAGATCTTAAGCAAATGTAGGCTTACACTTATTTTCCCTGAAATTCTCCAAATGCTCGTCTATTCTTTCCCTAAATTTCCTACCAGTCTGACCACAATATTCGTAGCCACATGAACATTTTAATTTATAAACTCCTTTTTTAGTTTAGTTCGTGTTCTCCCCGTTGTCCTCCAAAAACACTAACGGTCTTCACGATTGAATTAAGCAACTGTACTTCCTAACAACTTGACAACTCAGTTTATGAAGTCTAAATAATACTGTATAAAGAATAAATTCAATAGTCCATTGTTGTGATTATAGGATTGTTTTCGTTTTTCCTATCTAGCTACTGACTGTCTTAACTTAGAATAATACGAATATATGATTGCTGAGGTAGGCAGGTACCTATGTGAAAGTATCGTATAAAGAAGGCTCAGCCCTGGGATGCAATATAACAGCAGACTGAGACGGTTAGGTACTCCAAGTACGGCGGAAGGTACCACTGTGCGCACCCAGTATAAGAGGGCAATGATCAGAGGAAAAATATCACCGTACGCATTACAGGCGAGATTACACAAACTTTAGTGAATTAATAGGTATCACTGTCAACTTTGCGTGGGATGAGATCTTGGAGTTTGGCGACGCAATATCACTGTGCTCTCCAAGGAGGAAAGAACACGATAACTAAGATTTCAAACGATAAAGCAAGAGATTTGACTGAACGAGTAGATGACAGCCCGGGCACCTGTCAGCCTTTTATACCCAGGTATGTGGTATATCCTCATGCCTCGGCCATCTGTCGATTGAATAGGATGGAGAGGTCAAGCCCGAACCGGGATCAGTGTCTATTATGAGAACTTAATGCTCAAACGGGCATATTGGTGTTTTGAAATTGTATATTCACAGGATTATGTTAATATGTTGGGGATCATTACGAAAAATGTTCCTTATCGATTGTGGCCTCACCACTCCAACTCCAAAATGACCTCCGCAAACAACCAACTTTCTTCTCGATTAAATAAGGCAAGCGTACATTCCAAAAATCTTATCACCTTACATTCTTTACTAATGAATTTTCCTTGATCAGCTGAGATCGCCGGACATTCACTCAGGGGACATTCACCGCTTTTCCAACATAAGGGTCGCCATCAAATAACGTTTATGAATCGCGCAGAATGCATGAATTCCCTTATCGATACACTTAGGGGCTCACTCATACTCAATTCCCATCTATGAATTCCGCCCTTAATGTCAGTGCAGATAGGCGTACTGATCAGCTGAGGGACCTCTGATCCATACTTTTTTCTTATTCGACTTATGGTGCTGAAACCTGAAATAGAGTTCCTTTGGAACTTCTAGAATGCAATAAATTACAAAGTATGGAGGAGTTGTGATCAGCCTTGGAACCTCTGAGGCTAATTTCTTTTCTAATCGGCTTACGGTGCTGAAATTTAGATGGAGTTCCAATGGGACACCTCGGTACAATTATGAGGTTCGAAGGCGTACGGATCAGCTGAGGGGCTTTCGGGAATGATTTCTTCCCTTTTCAACCGACCGTTTTTATTGTCAAGTGTTTTTCTAAATTGGAATAGACAGAGTGTCACGCTATAGTACCATGTAATGAACAGTGAAACGTTCTGTCTACCAAATAAGCTACGGCAACTGAATTTAGCTACCATGTAAGCAGCTCTGCTACCACTGAACTCTCTTGAGTTCAGAAAATATTAAACCAAAGGACCTTACAACAATACAAGGTAAATCAAAGGCAGTAAAATAAAAATAGAGGAATAAGGAACAATAAACTGTACTTGTTGAAAAATTATGCACTAACCTGGTAATCGACCTAGGAGGCAACACTCAGGTGGCTAACTCACAAGAAACTAATACCTTCACTAATAAGTGAAAAAGGTGAAAATAAAAATAGCACGTGGCTGAACTGAAATGAAATAAAGATGGCGAGATGGCTGACTAGGCACAAATCGAATATAATGGAATAGATCTGACTTTAACGAAGAACAGGAAGCGAATCATGATTAGTGGTATGAGGCAGCTGGTCCCTTGAAGAGGGAAGGGATGGATAGGCAGTATAGCCAACTATAGGAAAATAAAAATAAGATTAGCGGCACTGTGGAAAGAGAAGAGAAGTTTTGGGGACATGACAAAATTTTATGAAATTTATTTTAAAAGCGCAAAATTGTGGGGTCCTAGAGCTATAAAAGGTGTGAACCCATTTGGGAAATACAAAGTGCCATACCTCGATGATATACTATTTATGGGGTTTAATACATATAGACCAGCGCTTTGCATAAAGGGCTATTCAATACTGAAATATCTAATAAATTTTTTTAACTATTTGCACCGTTTTTGAGTTCAACCTTCGACGTGGGCTGCCCCATACCCTACTTATGGCACACTAGCAATAAATCATTGTTTCAGCGTCTGCAGAAGGGGGTAAGGGTGTAATTTCTAATCGTATTTATCTTTTATTTCGTTCACTTCAAATGATAAGAAAACTCTTTCGGTGAATATAATTAATTATTATCAACCGAAGAAAATTCTTAGTAACTGAAGCAAAATTTTGGATTCAGGATACTAATTGTTAGAAAATAATGTTATTGCATACTAACGAAGCAGCTATAGGGATAGCTTCATTTTTCCTTTGAAAAAAAAAAAAAAGAAACGTCGAAAAGAACATTTTAGCATTGTCGGCTCTCTACCCCACCACCGCACTTCTCATTTATTAATTCTCGAATAAAAGCCCAGTTTTATACATTAATTATTAAAGTTCTGAATTGCGGCCCGTTCTCTCATTTCCACCGAGTCACCCTGTTGAATCCGACCCAAAGGCCGCCCCCTGAAAAACCCTCTGAAACGCAAAGGGTTAAAATTGATGGGGAGGATATTAATTACCATTCACTTTAAGGCTAAGGCAAATATTGTTTTCTCGAGCTCCCCTCCTACCTCATTCTCCCTGAAGAAATACTTTAACTTTAATCTCTCGTTTTCCGGAAAAGCATTTATCAGATGTAATTAAGTGTTAGGTATTGTCGAAGTTATTCCAAGTGGACGATCCTCCTCCGCCCTCCTACCCTAAAGCTTCCGTTCATAGTTGGCTTTCCCCAAAGTGAGAGGGCCCACTGTTAATTTACATAGAATCGCAGAAGAAGCGTTTTCCTCACAGAAGTGAGGAGAAGTTTAAATTGGATTTCTTTTATAGGAGGGAAATGACGTCACGTTTAATCCCTCTTCGTCGTTCGTAGGGACGTGTTTCCGCCTTTTGCCGAAGGCAAACGAAAAATGACAGCTTTTCGAAAAGGGAAGGCAGAAGAAAGAGCATACAATGGTGAAAAGCAATTTGTAAGAAAAGGCGATACACTGCATCTACGGAATGAAATTGAAGCCGTGAAAAGTGGAGAATATTCGTTTCCGTGGGCGGTACAAAAATAAATCTTCCTCGGGCTTCAAACTAAATTAGATTTACAGCGATTTTTTATTGATTATATTCTTTACGTTAATAAATTATGTATTGTGAATTTAACAAGTAAAACTTGAAATGACGTCGTATGTTCAAACTGACTAGACTAACCACAATCCATTTAGACTAGGTAGAGATCGGATAGTGAAGAAGGCAGGAAGTTGAAGCAGGAACATCCGAGCGACGGAGTTTATCACTGTAGATCGAGATATGAGAAAGAACTTCGAGGGCCAGGGGTACAAATCAAGGTAATCAACTCAAACTTAGCCAAACGTCTTTTAGATACTTTTGAAACTTGGTTTAATCTACTGATCGAGTTTGACGTTTGTTCAAACCACTTTGGTTTAGGAAACTGGAGTGAAAACGTCAAAGAAAGAGAAGAAGAATACAAAAAGGCAGCATAAGTTCATGGAACTACAAGTAAAGTTATAGTTCCATGTTGCGAACCTCTGATTTCGGACAGGCGTCCCCCGACGTCCAGAGCGGCAAGATGGAGCAGCCGTTTCATGATACAAGCCAGCGAAATGACAGTTTGGAGAACTGTTAGGATCTCCACTGTGGCCTGGCCAAAATGCTCTCTGGACCTCACCGATGACACCAGCCACTTGGAAGTGAGGTGCCAGAATCTTTTGATAGTTACAGAAAACCACCAACGATATTGAAATTGGGCAGTAGCCTCCAGGTCCACATCCTCCTTTCTTTGGGATGAAGGTGGTCCGGGCACAGGTCAACACTTTCAGAGATCTTCCCTACAGAAGTAACAGGTTGAGGATTAGCAGCTTAACATTCTTTGGTGCTTTATTCCAGCGTCGAACAGAAATACCATCAGGTCCAGCAGATGTGGAGTTTTTGACAGGGCACTTATATGCCTCGTCATGAAGCACTAGCGTACACATAATGCTGCATAAGGAATCACTGGTAAAAGCTGGGAGCATCACCGGCTCACCACAGTTGTGGCTAGGAGCACTCAGGACTGGCATCCAATAGCCCACGAACTCCTGGAGAGGGGGTAACACTTTTTCATCCCCAGCTTCCTCCAGTACCTCCACAGCGGCACATGCTAGATGCTTCCTCTAGAAATTCTGGATCCGCTGATATTCTCGCTCTGATTCCCTGCCTCGGTCGCTTCCTCAACACGTGGGATAATCCTCTGTACGTAAGCGGCGACCTTGTCTTCCAAGCCACCTGTCCCCTCAGCGTTCACCATAGGGCTCGTGAAGAGCCTCCTCCCTCTGCACACCCATATTGTTTAGGATGAGATTGGGGACGAATATCCTCACTCAGGCAGAGGGAGAGCGGTCAGAGGACAAGTACAAATTGTTTGCCCTCGGGCCTGTTACCCGGCAGGCATCTGGAGAAAGTTGAGAGTCCAGTAACATGGTAATCCCCCATCTCAAAACCGGTACCACGGGTTGGGGGGAGCCCCAGGCTACCGACACACTGGCACATCGCCAAAGTGTTACCAGCCTGCCCCCCTTATGAGGTAGGACTCGTGGTGGTAGTGGTTGAGCACACCCCAGCCTTGGGACACGGGGCCCAAGGTGCTTAGGGGTAGAGATCTCATCACTAGAAACTCGTACCCTAGTAATGTGTCTCGGCATGTAAGTTTTGCTATAAACTTGGACAACAGCTCCCTTAGCTGGGAGAACCAGCTAGAAGGTTCACCTCTACCTGCAGTGCTTCGGCTTGTAGGTACCTTGCGAGAAAAGCTCCGAGCAAGGGCTCCCTGAATGGTCAGCCATACCGTTCCTATTGTCATCCTTGGAGGATGAGAGTCGTGTCCCGCCGGCTTGCTTGCGGGGGGAGAAGCGCAGTCCGCAAAGGATAGGCTCTCCTAAACAAATGTCAACCTTATAGCCCCTCAGCAGCCCGCCTCCCCAGGTCCTGCACGTAGACGCTCTCATAACCTTCAATTCGTCCTACCAGCTCCTGGAGCCTCAATATTTCAGTCTGCAAGAAGATTGGAGGTCCCAGGGGAGGATTACTGAATGGTGGGCTGCTTTCCTGCGCCTGTCCAAGATGCGGGAGAGTCCCCATCTCTCTGCCAGGATAGTATCCTGGACAAGCTGCTAGTAGTTGAGCCTCAGGCGAAGAGATAGAATGGCAGAAAGCGTGTGCATGGGAAAACGTTATTGCAAATAAACATACCTATATACCATTTGCCGATTTAATTAAACCTTTTACCAAATTAATCAAACCTTTTACAAAATGAGTTAAACCTTTTTCCAAAATAATTCACCCTTCCCCCAAAATAATTAAACATTTTCCCAATACAATTAAACTTTTTTCCAAAATAATTAAACCTTTTCCCGAAACTATTTAACCTCTTGCGTTAAAGCATGAAGTATGTATTGATTCGGATATCGAAAAAGTTTTATCAATTAGGAACTACAGAAAAACTTGAAAAAAGTGTGGTATACAATGTACTGGTCAATGAACATTGGACCAAATGTCCCCCCCCCCCTCTTACAATTCGTTGGTTCACATTTCAAGGTTGATAGATTCCGAATATATTTTCTTAATTCGATTTTTGCAATCTACGTACCTTGAAATAAAAGCCAACAAATTTTGAGTTGAGGGGAGGGGTAAAAATTGGGTGCATTGTTCATTGACCCATAAATTGCACACCTCGTTTCAAGTTTTTCTGCAGTCCTAATTGATTAAACTTTTTCGAAATTCGTGTCTATACATAGGCACGTCATACTTTCTCGCAAAAGGTTTAACAGTTTCGGGAAAAGGTTTAATTATTTTGGGAAAAGGGTGAATTATTTTGGAAAATGGTTTGATTCATTCGGTAAAAGGTTTGATTCATTCGGTAAAAGGTTTAATTAAATCGGCAAAAGCTATATATGACGAACCCCACACGCACTACTTCTGCCTCCTCTGCTGCCATTCGCCGCAAATACTCAGAAAAATATCTGGGCCACCTCGCTCTATATCAATTGCAGCGTTGACTTCCATGGGATGCTTCTGCCAGACGTGGGCACTGATGCCACGCTTGGAGGTAAAGGCTTTATCACAATGGGTACACTGGTGGGCATTTACTGGGGTCGTGGAAGAGGAATAGGGATAGGATGATGAGTATTAAGAAGAGATAGAGGATAGCGGACGCCTCTGCCTGGGGCGCCCCCGAGCGCCTCCCCTAGAACCCCGCGTATCAATGGGGTGAGGGTTATGAGGCTCATGTTCATTGTTCTTGATAACTGAGTAATTGTGAGTTAGGGATGAGCAAACGCACACACACACAAACTCACGCATACACACACACACACACACACACACACACACACACACACACACACACACACACACACACACACACACACACACACACACACACACACACACTCAAGCGAAAACTTATTCAATCGTTTCAGAATTCCTCAAAATTGATTTCCTTGAAGGATTTTTTCAAAAATTTTGATTTTATGATGTTCGTAGCCATTGCAATAGCTTCATTTTCTACGGAAATTCACTGAAACGAGGGATTTGTTTCTTTTGTTCAGATCACCAGCTACCTGTGAAAACAACGTTTCGTATCCCCTAGCTACCTCCATGTCGGGCAATGAGCACTCTAGTATCGATCGAAACAGCAAACAGCTCGAAAGTTTGGATAAACACCATTATATATGCATCTACTTGTGGAGCTAAGGAACTACCTACATATTAGTGGTTAATATGTAGGTAGTTCCGTATTTCTTGGATGAGCTCTTATTGATTGATGACTGCAGGAAGTCATCATCTATTAATTCAAGGTACCTACGACATAAATAAGTGGATTTGAGGACTCCGTGACACACGTAAGATCCTTCGGCCCCCTATCCACACGCAGTCACTATAGTTCTTGTTTTTCTTCTACAGCCCAGTGCCAATGCTCTCTAAATTATTCATAACACAACACTGCTTATTGGTTGATTCCGGAATTCGATGTCCCAGTTTCTGTGTTAGGAGAATTGATAGTTACAAATATACGTTAGGAAAAAATAGATGGTTATCCAAAATAGAAGAACAATAAATAAAATGACTGATATTGCATGGTCGGAAAATGATAGTGTCAGGACACCAATTATTATTATTGGCGAACTGTGTTATTATCTTTTCTTGTATTTACAGGGAAACAACTTCGTAAATACGATTGAGACCTTGAAAGAACCACACTTATAAAAAGTATAGTATTAAAAATGACATACCAACATTTCTAGAGAGTTCCGGAAGAATTAAATATGCTATAATAGGGTTCTTAAATTAGTTACATTGTATTCATCAGTTGACCGCTTTAGAGTATTATATTCAGCAATGAATCTTTGTAATTGGCACAAAAAAAAAAATAAATAAATAAAAAAATAAATAAAAATAATAATAATAATAAAAATAAATAAATAAAAATTGGTCCTTAGCACTAAATCTTGACAGAACATGGAACATGTTTTTTCATTCATTAGGACTGTTAACTGCAGAGATTTAATTGGTTTTTATTTCATTTCACAGAAGTGATTGACAATACTGGCACTTAAATCATAATTTGAGAGGAAATTTATATTATCAATGTTTATTATTCTTTAACACATGCTTCCATCTCAGAAGACTGACTTCTCTGTACCTTCATCATCAACATTCTCCCTTGAGCCTCCCTCTCGAATTTCAGCTTCTTGTGTTGAATAGGAGAGAAAATGGCTTCGAAGCTCAATCAGCTAATAAATTGGTGCCCAGCTGGTCGTCTTCAGCATTCTCTCTTGTGCCTCCGTCTCAAATTCCAGCTTCCTGCGTTGAACCATATATGTGATAGTGGGTGTAATTTCTTAACGATAATTTTGTCCCATTTTCGGCCCTGTTATGATGGCAAAACATATTCCATGTTGAAAAAAAAAAAAAAAAAAAAAAAAAAATGTTACGTCCACTCAAAATTTGTTGCTCGGAACACTGTGACTCGAAAGAATGACATTTTGGTACGCTTTGCGCTGTGGGAAAACATTTGGGGAAGTGTGCAATCCCAACCGTTTTTTCGATGTATTTCGAAGTTAGTATTGCCCATATCAATAAGAGAATAACACCACATGATTCAATATGCAACATACCCCAAAATCATGTATCAAATGAGGCAATTGATTATCTTCAAAAACTCAATAAATCGCGCCCCAAAACCATTACTGTTTCATCAAACGTTTTCGAGATTTCGAGTATTTAATACTTTAGCCCTCATATATAACCCTTAAGGGCTTACCGAAATTGATGCGGAAATTTAGGATCCGCTAGAACCTATTTTTAGTTTTGCCGTTTCTTTTTTTATTTATTTATTCTACGCATCTTGAATCCTATATAAATGATATACAACGATCGGTGTATTTTTTAATCTAATTTGTGCGAATTTTCGTAGACAATGAAGCTATTGCAATGGCTCCAAAAATTTTAAAATGAAAATTTTCGAAAAATGTCTATTGAAATCCGTTTTGAGACATTCTGAAACGAATCTTGGAGTTTAACGCTAGTTTTAACTAAGTTTTAGCTGAGTTTAAACTCTAGAATTCGTATAAATATGTCTCAAAACGGATTTCAATAAAGACATTTTTCGAAAATTTTCGAAAAAAAATTGTCGTAAATTGTCGTTTTGAGACATTCTGAAACGAATTGTAGTTTAACGCTAGTATATATATATATATATATATATATATATATATATATATATATATATATATATATATATATATATATACTCGGCGCTTCGCGCCTCGCCGGATCTTTTCTCTTTGCTACAGCGTAGAAAACGAGGATAATTTGCTAGGCAATTCTTAGCCCGAATCAACTTAGTTTTGGAATGTAGCCAGGTACGTAAGGAGAGGGAAAAATAGCTGAAAATTGTCAAATTCATAAATTTTAGATGAATATTAGCCCAAAAATGTGATCAACAATGACCTACAACATTTCTATGCACTCAAAATGCTCGAATTTCAAAACAGCACAACAAATTTCAAAACAATATATTCTAGTAATATGTTTTATCATATAATATAATGCGATAATTTATGACGATTCGCTCATGTGACCATGCTGCATGACTGGACTTTTTTCATCCCCTCTTCTTCTTAACTGAAATACATTTGCTGTAGTTTATCTTTGATAGTTTGCAAATTATTAAATAAAGAACTCACAAAACTAGAATTATTTATGTTTATTTAGCATTTTATTCGATAGAAGCTCATTTAAATCTTCTATAAGAATTCACCAAAAACAACACGGTGAGCAACCTGGTTCGTTTTACACCGTGACTGGTGAATCTTGGACTGTCGGAATTCCTGAAACTTTATGAAGTTCATGCGTCAACACCACGCATTGTTGGTGATCATTCTTTAGGGATTTGGGGTATTTGGATTTGGTTAATCTGAGTCATAGCTGCTGTGCCCTAGAGGCCGCTGCCTTGTAGACAAATGCCAAAATTTCTGAACAGAAAAAGACGAATACAATTTTAGAGTGATAAAGAGGCTTCATCAACATTGGTTGACTAGAAAGCAAAACTTACGTACATAATTATCGTCATCGTCAGCAAGGAGGAGAAACTCAAAGGGTGGACATAACTGCAAGAGTTTTAATTTCGCGCTAAAGAGCCTAAGGGTGTCATTAATCTAGCTGTAAAGTCCCTAAGCTTCTGGTGCCCGTTCGCCTCCCAGGAGGCCCCAGCGCTTCCTTTCCGCCTCTGGACCAGCCAAGATAAGAACCCCCAAGGCCATTATTTATCCCTTGCTGGGGAAAAAGGTTCCTCCACCCCCTCCCAGGCTCGCTGTCGCGTTCCGAAATGGGACCCCACGAGAAAGAGAGAAAAAACACAAAAAGTCCAGTCATGCAGCATGACCCCATGAGCGAATTTTTGAAGAAATCTTCGACATTTCAGTCGCTATTGATCGCGTAGAGAAATTTTAGTTTATGATTTTGATAGAAAAACATGGAATCAAATTATTAAAAATAATTAGGAGGTACTCATACTTTATTATTATTAAACTAATCTTGTAGATTTAAAGACAAATGTAGGTAAATATTCATAGATTTCGATGTCCAATGTGGTCAGTATTGAAGGCAGTTGAAATCTTAACAGTATCCTATCGTAACATCATCAAATCTTGACATAAAATAACATAACATACCGACGTCATATGAAAGAAACGTATTTCCACAGCCAATCGATGATGAGGCTTTATATTACGAGTGATATAAAGTCAGTTGCATTCGAATCTAGTATCCTACAGCAAGAAATTGACAAACTGTAGTCTCTGTGCATCTATTGACAGCCTAAATTATGGGGAAGTGTCACTTGGCTTTTCCGTAGCAACAAGAAAGAAATTGAAAATATTTAACACTAGCAATTAATCCCAATTATTGTCGATTTATCAACGATTCGATTAGGTAAATTCTTGAATTTTAACTGCTTCATGTTATTTCTTCACTCTACTATTTGATAATTACATCCAATATCGAACATATTGGTTATTGAGGTACATACCTATCCCATTAGGCTATAGTATCATGTAAGGTTGCAGTAGGTAATTAGAAGTTTTAGTACAATGTTGTATCGATTCACTCACCTAATCAACGAAGTGCAGGGAGCACTAAGTGGAGTTGTTTTGTTTTGTTTTTTGAATTGCTTGGTCTTGTAATGAACTATGAAGGAGATGTGCGGTTTCTACTAGGATCGATGGGAAGAACATACGGGAGCTACGTTTGAGTAGGTATGTATTCTTCAATTTCAATATTCAGAGTGACCTGGAACTACTTTAGGAAACGGAATCGAAAGTTGCATGTAGGTAAATCTACATGGCAACTTTCCATTCCACGTTATGGTTCATGATGTAAACAGATCCAATAACTCAATCTTCAAGAATGAAGGTTTCCATAGATATGTTGTGTGATGAATTTTGATATTAAACACGATTTTCCACCATAATGACAATCCGGTTACTTCTTGAACCATGGACGTATTGCTATGGGGGTCGTTTCCTGGTTTGTATACCGGTGGATCACCTGCCTACTTTGAGTTGAAAGAACTCAAAGCCTACCTTTGCTCATTGAGTCCCCTCTACTGAACTTTTCTCCTAAAGAAAGTTGGCTGGAAGTTATTTGTTTCAAGTTCAGGTAATATTAACAATAGTTGAGTATGTTTGAGTTTGGTTAATGCAACGCTAATTCAAGGATTTTTGAATCCAGCAGATAATCATCAATAGCAGAGGCGTAGTCATATGACCGGTTTTTTAAAAATCTGAAAAATTATAAAATAACAAGTATTTGATTAAAACAGGATATTGTAAACGTTCATACGATGATGTGGCTTCGAATGAAATAATAAAACATTTTAGCACAATGTTAGGTCATACACTCAAGCAGTAAAATTCAACTAACAGTTCTCCATTGGGAATGCGCAGAAACGAATAAAGAAGTAAGAACCGTACAATTTCAATACAGTAGAACCTCGGTTAACCGAAATAAAGGGGGGAGAGCCATTCCGGATACCCGATTTTTCGGTTAAACTGTTATGTGCTAAAAATACCCTATTAACATGGTGTGTAGGGAAAATGAATTAACAAACAACAGCTATATAATACAGTGTTTGTTATTTCATATTCAAAAACGCTGCAAATTATTCCACAAAGGTTTATTATTTTTCAATTGAGTATGATCGTAGTTTTAGTTGGCTTGCGTACGTCATAAGGCCCGTCCAGACTCCTCGGCGTGTCCCATTTCGAGTTGCCACAACCTATACTTCTATAATTATATACGCATGTTTATATTTCTCGATTTGAGCTCCTATCTATTCAAATAGTTATTGCCTTAATAATATCATTATCTAACCACGTACGAAAAGTCGAGAGGATATGTTATTAAATATACGTAGGAAAAGCAATGGTATTAACACACAAATATGACCTAGAAAAAAACATATATTCATGCCTCGAAGGAACGCCGTACCAACCACAAGGTGCCTCTCACTCCACCCCCCGCGCACCCACCCCTCACCACCCACCGTGACCCCCTGCCAAGCGTGCCAGGCGTGCGTGCTTGCGTAAGTCTAACAAAGCCTTGAAATGACACTTTTTCGCCCGTTTATGGCTCATAGCATCTATGCGAGTAAAGCGATCGGGATGGTTAAACGTTAGGACCAACTAGACCCCAAATGGAGTCTATGTGCGAAAGGACGGGTTTTTTAAGTCAATTCTTAGGCCTTTTATGGCCCGGACGGCGGACGGCGAACGGCGGACGGCGGACGGCGAACGGCGAACGGCGGACGGCGGACGGACATTTCAAATTTGGATTCTACGCACCTTGAAACGTAAAGTGACAAAGTTTGAGGGGGGGGTTATAAAAATTTTTTGCTATACGATCACATAGGCTTATTATTGGAAATAATAAACCAAAATGTTATAATGGGTTATAAAATTCTGTAAACTGAACAACTGAAGTTACTACAGCATTGTACATTACATTTTACAGAAATAAGTGATTTTTGTTTGCTTTTTCATCACGTAGGCACTGTTTATGGAGAAAGAGGCTCGACCGGCGCGTGTTTACATATTACGTACTTATAATTTATTTACGGAACCGTTTCGGTTGACCTGGGTTTCGGTTAACCCGAGTTCGGTTAACTGAGGTTCTACTGTAAATATGTTCCCTCAGATTGGGGTTCGTAGATTTAGTTTAGTTAGTTCAGTTAGTCGTAGATTTAGATTAGTTCAAACGGCATCAATCTCTGTTCTTGAATAATCTTTAAAAAGTGTCGTCGCATCGTCAAAGTTAAAAATTTCTTTTGGCCTGGTTGTTTATCGAGCTTATACTTCAAATCGGAGGGGTTAAATCCCAATGCAAGTGACACAGCATTGGCAGCAGAAAACACACCACACGCGTCGTTGTCTGGTTGTTGCTGACATTTTTCGAAAACTATGTCGCTGTCTCTGAGATTTGGATATCTTCTATTAATAAGTACCTTCTCCTCATCTGGCAAATACTTTGACAACGAATCATATATTCTTAATTTTTCCCCATCATAGTACATGCAATGAAAATGATTTATGGTGGCAAGCCCCCCCAAGATTAGAATTTCACGATTAGTTGTAGTGGGTTCTACTAGCTGTGGACATTGTAACATAACACATTCAAGGGTATCAAAAGTTGTTGTATTTTTTATAATTTTCAATATTTCGTCGATAGCTCTATCATTAATCCAAGAGTCATTCGGTAAAACATTCTCTTCGATTTCTTTCATTATTGATTCCCTTGACAATCGATATTGTTCAGCACGATCTAAAATTATTTGTGAATCATGAATTGAAATTACTTCTTCTGCCAAAGGTTCTTCAATTCTTCTATCACTCTCGGAATTATTGGGAAAATGTAATTTATCTCTCACGTTTGAGGTTTCTATGGTACCATCATATTTATTCTCAGGGATATCTAACGATGTTATGCTCTTGCTGCTTGCTGCCTCACATTGTTTCCTAATGACATCCTCTTGCATACTATTCAAGTTATAGTCAAGATTTGTTTGGGGATGATCAATTATTCCTAAGCTTGTTATGCATATAATTGGTTTGTGATAGGAGAAATAACTCTCATAATAACAAGCTAATATATTTGAGTTATTACTAAAACATAGGTCGATTTGGGTGAGCAAGTTGGTTGATGGTTGATCAGGCAACAAATTTCGTAAACCCTCCGATTTGAAGAATTCATTGAGTTTGAGTTTATTTCCTTCATTCAGGAAGTCATTATTAAAATCTCCTAGGATTAAAATTGTGTCTCCAGTGGTTTTCACAATTGATGAAAGGGCTTCTTGTAATTTAGGTATCAAAATCAACATTGGGGTTGATGGTGGTTTGTAAACTCCACAAATAAAAGTGTTCCGTACTTTAATAAAAGCTATATTACATGCAAGCCCTTTATTTTCTTCGTTAAAATCATATAGTAATTCGACTTGACCAGCTAGTTCATTTTTGGTGTATATCATCAAGCCATATGCATGTGATTGGGATCGGTTAACGTCAGATCGATAAACAACAGTATAACCAGGGAGGTCCATGGTTTCATGGATGTGGAGCCATGTTTCTACTAATATAATTACTTTAGCCGCATTAAAGCAATTGTCATGTTTAATGTCTAAAAAATGTTTTCTAAGTGAATTTACGTTGTGGAAGATGATTGAAAACATTCCAGGATAATCTTGCAAGAAGTTTAATTTAAAATTTACCGGTTTTTCATTTAGTCTTTTTTCAATTTCTGTAATGACTACGTTATTTTTATCGAGTGGTCCGGGATTTTTGAAAGTTCCTAGAATAGTTAATCCGATCAAGCTAGTTGAACGGCTGAAGGCTACGTACATTTCGGTTCTGCGCATTCCTTTCCTCAACGTGACAACTACAGAATCGTAGGTGCCTCCTTGGCTTTTGTAAATGGTTATGGCTTCCGCTGGAACAACGGGGAATTGCCTTCTCATAACCATGATCGGAGAATTTTGCCGCGGTCGAATGTTTCGAGAAACCAATTCCAAAGGGGTAAACATGTGATCTATGCCTAACCGCTTAGCTGCTCTTCTTGAACCTCTCCGTGTTTCGCGACCTACTTTTTCATCATCAAAAAGCAACCATAAACGGACGACTTGGTTGTTCTCTGAAGTTTCCACAAATTTTAAGATTCCAACAGCTCCATTTACAAGGCCATCTGAGGTTTTCACATTTATAGTGACCATGTACCTGATACCAACACATAGTTTTATATGGGATGGAAGCCCATAAGTGTTGGACGTTTTCATGGATTTTTTCATATAATCGAGGGTTGATGTTCGTTGAGCGTCTGAAACTTTTCCAATGACACGATCGATAGCATCAAACCCTCTTATCTCACCTTTTTTCTTGCTACTAAAAACTGATTTATTATAAGTATCAACTTCTTCATTCGTTCTGAAGAGTCTGAGTGACTTGGAATTGGGAATAGCATTTTTTACAACACGGCTTTCAAACATTTGAACTTCAGCCGACGTTAAACAACCCATGGCCAAATTATTGAGAGCGGTAGCGAAAGGAGCATCACCTTTTTGCCTCATAATTTCCGTTAGCTTGTAAAAGCTGAACATCTCCCAAAGAGGATTCCCCATAAGGTGACTGTAAGGATTAGCAGTGTTATTAGAGAAAATGTATCCATCACCTACAGGGGCCAGTTGATTAAAATCACCAAATAGAATTACGGATATTCCAGCAAATGGAACGCTGGTTCTAAAAATTTGTTTCAAACGAGCATCAACTCTTGCAAACATTTTTGTGCCAATCATGCTCACCTCATCCATTATAATTAACTTGACGTCCTTCAGTTTACTAAATAAAGTATTTGATACGCTGGAACTCAATGGAGGCATGTCATAGCTTGCTTGATTCAATGGTAAAGCAAAGATTGAGTGCAGTGTAACTCCTCTTATGTTGAATGCTGCTTTTCCAGTGGGTGCGCACAATAAAACTCGGAGAGCCTCCAACTCCACACCTG
The DNA here is from genome assembly GCA_030762985.1 of Adelphocoris suturalis. NCBI lineage: Eukaryota > Metazoa > Arthropoda > Insecta > Hemiptera > Miridae > Adelphocoris > Adelphocoris suturalis. The sequence continues at coordinate 23,829,696 of CM061043.1, forward strand.
CTGTTGAGTTGAAAAATCGGACTATAGATTGTTCAAGGGCCTCAATCAGTCTTGATTTCCCAACCCCCGCACTGCCCAATACGCATTCGTAAATAGGATCGGCCTGTGTTTTCAAAGTATGCAAGACATGGTAGTGATACCGCTGTTGTTTGTCATTCAAAGATCTGACCACCTCAAGGTAATGTTCTTCAGGGAGCACATGGGGAACAGGAACGTATTCGTCTTCACTTTTCTCGTTTCCCAATCCACATCCCACGTCGTAGAATATGTCTCCCTCGTCAGTTCTATCTCTTATCACTTCGTATCGGTGTTCAAGGTCTGCAGAGATATCGACAACCTCTTCGACTTCTTGGTTCAACATTTCATTTTCATTATGTTCTTTGATGGCTTCATCGATGAAATCATCAGTTCCTTGTTCATTTAAGGAGTTAAAAATGTATAGATTCCGATTTTTTAAAATCACTTCCTTATTCTTGCTGAATTTGTCCTTGGCGTCGACAGAAATCAGTTCACTTTCTTCGTTAACCCATGGCAAGAACAGCATCAACTGTTCGCGGTAAAAATCGTTTTCATGTGTTTCTATATTAAAACGAACAAATCGGATGATTTTGGACTTTTTTCTCTTAGAAATAAAACCATCTTCATTCTTCAACTTGAAAACATTTGAGGACTCCACGTTGTTATCATCGTGATCTGAATCTATGTCTGAACGGTCGTTTGTTCGTTTTGAGGAACTTCTATTTTTTGTGTAATTGTACCATGCAACAAAATCTGCGAGACATAAATCTTTCAAAGCATCAGGACGATTTCTATTGTGATCAATGTTGGATTTGGCAAATACATCCGTTGAATCACTAGGAAGCTTCTGGAGTTCTGATTTGGATAAAAGAACGCAAACCCTCCTTTCCGGAGGACCCGTATTAATGAATTCTACAGTTCTTGTGCACTGTGAAAGTGGTAACGGTAGAACATAGTAGACCGCTTCTTGAGACGAAAATTCGCTTGAATCTAAAAATTTGTTCGCCATAAATTTCAATTTTTCTCTAATTGAAAGATCTCCTCTTGCAACCTCCTCATTTGCTTCGCGAAGGACTTTTGAGATCCCACGTTTTGTTTTGTTTATATAATTTAGTACGTAAACAGCAACAGAGTACGTGTCAGTGATGAATTGTATATCCATGTTCGCTCGATGAAGGTTAAGAATATCAAGATTATACGCATTCATTTTGACGTCGCAAGGGAGTCGTTTGAGAAAAACAGTCGGACGCTTAAGTGAATTTCGTATTGCTGCAATGTATTCCTCTTGGGAAATGTCCAAATGTTTGAGAAAACTATCAAAATTGTTATCTTCGATTGGCAATTTTTTACTAAGATCTTTATAAATGCCATCCAAATATTCTTTAATTTCACTGATGGTTTGATTCATTTTTTTCTTTTGCTCGCAACTTACTTCCTCTTTGCCGAATGGCATTAAAATTTTAGTTTCAGGCATGGGATAAAATGGTATTCCGAAGCGGCAAAAACTTTTTTTTGTTTTTGGATTTTTTTTCTTGCAAGTGAATGTATGTTTATGGATCTGGAAAGCTGACATTTCATCGCTTAATTGGTCCGATGAACATGAGATGAACTTGTCGATGAATTTCTCGCACGTTTTAACGCTATTTTCATTGTCTTTTTCAAGAGTGGGAGCATTTCGAAGCCAAAGAAGTGAATGAATGTGTGGGGAGCCTCTTTGTTGGAACTCAACTCGGTAGTAATAGTCTACTACTTCATGCTCATAAAATATCCCGTGTTTCTTTGTGGTAAACAGCTTTATCATTTCCTTAATTCTAAAATTGAAGTATCGCGCACATGTTACAGGGTCAGAACTTATCAAACGAACTTTTTCCCGATAGTTCAGTGCTACTGACGCTTCCTCGGTAATGTCCTCATTATCGACAATTTTTTTTAAAAGCACTAGGAGCTCAGGCCACTGGGTCTCAGCAGGAGAAAGGGTAACAAATAATGTTGGGGATCCCAATTGACGGATCATGGAAAAAATTTCTGACTGTTTTTGCCCCCAAAACGCTGGTGAACCTCTATCCGGAAGGAAAAGTCGGTACCCACTATCATGGATGTGGAATGACTTGATAAGTTCCTCTGAGAGACAAAAACCCGCAGTAGGACTTTGTTGTTTTCCTTTCAGTTTTTTCAGGCAAAGCAGTATACTGGAACTGATTTTCATACCCCTCAATTTCGTAGCACAATAAAATAACTTGCTTGGTTCCGAGGCACATCTTCTATCGTATCGCAATAATTCTGAATTGATGAATTTTTGATAACTTATATGATCTGGCTTTGGTCGCAAGTGACCCCCGTAAATTCGAATAAAACTCAATGCTTCCGCATGAATATCTAAAAACAATGGCAAGGGGCTGAATCCTTCCCCTGGGGTAAAAACCAATGCGTCTGGATTATGGTTTGACATCAACAGTGTAGATTCAATAGGCACGTTGACTGGCTCAGGATCGTCTTCTTCGAAGTCAGAGTCATGGACTGGATCGCTTGTGTCACTGTTCTCACAGCGGAATCCACTCTCAGTTTCCTCAAATTTGTCCCAATGCAATAATATTGGTATCCTCTTAGGATCTATGGAGATATCAGCCTCTTTGAACGCTGGACAATTGTTCAAATCTTTCAAGGCTTCTGCTATTGCGTGTGGTCTAATCGTTTCCTTTTGTACGACTGATTTGAACGACTTCTTTTTCTTGAGAGCAATGGGAATCACAGCGGTTTCATTGAACGTACGCGGAAGAATTTTAATGTTATCCATAACATCACAAGGTACATTAACCACTCGTCCCTGAATTGAAAACTGCTGATCTATATGAGACAAACGTATTTGCATAAAAGGAATTCTGGGACTTACGAAACGTTCTTCAAGCGAAGTCAAGCTACTCACTGAATTCGGTACCACGGGGAAACGTAAATTATCATAAGCTGCTAATGATAACGGTGGAACTCTCATTTTTTTAAGGTAACCATTGCAGGTGCCACACACTCCATCAACTCCAAAACCATCAGTCACATCAGGTTTACAAAGATTATTAATAAAATTTGTTGAATGGGATTCAATTGGCTTACTATTACTTTTGAAAAATTTGATTGAATGTTTAAAAAACAACCGTCCACAACATGAGCACGTGTAATTAGGGCCGGTCTTAACAATACTCTCATAGTTTGTTAGTAGTTTTGAACGTAAACTATTGATTCTTTTGGTATTGCATTGCCTAACTCTTTTTAAAACATTGCGTCTTCGTTCCTTTCTAATTAAAATTTGTTTCTTTGAAGAGCTTAGGCGTGAATTAGTTCTAATACGATGATCAACAATAGTTTGTGTACGTTTTTTATAACGTCTCCTTTGCGCTTGTGAATTCATCTTGGCGTGTTTAATGCTTTTTTTGGGATTGGTTAATCGTCTTTTCTGAACCATTTTATTAATTTCTCTATGTTTTTCAAGTTGCTCGGGGTCGGCCAACCGTTTTTTTTGAACCGTTTTAATAATTTCTCTATGTTTTTTAAGTTGCTCGGGGTTGGCCAACCTTTTTTTTTGAACCGTTCTATTAATTTCTTTATGTTTTTCAAGTTGCTTGGGGTCGGCTAATCGTTTTTTCTGAACCGTTTTATTAATTTCTCTATGTTTTTCAAGTTGCTCAGGGTCGGCCAATCGTTTTTTCTGAACCATTTTATTAATTTCTCTATGTTTTTCAAGTTGCTCGGGGTCGGCCAACCGTTTTTTTTTGAACCGTTTTAATAATTTCTCTATGTTTTTCAAGTTGCTCGGGGTCGGCCAACCTTTTTTTTTGAACCGTTCTATTAATTTCTTTATGTTTTTCAAGTTGCTCAGGGTCGGCCAATCGTTTTTTCTGAACCATTTTATTAATTTCTCTATGTTTTTCAAGTTGCTCGGGGTCGGCCAACCGTTTTTTTTGAACCGTTTTAATAATTTCTCTATGTTTTTCAAGTTGCTCGGGGTCGGCCAACCTTTTTTTTTGAACCGTTCTATTAATTTCTTTATGTTTTTCAAGTTGCTCGGGGTCGGCTAATCGTTTTTTCTGAACCGTTTTATTAATTTCTCTATGTTTTTCAAGTTGCTCACGGTCGGCTAATCGTTTTTTCTGAACCGTTTTATTAATTTCTCTATGTTTTTCAAGTTGCTCACGGTCGGCTAATCTTTTTTTCTGAACCGTTTTATTAATTTCTCTATGTTTTTCAAGTTGCTCAGGGTCGGCCAATCGTTTTTTCTGAACCATTTTATTGATTTCTCTATGTTTTTCAAGTTGCTCGGGGTCGGCCAACCGTTTTTTTTGAACCGTTTTAATAATTTCTCTATGTTTTTCAAGTTGCTCGGGGTCGGCCAACCTTTTTTTTTGAACCGTTCTATTAATTTCTTTATGTTTTTCAAGTTGCTCGGGGTCGGCTAATCGTTTTTTCTGAACCATTTTATTAATTTCTCTATGTTTTTCAAGTTTTTCAGGGTTCGCCAATCTTTTTTTTTGGGATAAGATGTTGATTAGCCTGATATCAATACGAACCTCTTCATTCCGTCTCCGAATATTTTGGGATCTTGCATTGAGCTGTCGTATTTTATTTAGTTCTGACTCACTTTTGACAGAACAATCTTTTCTGGCACGGTCATGTGCCTTAACCATGGCCGCACTCTTTTTTCTTAGACGAGGCATAATCTGCAATATTGATATTTATCTATGTATAAGAAGGCACCTCAATTGAAGTATTATAAGTTTTACTCGATAAGAGAAATTTTACTTGATTAGGTATAGATAGGTTGGTAGGTCCCCTTAATTAGTTCTGGAACATGATTTCTACTAAATATATAGGTATTGAATCGTTTAGAGGTTTACACCCAGTTACTGTAGAAGTGTGCAAACCCCCTCCCCCCCCCCCCCCCTGAGGTAATACACTATGGGATAATTAATTCACTTTAGAATATGCTTACCAGCAGTTGTCTTCCGATATTCTTTATCCAAATTTGAGAGAGCCGTTGAAAAAGAAATCTACTATATGAAGAAAAAAAAAAAAAAAAAAAAAAAAAAAAAAAAAAAAAAACGAGAGATAGATCGTGAGAGATAGAAAATAGTCAATCGGAATTCGGAAATAGAACTTAAAAGCAGGACGTGTGAAAAAGAAATTTTAGACACTACTTGAACTCGTCAGACACAAAAATGAATGTTTTGAACCTAAATTGAACGAAAATGTGCAATTTAAACTAATACAAGACGAGGATCGAATAGGAATACAGAAAGCAGCAGTTTGAAGTCGGAACTTTACGAATAAACGAGAAAATCCCAACTCAACGTGAACTAAATCAATTTCGTAAAACCTGAAACTGAATACCTACGATTGTAAATAAATTAAACAAGAATTAGGTATAAAATAATAGTACAAAACTATAAATTTAGAAATAATAGTTATAATACAAATCAAGGAAAAAAGTGAAATTGAGAACGATTAACACGTAGTTGCCAAATCGGGAGAAAGTAAAGTTTCACTCCAGCGAAAACTCAAACGATTTCTCTCAACTTGATTAACGAAGAACTGATAACAAAAAAACTAGAACTTTTCAATATCTAAACACTATCACTATCAACAAGGAGAACACGAAAAGTTTATAAGCGAGTGAACTCCGTAAACTGATCAAAAACGAAATTGAATTGTTTAAACGTAAAACGAAAGAAAACTATTAGGTACAATACGATAAACAGATAGAAATGCAGAAAGCCGAAGTTTGGTGCCCAAATGTGAAAAGTAAACCAGGAATCCGCAACTCAATGTGAACTGAAACAACTTCGCAGAAACTGAAACTGAATAAGAATGTAAATAGATTGAACGAAAAACTATAAAATAATAGTAAACACTATAACTTTACGAATAATAGTTGTAATACAAATCAAGGAAAAAGTGAATTCGGGGAAGGTTAACGTGTGAAGTAGCAAAATCGGGAAAAAAGTTATGTTTTCACTCCAGCGAAAACTCAAACAACTTCTCTTAACTTGATAAACGAAGAACTAATCACAAAAACACGAACTTTTCAATATCTGACACACAATAAAGAAGAAGAAAACGATAACTTTATAGGCGAGTGAACCACCGTCGAACTCTCAAGGACGTGTGATTAGGCAGTCGATGCGGGGCAAGAATAACGCTTGTCTTGCATAGCGAAGGTATTGAAACGATGGGTGGATAGATTGATAGGTAGGTACCTACTAGAGATATTACCCTGTTGGTGAATCCGTTACCGAATACCAATATGATGTACTGATGGTAGTTCCGATAGTTTTCCTAGCACACGATTTATTTCTCAATTAAATTGGATAAGTAATAGTGATATGATATTACAACATAATAAAATTACAAACTTCAGTTCTAGCCACTAATTGCGTTGGTACCCTTCCTATCGCCTTTCATACTTGAGATTTTGTAGTACCTACTAGGTAGTTTGTTAATCCATGTTGACATAAGTATTTTATTCATGTTATTTTTCATTTCGAACGCCATCTAATTGAATTGTGGGTTACCAATAATTTTACATCACAATACCAATACCCCTGAAGAATGTGATTTTTGTAATTTGTAGGTACCTACTAACAAAGCTTTTTACGGTATATTATTCCCTATTGGAATAATACACCTTTGTAATCGTATAGAAAAAAATTTGATTTGCCCCTAGGGTCTAGTTGGTCCTAACATCTCGGCAGCCAAATCCCCCCACCTCCTAGGGGGGGGGGGGGGGTAAAAATAGGTAAGAAAATAATGGTCTTTTGGAGCTGGTCGAGTGGGATGTCATTGACCATTGATTATGAACGCTGATTCGATTTAAATGGGTGTCATATAAGTCGGTGAGCTCCTAGGGGGTGAGGGTGGAGCTAAAAATAGGTATGAAAATGATATTTTTTCGGAACTGGTTGAGTATGGTGTCGTTTTCCATGTAATTCCATACTCTGATTCGATTTAAATGGGTGCCATTTCAGCACAAATGAGAAAATCCATTGTTACAGCTTTAAATGTAGGGATTGTTTGTGTGTGTGTGAAATAATTGTATAGTTCTATATTTACTTCTACTTCAATCTACTTCTACTTCTATCTATCTACTTCCATCTACTACTTCCATAAAGGAAGGTTTCTGTCTGTCTGTCTGTGTGGCATGCCCTATACGCGTCTAAACGGCTGAACGGATTTTCACGATTCCTTTTCCCAAATAATCAGTACACTTGAGTGCACATTTCTGGCTAAATCAAAATTCCGTGCGCATGCGAGAAGGGCAAGTTTGTTTTTTGTCTGATGACCCCCAATTTTTATTCCGGAATCGGATTCTTCGTTCAATTTTGCGTCCAAAACACCCGCCACTTTTGATCTGCGCATGCGCAAACGTGCGCTACGTTGAATTCGGCCAAGCAGAGCGAGGCTTAGGAATTTACGTTACTGACGGCCGAGTGGAGGGAGGCCTTGAGATTAATGTTACTGACGGCCGAGCGGAGCGAGTAGCTAGTACGTACATAAATAGAACTTCTTCATAATTTCATGGCTGATATTTTCTAAGCCACGGTCAGTATTAAAGCTACATCAAGTCCTAAAACAGTTGAGCGTAAAACATTAAAGAGAGCGACCGAGAGAATCGGAGGACGGAATATTTCACAGAGTAAACTCATCAGTTGTGACTACTTTTTTTTTTTTTTTTTTAACAGGCACCTACTACCTACGTTTTAAACAGCATGGTTCTAGGATTGGTTATAAAGGGATACTTCCATAAGAGTAGTTAAATCTGAATTTGGACAATGTTTCATGCAAATATTACCGATTTTTACAACTAGCGAACGGCATTATTTCGATTTTTGACTGATTTTTCAACTTTGAAATTTTTGAAAACTTGATACATATTCTTATAGGAAATTTTACGCTGATTCCGAATATACCACATGTTAGTATGCTGAAAAAATTATTTCGCACAACAAATCGCAAAAAACAGGCTATTTTGAAATTTTTGACTACATTTTTGAAAATTTCAACCCGAAGATGTAATCCGATCATGCTGGCCAACGAACTTGAACTTTCGTTTTGTGTCCTTAACATTTTAAAATTTGTTTGAAGTTTCTAGCACATTTCTACGGACAGTTATCGTCTGGAATGACACATACATACATATATACATACATACATACATACATATATACATACATATATACATACATACATATATACATACATAAAAAAATGCGTTAAACTTCAGAATATGATTCAGAATAGCCTGAAACGGATTTCTGCATAAAAGTTTTTCAAAAATTCACATTCCACAAATTTTGAGGCGAGAGCAATAGCTTAATTTTCTTCAAAAATTCGCTAAAAAGGGGTTTTGTTCGGGTACTTTATGGTGGAGTAATCGACTCGGGCTGTTATCTAACGACTCGGATTGTTTAGTTTATGGGACGCTCTTTTGTCTTTGTGAATCCCGAGGAAAATATACCAATTTGTTCTACTGACTCCCACCTGTAGACCACATCTGTACGGATTACCTAAATAATACATTCGCTACATTACATCGATGCCTAGGGTCTCGTATCCTTCTCATTAATTAAATGCCGCTCACGAATGAACCAAATATAGAGAAAGTGGAAGTTAACATGAACCATCCGAATGTATATCTGGTTTAAAAAAATTTTCCGATATAGCAATATTAAAAATTGTCACCAATTGTATGAATGATTTCTTCATTCCTTCATATTTCTTCATATATTCATAATAATTCGCTTCATATTACTATCAAATAGAGAGCGAGAGAGAGAGAGAGAGAGAGAGACTGTATATTTATCAACTGCACAGAAATTAGGGCTATATGGCCCTCTCTACCACTCCGGCAGGAAACATAAGTACAAAAATACAGAAAAAAATAACTATTATTGCGTTCAGAGCTCACTTCACTAATAGTTTATTTTTAAAGTTTCCACTCAACACAAAAAAAAAAAAAAAAAAAAAAAATAATAATAATAAATCATACCAATTTATGCATAATTTGCTAAATTCAAGCATAAACACAGTATTTACTCAACATATTAAACTATCAACTACTAACCAAGAAGTTAATCATCATTATGTTGTTATTAACTTTGCTTTCAGTTTTTTCTTAAATGTACTAATAGACATATCTGTATGAAACAGTTTAATATTCTCATTGTGCATTCGCACTGCTTGAACATGAAATGATCAATGAAAAATCATTGACCTGTGTCTCTAATTATCCTTTTCCATTGGCTTAACTAATTCAAAATGACTGGACTCTATCAATCAATATTGAAAATGTGAAATCGGGGATTTGGGAATGGTGGTCTGATCTTCGATTTGCTCTCAATGAGAGCTAGTAACCTCGTCACCCCCTCACCAGCGTTTGACTCGAGGTGGGTACTTGGAAACTAATCGAAAAATGATGATTTGAGGAAGCTGGACAAAACTCCATGGACGAGAAACTCATCGATAAATTGAATCAGATCTATTTGCATAAAATTAGTAATGAGTAAAATATAAAAATAAATAATGGTAAATAAATAAATAAATAAAATTATTTAGACTGTTGTTTAGCACCATCAGAACTCATCGAAAACTGGCTTCAGAATACCTTTCAAGTGTAAGAGCGGTCACTAATCGAAATGTGATTGATAGGATACTTGTCAGATTTGTATCAACCCAGAAATACCTGCTATCATTGGAACGCGGGACCACCACAAATACGATATCATTACCCTCACGGAATCCATCCAGGATTGATAAAATTCATAACATGTCATAATACTTTTCAAAAGCACACTATCCTTGGGAATTTCATCGTAATTGAGTGATAAATGTATCAGTTTTTATTGTAATCAGAAATTTTCGTTTGCGCATGAACAAAGGCTATTCACAGCAACAATGAAATTATTCCGGAACTACCTTTAGCCCAAACCGCACGATTCCTGAAAATGTGATTTAATCGTAAGTAAACTTTAAACGTTAGGCATACAAACATTTTATGGTGTTGACATACTGGCCCCTGACAAATTTAATTTCTGCTTTCATTTTCAAATTAACGCCCTATCAACTCCCCAGATATCACTTTGCTACTTTATAAACACTGTTTATCAATTGAGCAGGGATCCTACGATGTTACCGATTTTCGTCACTATGTAAACTATTGAAAGTTGAAGCGAAGTTCAAACTAGGCGCTCCGCTTCACATAAACCCGTGAAACCCGCATATAAGAATGACTCAGATTTTGCGGTGTATCTTATCACTAGATTTCAAGTTGTGTTATTTATTTATCACCAGCGCCATATTTGAAACCTACTCGCCATAAGCTTTTATTTGAGCCCTAACACGAAAAATTCATATTTAACAGCCCGCCCCCTAATTCTTCTCGTCATACGCTTTCATTCATTCATATTTATGAATTATCAGAAATTAACAAGCGGTTGCAATCATGTTCACAATACCAATTATTGAGAATGATCACCTGTGTGTAAACAATTATTCATAGAATTATGCTCATATCTCAGCTTGTTGGCCATGCACTTCGCAGTAATTAACATAATATGGATGTATAAATCGAGAGCTTTCGAACGAATGATCAACGAATTTTGTAGGATGAAAAATGACAAAGTACCATTTCTCTAGCAACGATTTAGTTGTAAGCGGAAATCATTAGTAAATCGTTGCAACACATTTTCGTTACAAAAAACGTTTCGTTTTTGGTTGGCGATGCCAAGGCAAAAACACATTCTATGTTGATAATTTTGATGGGTTGAAACGCTCATTGGAAATGTCAGAATCTTTAAGTAACTAATGTGTAACTAACTAACTAAATTCGTGATAACCCTGAGAGAGTGAGAAATCTTCAAGTGGAAACTTAAAGGAGTCCTCTCAAGGCAGAAACCCAAATTGAGGGTATTCTCGCTAGTTTGAGAACGAAGACAGGGAGTGGAGGAAGAAATGGTAACAACGGGTTTTACAGCCAGCCGACATGCAAGGCAAACATCTTCCTCGCTCGATCGTTACCAACACAACCACCTCCATTGGGCCCATTTCTTCTTGGTGATCTAACGTAAGAACCTAGCATACAGATCAAGATATGGATCTAACGTGTGGACGTGATGGAATGGCACCTATTCCTTGTCAATATGCGCGGGAACTTGCAGTTATGGATTGAGAAGGAGTGGAAAATAGCACCGCCATTCCACGGTGAGAAATCAGGAAACTCAAATGGACGCTCCACAGGGTTTCAATCCTGGGGGTTTCGGTGGAAAAAATTCCTAAACCACTGAAATCGATAGTAATGAATATTGCGATTCTATTACCCTAACCAATAGCGGAAGCTTATAGAAATAAGATAAATAGAGAAGAAAGAAATCATTTTGAGGCCTAATCGTTTGATGAATTTAGCTAAAAGTAATAATAAGGTGATTTTGGTCTAATGGATGATAATTTTGAATTAATTTTATGAAAACCCACGGAATGTTCAATTTCATGTTATATTTAGAAACTAGGAAGGTATAAATTACCGTATTTCACTCGGTTTTCAAGTTTCACGGCCATTTCAAATAAAAACTCACTGTCTTAAATTATACAAATTGCTACCGTTAATGGAAGAAAGTCGATATTTGCGGAGGTTTTTGGATACACGGATTAAAAATTCTAATTTTACATTATATTTTTTGTAAAGAATGCGTCTGGTTTCGAGAGTTGACCAACTAGCACTCATATATTTTTACATTAACAACTTCATACTGCTGTTTTTCAACTTCCATTTTCTGATAAGAAAATATAGAAATTAAAATTTAACATTCAAAGTTGAGAATATTATTCGTTAAAACTTTCGGGAAAATCATTTCAGTCCAAACTGAGATAATCAGAAGAAGGGGAAAATTTGAATATAAGATTTCGGAGGAAATGCAGCCCTCAATGGCTGCACTCTGGTTTTCTACTTGGTGCGTTCAAGTGTGCGTACAATATATATATATATATATATATATATATATATATATATATATATATATATTAATTGCTATGCAATTCTTAGGCCGACCCCCAATAATTTTTTTAAAATGTCCACTTTTTTTGTGTAACGTTTTTTGTCCCGAGATGGGAAGCGAGAGGTCGTGGGTTCGAATCCCGGCCAGGCCTGAAAATTTTTTTTTTTTTTTCTCGTGAGACGAAGGTTGTGGGTTCGAATCCCGGCCAGGCCTGAAAAAATTTTTTTTTTTTTTTTTTTCTCGTGAGACGAATTGCATAGCAAATTATCCTCGTTTTCTACACAGTAGAAAAGAGAAAAGATTCCGGCGAGGCACGAAGCGCCGAGTATAGATTAGGGGGCGGAGCCCCTTGCGAGGCCCGAAGGGCCGAGTTATATATATATATATATATATATATATATATATATATATATATATATATATTTTTTTTTTATAGAAATGTGATAGATTAGATAAGATATCCTTGAATAATGGAGTTGATATTTACCAGCTGATAGTTCCCCATTGAACTGGCGGAATATGAAGAACGCACATAATGTAAGGTTAAATATTATTCAAGACTCTTCATCCATGTCATAACCGCCACCTTACCCGTTATCATCCATGCTCAAATAAGTCGCCATCGTATAAGGTACCCAGGTCATCATCGATCCGTAAATAACGAGGTGGTAAACGGTACACGCTTAAAAACTCCAACCCCTCATTATTGTTGCCCAAGTAAGTAAGTAAGTAATGTCTCGTCATACTCGGAGAATAATGAGACTGATCTCATGAATAATTAGAAAGCACGACTACGGTTTTCATAGAAAAAAGTTGAATGAGCGATTACAATAGCTGTTCTTCACGGATAATTTCAGTTGCATTTCCAAGGTTTAATTGAATATTATCACAGTGACGATGGACAAGTTCATTTGGTTAAATATTTATTGGAAATACGTATAATGAGAAGTATAATCGATCCCGGTGTAAATCATTGTTTCAAGTTGAGATGATGAAATATTAGCGATGTTCTGGGCCACTTTCGTGATCAACCGGTTAGTTACAGGTGGAACAGACCATGTAATGGCACGGAAAGAAAAACGGATGAATTAATTATAACCAACATTTTTCAGAGGCAACGAAAAGGGTTTCGTGTTGTGACGAACCAGATGGAACGGTTGCGATTTTAATGTACGAGTTTGTAGAATGTTTTTTTAAATAAGTGTTACCTCACGCCTGTAATTTTCGGTGTCTGCTAGAACTCTGCCTCGTATTCATGAGGCACGAAGTGTTGAGAAGACAAACATCGAAGATAAATGGTGGAACCATCAGCGAAACTGTACGATCAATTATTTATCGTATTTGAGGTGTGAAAATGTTTTGTCGCTATATTTGGTATAACCGTGGTATTCTTAGATGAGATATGAGTTGATAGTTCTTTTGGGGGAATGGGATTCTTCGAATAGTGTTATTGAAGAGTGATGTGGAATAAATAGCTACTATGAGTCCTAGCTGAAATTCGGTCCTGACTTGAGAGGTGAGGAGGGTATATGTTAGAACTTGGTAAGGATCAGGATGGCAAAGTAACATTACTTCAGACGAGTTGTTTGCTCAAGTTCAACAGAAATACCACCTTGCACTTTTGATGGATAGGAGTAGCTCCTTCTCTATTTTTGCAAATGTTACATCTAAGGGGATGTTTACTAGGATATCCTCTGGGTGTAGCAGATTAATCGTCTATCCCCTTTGAAGAATAACTGCTCTCTTTCCATTAAGTACCTCTCGTCACGTGATAGCAGAGCTTGGTTTCGAAACCCCTTCCATCCATAGGCAAAATGGGAAAACAACCCAAAACTTATTTCCTTTAAAAATTTAAAAACGTGCCCCTGCCCTGCCTATTTGGATCCCCCCTCCCCTTGCTCTTTATCCCCTCCCCCCTGCATTTGAAAGGAGTAATTCTCGATTCTTGCAAATTTTACATCTAAGGGGATATTTCCTAGACCCTTCGCTCACAGGATAACCTTTGGGTGTATCAGGTTGATCGCCTCTCTCCTTTGAAGGAGTAGGTACCTACTCTCTTTCCCCCTCCTCTCGTTATCACACTCTCAATAAAAAAATGACAAGGTTCAGTGGCGGGACATCACCGTTCTGCCGTTCACTCAAAGTAGAAAGTACGATAATGTGGAAGGCAGGACGTAAGAGGTAGCAGTAGAAATTAATACCAACTTGAGTTTAAGCGGTTAGTGCGATACCAAGACCTCAAAAATCAATTACTCGTGCTAGTTGGCCAACATAAGCCGACCTTCCCGTAAGAAATGTATTGATAAAGCTCGACATATCGCACTAATTTGCAATTTCTTTTGAACCGGATTGAAATATCGACAAGGAAAAAAAAAAAAAAAAAAGTCTGCCAAGTTGTGTGTGACACATAGCTTCTTCGTTTACCTATCAACAGGCACGTAGCCAGGATTTTGCCTTGGGGTGGGTCCAGCCCCCCCCCCCCCCTCGCCCATCGGCTCTCTTCCCATTTCAATAAATTTTAAAATACGAATTTTAAGTCACAGGATAAGAAATGTTTTACAAACATGATGGAATTCTATCTTTAATAAGGCAAAAATATTTAACAGGTAGGTACATAATAAGGATTTTAGGTGACAGTTAAAACAATTTTTTACAATCATGATAAATCTTGATCTTTATACAACAACAAAAGTTCAATTTATAGGTATTTAGTTTATCATAAAATGTTTATAGTAAGACTTTACTGTTTGCTTTCAAAGACATCAAATCCAGCACGTCATCAGCCGCGAACGACAGTGGATAATGAATTGACATCATGGTCAAATGAGAAAGGCGTTCTTTACCCATCTTATTTCTAAGGTATTTTTCTAATCTTAATTTCTAAGGTACTGCAGGATCCCGTAACGTAAAAGTTAGGAGGACATCTAGGAACATTCTCCCCGTAGGATATTGTATGGAGTGTGAGGCGGAATACAGAACACCGTGTCGCACATAGGATAGATAACTTTCCCCTAGACTGCAAGATCCCATGAAGTAAATTTACGAATTTTCTAATCTCGGAACGGATGGTGGTGTGTTGTGTGAATTTCCGCTCTGCAAGAAAATCGATTTTCAAAGCGTTAGATCGCGGTTTTTTTTTCTTTTAACGAAAAATCGATGGAAAACGTACCAGACAGGTTCACACTAGGTACCAGTCATACTTCTTCAAATTCCTACTTCGAAGTTGAGTGCCAAATTCTGTCTCATTCACTCATTCCAAAAATGTTAACTTAATTATTCTTATTGTTGTGATATCGTTGGAGCAACGTAATTATGTAGCTCAGTAACATGGATGATACCTTGGTGAATAGTCAAAGAGACAATGCAACCCAATGTCCCCATTGTTCTAGAGGCTTTACAAGAAGAGAACTCACTCTACATATACGCTCCAGACATCCAAATATTGCGAACCTGAATACCAACCGTGGTACTCAAAGTATAATATCAACACCAAATGCTGATCCTATTCAGAACTATTTCATAAGAGGCTTCGGGGACGGGATGTTAAATTCTCCAGGAGGCTGGACCACATTAAGATGGGACATGCTGTAGCAGAGACTATACTGCAAGGAAAGCAGTACGAGTTACCTCAGGGAGCGGTCGGCGTGTCACTCCTAGCTGATGAAGTGAAAGGGCTAGCCGAGGGAATACGAGATTCGGAGAGAATTTTCTTCCTCTGTAGTACTGTCCTCCAGAGAGAGAAAGGAATCTCTTCAGGGGAAGATGTCAGAAGGCTTCTGAACACCATAATAAAAATGTGGAGTGCTGAAAGGTATGAAGAGTTGCGACACGGCAAGGCTTACACAGGTCATTCAGGTATAGTGCTAGAGGCGTTGATCTGTCTTTAAGGTCGTGTACATGACCCATGTCCGTGAACCGAAATATCTAACTTCTTATCTCAGGAATCTTACCTCTACGTATTGGCAGAACTAGTTTGGCTACGTATTGGCTCTATTAGCAGAACGTCGCTGCTTGGTAGCCCTGATCAAATGGGGCCTCGCCTGTTTGACCACTTGCCGGCTTTTATGAAATCTCTTCCAATTGAGGCCTTCAAGAAGAATGACAATCTATTACATCATGCTGAACTTTATTGTGTGAACGACTTTTTTAAAATGTCCTTTTAAGGCTGTATCTTCGATGATCGTTATAACTACCATATCATGATTCAACTTATTTATTTATTGTGTAAAGTCTCGTTGTCTGTTTTTCTTGTAGCCAATGTAGATTTTCTTCTCAGCAGCCGAGGAATTTTATAAAAGTACTCGTGCTAGCTTTTTATATAGTTTCTCTGTGATAGAATTGTTGATAATATTATTGTTAACTATTGGATATATTATTCTTCTTATTATATTTTGTTGTTAATTGTATGAATGAATGTTTTGTGTGCGTGTAATTTATAGATTGACTGGCTGGTACATTTTATTCATTTGGTTTCGGCCTGGGGGTCCCGGTTGGCCTGGGGGCGGTCTCGCCTGGGGTTTTCTTGTGACTCGATTAATTAGTCGTGTCTAGGGGTGCTCACCTAGTAATGGGTGGGCACCCTCGGCATGGTGGGTCGGGTCCGGGCTTGGCCGGGGCGCCCTGGCCGAGCCGCCCTTTGGGCGGGTGTTTGAGTCTGCTTGTCCTCTGACTGTATAAATCACTTGTTGGCTGCAGGAAGAACTTTGCGTTTGATCGACGGATGGGTTTTTTTTGTAGTCATGTTGACTGTATCTCCTTGACAATTGTCACACATATTATGTTTTTGACAAATAAATATACTGAATAACTGAATAACTGAAAAGAACCTATGAATATTATAAAAATAATTTATGAAGAATTTCACATTAGACGAATATTCTCTGTTGGTAGTTCGTGCTAGTGAAATAATAGATACTATCCTAACCATGAATAATTTTTTAATTCATCAAAAAATTTCGGGGGGGGGGGGGGGTCCGGATCCCTCTGGCTACGTGCCTGCCTATCAAGAATGTATAGATCATTGAAAAGTTTTAAACAATCTTGAAAAATTACATAGCGGAAAAGAGTAAATCAAGGAGTAGAGTGAAATGTCATGATTAGTCAATTGAGAAACGAAAAAATGATACTCAATGAAATTTACGTTTGTGCAAGCGCAGAATGAACTGATGAGATGAAAACAATGAAATAGGTACGGGACCATCTACAACCTAAACCGCGCATTCTCTGAAAATTTCATTAAAATCGGATGAAAACTGTGGAAATAAGGGTCTTTACAAGTATTTCACATTGGCGCATGCGCAATAGCTATTATAGATACAATCGTGTTGAAATTGATATGGGGTAATCAAGCCGTCTTCTTCGAACTATCATAAAAAATTAAGCGAAATCGAACGACTAGAGTGGGAAAAAATGGCGCATGCGCAGAATGAAGTATTGATTTGGCAACAATGAAACTGATAGAGGACCATCTACAACCTAACCCGCGCAATATCTGACAATTTAATTGAAATCGGAGGAAAACAGTGGAAATTAAAGTCGTTACAAGGATTTCACATAGGCGCCTGCGCAGTAGCTATTATTGATACCATCATGTTACAATTGATACCTATGGGATTATCAAATCTTCATCCCCCAACTATCATATAAATGTAAACGAAATTGAACGACTAGAGCTTGAAAAAATGGAGCCTAATGGAATTTAGGTTTGCGCATGCGCAGAGTGAGGTATTGACGTTTTTAATATGATCCGTTTGGTGAAAAAACTTCCTGAACCTGGAATTTCCACGAGTATGAGAAATTCCAATTTTTTAAACCGGCTGAGAGTGTCCCAGTTCTTTACTGTTTTTCGCGTACCTCATCTTTAAAAAATTGCTCATGATTTCAGCTTTCTTGCGGTATAATCAATTTGTACTCGTACTTTACTAATTGGAGGAAAAAAGTCTGTTTGTATGTTGAAAACATGGTTTTATCCATGAAATCCAAGGGTTTTCGTTAAAAATGGCTTGCTAAAAAATTCGAATTAGGGGCTGGTTTCTACGTATTTTTCACGCTGAATCAAAAATGGTAACACTTGCAGATCTCCCCAACTCCGTTGTTACAGAGTTTTACACTCTAACGAACTAGTTTTACCCTTAAAACCACATATGAAATTGAGGATAACAAATGAACTGAAAATTCGTGAGTAGATGAGGAAACCTCTGTTATAACGGAGTTGGGGAGATATCTGCAAGTGTTACCATTCGATTCAACATAAAAAAATACGTGGAAACCGGTCCCAAACTCGAATTTTTTAGGAGGTGATTCTTCACAAAAACCCTCGATTTCATAGATAAACTATCTTTTTCAATATATAAACATACTTTTATCCTCCAATTAGTGAAGTAAAATAAAAATGTATTATACTGCTAGAAAGCTGAGATCATACACCAGTTTTTACAGATGAGATACTCAAAAAATAGTACAGACCTGAGACACTCTTAGCCGGTTTAAAAAATTGGAATTTCTCATACTCGTGGAAATGGCAAGTTCAGGCAGTTTTCTCACAAAATGAATCCTAATAAAATTTTTTGATTTGGCATTAGATAGGATGAAAATTTAACGCTATTTCCAACGATATCCCCAAATTCAAACTTACTGTTTTAATTGTTGTAGTTATTGCTGTTTTAGTAACATAAGGTCAAAAACACGAAAAAAAAATCTCAAAAATTAAATTACTCGAAAACTAAGCGGTAAAAAAAAAAAAAAAAAAAAATCTTTATGAGGAAATCATAAGTGAGCTCTTAAATCACGCCCTGAAGTACTGACCACCTTATGCGGGACACCCTGTATAGTAGCTATCATAGAATACCTAATTCAACCTTTTCTCTAGAAACGTCTTTGTTACCAGATTACAACATATTATTCATTTTTATAACCCGATATTATATTATAACCCATCAACTGTTTTTCAAGAAACTTAGGTACATAGCTAGTGCAAAATCATACCTATCATTTATTGCAACTTTGGGGTCACGTTTTTGCAACACAAAACGTGACCCCAAAGCGTATTGGGAAATTCGGCCTTGGCTAAAGCATGTCCCATGATAAAATTGTTTCAGGCTACCCTGAATCAAAATCCGTTATACAAGATAAATATTATCAATACATTCTCCACTGAATTACGAACTAAACTATCAAGTTCCTCTAATAATAATAGTTTTAAATTCAAATTATTAAAGGACTATTATAATGAACTTAATACAGAACGAAAATAGCATCATTTAGAATTTTTATTTTATTCTTATACTTGTATTTTTTTAAATGTTTTTCTCTCTTTCTTTCTTTTTTTCTAATGTATTGCTTAATCTTCTTCAATTCTGTTATCAGTCATATCGATTTCTACAGGCGGGACTGACTCTTCCCCTACCATGGGCAGTAGCCCATATTGGGGAATAATTTTCCACCTATGTAAGGGTTAAGTCTAACTTAACTACTTAGTAGTAGCAATATGATTTATGTTGTATTTAACCCTATCGATGTATACTATATAATGTGATAATTTTGTTTATTGGGAAATAAATAACTTAATAAAAAAGTATCATTTATGTCATCCTCTTAAAGCTTTGTAAATAATCATGGAAGGTGGGTTTAAAACAAGACGGGAAGGCTACATGTGCTAGTGACGCAAAGAAATAAACAGTACCATTATTGGGAATACAATTTATTGTATTCAAGTTGGATATCGACATTAAAATCGTTGCCGATGATAAAAATTGATCATTTTGGAATTTCAACATCTGTTGGTGGCCTTAGAATGGTGGAAAGTAGTGCGATTTCGTGTACGAATGTCGACATTTCGAAGTTGAAAGACGTTGACGGAATGCACAAAGGAAATCTCAGAGGAATTCAGATGTGCCAGGTGCGAGGGTGGGGAGCACGTGCAGGCAAGAACCCTCTCGGGGAAAGTGACGGAGAAGTCAGATGTCGAAGGGGATAAGGAAAACTTGAGGGACTGAAAACACGGCTTTCTGATTTGATTTCTTAGTATGGTTTTCGGTTCTTTAATAAATATCATCTAATCCATTATAAGTTTCATTTCTTTGCCACTTTTTGCAATGTACATAAATTATAATGCATAATAATACTATACATGCATAATGTATAATATACATTTTTTGATGCTTAGTTCACTACTAACGTAATGCCTCACAGCGGTTTTACTACGGCAGTAGTGAGATTCGATGCATTTGAACGTTTTTATGAAGGTAACCACAGCAGCCCTTCTTTCCTCAAAAGATCTGGATTTTCGGTCTTCCCCTCTATTTTCTTTAGGCATAGCACCAGAGGTCTTGAAATTTTTCAAAACTGTATGTACTCGGTGTTTAGTTATCCCTAGCACACCAAGAAAAGCCTCTCTACATACAGGAACTGGTTTCTTCTTCGAACGAATGAAGTACTTGACACTCACTGTTTTTGGTTCACGACGTCCATCATTTCGAGGGCGTTTAACCGCGAGAGGCTCGGTATGTTTTGGGATAAACGCATCTTGAATCTGTTTGTCAGGTCGATCGTAAAAAGCTAGATGGAACCGATTGATCTCACCCACTGTCAAAGAGCTGCATCGGTAAGCTTTAGAGGAGTGCCCACACGTAGGTTCTTTGGGATTGCCAGTTGGGCAGTACCTGGAACAGATGCTAGAACACTGAAATGAAAATAACGGACGATCCTGAATATTCACGAATATTGAGCCATTCTACAAGAGAAATGTGGTGAGATGTGATAAGTGGTTAGGCTACCCAGAAGTGAAAACAGCTCTATTGGAGGATTTTGATACTAATTCTCCAACTCGCCCTTGTTAGAGCACTCTCGCGGATTTGGAGATGGCCGGCTATGAAACTCACCAAAAAGAGGATTTGGCCGGTTTTGCAGCACATCGTGATTCTCAAACGCTTGTTCAACTGGGATTTGGCCGGATTTGACGTGGTTTCTTAGTTCTGAGGGATGGATCATGTATATTAGGACTCTGAGAACGAAAATAAAACGCATTTCGAAAAATTGAGGAGTTGGCCGGGTTTGCAACTAGATGACACATATGTAAAATCAGAATCAATGAAACAGTTCTCGGCAATATCTAGCGCCAATTGTTACATTGCACGAGCATCGACGGTATAGGATGGGGTTCACGTTGGTTTATGCACGTATTTCAGTATTACATGAAAGCACGCATAGCTGATACCGTTAATAGTTGCATGCTATGAAATGTTGGATTTCCAGCTAACATCGCTAATACAGCTGAATGATAGGAATTTCGAGAGTTGCAATGTTGATGTTACAATATTTCATGTTGCGCATGTGCAGTAGATGAAATGCTATTCGCTGGGGAATATCAACGGTCATACCTCACATACCCAGAAATTCCATCCACGTTGGCTGATTAATGAGGAAACTAAGTGTGCTGAGAGAATTCCACATGTGCGGTGATCAAACTTGTTTCTTGTGCACCTAATTCATAGCAGTTTGCTAAACGATTTCAGGAATTTTTACAAGAGGTGGAGCAAGTTGGAACTAAAAAATTAGCGCGCGCAAATGCTTAACATTCGCTAAGACTTCCTTCAATCCTAAATCAATACGATTCACATAGAACTATCTAGTACTTAACTTCACATAAACTCTGAAATATACGAAATCAGGATACAATTCTGAAAATGTATTATAACCAAGTTATCGTGTTTTGCGCACGCACTGAAACTAGAACTAAACGCACTGATACGCTGGCGGCGCTATCTGTGGGAGGTCCAGTAAGTATCATAAATATTGGAATTCATGTTATTTTAATAACCTTGGTAAACTTCATTTTAAGGAATGTGTGTACTTTTTTGGTGAATGAAACAAGTTTGTTGACATCGAATCTAATTGAAGAGTCAACTTCGAAGGTTTCAATCTTTTGACTTCATTCCACGCTTCGAACGGTAACCTCGCCAAACTTACGGAAGTAAGTACGAATCGCGTTGAGAACGGGACATTATGAGTGGAAAGGTAGGCATTCTCTGAGATGAAACGCGCTTCTCAATAGAAAAGACCAACATTCCACACAGCCTGTGACTCTCTAAGGTACATTTCCAGGCGAACCAACAGTTTCAAAGGGGAAGTTTTGCCGACTGTAGGTCTGCCTCCCCCTACAAATATTCCTTCAGGAGTGGCTCGAGGGACGGGAGGGAAAAGCGGTTAAGGGAGCAACAGGCGCATTTTTCATTAAGCGGCCTGGAAACCCTTGTGCAACCTCCCCTGAGGGCAGACGATATTGGAAGGCAGGTGAGGCGGAACGGGGAGACGACCATGCCCTGAGCTCTTTCAGGGTGAAAAACTCGATTCAAAGACGTTCCTCGACTTAGAACGGTAACTAAACTGCTTAGGTGCATGATGAGCAATATCCAAGATGTTGAAGTTCAATCGAGTTGAGATACTATGTACATACCTATATTACTACATGAAATAATAACGGTACAAATAGGTCGTTAGGTTTTCCTGTCCTTTATTCATGCAGGATATTTACCTACACTACATTTCAGAGTTTAAAAAAAAACCATTACAAAAATTATATATCTATACAACGCCATACGCTGCAATTTTTACATTAGTGATTTGTTTATGCTTTTGATAATCATCAAATCAATTCAATGTTGATGAAATTGGATTGGTATATTCAGAATAAAAATAACTGTATAAGGGAATCTATCAAAACGCCAAGCAATACTATTTGGTGAGAGGTTTATCGAGCAATAATGGATAGATTATGAATGTAAAGAAAATTTGTGACTTAGATTCCTGTTTGGATTCACAACATATTTTTATTCCTTATTTTTCACTGTATGACCAAATTGAAGCATTATAAATAAAACTACCTCATGGTTGCAAACAATCAATTGTGAACAAGATCATGATAAATATTTTATCTTGATACGGGGAGGATAGAACAGTTCGAATCAGTGTCTCTGTAGCTGAATTCGAATCGATAAAAAATATGCATCTTCAACAACCCGTCTTGTCCGTCCCGTCCATTCCGTCCTCTCCGTCCAGTCAACGTAGCATCTGTTCTTCCAGGTACTATTTGCTTAGCTTGTTTTCCTCATCAAATAGTTTGTCGCGCTGGTTGACAGATGAATAAAACCCATGGAACAGTCAAAGTGCCAAGCTGTGAGCTATCTGATTGATACAGGCTGTCTGGTAGAACATCAATGGGTACCCATTCACTGCAAGATCCCAAGCAATGATGATGTCAATGTCGTAGCAAAACCATTCAGTGAACAACCTTATCCAACAGGAGTAAAACATATTAATGGAGAAAAGAAAAGAAACTTCAGAGAAACTGCAGTACAGGAAAAAAATGGAATTCCGCCAGACCTCCCACTAAAGGAATTTATGACACAATTTCGCTTAAAAATCGGCAGAGATTTTCTGCAAGCGCACCTGCTGCGAAAAGGGGTTTCCACATCCCATTTGTGCCCATTAAGCAACATGCAAGCGGCATAGTCTATAGGCACATAAAATAGTTCTCTACATTGAATCCCTATTTGGGCATTGATAATGACTCACCCTTGAGAAAATGGAGTGTACCATACTGCACAGCACGGAAGAAAATATCATCATGACATGAAGAAAAATTATTAAATCACAATTACCTATTAAAGTTCACTGTTTAACATTCCCAGAGAAGTTTAACTATCCCTTTTGAGTTGGAATTTTTTTAGACCAACGTTAGGTAGGTAGTTACAGGTAAAATGATATATTATAAAGGCAGATCTGAATCTATAGACGTTTGGCTCCTGCATCTTTGGCTTCAGAATACTTGGCACCTCTTGGACTCTTGCAACCAATGTTCTCCCCTTCCACTTCACCGTCCCACCAGTTCTTCGCCAATCCGAATTATTAACAATAATTAGCGCCTATTGTTCGACGGTGTGTTAACTGAAAATGAATTGAGGTTTCCCCTACAGGTATCCACATACATTCATACGTTCAATATGATTCAATAGAAATTGGATGTAGCGAAATGAGTTATGGGCCGGTCACTTTCATTGTTTGAATGAATAGAGCCTAGATGGTCCATTACATCTGAAGGACCATCGTACGTACATCTCGACTAAAAAACCCACTCCCGAGGGACGCTCTACTGAGTTACAAAACTGGAGAACTTTATAATTGCCTGCTCAGATCCATTAGATGTCATGGGATCGAAGGGGCCACTGAACTGTATTCCCCTTTTAAAGCCCCCTCCCCCCCTTCCATGGCCATTCTGGTAGTTCCCCCATTCCGTTTCCCTTCCTAAGAAAGTTTCTGGTCTTTGAACTTTTATATTCTGAGGCTTTTCCTTGTGGAAGGGACGGGAGGCTTGATGGCCTCATCCATGCTGGAGCAGGTTGGCTGTAACTGGCGGTCGTTACTCGTAATCGAGTAAGTTGTATTGGGAATTTAGGAAGCTGGGAAAAGATCTCTGCACATTCGTTCATTACGGAACCGCCCATGAAACATTGTTAAGTAGACTATTGAGGCATATCTGAATAAGCATCCTTATATAACATTATATAGGTAAATAATAATTGAAGTGGAGGCCATGTACACATCGATCGCTGCGCTCACAGGCATTAGCCGTGTGAAACTGAGGGGTTACCATTTGTTGTACAATGTATGAGTGATATCGAGTTTAGGTGGAGGATGGTGGATGGTGGATTCTCTAATTCTTCATAGGTCTTCCAAAATTATATTGATCCACTCCAGAATGAATGTTATTTTCGTACAAAGAAACTGTGTGTTGAAACAAAAACATGAGCAACAACGAAACAAATGAATTTTACAAACATGTTTTATTTTCCTTCATTTCTTTGTGGATTGTTTTCTTAAGCTAACAAATTAGTTGCTTGTTTGTTAACTTAAAAGCTGAGGAAAAAAATCAACAATATTAAACAGAAAAATGATATGGATACAGTTGTTGCGTCGTTGTGTGAATTGTAGCCGGCTGTTAAATAACCCAATAAAGAAGTGACATTCCACACATATTCTGAAAAAGAGTTTCTAAATGGATAGTCGAATGAAATCGGTTGTGGCTGTTAACAGCTAAATTGTTTAAACAAATTAAAATTGATAAACGCTGCAAATTATTACACAATGGTTTATTATTTCTGTGTCAGATAGCCCTTCTGCGCAGATAATTGATCTATAATTATAAAACCCCGTATGTAATATATGATCAGAACATGGCGCATCGTGCCATCACCCATCTCAGTATCCATGTATAGGGCTTAGACGACTTTTTTTTTTCAGAGTATAGTGACCATCATTTTTAGGAATAGTTTCTATTCTCTTTGGAGACTTCCATCCCAAAAACAAACAAGAGGTGTATTTTCGTTTTCTATCGCAGCAGAATTTACTTCGGAATCCCAATCTCCATTGGATGCATCCAAATTCATGACGCGATTGTCAAATAACGGTAACCTCTTTTTCTTAGACCACTTGAATTTTGACGACAGCCACTACCTACATCTGCTACTAGCCAGACCGTTGTTTTAGGGGTACTTTGTAGTTTTCTTTGGAGGCTACAAGGCCCTACAACTGTACGTGGATCTCAGACGCCGCCTAATGCAAATTGAAGAGAGCATTGGTGGACATAGTGGGGTCAACTTCACGCGCCCTTTTTGAATTTTAAGGTTAGCTAGTTTGTGAATAAGTGTTCGTAAAAAACATATTTTGTATTATCTTGATGATTACTAGTCTAAAATCATTAGAAACGTCAATTATTATGATGACAACACAGTTTTTTAAATGAATTTTATGCAATATTTTCAACAGAGACAAACTGTGGGAGCTGCTTGTCTTTGGAATATCTAAGGAAATATGACGATTTACAAACTTATTTAGGCCACAATTCTCGTCCGATTTTCGTGATTCTTTTTTTGTTCAATTATGAATTTGGTCTAGTTTTGGATCTTGAATCAGGAATTTCCAATTTGATTATGAAAAAGGGTGGATGGAGGGGGTAACAGTAAAATATCATGATTTTTTAACTAATATCGTCAGCTTTTGTGATTCTTTTTTGTTCAACTAAGAATTTTGTCTATTTTTGGAAGGTAAAAGTATTAGTAGTTTCAAATTTCATTATGGACGAGGAAGATTGGAGGAGGTAATAGTAATAAATCATGATGTTTTAACTATTCAAGTCAGATTTCCGAGATCATTCTTTAAATTCGATTATAAATTCGGTCTAGGTTATAAAAATATGTCAGGAGCCTCTCATTTCATACTGGAAGTTTTAATAAATGACAATACAATACAATAATACAATGTCAATACAAAATACTGAAATAAAATACAATTTTTTGATGACAATAAATACAATGACAATATAATACCTACAATATACAATAATACAGTATACTACAATAATACAATGTCAATACAAAATACTGAAATAAAATACAATTTATTGATGACAATAAATACTATGACAATATAATAGGTACCTACAATATACAATAATACAATATACTACAATAATACAATGTCAATACAAAATACTGAAATAAAATACAATTTATTGGTTCATAAATAAAACTGTTTTATTGCAATGTTGCCTTTTGCATTCCTTATGCAATAAACTACTCTTTGTCTTTGCTATGTGGCTGAGTCTAAAAGATGCTTGCTGTTTAAAGGAAATCTGTGGAAAAAACGAAACAAAATTTTATTAATTCGAAACTTTGTAGCTCATACACATCGATAAGTTAGTAAAGAGAAAATTATTATCAACTACTGAAATTATTATGCACTACTAGGTACTGTGCTACCACATCAAGAGGCCTAAAACGGACCAAAATAATCTGAAGGAAATAGCGAAAATGTATACTTACTTGTGAAATGAGAGTGTGCACTCTTTTGTTTTGCGCTTTCACACACTTTCACCATTATCAAAGAAATTGCATAAGTATAAGAACTATAACAATACAATCTTTCATAATAATACAATGTCCATGGCACATAAATAACGATGTTGCCCCCAATATGGCCGACTTCAGACCATTCAATTTGCAATGCGACACTAGCGCTACGAGTGGGTCTAGTTTACTATTACAATGTCTTTGGGAGGCTACAACTCAGGAACATACCAGAAACACTCTGGTTTCTGCAGCTTGTCCACATTTCGCTTTTCTCTAGCAGCAGAATATACTTCAAAGTTTTTATCTCGGGGTAGTTGGACGTGTCTGCATTCGCGATACAATTTTAATTTTTTTAAAACTCCCAGATCCATTGAATTCATAAGTTGTTCTTTTGCAAGTAGAGCACAGGTTCAAACTTGCATCTCTGGGTAAGATCAGCCATCTTGACCCTGACATGTCTTCATTTTTAGTTCAAGGCGTCGACCACTTCAAACTGTAGCTCACATCCATGCAGAAGAAGGCTGGTATTATTGGCTAGATTTATTTCTCGGTTTTCTGCACTACCTATATTTTATACTAAAATAAGTGATCTGTACTGAAAGCTAATCTAATACAGAACTCATATACCTTTGTAAAATAATTTGAAACTTTTGCATTTCAATTTAAAACACCATGTTACAATTATCATGAAGATCTATGCAGGTTCCGGATTGTTTCGAAGCAATTATACCAATCAAGTTATTCTTGCACCAACTAGGAACCTTTTGACATTGAAAATGTCTTAGTCGACGGGTCAACCGGAAATTTTGTTACGCAAAGAAAAAAAAGGTCACGCAACCTATAAACAAGTTATGTTTTGTTATGATTTTGTATACTAGCATTGAAATTACTGAGACATTTTCAATGCTCATAGCTCTTCTCTCATAAGAGAGAAAGTACGAGCGGCCTGCCGCGTTTTTTCAAAGGAATAACACAACTGTAACTCCGACGGTAGTTAGTTTTTTCTATGATTTTCAAAGTGTGCTGTAGAGGTGACGTTACAATGGGCAGTGGGGTCCCGCCCAGGCGGGAAGGATGCACTGACGTCACCAGTGTACGAAACTTTGAAAAATCATGGAAAGAAAACTAGTAACTTTGGAGAGTAGGGTTGGTGTCGAAGCTCTTAGGATGGAATCTTCTGCCATTTAAAAATACTGTTTATCTGAGATTATCTACCAATATAAAATAAAACCCAAACAACCTAATAAGCTGTAAAGCTGCAGAGAGTTACAAGAACTGTTAATCCGCCTCTTCGATTCTGCTTCAGCAGGTTGCCTCCCAAACAACATTCAACCCTGAAAGCCTTGGCAAACCATTCAAAACTTTGAGCGTTCCCTGTATTGAAACTGTGTTTTCTCTACAAAACGCTTCAGAGTAGCTTCATCAGGTATTCTGAAGGGTTGGAAGAGAGAGGACCCCTGTTTGATCCTTTTCTTACGACCCCAAGCGTCACCGACCACCTGACCCCCATCAAAAAGGCCTACGCGGTCCTACAACTACCGCCAGGTATTTGCATACAAACTCCTTTCTGTCCCGACTTGGGACCCTCCTTGGAATCGCTTCTGAAAAGGGCCTCTTCTCCTCTTTTTCTGCTTCAACAACTTTTTTCCCCAAATCCTCATTGAATTTCCCTGGGGCCATCTACAATCGAAATGAGAGATCACAGACAACCTAAAGTATGCCGATACTATTATACTCTTGTTTAAACCTTGAATATACATATAGAATTTTAAAGCGTTGTTTCAATTCGAAATCTTCTCCTCGTAAATTTCCGATTCCAGTTAGAAATTTGTTCGCTAGATGGTTACACGCCCAAATTTACTAATTGTATAAGTAATACCTTAATCATATATTTGCTTAATTAAGTATTTCTGGGAAATTTACAGATTTTACTTCCATAATGGAGCATTTCATACATAACTATGGTTGTGTGCAGTGGGTGGAAGGAGGGGGGTTCCTCGCTCCACATTCATGTTAGGTTCAATGAAAAGGATTCATCCTGTAAAGTCGCAGTCAGTTCGCTATTCTCTCCAAAATCATATACTAACCAGAAACAGAAACATCTCTGTAATGTATGCATTACCAACTTATCATTTTCAAGTATCAATTCTGTTCGTAACTAGACTCAAACACTTAATGGAGAGAAAAATGAACCAAAATGAAATAAAATAGAGATAGCACTTCTTGCCTCATCCCGCCACTTGAATTAATTTTTAAAAGCGCTCTCACACAGTGAATGTCCCGCCTAACAACTCTTTCAACGTTATCTAATTCCATGAAAATAAAGAGTTGCAATTTTAGATCGATTTCGGCGGTTAGGTCATCATCAGTAACAAACAATAACTAATAAATTATTGTTTGTTACTGTTATCATTATTACTTACTTTTTCACATGTTACTCATTATTATTATTGCTATTATTTGTTACTGTTTGTATAACTGGTTTTTTTTTGTTTTTTTTTTTTAAAGATTAAAGCAGCCACTCAACCAGAAGGATCATTAGCGACATTGAACAAGGTGTATAAAGGGACACTAGAAGTGGTACGGTTCTAAGGGGAGCCATGTTGCCACCCTTGACTAAGAAGGAGCGCCATCATGGACTCCACTGGCAACTCGGAGGGAAACAAAATGAGGGGTATAGAGATGACCACTTTTAAGCCCCCAAAGTGGATTTAAAAAACCCCAAAAATAAATTAATACAACTGAGACTAGATGTAAAATAGGTTAATATCTATATACCTACACGCTAATATATACAATCAGCAAAGTTAAATAAAACTACGACTAGATGTACTTATATAAATATATCACAGATCAGATATCACAGGTACAACAACAGTGATCGGATCTTGTCCGGTCCGGATAAAACGTCAACCCACTGAGAGGGAAGTGTATAACTAGTTATTGTTTGTTATTTACTGACGATGACATAACCGCCGAAATCGATCTAATATTGTAACTATTTATTTTTGTGGAATTAAGCAACGTTATTCTTTAACTTCCGTTTTTATTGAGGGTTTCCACAACTTCGTCGCGAGTGATTTAGTTCCTATGAATTTATGCATGATATTAGTGCAATTTGGCTCACTATGCGATAATTGCTAGATGGTATGCCATTTTAGGGTTACGCCAGTGGCACCACTATCACAACTGGTGTGTTGGAACGTAAGACACACGCAACACGGTGGCAACATGATAAATATATAAGGTCCTCGCACACCCCCTAACATATCTAACTACGTACATGCTCGTGCAATGAATGGGGAAGCGGGCGCCTCTCGGCATAAATCCCACCAGACTGGCGGCCGAAACATTTTGCCAACGGGAGCGTAACAAGTGGATGTGTTTTTCAGGAAAAGGGAGGTTTTTGGCGGAAGAGAGAGATACCGAGTGTTTTGGACAGGATCCAGGAAGGTCCCGGTTCTGCTTCCCTCGCTATACCTCACCCCAGGGACAGGGCGACTGCAATGCGTATATCCTCGCAGAGGAGGAAGGATGGAGGTTTTTAGATCTTGCTCTTCAAAGGGAAACGAGTTGAATGCAACTTTCTAAAAATCAATGGATCTAGGTATTCAATGAGTTCATTAAAAAGAGAATATTGAAAACGGAAGTTAGTGAAAAACGTTGTCTATTTCCACGAAAAATAAAGAGTTACAATGTTAAATCGATTTCGACGGTTAGGCCATCATCAGTCACAAACAATAACTGAGTTATAACAATAACTAAGTTATTGTTTGTGACTGATGATGACCTAACCGTTGAAATCGATTTAACATTGTAACTCTTTATTTTTCGTGGAAATAGACAACGTTTTTCACTAACTTCCGTTTTGAAATGGGTTTCCAAAACTTCGTCACGAGTGATTTAGTTCGTAGAGCATATTGAGCGGTACATCATGAACATAAAATATAACAAGGGTACTCTAACGGAATAATTTCTCAAGATGCCGTGTATTTTTAAAATATTAGACGAGTAAAATAAGGAACAAATGTGTATGAAAGTAAAATAAGAAGTATGCTTAAAAGAAAAGTGAACTGTTTGTGGTCTGTCGAAGTCCTAAGCGTAATGAAGAAAACGGAAAATAGTGAAAAATATATAAATAAATATTGGTGTCTTTCATGAAAAGCAGTAGTTTATTCATCTTACCATCCACGTCCAACGTCATTCGTTAGGGCATAGAAACAGCTATTGCTCTCTCCGCTGATCAGAGTGGTTCTCCACAAATGGGTTAGTAAAGTAAATTATTGGTGTCTTCATTCCTAATTTAGGAGCAAGGTATTTAGGTTATATCCAAACATTCCATTGGTTTAAGTATAAAGCAGCTCTTTGTTTCTTGTTTGGTGGTCTTTATAACGAGCATAACACCAATTGCCCAATTTGTTTTCATTTCTTAAATGCTCTTATTTCACAGAATTTATCAGAGTTCTGATAATCACAATAAGGAAATCATTCAAGCTTAGCTTATTCAATTCTTCGATGCACTTTGTTCTTCTTGCCAGGACGTCCTGAGCTGACAATATTACCTGAAGAATCATAGCATGAGTCCTTAGATTGGTCGATCTTTCGAAAAACTTGAACCTGACTTTATGATCTCCATGTCCCCATGTTGTTTATCGTCTCCATCAGTGTAGTAACACAATGTTTTGACTATGTTCGAATCGACTTTCTAACTACTTGATATCCTGAGTTATGTGGTAGAGCGGTGAGGTAGATTGAAATAGGGATTTGGTTACGCTCAGCCTTGCAAAGCGATATCACCTTAGACTAAGACGGGATCACTCCCATCTGCATATCAGTGAATATCAGTGCACTCTTCGATATTGCCGTGCGCTTAACTGGTAGGATGAAGGCAAGTTATTTGGAGAGAAATAGGCAAGAGTAAGCTTGGACGAATGGATGCTCGCTCGGGCTCTGAACATCATTATACTCGAGGAGCAGCGCTTGATGCATCCACTGATTGTCGGCAGGAGGGTTCTAAGGTAAAGCCCGAACGAGGATTGCTTTTTAATGTTGAAGCCACAATCTTAATACGAAGGTAGTTCACAAAACACGGCTTTTTATGACTATAAATACAGTTTTTTTTTTCTTTAGCTTCTTGATTCGAATAATGATGAATGAGCTTCTTATGAGAATGAATAGATTTTTATTTAGTTGGACTTATGAATTATTTGGAAAATTATGAATAGGTAAACCATCAACCCTCTAAATTATAGGGAGACCGTCAGAACATAGAAACATTGTTTCTGTGTTTTGTGGGTAGATCATAAATTTGTGTAGTACGTTATTCTGCTCACTCTGCAGTCTGGAGAGGGGGTTGCTCAATTTGAATGTATAATCTTGTTTGTAATTTAATATAATATATCTAAGTTAAAGAATCACAAAAATTAAGATCATTCAGGAATGGCGTGTATAAGCAGAGTCAGGTATGCAGTGGGTTTATCTAACTTTTCAATCGACAAGCTGCGCGAACTATATATAGATGGGAAAATCGATTCCTACAAATCACGTTCCCTACGGTCCCAGAGCGCTCCACAGGTAGAACGGCAAGGTTATTGAATTGACAACGTTTGTCATGAAACATTTCGCGAGCAGGGACCCCCTCCGAGTTCATTTTCTACCTTTCCTCCGATATGGCAGGAAAGTCGTTGGAGAAAGGACTGTTGGAATATCCGAATCGAGTTTCGGATGCGGGGAAAGGCGATTGCGTGCCTGGTTCTGGCGAGGGCTGGGAGAAGCGGCTCCCCCAGCTGATGGATGGCTTGAGTTGAATAAACATCGGCTTTCTGTCCACCGGTGCTCTGCTTAGTCGATAGGGCATCCTCGCCGTTCTGGGAAGCCTGTGAAATCACGGGAGGATCTTCAATATTGATGATGTTTGTTATACGTCGCATATCCGCAGGTAGTGTTGTCG
Organism: Adelphocoris suturalis; assembly: GCA_030762985.1. Taxonomy (NCBI): domain Eukaryota; kingdom Metazoa; phylum Arthropoda; class Insecta; order Hemiptera; family Miridae; genus Adelphocoris; species Adelphocoris suturalis. Next base: position 23,862,599 of record CM061043.1, read on the forward strand.
AGTGAGGATTAACCCTTCGAGGTCACTCTGGGGTCAAAATTGACCCCACCGAATATATTTTATATGATTTTTTGGCTTTACAATTTTTTTTAGCCAACAGGGATATTTTGTAAATTTATTTAGTAGCATTGGCTAGGCGAGGAAGTGATTACATCTGGCAGTATACGTTGTGACCTCGAACCAGAGGGTTGTGAATCTCTTGTGGGACACTTTTGACCCCAGTGTGTCTTCTGCGTTCCTAATTTTGTTCTGTTGGGGTAGCCATTGACCCCAGTGTGTATTTTGGATTTCCTCACAAGGTAAGTCAGATAATATCATAATTCACCTAATTTTCTTATAGAAAATAAGTATTTTTATAATCTGGTAGTCAGTAGGTATTTCTTTTTCTCGACCACTCCTACTAAGTGACTCAGGTGAAGATTCTCAACTGGGTAAATGTGTCTAGTTGATGGTACGTACCTAATCATGAGAGGTACGTACTTACTCAACATTTTACCATTTACCTAGTGTATAAATAGTTATTCATTGAAAATTATTCATATCTATAGGAAAGTAAATCCATAAATATATTTTTCTTGCAACTCTCCTGTTGTAGGAATGCTTGGATACCCTGTAGAGCCAGCTTCCTCGAGACCTGCTGTACAAGTTGTAAGTGGGCGATGCTACATTTGCCCAAGATCTAACGATAAAAAGACGAGTCGGTCGTGCACAGCCATACCGAAACGACGTGTGAAAAATGCAATTACTTATAACAAATAATAATAGCCTACCTACCTACCTAATAATTCCGTCGTGTTTTTAAAAACAACTTTTAAAAGTACATTCATATTTCGTTTTTTATGTGTGCCTATTGCTTAAATATAATCCTGCAATCACCTTTCATTATTTTGTCATAAAAAATTAATAAAATGAGATGATAAAAATTGAATGCGGAATGAAAACAGTGTATCAGTTTAGGGTAGAAAAAAGGAAGAAATATGAAAAATGGGGTAAGTTCAAGGTATCGTGAAAACTCTACTATTTAACTTACAAAGTTACAGTTTTTTCTGACCATTCGACAGATAATCAGCTTTGATAATTTGCTTTTAATTATTGTGTATCTTCAGAACTGAATTTTTAATAATCATATGCCCAAAATTTTGATTTTTGAAAATTTTACCAAGAATGGTTTCAAGAAACCACGAATAAAATATTCAATTCTAATTTAATATATTCTACTTCTTGTTTCTATGCGTAGGTAGGTTAATTTTTGATTTTTTAAAATAGTTAGTTATTGGGAAACTATTTATTGAGTATAATAAATAAATTAAAATACATTTGGGGTCAATTTTGACCCCAGAGTGTCTACCGTGTCACAAAAAAAGAGGTGTGACCTGGGAGGGTTAAGTAAACTGTGTACGCATATTTCATAGTGGTGTGTTTGGGAAGGTACCTGATGGTCTTTAGGACAAGAAGGAACGAACAATGATGCGCTTTACAAATATCGATCGATTGGCACCAGCGTTTGATCTACTGACAGAGATATGTCTAGGTCAGGGTTCATTCCAAATTTTCGTCCGAAAAACTGTGTAAAATTTGAGGGATCTAGGAGGAAAAAATCCCAAAGAAAAAATAAAATATCCCTCGGATGAGCGCGGTCTAAAAAAAAAACGGCGTTAGGCGCGGTGTATCATTTTGATACAATGGGTATTAGGAGGGGAAATGGTTTAAGGGAAATAGTATAAAGTTAACCATTGTTCAAATCAATAGTTTTATTGGACTAGCAAACAAGCTGATAGGAGAGAAACTACTATAACAATATAAAAAAATTCAAGAAATTAAATTATGAGGTTGAAAAATTAGGTAACTAATAATTTGAGCTAGGCATAATTGTTACGTATTTCCTTATCTAGTAAACAATTTTTTGGCAACATTCTTCACAGATGAGTTTAAATCTTAACCTATGTTTACAGAAAACGTTTTATGGAAAAAAGACAAGTCTATAGATAGGAACTATACTCGTAAACTCAAAGGAACGAAATAATAAACTAGAAAAAATAACGAACATTTTATGTAAGGCACATGATTTGTGGTAACAAACGTATGTTAGGCGAAATTTTTAGGTACCATTTTCTTATTGAGCTAAATTTACTTTTTGGTTACAATCTTTACAAATATGTTTCAAGTGTTCTGAACACAGAAATTTTTCACATAGTACGCAATTGTGAGTCGTCAATCTACTTTTTTTTTGAAGTTTTACAGGGGTCGCATCTCTTTCGTTTCTTCCCTGATGTGGGTTGTGGAAAAGCTCTCTCACGCAGTTGCATCGGCTGTTCTTGAGGGTGTTCTTCATCATTGCCATTGACATTTTCAATCTCGAAATCTGTAAATTACTTGGATGGGCGCGGTGTATCAATTTGATTAAAAGCATTCGTAACCTCTGTAGCTCGAACCTTCGACGCGTGAAGGTCAACTGATTCTGAAGACGGATTGAAGTTAGGAAGGTAGAGGGAAGGGGGCCCCCCTCCGCATGCGATAGCGGGCGTTGCAACCCTTCAAAGCCATGTTTTGTATCAATTTGATATTGCGCCTATCCGAGGGATAAAAAATAGAAAACATTAATGTTTTAGAAATCAGTTCTTGCATGCCCAGAGTTCTTGAATTTGAGTTTTGAACAGCTGACATCTACCAGATTGAGGGCCTGAAGGTTTTGATCCGGGTTCAATACTCGGTTTGATTCGCTATAATGAATTTCACCATTGACTTTCAAGATTGATCTGAGATCTCTTAATATCGGCCGTATACAGGGGCAAAAACTCGGGTCTTTGTTCTCGACTTATCCCTTCCCAAACCACCTCATAAAAATTTGGACAGCATAATCGTGACATGTTCTTTTTTCTACTTTATTTACATAAAGTGTTCTTTTTTTTGTTGTGTGTTAGTAATTTATCTAGTGATAATGGCAATAGCTCTAGCTCGGGATTTTTTGTCTTGTGTTTTAGTCTTGGCTTCTCCGACTGAAAACGAAAGGTTTTATGTAACGATAATGTGTTGCAACAATTTCTGATGATTTCCGCTTACAACTGAGTCGTTGCTAGGGAAATGGTGCTTCGTCATTTTTCATCTAATAAAATTCGTTGACCATTCGTTCGAAAGCTCTCGATTTATGCAACCATATTATGTTAACTACCACGAAGTGCGTAGCCAACATGCTGAGTTATGAGCATGGTTATTTGAATAATCGCTTACACAGATGATCATCCTCAATAGGTAACTGATATTGTGAACATGATTGCGACCGCTGGTTAATTTCAGAGGATTTCATTGAGCTGGTCGTGGGTCGTCGCGCTGGTGATAAATAAATAAAAACAACTTGACACTGCATTGATAAGATACAATGCAGGTCTCGTGGTAACGAGACCTTCTCGAACGATCAAGTTTGTCCCCCACCCCGGCAACTACTTGGAACCGTTCCCTACAAGAAGAACTGTGAGTTCTTCAATTCCGTTCAACGCGGAGCAGCTCATGAGTCACAAATGAAAAGTCACATTTACGTTTCTAAACTGTTATGTGATCTTGTTATGACCACCAAACTATACACTTCATTCTGATCTACATATCCAACTAATCTGCATTTTTACTAAGGGATTGACTACTTGATGTTATGTATTTTTGAGATGCGAGCTTGCGAGCATCCAGACCACCAAACTATACACTTCATTCTGACCTACATGGAATTGAAGGACTTTTCGAGAAGGTCTTGTTACAGTGCATAATCTGAGTCATTCTTAGAGGCGGTTTCACGGGTTTATGTGATATGCGTGAGCTAAAACACATTATGTGTTTCAATAATTTCAGTCGCAGTATGTGAACAGAGGTAACGGGGACGTTGCCCCCTGGCAACGCGAGAAGTGCCGAGTTTTTTCATTTATTCATTTATTTATTTATTCATTTTTGCCACCTCCTTCAACAGAAAGACATTATTAACAACTTCATTTGATTTTCAATTACGACAATAATGAATATTCGAGTAGACGAGATAGAATAAAAGGTACCTATATACTTCATACTCACCTGACGTAAAGGTTATCGTGCGCGTCGGCACGAGCTCCCTCTGCACATTTTTTAAAAAGATTCTCCAAGTGTTTTCAATTTTGACCAATCTCGCTAAAATCGAGAACCAAGAAAATTGTAGGTACCTATCTGATGGATTCTGTTACCTTTAATCAAAAAGGGTAAAAATTAATACCGGTTCACTTTTTATGCTGAATTATTACAGAGATTTGTAGAGTTCTGCAGAAACGAGGGCTGACAAATAAAGTGAACGGATGAGTGCGGCAAAGGCTCCAGCTTGGCTGAAAGTTTTTGATAGCAAATCGATAGAAGGGGATGCAGGGGGTGCTCGGGATGAGCTTTTTCTCCTGTCCAGCTTGATACATCAGAAACTCCAAAGTAGTGCAACAGATGCCTCCTCCCTTCCCAGGTCCGCATCAGTTTGAAAGTTTAATGGCAGCGCGTCCAACTTAAGTAATTCGAACTTGACATCCTGTCCGGTCCCTCCCTCCCGCGTGAGATATTGAGAGGAAAGGCGTATTATAGTTGGTCCCAACATCCGCAGCGGAGATGAAACTTTCTGCGGGCAAATGCGGTGTCAGGTGAGTGTTGTCAACGGTTCAATCTGACCTACGAGCGGTTTGAATTTGACGTGCTTCGAATGAATAGAATAGAATAGAATAGAATTTGATTTATTTTCACAAATAATATACATCTATTTTGCATCATACATGGTGGAAACTACCCCCCTCATAGATCATTGATCTGTGCCAAGGGGGGGAGTTGCAAGTTTGATCAATTTTCGACAAATATGTTTAACAATATAGGAACAATATACTATATAATTTCAAATACGATATATAGTTTTAAATATAAGAGGTGATAACGATATATAACAAATACAGAATTTAAAAATAGTAACAAAATTTTATGAAAAAGATGATTAACATATTGCAATAAGCCAAACGACCCCAATGCTCCAGCCCAACGACAATAGTCATTTAGAACGTCTTACATGATGAATTTTCATCATTCCTGGTATCAATTCCAACTCAATTATGTATTCTGAAAAGCTGAAGTTAACAAAATCGTTGTCCATTTTCATGAAATCGCAGTCATGGTCATATTTATAGATAATTTCAAGTTTTTCAAGTAATGTACCGGTATCAACAGGAATACCACATAGCGGCCTGGGATTGTCATCATCGAAAATCAAATTATTTTGGTCGATTTTAATTAGATACTAGCTGGTTCACCCGTTCGTTGCACAGGTTGACTTGAACATTATCAAACAGCCTGAGATCAAAGTTAAAGTAATTCTGATAGATTCGCCCACTTTGAACCCCAGTTGGTTCAGTGACGTTCAAAACGCTTTAACATCTTTCCCCTCTCCCCTCAACATTGGGTCAGATTTCAAAAATTTGAAAAAAGTAGTCTTTGACTCGAATTAGAGTAATCCAAACATATTCGACAGTAAAATCCCCAGTTTGTTCAGTGATGACAAAGATACCCCATTTTTCCCCCAACCACCACCCCCTAAAACACCCTCTTCTATGGGTTAGATTTGAACATTTTCAAGTAGCCCGCGATTTTAAGTTAGAATACTCCAAAAAAATTCGACAATTCAGACCCCCAGTTGGTTCAATGACGTTCGAAACGAATTAACCCCCCCAGCCCTTCCCTCTCCATTGTGGGTCAGATTTAAAAATTTTGAAAAAAGTAGTCTTTGACTTGAATTGGAGTAATCCAAACATACTCGACAATCAAATGCCCAGTTTGTTCAGGGATGACAAAGATACCCCATTCCCCCCTCCTCCCCTAAAACACCCCCTATTGGAAAGATCAACAACTACACCTTTTGAACCTTCTCTGGACTTCCACAAATAATTTAAGCCCAAAATTAGACAAATCGGTCCAGCCGTTCTCGAGTTTTAGCGAGACTAACGAACATCAATTGATTTTCATAAATATATAGATTTGACGCTGATTCTGAATACAACGTTTGTTCTTATGTGTAATACGATTTTTCCATTGAATTACAACAAAAAATCGCCAAACACACACTCTTTTGTACGTTTTTATTCTTCCCAGTTTTAGTTCGTGAATTTACGTTACTATCCAACTTTTTTGAAAAGTTAACTTGTAGATGATTAAAATATGCATCGACAAAGCAGCTAAATCTGATAGCAAACAAGAAAGCTATAATAGCTAATGTTTATATATTCGATTGTTGATTACTTTTAATCGTTCAGCCATTTTATAATCATTTCATCGGATTTCGCCTATTAACAATATTGTTGAACAGCACACATTGTCTTTACTGATCGTCAACAAATTTCAACTACTTCAAAACCCTGAGGAGTTATGTCACTCGGATAGGTTTCTTTTCTTTCCTTACTACGAGTATATGTCTACTCCTCAACTATACTGGAACCTGCTAACCTACCAATAAATGTGTTCTGCCACTCAAACGGCTCAGAGAAAAACCAAAACCACTAACCCGTTCTCGTTAAACAATATGCATTTCCCAAGTTCACATATTCCAATAGTTGGCTAGATATCCAGATGGTTAGCTATTCTCTGCCTGTTCACGGTTGACATTTTCCAAACAACTGCTGAGATTAAGCGCCCACGGTTGTGGCCCGACTTCATTAAACCACCCTTGCATGCTCCCCTCGCTCAGGAACACGTTATTTCCCTAAACATGGTGTTGCGTCATTCGACTAAATGTCGACCTGGTATTACCACAAGACCTTACTGATATAATTAAGTCAGGAACCGTAGAGTGAAGTGAAAGCGGGAGGGGTTTTGGTCTTTTAATGTCACACTGGGCCCTTTTCTGTGGCATGACCTTTGTGGTATTTGAACCCCCAACCACGACATCTATTTTTTTCCGCCTCCTTTATTATTTGAGTCACCCCCCCCCCCCCCCTTTCAACTTTCATTAATTGTACACTCATAACTATCCAATCATCTTGGGGTTGAACGTAATCTAGAATGCAAGTGGTGGAGTTGAATGCTTTCTTTTTCAATGCGCGAGGAGATTAAACCTTTATACCAAAGAAGCTGCTGAACACAAGATCTGTAACTTCTACCATTTCCATTGCGTATACATTGATCCAAAATCATATCATATCTACACAGCATACGAACTAAATCTCTCGCGACGAAGTTGTGGAAACCCATTTCAAAACGGAAGTTAGTGAAAAAGTATATTTCCACGAAAAATAGTTATTGTTTGTTACTGATGATGGCCTAACCGTCGAAATCGATTTAACGTTGTAACTCTTTATTTTTCGTGTAAATAGACAACGTTTTTCACTAACTTCCGTTTTATCTACACAGCATGTTTACAATTTGACCAGTTCCAGAAATGTATCCACAGCAACTCTGGTAACGTTGAGTCTATTCAGCACAACTTGCGACGAACTTGAGATATTTTATATATAATTCCGAACGGTCTTTGAAATTGTGAAGAAATTCGTGGTCCGATTTTAGTGTTAGACTGCTCATTCGAATCAGCACGGCCCCAAGTTTGTGCAAAAGTGTCGCTGTTCAACTCTATACCCGCCTTGATCGTGTTCTAGGCGGTCCTTATCAACGAGAGTTGTTTATTAGGCTGTGGCGGTAACAGCAGTTGCCATCAATTCACGGTAAATAAGAAACGTAGTGTAGTTACTAACATCATCCTTTCCTGTTCACCGTAGTAAGTGAAATTAGATAGGTAGACTCTCTGGGACATTAGGAGACGAGTGAAGTGATGGGGTCTTTTCTGATCAGCTGAGTGAGCTAAATTCTTTCCTGTTCACTGTAGGAAGTTGAAATTTGATAGGTAGACTCTCTGCGACATTAAGAGACGAGTGAAGTGATGGGGTCTTTTCTGATTGGACATGACACAACACTCGAAATTAATCCAGACACAGAACAAGCACGAGCTTTGCTGGAGTGGTACCACCTCAACTGGTGATATTTATTGTATTACATTACTTACATTGTATTTCCTCTTTTTTAATCATTTAATAACATCGCCTTAGCTTCGCACGAGGTCACATAACGCCGCAAATAGGTAGGACTTATATCGATACTATAATGTGCTGAAATCCTGTTAGGTACTACTGTTATACGGACTAGATTAGGGCTTTCCAAGCCCTAACAGTCCTCTAGTTTTATATAATAAAATGCAGAAGTAACGTGGGAGCCGTTACGTTGGGGGAATTTTTGCTGGCGTATAGAAAGGTTTGAACATTTTTGAGGAATTTCATAAATGAAGCAGGATTGTAAAGTTTAATTGTTTTGGGCCATTAGTTACGGTAATATTGTCGACTATGTACTACTGTAGTTATAGACTATTGTAGAACACAATGTCAAGACGAGTGTGCATATGAAGTGAAGATTGGAAATTAAAAAATAAGAAATGCCTGAAATTTATTGAAAGAATGCTAAGTTTAATTTCAGGAAAAATATTATAAACTGTTTTTTTCTGTAAAATTTATTTGTATTGAAAAAATGAGCTCAAAATATTGTGCAACTTATTTTATGCAATAAATATCTTTGAATCTTGAATCGACCCATAATAAACCTTTGTGTATAATTGGAATTGTTTTTATTTATATTTGTTTTAATTTTTTCTTCTATTGCTGGATTCTACACATCTTGAAACGGAGAACAACGAATTTTCGGGGAGAGTTGCACGTTCGTTTTTATTGGACGGTAGCAAAGGTTCATTGCTTAAATAATATTAAAAACACGCGTCTATGTTCAAAAATGTAAATATACTCATAGCATGTTATCTTGGACACAGGTGCTTATAAGTAGGGCTATTAATATAAGAAAATTTTACGATTATGTTCCTCAGAGGGATGACGGAAAAAAAAATAACTCCTCACAATACCTTGGAGGATTCTTTGAGGTGCGCGAAGTTCAGGTTGGCCCCTCTCTTACTCCCTTTGATATTGCTTGAAAGGAGGTTTAACGACTTCCGCAGAAGGAACAAAGTGCGGCTGGGACTGTTCCCTGGAGGGTCGGAGCTCCCCCACGCAGTCTAATGGCCTTTATGGCCAAATCAATTGAAATATGGATATCGACTGGAATATCATATGCGACCCTCTTCATGGGGTCGCCTGCGGCCTATGCCACTTAAGCTGCCACGGTCAATATTTCAGCTAAAATAGAGATTATTTTATGCAGAAGTGGTAGTGTTGCATGCGCCTATTAGTTTAATGAACTACTGAAATTACAGAAAATGTATTTTTCAATAAATAATTCATTTGCATGAATCTTCCTGGTAGGTATTCACGGCAATGAGTGTGCTGATGCCCTAGAAAGGAGAGCCATTGGTGATGAATCCTTCGAAATGTTGCCTATGCTCATTGGGGATCAAATCTCCTACATGCAGCATAAGACCAATTCCATCTGGCTCGAGCAATGGCAGGGCGAGGTCACTGGTCTGCGTGGAGTCCTTCAGGACCTTTTGCTCGGTTGATTCATTCATAACCCACCTTCCACGGACGGACAGAATAGTGGTCAATCGAGTAGCCACTGGCCATACCCGTCTTACTCACAGACACCTGCTAGATCCAGTAGCTCGTGATTTTGTGTGTGGGAGATGTGGGGGTGATTTGTCCATCCGCCACTTTTTGGAGGATTGTCCAGCCCTCATGGACCTCAAGGTCCAGCATTCACCCCCTCAGAAGGTGGATGTTCTGTCCAGACCAGACAAGGTCCAGTCCCTGTTGTTGTACCTGAAAGCCACTCAGCTTTACAACGAACTGTGATATCTGATCTGTGATATATTTATTTATTTATGTACATCCAGTCATACCTTTATTTAACTAAGATGTTAGTATTTATCATTATATATTTATCAGTAGTATATGTATATATGTATCAGCAGTAGCAGTATTTATATGTGTATTAGCAGTATATATGTATTTGTAAGGCTCATCTAGTCGTAGTTTAGTTATTATTACGGGGTATTTTTATCCGCTACAGGGGTTACAAAGTGGTCATCACTGCGTCCCTTGAGGCAGAGTGAGGCGATGGCTCGCTTTGCGGGTTATTATTGTTATTTCTCCCCCTCCGATCAGCCAGTGGAGTCCATGATGGCGATCCGTTTAGTGACGGACGCTCAGCATAGCTCCCCTTAGAGTCGTGCCCGTTGCAGCTTCCCTTTTACACCCTTTTTGATCGCCGCTAATGACTCTTCTGGCTGAAACGCGGCTTATATTCTTTAAAAAACTCGGCCCTTCGGGCCTCGCCCCCCTGGACCCCCCCGGATGTTATTACTTTGAGCCTGACTGCTAAAATGTAAAAAATATGGAATCATGTTTTAGCTCCTCGCTCTCACTTTATTATAGAAATGATCACGACGATTGAGCTCTTGTGAGATGATGATCTCCTAATATAAACTCGCGAGTAAACATTCACTTTATTATAGAAATGATCACGACGATTGAGCTCTTGTGAGATGATGATCTCCTAATAGAAACTCGCGAGTAAACATTCACTTTATTATCTATAGAAAGAGGCTAAAGAGGCTACATACGAAATTACAGCTTCCTATAGTGTAAAGTATAGAAATTACCTATTAAAATGATTTAACCACCGCTTCACAATTCAAACCGTTCTCGCAATATTCGGATCACCTGCTATGAATCACATAATCGAAACACCAGCTCAATGAAATCATCAGAAATTAACAAGCGGTTGCTATCATGTTCACAATATCAATAATTGAGAATGATCACCTGTGTGTAAACAATTATTCATATAACCATGCTCATAACTCAGCTTGTTGGCCACGCACTTCGCAGTAGTTAATATAGTATGGTTGGATAAATCGAGAGCTTTCGAACGAATGGTCAACGAATTTTGTGGGATGAAAAACGACGAAGTATCATATCCCTAGCAACGACTCGGTTGTAAGCGGAAATCATCCCAATTATTGGCGCTACTTTCATCTCACTTTATAGTCTCACTTTTCGGCGGGGGATCCATCGCTAAAACATGATTCCATGTTAAAAAGTGTCTAATCATTTATAGGACTTATTCTAGATCTGGATCGGATTTAAGATGGGCTGGGATCCATAGTTCAAATCCGCTAAATAACATGAAATGAGTGTGACTGCTCCGTTTACCATTGCTATCGCTATATTTGCTGCTTTCAAAGATTTCCTCCCTCGGATGTAGGACTTAGGTGTCTCCCGAATCGCCACTTCAGAAACAAAGAAAAGAACGTACGACTTAACGAAACATCGCAAGGTAGACGCGCTCTCCAGGGTGAGGCGGGAACCGTCGTAGTTCAAACCATGAAATAATGTAAAATACTATTCCAAGCCTTGTCACTAAAGTCAAAACAAAATTTCTTCAGTTCATCATGTTACGAAATACTTTAGTAAAATCTCCCTTGAGGGGAAAAACAATAGATCATGGATATGTCAAAGTTGTAGACATTACTTTACACTCTGTTGGGATGTTGGGAAAGTAAAAATGGACATTACTTTCCACTCTGTTGGGATGTTGGGAAACTAAAAGTGGACATTACTTTCCACTCTGTTGGGATGTTGGGAACGTAAAAATGGGAATCACTTTCCACTCTGTTGGGATGTTTGGAAAGTAAAAATGGACATTAATTTCCACTCTGTTCGGATGTTTGAAACGTAAAAATGGACATTACTTTCCACTCTGTTGGGATGTTGGGAAAGTAAAAACTCCCGCGTTACTTTCGTTCCATGCTAAAACAAAAGTCTAAGTCGGTTGTTGAGGAAGGCGGAATTAGGTACTTCATTGCGGTAGTTTCTCATTGATTTCTACCTAGCCTTCACTTTTCGAGTTAATAATAATCTAACGTGTCGGAGCGTTGCATTATTTGTGGAGAAAAAAAGTGTCGCGAAAAATTCCTTGATACCCAGCCAAAAGACATATCTATGTCAAAAAATATCAGAATTATATACTTTTGTTTATAGCATACTGATATAACCATTTGGAATGGTGCATACGCAAATAGTTCTGTATAATAAGTCAAACAGGCACAACGCCATTGCTTGTCTTTTCAAAAGTTTAAAGCGCTCTCTCTATTATCAACGGACCGTAGTTTATGTCTAAGTATGAGTACCTATCATACTCGTAGTAATCAAAACAGCCGGCCACTTCTGGTTCTTTTCAATTTTCATTGCGGGGAATTTGAACAGAATCAGGTGAATTTATCTACCTAGTTGAATATATTTTGAAAGCCTATTTGTATTGTTACAGTACTGTTACATGGAACATTCCTCAACAAGTCAGTGTTGGGGGGAGAGGGGTTCCCCTTTCAGAATCTCATCCAATTTATACTCTCAACAGAGACTAACATTCTTTATTCTCAATTCTCCACGATGTTCTTCCATCCAAGAAAGGCTTAGCCGGCAAAATAACCTGGCAGTAGGGCCCGAGCCATTCATCTCGGGAGAACAAATCCAGTTGTTTCGGAGGGTTGACGTGGGAGGTAAGAATCTCCTAAGACCCAATAACCCCGAAATGGAACGAGGATGTGACAAGTATAGGCTGACAATACACACCGCGGCGGTAGACGAAGGTAGGGGTTTTCTCCCTAGAGAGATAAGGTGAGATGGTGGGAAGAAGGGGAATATAAAATACAAGTGGCAGTGGTGGGAGGGGAGGGGCACCTGAATGCAAAATGCGAGAGATTTCTCCGAGGCACAGAAGGCATAAGTAGACGTGTCAGTTGCACTCTACACGGTACACACTTCAGCTGTCTGAATGGGAGCGTATGAATCTTTCCGGAGCTTCCGACTTTGACAGGAGGGAATTCGGTTGTTGAGAATAAAGAAAAACTCGCACGTGTGCTTATAAAAGATGTACGATTATGTTCCTTAGATAAGATGTATTCCAACAGTGGACAACAAACAGCATTATTTGCGGCGGGAAAATAGTTTAAGGGCCGCTGTCAGATCTCAATCTTATTTCCACATATTATTTCCTATAAATTCAGCTCTACTGGTCAATGAAAGAATTTGACCTAAGTGAGTCGACATGCAGGTGGTAAAAAAATCTGCAAATGATTACAACAAGATTTATTGTTTTTGTATTGCATATACCTTCTACGTAGAACACATGTCTATAATAAATCATTGAACTATAAGTCTTTTATAAAGTATCTAAATTTTACTGCACTACCGTTGAAGCCTGATGGCGTTGACGGCTACCGAAGTTAATAAAATAAAATACCTACAATAGTATTTCAGAATTTAAAAATATCAGTATTTACGTAAGAACCCACCAATTTAGAATTATAGAGGTAAAATAATCCGCGTACACATGTGCATCCATAAAGGCCGTATCACACTTGCATTTTTTCCGATTTTTTTTTTTTTTTTTTTTTTTTTTTCGCATTTTAAACGCTGAAACGTGAAGAAGGCAAAGTGCGTTTTTTCAAGGTCAGCAGTGAATGTTGAAGAGGAATAACTGCAAAAACAGCGCATTCTGGCGAAATGCAATTTTATTAAGCCTGTCAGGTTAGGGCTTGCAATATTGAAGTAACGTTCGACGTGCCTAGTGTTTTCAAACAGTGTCTTCCAAAGTTATTATACTATGAAGACGAACAATAATAATAAAAATAACGTAATAATAAAAAAAAACTGTTCCCACTAGGGACGTGGCCAAGAACGAAAAATGATTATTCGATTTTAAATTATATTTATATAAGAAGACAGGTATGTAATTTGAACTCAACAGAGAAGCAAGAGCGCACGGCAATAATCCTCAAACAAAAAACTTCACTTCTACAGTTCATTCACCTGATTCGGCATTTGTTTAGTGCAGTCTCTTTAGTGACCGGAGGGGTGCTGTTACCTACTTAACGTCATGCGAGGTGAGGCATTGGCGCGCGACCAAACACAAAAGTAATAAAAATAGAAGTTTGGCACTGAAATAAGAATAATAACAAAAGAAGTTCGGCAGTAATAAAATAAGAAAACTTCGGCAAGGAACTAGGAACAATATTTTTGGCACAGGAGAACTGGAACTGGAATGAAAACGGGAAGGTACAACGCGGTTTCCCAGTGAAACGTTACCTCCCCAAGGGTTATGTTTAGCTTTTTCTTGCGTCAAGGTAAAAATTAGAACGCGTTCTAATTTTCCCAAGTGAGTTTAAAAACGCTCCGCCAGGATGCGCAAGGTCGAAAAAGCTGACCTTGGAAAAAATCACTTCTTCTTCAAGTTTAGGCATTAAAAACGCATAAAAAACGCAAAAAAAAAAAAAAAAAAAAAAAAAAAAAAAATCGGAAAATTTGGCCTTTAGGGGAAAAATATATCGTGGGTCCAATACTAAAACTAGGTAGGGTAAGGGCACCTGTCATTGGCCACTTAGCAATGTTTATCACCTTACCCGCTTTATTTTTGAAGATATTTGTTTCTTTCCTAGGGTTTTAGGAAGCTAATCATCCAAACAATCAAATACAATAGCAATTTTAAACAAATAAAAGATCTACCAAGTATTTTTTTCAATGAGTTTCGAAAAATCTGTTTTCCACCAGTCATTGGCCGGGAGTTCCTAATATTGGCCACCTTGTCACCAGTCATTGGCCACCCTAAGTTCATTGTTTTCTGATCCACTGTGTCGGTAAACTTTCCATAAGAACTGATGATTTGTGGCTGTAACTATGAGAAATCAAATTAATCATCTCACATTTGTCTGGAAAAGGTTTTATTCATTAACGTTTTAACATTTTTATTATTAACGAAGAATACTTTATATTTACTAGGTAGGTACTTTTGCAGTTTTTTCCGACCTTAGTAGGTAACATTGGTTCTTGAAACATTGGAATAGGTAACATTGGACTTGAAAAGGGTACCTGTAGGTATCGTTTCCTCAGTCTCATAGTTGGCCGCCAGCTGCGGTGGACCCAGCATATTGAGTACTTGCGCCAAGCTGCCATGCAGGGTGTACAGTTGTTCAAGTCTCTTTCCAACTATAGTTGGGGTGCCCAGCGGGATGTCCTCTTGAGGATTTTCCATGCAGTGGTATGATCCCGAATTGATTATGGGTCTGCAGTTTATAGCGTAAGCTGGAACCTTTATTAAACAAGGGTCTTCGTTTGGCTACTGGGGCATTCCGTGCTACCCGACAGCCTCCCCTCAGGTGCTTGGGCACAGTCAGCCGCTCATAATTCGGCAAAATCTGCTAGCACTTCGCTATGCAGAACGCTTGCGCTATTTCCCAGGACACCCCCTGCATGAAGTGGTCACTCTTGTAGAAGAGACGTATTCCAGGCTTCAAACACGAACTCGCCCATTGGGTATTCGCGTTCACGAGCTCTCAAGGTGGGATAGCATAAAGAGATACCCTTTAGTTTAATATAAGGTGCTCCCTGTCCTTCCCTGGACCTTGTCTGGGATGCGTGGTATCCTTCATATGAAAGTCGGGGTCAAGGGCAATGCAGCCCCACACATCCTCAGATGTCGCTACACTGAGGCAATCCAGCGATATGCTGGACACACCCTTATATTCACTGATGGCTCAAAGACACCTGATGGTGTTGGCCTTGCTCTACGGAGCCCCAGCTTCTAAGTCACTTGGAGCATAGGTCACAGGTGCCTACTGAAGTGAAAAACTGAACATCAAACTCTAAAGAAAAACTGAAAAGAAGAACAAAACGTCAAACTCTAATGATATTGAACGCACTTTTTGACTAGCTATTCGCTAAAAAACAAAAAACAAAAAAACAGTACCTAACTGGTCTCCTGACGAGACCAAACATATAATATATATATATATATATATATATATATATATATATATATATATATATATATATATATATATATATATATATATATATACACAAATATAACTGTTAGTTATGCGGAGAGAAAAAAATCTATTAGCTAAACATCATGAAGGTCATATGGGAGTAGAAAAAAGTAAGGCTAGGAAATTAGTTTTTTGGCCTGGCATGTCGGTTTATATCAATGACTAATATCATCATTTCAGGTTTGTCATGATTTCATTGGTTTCATGACTATATTTCATCATTTCAGCTTTATCAAGAAAGTCGGATTGTCCTTTCTGGAGATCCTGATGAATTATTAATGGATAACAACCCATTTAGCAGTGCAAAATTCAAAAAATGTTTAGCGAAAATGGAATGAGTTTGACCATTAGTATCCCCCTTTATGCACAAGGACATTAGCAGAAACGGGAATGAGGATAGTGAAACAAATTACCATGCAAAAATTTGAGAAAATGGGACAAAATATGCTATTGGTTATAAGCCCTAGCCGAATTATGTTAGGCGCACCCATCCCTAACCATCTCTAGACGTCCCTAATCGTATTTTCCCAATGGTTAACAAATCCAACATGACATCGACCGCCCCTGAACCTATATGGCCTACCCGGTACAGGCGCAAGTGTTAAAATGTGCGATAACAAGAAAAAAAGATAGTGCCGTCCCACGGAATCGAACCTAGAAACTCATACATGTGCACCGAATGCGCTATCTCCCGAACTAAGAAGGCGCTTGATAATATGCGGCGAAACGAGGGCTAGTCACCATTCAGGGAGCCGTGGTATCTTACAATTTTCTCTACACTTTTGTTCATTACGATCGGAAAACACATTTTCGTGCAATAAAACTTGAATGGGACCTATTTGAACCATTCAAATAAGCAATGTTGGCAGTTTTGGCCATCTGGCCAATGATTGGGGTAGGAAAAATTTGCATCATTCCAGTTATTAGCCACCCGGCCAATGACTGGAGGAATCACTCTTTTTGTCATCCACTTATTGGCCGGCCTTATATTTTCTACAATTTATGAGAATTTTTTGTCCTGCTGGCAGCAATTGATTATTAATCAACTAGAGATCATGCAAACACACAAAAAAGTTCACCTAATTTGAAAAGCACCACATCAAACCCTTAAGAATGAGTTGAGGTATGCTTACCGTTTTCACAAGAAACAGGGGTGTTCATCCTTCTTCTTGCACCTTCACCACGTAAAATGAGTTTGGGAGGTTTCTATGAGGTTTCACTATAACGTTCAACATCCCACTGCCTTCTAGACTACACACTTTGATGGAAAAAAACATTTAAAACGATCCAAGAGACATCTGTGTTGTAAAAAACTAACTTATAAAACTGGGTGGCCAATGACTGGGGGTCGGCCAATGACTGGTGCCTTTACCCTAACTCTAAATTTGTGAATTTGAGATAATCGAGGAAAACAGTTTTGGTATATAGTTCTCAACTCTCCAGTGGCTGGTTATTGTCGGTATAGTTGTTTTGGTGACTGTATCCGGTCATGAAAACTCTAACCAACAATTACCAATTGGTTTTAATTACACTGAATTACCTGAAGATGATTAATTAGGTCCTAATTGATTAAAATCGTAGATACCTACTTTTAGCACTCACTGAAAATGAAATTTCACAGTTATCTACCTATTCGAGAGGAGTGTGAAACAAACATTTCAATCAATCCCGTACCATGCGATGTTGAAATACCTATTCGTAGATACCTACGTGTAGCACTACGGCATTATAGTAAAGTATAATTATTATAAAAGGTTATGAAGGGGGGGGGGGTTAATTAATTTTTAAACTGTTGATGATAACATTGTGAAAACTATAAACATGGATATACTTTCATTAACCATTCAAAACAGTGTTAACTAATTCAAATTTCTAATTAATTTTGTGTTATTCTATTATCACACATAGGTAACCACTGAAAAACAGGAAGGTATAAACATAATTATGTTATTAAAAAATCGTAAACTGAAGTTCGTTGTTTCCATTGAACTAGTTTTCTTCGAATGTAGTGTCTGTTGTATGTGGAAGACTATAATCAAAGTTGAAAAAATCTCTGCCCAATGCAGGGGTTTGGCAGGAGAAAAGGGACATATTATATTTTGCCGTGGAGATAGATAATATTCACTGGAACTGTTAGAGGTATCTGAGGACTGTGTGACGACCTCAGCAATCAACTTTTCTGTATTCCTCTTTGTAGTGGATTTATATATGTCTGACTTGGTGTAGGTAGACCAAGTGGGACGTTTATGTTCTGATTATGCGGGTTAGTCCCCGTAATATTTCCGAAAGGAATGTGAGCGAAATCGCCAAGGTCATCTTGCTTGGCGGGCGGAACCTGAGAATAGTTCGTGTATTGGCGAATAGTGCGTGCTGGGTCCGATCTGTTTGGTGTTGAGCCGTTGTGTAATATTCCGGCCTAAGATTTATATCTGTAGGAGGAATATAACGGGCTTGGTTGAGGTACTGAAAAGTATCTTGTGTTTTGAGCAAGCTAGGAGTGAATTTGACACTCGGATCGGCCGGGTAGCCTTGCGTAGAATATCGTGGATATTCAGATATCTTTGTCGAATCACGATGATTGACTTCAGAGCGAGTCTGGAAGGGATCCTCGAACTTTTGTGTGTGTGAGGCTTGACCTAACGTTTCCTTCACGGATATGTTAGGTAGCAAGGCGATCTCTTCGCGAGAATCGAGCCTTTGTCTGTCGCTAGGACCAGAACCGTCCTTGTTAGTTCTAGAGGACATTTGATTGTCTGTTTGAGTTTTCTCATTCAAGGCGACTTGGTTCGAAATACTTGTCGCGTCTCTCTCGCCCAGTAAGTGTTTAGGGAGGTCGCCTTGTATGTTATTTGATAATATTTCATTATTGAGAGAGAATATCGCATTTTCTCTCTGGTGAAATATTTTGTTTGACGGAGTTATAACTCGACGTCTTATAAACGTTTGTGTGCCATGTCTACCTCTTTTTGGTAGCCCTGAAAAGGGCTGTTGAAAAGAGGGGGTGGTTTTCACCACACTCTTCATCAAAGTTCTCCTTGAACTGGAATGATTCAGGCTGGCTTTTCATGAACTTTATACAAGACATTTTTTGCCAGTGTTCAGAACTTCCATATATATATGTCGTTCTTTCTCATTATGAAGGTGTCTTGACCAATGGTTTTCCAGTCGTAGAAGGAAATCTGGTCGATAACGTCATACGGTTTATCACCTTTCTTGCGAGCCGCACGAGCAAAGTTTTCCAGTCACCTGGCCATTCAGTTTTCCCCACTCACTTCAATTCGGTACCGATAGCAGAATGCATAGAGTCGGGTTCCTTTTCCGAGTGTCCCGAGGTAATTTGAGCTCTATGCCGTCCGAGTTTAGAGTCTTTACAACATGCATGCATATATCGGCAACAAATTAATTCAAATTTTGCCCGCCGCATCGATCACTAAAGCAGCGGATTTCTTCGATATTTTCTGGCCAGGACTGAAAATGCTGGTAAAGGCTTGAAGCAATTTCGTTGCTGCCTCAACCTCCTTTACCCTCATGCCACACGAAGCATACTCCTTGTTACGAAATGACATTATAAACAGTAAACTTGTATGTTGTCAATCTCCGTTTATAAAACAAGGCATTGTTCATAGGGTCACTAGGTGCTAGAAGCACTTGTTGTAGATCAAAGTTTATTGAAATTAATGAACTATCTCCCGAACGAGCATAATGCGATGGCACGACGGGGAAGGATTCTATGTGAGATTTAATACCATTCTTAATTTTATCTGATCCTTAACTGTTTTTTTAACATGCTTACCTCTTCGATGTTCAGAACAAACATTGATGGAAGATTTTTTTATAGGGCTAGGTACCTATATCAACTAGGTACCCCTTTTTTCAATACCTAGCGAGCTAAGGAACATGAACTTGCACACTTTTTCATGAACTCCTTCAATCGGTAAATAAAAATCGGTACTAAACTTCCTTCTGTTCTCTGATGATGTAGTTGTCTTGACAAGAGTTATCTACTTTTGTCACTTTAGTCATGGCGATGGATCCAGTCCAAAAAATAGGTGTATTTGAGTTACCTACTTCTAGCATTGATCGTTTAGCTGTTGGCATAGTTATCTAGTTTTGAAATTCGCAAATATGTGGCCTATGGATCAATATTTTCGTAACCTAGCTACATCATTGGAAACCTACTGGCCTAAATAATCTAATGGAGTAGATAACTCAGAATCGCCAAAAATCGAGTTACCTAGTTTTAGTATTGAACCCACGATATGTTAACTTGTTTTCGTGTGGTTCGAACTCCATCGGTGATATAGGATCAGCCGATACGATAGTCGTACTATATGAAGGCGATTTTCATCATGTTTCACAGGCGCTACAGAGGCACATTGACTCTTTGTCCAGGATCGTACTTGGAGCCAGATGCCTGTTGAGGAAGTGGCTGGACTATGAATCCTTGTAATCCTTCAATGGATCTCGTCCTACTGTGGCATTCTTGGTAATGAACAGGCTGATAAATTTCCGAAGGGAGGAGGGGGGTGCCAATACCACCATTTCCAATAACCATACACTCTGCCAAGTTCATACTTGAAAGAAAGTTACAAGAAATAACTATAGACCAACGAGCAGTAGTAGTAGTCGGGAAATTATGGGCTAGCTTAGTGATCCCTGAGAATAGACTTCCCCAGGCATTGTAGGGCATGCGCAGCTAGTTTTATAAATAAATGAATCAGTACGGAAGAAGGGTTTCCCCTAAATGTTTGAACATTTGATGATTGTAAGTAGAGCTCCAACTCAACTTTTTTTCACACACGTACTTCTGTTCGTCTGGAAATCATGAGTTGAGTTGCATTGAATGCTGGTGAAGATTCCCACGTAATGCTGAACTCAATGAAGTTATATGGCGATCTTTGAATATACCAGCTCATATAAAATCAAAAGGGTTGAATAATGATGATGGAGAATCATCCGACAGAATCACACTGGTTCCAACAGGTACGGGCAAACGTGTTGACTTTCGTATAAGACATGTTGGCTGTGAGCTTGTTTATTGCAGAGTATGAAACTTGTCATGCAGCAGAGCTATTTATCAAAAAGAAAAATAAGTACGAATTTTGCCTCTACAAAGCTCACCCTAAATTTTGTTGACTTAGCTCGAAACATGAAGCATGAGCCAGTGCGTCTCAAAACTTGAGTTAACAGTGATAGAAAGGTGCAAGACAGAAGCCATCCTAGCAGGATAATCGCTCATTCACCAGTTGGGCCAAACGATTCAATAAGACATGATAGTGAGCAATGTGGAAAACATTTATGCTTTAACGTTCTTTGAAATTATACAAAAAACGCTTTAATTATTACTAAATTATTCAATTAAAACGCGCATGATTACAGAAAGGTATAGTATTTCTGTCTTTGATAGTCCTTCTATGCAGCACACCTGTCTATAATTTATTAAACGAAGTAGATTAGGTATCGAAATATATTATCCGCATAGTTATACAGCCTACCGAAGAAAAGTTAATTAAAATAAATACATCTACACTTTTTTAGTATTTAATATGAGCTGACCCACAAACTGAAAATCAGTTATATAAAATATATCAACTACCTATGTTTCAGAAGTCCTTCCATCGGTGACATAAGTTATAATAAACCCGGTTTCGTGAAGTGAAATTACTATTGGAATTATATCAGCTGGTATGAGCGTTTATACAAAGCGATTTTTGCTTATTAAGATTTACTCGATGGTTGTTGATTTTTTTTTCCTACCCAATTTCCAACAAATGTATTACGTACAGCGATCCGGGTGATTTCATACGATTCTTTGGGAAGAAGTCTATAAAGACCCCCCCCCCCCCCTCTCTAAAAATTACTTACTTAAAAGTTTTCAAAATCTCGATTTTTCAATATTTCAGCCTTTGGGGTTGATCAAAATCAATGCCGATTTTGCTGGCACATCACCGGCCGATGTTTTATTTTTGAATCAATGTTCATGATATTTGGTAGTTTCGGAGAAAGGCTCTGTAAGTACGGCACGAATTTTGTAAATATTTTTTGTTTACTCGATTCTATGGGATCTACACGTCTTGAAACGTAAAATAGCAA
Organism: Adelphocoris suturalis; assembly: GCA_030762985.1. Taxonomy (NCBI): domain Eukaryota; kingdom Metazoa; phylum Arthropoda; class Insecta; order Hemiptera; family Miridae; genus Adelphocoris; species Adelphocoris suturalis. The sequence goes on from CM061043.1 coordinate 23,884,533, forward strand.
ATGCTGAGGAGAGGTTAAACTTTTGCAAAGTGTGATTGAAAATTATCTATAAACCAAAACTACACGCTGGTATATTGTGACATGGATAATATATGTCTTATGGCTTCCCTTGTTACTACCTCACTTGTAACTAAAACTATGAGATAAACATCAACAGAGTATCGTACTAGGGAGTGAACCCGGCAGAGTGGTAGATTGGTCCAGTGATAGTCACTACAGGTTAGTTTGTCTACAGAACAAAGAGTGTGCCTAATACTTCTCAGGAGGAGAAAAACTGGCTCATTGGAATGTGGAGTCATTTATAATAAATTAACAGCCTTCCAACGACTGGTGAACGATTTTCATGAAATGGGAAATCAGGAAGTTATATGCTTCCTTGCAACGATTGGTTGTGCGTGAACCATTATAGAAATATCGATCCCTGGTGAATTCGATTCGGAGGTATTCATGTCATCAATAATAACTGAACCATGTTATTTAAGAAAGTCCTATCGAATGACAAGAGAAACAACAATAAATCATCGCAAACCCTAAAGCCTGAATGCCTGGTCCAGTTCGATAAGCAAATTAGGCAGAAGGGAGTGAGCGGGATACTTTTTCTCCTTCTTTCTCGTCAGACAATCCCTGATATCGGAAAAAGGGACTCATCTCTCTCCAGGCTATCCCATCAAATCCCCAAAGTAATGAATACTAAACACCGGAAGTGTGATCCTTAGAAGCTGCCGATAAATTATTCTCCTCATCCGGACCCCTCCATTCACCTTTTTTCATCCCCTTTTCTCGAGTTGTAAACCTCTCGCAAAGATTTGGATTTAAATTTCGTGCTCTGGAGTCCTTTCGCCGATTTCCATTAGCAGGATAAAGAAAAGAGGGAGAAAGCACCTTTCAATTTCCTTTATTTAAATTCCAGTCGGAAAACGCTCCGCTTTAGGTTGGTTAATCTTGAGGATAGGGAGGCTCAAAGTCTTTGGAGAAGTGGCTAAGTCAACTTGCGGGACCTCTTTAAATAATTTACTGCGAAGTCTAAGCAGGTTGATCTGTGAGAGAGGTAGTCAAAAAACGTTATGATTTAATTCAACACTTGTGTCGCGCTTATTGGTAAACAGATGCTTCAGGTGTAGCTGAATGGATATAAAAATATTATGGTATTTGCTTTGCCAACCTAACACTTGTAGTCCTCACAGAATAAATTCAAGAATGTGAGCCCTAAGCGCAGAGGTGAGCAATAGAGTTGAGGGTGTAACCTCATAGAGAGAGGGCAACCTGCATGGACGGAAGACTTTTTTATAATGCTGTCGTACTGCCTTTAGGACCATATTTTGCATCTCAAGCTCAAACGTTCAACAACATTCTCTATTCTTTAAACCTTATCCTCCAGTTTTCAATACCATTCTTATTCATTCTGCGTTATACAACGAATTTCCCTTTTTTTGTATAATTTAAATTAAGTGTACATATTTTTAACCTTTTTTAAAATTCAAATAGTAGTTAGTTCATTATAATATTTAGGTTATTGGTCATTTCACGAAAAGTGGCCCTTACGAAAAAACTTGAAAATTACTTTAGCTAAAAACATTTTCTATCTCACTGTTGTGTTCTGTTCCACACTTGAAGTCAAATGTTCGAAAATCTCTTCATAGAAACGTATTTTTCTCATAATACCACCATTTTGAAAATAATGAAGGTGGCACAGGAGTGAGGTGTCACAGTCATGTGCAATGAAAAGCTTATTACGATACTAATGAATTAGTAAATGATCTATTTGTGACTCAAAATAATTATCAATAGAAGTTTGCACGAATTTACACCTATTCAGGCGCCGTTCTAACATTAGGGTAGTAGCACCAATTGTTGACACTTATCCAAATGTTGACAATTCAATTCCAAATCCAAAAAAATAAATAAATAAATAAATAAGAAAATTAGACACTGTAGATTATAAAAATTGAGGTCATTCGGCGGATAACAAAGTAATTGTTGGGGTCGACCGATTACACTGATTATAATGAACGTAATAAACCGTCTGGCTGATGTGATATTGATGACAACCGTAACCTGTCACTCTAGTGACATTGTCACAGCTCTGCAGCTTTGTGAGGTGAGTCTACAAATTTGGATGTTTTAGGTCAAGTAGATGAGTAAAAATTACGATTTTAATTCTGATGATCTATGAATAACATGAGGAAGAAGGCGTAAGCATGAAAATCCTAAATTTCAACAGAAATATAAGGTTTTGTTCCGTGTCAACATTAGGTTCCATATTACGTGTTTGTGTCCTAATGTTGACACCTGTGTCAATTTCAGGAGAAACTTACAATTTCAACGTAAAGTTGATATTTATGTTTAAATCAGCAAGGAAAACATAGAAATACTTAAATGTTTTCATTCCATTTAATGAAACCTAACGTTGACATAGCCTGTTCCCAATGTTGACATTCGGTTCCTGAAGTTGGCATACTTTGTTGACCCTAATGGGGCAATATTAATGAGAAAAAAGACGTACCGAATTGATAAGAAGAAGAAATGAAGAGTAAAAAAGAAGTTGTGGCCGATCAAAAAAATGTAAGTAGAGTTTTTTACTCATCACTGTCAGAATCTTCAACTGAATCAGAGGAATGGGACCCTTCGACCATCAACGAGCGAGTTGTTCTGGGAATTTCGGTGACATTGATGGAGAACGAGGCGGAGTCCAGCAGGATACCACAGGTAAAGGGAGAGAAAAGGGTAAAAGGGATTATCTAATATAGATGAACCAATAGAGGAATCACCGAAAGAAATTACTAGGAATGGACCGATATTGTCCAGGGACAAGCGATCAACCAGAACATTCACGCTGTGTTGCTGAGAAGTTAGGTGAAAGAAATATTCACCATAAGTGTCAACATTAGGAACTGAAAATGTCAACATTTGGAATTTCTGAAGGCATTTGTGTCAACATTTTGTTTAAAAAAAAAAAAAGAACTCGTGGAAAATGCTTCATAATAATAATGATAATAAACAAAATTATTTGGAGAAATCAAATCCATGCAAACTGTCCACAACGAACACGCAGTTTAAAATAACTACTTAGAAGATGAATTTTGTTGAACCCCTGGGTGAAACACGGGATCAAAGGAAATGTCCCCCTATCGTGTCAACAATTAGTGCTTTTACCCTAATGAACGTATGTTAAATAAAGAAGATTGCTTTCGCTTTCCTCAATCATTACTTTAAACTCGTATGAATCAATGAATCAAGACTAATGACCTATGTAATCGACCAAGAAAAAAAAAGAAAGACAATTTTTTGGTTCACATTTCAAGATTCGTAGAATCCAAAAATTAAATTAAAAAAACCCGTCCGTCCGCCTCCGTAGCTTTTCTCCAAAATTAATAGACCAAACTTCATGAAACTTACGTTAAAAATCGCATCTGGGGTTTAGATGACCCTAGAAGCTTGGTATCAATTTTTGTCAACCGGCTTCAATTAATTAACTTTTATTTAGATTTCTGTGGTATCTATACATTTTAATCTACCTACTTATTAAGCTTAAAGCACTGTGATTGATAACTGTGAAAAAAAAAAAAAAAACGTTCGATAGAACATAGCTATTTTACCTTCTATGTTGAAAACTCAGTGGTGATTTGTTGTGATGGTGAACGTATAACTAGGTACTTACAGTAATTCATTAAAGAAGATAATTATTCAAAATTTCACCAAGTTCATTTTGGGACTTTCAGACCAGCTTTTCTTACATTGTTGAATTGAAAATTGTTTGAACTCACTCTGAAAGTCTTTTTTCAACCCCACTTACGTCACTAACATCCTTATTAATGGTTTAAAGAAGTGAAAATGTTGAGCAATAACGACGTAAATCAATAAAAAGGGGGGAAAAAACATGATTATTATTGTTGAAAAATATGGAATAAACAGAGATGGAAGGAAGATAAATGATTCATTTATACCGTATATTTTGGTTGTAATCACCTTTTGAAATTACACCAAATCTTTTAAGGCCATTTTCTCAAAACTCGAATTTTCGAGTTACGTCACTAATGATCTCGCAGGGGTATCGACATCCGTCATTAATGTTCTCACCATGCGATATCATGATTTCAATATCAGTGCACACTAATCAGCTATGGGCCTCTAAGCCTCATTTGTTTTTTCTTTACTTATGACGCTGAAACCTGAAATGCTGCTCTTTTTTGGAGATCTGGAATACTGCAAAGTATGGAGGGACTCAGATCAGCTTTGGAGCCTCCACAGCTAAATTTCCTGTTCGACCCACGGTGCTGTTATTTAGATGGAGCTCCTCCAAGACTCCTCGGTAACAATTACGAGGTATGGAGACGCACATATCAGCTGGAGGGACTATGAACCTATATTATTTCCTTACCTATCGACGTTTATTTTTTAAATCATTTTTAATGTGAAGCAAAAAATTGCTGGGTCTTGGAACTGTAAAAATGTTAACTCTTCTCGGAGTCACGATGCACCATGTTCTAATGAAGTATTGCATACGGGGTTTAATGATAAATGATACGCCAATGATCTGTGTAGAAGGGCTATCTAACACAGAAATGATAAACTATTGGGTAATAATTTGCAGCGTTTTTTGCAAATGATTCATTGCACTGGTGGACTTAACTATATTGCCCTTGAATGTGTTTATGGAGTTTCATATGGGTGTTCTTTCACATTTTTCACTCTACAGATCACCATTCTTTTTCCCGCAGCACCTACAGAAATGATAACATTATCTCACTCCCGTCTCGTAACTCCGACTCAACAGAAACGCTCGTGGAAGCCGCATAAATTCCACTGAAATCTGGGGCGGAAGAGCCGGCGAAGAGCGGGGTTCGCAAGATGATAAAGTTTGGGCAGGCTCTGCTCTGGAAGGAGATTATAACAAAAAAGACCAGAAAAATGTTATCAGCTCTTGTAAATCCGGCCTGACTGCTCCCCGGGGGAAGAAGCTATGATACCAATAAACGTCGACGTGGCGTGGGACCCAAACATAACAGTATTTCAACCTCATCGCGGATGCAAATGAAGTGACGCTCGCCGTCTCCTGAAGGGTTGCGAAAAGCCGAGTTTTTTTTCGGAAGATGGCGCAGGATGGTTTACTACGCGGTCCTCCCCCGAACCAGCTACTTTTATATTCGGCCAAGAAGGGGGAGTGCGAAATCGATGGGAGCGGTTTTGCATACAGATAGGCGAATAAGTGTGACTATCTCCGCCCTCAGAAATCCGAAAGTCAAATTCGGTCAGCAGAATTTTTGATTTAGAATCAGAATTATAGAACGCAACAACTATGGATCGGTAAGAAAGCAAGAAAAAGCTACTGAACCACCTAATTATCTATGCACAAAGATATATAGTATGTATTATGGGTTATAATATGGTTTATTATCGCAACTATTCAATGCAATGCTATGTGTTTGAGAGTGCTCCATAGAACTAATATGAGGCTGTTTAGGTCCTCATTCCAAATCAACAGCTCCGAATTACTGCCCTTAAAGCTTGCCTTAGAAGAAGTGCAAAGGATTAATAGGTTGTTATCCTGTCTGATTCGAAAGTAGCATGCGAGGAACTAGCACTTATACATCTGGGGCAAGCATCAAACTATTTAGTGTATGATACAGCCAAATTGCTCCTTGCATCTGATAACTAAGAACGGATAACAATACAATGGATACCCGGCCACATTGACATAGACGGGAATGATATGGCCGATCAAGCTGCCAAGCTTGGGGCTTCTGGAGTATGTCAATCCCTGACAGCACCATTCCCACTTCCCGACGCATTAAATTTGATTGATCAGATGGCGACAGTTTAGTGGCAACAATGGTATGACCAGTATTCGCTCGACAAAGGGGTCTGCCACTATTCAATTATGAACCAGGTATGCAAAAAACCAAAATTGTTGAATTTACATCTCCCGAGAAGATCAATCGTTCAACTAATACGCGCACGAACAGGTCATGGCAATGTTAATCGAAGTCGATACCTCATTCAGCTAAGCGATACCTCAAACTGAGAATTTTGTGAGGACGTTGAATAAGACGTGACACATAAATTAGAGACCTGCCCATTATATGACGAAGAAAGAAGGTAATTCATCCCCGGTGGAATAAACTTGGCACAATATGTACGAGATGCCACACCACAGACCTTAAAGAAGCTGGTCCAGTTCATGAGGAATTCGGTATAAACCTCTAGAGATACGATGTGAATGAATGAATGAATGAATGAAAACATGTTTTTATTTATATATATCAGTTGACAAAATTTTAACAAAATAACATGGAATCGGCTATGGTATGAGTATCTTCAGCCGGAGTTCGCCGAATACTTGTATGTTATAAAAGACATATTTTAGAGTCTACAGGTTAAGTTTACTACATTCATATTACATTATTAATTGTTAACTTCAAGTTCATATTCATATTACATTATTAATTATTATCTTCAAGTTCTATACTATATATATTATTCTCTGCAGCCATTATTACTTTGTTTTGGAGGATTCAATCATGTTGGTTTTATTTATTGTTTAGCTTGTTTATTAATTATTTATCACTATCTATCTACCATTTAATATTCTATATATACATACTTTTTGTTGAATTGGGCTCCAACGCACTAGCACCAATCTAATTATAGTTAAATTAAATTCTGCTATTAGAAAACGACGATACGCCCATGCTGCTTTTACAAATTTACATAAATTACCCCCTTCCCCTCCATCCAGCAAGGCTATTAGGTCAGTAAGTGATACGATGTTAACCACGCAGTACCATAAATTTTAAAACTAGAACAATAAATTTACACATTAAAACTAACTGGTTACATGTTACTTATTTTGTAACGAAAAAAATAAATTGAAAAAAAGAGCTCCTGGGTCGATGGCTTATTTTAATAAATGAATCGGATTCTGCTGCCTTGAAAACCTCCCACTGCATATTTTCAGCTCCTAATTGCAGCTGTTTGGACGATCAACCAACAGGGGGAGATTAACTCTACCTCACAGGTGGACGGCACTTTGGTGATATCGTCCCACTATAATGTCATATAATACACTCCTATAGCCCTTTTTAAGACAGAGTCCTACGT